>JAOPSE010000007.1:112692270-113967635 GCA_029449295.1 Zea luxurians
ACTAACCCACCCGTATGGTTCCCGTCTGTCCTAGCATGATGACACCCGGATTGAGCAGCCAGACTTGCAGATTAGGACTCCCTTACAAAAGCTGGGAGGTCCGATAGCCTGGGGGCCGGTTCTAGAGAACGGAGGCTCATTCCATGGGGTGGTCCAAATCAGTGTAGCCGCTTAGCCTGGTCCCGTACCGTAAGCCTACACAGTCCACCACTCCGTGACGAGTACCCTAGTATTTGGAGCTATAGTTTTGTGGGTCCGACAACCTAGGGTCTGGCTCCAGAGAATGGAAACTCGTCTCCTGGGGTGGTCCGGAGCCGAGTAGTCGCTTAGCTTGGTCCTGTACCGTAAGCCAGCACGCTCCACCACTCTATGGCGAGGGCCCTAGTATCTAGAGCTGCGATCCAGGGGGTCCGGACACGCAACTTGGCCTCCCAGACTAAATACTTCAAGTCTTGAGCATGTATTAAAGGATGGCTAATGTTAGACGGGGAATCCTATGAGTGTGCTATTAACGCTCCCTAGCTGAAGCTGTGTACAGGCCCAAGTCCCGGTCAGGGCTACCTCCTGGGGGTTGTTGCTAACTCTTTCAGGAACACTGGTATCCAACCTTGACACATCGAGCCTACATGCCAGGGGGCCAAGTACCAGGAAGGAGTTGACAACATCACACACAACAGGAACAGGTGGTATGCAGATAAGTGCTAATACTGCTTGATAAATAGTACTTAAAAAAGTACATTACAAAAGTAAAAATTATTACATCTGCCTTCAAGCGGAGTCCTAGCTCCATTTCTACAGGTGTAAACTACTCAATGCCAGCAGGATCACGCTGGAAGCTCGCGGACGCTGTCCTCATGGAATTCTCCCGAGCGACTTGCCAAAAACAGTGGCCACCTCAACGTGTGCGCCATAGCAGAGAGGCCCTCGCTCCTGTCTTCCTATGGGGGGTGACAATGAGGCCATTAAAGCCAAAGAGTTGGGTGCACGTCGGCTAGCGGCGCTGGTGGCTTGGCCAGCAGCGGCGACCACCTCTGCACCAGCGGATCGCCAGTGGCTCGCCAGCGGCGGCGACCACCTCAACGCGCTCGCCATGGCGAAGAGGCCCTCGCTCCTGCCATCCTACGGGAGTGAGGACAAGGCCATCCAAGCCAAGGGGCTGGAAGCCTAGCGGCTGGTGGCACTTGCGGGCCGGCTGGTACCGTGTAGCCGAAGTTCGCCTCCTTCACAAGGCTGGTGAACATCCTTCTCCTCCAAATGCTGGAGGAAGAAGAGGGTCACCAGCCCATGCAGAAGGCAGGACCCCAACTCGGCTCGCCTTCCACCCCAGCGAGGATGATGAACATCCTTGAAGTAGAGGGCAGGGGGGAGGCCACAGCCCGGCTCGCTTCTCTCCACCATAAGGCTGGTGGTCATCCTTGTAGATGACCACTGGTGGGAGACTGCAGCCCGGCTGCATGATGAAAATCCTTGAAGCTGAGCGATGGCGGAAGGGCGCCAGCCCCCATGAGATCGTGCTCCTCCAGCAACAGCAAGAAGAAGGCAGGATTGGCAACACCATCGTGCAGGAAACGAGGAGCGCGAGATCCCCGGTGGCGCAATTGCCAAGGGAGAAGACACTGGCGTGAATCTTTCCACCGAACATCGGCGCGCCCCATCCAGACAAGCGGCGCACTAGGACAAGCGTCCATTCGGTCTAAAAGCGCTCGGGGTGAACCAACAAGGCCATGGCAACTGCAGTGGCGTGGAGTAAAATCTCGAAGGCGAAGGGGCGCAGCAAAAGGAAGAGAAACAAGGCATGGATGTTACTCGAGGGGTGAACCCCTTTTAAAAGGCAGATTCCTCTGATCGCGCCCCGAAAGGCCACAAGAAGCCCCCCCCAACGCACACCGGAGCACCCTGCCTATGATACGGGGGCCCGACCCCACAAGTCATACGGCTGGCGCAATGGCCTCCTGGTGCGCAGAAGGCGAACTGTCATGCGGGGAGCGATTCGCCGTGCCTCTTCATCTCCGCCAAGGGCAGTGGTCCAACTTCTGGCACGGGGGCCCGAGTCCAGGAGTCATACCCCTCGGACATCGGCCAACGTGTGAGGAGAAGGCGAACCGCCGCGTGAGGAGCACGCCACTAGCTGTGGTGTGCCCCTTCATCTCCACCGAAACCAACAGCCCAAGCTCTGTCGCGAGGGCACGGGCCCACGGGTCACCCTTCGTGGGCGCCGGTTCCTGGGTGCAGAGAAGACGAATCGCCACGCGCACCAGTACCGTGCCTTCTCAGGGCCACCGCGGAAGATAGAGAAGGTGAATTTTCACAACCATATGTAGCGGTAACGAGGCGCCCCGCGCATGGCCCAGTAAAAGCCATCGAGCGCGAAGATCACGGGTCAGTCAGCCGTGGGGACAGGCGCGCCGATTGATATGACCAATTGTAGGCTGGTAGCGCATGCACGCCGAGTTAATGCGGCGCGCACAGAGGAGGTGCCCCAGTTGCTGGTCATGCCAAGTTGACGCAAGTTGCAAGCTTTGGCCCCACCTGCAGGCTCGCACCCTCCCCTGAGGCGGGCCCGAGGGCCACTGTCGGTACCCTGGATCAAGGGTACCCTCTACTACTGTATCAAGGCGCAGTTCCCGTACGGCTACTTCTTAGCCACGTGGTAGTGGGACTGCGTCTGTGACTAAGACGTGCCTCAGCCCAACCAAGGGCGGTTGCTCAGGGCCCACAGGGGCGCCTGGCCTCACCACCCGGGAAGGTCCGGGACCGCCGCGGGTCCATCGTGATGGAATACTCCTGGACATCTGCAGTAAGTATGGAACACCATGGGAGTCTGCCTAAGTTTGCGGACAGGACTCCTAGGGGAGGTCCAGGACCTCCACGTGTGCATACCGGGCCCCCTAAGGTCGGAACCAGACCCTTTCGCAAGGGGTTCGGACCGCTCACGGTGGGTCCCGGTGCACTAGGACAGAAGGTGCTTAAAGCCCTGGTCAAAGACCAGGCAGGGGTCTAGCGCTGACATGTGCCTAGAACCCATCATGAACACTTCAGCTCCCCGCCCAGGCGGAGACCCGATGCTGCCACGTGGCCCTCTGCCCGTGATGTAAGCCAGCGGGCCGAGCCTGACGTAAGGACTACGGGCCGCGCCGCGCGTTGCATGCTACGCTATCTTGGTATATAATGTAGAGGATGCCCCCCGTCTGATAGGCGATGTGCCATCTCAGCATTTAATAAGCCCCGTCCACTCCGCTGGCAGGCGGCCTGACTACTCGGCATTTAATGCACCCTCTCTCTCTACTCCTCTAGTAGGCAACAACTGGACTATCCTGTAGACGGCGTGCCTGTCCAATCAGACAGCAGGCGTGCGCCCATACCACCGCACGCGCGCCATGGTCATCATGACTTGTACGTTGCCAGGGAAACTTCTGCTGCAAGCCAATACTACGGGGATCGCAGATATCAGGGCACGAGGAGATTGCACCGGATTAATAGCTCTAAGTACTACAAACATTTTGTCCCTGGGCCCACATGTCGGGGCTCGGTATCCTTGTATTTGCCCCCCCCTTGAAATATAAAAGGGAGGGCACACTACGTTACAACACAAGCTCACACACGCACTCAGACTCTCAGGCCCAAGTCTTCCAGGACACAACTCAAGCTCACGAGCAATACAACACACAGTGGAGTAGGGTATTATGCTCCGGCGACCCGAACCACTCTAAACTCTTGCGTGTTCTTGTGTTCATCCCCAAATCTCACAACAAGCAGAACGCTTAGGCCCCCTCCTCATCTTAGGATTTAGGGCGGGTGCACTCCGCCACCCGGCCGGAGATTTCCTCTCCGACAAATACCATCGATCAATAGTAACGATGATGAATAGTGTCGGTGAATGGCAACGATGATGAATAGTAATGGTGAATAGTAACGACGATGAATAGTAATGTGAATAGTGATGGTGAATAGTTTGCATGAACGAACGATGAACGATGAATAGTGACGATGAACGAACGATGAATGATGAATAGGAACTATGAACGAACGGACGAACGATCGAATGATCAGACGAACGAGCGATCAAAATTTCGGCAGCATAACGACAGGATAAAGATTATCTGGAAGAACAATGAATAGGGACGACGAACGATGAATAGGAACTATGAATGAACGATGAACGATGAATAGGAACTATGAACGAACGATGAATGATCGAATGATCGAACGAACGAACGATCGGAATTTCGGCAGCATAACGGTAGGACAAAGATTATCTGGAAGAACGATGAATAGGGACTATGAACGAACGATGAACGATCGAATAGGAACTATGAACGAACGGACGAACGATCGGAATTTCGACAGCATAACGGCAGGAAAAAGAATATTTGGACAAACGAACGAACGAACGATCGGATGAACGGATGAATGAACCATGAACGATCGGACGAACGAACGAACAAACTAAGAACAGGGGGACGAACGATCGAAGAACGACCGGACGATCCTTACGCTAGTGTGTGCTTGTGTGGGAAGTGGAGTGGGCGTGTGTGGGGGGGAAGAGTTGCCATGAAATGGCTTGGGTGGGATGATAGGAGGCCCTTGCCCCTCTATTTATAGCCATGGTGGGGGGATTATGGGGAGGGATGAGAGGATTAGTGGGAGGATGAGAGGTTTAGTGAGAGATTAGCATGGATTTGTCTTATATGAGTGTAATTAGCTTGTAGAGCTCAACGTATGACACCGGAGGCATACATATACGTATGAGCATGAGGAAAGTTATGAAGAAAATATTTGTAGGGACTTGAAAATTGATTCTGAAGGTATTTTTGAGGAGGAAAATATCTGGAGAATTATCGGTGGAATATTTATGCAGTATTTCTGGAAAGAACTTGAAGGGGATCATTGGGGAAATATTTGTAGGATATTTTGAGGAGGATTTTGGAGAGAATATAAACCACTATACTTTATTTGCTGATATTAACTCACAAACAAACATTTTGAAATGAAATTGGAAATTCATTTTGAATTTAGAGCAAGTTTGAGAAAATTTCAGGATTTGAATTTTTGGGATGCTTCCCATGTTCGGTGTCCTAAACTATTCCAAGCGTCTCGGGTGGCGGTTCCTTCTCAATTACCTCTGCCTCCTCCACCTTGGAAGTAGGACAAGCCACAAGTTCCACCGCTCAATGGTCGCCATGCCTTTGATCCAAGGCATTCCAAGTCGGTGGTTGACGAACGGACAACCCTCCACGCCTACCGTCGTGCGTGTGGGTTGTGCATCAAATGTGCAGAAAAGTGGTCCAAGGATCATCGATGTGCTAAGTCCATTCAACTCAATGCACTTCAAGAACTTTTTGAGATGTTTCAGTTGGGGGAGGATTGTTAGTCTATGGGAGATGATGCTGGCTCTTCACAAGAACAAGTATTCATTATTCTATCTGCAGTTGCAGTTTCTGGAGTACCTGGTGCTCGTACATTTTGCTTGGATGGAGTGTTGAACCATAAACGTGTTCGTGTATTGATTAACTCTGATAATTCTCATTCATTTCTCAGTTCTCGTTTGGCTTCCCAATTACTAGTGTCCTGCCCCTGACCACCAAGTTTACAGTCCAGGTTGCCAACGGTGCTCAACTTCCTTGCTTGACTCACTGTCCATCCACTGCTTGGTCAGTGCAAGGGTTTCAGTTCAACACCAACTTCCATATTTTCCCCCTCTCATCTTATGACGCTATACTGGGTATGGATTGGTTGTCCAGCTTCAGTCCTATGCATGTTCATTGGCAACAGAAGTGGATGGTGCTACCATATCAAGGGAATTTTGTTCTATTGTAGGGAGTATCATGATCCATTCCAGATGGCATAGTGGTTTAGATTTGCTCAGTGGATACTATCTCATGTGATTTAGACAGTTGCTCAACCCTTCATCTCGAAGTGCAAGATATCATGTCTGTCTTTGCAGAATTATTTGTCATACCCACATAGTTGCCTCTGATGTGTGACTGCGATCATGCTATCCACCTAGTACTCAGTGCATCTCTAGTTATAGCCTGACCTTATCGTTATGCCCTAGCCCTCAAGGATGAGATCGAGAAACAGTTGCACAACATGCTGCTTAATGGGATTATCCAACCAAGTGCCAGTCCATTCTCATCCTCTGTGTTACTAGTCAAAAAGAAAGACGACACCTGGCGATTCTATGTGGATTACCACCATTTTAATGCCATAATAGCAAGGTTGAACGCATGATCTGCACCATGAACAACATCATGTGTTCCCTAGTTTTCTAGGCCTCCCTTCCTGTCCACTATTGGGCCAATGGGCTAGCTGCTGCTACCTATCTGCTCAACCACCTCCCCTAAGGCGGTTCCTCACCCACCCCCTACTCTGCTCTCTTTGGCACCTCTCCCCCTACTATCACTTTCGTGTTTTTGGGTGTGTCTGCTATCCTAATCTTTCTACCACTGCCCCTCATAAGCTTGTGCCACGTTCCACTCGTTGCGTCTTCCTTGGGTACTCCTCTAATCACAAGGCATACCAGTGTCTGGACCTCTCCACTCACCGAGTTCTTGTCTCTCATCACGTCGTCTTCGACGAGTTTGACTTCCCTTTCTCGATATCTTCATCCGCTTCCTCCTCTGAGTATGACACCCACCTCGAGGCAGACTTTGTTGCTCTCTTTGTCATGTCATGCAGGGCCACACCCCCCCCCCCCTCACGTTGCCCACATGACTCTGACGCCCTCTAAGCCACCATACGTGAGCCACGCACGGCCCTAACGTCTCCCACGCCACCACACATGGCGTCAGCGCCCTCCATTAACACGACTTCTTCCTCGCGCTTCGCAAACCATGTCCACATCTACCAGCGACGTGGCCGGGCTGCTGCATCGGCTCCCTTCCGCACAGAGCCATTGATGTATCACCCTGTTTCCCTCCACTCGGACCCCGGCCTGGTGATCGGCCACTGGTGTTCTCCGGCCTATCAACCGACTAGTCCTCTCGGCCTCCACCTTTTCTGCACTCTCCCTTGATCCATCACCTGCCTGTGGTGAGCTTGCCGACCCCAACTAGCGTTGTGCCATGCTAGAGGAGTACGAGGCCCAACCAGTGAAGCATACATAGGACCTGGTGTCACACCCTTCTAGCGCCAATGTGGTCAACGGGAAATGGATCTTTAGCCCCATGGTGAAGCCTGGCACCATCTGGATCGTTCTGACTCTAGCTCTCTCACGGACCTGACCGGTGCATCAACTCGATGTCAAAAATGCCTTCCTCCATGGCACCCTGATAGAGACGATGTACTACTCTCAGCGGTGGGCTTTGTGGACCCGACTCACCCTGACATGGTCTGCAAATTCAATCGGTCCCTCTAAGGCCCCAAGCAGGCTTCCCGCACCTGGTACAGTCGCTTCACCACCTTCTTGCTGTCATAGGCCTTTATCGAGGCCAAGGTGGACACCTCCTTGTTCGTCTTCCATCGTGGCATGGATAGTGCATACCTCCTCCACTACATTGACGGTACCGTCCTCACGGCCTCCTCCCATGACCTCCTACGTGCGCGCCATCTCATCTCTTCGACAGGAGTTCGCCATGAAGGAAATGGGCGAGCTGTACCACTTCTTGGGGATCACCGTCGAGCGTAGGCCCCAAGACTTGTTCCTCCACCAGCGCTAGTACACCGTTGACATCCTCGAGCGTGCTGGTATGACTAATTGCAAGCCATGCTCGACTTTGGTGGACACTCAAGGAAACGTCTCCATCGACGTTGGCCCTCCAGTAGCTAATCCAGTCAGCTATCAGAGTCTTGCCGAGGCTCTATAGTACCTTGTCTTCACATGCCTCGATATCGCTAACGTTGTCCATCAGGTATGTCTTTATATGCACGCCGCGTGGGAGCCACATCTCACTGCTACAAAGCGGATCCTTTGGTACCTCTGTGGCACCACCGACTTTGGAATTTTCCTTCGCTGATCTACGACCACCGGCCTTGTTGTCTACACCGACGTCGATTGGGGTGGTTGTCCCGACACCTGTCAGTCCACTTCTGGTTTCGTTGTTTTCCTTGGCAACAGCTTTGTCTTCTGGTCTTTGAAGCGGCAGCTTATTGTCTCTCGCTCCAGCGTCGAGGTCGGGTACCACGATGTGGCCAATGGTGTCGCCGAGGCGGCGTGGCTTCGTCAGCTGCTCTAGGACCACAGCCCATTGACGCAGAGCACCCTTGTCTATTGTGATAACGTCAGCGCCATGTACCTCTCCACCAACCCTGTCCAGAATCAGCGCACGAAGCATGTCGAGCTCGATCTCCACTTCGTTCGCGAGCAGGTTGCTGTCAGAGATGTGCGAGTTCTTCATGTCCCGACCACTTCTCAGTTCGCCAACATCTTCACCAAGAGCCTCCATACGTCGGTGTTCGAGGAGTTTCGGTCTAGTCTCATCAACATCTCCGATGGCTAGAGTTTCGACCGCGGGGTGTTAGAGTAACCATGTATTTCTTGTAATGGGTCTTGTGTAATGAGCTTAGGTCCAAGAACTCTATTTTAAATGCAACATCCAACTTTGATTAGGGTTAGGGTTTCGTGACGAAGGCACACAACGCATAGTGCCGTTCTCGAGCCTAGCTAGTTATCAATTGCATTTTCTTTCGGCCAATCTGAGTCTGTAAAAAGGACACGAAAAAAAAAAGAAGAGGGCTACTTGATTTGAGGGACTTCATGCTCTGAAATAATGGTCGTACGTAGGATGCATCTACTTGCGTTCTTTTCGGGACGACGAATATTAAATTGTTGATGAACTCTGTGTTACCGTACACATGTGGCAGCTTGCAGTCATGCAGTTGGCACAGAATATCAAATACGTGGCCAGTAGAACTGGCGGCTCATGCACCATCCGTGTCGGCTCATGCACTATCCGTGACCTGTGTTTCCCTGATCACACGTTGCATTAAACCTTTGATCTTTTCCCGCTGTTCAGATCACGTATTTCTGATGTGGGGCACGCCCTATTAAATGGAGTGGACTGCGCCGAACTGGTGTGGCTCACGTACTGTCCGTGATCTACCTCAGTTCCTGCATGATGGAGAGGTGGCATGCCAGTTCTAGTAAACCCATGTGATGTTTCCTATTGGTATGCATGGACGTGAGATTAACTAACTAAAGCATGCATCGCGGTATATTTTAAGCTGAATCAAAATTTATTTGCCCATGCATCAGTCCAGCTAGTTATTGCAAGATAACATTTGGAATTACAATGCTGTCGTCGTGTGTGATAGATCGGAAAATTTGGGATATAATAATCATGTTCCCATCAAATTAAAATATGTAATAAACCGCAAAGGATTGTACTACGTGGTACACGTTTTCGTGGTTGACTGAACAACTGGTGGTAGCACTCCACATATTGTTAGCTAGCATTATTGTCGAAATGCATAGATATATAGTATATAGCCTTCAAAGTAGTGAACGCTATTAGTACCGTCGATGTTATTTCTCACTTTTGCGACTACTGCACTTGTTGATGATGAGTGATCTACCAATATCCTTTTTTTTATCTACTTCGTGTAAGTCTGTTAGTTACTTATGAAGTTCTAATAATACTTTCAGATACGATGCAGATTTATATAATCGATCTAGGAAGCCTCATATATAGTAAAAGTACCCAAGAAGTTACAAGGCAGGCCGCGTGACGACAGAAGAAGTACGTAGTGCTAGCTAGCTGCAAATAAGGCCCGGAAACTGGCAAGCCATACAAAAAAAAAAAAGCAACGAAAGAACAGCACGGCCATACGTGCTTATTATAGAAGAGATTACAGATGGAGCGAGGTATCGACATCTATATCAGTCCTATAGCCCGAATTCTGCGCTCCTCCCCACGATGAGCTCGGCGGTAGTGGCGGCGGCGACGTCGTCTGGACGACGACACCACCACCGGTGGCGCCGAGGCCGTGGCACGCGGGTCCGCGCAGCGGCCTGGACGGTCGGATCAAGTCCGGGTGCAAGAACCACCTCGGGTGGTCGTTGGCGTTGGCGGCTTGTTGGAGGCCGAGGCTGAGAGCCGACGACAGGGACGACGAGGACGGCGACGACGAAGCGGTGCGGTTGGTGGTGGTAGTAGTATCAGCAGCGTGCACCCTCTGCAGCTCCCTGCCTTCCCTCATCTCCTTCACCTTCTGCAGGTTTCTGAACCTCTCCTGGAGGAGAGCTATGGAGGACGTGTGGATGATGGAAGGGGAGGCCTCGCTGGCGCCGTGCCTTCTCATTGGACTGCTAGGCTAGCGGCTAGCTATTAGGCTGCAGCTTCAGTCGTGACTCGCTTGTTGGGTTGGGTGTGGACTGATGATGTGAAGGCCGGGCCGGGGGTTGTATCTATCGGTCTGTTTGGAGCTAGCTAGCAAGCAAGCAGGTAACTGCAGCCGGCGGTCGAGGTGGCTGAGCTGAGATATATGGGGTATATATAAGGGGGGGGAAGGGCGTGGTGTCCTCTTGCTGGTTGCTGCGCTCACGCACTCACTCACACACTGATTGCATGTGTTTCTGTGCCAACTCCAATGGATTCCAATACAGAGTTAGCAATTTGCAGTGGAGAAGGAAAGGGAATCAGGGCGAGGCATGGAAAGTCCAAGGGGGAAATGGCCTGGCGGGGTATGGTGGGGCCGGGGGCGGGGAGGGTTTGGTGATTGGATGTGAAGGCTGAGAGGCGCCACTTTTAAAAGGTAGTACTGGGTAGAGGGCGGGGAGGTAGTACAAAGCAGCGTGGAGGCTAGCGCTTGGCGCGAGATCGCGGGCGGGAATATGGCCATATAGGATTTTGCGATGGCGTTTGTCATCTAACCCTTGCCATGGAAGCCGGTGGTGGGGGCCTTTTTTCTTTTTATTTGCTGCTGCCTCTCTCCTTGTCGTCCCCGCCCTCCTTGTTCCTCAATCTTTATCCCTGCCTTTGTTTGATGTCATGGATTGGGACAGGAGCACCCCCAATGCAAGGCGGTGAACCGTTCCAACTCCGCTTCTTTGTTTAACGTAACCCCCCCTCCCCCTGGGGGAGGTTTTGGTGCGGCGCCTGCGTGTGTAGTAGGGGGTGAGATCGAGTCGCTTTGATGCTTTCTGTTGTTTGGTTGCTGTGCTTCTAGTGTCCGGGCGAAGCATGGGTTAGTGCTTCCACCAGCCGACCAGCCAGATGAAGCGTTAAGATTGCCTTAAACAACATTACCGGCTCTCTGACTCATGGATTATTCTGTTTTTATTTTTTTTACCTCTGGAACAGTTGGACTGTTATTGGAGCAAGTTGAGGCTTTCCGGTGGGTTAGGTTTAATTAACCTGATTACATATTCTATACATGGTACGGTGTTTTAAAAATGAGGTCAAATATGCATGCAAGAATCCTATAGCTAGGCCCAAATCATCATCATTATCGTCATATGTTTGCCAGAGGGCGAAAAAAAACAAACACTACCAGACTCTATGCATGATCTCTCTTCTCTACCCCAGCTCAGCGGTGCTAGCTGTAACAAGCATCATAGCAAGCAAAGCCCAGCCGCCTCACGGTTTAATTCCTCTACTGCCAAAACAAACTGGTTTTAGGCCATGTTTGTTTGAGCTTCTCACCAGACAAAAGCTCAAACAAATATGTAGCTTTTTGGTTTTAAAACCAGAAGCTCGGAAAATATGAGTTTATACAGGAAGCCTGATTTTATTGGCTTTCTGTAGTTTTCTGAGTTTAATAAGCTAATGATTATATTTTTATACTTTTGGCAGAGGGCAAAAAAAACACTACGTACCAGCAGAGACTATGCATGATCTCCTCTCTACCCCAGCTCAGCTGTGCTACCTGTAACAAAGCATGCATATCCGCAAGCCCGGCCGCCTCACGGTTTAATTCCTCTACTGCCAAAACAAACTGGTTTTAGGCCATGTTTGTTTGAGCTTCTCGCCGGCTCGGGTCTAAAAAGGCAGAAGCTGAAACAAACAGATAGCTTTTTGTTTAAAGTCAGAAGCTCGGAAAATATGAGTTTATACAGTAAGCCTGATTTTATTGGCTTTCTGTAGTTTTCTAAGTTTAATAAGCTAATCACTACAGTAAACTGACGAATATCCGACGGTCACTTTATCTCCGACGGCTTCCTACGAGGCCGTCGGATATTATCTTATGTCCGACGGCCACCATGGGCTCTCGGAAATATAGACTTATCTCCGACGGCTATTTACGAGGCCGTCGGACATAAGGTTATATCCGACGGCTGGCAGCGTAGCCGTCGGATATAACCTTATGTCCGACGGCCTCGTAAATAGCCGTCGGAGATAAGCTTTTTTAACACGGTCCCGGCCTGGTGCGCGGTTCATTTTCACGCGCGCGCGCTCGCTTCTCTCTTCTCTGTCTCTGCCCGCTCGCCGTCGTCGACGCCCAGCCCGCCGTCGACGCTCGCCGCCGCCGCCGTCGACGCCCGCCCACCGTCGACGCCCGCCCGCCCGCCGACGCCCGCCCAGCCCGCCGTCGACGCCCGCCCCGCCCGCCCGCCGTCGGCCGCCGGTGTAAGGTATTTAATATTAATGTATTTAATGTATTATTAATATTTTGTATATATTAATATTGTTTTGTAGTTTCCAATGTTGTTATTTAATAGTTAGTATGTTAAATAATGTTTATCTTATTATATCCGAGGGCCTAAATTTAATTAGTGGTGCTTAGATAATTTTAATTTTTAATTTCTGAGGGTAATTATTATGCCCTCGAAAATAAGGTCATTTTATATGATTTGTCACCCGTGATAATGTTATGTAGAGGTGTCTATATAATTTAAATTATTAATTTCCGAGAGTAATTATTATGCCCTCGGAAATAAGGTTATTTTATATGATTTAGGGTCCCGTTAAATTATTTTCCTTGTATTAGTGTGGTTTATTAGATTAGAGGCGTGATTAACTTAACTAATCAAGTTAACATCTCGTATCTAGTATGGAGGAGGATCGTCGATGGATGTATGAAGGTTGGAAGAAAAGAGGTGCTCTATCAAGTGAGTGGGTTGCCAAGACTGACGCGTTTCTCGACCGTGCTTTTGCTCGGTCAGAGACTGGAACCGATGTTAGGTGCCCTTGTACCAAGTGTCGGAACATTTATTTCCTTGACATGAGGACTATGTCGATAAATCTTTGCAAGAACGGTTATATGCCAGGCTATGAAGTGTGGGTGCACCACGGTGAGGACCCACCTCCTTGTATTGTATCAGAAGTTCAGTCACATGAAGAGGAGGACTACGATAGGATGGAAGAGATGCTTGACGATGTACGCCATGAGCTTCTAGCCGTCGATTCTGAGAACCCCGGTCAACCCACCGAGTATGAGGATCCAGCTACACCTGAGGTTCAGAAGTTCTTCGAGCTCCTTAAAGCTGCCGAAGAGCCGTTGCATGAGCACACAAAAGTGACCGTCCTTGTATTTGTGACTCGACTTATGGCTATTAAGTCTAAGTTTGCATTCTCAAACAACTGCTACAAGGAGCTTTTGAACTTGATCAGTGATGTACTTCCGGAGAATCACAAGATGCCAAAGGACATGTATCAGTCCAAAAAGTTGTTATCTGGGCTCGGTATGGACTACGAAAAAATCGATGTCTGTGATAATAATTGTATGCTTTTCTGGAAGGAGACCGCGGGTGAGAAGAAGTGTACTTACGAAGATTGCACGTAAGCCAGCCAATCGACCCTCAGGCAGCATATGCTAGCGGAGGAGGATAAGCCCACGGACGGTGAGATTATTTGATTTGGATTTCAAAATTGTCATCATATGCTTGCGATTCAACTGAGGCATGAGTTACTATACTAAGTGCATGGTTCACTCTTGTAGGTTGGGTATTTTTGATTCTACGATTGATTCCAGAGAGCTGAGACGCCGTGGACGACAGTCCACATCGTCGTCTTCACAGTCGTCCCGTTCACGATCATCCGCCCACGACATAGAGATGGCAGTGTTGCGTCAACAGGAAGAGTACCATCAATCAGTCTTGAGGGAACAATTGGAGTACCAGAGGCAACAATCTGAGTACCAGAGGCAACAAGCCGAGTACCAGAAGAAGAGGGACGAGTATTATGCAAACCTCCAGGCCTAAAATCAAGCTCTTCTCTTGGTAAGCTGAAGTAACATTTTGTAGCTTATTTTGTAAAACACATGATGTGTAACTTATTTGCTCAACAATGACTTGTATATAATTTGTAGCAACTAGCCCAACAAGCGGGCGTCCCGATGCCCACCTATGGGATGCCGCCTCCGGACTTTGCACTTCCGATGCCAATGCTTGCGCCTCCACCTCCACCTCCGCCTCTGTCACAATTCCCTACGGTATGTACACATATGCGTGTGTGACATGTTCATAGATGTCTTATTTGTTTAAATGAAAAACTGAGTGGTTACAATTTCATGTGCGTGTGTTATAGGGATTTCAGACACCCTCCGCTACAGTTGGAGCACCAGGAGACGGGTCTGGTCAAGACGACGCATCGCATTCGTGGGTGAATAACCTTTTCAACACGCATAGTCTAGCAGGAGGAGGTGGCTACTCGAACCATCCAGGCGATGGATATGATTGATGTGTCGTGATGTTGATTTGTGAAACACTTTGCAACACTTGTTTGCAACCGTAATTACAACACTTGTTTATGAGACACAATGTCAATTTGCAACAACCGTCGGACCTATATGTTGATGTTAAATTTGTGAATGTTAATATTTATGTGAGAATATTTGTGATTGTGAATGTGAATACTTATGTGAATGTGTATATTTGTGATTGTGAATGGTATATGTGCATGAAATCTGTTTTGTGTGAGAATATTTGTAAATGTCAGATTTTTTAAAAAACAGAATTTTGTGTAAATTTTGTAATTTATTATGTCCGACGGCTTAGTGGTAGCCGTCGGACATAAGGCTTGGTTATGTCCGACGGCTTAGTGGTAGGCCGTCGGACATAAGCCTGTGGGCCCCACAGGCTGACCGGTAAAACGGTTGTTGTACGTTATGTCCGACGGGCAGAGGCGGCCGTCGGACATAACTCTATTTCCGACGAATTATCTCCGACGGCTTAAAACCGTCGGAAATAGAGTAATGCCGTCGGACATAAGCTATCTCCGACGGTTTGAACCTTATGTCCGACGGCTTTGGCCGTCGGATGTTGTTTCGTTTACTGTAGTGAATGATTATATATTTATACGTGCTACGGTGTTTTAAAACTGACGTCAAGTATGCATGCAAAATGTCCTAGCTAGGCTAAATCATCATGGTCGTCATCATATGGGTTTTGCCGGAGGGGAAAAAAACAAACACTACCGGACTCTGTGCATGATCTCTACCCCAGCTGTGCTAGCTAGCTACCCGCAACAAGCCAACAAGCATGCATATCAAGCAAGCCCGGCCGCCTCACGGTTTAGTTTTTCTACTGCAAAAAAAAAAAAAACAGCCGGTGTATAAATACACTAGAGTTAATAGTTAATTGGCTTAAAAATTGTTAATGGAATTAGTTCATGATAAATAGCTAACTAATTTCCTAAAAATGCCTATATCTGCTATTAGCTAGCCTGTTTGTATACTAGGACATTATTCAAACATCTCCTTCATTTCAACTAATTTGAGCAGCTAACTATTAGCTCTAATGGATTCGATCAAATACACCTTAGACCTAGTTTGGGTACTTTAGTATTGAGCTCAATCCACATGTATTGAGCTGGATTGAGGTGTAACTCAAACTAATTTACCCTTCAATCCAGCTCAACACACGTAAATTAAGGTTAATACTATAGTACCCAAATAAATCCTTATTAATCCTATACCAGTGCACTAATAACCAGCACGTGCCCTCTGACGGGCGTGTGGGGCGCGGGCGTTCATGTGTGCGCATGTGTGGATGTTTATGCACTGCACGCTGGCTCGCTCCTTTCCGTCGTCAAATGAATGTTTGCGTCACACACTGCTCGTCAGAAAGCGACGTGTCAAGTCATAACTTGCTGATCCATGCATCTCAATTCTCAATTATGTATGTGTATATATATCCTGTCATGCATGGCTGCTAGTGTGATGGCTCCATGCACCACCGTTCAATCGGTATTCCCTTTGTTTGCATATAACCACACAAAATACAATTGCTGTGTCAAGGTCGTAATGGATGGCTGAGCTGACTATGTACATTGACTGAGCGAATCCCACGTAGCCCGGGGGCGGGTGGGGTGGGGGTCCAAATTCAATCATATAATTTAAAAATATACATGTGGCTGGTGTATCAGTTCAGTCGCGCTTCAGTCACTAGCTTGTGTACCTACCTACTACCTAGCTAGCTAGCTTTTGCTGGTACCTACCTATCTTAATGAAGCTTAGCTAGGTAGGGATAAATAAATCAGATTTGATATCGCATTTGATCCATAGTCAGATCAATGCAAGCAAGCAAGCTAGCTGGCTAGCGCAAACGATCCTTGCGTGCGCGCATGGTCATCACGGCTTGTTTGGTTGTTGCGTGCGTAGCATGTATGTGTCGCGCGACGCGATCGGGTTTAATAAATCCTGACAGTAAGAGATGGTCAGGTCGTTTGGTTTCGTCGACATTATCATTGACCGTACCACCCCTGGCTGATTGATTGAAACGAAAATACCTGAAAAAACAAGACTACCTCTGTCTCTGTGTGTGTGTGTGTGTTGGGATCGTGAAGTTGTGCAGGAAATAATGCATGGATTCTGACGCCATCGTACGATTGATAATGTTGCAAATAAATTAGGATCCCATTTGCGTACTCCTTTGATGTTACGTGCTCTTAGGATACCATATGTGCGTTGCTAATTGCTAACGATAAGAGGGTGGGTGATCGTTGATGCCCATGCATGCATACGGATGAGATGATGATCGCTGATGCGTAACAGTGCCTTGTGTCGTACGTCCCCCATTCGCTTCGTTCCTTTGTCACTCACTCACAGACGACTCTAGCTCGTGGACGCATGCAGAGAGTGGCCCGGCCAGCCTCAAATTTCATCCAAAACACTCTCTCACAACCGATAGAGAGAGAGAAAAAAATAAGTGACGCCGATGAGCTAGCTAGCGCTCCCGGCCGAGCAGAGCAGGGAATGGCACCGCGTCACCTCCGTGGCGTGGGCAATTATGCATGCATTCGGATTCGGCAGCGACTAGCGAGTGTCCGGTGTCCCCTCCGATCCAACCCGCGCAGCGATCATGGATCTCTGCTCTCCTACTCCGCGGGGCCGGGACGACGAGGGGACCGATCGAGGACACGCTACACGCCGCGCGCACGCAGTACATCACAGGACGCGCGCGAGGCATGCAGCAGGGGAGCTAGTAGCGAGGGGTCTCATCATGCGGTCTGGCGACGAAGGTTAACGGCCCCGCCGTCCGGGGTTCCGAATTTTTTGTTTTTTAGCCCCTTTCGAGTCAAAAATTTACGTTTGAACCCCCAGAAATTTTATTTGCACGTTTGGACCCGAAGCTCGGCGCCACAGCCTGTGGCGCCGAGGTAACACAGCTCGGCGCCACAGGCTGTGGCGCCGAGCTTCGTGACGTGGCGGTCCCGCGTGGCACCTAGCTCGGCGCCACAGATCGTGGCACCTAGCTCGGCGCCACAGATCTTGGCGCCGAGCTAGAAAAAACCCGCAAACTGCCTTCCCTCTGCGCGTTTCTTCTCTTCTCTGCTCATTCCAAATCACGCCGCCGCCGCCGTCCACGATATCGCCGCCGCCTGCCCGAGCTCCGGCTCGCCGCCGCCCGCCCTCCCCGGCCCAGCTCCGGCTCGCCGCCGCGATCCCCGCTCGAGCTCCGCCCGAGCTCGCCCGGAGTCACTGCTCGCCCCGCCCGCCCGCCTGGAGCTCGCCCCGAGCTCGCCCAGCTCCGGCCCGGCTCGCCGCCGCCCCGAGCTCGCCCGCGCCGAGCGCCCGCCCCGAGCTCGGCCCGGAGTCACTGCTTTTGTCGCCCGCCCGCCCCGAGCTCGCCGCCGCCCGCCCCACGCAGTCCACTGCCGCCCCGAGCTCGCCCGCAGTCCACTGCCGACCATTCCCCGCCGCCCGGAGTCCGGCCAACGATCGGCCACCGCCCGCTCCGGCCCCGGTAGCTCCCGCCCCCACTGCCGACCAGTATTTTGTTTAATTACTTAGTTTGTAAACTAGTAGTAATTAGTTAGGTATCCACTTATTTATTGTTTAGTAAATAGTTAGATATTTTGTTGTTAGTGTTTATTAAAATAGTTAGCTAGTTTGTTGCGTAGTATATTGTTAGTGTTTAGTAAATTCTTAGTGATTATATAGTTACCATTTTGTTTAGCGCATTGATATTACATGTTTTCTGTGTTGGCAACCATCGTGTTGTCGTTTATTCGCATGTTCTATAAACATCACTTTACAGGGGAGGTGCTGCCAAATTTTTTACTGACAATTGGTTTTTTTGTACGTAGGTGTTCGTCCGACTTAACCTTCTCCACCGTTAGCTGGACTCGTACGCGTTCAGGTATACATTGTTTTCGTACATTACTTATAGATTATGTAATTTCGTTTGATGTGTTCATTTAATATTTACTGTATAGTTATTAGTTAATATATATTTATTACTTAGTACGTTAGTAGGCTTAAGTATATAGCCATTATTGAGTTAGTAATCCATTTTTGTAATAGATGGACAGCCTAGTAACATTATACCATGGAGGAAGGGTGGAGATAGATGCTTATGGGAGTGTTACTTTTGATGGTATGAAGATCGTGACCATGTTGTTCGATGAAAGACCATCTTTTGACAAGCTTTTGGCTCGAGCTTGTGAGGAGATTAGTTGCGACATAAACGACCCTAGAATATCAATTCAGGGTTTGTTGTCCCATATTACATATGGAACAGTTGTCCGACGGTTGATCTCCATTACCTCAGAAGATGATTGGGTGATATATTTAAGAATTGTGAAGACGATGGTTCCACCATGTTTGGATGTGGTTGTTCAAAAGTTACCTGTTAGTCATTGCGATGGTCCAGTCGGGTTGTCTCCACAAATGCCAAATGCATCTCGTATTGAAGCTCCTTTGGTAGAGCTTCATGAAGAAGTGGTTGTTGTGCCCGATGCTCAATCGGGTCCGCACGAGTATGGGATTTCTCGTCCTCTTCCTGGCGTTTGTGGGGCTTCTAATGCGGTGGTACCCCCCCAAGAGATCCCATTGACCCAGGATCCAGTGCACGATCATCCTAGTAAGTGTCTTCGACACATTGTTCGTATCCATCGTTATTTCGTTTGATTAGACTTTTTAATGTGGTTTTTCTTGCTCCGACACGATGCAGGATCTCCACATATGGATAATGCTGCTTATCTTGATGTGCATGTGTCATATAATATGGACAACATATGCAGGGCATCCAATAGTGTTGATGTTCAGATTGAGGATGAGGAGGAGCCATATGAGGCTGCACGGGCCTTAGATTCTGATGATGACCGTCCGGTTCAAGAAATGACGGAGCAAGAAATTGAACTCATAAGACGTTTGTGTCCGGAGCGAGACCCTGCAGTACATGAATTTAGCAGTTTAAGTCATTCCACCCGTGCTTATGCTGAAGGACGTGACGATGAACTGCTAGAGGCTCCGGATAACGCCGACAGCATTGAGATTAAGGTAGGCTTACTTTTCAAGGACCTGCCTACACTGAGACGATGGCTACAGGAATATTCAGTGAACCGGAAGAGGCCGTTCAAGGTGAGACATTCGTATGCACAGCGTCGTTACACTGTTGTGTGCGAGGTGTCGGAATGTAATTGGAGGGTATGTGCCCGAAGGCAGAAGGACACCGGAAAGTTTAAGATCACCAAAATTGTAGGTCCACACACTTGTGCCCAGACAGAGCTGAGCACTAAGCATCGTCAGTTGACATCTACCCTGATTGCGAAAAGGATATTGGGGATATTGAAGGGTCAGCCAAACTTGAAGGTCAAGTCAATTATGACCATGACTTCGGAGCTGTTTGGTTACAAGATCAAATATGGGAAAGCATGGAGGGCAAAGCAGCGAGCATGGAAGATGATATACGGGGATTGGGAGGAGGGTTATGAGAAGTTACCAGCATTGTTCAATGCAATGAAAGCAAAAAACCCAGACATGCATTACGAGTACATCCCCAAACCTAATGAATGGAGGAACGGCAGAGAGATATTTTTTTCGTGCTTTCTGGTGTTTCTCGCAGTGCGTAGAGGCCTTCAGGCATTGTCGTCCCGTGCTCTCTATTGATGGTACTTTTCTGCTTGGGAAGTATAAGGGCACATTGTTGGTTGCCATATCATGCGACGCAGACAACGCACTGGTTCCTTTGGCATTTGCTTTGGTGGAGAGAGAGAACAGAGATAGTTGGTCTTGGTTCTTGCGGCTTGTACGCATCCATGTCGTAGGCCCTGGACGCGAGGTTGGTGTCATATCTGACAGACACCAAGGTATTCTTAATGCAGTGCAAGAGCAGATTCCTGGCTACGCACCCATGCACCACAGATGGTGCACTCGACATCTAGCAGAAAATCTTCTTCGAAAGGATCATAGCAAGGCTAACTTCCCCCTTTTTGAGGAGGTATGTCGACAGTTGGAGGTTTCGTTTTTCGAGGATAAGTTGAAGGAACTAAAAGATGCAACAAATGTTGAAGGTAAGAACTGGATTGCTGGATTGCTGAGGGAACCGCAGAAATGGACAAGGGCCTACGACGAAGGTGGCTGGCGGTTCGAGTTTCAGACTAGCAACATGGCCGAGTCATTTAACAGTGTGCTCAAGGGTATACGGGGCATGCCAGTCAATGCTATAGTAACATTCACTTTTTATAGGCTTGTGGCTTGGTTTAATGAGAGACATGCGCAGGCCAAGGCAATGCAGACCCGAGGGCAGAGATGGGCACCTAAACCAACATCACACCTTAATAATGCAAAGGAACGTGCCCATAGACATGAGGTACAATGCTTTGATGAAGAGTTGGGTAAATACGAGGTAACAACACTAGGCGGCATAACTTCCGACGGTGAGGTGCGACCTTCGAGGACACATGTCGTGTTACTTGATGCATTCTGGTGCGGATGTGGTAAACCTAGACAATACCATTTTCCATGTTCTCATTATGTTGCGGCCGCACGTCATCGTAACTTTGCATTTGAGAGCAGAATACCTTCTGAGTTCAGTGTAGAGAGCTTAGTACGTACCTGGAGCCCTCGTTTTGAGCCATTTCTTGATGAGTCACAATGGCCAACGTACACTGGTCTGGTATACGTTGCTGATCCAGCGCATCGATGGGACAAACGTGGTAGTAGGAAAAGGAGCCGGTGCAACATGGTTATGGATCAGGTTTCCGGTTGCAGTAGGAGAGGTCGAGCGTCCCCCTTTCTCATGGACCCAGAGCAGAATGAATGCGGAAAATGCGGTAGACTTGGCCACAACTCACGTACATGCATTTGGACACTCTATCGTTACTCACGTACATGCATTTGGAAGACTTGGCCACAACTCACGTACATGCATTTGGAAAATGCGGTAGACTTGGCCACAACTCACGTACCCAGAGCATCCTAATGTCTTAACTTGTGATAGGGAAACTCTATGCTCGTATCTGTTGTTGAACTCGAGCGTATCTCACAGAGAACTTCAGATACTACTACGCTATCGTTACTATCAGTGAGTGTCAATGTCTAACAGAAAACTTGTTTATTTGTATGTTGTAACATATGTCTTTAACTAACATTTCGATTACAGAGGGTATCACGTCGTCTTCGTCGAGCAGCGGCTCGGTGTGGATGCCGGTCTCTAGCGGGCGTTGACGTGCAGCTGCCTGTGCCTCGTATGCAGCAGGACGTTCAGCCTCCCATTTCTGCAGTTGGACCATCTACAGCAGGACTCAGCTCGTCGCGATCGACGCGGGACACGTTTGAGAACGTGGCCTAGGACGACGAGGACGATGACGACGACGACGACGACGACGCTGGCGCTGGCGCCGCAGGTCAGGTGGAGATTGGATCGTCTCAGTTGCAGGATGCTCCTACAAATCAGGCATCACAGCTGACACCACGTAGAAGGCGTCCATGAGACCCTTACACTCCAGGCACCGACGCTCTTGGGGCCAAGGGCAAGGGTAAGACTAGGAGGAAATGAATACTTTTGTGATATGGACTGTGTGATTTGGACTTATGCTGGAGACGTTGTGAACTATGTTATGTGTTTTGGACTATGTGTTGTGGAACTTGTATTTTGGACTTTGTTTGTGGACATTGTATGAAGAACTATGTTCTGTGGATGTTTTTATATTCGATGTTATTTTGTGATGTATTATATGTTGAAATGCTTATATGTCTTATAATATGTGATTATTTGAACTGTGGTTGTTAATAAAACAAGGGGAACTCTTGCAAAATTTTTTTGTGAACTGTAAAAAACATAATAAGCAATAAGTAACGCATCTTTAGAGTTCTAAATTATTTTTGATACGTAAATACTACATAATAGGCTACAATTCTTCAGTCTGAATCACAATGTATGAGTAACTCGTCTTCGGAGTCATCCGTCGCGCAATCCTCAACAACAACCTCATTCCACTTGCTGCATTGTCCTGCATCACACTTGTCACCAGTTCTTTTGTAATAATTGGCTTCTGCTTCATCTGCAGCTTGGGAGAATAGCTCATCCTCAGCCTCAGCCTCATCAGCCTTCTTCTTGTAATAAGCTGCCTCTACCTCTGCGGCGGCCTGTGACATAAACTCATCCTCTTCCTCTTGAGCACGTAATCCTGCCTCAGCTAGTGCGATGAGCTCACTCAACCTTGACGTGTCGTCCTCCTCTTCTTCATGTAATCCTGCCTCTGCGAGGGCGATAAGCTCACTCAATCTAGATGTGTCGTCGTCCTCCTCCTCCATCGTTGCCATTTTATCCTGAACATATCTCGCATGCGCCTCATCGGCCAAATAGTTTACGCCGCTTCCAATCTCTGCAAATATAATGAGAAAATTAAGTTAGCAAAGTCAGGATAAATAAATTGTACTAATATAATTATAATATCATTTATCTCACTTACTTCCCTTGAGGCGATCAGCAAGATTATCCAACATCTGTTTCTCGGCTTGAGCCGCTTCCCATTCCCTTACATCCTGT
This sequence comes from Zea luxurians, assembly GCA_029449295.1. Taxonomy (NCBI): domain Eukaryota; kingdom Viridiplantae; phylum Streptophyta; class Magnoliopsida; order Poales; family Poaceae; genus Zea; species Zea luxurians. The sequence goes on from JAOPSE010000007.1 coordinate 112,715,366, forward strand.
GCTCTCTTCTCATCAGCCGCCTTCAACCTCCTATACTCTGCACGCTTCGGGCTATCATAAAAGGCAGATTTTGCTTCCCTACGCATGTCGCGTATGCGATCGTTAATGTACGAATCGACGAGCCGAGATCCACAACGCATCTTCTGTCCCATTATTCTCTTGGACTCTATTGTGCGCATCACCTCTCCTTTGTCGTCGTAACTCTCCCAACTGCATTTCATCGTCTCCTACAAAAAAAATAGTAAGTACCGCTATAACATTATATCTCGTGCAAAAAAAAATACCAACCTCATCGTAATCGACCATATGTCCACAAAAATATCCAACACCAAGCTCCGAAGGAACTAATCCATACTTAGCTTCAATACCACATTTGCAGAGTACTGGATCAAATTTGACCTCTTCAGCCGCCCACCCCATGTATCTCTTTTCCTTTACCTCTGGCTCTGGCCAATGGGACAAAGGACCATACAACCACTCTCTGAAACGACACTTACGCCACCCGTATGGCTGCAGGAGAAAAAATTAGTAATTTATTGTAAATAAAAACTAGTTCATACATTTAGCGTAGGAATGGGCTCACATAATCAATGTTCGGACAACAGAACTGCTTGTCATAGTCTTCGTCGATGACAGCACGGTCTCCACAATCGCATCGAGGCGGTGAGTCCATCCGTCTTTCTGTTGCTACCTCCTTCTCCGCATCCGTCATTGGTGGAGGATTCGGGGGAGGAGGTACCCAACGCTTAAAACGCTCATGACTGGTCCTTCCACTCAACCAATTAACGAAAAGAAGATATCGAGGGTCGAATTTATCAGGACCATCGATCCACTGGAAAAAGAAACACCTCTGATGTCCCTAAAATAATGGAAAGATGCACTATTACATATCTACAAAATAATGAATGCGAACAAAATTAAGTGACAAGTCATAAGCTACGTACGTCCAAAGTGCCACAAAGGTAGTAGCAGCGAGCAACCGTGTCTGGATGTTGTGATTGATGTACCCAAGCCAGTCTGCCATAGTCACAGTTAGGCACGGGGAGTTCAGGAGGAACAGGAGCATCCTTACTAGATACGTCCGGATATAACTCCCGAGGACGACCTCTCTTCTGCCACAACGTCTCTCGGTACATGTCTTTCATCTAATAAACGATTATAATTATCACTTGTACCTATTATGCTTTATAATAAGTTTACACAAACTAATAATCGAAATGATAATATAATAGGTGTATACAAATTATTAAACTAACAACCTAATATACAAAACGAATCAGTTCGAAATCATACCTTAGTCTACGAAGTGAACCAACTCAAATCTTTGAATCCAGGAAATTTTTACGAAGTTTGGAAATGGGATGAAATGAGCTGCTCTCGGCCAGCCGCGCGGGCGTTTTTATAGGATTTCGTAGCTCGGCGCCAAGATCTGTGGCGCCGAGCTACGAGGCCGCGCCGCCGCCACGTCAGCGCCAGGTCAGCCCTGGACGCAACTAGCCGTTGCGGCCACGTCACAGCTCGGCGCCATAGGCTGTGGCGCCAGCCTATGGCGCCGAGCTGAGGGTCCAAACCTGCATTTAAAATTTTTTTAGGTCTAAACGTGATTTTACTTCTGTTTAAGGGCTAAAATACAAAAAATTCGGTCCGGGGTTGCATCGTTTGGACGGGAATGGCGTGCGCTAGCTGCATGCGACGTGCGAGAGAGCCCGGCCGTGCTGCACCCATCGGACGACGGCGACGCGCGCTTGCACGCCTCCGGGTCCGGGGCCAGCTTTTGCGATCCGTCGCCTTGCGCTTGGCGCGCAGCTGTTCCCTGCATATACGCTCCGCGCCGAGGCTGGTCCCGACTCGCGAGCGGGGGCGGCCGGGCCGGGAGCACAGGGACCTATCTTTTTGCGTGCGCGGCGACGCAGCGTCGAAGCAGCATACATACATCGCCGCACTGCAGCGCGCGCGTGTCCGGACCCCGGCCGTGGTCTCCTCCAACGTAGTACGAATGTACGATGGGGCTGATGTATGGCCCATGGTATGGCGTCGCGTCAGAGAAAGGTGGATGGGGGGCGCTTCCGATCCCTGACCAGTCGATCCGGGGCTCAGCTACCAAACACACTCCACAAGTATTGATAATGCATAGTGTCGATGTCCATCTGGACCACTTACTACTTGCTAACACGTCTGCGGTGCAAACAATAATCTTGATCGAATTCACGGCTCGCCAGAGACCAATCTCATAACAGGAGATCCTAGTCACAACTCGCACGAGGCCACCCTTAGGTGGGAAGACACAGTCACAGCTTATCCGAGACCAGGTTCAGAAGAGATGCACATTTCTAATTCGCCTAAGGGTGTTTCAGACGACGCTCCGGACGCTACCGGCCTCGGCCAACCACTCGGATTCCCCCCGCTGACAGTGCTAAAGTCAATAAAGAACGACACGACTACAATCTAATATACTTTTACCACCCACGATGATGCATAGGACGCGAATACCGGACACTGTTCCCACACTCCAGCCACTGTTTCAACCACTCCGAGCGTGACCACATGTAACGTCCCGTCAAGGCCTCGGCCTCCTGAGAAATCTCTACCTCGCCCAAGCTCGGTCTCGGCCTCGACCAACTGCCCACGTGCATTAAATACCACCTACTCTTCCGCAAATCTCGCAAAGGACCATGCCAAGCATTGTGACAACTACTCCAACTCGACATCCGCACCCATGTTGTAGCATCCCAAAAATTCAAATCTTGGAATTTTCTCAAACTCGCTCTAAATTCAAAATGAATTTCAAATTTCATTTCAAAATGTTTGTTTGTGAGTTGATATCAATAAATAAAATTATAGTGGTCTATATTCTCTCTAAAATCTCCTCAAAATATCCTACAAATATTTCCCCAGTGATCACCCTCAAACTCTTTCAGAAATACTACCCAAATATTCCACCGATATATGTCCAAGTATTTTCTTCCTGAGAAATACCTTCAAAATCATTTTTTAAGTCCCTACAAATATTTTCTCCATAACTTTCCTCATGCTCATACGTATACGTATGCCTCCGGTGTCATACGGTGAGCTCTACAAGCTAATTACACTCATATAAGACAAATCCATGCTAATCTCCCACTAATCTTCTCATCCTCCCACTAATCCCCTCATCCCTCCCCCTAATCCCCCCACTATGGCTATAAATAGAGGGGCAAGGGCCTCCTCTCATCCCACCCTAAGCCATTTTATGGCAACTCCCTCCCCCCCACACGCCCACTCCCACTCCACTTCCCACGCAAGCACACACTAGCACAAGGATCGTTCGATCATTCTTCGATCGTTCGTCCACCTGTTCTTAGTTCGTTCGTCCGATCGTTCGATCGTTCGTCCGATCGTTCATGGTTCGTTCGTCCGTTCGTCCGATCGTTCGATCGTTCGTCCATTCGTTCGTCCAAATAATCTTTTTTCTGCCGTTATGCTGCCGAAAATCCGATCGTTCGTTCGATCGTTCATCGTTCGTTCGTAGTTCCTATTCATCGTTCATCGTCACTATTCATCGTTCATCGTTCGTTCATACGAACTATTCATCGTTATTATTTACTATTCATCGTTACTATTCATCAATCGTCTGATTACACCAAATTTCAACTACTCATCCGTCATGCTGTCCAGTCCACCTAAGACCAGCCAGACCCATATTCCAGTCATACGAACTCCGGTGACTGTGATTTTCCTTCCAGTAGGGAACTTCCCATCTGGTCACCCATCCCAGATTTCTCCAAGTTGAGCACGCTTAACTTTGGGATTCTTTCAAGCCAGACTTCCAAAAAAGAAAGGTGAACCATGTTTGTATGGATACGTCTTCAATCCTATAAAACCTGGCCCAAGATACCACAGCCCACTCGGACCAGAATACCACAGCATTCCAGCTATTTGGGTCTCGCCTCACTGTTGTCTGATGTGACACAGTAGGTAGGAACAGTTTCCACCAACATAAACCTCTGCCCAAGAAAAGCCCCAAAATAATTCCTCGCACCCCGCTCTTTGTATTTTTGAATTTCCAAATATCTCTAAATATTCAAATTCTAGAATATTCCTTTCCTTTCTTTTTCTCCCTATGATTATAAAATCCAAAACTCCTCCATCCAACCTCAGATTTCAGTCATTCTTGTTTCTAAAATTCTTGTCAAAGTATTCCCTATCCAACCATGTCATCCCTTAAGCATGGTTCATGTTCCAGAAAACTCCCAAAATACTCTTGTCCCATATTCTGCCTATAACTCTCCTGTTCATACTAAGTCAGACGATTCATTCGTCACTATTGTCACCAACAGTGAACTTCACTGTGCTACACCACATACACCCAGCTACCCTCTCCCTCTCCACACACACTCAACACCCTTAGCCAAGGCAAACACCCCACCCACTCAGTTACTCCGCTCTGTCGGCTACACGCACAGTGTCGCTTCGCCTCCAGTCCACCCTCCTGGTAAGCACCTCCGCTCCACCACTAGTAGTACCTCAACACCACATGACACAGACTCTACTCAAGACTCTGCCCATCCATATATCGCTATTCTGACCACTATACTAAATATTTGTTGGTATACTTGCTTGTTTGTATGTTTGCTTATTCATGTTGCATAGTTATTGGAGCGTTCGTGCAGTCTCATGGAGGCTAGATCTGCAAGTCTACGCCAGGCAGTGGAGCTAGAAGCCGGTTCCGCGAGCTCCCCTTCCCTCTTCACCGGATAAGCACAGCAAGCTCACTGGATCCCTTTGATGCATAAATTACCTATGCTTTTACAACCACAACCCTCAGTCTGTTATTTTATGCATGATATGATTTTGAGACTAGTTATTATGGCCAACCAGCCGCTTGCCGCAATCAATACTTGATATATTTGTTACAAATGATTTGAGAAAAGGTGTGAGTTTTCAAAAGAAAATGCTTTTCAAAATGAGTATGATGAAGGGTTTTCACCCTTATCACCTTTGAGTAGGGATGATCAGGGACTCCCTGGTTTAGGGGAGGGCCTAAGGTGATGGCTCAGCTGGTTTAGGCGTGAGCAGAAGGATTGTCCCCTCATATAAGGATTGGTTTGTCATGCTTCACTATTTATACTCATGATAAGTACAACCACTCGAGACTGTGTGGGCAGTCACTCAATCTGAACTCGTACGGTCCAACCCTAGGGTTATGAAGGCTGGGGAGCACCGGGAGGATAAGGAGGGGGAATGTTTTGTCCGGTTTGGGCATGGCGGTGGCCTGACTCCTTGCGGTATAACCGTTAAGGTTTGGACGTGCGAGGAAAGAAAGAGATTCGGCATTCGGGTCTCACGACGGTGAGATCGCAGAAACCAGACTAGTGGGTAAAGTGTACACCTCTGCGCAGAGTTTGAAAACCTATTCGAATAGTCCGTGTCCACAGGAATGGACGAGTCTGGTATGGTATGTGAAAGTCGCCTAGAGGGGGATGAATAGGGCGAAACTGAAATTTACAAATATAATCACAACTACAAGCCGGGTTAGCGTTAGGAATAATAACAAGTCCGAGAGAGAGGGCGCAAAAACAAATCGCAAGCGAATGAAGAGTGTGACACGCGGATTTGTTTTACCGAGGTTCGGTTCTCGCAAACCTACTCTCCGTTGAGGTGGTCACAAAGACCGGGTCTCTTTCAACCCTTTCCCTCTCTCAAACGGTCCCTCGGACCGAGTGAGCTTCTCTTCTCAAATCAAACCGGGAACAAAACTTCCCCGCAAGGACCACCACACAATTGGTGTCTCTTGCCTAGGTTACAATGGAGTTTTGATCACAAGAACAAGTGAGAAAGAAAAGAAGCAATCCAAGCGCAAGAGCTCAAAAGAACATGGCAAATCTCTCTCTCTAATCACTAAAGCCTTGTGAGGAATTGGAGAGGATTTGATCACTTGAGTGTGTCTAGAATTGAATGCCTAGCTCTTGTAAGTGGTTGAGAGGTGGAAAACTTGGATGACTTGAATGTGGGGTGGTTGGGGGTATTTATAGCCCCAACCACCAAACTAGTCGTTTGGGTGGAGGCTGTCTGTCGCATGGTGCACTGGACAGTCCGGTGCACACCGGACATGTCTGGTGCCCCAGCCACGTCACCAGGCCGTTAGGGTTCCGACCGTTGGAGCTCTGACTGCTGGGCCCGCCTCGATGTCCGGTGGCGCACCGGACATGCACTGTAGAGTGTCCGATGCGCCTGCCCGCGCGTGCCTGACTTCTGCGCATTCTGGCGCGCATTTAATGCGCTTGCAGGTGACCGTTGGCGCCGAAGTAGCCGTTGCTCCGCTGTCACACCGGACAGTCAGGTGCACACCGGTCATGTCCGGTGAATTATAGCAGACTAGCCGTTGCGAATTCCCGAAGCTGGAGAGTTCAGAGTCGCGTCCCCTTGAAGCACCGGACATTGTCCGGTGCACACCGGACAGTCCGGTGAATTATAGTGGAGCGCTTCTGAGTTTTCCCGAAGGTGATGAGTTTGGCTTCAAGTCCCCTGGTGCACCGGACACTGTCCGGTGCGCCCGACCAGGGTGCCTTCGGTTGTCCCTTTGCTCCTTTGTTTGAACCCTTTCTCTTGATCTTTTTGTTGGCTTATTGTGAACCTTTGGCACCTGTAGAGCTTATAAACTAGGGCAAACTAGTTAGTCCAATTATTTGTGTTGGGCAATTCAACCACCAAAATTAGTTTAGGAAATAGGTGTAAGCCTAATTCCCTTTCAATCTCCCCCTTTTTGGTGATTGATGCCAACACAAACCAAAGCAAGTATAGAAGTGCATAATTGAACTAGTTTGCAAAATGTAAGTGCAAAGGTTACTTAGAATTTGAGCCAATAAATATTACTTACTAGATATGCATGGATTGTTTCTTTATTTTTAACATTTTGGACCACGCTTGCACCATAAGTTTTGTTTTTGCAAATGCTTTTTGTAAATCCTTTTCATAGTCCTTTTGCAAAAATAGTCAAAGGTAAATGAATAAGATTTTGCTAAGCATTTTCAAGTTTTAAAATTTTCTCCCTTGTTTGAAATGCTTTTCCTTCGACTAAACAAAACTCCCCCTCAATAAATTCTCCTCTTAGTGTTCAAGAGGGTTTTAAGATATCAATTTTCAAAATACTACTTGCTCCCCCTTTTGAACACAATAAGATGCCAATTTGAAATTTACCAATTGAAAATCATTTTAAAATTAGGGTGGTGGTGCGGTCCTTTTGCTTTGGGCTCATACTTTCTCCCCCTTTGGCATGAATCGCCAAAAAACGGATACTTTGAGTGAGATACAAGCCCTTTTGTAACTATTTTCTCCCCTTTGGCAAATAAAACATATGAGTGAAGATTATACCAAAGATGGAGAGTGATGCAGAGCAACGACGAAGGATGAGTAATGGAGTGGAGTGGAAGCCTTGTCTTCGCCGAAGACTCCAATTCCCTTTCAATATACCTATGACTTGGTTTGAAATACACTTGAGAACACATTAGTCATAGCATATATAAAAGAGACATGATCAAAGGTATATTTATGAGCTATGTGTGCAAATTAGCAAAAGAAATTCCTGGAATCAAGAATATTGAGCTCATGCCTAAGTTTGGTAAAAGTTTGTTCATCTAGTGGCTTGGTAAAGATATCGGCTAATTGATCTTTAGTGTTAATATATGCAATCTCAATATCCCCCTTTTGTTGGTGATCCCTAAGAAAATGATACCGAATGGCTATGTGTTTAGTGCGGCTATGCTCAACGGGATTATCCGCCATGCGGATTGCACTCTCATTATCACATAGAAGAGGAACTTTGGTCAATTTGTAACCATAGTCCCGCAGGGTTTGCCTCATCCAAAGCAATTGCGCGCAACAATGGCCTGCGGCAATATACTCGACTTCGACGGTAGAAAGAGCGACCGAATTTTGCTTCTTTGAAGCCCAAGACACCAAGGATCTTCCCAAGAACTGGCAAGTCCCCGATGTGCTCTTTCTATTAATCTTACACCCCGCGCAATCGGCATCCGAATAACCAATCAAATCAAATGTGGATCCCCGAGGGTACCAAAGCCCAAACTTAGGAGTATAAGCCAAATATCTCAAGGTTCGTTTTACGGCCGTAAGGTGAGATTCCTTAGGGTCGGATTGGAATCTTGCACACATGCAAACAGAAAGCATAATGTCCGGTCGAGATGCACATAAATAGAGTAATGAACCTATCATCGACCGGTATACCTTTTGATCGACGGATTTACCTCCCGTGTCGAGGTCGAGATGCCCATTGGTTCCCATGGGTGTCTTGATGGGCTTAGCATCCTTCATTCCAAACTTGGTTAGAATGTCTTGAGTATACTTCGTTTGGCTAATGAAGGTGCCTTCTTGGAGTTGCTTGACTTGGAATCCTAGAAAATACTTCAACTCCCCCATCATCGACATCTCGAATTTCTGTGTCATGATCCTACTAAATTCTTCACATGTAGATTCGTTAGTAGAACCAAATATAATATCATCAACATAAATTTGGCATACAAACAAATCATTGTCAAGAGTTTTAGTGAATAAAGTAGGATCGGCCTTGCCGACTTTGAAGCCATTTGCAATAAGGAAATCTCTTAGGAATTCATACCATGCTCTTGGGGCTTGCTTGAGCCCATAAAGCGCCTTAGAGAGCCTATAGACATGGTTAGGGTACTCACTATCTTCAAAGCCGGGAGGTTGCTCAACATAGACCTCTTCCTTGATTGGTCCATTTAGGAAGGCACTCTTCACGTCCATTTGATAAAGCTTGAAGCCATGGTAAGTAGTATAGGCTAATAATATACGAATTGACTCAAGCCTAGCTACGGGTGCATAGGTTTCACCGAAATCCAAACCTTCGACTTGAGAGTATCCCTTAGCCACAAGTCGAACTTTGTTCCTTGTCACCACACCATGCTCGTCTTGCTTGTTGCGGAAGACCCACTTGGTTCCTACAACATTTTGGTTAGGACGTGGAACTAAATGCCATACCTCGTTCCTCGTGAAGTTGTTGAGCTCCTCTTGCATCACCATCACCCAATCCGAATCTTGGAGTGCTTCCTCTACCCTGTGTGGCTCAATAGAGGAAACAAAAGAGTAATGCTCACAAAAATGTGCAACACGAGATCGAGTAGTTACCCCCTTATGAATATCGCCGAGGATGGTGTCGATGGGGTGATCTCGTTGTATTGCTTGGTGGACTCTTGGGTGTGGCGGTCTTGGTTCTTCATCCTCCTTGTCTTGATCATTTGCATCTCCCCCTTGATCATTGCCGTCATCTTGAGGTGGCTCATCTCTTTGATCTTCTCCTTCATCAACTTGAGCTTCATCCTCATTTTGAGTTGGTGGAGATGCTTGCGTGGAGGAGGATGGTTGATCTTGTGCATTTAAAGGCTCTTCGGATTCCTTAGGACACACATCCCCAATGGACATGTTCCTTAGCGCGATACATGGAGCCTCTTCTTCACCTATCTCATCAATATCAACTTGCTCTACTTGAGAGCCGTTAGTCTCATCAAACACAACGTCACAAGAAACTTCAACAAGTCCTGAGGACTTGTTAAAGACTCTATATGCCCTTGTGTTTGAGTCATATCCTAGTAAAAAGCCTTCTACAGTTTTAGGAGCAAATTTAGATTTTCTACCTCTTTTAACAAGAATAAAGCATTTGCTACCAAAAACTCTAAAATATGAAATATTGGGCTTTTTACCGGTTAGGAGTTCATAGGATGTCTTCTTGAGGATTCGGTGTAGATATAAACGGTTGATGGCGTAGCAAGCGGTGTAAACCGCTTTGGCCCAAAACCGATCCAGCGTCTTGTACTCATCAAGCATGGTTCTTGCCATGTCCAATATAGTTCGATTCTTCCTCTCCACTACACCATTTTGTTGTGGGGTGTAGGGAGAAGAGAACTCATGCTTGATGCCCTCCTCCTCAAGGAAGCCTTCAATTTGAGAGTTCTTGAACTCCGTCCCGTTGTCGCCTCTAATTTTCTTGATTCTTAAGCCGAACTCATTTTGAGCTCGTCTCAAGAATCCCTTTAAGGTCTCTTGGGTTTGAGATTTTTCCCGCAAAAAGAATACCCAAGTGAAGCAAGAATAATCATCCACAATAACTAGACGGTACTTACTCCCGCCGATGCTCATGTAAGCGATCGGGCCGAATAAGTCCATGTGTAGGAGCTCCAGTGGCCTGTCAATCGTCATGATGTTCTTGTGTGGATGATGAGTGCCAACTTGCTTCCCTGCTTGGCATGCGCTACAAACCCTGTCTTTCTCAAAATGAACATTTGTTAGTCCTAAAATGTGTTCACCCTTTAGAAGCTTGTGAAGATTCTTCATTCCAACATGGGCTAGTCGGCGGTGCCAGAGCCAACCCATGTTAGTCTTAGCAATTAAGCAAGTGTCGAGTTCAGCTCTATCAAAATCTACCAAGTATAGCTGACCCTCTAACACTCCCTTAAATGCTATTGAATCATCACTTCTTCTAAAGACAGTGACACCTACATCAGTAAATAGACAGTTGTAGCCCATTTGACATAATTGGGATACGGAAAGCAAATTGTAATCTAATGAATCAACAAGAAAAACATTGGAAATGGAATGGTCAGGAGATATAGCTATTTTACCCAAACCTTTGACCAAACCTTGGTTTCCATCCCCGAATGTGATAGCTCGTTGGGGATCTTGGTTTTTCTCGTAGGAGGAGAACATCTTCTTCTCCCCCGTCATGTGGTTCATGCACCCGCTATCGATGATCCAACTTGAGCCCCCGGATGCATAAACCTACAAAACAAGTTTAGTTCTTGACTTTAGGTACCCAAACGGTTTTGGGTCCTTTGGCATTAGAAACAAGAACTTTGGGTACCCAAACACAAGTCTTGGAGCCCTTGTGTTTGCCCCCAACAAACTTGGCAACTACCTTGCCGGATTTGTTAGTAAGCACATAAGATGCATCAAAAGTTTTAAATGAAATGCTATGATCATTTGATGCACTAGGAGTTTTCTTCTTAGGCAACTTAGCACGCACTATACCACGGAGGATTTTTACCGACCTTTGTTAGCTACCAAAGGTTGGTCGGTAAAAACAGCCGACACATGGTTGGTTGGTAATACCAGTTTTTGCAACGGCGGGACGGTCGGTAAATCTCTTATATTTAGCGTTGGGAGATCCGTCGGTAAAAATGGTAAAGACATCGCTCGTTCGGTCGGTAAATATATTGGCGCAACCCCCGCGTGCTGCCAAATTATTACGCGCGTTCCTCCCAACCAAATCGCCGCGACGGCCCCCTCCAAAATCCAGCCGCCCGCCCCCTTCTCCTAACTCCCACCGCGCCGCCACCTCCAAACTCCCCCCAATTCACCGCACGCCCCCTCCACAGCGCCGCCCGCGCGTCCCCTCCATAGCACCGCCTGCGCGCCACAAAATCCCGCCGCCATCCTCCATCCTGCCACCCCCTCCATAGATCTGCCTGCCTCAATAATCCCGCCGCCACCTCCATCGTGTCGCGCCCCTCCATCACGCTGCCCCCTTTGGTGTCATTTGCCTGTGGAATCGTGATTTCCCTTCCTGTTTTTTGGTAAACTTTGGGGGAATTTCTGTTCGTAGGATTTGAGTGTGATTGAAGAAATTTTCCTTGGGGGAATTCATGCTGGAGCATCACTGAACTCGTCTATGGCTATTCCCTAGCGATTTCCTCTCTCAAATTTGTGTTTATCTTGGAGCATTGATTTAACATTTTTGTTCTTTCTTATCTGCAGGATTTAAAGGTTGTTCTAGGTCCTTGCAGGATTAAGCCTAACAAAACAGAGATTTGTGTGAGTCCACAACAAACTTTATTCCCTTCCTGTAGTTATGTAGCAATTACTCTGATCTTTTTATCTTGCTGATCTACTAACATAGGAAGAGTCTGCACAACTTAAATGTTAGGCTTCTTAAATAGTTTTCTTCTTTTTGTAATTCAACATTTTGCTTGATGCCTTATGGGCATAATCTGTTTTAAAATGCAAAACTGCTACCTTAAGAAACAAGCTTCATCTTTATGGCAGTACGTGTTCTAAGCTTAGTCTGAGCCAAAGCCAAGAAGGCTGTGCGTTGCACTTCCACCTGACCTGAGGATTTCATATATCGCCTAGAGAGATGGACATTGTCCTGGCCTTCAGCCTTCATGGTCTTAGAACTGAACCAGCATGGACAGGCAATGAACCAGACTACCAGACGTTGAACACTAATGTAATTTCTTGCAGTGAGTATAAGTTCCAGTAGGTCATGCTTATTAGTTTCATGTTTGCCACTACTGGTTGGTAGTGTTAAAGTACTGAGCACGCACTACTGGTTTTGATTGCCACTGATGCAACACGAAATGTAAGGCAGTGATTGAAGGATCATGAGGATAGTTGCATATGTTCTTCCTTAAGCTTAATGATGATAGCATGAGCAAGATTACTGATGCACTACTGGCTGTATTTTTCCCTCTAGTCTAGCTTGTAACCTTCAGTTCATGATGGTACCAGGATCAATGTATGTGTTGGTGACTACATTTTTTCTCTAGCTTATAACCTTCAGTTCATGCTGGCTGCATTTTTTTTCTCTAGCTTGCAACATTTTTTTCTCTAGCATGTATTCAACATTTTTGTTCTTTCTTGCATGCAGGATTAAAAGTTGGTTCAAGGTTCTTGCAATATTAAGCCTAGCAAAACAGATTCGTGTGAGTTCACTGCAAACTTGTTTTTTCCTTCTTGTTATGTAGCTGATATGTTAGCATAAGAATAGCTGATAATAAACACAAGATCCTACAAATCTTTGGTACGGCAGGGGCAGCAAGGAAAGGAAGGTGTTGTAGTTCAGAAAATCCAAAAACAACTAGGAGATTGTCGAGCTCTAGTGTAAGGTAAGTTCAACTAATTTACCTTGTTTCTGGTTCAATTGTGTGTTTGTTCATTATCTTTGAGTGTATGCAGCAAAGTTTTTATGCTTGTTATATGTTCTTAGAAGCTCTATCATATCCGTAATAACACACATGGATAAATCGTGGATCGACAATGTGGCTAGGTACAATACAACTTTTTTTCACAATAACTAAAAAAATGTGCTACGTGGTTATCTTGATATTTAACATAGAAATTGCATGTAGGGAGACAAAGGCCTATACACAAGGGGTGAATAGTTTTCTAGCTTTTGCATTAAAAAATTCAGCGGTAGGAAGCAAGATTTTATGCCCTTGTAGGAAGTGTGTCAACTCATTTTGGCGGGAGGCTATTGAAGTTCGAGAACACTTGATTTGTGATGGATTTTTAAAAGGGTATAGAACATGGACCTTACATGGAGAAGCTAGTTCCTCTGTATTGAACAATGAAAATGGTGATGTCCCTGAGTTCATTGAGGTGCATGACGAAGAAGATGACATATCTGAGTTGATTAAGGATTTAGCATGTGGTTTAGATGATAGAGGAGATATGGAAGATGATGGGTCTTTTGATCCATTTGATAAAGATGTAGCTACCATTCGTAGGCTAGCAGCAGACAACAGTCAAGAATTGTACCCAGGTTGCAATAAGTACTCAAAGCTACGCTTTCTAGTTCGTTTACTTCACATAAAACTTCTTGGAGGATGGACGGATAGAAGTTTTAATTTGTTGGTTGATCTACTTGTTGATGCGTTGCCTAAGGGTTCAGCACTTCCTAGAAACTTTCATGAAGCTAAGAAATTAGTGAAATCAGTGGGAGTTGGGTACACTTCTATCCATGCATGCGAGAACGATTGCATTCTTTACTGGAAGGAGCATGAAAACTCTAATTCATGTCCGAAATGTAATGTTTCACGCTGGAAATCAGAAAAGATGAGTTTGGACGGAAAGCGTGAGTACAAAATTCCTAAGAAAGTTCTTCGTTACTTTCCTATCAAGAAAAGACTTCAAAGATTATTTGTGTCCTCCAAAACTGCAAGTCTCACAAGGTGGCATGATGAACACCGAATAAATGATGGTTTGCTTAGGCATCCTGCAGATTCCCCCCTATGGAAGGATTTTGATAAAAAAACATCCCGAATTTGCTGCTGATAGCCGAAATATCCGTCTAGCATTTGCTACTGATGGTTTCAATCCCTATAGGACTATGAAACTTAGTTATAGTATTTGGCTAGGCATTCTGATTCCATTCAACTTTCCACCTTCAATGTGCATGAAGGATACAAATTTTATCTTGTCTGTGCTGATTCCTGGCCGATCTTCTGCTGGAAGTGATATGGATGTATATTTTCAGCCACTTGTTTATGACCTGCTTGATATGTTTGTTAATGGTGTGAGAACTTATGATGCTTCGAAGGGTGAATACTTTCAATTGCGTGCTGCAATACTTTGGACCATCACTGATTTCCCTGGTCTAGGTAGTGTATCCGGATTTGTCACATCTGGTGAAGCAGCGTGCCCCGACTGCCACTCCTTGCTCTATTCCCTTAGACTTGGAAATGGTTGCAAGTCTTGTTACATGGGACACCGCAGGTTCTTGCATCCAGAACACCCATTTAGGTTTGATGTTGATTCATTTGGTGGCGAAGAGCTAAGTCCGACACCTGTTCCTCTTTTAGGAGAGGAAATTTTGGAATGCACCAAAGATCTAAAAACAGTTTATGGCAAGGACCCATCTCGTAAGCCCACAAAATATCAGAAACGTAAGGACGATGAACCATTAGTCTTTTTGAAAAGGAGAACTATTTGGTTCATCCTTCCATATTGGAAGGATTTGATGGTCCGATATAATTTTGATGCCATGCACATAGAGAAGAATGTATGTGACAACATAATTAACACTTTATTAGACATTGCTGGAAAATCTAAGGATGATTTGAATGCTCGCTTGGATCTTCAAGATTTAGGAATTAGAAGTGATCTTCATCCAGTTGAACTAGAACATAACCAATTTTATTTACCTCCTGCACCCTACTCAATGAGTCATGCTGAGAAGAAATTATTTTGTCAAGTATTAAAAGGGGTCAAGTTTCCCGATGGCTATGCAGCTGATATACGACGTAATGTTTTTGTTAACGAGAAAAAGATAATTGGTCTTAACAGCCATGGTAGCCACGTTCTTCTACAAGACTTACTGCCACTTGCTGTGAGGAGAGTTCTCCCTAATGAAGTCAGTGCTGTTTTGATTCGTTTAAGCAACTTCTTTAAGAAATTGTACTCCCCTATCATTCGAATAAGCGACATGCAAAAGCTACAGTCTGAAATAGCTGAGATCTTGAGCCTTCTAGAGACTATTTTCCCTCCATCATTTTTTACTATTAATGTACATTTGATGGTACATCTTCCTGCCCAAGCGATGGTGGCAGGTCCAATTCACTTTCGCAGCATGTGGCCTGTTGAGAGGTAATTTTCTTATGAATATTGCAACATAGAAAACAACTGCCTATATATTTAATTATTTGATGAGTGTTGTTGTATATATGTATAGGTTTCTTAAAAAATGTAAGGGCCATGTTCATACAAAATGTCACCCGGAAGGATCAATTATGGAGGGTTATATGTTTGATGAGGCTCTCACATTTTGTTCTCGGTATTTACAAGATGAGGCTCAATTTAACCATAGAGTTAGAAATCATGTTAGGCTCCAAACAAAGAATGTTGTTACAACTCCTTTCTTTCAAAATATTGGTCGAGGATTGGCAGGCAAGTGTATTGTCAATATTGATTACAAGACATGGCTGCAAGCACATAGATATGTCCTGTTCAACTATGCTAATATATAACCATACTTAGAGTAAGTTTTCTCTCCTCAAGGACATAATTATGTCCTTTTTCAAATATGCTAATGTGTCCTTTCCAACTATGTCCTTTTCAGCAAACATGCTCTTTATCTCTCCTCAATTGGTGTTAGAAACAAACGTGAGATCAACCGCATGCAGCATAAAACATTTCATGACTGGTTTAGGTTGCATGTAAGTAGTAAGCAAACCTGTACATTTAGAATATGATAGAAGAAAGCTTTTACTCTATTAAAGTACTAATAATCTCAGGTTGAAGAAATATGTGAGGAAGCTCCAGAAGAGATCAAAATTTTAGCTAAGGGACCAATGATGATTGCACATCAGTATAACAGCTACACAGTAAATGGGTTTGCCTTCCATACACAGTCCTATGATGAAAATAGGCCTGTCCAAAGTAGTGGTGTAGCTCTAGTTGCAGATACAACATGTTTTGAAAGAGGAAATAATGACAATCAAATAGTAGATAAAATCATCTACTATGGTATCATAAAAGAAATTCTGGAATTGAACTATCACCACAACGGAAATGTTATGCTTTTCAAGTGTGATTGGGTTGATAATCGTGTGCACAACAAATGGGTTAGAACAGATCAATTTGGGATCACCACAGTTAATTTCAAACATTTATTCAATACTGGTCAAAACATATCAGATGAACCTTTCATATTAGCATCACAAGCAGCTCAAGTTTACTATGTTGCTGATCCTATTGAGACTGAATGGGTTGCTGTTGTTCAGCCAAAATCTCGAGATTTGTATGGAAGTCAAGATGCTGAAAATGAAATTCTAGGTCATGTTAATGATGTTGCAGAGGTAGTGGCTGATCTAAACCCAAATGTTAATGATGTTGCAATGCTGGTGAATTGGTGATCTGGTGTGCTGTCTGGTGGATAAGACAGGTGATCTGGCGTGTGAGTGTGTGTGTGTGTGTTATGCAGTGTGAGACTGTGAGTGTGTGTGTGTGATGCAGAATGGCGTGTGAGTGTGGACAGGACAGGTGATCTGAACTTCTGAAGGTCTGATTGCTGAGTGCAGACTGAACTGAAGTGCTGAGTGTGTGTGTGCAACAAGATAGCAAGCTTATGGTCTTTATACTCTTATGGCTATGGTCTTATGGAGTTATGGACTTATGGTTCTGTGTGTGTGCTGTGCAACAAGCTATAATGTTTATGGATGATTGATGCTGCCTGCTGGATGTTTTTTTTGAATTATGAGCTACACTTTTGGTATTATATCATGCTCTATCCTCTATGGCTGTGTACTGCTACTATGCTGCAAGCTATAATTTCAGTTTATAGTTATGGTGTGTGTGCTGTGCAGCAAGCTATAATTTCATTTTATAGTTATGAACTTTCAAATTTTATCATGGGCTATGGTTGCTGCATTTTTTATTTCATTTGGAGTTCAGTTTTTTGGTTACTGCAATGTACCAGTACCTCTTGTTCCCGGCAATTGATTCATAAGTTTCTTACACATGGTTATATTTTTTCAGGAAATGGACAATGTTAGTATCAGATCATGTTACAACCAACCGTGGACATGGTTCTTCGGTCTTGCATTTCTTTTGGAGCTTTTGTTGCGTATGTTGCGTACAACAACGTGAAGGAATTGAGTTATTGTAATACTAGCTTTTGTGTTATGTAATGTGATATTGCAACCTATGGACTAGTTCGATGTATTGCAAACATTATGTTACTAATGATGTTAATATATGATCGATGGATATTGAAAGACCATTAATTTGTGTGCAACATGTGCAATATGTTACCTCATGAAAGATTAGTGAAGTGTATGAGCATTAAGTGTCCTTATAATAATCTATTTGTATGAATGCAATGGATTGTTGGTTGGTAATATCTGCGGCAACGAATTGTTGGTCGGTAATCTACACAATTAGTGACTCTTAGAGAGTCGGTAATACTATTATTACCAACTGATGAAGCGTCGATAAAATGTCTCTTTTAGCGACAGAAGATGGGTCGGTAAATCGTGGCAGCTGCAACTCTTAGAGAGTCGGTAATACTATTATTACCAAATGATGAAGCGTCGGTAAAACTTTTCTTTTAGCGACGGAAGATAAGTCGGTAAAACAACGGTCGGTCGGTAAAAGTTTTACCGACACAGCTTGCAACGACGTTCGTGGTCCGTCGGTAAAGGTCTTTACCGACCTATAGTTCGTCGGTAAAACTGATTTTACCGACAGACCATAGGTTGCAAATAATGTTCCGTGGTATAGTGACGGGTTGGTTGCCTAGAGCTAGATGTCTCACCCTTATACATAAAAGCATGATTGGGGCCAGAGTGAGACTTTCTAGAATGAATTCTCCTAATTTTGCTCTCGGGATAATCGGCAGGGTACAAAATGTAACCCTCGTTATCCTGAGGCATGGGAGCCTTGCCCTTAACAAAATTAGACAATCTTTTAGGAGGGGCATTAAGTTTGACATTGTCTCCCCTTTGGAAGCCAATGCCATCCTTGATGCCAGGGCGTCTCCCATTATAGAGCATACTCCTAGCAAATTTAAACTTTTCATTCTCTAAGTTATGCCCGACAATTTTAGCATCTAATATTGCTATATGATCATTTTGTTGTTTAATTAAAGCCACATGATCATGAATAGCATTAATATCAACATCTCTACATCTAGTGCAAATAGAAACATGCTCAACAGTAGATGTAGAGGGTTTGCAAGATTTTAATTCTACAACCTTAGCATGTAATATATCATTCTCACTTCTAAGGTTAGAAATAGTAACATTGCAAACATCAAAATCTTTAGCCTTAGCAATTAATTTTTCATTTTCAATCCTAAGGCTAGCAAGGGAATCATTCAATTCCTTAATCTTAGCATGCAAATTAACATTATCATTTCTAAGATTGGGAACTGAAACATCACAAACATGTGAATCAACCTTAGCAATTAATCTAGCATTTTCATTTCTAAGGTTGTCAATAGTCTCATGGCAAGTGCTTAGCTCACTAGACAATTTTTCACATTTTTCAACTTGTAGAGCATAAGCATTTTTTACCTTAACATGCTTTTTGTTCTCCTTAATAAGGAAGTTTTCTTGAGAGTCCAAGAGATCATCCTTCTCATGAATAGCACTAATCAATTCATTTAATTTTTTCTTTTGTTGCATGTTTAGGTTGGCAAAAAGAATGCGCAAGTTATCCTCCTCATTACTAGCATCATCCTCATCACTAGAGGTTTCATATTTAGTGGAGGATCTTGATTTTACCTTCTTCTTTTTGCCCTCCTTGGCCATGAGGCACTTGTGGCCGACGTTGGGGAAGAGAAGTCCCTTGGTGACGGCGATGTTGGCGGCGTCCTCGTCGGAGGAGGAGTCGGTGGAGCTCTCGTCGGAGTCCCACTCGCGGCACACGTGGGCATCGCCGCCCTTCTTCTTGTAGTGTCTCTTCTTCTCCTTTCTTCTCCCCTTCTTGTCGTCGCCCCTGTCACTATCACTAGATAATGGACATTTAGCAATAAAATGACCGGGCTTACCACATTTGTAGCATACTTTCTTGGAGCGGGGTTTGTAGTCTTTCCCCCTCCTTTGCTTGAGGATTTGGCGGAAGCTCTTGATGATGAGCGTCATTTCCTCGTTGTCGAGCTTGGAGGCGTCGATGGGTGTTCGACTTGGAGTAGCCTCCTCCTTCTTTTCTTCCGTCGCCTTGAATGCGACCGGTTGTGCTTCGGAGGTGGAGGGGCCGTCAAGCTCGTTGATCTTCTTTGAGCCTTTGATCATCAACTCAAAACTCACAAAATTACCTATAACTTCCTCGTGGGTCATTTGTGTATATCTAGGATTGCCACGAATTAGTTAAACTTGAGTAGGGTTAAGGAAAACAAGTGATCTTAGAATAACCTTAACCACTTCGTGGTCATTGAAAGGGAATTAGGCTTACACCTAGTCCCTAATTAATTTTGGTGGTTGAATTGCCCAACACAAACAATTGGACTAACTAGTTTGCTCCAGTGTATAAGTTATACAGGTGTCAAAGGTTCACAACAAGCCAATTAAAAAGACCAAAGTTGGGTTCAAATTAGAAAGCTAAAGGCATCCCGAAAGGCTCCCTGGTCTGGCGCACCGGACTGTCCGGTGGCGCACCGGACAGTGTCCGGTGCACCAGGGAACCGCGCACAGAACTCCTCAGCCTCGGGAATTTCTAGGAGCCGGCGCGCTATAATTCACCGGACTGTTCGGTGTACACCGGACAGTGTCCGGTGCTCCAAAGGGACGCGGCTCTGGAACTTGCCAGCCTCGGGATTTTGCAGTGGGCGCTTCGCTATAATTCACCGGACATGTCCGGTGTACACCAGACTGTCTGGTGTAACAGCGGGGCAACGACTACTTCGCG
The DNA here is from genome assembly GCA_029449295.1 of Zea luxurians. Taxonomy (NCBI): domain Eukaryota; kingdom Viridiplantae; phylum Streptophyta; class Magnoliopsida; order Poales; family Poaceae; genus Zea; species Zea luxurians. The sequence goes on from JAOPSE010000007.1 coordinate 112,735,499, forward strand.
CCAACAGTCACCTGCAGGCGCATTCAATGCGCGCCAGAAGCGCGCAGAAGTCAGGCACGCCCATTCTGGTGCACCGGACATTGAACAGTACATGTCCGGTGTGCACCGGACATCCAGGCGGGCCCAGAAGTCAGAACTCCAACGGACAAATTGCAACGGCTTTGGTGACGTGGCTGTCGCACCGGACAGTCCGGTGCGCCATCGAACAGACAGCCTCACCAAACGGCTAGTTTGGTGGTTGGGGCTATAAATACCCCCAACCACCCCCCATTCATTGCATCCAAGTTTTCCACTTCCCAACTACTCACAAGAGCTCTAGCATTCAATTCTAGACACACCAAAGAGATCAAATCCTCTCCAAATTCCACACAACGCCTTAGTGATTAGAGAGAGAGATTTGCTTGTGTTCTTTTGAGCTCTTGCGCTTGGATTGCTTTCTTCTTTCTTGATTCCTTCTTGTGATCAAACATTCACTTATAATTGAGGCAAGAGACACCAATCGTGTGGTGGTCCTTGCAGGAACTTTGTGTTCCAAGTAATTGAGAAGAGAAAGCTCACTCGGTCCGAGGGACCGTTTGAGAGAGGGTAAGGGTTGAAAGAGACCCGGCCTTTGTGGCCTCCTCAACGGGGAGTAGGTTTGAGAGAACCGAACCTCGATAAAACAAATCCGCGTGTCTCACTTCATTATTCGCTTGCGATTTGTTTTGCGCCCTCTCTCGCGGACTCGATTATATTTCTAACGCTAACCCGGCTTGTAGTTGTGATTATTTTTGAGAATTTCAGTTTCGCCCTATTCACCCCCCCTCCTCTAGGCGACTTTCAATTGGTATCAGAGCCCGGTGCTTCATTAGAGCCTAACCGCTCGAAGTAATGTCGAGAGATCACACCAAGAGGGAGATAGAGACCGGCGACAAGCCCACTACGAGCCAAGGGAGCACTTCATCGGAAGAGTCCCGCACCAAGAGGAGGGAGAAGAAGAAGGACTCCTCCAAACGGAAGGAGAAAAGATCTTCCTCTTCTCACCACAAAGAGAAGAAGGAAAAATCTTCTTCTCACAAGTCGCATCAGAAAGGCGACAAGCACAAGAGGATGAGGAAGGTGGTCTACTACGAGACCGACACTTCATCAACATCGACCTCTGACTCCGATGCGCCGTCCGTAACTTCTAAGCGCCAAGAGCGCAAGAAGTTTAGTAAGATCCCTTTACACTATCCCCGTACATCTAGACATACTCCATTACTTTCCGTTCCATTAGGCAAACCGCCAACCTTTGATGGTGAGGATTATGCTAGGTGGAGTGATTTAATGAAATTTCATCTAACCTCACTCCACAAAAGTATATGGAATGTTGTTGAGTTTGGAGCACAGGTACCATCCATAGGGGATGAGGATTATGATACGGACGAAGTGGCCCAAATCGAGCACTTCAACTCCCAAGCCACAACCATACTCCTCGCCTCTTTAAGCAAGGAGGAATACAACAAAGTGCAAGGGTTGAAGAATGCAAAGGAGATTTGGGACCTACTCAATACCGCGCACGAGGGTGATGAACTCACCAAGATCACCAAGAGGGAAACGATCGAGGGGGAGCTCGGTCGCTTCCGTCTTCGCCAAGGGGAGGAGCCACAAGATATGTACAACCGGCTCAAAACCTTGGTAAATCAAGTGCGCAACCTCGGGAGCAAAAAGTGGGACGACCACGAGGTGGTTAAGGTTATTCTAAGAGCTCTCATTTTTCTTAACCCCACTCAAGTTCAATTAATTCGTGGTAATCCTAGATACCCACTAATGACCCTCGAGGAAGTTATCGGGAATTTTGTGAGCTTTGAATGTATGATTAAAGGTTCAAAGAAGATTAACGAGCTTGATGAACCCTCCACGTCCAAGGCGCAACCGGTGGCATTTAAGGCGACGGAGGAGAAGAAGGAGGAGTCTACACCAAGTACACAACCAATTGACGCCTCCAAGCTCGACAATGAGGAGATGGCCTTAATCATCAAAAGCTTTCGGCAAATCCTCAAGCAACGGAAAGGGAAGGATTACAAATCCCGTTCCAAGAAGGTTTGCTACAAGTGTGGTAAGCCCGGTCACTTTATCGCTAAATGTCCATTATCAAGTGACAGTGACAGGGATAACGACAAGAAGGGCAAGAGGAGAGAAAAGAAGAGGTACCACAAGAAGAAGGGCGGCGATGCCCACGTGTGCCGTGAGTGGAACTCCGACGAGAGCTCCACCGACTCCTCCTCTGACGACGAGGACGCCGCCAACATCGCCGTCACCAAGGGACTCCTCTTCCCCAACGTCGGCCACAAGTGCCTCATGGCGAAGGACGGCAAAAGGAAGAAGGTTAAATCCAAATCCTCCACTAGATATGAGTCCTCTAGTGATGATAATGCTAGTGATGAGGAAAATAATTTGCATACCCTTTTTGCCGACCTTAACATGCAACAAAAAGAAAAATTAAATGAATTGATTAGTGCTATTCATGAGAAGGATGATCTCTTGGATTCTCAAGAGGACTTCCTTATTAAGGAGAACAAAAAGCATGTTAAGGTTAAAAATGCTTATGCTCTTGAGGTAGAAAAATGTGAGAAATTATCTAGTGAGCTAAGCACATGCCATGACACTATTGCCAACCTTAGGGATGAAAATGCTAAATTAATTGCTAAGGTTGATTCTCATGTTTGTGATACTTCAATTCCCGATCTTAGAAATGATAATGATGATTTGCTTGCTAAGATTAAGGAATTGAATGATTCTCTTGCTAGCCTTAGAGTAGAAAATGATAATTTGATTGCTAAGGCTAAAGATTTTGATATTTGCAATACTACTATTTCCGACCTTAGAACTAAGAATGATATGTTACATGCTAAGGTTGTAGAACTAAAATCTTGCAAACCCTCTACATCTAATGTTGAGCATATTTCTATTTGTACTAGATGTAGAGATGTTGATATCAATGCTATTCATGATCACATGGCTTTAATTAAACAACAAAATGATCACATAGCAATATTAGATGCTAAGATTGCCGAGCATAACTTAGAAAATGAAAAGTTTAAATTTGCTAGAAGTATGCTCTATAATGGGAGACACCCTGACATCAAGGATGGCATTGGCTTCCAAAGGGGAGACAATGTCAAACTTAATGCCCCTCCAAAGAATTTATCTAACTTTGTTAAGGGCAAGGCTCCCATGCCTCAGGATAACGAGGGTTACATTTTGTACCCTGCCGGCTATCCTGAGAGCAAAATTAGGAGAACTCATTCTAGGAAGTCTCACTCTGGCCCTAACCATGCTTTTATGTATAAGGGTGAGACATCTAGCTCTAGGCAACCAACCCGTGCCAAGTTGCCTAGAAAGAAAACTCCTAATGCATCAAATGATCATGCTATTTCATTCAAAACTTTTGATGCATCATATGTGCTTACTAACAAATCCGGCAAGATAGTTGCCAAGTTTGTTGGGGGCAAACACAAGGGCTCCAAGACTTGTGTTTGGGTACCCAAAGTTCTTGTATCTAATGCCAAAGGACCCAAAACCGTTTGGGTACCTAAAATCAAGAACTAAACTTGTTTTGTAGGTTTATGCATCCGGGGGCTCAAGTTGGATACTCGACAGCAGGTGCACAAACCACATGACAGGGGAGAAGAAGATGTTCTCCTCATATGAGAAAAACCAAGATCCCCAACGAGCTATCACATTCGGGGATGGAAATCAAGGTTTGGTCAAAGGATTGGGTAAAATTGCTATATCACCTGACCATACTATTTCAAATGTTTTTCTTGTAGATTCATTAGATTACAATTTGCTTTCCGTATCCCAATTGTGTCAAATGGGCTACAACTGTCTATTTACTGATATAGGTGTTACTGTCTTTAGAAGAAGTGATGATTCAATAGCATTTAAGGGAGTGTTAGAGGGTCAGCTATACTTGGTAGATTTTGATAGAGCTGAACTCGACACTTGCTTGGTTGCTAAGACTAACTTGGGTTGGCTCTGGCACCGCCGACTAGCCCATGTTGGAATGAAGAATCTTCATAAGCTTCTAAAGGGAGAACACATTTTGGGACTAACCAATGTTCATTTTGAGAAAGACAGGATTTGTAGCGCATGCCAAGCCGGGAAGCAAGTTGGGACTCATCATCCACACAAGAACATCATGACTAGTGACAGGCCACTGGAGCTCCTACACATGGACCTATTCGGCCCGATCGCTTACATAAGCATCGGTGGGAGTAAGTACTGTCTAGTTATTGTGGATGATTATTCTCGCTTCACTTGGGTGTTCTTTTTGCAGGAAAAATCTCATACCCAAGAGACCTTAAAGGGATTCTTGAGACGAGCTCAAAATGAGTTCGGCTTAAGGATCAAGAAAATTAAAAGCGACAACGGGACGGAGTTCAAGAACTCTCAAATTGAAGGCTTCCTTGAGGAGGAGGACATCAAGCATGAGTTCTCTTCTCCCTACACCCCACAACAAAATGGTGTAGTGGAGAGGAAGAATCGAACTCTATTGGACATGGCAAGAACCATGCTTGATGAGTACAAGACACCGGATCGGTTTTGGGCCGAGGCGGTCAACACCGCCTGCTACGCCATCAACCGGTTATATCTACACCGAATCCTCATGAAGACATCCTATGAACTCCTAACCGGTAAAAAGCCAAATATTTCATATTTTAGAGTTTTTGGTAGCAAATGTTTTATTCTTGTCAAAAGAGGTAGAAAATCTAAATTTGCTCCTAAAACTGTAGAAGGCTTTTTACTAGGATATGACTCAAACACAAGGGCATATAGAGTCTTTAACAAGTCCTCAGGACTCGTTGAAGTTTCATGTGACGTTGTGTTTGATGAGACTAACGGCTCTCAAGTAGAGCAAGTTGATCTTGATGAGATAGGTGAAGAACAGGCTCCATGCATCGCGCTAAGGAACATGTCCATTGGGGATGTGTGTCCTAAGGAATCCGAAGAGCCTCCACATGCACAAGATCAACCATCCTCCTCCACGCAAGCATCTCCACCAACCCAAAATGAGGACGAGGCTCAAGTTGATAAAGATGAAGAACACAATGATGAGCTACCTCAAGACGACGGCAATGATCAAGGGGGAGATGCAAATGATGAAGACAAGGAGGATGAACAACCAAGGCCGCCACACCCAAGAGTCCACCAAGCAATACAACGAGATCACCCCGTCGACACCATCCTCGGTGACATTCATAAGGGGGTAACCACTCGATCTCGTGTTGCACATTTTTGTGAGCATTACTCTTTTGTTTCCTCTATTGAGCCACACAGGGTAGAGGAAGCACTACAAGAATCGGATTGGGTGATGGCGATGCAAGAGGAGCTCAACAACTTCACGAGGAACGAGGTATGGCATTTAGTTCCACGTCCTAATCAAAATGTTGTAGGAACCAAGTGGGTCTTCCGCAACAAGCAAGACGAGCATGGTGTGGTGACAAGGAACAAAGCTCGACTCGTGGCCAAGGGGTATTCACAAGTCGAAGGTTTGGATTTTGGTGAAACCTATGCACCCGTAGCTAGGCTTGAGTCAATTCGTATATTATTGGCCTATGCTACTTACCATGGCTTCAAGCTTTACCAAATGGACGTGAAGAGTGCCTTCCTCAATGGACCAATCAAGGAGGAGGTCTATGTTGAGCAACCTCCCGGCTTTGAAGACAGTGAGTACCCTAACCATGTCTATAGGCTCTCTAAGGCGCTTTATGGGCTCAAGCAAGCCCCAAGAGCATGGTATGAATGCCTTAGAGATTTCCTTATTGCAAATGGCTTCAAAGTCGGCAAGGCCGATCTTACTTTGTTCACTAAAACTCTTGACAATGATTTGTTTGTATGCCAAATTTATGTTGATGATATCATATTTGGGTCTATTAACGAATCTACTTATGAAGAATTTAGTAGGATCATGACACAAAAATTCGAGATGTCTATGATGGGGAGTTGAAATATTTTCTAGGATTCCAAGTCAAGCAACTCCAAGAGGGCACCTTCATTAGCCAAACGAAGTATACTCAAGACATTCTAAGCAAGTTTGGAATGAAGGATGCCAAGCCCATCAAGACTCCCATGGGAACAAATGGGCATCTCGACCTCGACACGGGAGGTAAGTCCGTGGATCAAAAGGTATACCGGTCGATGATTGGTTCATTGCTTTATTTATGTGCATCTCGACCGGACATTATGCTTTCTGTTTGCATGTGTGCAAGATTCCAATCCGACCCTAAGGAATCCCACCTTACGGCCGTAAAACGAATCTTGAGATATTTGGCTTATACTCCTAAGTTTGGGCTTTGGTACCCTCGGGGATCCACATTTGATTTGATTGGTTATTCGGATGCCGATTGGGCGGGGTGTAAAATTAATAGAAAGAGCACATCGGGGACTTGCTAGTTCTTGGGAAGATCCTTGGTGTCTTGGGCTTCAAAGAAGCAAAATTCGGTCGCTCTTTCTACCGCCGAAGCCGAGTATATTGCCGCAGGCCACTGTTGCGCGCAATTGCTTTGGATGAGGCAAACCCTGCGGGACTACGGTTACAAACTAACCAAAGTTCCCCTTCTATGTGATAATGAGAGTGCAATCCGCATGGCGGATAATCCCGTTGAGCATAGCCGCACTAAACACATAGCCATTCGGTATCATTTTCTTAGGGATCACCAACAAAAGGGGGATATCGAGATTTCATACATTAACACTAAAGATCAATTAGCCGATATCTTTACCAAGCCTCTTGATGAACAAACTTTTACCAAACTTAGGCATGAGCTCAATATTCTTGATTCTAGGAACTTCTTTTGCTAAACTTGCACACATAGCTCATAAATATACCTTTGATCATGTCTCTTTTATATATGCTATGACTAATGTGTTTTTCAAGTGTATTTCAAACCAAGTCATAGGTATATTGAAAGGGAATTGGAGTCTTCGGCGAATACAAAGGCTTCCACTCCACTCTACTACTCATCCTTCGCCGTCGCTCGGCATCGCTCTCCATCTTTGGTATAATCCTCACTCATATGTTTTATTTGCCAAAGGGGAGAAAATAATTAGGAAAAGGGCTTATATCTCACTCAAAGTATCCGTTTTTGGCGATTCATGCCAAAGGGGGAGAAAGTATGAGCCCAAAGCAAAAGGACCGCACCACCACCCTAATTTTAAAATTGATGATTTTCAATTGGTAAATTTTAAAATTTGAAAACTAAAGGGGGAGCAAGTAGTATTTTCAAAATTGATGTCTTAAAACCCTCTTGGACACTAAGAGGAGAATTTATTTGAGGGGGAGTTTTGTTTAGTCAAAGGAAAAGCATCTCAAACAAAAGAAGAAAATTTCAAATCTTGAAAATGCTTTTCAAAATCCTATTCATTCACCTTTGACTATCTTGCAAAAGGACTTTGAAAAGAATTTACAAAAGAATTTGCAAAAACAAAACATGTGGTGCAAACGTGGTCCAATATGTTAAAAACAAAGAAACAATCCATGCACATCATGTAAGTATTTATATTGGCTCAATTCCAAGCAACCTTTGCACTTACATTATGCAAACTAGTTCAATTTATGCACATTTATCTTTGCTTTGGTTTGTGTTGGCATCAATCACCAAAAAGGGGGAGATTGAAAGGGAATTAGGCTTACACCTAGTCCCTAATTAATTTTGGTGGTTGAATTGCCCAACACAAACAATTGGACTAACTAGTTTGCTCCAGTGTATAAGTTATACAGGTGTCAAAGGTTCACAACAAGCCAATTAAAAAGACCAAAGTTGGGTTCAAATTAGAAAGCTAAAGGCATCCCGAAAGGCTCCCTGGTCTGGCGCACCGGACTGTCCGGTGGCGCACCGGACAGTGTACGGTGCACCAGGGAACCGCGCACAGAACTCCTCAGCCTCGGGAATTTCTAGGAGCCGGCGCGCTATAATTCACCGGACTGTCCGGTGTACACCGGACAGTGTCCGGTGCTCCAAAGGGACGCGGCTCTGGAACTTGGCAGCCTCAGGATTTTGCAGTGGGCGCTTCGCTATAATTCACCGGACATGTCCGGTGTACACCGGACTGTCCGGTGTAACAGCGGGGCAACGGCTACTTCGCGCCAACGGTCACCTGCAGGCGCATTCAATGCGCGCCAGAAGCGCGCAGAAGTCAGGCACGCCCATTCTGGTGCACCGGACATTGAACAGTACATGTCCGATGTGCACCAGACATCCAGGTGGGCCTAGAAGTCAGAACTCCAACGGACAAATTGCAACGGCTTTGGTGACGTGGCTGTCGCACCGGACATGTCCGGTGTGCACCGGACTGTCCGGTGCGCCATCGAACAGACAGCCTCACCAAACGGCTAGTTTGGTGGTTGGGGCTATAAATACCCCCAACCACCCCCCATTCATTGCATCCAAGTTTTCCACTTCCCAACTACTCACAAGAGCTCTAGCATTCAATTCTAGACACACCAAAGAGATCAAATCCTCTCCAAATTCCACACAACGCCTTAGTGATTAGAGAGAGAGATATGCTTGTGTTCTTTTGAGCTCTTGCGCTTGGATTGCTTTCTTCTTTCTTGATTCCTTCTTGTGATCAAACATTCACTTATAATTGAGGCAAGAGACACCAATCGTGTGGTGGTCCTTGCGGGAACTTTGTGTTCCAAGTAATTGAGAAGAGAAAGCTCACTCGGTCCGAGGGACCGTTTGAGAGAGGGTAAGGGTTGAAAGAGACCCGGCCTTTGTGGCCTCCTCAACGGGGAGTAGGTTTGAGAGAACCGAACCTCGGTAAAACAAATCCGGGTGTCTCACTTCATTATTCGCTTGCGATTTGTTTTGCGCCCTCTCTCGCGGACTCGATTATATTTCTAACGCTAACCCGGCTTGTAGTTGTGATTATTTTTGAGAATTTCAGTTTCGCCCTATTCACCCCCCCCCCTCTAGGCGACTTTCAGTCATCCCACTTTTTGCTCCCGAGGTTGCGCACTTGGTTCACCAAGGTTTTGAGCCGGTTGTACATGTCTTGTGGCTCCTCCCCTTGGTGAAGACGGAAGCGACCGAGCTCCCCCTCGATCGTTTCCCGTTTGGTGATCTTGGTCACCTCATCTCCTTCGTGCGCGGTCTTTAGTACGTCACAAATCTCCTTGGCGCTCTTCAACCCTTGCACCTTGTTATACTCCTCTCGACTTAGAGAGGTGAGGAGTATAGTGGTGGCTTGGGAGTTGAAGTGCTCGATTTGGGCCACTTCGTCCGTATCATAAGCTTCATCCCCTACGGATGGTACCTGTACACCAAACTCAACAACATCCCATATACTTTTGTGGAGTGAGGTTAGGTGATATCGCATCATATCACTCCTCCTAGCATAATCTTCACCATCAAACGTTGGTGGTTTGCCTAATGGGACGGAAAGTAAAGGTGTATGTTTAGGAATGCGAGGGTAGCGTAGGGGGATCTTACTATACTTCTTGCGCTCTTGGCGCTTAGAAGTTACGGACGGCGCATCAGAGCCGGAGGTCGACGTTGATGAAGTGTCGGTCTCGTAGTAGACCACTTTCCTCATCCTCTTGTACTTGTCGCCTCTCCGATGCGACTTGTGGGAAGAAGATTTCTTCTCCTTCCCCTTCCCTTTGTTGGAGGAGTCCTTCTTCTTCTCCTTCCTCTAGGTGCGGGACTCTTCCGACGATGAAGTGCTCCCGTGACTCGTAGTGGGCTTGTCGCCGGTCTCCATCTCCCTCTTGGTGTGATCTCCCGACATCACTTTGAGCGGTTAGGCTCTAATGAAGCACCGGGCTCTGATACCAATTGAAAGTCGCCTAGAGGGGGGGGTGAATAGGGCGAAACTGAAATTTACAAATATAATCACAACTACAAGCCGGGTTAGCGTTAGGAATAATAACGAGTCCGAGAGAGAGGGCGCAAAAACAAATCGCAAGCGAATGAAGAGTGTGACACACGGATTTGTTTTACCGAGGTTTGGTTCTCGCAAACCTACTCCCCGTTGAGGTGGTCACAAAGACCGGGTCTCTTTCAACCCTTTCCCTCTCTCAAACGGTCCCTCGGACCGAGTGAGCTTCTCTTCTCAAATCAAACCAGGAACAAAACTTCCCCGCAAGGACCACCACACAATTGGTGTCTCTTGTCTAGGTTACAATGGAGTTTTGATCACAAGAACAAGTGAGAAAGAAAAGAAGCAATCCAAGCGCAAGAGCTCAAAAGAACACGGCAAATCTCTCTCTCTAATCACTAAAGCCTTGTGTAGAATTGGAGAGGATTTGATCACTTGAGTGTGTCTAGAATTGAATGCCTAGCTCTTGTAAGTGGTTGAGAGGTGGAAAACTTGGATGACTTGAATGTGGGGTGGTTGGGGGTATTTATAGCCCCAACCACCAAACTAGCCGTTTGGGTGGAGGCTGTCTGTCGCATGGTGCACCGGATAGTCCGGTGCACACTGGACATGTCCGGTGCCCCAGCCACGTCACCAGGCCATTAGGGTTCCGACCGTTGGAGCTCTGACTGCTGGGCCCGCCTCGATGTCCGGTGGCGCACCGGACATGCACTGTAGAGTGTCCGGTGCGCCTGCTCGCGCGTGCCTGACTTCTGCGCGTTCTGGCGCGCATTTAATGCGCTTGCAGGTGACCGTTGGCGCCGAAGTAGCCGTTGCTCCGCTGTCACACCGGACAGTCCGGTGCACACCGGTCATGTCCGGTGAATTATAGCGGACTAGCCGTTGCGAATTCCCGAAGCTGGAGAGTTGAGAGCCGCGTCCCCTTGAAGCACCGGACATTGTCCGGTGCACACCGGACAGTCCGGTGAATTATAGTGGAGCGCCTCTGAGTTTTCCCGAAGGTGATGAGTTTGGCTTCAAGTCCCCTGGTGCACCGGACACTGTCCGGTGGTGCACCAGACACTGTCCGGTGGCACACCGGACAATCAGGTGCGCCCGACCAGGGTGCCTTCGGTTGTCCCTTTGCTCCTTTGTTTGAACCCTTTCTCTTGATCTTTTTATTGGCTTATTGTGAACCTTTGGCACCTGTAGAGCTTATAAACTAGGGCAAACTAGTTAGTCCAATTATTTGTGTTGGGCAATTCAACCACCAAAATTAGTTTAGAAAATAGGTGTAAGCCTAATTCCTTTTCAGTATGGCAATTAATGTTTTGTTTTCAAAAAAAGGGGTGCGTTTGAGAAAATGGTTTTTAAAAGGTCTGGCGGTTTAGCCGTGAGCTATGGTGGACGGGAAGTCCAGTAGCTGTTTTTGAAAATGAAAACCAGTGGGAAACTACTGAGATACCTGGATGGTTTAGTCCAGGGGATTTTGTTCTAATATTGAAAAACTTCCTGCTCCTTTGGGAGAGGATGCGCTTTGAAAAATACAAAATGTTTTACAAAACAATCATGCATAAAATATTGTTGTTTCTGCAAAATATCCTGAGCTCCACATATTCCATGCATTATATCTGATTTCCCCATTCCGTGGGTGAAGGTGGGCTGCTGAGTACGTTTGTACTCACCCTTGCTTATTTGTTGTTTTTCAGAAAAAGGAGATCGGGTAAGAGTTACGACTGTTCCCAACCTTGCCTGTGGCTGTTGGACCGCTGAATTGCTTCGCTGCGTATATCGGGCTGCTTCAGCCCCACTCTGATAATATGTCCCGAGTTGTGGACCAACTCTTAAAGTTGATCGCCACCTTTTTAGGTTTATCTCGTTTAAGCAGATCTGTAATCATCTGATGTATAAATGTGTTTTACTAGCCTCCTGAGACTAGTAATTGTATCACATTTGAGTCCCAGAGTATTGGGGCGCTTCACATGTACAGGTTGGGCTCAGGCACAAGACCATGCTCTCGAGCTCAGCCTCAGCTCTCTACCCCATCAGAAGAACATGTTATAGGGCTCGGACAATAGGACAAGGGCCATCCCGCCAGTCATAACGCCATAGGGCTCGGACGTGTCTCATCTGACCACAACAACCGCGCACCAACCCTTGTACCTCTGGATATCCTCCTTGTGACTATAAAAGGAGGAACCCGGAGCTTCTTAGGGGGGAGGACCACACACTTCACAGTCACAACTTATCTCACCCTGTATTGGCACTCTGCCTCAAGCATACGCAGAGACTTGGGACATACTCCATCTCTCGACTGCTTGTAACCCCTACTATGAGTACTTAGGTGCAAGATAATACAAACCTCACTCCCCCGCTGTAAGTAGGGTATTCTCTTGCCCAATCCAGGATAAATCTCTTGTGTCTTCTTGCACCACCCATCCGGACAGGGACACGCAACACAAATTTACTAGTTGGTTAGGACCTCCGGTTTCCAAAACACCGACACATATAAAATAAAAAAGATTACATAAAAATAATAATAAGGAATATTAAATGATAATACAGGAAAATCATATCACTATGGGGTCAACATATAAGCCGGCATGACGATATACCTGTGATGAGTGCTACTGCTGACTCGGATATAGAACCAGCAGTGTAGGTTTTCCAAACACCAGCAGTTCAATATACTAGCCGATAGTGGTAATATTACCGGCTTGTGGATTAAAACTTGTAGCGTTTCACCAACAACGATCACGAGACTACAGCAAGCCGGCAGTGAAGCTCGATATAAGTACCGACTTTCGTGAATCTGTGGTAACTGAAAAACCTGATCGCTGCTATATTTTTTTTTCTGCCATTTTCCAGTAAAGGTTTAATTTGACGTAGTAGTTTCTTTTTTTTACTGGTGCTTTAAATCGTGTTGCGCCGTGATATCAGAATATTTTTACATGTCAATACTTGCTGTAGACCGGTTGTACGCCGTCCTTTCTTTGCCGGAGTTTGCGGGCACGTTATTATGTTATGGCAGCCTGACAGACGAGTGAGCAGCATGGGCGGACATGCTGGTGGTACCGTAGCCTTGCCCTGGGCTCCGCACAGCCTCTGCTGTTGCAACACGTCGTCACCGGCGAGAGCTCGCCCGGCCACGCCGTACGCCGGTCGATCGGCTGTCCCCTCGCCCCCTCCCATCAGCGCCAGCCACAATTGAGCGGCTGATGAGCTAGCTAGCTCATGGGCACCTTCTCCTCCCTCTGTACCAAAACATTCAACAGCTTGGATTCGGAACCTTCAGCTTGAACCTATCCTGTCCTGGGCGGACAATTATGTGACCATATCCGTTAACTCTTGCTGGGATAATAATAAAAAAAACCATTTCCCTAAAAAAAATTCCCAGGACTAAAGCAGCCAGCACTAACTAGCACTTTGTGAAGCATTTCCATAACAAAATAAGGGCCAGCCCAAAAGGGAGAGAAAACAGTCCAACGGCAGGGGTGGTCGGAGCGTGATCCATCCCAACTCAGCGCTGCAATCTAGACTAGGATATATACCGGGCCGGTCGGCTGGGGAAGCGGACGCCCCACGGATGCTGCCCATGGGCCGCCTGGGCCGCCAGGCTCCCTGAATCCCGCAACTAGAATAGAAAGGCCCGGCGCCTCGTCCGCTGCCCGACCGATCGAAGACAGAGCAGAGCAGAGCAGTCGTCGCCGTGGCCGTGGATGCAATGCAACGCAGCACGGGCATCCGTTGGCCGAGGCAGCGGAAAACTGCAGGGAGCAACGGTATAGCTGCGTGAGGAAACTGCTCTCATCTTTTTGCTGGGAACGCGATGGGAACGCGCCGGACCGGGGCTCGCTCATTCAAGGCATCCTGTTTGCCTGCCCTGTTCACGGTAGGTACCAGTCGCCAGTCGGGGGTGCACGTTGGACGTTGCTGTTTTGGCCATCTCTTCCAAGCGGGCGCCCCCAGTTGGATCTCAGTCAAGCGAGCACAGTGGTTGGCAGGAACGACGACCCTCGTGCTGTCCTGTACTGTGTACTCTGCTGCTGCGCGTGACAGGTACGCGCGCGCATCGGCTCCGCTCGCTTGTCAGATCAGGCACGCCCGAAATGTTGAACGCATGCACTGCACGACGTCTTCCAAAGTCCAAACCGTGTATCTGCCTCTAGTATGCTCCAAGATGACACTTCCATTGCGCCAGGCTGAAACCCTCTGTTTCTGTCGCGCATTAATGTCGTTTGGAACAGCAGTTGCGTCGCCCCTGACGGGCGGCGGGCATTCATATCAGCCACGAACTATGGTTTAGGGGGTGGCCCTTGGAATGTAAATTATGATAATCTTATAGTACGTTTGATTTGAGGACTATTATCTTCTCACTCTTCAGTTTCTTGTTTGATTTGTATAATCGAATGAGCTGATCGATCACCATTTTATTTCTTATAGTCTAATAATTAGTACAGTATCGGAAATAAGTTCATTCCACTGAATTTATGGAATGGACCCTGGATGCACTACCGCATCTAAAATGGATTGATTTTTCAACCCAAACACATTATTAGATATTAAATTAATGGGAGTATCGATCCTATGTTTTTTTTAAAAATTAAACAACATTATTATAAATACTAGTGTAAGTATTGCTTGCATACTAAGTAGATTCAATAACATGAACATAGATACCAGTATGAGAATTTTTTAAGGTACTAATCAAATTAAATAGCATAAGCAACGATATTAAACCATGTGTTGCATACCTTTTGACCTCCTATACGAGTATGCGACCTCTAAGAGTAAACACATACCCACATGTGGTGTAGATTTGAGCAGTATTATATAGCCAGTACCCCCTCAAACATAGCTAGGCGATTAGAATAGTGAATTCCATGACTCATTGTAACTTTAAGATAACATAAGGCTCTTTCAAGTGCATGCCAATGATCATCACTCGGGTTAGACATGTACCTACTCAACTTGCTCAAATCAAAATAGATATATGGTCTTCTTGCGCTAGCTAAGTACATGAGTGAAGCAATGATCTAAGAGTACCTCGATTGGTCTTTAGCTATCCTCTTGTCTTTCTCAATGTTACATTAAAATTATAAGTATAAAGCTAAAGTGAATCAAGCCTTTTCATCATAGTGACAACCGAGCGGCACGCAACCAGATCTGAATTTTTTTTGGAACTACGATATTTTTCTGAAATTTAGAAATTTTTAAATATAGAAACAAAAAGTTATAATCCAAGAGATTTCAGTGATAGATTCTCGCAGGTGTCACGTGGCTGCACCCATCCTGCGACTGCGAGCGCATGTAGATTTTTTTTCTCATTCTCACACTAGACTTAATAAAACTTCATAAAGTAAAGAAAATCTTTTGTTTTTAAGTATGGCTATCTGCCTATCTCTGTTTTCCTAAAGGTTGGGCTAAATGTTTCTATTTCTCTCTCTTGTTCGCGTTGATAAACCTTTGGGATTTTTCAAAGCGGATTTGAGAAAAAAAATTTATTGGAGCAAGTCCATTTATTCCAACGAGATGATGACAGGTTCTCTCGGTGGTGTCATCCGTTGAATCGTTCGATATGCATGTCTGAATGTATCGGCATCGCCTGTCATGTACATAGTTCAACCCATCCGCGAACAAGTTCTCTGAATCTATCACGAGTTAGGACAGGGAGCAGGCTTCTTCGTTGTTAACTCCGCGTAGCAACAGCAAACAGCAGCGGAATGGAGTCTAGTGTTGTCTAACGTCCCAATCAAGTCAAAGGATTTCTGTTATGACAGTAAGTCTGAACGCATTACTACTGTAGTATTGTAGTATTATATTGTTAAGTTATAGGCCATCTATAGCGGAGCTGTGTACATAGACGTGCAAAATATATTTTTACACCGTAGATTACACTGTTTATAGTGTAAAATTTGAAATGGAAAGTGAGATAGGAAGTAGAATAAAAATGATGTTGGAGATAGTCTGTCTGTCTTTAGCAGACCATGCATATAGGCCGACATGTAAAACACGGTTTTGCACTGTGGACGATATTATTTACATAGTAAAGTTTAAAATATGAGATAAGATAGAGATAGTCTAACCTAGCTCCATACATGCATACAAAATAAAAATATCACAGCTATGTAGAAAGCGTGCCCACTACCTTTCTACTAGGAGCTTTTCTGAAAATCTGGTTGTGGGTATAAGTTGGTTGTAGAATCCGAGTGTTATGAGGATTGCGTGTGGAGAAAGATAAAGTGTTCCACAGGATGTATGATCTATAAAGTGGTGGATTCCTACATACATGACGACTCGTTCACGTTAATTTTGGACAGTTTTCATCAAATCGGTTCTCACAAAAAAAAAGACTAAAAAGCTAGATATTTAACAACTTGCCGCAGTTTCTGAAGACCAGCGGCTGGAAATAAGTTGAAACAAACCCCACCTTTAAAAGTGGACAAACACTATAATAATGGCATTCGAAACGTATGGTCCTATGCGTGATTAAATCTAGGATCTTGCCGCCACCAGCATGTTGGTGGAAGGGTGGAGCTTTGCATTGCATCTAGACAAACCGGGCCATGCACTCTGCAATGCCCTCGATCGCACACAGGACCACCACATTTCGTTTCATTATTACTCCACTTACCACTGTATCTAAGGCGGCTTGAATCTAGATGGACAGTGGTAGCATGAGTGTCAATATACTACTACAAAATATCGCAATCTTTATCTTCCTATTCCACTCTCTATCCTACATTCCTACTCTTTATAAATTTCGATTTTCACTCTAAAAAAAGTGTAAAACAGTGTTAAACACGCTTAGCTTACATGCACGGTATATAATTGCCGTCTCATTATTGAGAGTTGTCCGCTGACGCACGACGAGTATTGTCCCTCGCCCCCCTTCCCCGGTGAAAACGTCTCATCAATGACTCCCTGTCCCTTAATTGCAGCAATTACTCACTCATGAATGACTTCATAGCAGTGTTGCCACCATTCATGCAGTGTAGTTAGACAGGCGCAAGCACCAAAAGGACGCAGCAGCGTGTACATGCATCTCCACCGTGGAAGACATGGCCATCGCTTCACTCTGCATGCCCACGTCGGGCATAGGTCAACCTGCCATTGGCGCTTCCATTAATTTTCCTTGCGTTGCTGCAAGGCCACCGGAGACTCAGAGAGTACAATGCAACAAAGGTGTGTGTGTGTGTGTTTGTGTTAATCCTAGTCTCTGCAGGAGCCATCGATCGAGGTTGATTAACCAACCAGCTAGACATGATCACATGAATGACATCTATCAGTACATGTGCTGTTTGAACTAGACTGCTAGAGCGCCCACCACCACGGCACCACACCCTACTCCTATACAGACGGACAGAACAACGCGCCCGATATCTCGCCGGCTGAAGAGCCAGCCAAGGGAGGAAGCGATACCACGTGACATCACCGAAACCACTACCGAGGCTGGCAAGTCAGCAAACTTCAAACCATGTTCTGACTGGTGGTGATGGTATGGCGGCTGCAGGCTTTATTTATGGGCTGGTGACGCTGCTGCCGACGCAACACGCGTTGCCTTGGCTTAAACGTACGTGACCTCCGGTGCTTAAATGAGACGTGACCGTTAAAAACACATCACTAGTTTTTTTCATTGTGACGTCTTTTTTTTTAAAAAAAAACACACACACTCCCCTAACGGCTACACTCATGTGACATTTATTATAAAACCACCCCAGTCCCTTAAAACGTTAAATCTGTTTAGTGACGTGTTTATATAAACGCGTCACTCGTTTTAGACGTCATATTTATTTTGTGGCGTGTATTGAAATACATGTCACTAATACGTATACATTAGTGACGTGTGTGTATAAACGCGTCACTAACTTCAACCTTCATGACACAGTTAAAATTCGATTTTTTTTCAAACGACCTCATATCTGTTTTGTGAGGTGTATTTAAATATATGTCACTAATACGTATACGCTAGTGACGTGTGTGTATATAAACGCGTCACTGGCTTCAACCTTCGCGACACGGACAAAAAAACCACCAAAATAAAAGTTGTATGTCTTGAAAAGTTATGAAACTTTGTAGTTGAAAAAGTTTTGATTTCAAGTCATATTGTCATAGAAAAATACGTATGAAGTTTTCAAATTTGAAAAATCAAATTTTGTAAACGACCACAGATGATGAAACAACATGTATTTATAAAAAAACATGTCACTAAAGTGGTTCTGTCAGTGACGTCTTTTTACGTGGCACTGGTCGGATTCAATTTGGGACATAAAATCTGGGACGTGTTTTACATGCGCCACTAATTAACCTAAAAACACGTCAGTAAATGCATATTTTTGACGTAGTGGGAGAAGGCTGTGACGAGCACGAATGAAAGGACGATACACACCCACACCAGAGAGAGGATTGGTGCTGCACAAATGTCGCATCCTTTTCGGTTTATCATTGATGCATATATAGTACACAATGCATGGATACATGCCCGACCTTGCGCCCGAGTACTACGCCATGCCACACACCATGTGCGATGCCATTTCCACACGACGTGTGTTGCATGCAACGATGCCCTCCATGGCGCTCAAGACCAAAAGAACTGAGAAACGATGTGGACCAAGGACGCCTCTGGCCACGTGTCTCCCCTAACCTAACCGCATGCAAGTGATTGAATGAAAAATTACAGTTTGTTTCAACAAACACTGCCTAAACCTGATGCACCTCGATGACGTCCTCCTTAGTTCTAGAAACCTCACCCACCCTAGTGCCTTTGTGAAGATGTCAGCAAGCTGACCTACAGTTCTAACATGATCCAACTCCACCTTCCATTCCTAGATGCACTAACAAATGAAGTGGTACTTCATGTCAATATGCTTGCTATGTTCGTGTTGCACCTTTCTTAGAGAGATTGCGGACATGTTGTCCATGAGTAGCTTCACTGGCGCCTCCTTTGTTCCTAATAAACCACCCACCAGTCGACTTAACCAAATACCCTGTCAGACTACAACTGCTCAACTTCATAGGATGACAATGTCACAAATCTTTTTCTTTTGCGAAGCCCAGGTGATTAGACTGCTCCCAAGGAAATACACAACACCCATAGTGCTCTTTCTATCCCCAGGATCACCAACAAAGTCAATATCACTGTACCAGAATAGGATGGATTTCAGTTAAGTGACCCTCTCATATATGCACCAACACTCAATAGTTCCTTTTAAGTAACTCATAATATGTTTCACAATAGCCCATTGTTCCTTGCTTGGAGCCTCCATAAATTGACTGATAGCACCTACTTCATATGCAAGATTAGCTCTAGTGATGACAATGTACCTCAGATTCCCTATTACACTTTGATATGTTGTTGGATCCACAGCTTCATCACCATCCTTGCTCTTGTAGAGTTTGAGCCGAGCTTCCATATATGTTTCACATGAGTTACAATTCATCATCCTTATAGACTCGAGTATCTTCACTACATATGGACTCTGACTCAATGTGATTCGATTACTTCCTTGTTTTACTTCAATTCCTAAGTAATAGTTTAGAAGACCAAGATCACTCATTCCAAATCTTCTTTTCATCTCTTGCTTAAATTGGTTAATGTCACTGACATCTGGCCTAGAGATGATCAAATCATCAACATAAACCCCCACAACCAGGAAGGATTTACTGTCGCTTCTTTTAAAAAAAGCATGCTCAAGTTTGGTCCTCACAAAACCTAGAGCGTTTAATTCCTTGTCAAGCTTAGCATTCCATGCCCTAGGTGCCTGCCTCAAACCATAGAGTGCCTTCTTTAATTTAAGCACTCTATCTCCTTTCCCAACAATGAACCCTGGAGGTTGCTGCATAAACATAGTTTCGGTTAAGTCACCATTCAGAAATGCAGATTTCACATCTATATGGTGTACTCCCCATCCACCTTGTGTCGCTAAAGCCAACAACAACCTCACTGTTTCCATCCTGGCTACAAGAGCAAACACTTCATCTAAGTCCACTCCTTGGCGTTGTGCATAGCCCTTAGCCACTAATCTTGCTTTATGCTTCAAAATATTTCCCGCTAGATCTTTCTTAATGTCGATACCCTAAAACTAGGGTACCCCTTACTGCTGTATAAAAACGCAGTATCCACGCGGCTATTTTTAGTCGCGTGGTAAAAGAGTTGTATGTGGGACCAGGCCATGACTCGCCCCAGCCTCGGGCGACTACTTTAGGCCAGCAACAGCACCTGACCCTACCACATGGGTGGGTCCGGTGCCGCCACGTATCTAGAGAAAGTGACATACTCTAAGGCATCACCAGTGAGTCCGGACCCCTATGGGAAGGTGCGGGAAGGTGCCGGACCCCTTTATATACGGTCTGGGCCTCCAAGTTTGGTCCAGGACCTCCACGTGTGCGAACCGGACCCCTGGAATGGGATCTGGACCCCCTAGTATGGGGTCCGAGCTGCCCACAGTGGGGTCCCAGGGTTCCAGGATAGAACATACCCGGCCTTAATCAGGACCCGGGCGGGGGTCCGGTGCTGACATGTGTCCAGACCTGATCTGGTGGGATCCAGACCTTATCACATACACTCCTGCTCCCTGCCCAGGCGGAGACCCGATGCTGCCACGTGGCCTACTGCGCGCGGCATAAGCCAACAGACGAAACCTGGCATGAAGCCTCTGGGCTACGCGCGTCTTTGCATTCATTACGGATAAGACGTGCGCCTGCCCATTCCAGTGACAGGCGGCGTACCCAGTCCACGCTGCGTGGGCTGTGCTGCTACTCACACGTTACCACAGCAAGGACAATGACTCACCATTACTCGTGCGTTTCCAAGAAAAGGGTCACTGCCTATCAATGTTGCATGGACTGCAGTCATCATGACTCCCGCTGATTATTCATGTGTTACTAAGGCGGAGGGAATCTGAATGGCTCCGCCTATACGCCTCTACTCGTGTGTGCTGTCAGCATTAATTATTCACATAATATATTCCTTCCATTATGCTTCTGGGCCCACATGTCGGGGCTCAACATCCTTGTATGTACCTCCCTTAAACTATAAAAGGGAGGGGACACAGCGTTACAAGGGACACAGTCAATACAACTTACAGACAGTGGAGGTAGGGTATTGCGCTCCAGCGGCCTGAACCACTATAAACCCTCGAGTGTTCTTGTGTTCATTCAAAAACTCACCAAACAGGCAAGCGCTTAGGCCCCCTCCTCATCTTAGGATTAGGGCGGGTGCATTCCGCCACCCGGCCGGAGGATTTTCCCACCGACATTTGGCGCGCCAGGTAGGGGGTCTGGCCTTGGGTTTTTCGCCTGTTTTCTTGCTCGACATAATGGTTCAGATCGTCAAGCACCGCGACTTGTCTCCCAAGGACTTCTTGATGGAGGAAGGGGCAGCATCTTCCGTGCCACAAGGCTCTTACCGCCCTGCGCCTGGTGCTGCTGCCATGCACGCTGCGCAGCAGCACACGCCCGCGCAGACATCTAGGGCTCCGTCGGGGGCTACTCCTAGTGGGGCGTTGTCTGCAGCCAGGGAGTTTCTACGTAACCCTCCAAGTTCCACGGCCTCGCCGGGGGCCATGAGGAAGTGGCGCGAAGATGTCGACCGTCTCCTCGGCATGGCCCATCCTGGCTCGGCCAGGTCCAGGCCTCGATCATTCTGACGTCAACGCGAGGCGTCGGCATCTGTGCGCTCACCCTCAATGAGGGGTGCACGGACTGACGACCTGCGGGCAGAGCTCAACCATAGGCGTGTGGGCGATGATGCTCGAGTCTCTCTAGAGAGGGCGCGTGAGTGCCGACAAAACTTCAAGGGCCGCAACCTCGACCAAGACTTCACTGCAAGGGGCGCCCAAATCCAGGCGGGTGTCCCATTGGTCGGCGTGGGATGTGCCGCACTAGCGGATCATCTCCGCGGGCGACTTGGCCACCCAAGTTCCGGCCACACCTGCTAGAGAAGTACGACGGTACATCAAACCCGTCGGAATTCTTGTAGGTCTACGTCACCGCCATTACGACAGCTGGTGGAAATAATGTC
The DNA here is from genome assembly GCA_029449295.1 of Zea luxurians. Classification (NCBI taxonomy): domain Eukaryota; kingdom Viridiplantae; phylum Streptophyta; class Magnoliopsida; order Poales; family Poaceae; genus Zea; species Zea luxurians. The sequence goes on from JAOPSE010000007.1 coordinate 112,757,346, forward strand.
GTAATGGCAAGCTACTTCCATGTAGCCTTGATCGGGATGACCCGGACCTGGCTCATGAACCTCACCCCGGGGTCGATCTACTCCTGGGAAGAGCTCTATGCGCGGTTCACAACAAACTTCACCAGTGCTTATCAGCAGCATGGTGTGGAGGCTCATCTCCATGCAGTAAGGCAGGAACCCGGGGAGACCCTCCGGGCTTTCATTTTCCGCTTCACCAAGGTATGAGGGACTATACCTCGCATCTCCGATGCCTCCATTATCACTGCTTTCTGAAATGGAGTGCATGATGAGAAGATGTTGGAGAAATTAGCGACGCATGACGTAGAAACCGTCACTATGCTCTTTGCTCTGGCCAACAAATGTGTCAGAGCTGCCGAGGGTCGTGCATGGCACTCGACACCGCGGACCGAAGTTACCTAGACGGGCGGCTCAGGTGCCACCACCCAAGGCGGTGGCAAGAAGAAGAAGAAGAATCGCGGTCACGATAGGCCACAGTCTGGTGCTCTGGTCGCCGCAGCTGCGGCTGGGGGCCGGGACGAGCACAGCAAGCGCCCACGGCAACAGAGAAGTAACAGTGGGTCATGCCCTGTCCATCCCAATAGTCGCCACAGCGCCTTGGAATGCCGAGAGATCCTCAAGCTTGTAGCATCCCAAAAATTCAAATCTTGAAAATTTCTCAAACTCGCTCTAAATTCAAAATGAATTTCAAATTTCATTTCAAAATGTTTGTTTGCGAGTTGATATCAATAAATAAAATATAGTGGTCTATATTTCCTCCAAAATCCTCCTCAAAATATTCTACAAATATTTCCCCAGTGACCCCCCTCAAATTCTTTCCAGAAATACTGTCCAGATATTTCCCCAGTAACCCCCTCAATTTCTTTCCAGAAATACTGTCTAAATATTCCACCGATATATCTCCAATTATTTTCCTCTTGAGAAATACCTTCAGAATCATTTTTCAAGTCCCTACAAATATTTTCTTCATAACTTTCCTCATGCTCATATGTATACGTATGCTTCCGGTGTCATTTGTTGAACTCTACAAGCTAATTACACTCATATAAGACAAATCCAAGCTAATCTCCCACTAATCCTCTCATCCTCCCACTAATCCTGTCACCCCCCTAATCCCCCACCATGGCTATAAATAGAGGGGCAAGGGCCTCCTCTCATCCCACCCCAAGCCATTTCATGGCAACTCTCTCCCTCCCCTCCCCCACACACGCCCACTCTATCTCCCACACAAGCACACACTAGCACAAGGATCGTTCGGTCGTTCTTCGATCGTTCGTCCCCCTGTTCTTAGTTTGTTCGTTCGTTCGTCCGATCGTTCGATCGTTCATCCGATCGTTCGATCGTTCATCCGATCGTTCATGGTTCGTTCATCCGATCGTTCGATCGTTTGTCCGTTCGTTCGTCCAAATAATCTTTGTCCTGCTGTTGTGCTGCCGAAATTCCGATCGTTCGTTCGTTCGATCATTCGATCATTCGTTCGTTCGTTCATAGTTCCTATTCATCGTTTGTTCATAGTCCCTATTCATCGTTCTTCCAGATAATCTTTGTCCTGCCGTTATGCTGCCAAAATTCCGATCGTTCGTTCGTTCGATCATTCGATCGTTCATCGTTCGTTCATAATTCCTATTCATCATTCATCGTTCGTTCATAGTTCATATTCATCGTTCATCGTTCGTTCATAGTTCCTATTCATCGTTCATCGTTCGTTCATAGTTCATATTCATCGTTCATCGTTCGTTCATAGTTCCTATTCATCGTTCATCGTTCGTTCATAGTCCATATTCATCGTTCTTCCAGATAATCTTTGTCCTGCCATTATGCTGCCGAAATTCCGATCGTTCGTTCGTCCGATCATTCGATCGTTCGTTCGTTCGTAGTTCCTATTCATCGTTCATCGTTCGTTCATCGTCACTATTCATCGTTCATCGTTCGTTCATACGAACTATGCACCATCACTATTCACCATTACTATTCATCGTTATTATTCAATGTTACTATTCATCATCGTTACTATTCATCATCACTATTCACCATCGTTACTATTCATTGATCCTCCGATCACCCTAAATTTCAACTACTCATCCATCATGTTGTCCAGTCCACCTAAGACCAGCCAGACTCATATTCCAGTCATACGAACTCCGGTGACTGTGATTTTCCTTCCAGTAGGGAACTTCCCATCTGGACACCCATCCCAGGTTTCTCCAAGTTGAGCATGCTTAACTTTGAGATTCCTTCGAACCAGGCTTCCAAACTTAGATTCCAATAATTCTTGTTTCTAAATTCTTATTGAATTATTCCCTATCCAACCATGTCATCCCTTAAGCATGGTTCATATTCCAAAAAACTCCCAAAATACTATTGTCCCTGTTCATACTAAGTCAGACGATTCATTCGTCACTATTCTCACCAACAGTGAACTTCACTGTGCTACACCACATACACCCAGCTATAAATACACCCAGCTACCCTCTCCCTCTCCACACACTCAACACCCTCAGCCAAGGCAAACCCCCACCCACTCAGATACTTCGCTCTGCTGGCTACACGCATAGTGTCGCTTCGCCTCCAGTCCACCCTCCTGGTAAGCACCTCCGCTCCACCACTAGTAGTATCTCAACACCACATGACATAGATTCTACTCAAGACTCTACCCATCCATATATTGCTATTCTGACCACTATACTAAATATTTGTTGGTATACTTGCTGGTTTGTATGTTTGCTTGTTCATGTTGCATAGTTATCGGAGCGTTCATGCCGTCTCGTGGAGGCCAGATCTGCAAGTCTACGCCAGGCAGTGGAGCTAGAAGCCAGTTCCACGAGCTCCCCTTCCCCCTTCGCCGGATAAGCACGACAAGCTCACTAGATCCCTTTGATGCATAAATTACCTATGATTTTTCAACCACAACCCTTAGCCTGTTATTTATGCATGATATGATTTTGAGACAAGTTATTATGGCCACCCAGCCGCTTGCCGCAATCAATCCTTGATATATTTATTACAAATGATTTGAGGAAAGGTGTGAGTTTTCAAAAGAAAATGCTTTTCAAAATGTGTATGATGAAGGGTTTTCACCCTTATCACCTTTGAGTAGGGATGATCAGGGACTCCCTGGTTTAGGGGAGGGCCTAAGGTGATGGCTCAGCTGGTTTAGGTGTGAGCAGAAGGATTGTCCCCTCATATAAGGACTGGTTTGTCATCCTTCACTACCTGTACTCATGATAAGTACAACCACTCGAGACTGTGTGGGCAGTCACTCAATCTGAACTCGTACGGTCCAACCCCAGGGTTATGAAGGCTAGGGAGCACCGGGAGGATAAGGAGGGGGAATGTTTTGTCCGGTTTGGGCATGGCGGTGGCCTGACTCCTTCCGGTATAACCGTTAAGGTTAGGACGTGCGAGGAAAGAAAGAGATTCGGATTCGGATCTCATTGGCAATGAGATCGCAGAGTCAGACTAGTGGGTAAAGTGTACACCTCTGCGCAGAGTTTGAAAACCTATTCGAATAGTCTGTGTCCACAGGAATGGATGAGTTTGGTGTGGTATGACAATTAGTGTTTTGTTTTCAAAAAAAGGTGCGTTTGGGAAAAGTGTTTTTTAAAAGGTCCGACGGTTGAGCCGTGAGCTATGGTGGACGGGAAGTCCAGTAGCTGTTTTTGAAAAAAAGGAAACCAGTGGGAAACTGCTGAGATACCTGGATGGTTTAGTCTAGGGGATTTTGTTCTAATATTGAAAAACTCCCTACTCCTTTGGGAGAGGATGCGCTTTGAAAAATGCAAAATGTTTTACAAAACAACTCTGCATCAAATATTGTTGTTTCTGCAAAATATCCTGAGCTCCACATATTCCATGCATTATATCTGATTTCCCCATTCCGTTGGTGAAGGTGGGCTGCTGAGTACGTTTGTACTCACCCTTGCTTATTTGTTGTTTTTCAGAAAAGGAGATCGGGTAAGAGTTACGACTGTTCCCAACCTTGCCTGTAGTTGTTGGACCGCTGATTTACTTCGCTGCGTATATCGGGCTGCTTCAGCCCCACTCTGATGATATGTCCCGAGTTGTGGACCAACTCTTAAAGTTGATCGCCACTTTATAGGTTTGTCTCGTTTAAGCAGATCTGGAATCATCTGATATATAAATGTTTTTACTAGCCTCCTGGGACTAGTAATTGTATCACATTTGAGTCCCAGAGGATCTGGGGCGCTTCAAAGCTTGCGAAGCGCATCAGCAAGCGGCGCGAGCAGGCCTCCAAGGATGGCTCGCCGCCTCGTCGCCGACCTGGCAAGGAGAAGGTCGACGAAGGTGACCTGGCCGCGGGAGAACAGGACCTCGGGTATTAGTCCCCCGAGCAAGTCCTCAAGGACATCCTCACTGGAGACTCCGACTCTGATGACGACAACGACCACCGCAAGAAGTTGTACGTGATGTATGGCGGAAGCTAGGAGCTTACCTCCCGTAGGAACGTGAAGTCCCTGCGCTGCGAGGTCCTTTCGACGATCCGAAGGGTCCCGAAGGCAGCCCCACATCAGCGGTGGCGGAGCAACACTATCTCCTTAGGGGCATCCGACTGCCCCGAAAACATGGCAGGGGCCAGCATACTACCACTCATCACCGCCCCTGTCATCGCCAACATGAAGCTACATCATGTCCTGATTGATGGTGGGACTGGGCCCAACGTCATCAGTCATGCTGCGTTCAAGCAGCTCCAGATCCCAGGATCCCGACTGGGACCCTCTCGCCCATTCTCCGGAGTGGGCCCTCAACCGGTGTATCCCCTTGGGAGCATCACACTCCTGGTTACATTCGGGACTGATGAGAACTTCCGCACTGAGAACGTCCAGTTCGACGTTGCGTAGGTTAACCTCCCTTTCAATGCCATCATTGGCAAGCCGGCCCTGTACTGGTTCATGGCCATTGCCCATTATGGGTACTTGGTCCTCAAGATGTCGTCCCCTTTTGGGGTCCTCACCATGCGGGGTGACTACCCCGCTGCGCTTGCAGCTGTCGAGAAGTTGCACGCCCTGGCAGCAGAAACCGCTCGCTAGGATGATGGGGGGAGGGACCCCTCGACTTCTTGTACCAAGGCGCCTACCAAGGTGCCTAAGGTGCAACCATCTAGAGCAGACGGTGGTCCCGTCAAGACCATCCAGGTCACCATGCATTCCTCCCAGACCACTCGCGTCGCGGGCAATCTGGAGGAGAAATAGGAAATCACGCTCGTTGCCTTCCTCTAGGCAAATGTCGACGTATTCGCATGGGAACCGTTGCAGATGCCTAGGATCTCCAAGGAGGTGATCGAGCACCATCTGAAGATCCACCCTGACGCCAAACCGATGAGTCAGAAGCCTCAGAGACAGTCCATTGAGCGACAGGATTTCATCCGTGTGGAGGTCCGGAAGCTGCTACACGCTGGCTTCATCGAAGAGGTCCATCACCCAGTATGGCTGGCCAATCTAGTCATCGTTCCCAAGGCTAACGAGAAGCTTCGAATGTGCATCGACTACACCAACCTCAATAAGGCATGTCCCAAGGACCTATATCCACTTCCACGAACAGATCAAATCGTGGATTCTACCTCTAGGTGCGACCTTCTATCCTTCCTAGATGCTTACTCTGGTTTCCATCAGATCCAGATGTCTAGGCAAGATAGGAAGCATACCGCTTTTGTAACTGTGGATGGGCTTTACTGTTATGTTGTAATGCCTTACGGTCTGAAAAACGCCTTGCTAACATTTGTACGGGCGATGAGTAAGACCTTTGATGACCTAATTAGGGACAGGATAGAGATATACGTTGATGACATCGTGGTCAAGACTAAGAGATGGTCGACCCTAGTGGAAGACTTAACCCTGGTCTTTGATAAGCTGCGAGCAACATGCACGAAGCTGAACCCAGAAAAGTGCATCTTTGGTGTCTCCGCAGGGAAGTTGCTGGGATTCCTGGTTTTAAACCGGGGCATTGAAGCAAACCCATAGAAGATCAAAGCAATTGAGATAATGAGGCCTCCGGCTCGAATCAAGGACGTCTAGAAGCTTACGGGGTCACTGGCTGCCCTTAGCCGCTTCATCTCAAGACTGGCTGAGAGGGCGCTACCCTTCTTCAAGTTATTACAGAAGTCCGGCCCATTCTCTTGGACCGAGGAGGCAGAACGAGCCTTTCAAGATTTGAAGCAGCACCTTGTGTCCCTACCAATACTGTTAGCTCCAGAGCCAGGGGAGTCGTTGTACTTATACATTACAGCGGCTATAGAGCTGGTGAGTATGTTGTTGGTCGTCAAAAGGATGGCACAACATCCTCGAGGAGTCAAAAAGTTCCCCTAGGAGAATGGGGTGGTCCGACCGCCACGATGGTGATGGAAGGTTAAGAGTTTGAGGGCTCGAGACCAACCACAGGGGTTCGAACCATCTAGAAGCCAGTCTACTACGTCAGCGAAGTCCTCCATGAGGCAAAGGCCAGGTACCTTGAGACGCACAAGCTTGTCTATGCTATACTTGTTGCGTCCAGGAAGTTGCGCCACTATTTTCAGGCACACAAGGTCGTGGTGGTGACCTCCTTCCCGTTAAGGGCCATTCTCCACGACTCTAACGCCACAGGCAACATCGCCAAGTGGGCTGCGGAGCTTGCTGAGTTCCAACTAGACTTCCAGCCTCGCCACACAGTCAAGAGCCAGGTTCTAGCTGACTTCATCGTGGAATGGACCCCTCCCCCGAGCGCTCCTGGGGGTCCGGATCCTGACTCGGACCCCACACCTGCGGAGCCTAGGGCTCCGGTCTTCACTAAGCCCCACTGGACGCTCTTCTTCGATGGATCCGCCCGCCAGCAGGGTGGGTGCTGGAGTGGTCCTCATCGACCCAAGCGGAGATCAAGTGAAGTACATGGTGCACCTCGAGTTCAAGGCCACCAACAACATGGCAGAGTATGAAGCACTGATTTTCGGCTTGTCTGCGGCCCTATCCCTAGGGATCCGCTAGCTCCTCGTGAAGTGGGACTCCCAGCTGATTATCAAGCAAGTCCATGGAGAATGTAGCTGCAACGAGCCCAGGCTCGCAACTTACCTCCTCCATGTAAGGAAGCTAGAAAAGGATTTCATTGCCATGGAACTGCAACATGTTCCTCGGGCTAACAACTCAATGCAAATGAACTCTCCACGAGGGCATCAACTTGGGCACCCGTGCCCGAGGGCGTCTTCAAAAGACGGCTGCTGAGACCTACCACCCAGCCTACCGAACCGGGCGAAGGGGGCAAGACTAGCACCTCGAAGCAAGCGGTCCCGGTGGCGTTCCATCTAAAGAACCCACTAAGGATTGTGTGTGCTACAGAGGGTCCTGCCAACCTCTTAGCGCCACAGCCAGTAGCTCAAAGTGGTCCCGATGCATGGATCTCTGAGATCCGGGACTACCTGAAAGAAAATATCCTTCCTAAAGATCATGTGTCCGTAGAGCGCATAGTGCGGTTGGCTAAACAATACACGATGGTAGAAGGGGACCTATACCGCTGTGGCGCCAACGGCATTCTCATGCGGTGCATCACCCAGGAGGAGGGCTGTGAGCTGCTCGTGGAGATCCATGGAGGTGAGTGCGGAAGTCATTCATCATCCCGCACACTGGTTGGTAAGGCCTTCCAGCACGGCTTCTATTGGCCAACCGCTCTCCAGGATGCAGCTGAGTTGGTAAAGTCCTGCAAAGCATGTTAGTTCCATACAAAGCAGATACACACACCGGCTCAGGCTTTGCAAATGATTCCACCCTCCCGGCTGTGACAGAACCTCCCAAGTAATTAGGTCCATCTACAGTTGTCCTTGTCCAACGGACTTCAGACAACCCTGTAGGTGTCCCTGAACTACTTGACAAGTTCGGTATCTTTCCTTACTTTACCAGGAACGATTCACCCGTCTTGCAGACATTACAGAACATCGGAGATAAAGAATTGCGGAAGCGATTACATAATTCACATTTATTTAAAAGCAAGCTCAAGTTGTTTTATTACAGACCAGAACTAAGAGCGAGTGCTGAGTAGTATTATTATACAAACCAAGGGAGGCAAAAACTCCTCCCGAGAAGATTTAAGTAAAAGATCTATATGGAGGACCAAGTCCTCCCGCACTTCAGTCTTGTGTTTCTTCTTTGGGAACCACCTTGGCACAGAAGCAGCAGAAATCTGCTACTTCCTCACCTAAAAACAACGAAGGGATAAACCCTGAGTATGGAATTACTCAGCAAGACTTACCCGACTAAAGAAAAGACTCTCAAGGGTATGCTGGCTTTTAGGGAGTCAAGGTAAGGCTTCTCAATAATCAAAGACTCTGTTTTGCAGAAATGCTTACTAAAGTGGATTCTTAAAAATCAAAATTTTATTTGTCAAGTTAAGTTCAATTACCTGCAACTAGAGTTCTTTCTACCCTAGTTCAATCACTGGTCCTGCACTAGCCAATTTCTTAACAAATACCCATCATCTTTAGTGGAATGCTACGTGTAGGTCAGTGACCAAGTCTTCATAACCGCGAAGGTACGGCGATCCGAATCGATTATACTCAGCTGAGGATCTCCAATCACACGACATATGTAGCACTTAACCCTTGCATATGTCAACCCGCCACCGGGGTTCTTAAGACCGGATCAGGTTCACGCAAACCGAGAGCACAGATACACCACCGTCCGGCCTCTTGCCACGGAGGGTACACGCTACTCTCGCCACCGCTCCACGCCCATTTCGTGTTATCTTATTCCAGCCTTAGTCTGCCCGAGGCAAGGCTTACCCATGACGAGGCATGTGACCAGTTAAAGGGTCCTCGATCATCAAGCCTACATCGACAAGGTCCTTAATCGACTCAGACGGAGACACTACACCGAGACTCCTTTCTCGTGCAAGTCACCCGCCCGGTCTCAGCTTAATCTTTTCAACCCAAAAACTTGGTACCTGGCAGAGGTACATCTTTTCCGATGTTGAATCCATCACGGCCGTGATGGATTCACCATCAAGTTTTATTTTCGAAAACATCCCACCCACTTTTGCCACATCAACTTTTGTAAAAACAAAACATTTTGTTTTTCTAAAGCAAGACTAAGCATCAAAAATCTTTTATAAAATGGGTGATCAAGGAAGGTAATCAAATTCAAGGAAGGTAATGCAGGAATTGTTTTAGCAATCAACTCCTATCACCTAATGCATCAAGCAAGTGAAAAAGATTTTTAAAACACAAGGAGGTGGCAAATGCACCGGGGCTTGCCTTTGTTAACAGGTGAGTCCTGCTCGGATCCACAAATATCGAAGTAAAAGCAGTTGCCTGCTTGAGGATCTGAGGGTGGTGGTGTCCTGTCTTCAGTGACTTCTTCTTCTTCTTCTTCGTGTTCTAACATAACCATATATATGCATAAGAATGGATGCCATGGGATGCTCATGAGGATGCGAAGATAATATAAACTTATTATCTAAGTCTTGAGTACAACTTTCCTTCACGGTACTCCGAGAACCTAGGGTTTCCGGAGTCAGTAAAGGAGTTCATAGAGCAGGGGGGGTGGTTTGGGGTTTGGTGATCAAACAAGGTCCAAATCAATTCAAACCCTACCCAAGGCTTCTAAATATTGTTTTAAGTTCCCATAAAAAGTTTGGGCATTTTTGGACTTACTAATTATTTTCTAAAAATCCATAACTAATTCTTTAAGCTACTTTAAATGCCCTAAAATTCTCTGTTTAAACTAAAAATCATGAAATTATTTTTATTAAATACTAGAGAAAATAACAAGCCTAGGAAAATTGGTTTACAATTTTGCCATTTTTCTACTGTTTTCTATAATTGTTTTGGCTCTGGAGATAAAAGAAAAAGAAAAACAGATGAATAGTATTGGACCAAAACCAGCCCAGGTCGGCCCATTACCAGAAGAAATACGCGCGCCCGCGCTGACAGACTTGCATAGAGGCCCTCGCGTTTTTGTCAAACAGCAAACGAGGTCATTTACTATTTCTACGTATCACTGACAGTTTACAGAAACGCCCCTGATGTTCTATTTCTTCACCCGACTCATCCTCGACGGCGTTCATGCCCCGCCGAGCTCCGGCGAGCGCCTGAACTGGTCGATTGGGGCTACGGCTGGGTTCTCCGAGCAACCGACATGAAATCGAGGCTACCTAGATGGTTTTCCCCAACTTAATTTGGCTCATGATCGACTAAGGAGCTCTGGCCACGGTGGCCGTGAGCATGGGGGCTAGCCCGTCGTGTTCCCAACGATTGGGGGCATCTACATTCAAATTGATGGCTTGGCGAGCATCACTGAACTATAAGAAGACTTAAACAAGGTTTGAATCGGACAGAGCTTTACCAGAATCGACTGGCCACGGTGGACTTGGTTTCACGGTGTTCTTCGACCGATTTGGGGAAAAACGCGAATTTGAGCTCACTGGTGGATGATTGTGAGTGAGTAGCGGTGGCTAGTTAGCTGACGACCTCACGGAGCTAGACATGGGCTCAATTTATAGGAGAGTAAGACGGTGGCCGCGAATTTTTGAGGAGGACGCGCGGCGGCCGGAGATGAGGAAGAGAGCGGCGCGGTGAATACGTGTCTAGAGGCGTGGCGGTTACTCCGGTGAGCCACGGAGAGCGAGGGGAAGACACGGTGGTGCGGTGGAAAGTGAGAGCCACGCGGCGTATGGCCGGAAGACGGCGGTCGCCGGCGTGTTAATCCGCTCAGCCGCAAAGAGGGAGAGAGAGCCACGATGATGTCACCAGAGTGACCTCCAGCTCACCGTCGGCGAGGGGCTTCTACCGCACGACGTTATACACTTACCCGAGCACGAATCATGACGCCGGCGACGTGAATCACGGCGGAAGGCCACCGCCGGTGAGATCTTTTCTGGGGCTGGCGATCTGATCCTCAACGGTCACTGTACCATGGGCTGCAGTATTCAGTCAACCTGACAGCCATAAATTAGACTCGATTTGTTCACAAATTTTCATGGCAACATACCCAATGATCTGCAGCAAAGTTGTAGTGCTATAATCCATCTATATCTTTGCTATAATGTGTACTCACAAAAAGTCACTGGATCCCCTTCAAAATTGAGCTCAAAGTTCATCTCAAAACACTGTCAGTCTGAACTTCAGACCCCAGGCAGTCTGACAGTCCAACTTGGGTTGAGATTTTTTCCACATTTCTCATAAGAACATGGCTTGAATCCTTAAACAAAGTTGTTCTCCTATAATTGGACTACAAACTTGTTGTAGTCACTTTGGGCAAAAACCCTATGCTTTGAAAGTTACAAAGCCCCAAAGTTGAGCCAATATCACTGAAATTTCAGACTTAGTATAGAACTCAAATGAGGTCCATTTTGCAATTGAGTCCAAAACTTAGGGTTTGGCTTTCAAGTCCACATATTTGTGAACCAAAGGACTTAAGAACCTTATTTGACTTGGTTTTTGCACTTTAGTCCAAAAGTGGACCAATTTTGCACATAGGCCCCTAGGGTTTAGTTTTAGGGTTTTTCCAGGGTTCCAATTAGGGTTTTTAGTATCCCAGGGGTATAAATGTGACTCCACTTTGTTTTTGGGGATATTTTATGACTCTTTCCCTAAAGTCTTTAGGTTTTCTCATCTTAGGTTAAGTTTTACCCCTTTAATCCCTATTTAGGGTTAAGTTTCCTATCCAGGGTGCTATTTGCAAAAACACTTAAACAATACAACTTGTTTGAAATTTTTGACTAGTGAATGCACTCTAGGTGTATCAAACATATGCAATGCCAATGCTATGATGTCATGCTCAAGTTTTAGTTATAGTAACACCAGGGGTGTTACACCGGCCATTCGCTGTATGGGGGGTGGATATCCTAGGACCATTCCCCAGGGCTATCGGCGGTACCGTTTTCTCTTCGTCGCTATCGACAAATTCATAAAGTGGCCAGAGGCCACCCCTGTGGTCAGTATCACCCAGGGTGTTGCTGTTGCCTTCCTCAAGTCGATTATCTATAGATTTGGGGTCCCAAGCCGTATCATTACGGACAACGGGACCTAGTTCAAAAGTCGGCTCTTCCAAGAGTATTGCAAGGGCATCGGTACCCAGTTCTGCTTTGCGTCTGTGGCTCATCCCATGAGCAACGACCAGGCTGAGAGGGCAAACGCAGAAATTCTCAGGGGACTCAAGACACACACCTATGACTACTTAAAAAAGCATGATGAAAATTGGGTTAACGAGCTTCCGTGCGTACTATGGGGGAACCGGACCACACCCAGCCGAGCTACCGGGGAGACCCCGTTCTTCCTGGTCTACGGGGCTGAAGCCTATTGTTGGGGACCATAATTAGGGGTACCCCCAAGACTCCTAATCTCAGCTGGTAACCCCCATCAGCACAAAGCTGCAAAGGCCTGATGGGTGCGATTAAGCCAAGGCTCGGTCCACTCAAGGGACACGACCTCGCCTCGCCCGAGCCCAGCCTCGGGCAAGGGCAGCCGACCCCGGAAGATTCACGTCTCGCCCGAGGACCCCCTCAAGCGACGTACACACCTTCGGCTCACCCGAGGCCCAGTCTTCTCCAAGAAGCAACCTTGGCCAGATCGCCACACCGACCGACCGAATCGCAGGAGCATTTAATGCAAGGATGGCCTGACACCTTATCCTGTCACGCGCCCTTCAGTCGATAGAGCCGAAAGTGACCACAGTCACTTCGCCGCTTCACTGACCGGCCTGACAAGAAGACAGCGCCGCATGCGTCGCTCCGACTGCTGTGCCACTCGACAGAGTAAGGCTGACAGCAGCCAAGTCCGGCCTCGGGCGCCATAGGAAACTCCGCCTCGCCCGACCCCAGGGCTCGGACTCGGGCTCGGCCCCGGAAGACGACGAACTCTGCTTCGCCCAAGGCTCGGACTCGGGCTCGGCCCCAGAAGACGACGAACTCTGCCTCGCCCAACCCCAGGGCTCGGACTCGGGTTCGGCCCCGGAAGACGACGAACTCCGCCTCGCCCGACCCTAGGGCTCGGACTCGGGCTCGGCCCCGGAAGACGACGAACTCCGCCTCGCCCAACCCCAGGGCTCGGACTCGGGCTCGGCCCCGGAAGACGACGAACTCCGCCTCGCCCGACCCCAGGGCTCGGACTCGGGCTCGGCCCCGGAAGACGATGAACTTCGCCTCGCCCGACCCCAGGGCTCGGACTCGGGCTCGGCCCCGGAAGACAACGAACTCCGCCTCGCCCGACCCGAGGCTCGGACACAACCTCGACCTCGGAAGACCGACTCGACCCCGACCTCGGAGGAGCCTCCGCCTCGCCCGACCCAGGGCTCGGACCGACCACGTCACAGGAGGGGCCATCATTACCCTATCCCTAGCTAGCTCAGGCTATGGGAAACAGGACCGGCGTCCCATCTGGCTCGCCCCGGTAAACAGATAATGATGGCTCCCCGCGTGCTCCATGACGACGGCGACTCTCAGCCCCTTACGGAAGCAAGGAGACGTCAGCAAGGACTCGACAGCCCCGACAGCTGTCCTTCCGCAAGGCTCCAACGCTCCTCCGATGACCACGACATCACATGAACAGGGTGTCAAAACCTCTCTGGCTGCCACGACGGCATGTACTTAGGGCACTAGCTCCTCTCTGCTAGACACGATGGCGCACTGCTACACCTCCTATTGTACACCTGGACCCTCTCCTTACGCCTATAAAAGGAAGGTCTAGGGCTCTCTTACGAGGAGGTTGGCCGCGTGGGAGGACGGGACGGCGCGTAGGGTCCCTCGCTCTCCCCCCACGCGGACGCTTGTAACCCTCTACTGCAAGCGCACCCGACCTGGGCGCAGGACAACACGGAGGCCGCGGGTTTTCCGCTTTTCTCCCTCTCTTCTACCCCCCTTCGTGCTCTGTCTCGCACTGACTTATCTAGGCTAGGACACGCGGCGACAATTTACTCGTCGGTCCAGGGACCCCCCGGGGTCGAAACGCCGATAGTTGGCACGCTAGGTAGGGGCCTGCTGCGTGTTGATGAACAGCTCCCCATCAAGCTCTAGATGGGTAGTCTCCAGCAACCTTTCCAACCCGGGACAGTGCTCCGTTTCGGGAGTCTTGAGTTCATGTCCCTCGACGGCAGCTACAACATGATACTCCTTCCTCCGCTGCGCGGCGACGACAATGGCGGCCGACAACCCACCCGCCGGTGGCGGAATCAACGACGTCTTCCCCACGAGGCGGAAGAACGACGTCCGAGTTTGTCCCGCCACCTTCCCCGCCGGAGGAGGAGGAGGCGGGGCAACCGTGGCCAAGCAGGAGGCGGCACCTCATCGGCTGTCGAGCGAGTCGACGGCGCCGGCGCCCCGATGGGGGACACGTCGGGCGTCGACCTCGCGTCTGAGATGAAGATGAGCGCCGTTTCCCCGCAACATGCCAACTCCAAGCGGACGGACGACGCCAGCACGCTCGCAAAGGACTTGCTGGGCGTCACCCTCGTACCTGAGACGACGGTGCAGTCCGCCCCTGACATGACAACGTCACCACCTATCGACCAAGAGGTACCGACCGATTCCCGTCTCATGCCTTTTGGATTCGGCCTTGACCCACCAAGCGACCCCGCTTTGGTGGAAGCCTTCATAGAGGCATGCACCAACCCTCTGGGGTATCATATGCGGTCACCCTGGGACCGGCTGACGGTCGTCTCGACCTACGGAACCTCGGGTTCCAAGGAAGATGACGAGCCCGACTTTGGTTGGGATTTCTCTGGGCTCGGTAACCCCAGTGCCATGCGGGACTTCATGACCGCATGCGACTACTGCCTTTCCGATTGTTCCGACGGTAGCCGCAGCTTCGGCGACGGAGACTGCGGCCCAAGTCGTGAATGTTTCCACGTCGATCTAGGGGGTCCCGACGAAGGCAACCATCTTGGTATACCGGAAAACGGTGATCCCCCTAGGCCTGCGCCTCGCGTTGACATCCTTCGGGAGCTAGCTGTGGTCCCAGTCCCTGCGGGGGGTCAGGACGCACAGCTCGAGCAAATCCACGAAATGCAGGCCAGGCTCGACGAGGGGGCAGGAACACTTGAGCCGCTCTGCCGGAACATCGGGCAGGAATGGGTAGACCAAGCTCCGGCCGGAGAAGCGCGTCATCTGCCCCAGGGCATCCAGCTCTGCATCACCGACGATGTCAGGGCAAGGCCACCACCGGCTTCCAGTGGGGTCGGCCAGAACCTGGCTGCGGCAGCGATACTTCTCCGCGCAATGCCGGAACCATCAACCATCGAAGGGCGGCGGATCCGGGGAGAGCTCAAGAATCTCCTGGAGGATGTCGCGGTCCGACGGGCCGAGAGCTCTGCCTCCCGAAGGCAGGGATACCCCTAGGAGCACCGTGCCGCGACTTCCCGATTCGTGCGGGAAGCCTCGGTCCACACCGGGCGCACGCGCAACACAGCGCCTGCAGCCCCGGGACGCCTCGGCAACGAGCACCACCACCGCAACCATCGAGCCCGCCTCGACGAGAGGGTGCGCCGAGGCTACCACCCCAGGCGTGGGGGACGCTACGATAGCGGGGAGGATCAGAGCCCCTCGCCCGAACCACCCGGCCCACAGGCTTTCAGCCGAGCCATACGACGGGCGCCGTTCCCGACCCGGTTCCGATCCCCGACTACCATCACAAAGTACTCGGGGGAGACAAGGCCGGAACTGTGGCTCGCGGACTACCGGCTGGCCTGCCAACTGGGTGGAACGGACGATGACAACCTCGTCATCCGCAACCTCCCCCTGTTCCTCTCCGACTCCGCTCGGGCCTGGCTGGAGCATCTGCCTCCGGGGCAGATCTCCAACTGGGACGACCTGGTCCAAGCCTTCGCCGGTAATTTCCAGGGCACGTACATGCGCCCTGGGAACTCTTGGGATCTCCGAAGCTGCCGCCAGCAGCAGGGAGAGTCTCTCCGGGACTACATCCGACGATTCTCAAAGCAGCGCACCGAGCTGCCCAACGTCACCGATTCGGATGTCATCGGCGCGTTCCTCGCCGGCACCACCTGCCGCGACCTGGTGAGCAAGCTAGGTCGCAAGACCCCCACCTGGGCGAGCGAGCTGATGGACATTGCCACCAAGTTCGCCTCTGGCCAGGAGGCGGTTGAGGCCATCTTCCGGAAGGACAAGCAGCCCTAGGGCCGCCAGCCAGAAGATGTTCTCGAGGCGTCCGCTCAGCGCGGCACCAAGACGAAAGGCAAGAAGAAGTCGCAAGCGAAACGCGACGCCGCCGACGCGGACCTTGTTGCCGCCGCTGAGTACAAGAACCCTCGGAAACCTCCCGGAGGCGCCAATCTATTCGACAAGATGCTCAAGGAGCCGTGCCCCTATCATCAGGGACCCGTCAAGCACACCCTTGAGGAATGCGCCATGCTTCGGCGTCACTTTCACAGGGCTGGGCCACCTGCGGAGGGTGGCAGGGCCCACCGCGACGACAAGAAGGAGGATCACAAGGCAGAGGAGTTCCCCGAGGTCCGCGACTGCTTCATGATCTACGGTGGGCAAGTGGCGAACGCCTCAGCTCGGCACCGCAAGCAAGAGCGTCGGGAGGTCTGCTCGGTAAAGGTGGCGGTGGCAGTCTACCTAGACTGGTCCGACAAGCCCATCACCTTCGACCAGGGCGATCACCCCGACCGCGTGCCGAGCCCGAGGAAATATCCGCTCGTTGTTGACCCCGTCATCGGCAACGTCAGGCTCACCAAGGTCCTCATGGACGGAGGCAGCAGCCTCAACATCATCTACGCCAAGACCCTCGAGCTCCTGCAGATCGATCTGTCCTCAGTCCGGGCCGGTGCGGCGCCTTTTCACGGGATCATCCCCGGGAAACGCGTCCAACTCCTCGGACGACTCGATCTGCCCGTCTGCTTCGGGACTCCCTCCAACTTCAGAAGGGAAACCCTCACGTTCGAGGTGGTCGGGTTCCGAGGAACCTACCATGCGGTACTGGGGAGGCCTTGCTACGCCAAGTTCATGGTCGTCCCCAACTACACCTACCTCAAGCTCAAGATGCCGGGCCCCAACGAGGTCATCACCGTCGGCCCCACGTACCGACACGCGTACGAATGCGACGTAGAGTGCGTGGAGTACGCCGAGGCCCTCGCCGAATCCGAGGCCCTCATCGCCGACCTGGAGAGCCTCTCCAAGGAGGCGCCAGACGTGAAGCGCCATGCCGACAACTTTAAGCCAGCGGAGACGGTTAAGTCCGTCCCACTCGACCCCAGCAATGACGCCTCCAAGCAGATCCGGATCGGCTCCGAGCTCAACCCCAAATAGGAAGCAGTGCTCGTCGACTTTCTCTGCGCAAACGCCGAAGTTTTCGCGTGGAAGTCCGTCGGACATGCCTGGCATAGCGAGGGATGTCGCCGAGCACTCGCTGGATATCCGAGCTGGAGCCCGACCCGTGAAGCAACCTCTGCGCCGATTCGACGAAGAAAAGCGCAGAGCCATAGGCGAGGAGATCCACAAGCTGATGGCCGCAGGGTTCATCAAAGAGGTATTCCATCCCGAATGGCTTGCCAACCCCGTGCTTGTGAGAAAAAAGGAGAGAAATGGCGGATGTGTGTAGACTACACTGGTCTAAACAAAGCATGCCCAAAAGTTCCCTATCCTCTGCCTCGCATCGATCAAATCGTGGATTCCACTGCGGGATGCGAAACCCTGTCTTTCCTCGATGCCTACTCAGGATATCACCAAATCAGGATGAAAGAGTCCAACCAGCTCGCGACTTCTTTCATCACACCTTTTGGCATGTACTGCTATGTTACTATGCCATTTGGTTTGAGGAATGCGAGTGCGACATACCAAAGGTGCATGAACCACGTGTTCGGCGAACACATTGGTCGAACGGTCGAGGCTTATGTCGATGACATCGTAGTCAAGACGAGGAAAGCCTCCGACCTCCTTTCCGACCTTGAAACGACATTCCGGTGTCTCAAGGAGAAAGGCGTAAAACTTAATCCCGAGAAGTGTGTCTTCGGAGTCCCCCGAGGCATGCTCTTGGGGTTCATCGTCTCCGAGTGGGGCATTGAGGCCAACCCAGAGAAAATCGTGGCCATCACCAACATGGGGCCCATCAAGGACTTGAAAGGCGTACAAAGGGTCATGGGATGCCTTACGGCTCTGAGCCGTTTCATCTCGCGCCTCGGCGAAAGAGGCCTACCTCTGTACCGCCTCTTAAGAAAGACCGAGTGCTTCACTTGGACCTCTGAGGCCGAGGAAGCCCTCGAGAACCTGAAGGCACTCCTTATGAACGCGCCCATCTTGGTGCCCCCTGCCGCCGGAGAAGCCCTCTTGATCTACGTCGCTGCTACCACTCAGGTGGTCAGCGCCACGATCGTGGTTGAGAGACAAGAAGGGCATGCATTGCCTGTCCAGAGGCCGGTTTACTTCATCAGTGAGGTACTATCCGAGACCAGGATCCGCTACCCGCAAATTCAGAAGCTGCTATACGCGGTGATCCTGACGCGGCGAAAGTTGCGACACTACTTCGAGTCTCATCCGGTGACTGTGGTGTCATCCTTCCCCCTGGGGGAGATCATCCAGTGTCGAGAGGCCTCGGGTAGGATTGCAAAGTGGGTGGTGGAAATCATGGGCGAGACGATCTCGTTCGCCCCTTGGAAGGCCATCAAGTCCCAAGTCTTGGTGGACTTTGTGGCTGAATGGGTCGACACCTAGCTCCCGGCAGCTCGGATCTAGCCGGAACTCTGGACCATGTTTTTCGATGGGTCGCTGATGAAAACAGGGGCAGGCGCGGGCCTGCTCTTCATCTCGCCCCTCGGGAAACACCTACGCTACATGCTGCGCCTCCATTTCCCGGCGTCCAACAACGTGGCTGAGTACGAAGCTCTGGTCAACGGGTTGCGCATCGCCATTGAGCTAGGGGTCCGACGCCTCGACGCTCGCGGCGACTCGCAGCTCGTCATCGACCAAGTTATGAAGAACTCCCACTGCCGCGACCCGAAGATGGAAGCCTACTACGATGAGGTTCGGTGCCTGGAGGACAAGTTCTACGGGCTCGAGCTCAACCACATTGCCCGACGACACAACGAGACTGCGGACGAGCTGGCTAAGATAGCCTCGGGGCAGACAATGGTTCCCCCGGACGTCTTCTCCCGAGACCTACATCAACCCTCAGTCAAGACCGACGACACGCCCGAGCCCGAGAAGGCCTCGACCCAGCTCGAGGCACCCTCAGCACAGCCCGAGGCGCCCTCGGCTCGGCCCGAAGCACCCTCAGCCCCCAAGGGTGAGGCACTGCGCGTCGAGGAAGAGCGGAGTGGGGTCCAGCCTAATCGAAACTGGCAGACCCCGTACCTGCAATATCTCCACCGAGGAGAGCTGCCCCTCGACCGAGCCGAGGCTCGACGACTGGCGCGGCGCGCCAAGTCGTTCGTCTTACTGGGTGACGGGAAGGAGCTCTACCACCGCAGCCCATCCGGCATCCTCCAGCGGTGCATATCCATCGCCGAAGGCCAGGAGCTCTTACGAGAAATACACTCGGGGGCTTGCGGTCATCACGCAGCGCCCCGAGCCCTTGTTGGAAACGCCTTCCGACAAGGTTTCTACTGGTCGACCACAGTGGCCGACGCCACTAGAATTGTCCGCGCCTACTAAGGGTGTCAATTCTATGCGAGGCAGACCCACCTGCCCGCTCAGGCTCTGCAGACAATACCCATCACCTGGCCGTTTGCCGTATGGGGACTGGACCTCGTCGGTCCCTTGCAAAAGGCACCCGGGGGCTACACGCACCTGCTGGTCGCCATCGACAAATTCTCCAAATGGATCGAGGTCCGACCCCTGAACAGCATCAGGTCCGAACAGGCGGTGGCATTCTTCACCAACATCATCCATCGCTTTGGGGTCCCGAACTCCATCATCACCGACAACAGCACCTAGTTCACCGGCAGAAAGTTCCTGGACTTCTGCGAGGATCACCATATCCGGGTGGACTGGGCTGTCGTGGCTCACCCCATGACGAATGGGCAGGTAGAACATGCCAATAGCATGATTCTGCAAGGACTCAAGCCGAGGATCTACAGCGACCTCCACAAGTTCGGCAGACGATGGATGAAGGAACTCCCCTCGGTGGTCTGGAGTCTGAGGACAACGCCGAGTCGAGCCATGGGCTTCACACCGTTCTTTCTAGTCTATGGGGCCGAGGTCGTCTTGCCCACGGACTTAGAATATGGTTCCCCGAGGACGAGGGCGTACGACGACCGAAGAAACCAGACCGACCGAGAAGACTCACTGGACCAGCTCGAAGAGGCTCGGGACATGGCCTTACTACACTCGGCGCGGTACCAGCAGTCCCTGCGACGCTACCACGCCCGTGGGGTTCGGTCCCGAGACCTCCAAGTGGGCGACCTAGTGCTTCGGCTGCGACAAGACGCCTGAGGGCGGCACAAGCTCATGCCTCCCTAGGAAGGGCCGTTTGTCGTCGCCAAGGTTCTGAAGCCCGGGACATACAAGCTGGCCAACAGCCAAGGCGAGGTCTACAGCAACGCTTGGAACATCCGACAGCTACATCGCTTCTACCCTTAAGATGCTTTCAAGTCGTTCGTACACCTCATTCACACACAAAGTCTAACCATCAAGGAAGGGTCAGCCTTGCCTCGGCAAAGCCCGACCCTCCCTCGGGGGCCAGAAGAAGGGAACCCCCTCTGCGTCAAAATTTTCCTTGGAAAAAGTCTTTCTGCCAGAACGTCTTTCATGCTTTTTGACTACTTCAAATGTGGGGTCCTAAAAATGATGGAGTACACGTAAGCAGCCAAGGCCGGCCGAGCCGAGGGACTCCTACGCCTCCGGGATACGGATACCTCACTCATCACCTTCTGCGATAAGTAACTCACGCTCAGATAAGCGATTCCGCCGATCGAACAAGTCTTAATGCTCGAGACCTTTCTGCCGAAACGATTTTTCGGGTCTTCTCGACTACATCGTTAGCAGAATCCTACAGACGAGTAAGAGTACACGTAAGCGGCAAGACCGATCGAGCCGAGGGACTCCTACGCCTCCGGGATACGGATACCTCACTCATCACCTTCCGTGAAAAGTAGCTCTCGCTCGAACAAACAATTCTATTACCGACGAATAAGTCTTGATACTTGAAATAAAGGGAAAAAGAAACGCAGCTTTACAACACAGCAATAGTATGTTTGGGCCTCGGCGGCCGCAGAAAACATACGCATACTACAAGGTAAACCGATCCTGCAGGTTCGGACCTCGACAGAGGGGGAGCAGCAGCACCCTCGACGTCAACACCACCTTCGGCGAAGTCTGACCGAGCCTCGAACGGCAACACAGTCGGAGGATCTCCGCTCCGAAGGACGACGTCAGCACCACGCCCGGGCCATCGCCGCCAGGGTCTCCTCCAGGAGTCCGGCTCGAGCAGACGGCTCGGCCGGTCACCCCGAAGCCTCAGCCAGCTGTCCCCCGAGGACATCAGCCCGGCCCATGGCCTCGGCAACTCGACTCCAGCGCCGGTCCCGCCAGTGGACGGCCCGGTCAGGCTTCGGCCGACGAAGTCTTCTTTTCGAGCCAACTCTGCCTCTGTCCATGCTGATACCGCTGCCTCCGGCTCCGGCTCATCGAAGAGCGGCTGAGGGTTTCCTTTAACTAAGCAAAAGAAGCCTCGGGTGGCAAGGCCGACTGAGCCGAGGGACTCCTACGCCTCCGGGATATGGATACCTCACTCATCACCTTCGCACGAGGCAACTCACACTTGGTGAAGCGGTTCAGTTAGTTGACAGGCGAGTCCTAGTGCTCGGAATGAGGGAAAAACACGGCTTCACGCCAAAAGATACATACATGTTCAGGCCCCGACAGCCATAATGAACAAACACCGACACTCAAGGTGCCATTACAAACGGAACTCCGGTTTCACCCCCACAGGTACGAACAACCCCCCACGTTGGAGGGCCTGTGGGGCAACAAAACCCCTGGTGGCTCGCTGACGCCCGCTCCGGCAGCAGCGGCAACAACCTCCGTCCCGGATGGTAAGACAGCTGCAGCAACGGCTTCCGGGCAGACGCTGCGGTGGAAAGGCTTCCGCCCACAAAGGACGAGAACCAGCCATTCAAGCCAGGGGGACAGAGGTCCAGGGGTGTAGGCAGAGTTGGCGGTCTCGTCAGCAGAGAAACCTTCTCCGGCTGCTGCCGCCCCAAAGCGCACCGGCTGGCCCTCACTCCCGTCCTCGCCACAAAAGCGAGGACAGAGGACGGAATGTTGCATCCTAGCTGGGCAGCAATAGTTCGCCTTCCTCAGCATGGCTGGAGGACGCCTCCTCCGCAGAGCTAGAGGATGGTTTCTACCACCAGAAGCTGGAAGAAGAGGTGGCCGACCGACCCGTGCAGGAGGTAGAGCCCCGGCTCACCTCGCTCTCCGCCCCAGCAAGGATGATGAAGATCCTTGAAGCTGAGGGCGGGGCAGAGGCCGCAGCCCGGCTTGCTTCTCCCCACCCTGGAGCTGGTGGTCACCGTCTTGGGTGACCACCGGCGAGGGGATGCAGCCGGGCTGCCTGATGAAAATCCTTGAAGCCGAACGATGGCTGAAAGGTACCAACTTCCGCGAAGTTGCGTTTCCCCAACGACGACAAGGCGGAAGAACCACGGGCGCCCCCCATCTGGGGGCTCGAAAGGTGGAAAGACACAATGCATGAGGAGAGCGCGAAGACATGGTTGCCTTTCAAGGGGGTCGCCCTCCTTTTAAAGGCAACTCTCCCCACTTGCGTCCTCAGCCGTCGCGGGCTGAGTCTTCTCCAACACGCTCCAAGGTCCTCCCCCTACGACACGGGGGCTGGGCCCCGTGCGTCATGCAAGCTGGCGCAGGGCAGACAGGGCAAAACCGCCGCCCACGGTGCGCGCAACTGCCCAGCGGTTACGAGCACTCCTCCACTTTCGCCCAGGCCAGCGGGTGAAAGGGTGGGCCGCCGTGCAGGCGGCGTGCAACCGCACCCAGGGGACACACCCTTTCGACTTCGACGCATCCAGCATGGAGGCCCAGGCCCACACGTCATGTAACCGGCGTGCCGGTTACTATATGCAAGAAACTGCACTGCCACTCGCGCCAGTACCGCGCCTTCTTGACTGCGGAATCAGTACAGCGACTCGAGGCGACCCTGCGCATGACCCGACAGTGCCAACCGAGCACATGACCCGACCCTGCGCATGACCCGACAGTGCCAGCCCCCGTGTCGTAGGGGGAGGACCTTGGAGCGTGTTGGAGAAGACTCAGCCCGCGACGGCTGAGGACGCAAGTGGGGAGAGTTGCCTTTAAAAGGAGGGCGACCCCCTTGAAAGGCAACCATGTCTTCGCGCTCTCCTCATGCATTGTGTCTTTCCACCTTTCGAGCCCCCAGATGGGGGGCGCCCGCGGTTCTTCTGCCTTGTCGTCGTTGGGGGAACGCAACTTCGTGGAAGTTGGTACCTTTCAGCCATCGTTCGGCTTCAAGGATTTTCATCAGGCAGCCCGGCTGCATCCCCTCGCCGGTGGTCACCCAAGACGGTGACCACCAGCTCCAGGGTGGGGAGAAGCAAGCCGGGCTGCGGCCTCTGCCCTGCCCTCAGCTTCAAGGATCTTCATCATCCTTGCTGGGGCGGAGAGCGAGGCGAGCTAGGGCTCTACCTCCTGCACGGGTTGGTCGGCCACCTCTTCTTCCAGCTTCTGGTGGTGGAAACCATCCTCCAGCTCTGCGGAGGAGGCGTCCTCCAGCCATGCCGGGGAAGGCGAACTGTTGCTGCCCAGCTAGGATGCAACATTCTGTCCTCTGTCCTCGCTTTCGTGGCGAGGACGGGAGTGAGGGCCAGCCGGTGCGCTTTGGGGCGGCAGCAGCCGAAGAAGGTTTCTCTGCTGACGAGACCGCCAACTCCGCCTACACCCCTGGACCTCCGTCCCCCTGGCTTGAATGGCTGGTTCTCGTCCTTTGTGGGTGGAAGCCTTTCCGCCGCAGCGTCTGCCCGGAAGCCGTTGCTGTAGCTGTCTTGCCGCCCGGGATGGAGGTTGTTGCCGCTGCTGCCGGAGCGGGCGTCGGCGAGCCACCAGGGGTTTTGTCGCCCCGCAGGCCCTCCAACGTGGGGGGTTGTTCGTACCTGCGGGGGTGAAACCGGAGTTCCGTTTGTAATGGCACCTTGAGTGCCGGTGTTTGTTCATTGTGGCTGTCGGGGCCTGAACATGTATGTATCTTTTGGCGTGAAGCCGTGTTTTTCCCTCATTCCAAGCACTAGGACTCGCCTGTCAACTAACTGAACCGCTTCACCAAGTGTGAGTTGCCTCGTGCGAAGGTGATGAGTGAGGTATCCGTATCCCGGAGGCGTAGGAGTCCCTCGGCTCAGTCGGCCTTGCCGCCCGAGGCTTCTTTTGCTTAGTTAAAGGAAACCCTCGGCCGCTCTTCGATGAGCCGGAGCCGGAGGTAGCGGTATCAGCGTGGACAGAGGCAGAGTTGGCTCGAAAAGAAGACTTCGTCGGCCGGAGCCTGACCGGGCCGTCCACTGGCAGGACCGGCACCGGAGTTGAGTTGCCGAGGCCATGGGCCGGGCTGATGTCCTCGGGGGATAGCTGGCTGAGGCTTCGGGGCGACCAGCTGAGCCGTCTGCTCGAGCCGGACTCCTAGAGGAGACCCTGGCGGCGATGGCCCGGGCGTGGTGCTGACGTCGTCCTTTGGAGCGGAGATCCTCCGACTCTATTGCCGTTCGAGGCTTGGTCGGACTTCGCCGAAGGTGGTGTTGACGTCGAGGGTGCTGCTGCTCCCCCTCTATCGAGGTCCGAACCTGCAGGATCGGTTTACCTTGTAGTATGCGTATGTTTTCTGTGGCCACCGAGGCCCAAACATATTGTTGCTGTGTTGTAAAGCTGTGTTTCTTTTCCCTTTGTTTCGAGTATCAAGACTTATTCGTCGGTAACAGAATTGTTTGTTCGAGCGAGAGCTAGTTTTCACGGAAGGTGATGAGTGAGGTATCCGTATCCCGGAGGCGTAGGAGTCCCTCGGCTCGATCGGTCTTGCCGCTTACGTGTACTCTTACTCGTCTGTAGGATTCTGCTAACGATGTAGTCGAGAAGACCCGAAAAATCGTTTCGGCAAAAAGGTCTCGAGCATTAAGACTTGTTCGATCGGCGGAATCGCTTATCCGAGCGTGAGTTACTTATCGCAGAAGGTGATGAGTGAGGTATCCGTATCCCGGAGGCGTAGGAGTCCCTCGGCTCGGTCGGCCTTGGCTGCTTACATGTACTCCGTCGTTTTCAGGACCCCACTTTTGAAGTAGTCAAAAAGCACGAAAGACGTTCTGGCAGAAAGATTTTTTCCAAGGAAAATTTTGACGCAGACCGGTCAGCCGCGGGAGAAGGGCGCGACGGTCGATACGGCCAGAAATGGGCCAGCAGTAATGGCGGTGGCAGGCGGGCGGAAGCGGCAGTTGAGTCGTCACCAAGCTCACGCCCCCTCCTGGGATAGCGAAAGGACCTTCTCCCACGGCGGAAGACGATGCATCCGTGTTCCGTTCCTCGAACGGCTCGCGCATGCACAACGGCCACCCCGTGAACCACTCGTCCCGCCGCATTAACTCTGCGGCAGGACATGCGGCACCTTTGGCAGGCGAAGCAGGCGACGCTTCACCTCCGCCATAATGACCGCGTCAAAAAAGGTGTGCCACGTCGTTCGATTTCGTATCCTTTTCACTTCCTCTTTCTCTCTCTTGCCTCAGGGGTCGGAAAAGGGGATACTCCGAAAGGGATCCTTCTCCGCGAAGGAAGCGGGCCCCGAGCCCCCCTACTGATCAGAGGTTCAAATGCTAGCCCCTCGGAAGGGTTCAACAGCCGCCTCAGAGCACTCGGGCTCCACGCCCACTACTGGTCAGAGGTTCGAAGGTCGGCCCCTCAAAAGGGTTCAACGGCCACCTCAGGCCACTCGGGCTCCACGCCCACTACAGATCAGGGGTTCGAAGGCTGGCCCCCAAAGGGTTCGATAGCCGCCTCAGACGCAGAGCGAGGGATGACCCTGGGTATGTTCGATACATAACCGAGGCTCGGGCTGCGCTCCTGAGGTACCCTAGGACATTTCCGAGACCATCGGGAACGATTTTGTAATGGAATCCCACCAGAGGGAGGCATCGAGCCCTCGGACCCCGTCAAAAGGGGACCGGGTCCGGCAAGTCACCCGCAGGTACTTTTGGAGCGCGCCTCCGGGCCACTAGCCGACCCCTAACAAATGGGGCACGGGCGTCCACTCGGATTACCCGTTAGCAACTCACTGGAGACACCATGTTCGGCGCCCTCCGAGGGCAACATGGCGCTTTCCCCCCTCCTCCTTGCGGAAAGGCGACGCAGGGGCGTATGTAAAAAGCCGAGTCTGTCCCTGACCGTCCTCTCGCTCTATGTGGAGGCTCGGGGGCTGTCTCGCAAACCCGGCTCCGGCCAAACCGTTGACAGCGTCAACATACCGGCCCGAGAACTTGGGACTCGACTGTTCACCCAGGCTACGGCCAGTTCGCATGAGGGAGAAGCCAGACCGGCCGAAGCATTACGAAACGTACTAAGACCTCGAAGGAGTCAAACTACTCCTCCGAGGCCTCGGGGGCTACACCCGGCGGGTGCACTCGCGCGCACCCACCGGAACAAAAAGCAACCGAGGAAGGCCGGTCCCCTTGCAAAAAAGTGCGACAAAAGCCTCCAAGCGAGTATCAACACTCCCTTCGAGGCTCGGGGGCTACTGTTGGGGACCATAATTAGGGGTACCCCCAAGACTCCTAATCTCAGCTGGTAACCCCCATCAGCACAAAGCTGCAAAGGCCTGATGGGTGCGATTAAGCCAAGGCTCGGTCCACTCAAGGGATACGACCTCGCCTCGCCCGAGCCCAGCCTCGGGCAAGGGCAGCCGGCCCCGGAAGATTCACGTCTCGCCCGAGGACCCCCTCAAGCGACGTACACACCTTCGGCTCGCCCGAGGCCCAGTCTTTGCCAAGAAGCAACCTTGGCCAGATCGCCACACCGACCGACCGAATCGCAGGAGCATTTAATGCAAGGATGGCCTGACACCTTATCCTGTCACGCGCCCTTCAGTCGACAGAGCCGAAAGTGACCGCAGTCACTTCGCCGCTCCACTGACCGGCCTGACAAGAAGACAGCGCCGCCTGCGTCGCTCCGACTGCTGTGCCACTCGACAGAGTAAGGCTGACAGCAGCCAAGTCCGGCCTCGGGCGCCATAGGAAACTCCGCCTTGCCCGACCCCAGGGCTCGGACTCGGGCTCAGCCCCGGAAGACGACGAACTCCGCTTCGCCCAGGGCTCGGACTTGGGCTCGGCCCCGGAAGACGACGAACTCCTTCTCGCCCGACCCCAGGGCTCGGACTCGAGCTCGGCCCCGGAAGACGACGAACTCCGCCTCGCCTGACCCTAGGGCTCGGACTCGGGCTCGGCCCCGGAAGACGACGAACTCCGACTTGCCCAACCCCAGGGCTCGGACTCGGGCTCGGCCCCGGAAGACGACGAACTCCGCCTTGCCCGACCCGGGGCTCGGACACGACCTCGACCTCGGAAGACCGACTCGACCCCGACCTCGGAGGAGCCTCCGCCTTGCCCGACCTAGGGCTCGGACCGACCACGTCACAGGAGGGGCCATCATTACCCTATCCCTAGCTAGCTCAGGCTACGGGAAATAGGACAGGCGTCCCATCTGGCTCGCCCCGGTAAACAGATAATGATGGCACCCCGCGTGCTCCATGACGACGGTGACTCTCAGCCCCTTACGGAGAAGGACTCGACAGCCCCGACAGCTGTCCTTCCGCAAGGCTCCAACGCTCCTCCGACGACCACGACATCACATGAACAGGGTGCCAA
The DNA here is from genome assembly GCA_029449295.1 of Zea luxurians. Lineage (NCBI taxonomy): Eukaryota > Viridiplantae > Streptophyta > Magnoliopsida > Poales > Poaceae > Zea > Zea luxurians. The sequence goes on from JAOPSE010000007.1 coordinate 112,785,149, forward strand.
AACCTCTCTGGCTGCCACGACGGCATGTACTTAGGGCACTAGCTCCTCTCTGCTAGACACGATGGCGCATTGCTACACCTCCTATTGTACACCTGGACCCTCTCCTTACGCCTATAAAAGGAAGGTCCAGGGCTCTCTTACGAGGAGGTTGGCCGCGCGGGAGGACGGGATGGCGCGTAGGGTCCCTCGCTCTCCCCCACGCGGACGCTTGTAACCCCCTACTGCAAGCGCACCCGACCTGGGCGCAGGACAACACGGAGGCCGCGAGTTTTCCCCTTTTCTCCCTCTCTTCTACCCCCTTCGTGCTCCGTCTCGCGCCGACCCATCTGGGCTGGGACACGCGGCGACAATTTACTCGTCAGTCCAGGGACCCCCCGGGGTCGAAACGCCGACACCTATCTTCCCCCGGAAATCATTATGGGCTCGCCACGGGTCCAGTCTTTCGATGAATCTATGTAGGAACAACTACGACGTGAGGACGTGGACTTCATCGACGAACGTAGATGGCGAGCGGTGATCTGGAATGCACGGTACAACCAAGCGCTCAGGCGCTACTAACAGCGATTTGTGCATAGTAGGGAGCTCAGGGTCGAGGACCTAGTCTTAAGGCGAGTACTGAACCGAGAAGGGCTCCACAAACTCTCCCCCAGTTGGGAAGGACCTTTCAAGGTGATGGAAATATGCCGGCCCGGGTGTGTCCGCCTTGCCACAACAGAAGGAGTACCTCTTCCCAATCCCTAGAATATAGAGCATCTCCGTAAGTTCTATCCACAAAATCAAAACTTGGGGGTTGAGTTTTCTTCCTTTGTAACTAGGTTGCGCATATGTGTACGTCAATCCGGTGAGGCCCGCCCTCGTAAGCCCGATCTATTGGTCTACACCCATGTATATCAAGTTATAAGAAAAAGATTTACCCCCCATATGTGCTTTTGTGATGGTTTTATTCTACTTCAGTTTACAAGCATTATTTTTTATCTAACCCACCCATCCAGTTTCCCACCCTTGCTGGTATGATGATATCCGAATTAAGTAGCTAGGCTGGCAGTTCAGGACCCCTCTACTGCTGCAGGGGGTCCGGCAACCTAGGGTCCAGTTCTAGAGAATGGGCGCTCATCTCCTGGAGTGGTCTGGAGCTATGTAGCTGCTTAGCATGGTTCCGTACCCTAAGCCTGCATGCTCCACCACTCTGCAACGGGTGCCCTAGTATTTGGAGCTGTGATCCTGTGGGTCCGGACATATGGCTTGGCTTCCCAAGCTAAATCCTGCAGGTCCTGTTACATGAATCAAGGGATGAAAGATACCAGATGGTGGGTCCTACGGGTGTGCTCCTAAAACTTCAAAGCCGAAGCTGTGTGCAGGTCCAGGTCCCAGTCCAGAGGTAGGTACTCTCAAACTATAGAGACTACCTCCTAGGGGCTGAGCCACCAATTTTTCTTTGGTATACTGGTATCCAGCCTCGACACGTCGAGCATACCTCCCAAGGGGCCAAGTACCAGGTGGAAGTTAATGACGCTACACACAACAAGGGCAAATAACATACAGATAAGTTCTAGTGTTGCTTGATTAATGGTTTCTTAAAATATGTTACATAACCAAAAGTTATTACAGCCGCCCCCAGTGGAACCCTCACCTTGTCTCTATAGGTTTAGCTATTCGGCGTCAGCAGGATCACGCTGAAAGCACGCGGCCACCATCTCCACTGCATCTTGTACACTCTCCCGAGCGGCATCTTCTGTGGCGGCTACCAGACCATCGATCACCGGCGCCAAGGATATGGCGGGATCGTGACTCCGGAAGCACGTCAGGACGTAGTCTACCACCGCCCGACAGAGCTTGCTGCCCTCTGCCTCCAGGCGAGCACCGAGGATCTGATCTAGGCGCCGGAGGCGATCGGCGGCAGAGTCCAGCACCGAGAGGGCATCAGAGATCGACACTGGCGGCTCCGACACTGGGATGGGGCTCATCCCTAGTGGCACTAGTGTCGTGCTTGCCTCGCCGGCCCACTCGGCAATACGCTGGACCCCGGCGCGGTGTTCTGCTTGGAGATCTTCAAGGGCCTTTCTGGTGGCCTCCATTGCCTGGGGACCCAGCACCGCCTGCGCCGCATCGAACTGGCGGATCTGCTCCTCCAGCTTCCTCTCCTTTTCCTCTGCTTCGAGCTCATGTTCGACCAGCAACTCGCCTCGCCGGGTGAGCATTTCTTCCATAAAGACGAGATCTGTCTCTCGTCTGGCGAGATTCATCTCCCACCTGTCTAAGGACAGCTCCTTCTCCTTAAGGTTTTCCTCGGAGAGGGCGACGTCGCTGGCCTTGCCCTCGAGCTCTTGCCACCATTTCTGCAGCCTTTCCATGGCCTTTACCTGCTGGGCCCGCTGGGCTTCTAGAGTCTTGTCTAGAGCACTCAGCTTGGTCTGGTACTCAGTCGTGAGGGCCTCCCTCTGGGTCACGACTTCCTCCCTCCTGTCCACCTTCTTCTCCCTCCGGGTCGCCTCTAGCTCCCTGGCACACACCCTCTAGAGGTCTTTCTTGTACTACTTGCGGTCCCACTCGAGTTGGGACCGCTCGGAGGTGAGCTGTCGGGACGCCGTCTTGGTGCTCCTCCAGTTGGGTGCGCCAGTCACTGAGGCGCGGGTGCTTAGCTTCAAGTGCCTCCCACTCTCGCAAGATTGCTACCTCAGTTTCACTAAGAACCTGGTGGGCGCGGGACAACATGCGGGGGAGGGGGACTGGCACCGCTTCTTGCTCGGCACCCGACCGGAGTCGCCGCCCAAATACCACCTCCATCTCCTCCGGAGCAGGCGGGGGGATGGAGCTGGACGAGCCCCCTGTGTCACCCCTAGTGTTGGGAGTGGGCGCAGATCCCCCAGCTGGGACCTTCTCCACCGTTGCGATGCTATTTGACGCTAGCGTCACTGCCGCCGGATCCCCAGCTGGGGCATGGCAGACCGGTGGCGCTGTCCTGGTAGCAGCTGGGAGCGGACCGCCGGGACCACCCTCAGCGAATCCTTGCTGCTGAGAGTCAGACCCGTCGGTGGGCCTAGTATCTGGCAGAGGAGGCGTGGCCTTGGGAGCAGCGGAGGAAGAAGCCCTGGCAAACAGATGATGGGTTAAGACTTGTCGGCATGATAATTAGGCACGTGGAAAAAGGGACTACACTTACTTGGGGCCCTGGACTTTCCAGTGACCCTGGAAGCGAGGCGATCGCTGCTCCTGCTGCTGTTGCCGCACTGGCTGTGGCTGCTGCTGTTGTGGCTGTTGCTGCTGAGGTCGCTGTTGCTGCCCCTCCTGCTGTTGTTGCTATTGCTATTGCTGCTGGTGGTGCTCCTGGGGTGATCACCCCCGGATGGTGGTGGTGGTGGCGGGATCGGGGGACTGATGCACCTCTGCGCGTCATGGGCCTGGGAGCTGGCCTCCTCGGTCCCATCTACAGCCTTCTGGCGCTTCTGGGTGGGCTCCAAAACGAGCGACCCATCAGCGCGACACAACCTGCGTCGCCTCTCCTCCTCCGACCCCCTAGAGCTACCTAGGGCGGAGGCACTGCTTGCAGCCCCTTTGCCCTTGTCCAAGGGGCTAGGGGCCATGGCGAGATTGGCACTGGGAGCCACACCGACGAGGGGCTGGGGGCCATGGCGGGATTGGCACTGGGAGCCACACCGACGGGCTGGGGACCCCCAGCCGGTGCACTAGAAATCCGGATCCTGCGGAGGGGGTCCTAGCCGCCGGTCTGGCGAACCGCCACGCCGCTGTCATCGAGGGTCGGCAACGTGGCCAAGATCACCGTCCTCAGGCCTGGGTCATCACAGAGTGTTGGGATGTCCTGGGGGAGTATCAGGGATTCAGGGACAAAAGTCTCCCCAATAATCCCCCCACCAGGAGTTCCAGCTCGTCCCAGGACAGATCGGTACCCGGCCCACGCTGGATCCTACAGATGTCGTTCGGGCCGGTGAACCAGCAGGACAGGCGTGGCCTCTTCTACAGCGGTGCGATCCGATGCTTCAGGAGATCGCCGACCACGTGCATTGATGTCAGGCCGCCCGTGGCCAAGACCTTGATCCTGTCCAATACGGGCAGGAACTCTAGCGAGAGGGATGGTTTGGTCCTCCATTGCTTGTGGTCGAGTGCTGGCCCATTGCTCGGCAGGATGAGGCGGTCGTTGGCCTCGGTGCTAGCAATCACCCAGTCGTTGCGCCAGTTTTCCCACCTCGCACCAGCAAAGATGGGGATGTAGACTATGGCCGAATCTGGCCTCGTTTGAAAGTAGTAGGCACCGATGTGGTCCCTAGTCTTCCCGGACCTGACCAACACGAAGAAATAGCGAAAGAGGGAAGTGCAGGGGGCCACACCTACAAACATCTCGCAGAGGTGGACGAAGATCGCTGCTTGGAGGATGGAGTGGGGCGTGAGGTGTTGAAGCTGAAGCCCGAACTCCTCCAGCAGTAGCAGGAAGAAGGGCGAAATTGGCAACGCCAACCCACAAGAAATGTATGAGGTGAATAGCACAAACTCCCCGGCGACGAGATCGCCAAGGGGGATAGCGCCGGCATGGATTCTTCCAGTGAGCCCTAGCGCGCTCCACCCAAGCAGGCCATGCACCAGATTGAGCTCTTCCTTAGCCTGAAAGCGATTAGGATGACCGAGTGAAGCCATGGCGTGTGCGGCGGCGCGGGCGTGGAACAGAGGAGCACGAAAGCAAAGGGGCACAATCGATTGGGAGAAAACGCGAAAAGGTAACTGCTGCACGCGGGGTGAATCCTTTTTCAAGGAAACCTGAATCCTTTTTCAGGGAAACTCTCCCATGCGACCCTGAAACGCCGCAAGAAATCCCGTTTGACGGGCACCTACGACCCAGGCAGCCCAGTCTATGATGCGGGGGCCCGGGTCCACAAGTCATACAGTTTGTGTGCCGGATTTCGGGTGTGGAAAGAGCAGGATGTGAACCGCCACACACGATAGCGCGTCTCCTTGGGGCCGCTGCAGGAGACAAAAAGTTATTTTTAAAACCAATGCGGCGGCAACGAGGCGCCCCGCGCGTGGCCTGACGAAACCACCAGGCGTGGGACCCATGGGCCAGTCAGCCGCGGGGACAGATATGGCAGTTGACGTGACCGAAGGTAGATTGACAGTGGGTGCGTCAGCAGACGTGCTAAAACAGCGCGCGAATCACCGATCAGGCCATGTTGAGGCAAAGTACAAGCTTTGGCCCCACCTGCAGGCTCGCATCCTCCCTTGAGGTGGGCCCGGGGGCCACTGTCGGTACCCTAAAACTAGGGTACCCCTTACTGCTGTATAAAAATGCAGTACCCACGCGGCTATTTTTAGTCGCGTGGTAAAAGAGCTGTATGTGTGACCAGGCCATGACTCGCCCCAGCCTCGGGTGACTACTCTGGGCCAGCAACAGCACCTGACCCCACCACATGGGCGGGTCCGGTGCCGCCACGTGTCCAGAGAAAGTGACATACTCTAAGGCATCACCAGTGAGTCCGGACCCCCATGGGAAGGTGCGGGAAGGTACCGGACCCCTTTATATACGGTTCGGGCCTTCAAGTTTGGTCCAGGACCTCCACGTGTGCGAACCGGACCCCTGGAATGGGATCTGGACCCCCCAGTATGGGGTCCAGGCCACCCACAGTGGGGTCCCAGGGTTCCAGGACAGAACATACCCGGGCCTTAATCAGGACCCGGGCGGGGGGTCCGGTGCCGACACGTGTCCAGACCTGATTTGGTGGGATCCGAACCTTATCACATACACTCCTGCTACCCGCCCAGGCAGAGACCCGATGCTGCCATGTGGCCTACTGCGCACGGCGTAAGCCAACGGGCAGAACCTGGCATGAAGCCTCTGGGCTACGCGCGTCTTTGCATTCATTACGGATAAGACGTGCGCCTACCCATTCCAGTGACAGGCGGCGTAACCAGTCCATGCTGCGTGGGCCGTGCTGTTACTCACATGTTACCATAGCAAGGACAATGACTCACCATTACTCGTGCGTTTCCAAGAAAAGGGTCACTGCCTATCAATGTTGCATGGACTGCAGTCATCATGACTCCCGCTGATTACTCATGCGTTACTAAGGCGGAGGGAATCTGAACGGTCCACCTATACGCCTCTACTCGTGTGTGCTGTCAGCATTAATTATTCACATAATGTATTCCTTCCATTATGCTCCTGGGCCTGCATGTCGGGGCTCAGCATCCTTGTATGTACCTTCCTTAAACTATAAAAGGGAGGGGACACAACGTTACAAGGGACACGGTCAATACAACTTACGGACAGTGGAGGTAGGGTATTACGCTCCAACGGCCTGAACCACTATAAACCCTCGAGTGTTCTTGTGTTCATTCAAAAACTTACCAAACAGGCAAGCGCTTAGGCCCCCTCCTCATCTTAGGATTAGGGCGGGTGCATTCCGCCACCCGACCAGAGGATTTTCCCACCGACACTTAACTTTGAAAACCCATTTTAGACCTATGGCCTTTTGCTTTGGTGGTAGATTGCATGTCTCCTAGGTTCTGCTCCTTTCAATAGCCTGCATCTCAGCCTGCATAGCTTTTGTCCAACATGATTCAGTCATTGCCTCCTTAACTGATCTAGGTTCTTCTGTAGTAATTAGACAAAATCCACTATAGTCAAAACCATGTACCTCTTCTATTGTGTCAAGCATATTTGAGATAGTTAAAAAAATGTATGATAAAATTCTCAACCTTTAAATATAAATGTAGTCAAGACACAATATATATATATAAAGAGTCGTGTAGAGACAAACTATCCGCGAAGATCTCGTCTCTTGATTTTTTTTTCCACTTAGCCCTCTAGAGATCCCTTAAGAGACACCTAATTTAATTGGGCTATACATGCCCTAAGGGTATGTACAACACTGAGCCCCTTGGACCGGTTTTCCAAATATAAGAGACATGTAAGAGACTACAAGATACAACTCTAAACATATAGATAATAAATGCAGTCAAGAAACAATATGTATAGAGTCATGTAGAGACGGGCTCTTCGCGAAGAGCCTGTCTCTTGATCTTTTTCAGTTTTCACTTATCCCTTAGGTCCCGTTTGTTTCCTTTAATTTTGAGAAATTGGAATCTTACTAATGGAATAGGCTATTTTTTTTAGAATGTGACATTCCATCACTTTCCAAAGTTATCATACAAGCCTATCTCAAATTTATGGGGTGAGAGATGGAAATTGATTCTATAGATTTACATGCTATTTTTCCAATGCACAACTTATAGCACACTCTTCTACTTGCTTTGCTATAACATAAATATAGTATATAACTATCTCTCTTATATGATTTAGGATAATATACAAATATATTACATATTTAAATATATGAACTTAATTAGTTTTGTCTAAATTATAATTATTAAAATAGAATTAAATATATGAACTTAATTAGTTTTGTCTAAACTATAATTATTAAAATGGAATTCAATTCTAACGAAACAAACGAAACCTTAGACTCCTCGAATGACTTCCCATTTAATTAGGTTGTACATGCGCTAATGGATACGTAGGAGAGAAAGTTATGATAATCTTGATATCTCTTCTCTTTTTCTAGTGTATACGGATTTAACTGTTATCTAGAGATTATAATAAAAATTTTATGTGGGGGACAAATATTCTTCCCAGTTCACAGTTCAGCTTTTCTGGACACGACATCCAAGGAAGTAAATTCCATAGACAATAGTAGTGCATATACTACTTCTGTTAAAAAATAGACGTTTAAAACGATACTAAATTAAAGAATCTTATATCTTATTAATTATATATGTAAAATATTAATATTTATAATATCAAATAAATATTATTAGATTTGCATGGTATATATTTTTATAATATATCTATTTAATATCATGGACATTAATATTTTTTCTACACATTTTATAAAACTATGAATATTCTAATGAATAGAGAGAGAGAGAGAGAGTTATATTTTTCGAAAGGATATCGGCCTATGCTCCACCCATCCTTCTAGATCCGTTTTCAATGCATCTCCTCGTCTAGGGTCTAGATCTCTATATGCTCCGATGGCAGAAGGACGACCCATCATCTCGTATTCTTGTGTTAGGTACACGGTACACCACGTTCTTATGTAGATAGACTCAAGGTTTGTTTGAAAATGATGTTTCTCGAAACTATAGCTTTGTATAACAATATTGTGGTTTTAATCGGCTCAAAAAATACCATGATTTTTACAAACATTGTTAGAATACAACATGGTAAATCATAGTATTAGACAAAACATAGTATCTAGAATACAACTTTAAATTGGATTAGAGTTTTCAATACTCCAAAAAATATCATGGTATCTAGAATATCATGGTTTAAAAAACATTTTTTTTAAAATGCAACCAAATACCTCATGGCATTAAATACTACGGTATTACTAAAAACTATGGTATTACCTATAAACTATATAAATACTTCACTTCCAATAGGCTCTTACATATTTATTCAAAATTTAGTCTCTACTGCATGTCTCCTTGTTTTGAAATTGTAAGTCTATATCTAGCATATCCTCTATCATATTCTTTATTTTAAACCTTACTTTGCAAACAATGTTATGTTTCTCTATTTTACGTGATCCACTGAAGGCAGTCTAAAGTGTTTTAACATTTTAAAATGTATATTCTAGACATAAAGTATATTTAATTGCATATATAACACAAAAGCTATACACGTAAAAGAAGTTAAAACAACTTATAATTTAAAATAGAGAAACTGGCTCTTTTATCATTTTTTTAGAAAAAATGGAAGAAACTTTTCCCATTTCAGTGTCTCCGCACACAATGTTTACATCATTATATAGTTTCGACGATATTATTGATAAGACATGAAAACAAGAAATGTACAAATATGCAACAATGTCTCTATTATTAAGTTTTCATCCATGGAAAGAGAATAACCTCAACACAATGTTCTCTAAGTACTTATTACCAATCGGAAAGAGTCGTTTATTTCACCATCACGTTGCAACAGTGTCCAAAACCACACGAATATGTTTCTCTAAAAATAAAAACAGTATCTGCCTCAAAATATTAGTCGTTTTAGCCCTTAAATTTTATGTCTATATTCAAATGGATAACAATAAATCTAGACATATATATAAAACACACACATTAAGTGTTAAGTATTGTATGAATTTACTCACTCCGTCCCAAAATATTAGTCATTTTAGCTCTTAAATTTTATGTCTATGTTTAAATAAATGATAATGAATCTAGACACAATCAACTAAAAAGGTAAAACAAATTTTGTTTTGGGACGAATGAGTATTAAAATGCTAAAAATGATCAATATTTTGGGAGGGAGAGTATAAAAGATGTATATTTCTTCATAACTCTGTAGCACAGAGCTAGAGTTAAGCAGAGTTCTAAGCTATCCTTCAGACTAGTGGTTCTAGCATAATTCTTAAGAAAAATGTTATGAGGTCAATTTTACAAATCGAGCAAGATTGAAGAACTAGCAACAAAACGAGAGCACCTAAAGAATACCTTACGTCTATAAGGGGGGCAGGTAGATGAATGATAAATTGACCATTTTGGGGCATGAACAATTTAGGTGACATAATCTAAGCGAGTGTTATGAACAATTTAGGTGACATAATCTTAGTGAGCGTTTTATTTATAGGGACTAGTCCATTTTAATCTCTAAATTGCCAAATATATAAATTGAGTCGGAGTTTTAGTTCCCAATTTTGACTATTTAGGGAGTAAAATATAATAAAACAAAGTGACTAAAAATTAGTCCCTATAAACCATAAGGATATTTTGAAAACCCTATTTTTCCAAGATATTTTATTTTTTCATGGGGAATTATTTATTGTCCCTTTAAAAATAAAAATCACTTGAAAAAAAATAAAGTTCTCAAACTAGCCCTAAATTAGGGTATTTTTGTTTTACTTTTCCTTTTTACAGGAGGTTATATGGCACACATGTACAAAGTCTAGAATTTTGTTTTTCTGAAGGAACGAGTCAAACATTCCTACGACCTTCCGATGTGCATTGCGGCATTGCCAAACTATTGTCACGGATATGATCCAATAGATGTTAGTATAGGATAAAACATATTTCATCCATTTTAGTTTTAAAGATATTGTATTTACGTATACACGATATTTAGAGATATAATGAAAACATATATTTTTTTTATCCAGCATGAGGTCACGCCCATTAATTTCTTAAAGATACAGTATTTAAAGATATTTTAACGATGGGTTGGTGTTGGTGGAGGAGTGCATCTAGCGGAAACCTTGGCACATTTACGCTCGTCCGCCGCTGGCCTCTGCTGCCTCCGCGCTTTTAAACACCTGTACCTCCTACTCCCGTAGGCCGCAGCGTCATCGCGGCTCCCGCTCCCACGCTCGCCTCCCTCTAGCTCCCTCGTCAGTGGCAGCACCAGCACCCGCAGCTCGCAGGAAAGAGAGAGAGAGAGACCAGCCATGAGCCACGGAGGCGGAGCCGACAACGGTGTGAGCCCCGGCAACGTCCCGGTGTGCTACTACGGCGCGGCGGGGCGCGTGCCGGCGGCGCTGGAGCGGCGGGTGCGCGCCGCGGAGCTGTTCATGCGGTGCGCGGCGTGCGGGCTCGCGGTGCTCGCCGCGGCGCTGCTGGGCGCCGACCGCCAGACCCGCACCTTCTTCTCCGTGGAGAAGGCGGCCCGGTTCACCGACATGCAGTCGCTCGTGTAAGCGCCTCCGCTCCGTCGTCAACCCCTCCCCTCCCCTCGTGACTTTGAATTCCGCCCTGGCCACCCCTGTGACTGTGAAAGTGCTCCCATCAGCTACCATTAATTAGTCCCCTCCAATGATGCATACGCATGCATGCAACAGCTGGAAAAAGGCGGACTCCTTCTCTTTCAGCGGTCTTTTTTTTTTGTTTGCGCAAATTCGTCCGGGATCAACGCGTCCTAATCAGATGTCACAAATCCCCAGCACAGGGGACCGGACCTGCGCTGCGAGCGGCATGCATTCCTTTACCCCAAAAGCGTCGCCAGATTACTACTATTTGTTTTTTTTTGGACTGGTGGTGGTCACCGTCACCGTGGCTTTGCAATCCTAGAGCTTCTTTCTGGTGCCCAGTAAAAAACGTACGTGTACTACTACTGCACAGTGTTCGCTGCGGCTTAAAGCCGTACTGTTACGGCTGTTTGTACTGCTGCAGCTGCAATCAGTAGAGACAAAATACTGTAGAAGCCGCAGCCGCAGCCGGATTAAAGCCGCAGCAAGCCGCAGCGAACACATAGGCTAGGAGCTATCACTATCGCTTTGATTATAAAGGCACGTCTAATGACCGATGGGCAGTAATAAGCAAGCAAAGGAAGCTTCCGTGATCAGGGCATGCCTATATATCTTAGACTTATTATTTTAGAGCGCACCGGTTCCTGAACTCAAAGTGTACACGCGGTGCCACCAGACTGTCTGTAGTAGCAGTATATATGTATCATATCAGCAAATGTGGTTGCGCGCTGCTGCAGAGGTTGAGAGAGAGAGTAATGGCGAGGCCAACGGGCAACCACACGTCCGGCGGCGAAGACGAACCAGCCGCTTAGTTTATTTCCTTGCCGTAGCCGTGGCGGTGGCTGTGGCTGCTGGTGCCGGGTGCCCGGCCCAGAATAAGCAGGATAGCGGCTGCTTTCATGGCGCTGCCTGTTCTTGTTGAAATGGCCGTGTCTTCTTTATTCGCACCATCGGCCGGTGGCGGTGTGTGCTGTGGTCTGGTTCTGTTCTGGATGGAGTTTTGTTTTCACTGTGACATGGTGTACAAGTAGTACGTAGTAAAACAATTGGCAACCACCACGTGCAGCGCAGTGTTAATGGTTCACTTCGTCCACCATTCATGAGCGCGCATCAATGCGACCTACTTCTCGCCTACCAGCACATAACGTATATATTTTCTATTTTAAACTCTACTATATATATATATATATATATATATATAAACCGTCGTGCAGTACCGTACGTACGTGTGTGTTGTGCCTTTTATCTATTGACGTTGTAACTTTTTTTCTCTCCTTATGGTATCCCAGAGTATTTATTTATATATAGTTTCCAGAACCAAAAAAAAAAACCCCCCAACGGTAGTTTCTGTACGTAACTGTGCTAACATCTGCTAGTAGCCTAAACTTTGAGCGATCGAAGTGACAGAAGGTGTTGCTAAAGCTCGGTTGCTGGCCTGGCACTCAGATTCCTGGTGATAGCAAACGGGATGGCAGCGTGCTACAGCCTGCTGCAGGGCGGGAGGTGCCTGGTGAGCATCCTCACAGGTGGTGGCGTACTAATCAACAGGCCCATGGCATGGGCCATCTTCTCCTGCGATCAGGCAAGTATTTCTATAATAATAGTAATTGTCGCTGTCAGCCTTTATGCTTTTTCTTGGTCGCTGTCTCTATGTTCTTGCATGCATGTGTGTTTATTTGTCACTGTCGAGTGGTTGGTTAATTGTTCTGCTATCTCTTCTTCTAATAAGTTTCGGGGGGGTCAACACAGCCAGACGCGAAAAAATACCTGCGATGAAAACAAACGGTGCTGGACAGCTCTGACGTTCAAACAGTAATGTTCATTACATATTATTGTCATAGCAGGATTGAAACAGCAGGAGATATGAGAGACTTCAGTTTAGGAGTAGGAACTTGGGCGTGTCAATTGTCGATATATAGGAACACCACTTTGCTAGCTTTGCTATGTGCTGCATACCGTCAACACTGACGTTCTTTTAGAGACGAGATGTTGACCTACAAAGACAGGCCGGGGGGGCGGGGGGAAGAAGTTGGCATTAATTGACACCTTGATATGCATTCATAGCCGACAGGTGAGGACACCTCGTGCTGCTTGATGAAATTGTTGGTTATGTTATCTAATTCATGTCACATCCTTCCTTGCGGTTAGCAACAAAAAAAAAGCTTTGAAATTTGAGAAATCACAGTGGTAAAAATAAACGACTACTGTAGGTGCCCAAACCCAAATATAGAGCCAACTGCCAAACAATACAAATGAACCGCATATCCGGGCCTCAGGATAGTAACGGTGGTAGTAATTTGTGGTCATATACATGTGCTGCTGCTAGCAATAGCCAATAGGACACATAAGATCGCTATGTTCCATGGCTAGCAAATGGTCGGGAACACTGTCAATGTACATCAACATGTGTAGGAAGGAGTGTTTGCTGCCTGAATGCAGCAGCCGACAGTCACAGTGTGCAGTACAATCAAGAACAGCAGTAGCAGTAGGTGAGATTCAGATGAGGCACCACACGCATTGTGTTATGCCAAGATCTAGATTGTTCTAAATTCCTGTCTTCTACACACATGACATGATTAGTCTTGTGTCGAAACGATTGTTCTTGCCACAAACGGTACTTTTTTCCAAGTAGTGTAACTCTACGTACTACGTTCTGTGAACAACCTGCTGGTGGGTCGTTTATTTGCATTGCATGCATATCCAGGTGATGGCGTACTTCACGATCTCGGCGGTGGCCGTGGCGATGGAGGCGGCGATGATCGGCAAGTACGGGTCGCAGCAGTTCCAGTGGATGAAGACGTGCCACCTCTACAAGCGTTTCTGCGCGCAGGCGGGTGGCGCCGTGGCCTGCGCGGTGGCGGCCAGCCTGAACATGGTCGGCGTCTCGCTCGTCTCGGCGTTCAACCTCTTCCGGCTGTACGGCAGCGGCAAAGGGAGGAAGTGATCTCGGTCGGCCTGCTGCCACTAGGAACACAGGGCCGGCAGCGCCGCCCCTGTGCTGGCATTTCTCTTAGGTTTTAACACCCAGTATGGAACCATAGCGCCATGGATGGATGGATGGTCTCTTCTTCTTCTCCGGTTTGAGTTTTTCTGGTGTTGGGTAGGCATACCTGTCGTCTGTCAGCGTAGACATAAAAAAAAAGGTCTCTGGGACGCTCGCCCATGTATGTATGTATATGATGTGAAGTGATCCAAGGTGGTTCGCGTACTATGGCAATAAACGTGTGGGAAAGCGATGTATCGTCGATGACTGTCGCCGCCTGCAGGGATGGCAGGGGAATTTACTCTCTGGGTTATTATACAATGCGGTAGCTGGCTTTGCTGATGCTGTGCCAACTGCCATCATTTACTCCTGACTATAAGCTTGATGCTGGCGAAAGGCATGTACTCCATGCAGTGTGCGCTCTGACGCAAAGAACTCGTATTAACAGTTCAGCTTACCTCGTTTCCAATTGGAAGTCCTTTCAATTTTTTAAAGAGCCAAAATATCTCGGAAATGACCAAATTAATACAATAGAGTAATACTTCCATCGTACCAAAATAGTAGTCGTTTTAGTTCTATATTTTTATATCCATATTCATATATGGTTGATTATGAACCTAACTCTATATATATAGATTGTATATTAGTAGCCCTGGGCTTCCAATAACTAAAGGAAGCCCGGGCTAGATAGTGCAATCCGGTCGAGTCGGACCACATCCGGACGTCTATAAAACAGGACCCGGAGTGCTAGGGTTCAGTTTTTCACGCCCCATCTCGATTCATTAGTGACGACGGTTGCCCGATAGCGCGCGCGGCGGTGGACCCCGACCAATGGCTGTGGTGGCCGTGACTCCCCGACCTCGACATGCGGTGGCGGCGGTTCCTAGGCCGGCGGTGGCGGCCCCCGATCCAGAGGGCGAGCGGCGGCGGATCCCAGGCCGGTGGCCGCAACTCCATTACCTCGACGCGCGGTGGCGGAGGTTCCTCGATCCGCAGCGAGGCCCTTGTGCAGGCAAGCGGCGGCGTCCCTGAAGCCCCGAGGAGGCGGCACTTCCAAGGTCGGCGAGCAAGCGACGCCCGTCGACGTGCGAGTAGCGACGGCGACGCATGAGGCGCGATGTTCGAGCGAGCGACGTCACGGAAGGGGCGAGATGCGCGCAGCGATGATCGCGCGTGACATCCTCTGATCCGGCGCATTTTTCTTTTCGTTTATTGTGTTTTATGCCTACCACATGTATTATTTACGCTAAAAACTATATGATTTTATGCTTTAACACAGAGTTCGTATATCAGTTTACTTCATGCACATTGGAAAGACAATTCCTTGATTTATGCTGTTCTTAATTTGCGCGCATGCAATGGAAACTCCCACGATTTTGCCATAATTTTTGGATCTGTATAAAAATAGAAACCGCATGCATGCGGCTGCCATGTTTTTCGGATCTGTCATAAAAATAGGATCGTAATAACAACCTACTAAAGCTATCAACCTCTAATTGACTCGGTATTTACGCTTATAATTGAGGGATTTTATGCTCAAAACTTAAGGTTTTTACGCTCCACCCGGAGATGCGTCCACCAGTGAATAACATGCCAGATTTTTTACGCAGTGTAAGGAATTGCATAAATACCTACACCGTGTAGTATAATTTGTTTCAGTATACATCATAAACTAGTTCTAATGCGTTTAGTTGCATGGCTGTTGGAGGGATCCTATATTTATGAAGGAAATAAAACATTAAATGTGTTTTTTTGTTTCTATGCATGCAATTCATTTCCTTTCATTGCATATTCTTTCCATCATAAATTCGTGTGCATGCAGCCTGTAGCAGATTTTTACGCAGTATACCGAATTGCATAATTATCTACACAGTGTAGCATATTTAGTATAAGTATATAGCATAAAATGGTCATTACGAGTTTTAGTTGCATGTCTGTTGCAGCGATCCTAAATTTATGGAGGAAATAAAGCATTTAAAATAGAAACCGCCACACATATCTTTCCTAAATTTACGCGCATGCAAGGAAACGTGTTTGACTCATGCATGCATTTTGCCATAATTTTAGGATCTGTATAACCGCATGCATGCGACTGTCATGTTTTTCGGATCTGCCATAAAAATAGGATCGTAATAACAACCTACTAGAGCTATCAACCTCTCACATTGGCTCGGTATATACGCTTATAATTGAGGGATTTTATGCTCAAAACTTAAGGTTATTACGCTCCAACCCGGAGGTGCGTCCACCAGTGAACAACATGCCAGATTTTTTACGCAGTGTAACGAATTGCATAAATACCTACACCATGTAGTATAATTTGTATCAGTATATATCATAAACTAGATTTAATGTGTTTTAGCTGCATGGCTGTTGGAGGGATCTTATATTTATGAAGGAAATAAAACATTAAATACGATTTTTTATTTATATGCGTGTAATTCATTTCCTTTCATTGCACATTATTTTTATCATAAATTCGTGTGCATGCAGCCGGTAACAGATTTTTACGCAGTATATCAAATTGCATAATTATTAACACAGTGTAGCATATTTAGTCTCAGTATATATCATAAAATGGTCCTTACGCGTCTAGCTGCATGGCTGTTGCAGCGATCCTAAATTTATGGAGGAAATAAAGGATTTTAAAAACAGAAACTGCCGCACATATCTTTCCTAAATTTATGCGCATGCATTGGATCGTGTTTGACTCATGCATGCATTCCTTTTTTTTGCGCTAACAGACGTGGGGCAGGTGGCGCACCCGACAGCCTGTTTGGGCGCGCTGGTTGAACCAGTTTGCAGGGGTGGTCGGCCTGGGCTTCCTTTAACTATTGGAAGCCCAGGGCTCCCGTTATACCTGCCATATATATATATAGAACACAAACATTAATTATTCTATAAATCTATTTAGTAAATAGGTAAACCAAATTTTAATTTGGGAGGAAATAATGTTTATGTTAACAAATAAATATCATTAGATTGTTTATTAATTATATTTTTTAAAGTATATGTATTTGATATAGATCTCTGCAATTCTTAATATAACTTTAATTAAATTTAGTACGTTTTGTCTCTCTTTGTAATTTACGGAAGAGAAAGTATTCTAGTTTAGAATAGAGCAAGTATTATGGATCAAATGGCCGTCGGTTCTTCCGTTCTTGTCAAACTAAGGTATATTTGGTTGTACTGTGGCTGTGAAAAAAACTACTATGGGCTATAAGCTGTGAAAAAAGTTGTTATGGATTATGAACTGCTAAAAAGCTAAAAACCGTTTAGTCAAAACCACTAAAAAACTAAAAAATTCTTTCATATATATTTTCACAGTTCCATCTAAAAGCCGCTAAAAGCAGGTACATAAGTGATTTCAGTTTTACATTGCGAGAAAGTCAAGTTTTAGAAAAAGTTGCTTTCTAGATACAACCTAAAGAACAAAGAGATAGTTATTTTTGTTGAATAACATAGGGCTCCCCAGTTTCTAGGCAATTACAGCAATTATGGGCATGGTCGCATGGACTGTCTAGGTCGACCCCATGTTGGATTTGAGAACATGCTAAAGGGCACATACATGCTATTAATGAAAAGACGACATTAACGACTTAGATATACATTTTGAGAGTTTATAGACTTAAATGCAAAATGTGTTAGTTCATGGACCTTTAGGGCATTTTACTCTGATTTATATATTTATTGTAGTTAATATCTACCTCGCGAGCAAAATGAGATGAATTGAACTAGCTTATTAGCTTAGCGAGTCAAGGTGACTTGTTATCCGACCCTAGTGTAGATTTTCAAAAAAAAATAGCTAGTTAGGGGGGGGGGAGGATCCCCCACCTAAGAATTCCATTAGACTTCCGCCTTGGCGGAGAGGAATGTCTTACAATGTGTTTACAAGGATCATTACAAAACAAGCAAAAAGGAGTAGGGGATATTACAACATAGTTACTCACTAAAGATGTTACACCATGCTTCCATTTGCCTTCGCTTGTGTGGGGGAAGATGTTGAGCCCACAGCCAAAAATCGATCTTGCATAGTTGAATTACTTGGCGAAGGGGGGGAGTGAGTTCACCTCTGAAAACATTAGCATTCCTGCATTTCCAGAGGTGCCAACAACACAGGAGGATCAAGTCGTTAAAGCCCTATCCTTGGAGAGCAGGGGGCATGCAAGTTCATGGAGGTGGGAGCAATGCATGTTTGGCGAAATGGCCATGCCAGTAGCAGCCCAGAAGGCGTTGGCGAAACTACAGTAAAAGTGGATATGTGATGTTGTCTCAAGGTCGCAGGCACAGGCTTCACACGTGTGTAGACTTTCAAATAAGGATTCATTTTATATTTCAATGGGTTAGCGCATCACCTGTAAAGGTGCAATGTGTTGGAACGTGATCTCATGCTTCATGGTGACATGTTAGTAAGGCACACCAAAAAGTACATGTTGGAGGCCTTCTTCTACCGAAGGTCCTCAAAACACTAATTCAATAACCGTTTTCTACCATGTTCTATATGTTGCAGGGCTAATGCCGAAGGTCGACCTCGACCGAAACTAATGATATACATGAATCCGAAGGAAGAAGCTTTGAGCAGTCACTATTGGCTTGATTGGTTGCTGGTTTCGTCCCCGCCTGGCCTGCGTCAGCTTGTTCTGTAGAAACGCAGCTGCCTCGCGTCTCAGTGCATGGAGGCGGACAACTAAAAAACACTGAGAATGCACCCCCCATGCAGACTGTATGTGCGCATACGTGATGAAGATACTTGATGAAGCTAAATAAAACCATAAGAAGCCTTCGAAGCTTAGTCAACAGGATATAAGAAGAAAATGACAACTTTGCCCTCGGCATGTATGATAAATTAAATGTATACTAGGTCATGATTGTAAATTTGCTTCTACTGTTTCTATAGTGTTTTGTCTCTGTGGATTGCAGTTGTAGCAGTCCCAATAACTGGCTTTAATCCGAATCGAACAGTCTAGTTTCTAGAAACTGATTTATATATAAAAAAACTAGTTTATGATGTTTGGAACCACCTCAGTTTGTAGGGATGAAAACGGTTTCAGAATTTTTCGGAATTTCGGAAACCGATTTCGAAATTTTTCGATCGGATTCACCGGTAACGGTATTTTTCGAAAACGGAATCGATTTTCGGAATTTTCTATCGGAATCGGTATCGGAATCGGCGTTGTGTTTTACCGACTGTTTCCTTCGGTTATCGGTATTTGTCGGAAATTACCGGATTTGTGTCTCGGAAATTTCCGGAATTGTGTCTCGGAATTTTTTTCGGAATTTTCCAGTATGTGATTTTTTCGCATCACCTATACGTCTCTGGATAATGATTACTTATTTTTGTATTTTTTGGACGTTTTAAGATTTTTTGGGATAAATGGTGTTGGAAGACAGTTGAGATTTTTCATTTGGTCTCTCAAACGAATCCACCCTTTTCTATGCACATGTTATATATTAGTAATATATAATGATAGAGAGCCAACAGTCTGTCTTTTCCACACACTAGATTTTAGGGCATTTCTGTGAGGTTGTGAAAAAATTCTTTATGTGAGGAAAAAATATTTCATGAGTAAGCATGCCATGTCAACTAAATCGAGTGGATATTGTGAATTGTGAACTTTGAGTCTCTAAACTTGTGATTTTTATGAACTTGTTATACTGTGAACTTGTTATATTGTGAACTTGTTATCTTTGTAAACTTTTTATATTATAAATTTGTGATCCTTGTGAACTTGTTATATTGTGAACTTGTTATATCATAAATTGTGAACTTGTGGTCTTTGTGATCTTTTGTCAACTTTGTTGTATTGTGAGGTTTGATATGTTTACCGATCGTATTTTAGTTTTCGACCGTTACCGGTGTATTTTCCGCACCGAACTTTCGTTTCCGATGTTTCCGAAATACCGATATCGTTTCCGTTTCCGGAGTTACCGTTTTCGATTTCGTTTCCGATAAAAAATATGAAAACGGTAATGGTTTTATTGTTTACCGACCGTTTCCGACCGTTTTCATCCCTATCAGTTTGTATAATATGGTTTTAGCTAGGAGAGTCTAGCTTCTTGGTTTTAAGAAACTAGAAATCTAATTTCTAAAAACTGGGACATAAACTGGTATGTTTGGACCGTCCCAGTTTCCATAAACAAGTTTCTTAAAAATTGAGTGCTTCCAAATAGGCACGTAACATGTTAGATAAGTCTTTTGTTGTGTTCAGTTGCATCCCTAGACCGCACAACATATATAAATAAATATATAAAGGTGTGACGCCCTTAAACATTCATGAAACCAATTGTAACCAGAAGTAATAATAATCTATTAATCGTCGGAGGATCTAAGATGCCAACTCCACATCTGTTAAATCGTCAGCACTAGCTTGCCGGCATCGAGTTCTTGGTCAAGCAAGAGCAACGACAAGCTCCTTAGCTGGTGCAGATCGAAGCCTGCGTCTGAAACATCAACTGCAGAGAGGTATCTAAGTTATTAAAACGTCAACTCTTTTGGACGCCTCCCCGCATTCAGCGGGTTCACACTCTTCTGTGGGTCCCAGCGAAGGCCAGTAGATCCTCCTCCTCCTCTCGCTCCATCACTGCCCAACGCTCGCTGCCCACCACCATCTGCCGCATCGTTGGCGCCGCTCTTCATGGCTCGACCTACCGGCTAGCCGCAGCTCCTTCGCTATCCGTCTCCTGCTCCTCGCCACGCCATCCCGCCCCAGTCACTCCACCCCTCCAGTGCATCGTTGGCGCCGCTCCTCGCGATCCGGCCTCTTCCCTCGCCGTCGTCTCCCT
The DNA here is from genome assembly GCA_029449295.1 of Zea luxurians. NCBI lineage: Eukaryota > Viridiplantae > Streptophyta > Magnoliopsida > Poales > Poaceae > Zea > Zea luxurians. Next base: position 112,805,663 of record JAOPSE010000007.1, read on the forward strand.
ACCGACCCATCCCCTCGCCTCTCCGCTTCCGGCGCGCAGAGTGGACAACGTGTGCACCCACCACCCCTAGGATGACCCGTGGTCAAGATCCAGTACGAGCTCCCTAAACCCTAAACCCAGACAGGCCGCGGGGGTGCGAGCAGATGCCACCGCCTCCGGGTGCCGGGCGGGCCCCGCATCGGCCACTGCTCCACCGCAGATGCGACCGCCTCTGGGTGCCGAGCGGGCCCCGCATCGGCCACTGCTCCACGGTGTACGCTGGCTTGTCTTCCGTTGATTGACGCTGGCATTGGCCTAGGTCCCATGCGCGGTCGTCATCGCCTCGGCGTCGGATGACGCTGCTTATGTGGTCCGTGACGCCGTGCGGGTCCACGTGCAGCCTGTAGGGAAAGAACGGGTGGGCACGTAGCCGTCGTCGCCATACCAGTTGTCATCTCCCTCGCTCCCATGCCTCACCAGTGACAAACATGGCTGAAACAGCACCGCGCTCTGTGCTGCACGATGGTAAGTACTTTCCTCCCCTTTAATATTTTCTTCCCTCTCTCCTCAATTCATGTTCGCCTTATTAGGTCCTGGAACCGATAGCTTCTCCAGCCCGTCTTTGTCGTTGTTCGCCACTTTGGTTTGGGCACCCACCGTCGTCATGGGAGCGTGTGCTCTGCTCCTGCTGCCCGCCGCCCCGTAGACATTGTCTGTGACTCCGTAAGTCCACGTTTGCTCTGCTACACCCCCTCATGCCGTCTGCATCTGCATTAGGGTCGGCTCCGTTGGTGCTTGCTGCATTAGGGTGTTTGTTTTTTGCAAGAACCGTGTTACCGTCGGTCCCATATCTTTCTATCAAGTTGAAGATCTTCCACAACTATTCCTTTGGTCATCAATTGTTTTCATAAGTTGTGCTTTGTTTGGAGTCACGTGCCGGTACGCTGTTAGAAGAGATCTGGATAATATCCAACTAGAAACTGGGGCTCCTGCAACATTTGCTTTTGTTAGAGGTAAAACCAGGCAACATGGTTTGTTAAAGCTCATATTCCTGAGAATTATATTTTATTTTCTGGAACTAAACTATCTGCAGTCCTTGCTCTGCTAGAATCTAGTAGAACCCTCGTGCTGAGTATTGATACCTTAATATCAGTTATATCAGTTACTCTTGATGCTGCAGTCAGTGTGGTTGAGAACATTCTCATATTTCTACCTGCTGCTGTTGCACTGGACTACTGTTTTAAGATGAGATTTTTGAGTCCCTTTCCTAGAAGAAAACAATAGCTTCTGTGAAGAATATGTATGATCAATAACAATCTTGATAGCTCAAATGGTCATATGTAACACAAATGATATCTTAGATTCGTTAAAAAAACATTTCCCCTCATTCACTCAGAGTTCCATCAAGTCAACCAAATAGTATTTTTACTTAATCTTTTTCCTAAGTTCGTATTCAACAAAGATTACTCATAACTTTTCTGTGAATATGAATTTCACATTCTTCTTGATTGCGATGCTCTTTATGAGGACTGGCATAGATGGACGTATACTGGAATATGCCTCTTTACAATACCTGCATATGGGGTTTGATAGATTTTAGATGGAATTCAGTATATCCTGGTTTGTCGTTCATTCGATCCTCACCCTGGTGTAAACAGAATTCGCTGCACCATGTGATCATCTACTGTCTCAGTGAGTCAGCGTTCTGATATCTATAAATATGTTTTGTCTGTTATCTACATTATTTAATGCTTGCCTGTTAGTGCTTTTCCAGTATACAGTATACATATGTATATTTGCGTGCTTATCTGTGTACATACTGTATACATACGCAGATTTGTTTTCCAATAGTAACATTTATTTTCAATAACTCAGTGGTACTCAAGTGTCTGATAACTGTCTGGTCTCTGTGTTACAATGAAAAAGTTTGGAAGAGGATAAACAGACTAAAGATATGATCTTATAGGATGCTTCATCGTGGTCTTCTACATTCATATCATCCATTGTTTGCATTGATTTTTTTTATTTGTTAATAATGTGGATGGCTGGGCTGCTTCTGAGACATAATTAGAGGCTAGACTTAGATGGTGCAAAATCAGTACTTACCGCTTGATTTCTGTTTTAGGCCTGACAAAACAATTCAGTTATCCATATCTAATCTAGATTCATGTTTTTTTCGATAGTAATATCATACATACATACACACATACTACCATTATTGGTTGGTAAAGTGACAACAAAATATGGCCAATGCAGCAAAGAATCTGCATACATATGTATATTTGCGTGCTTATCTGTGTACATATGTCCTTGCTGGTTAGCTAATTCTTTTTTGGGTGTTTTTTCAGTGCTCTGGGTGCTTGCTGCCTAGGTGAATTGTGGCACAGCGTGGACGAGACACTCACCAGTTTGCCTTTTCGATCAGCGGTTAGTCTGTGCACCTATGCACATCATTCTCCTTTTACCTACACTATATTTTCTAATGCCCAGCAATAAGAAAAAGTTCCACGCTCAAGGAACATGTAGCTAGCGATCACATTGATGTGGCCTCCTACATGGATGTTTTAGCATTTCCAATTTTTTGATGCTTATGTGCAGTTAGATGCTGGGTGGTCTAGGTTTCCTGCCTGCTGCCCAACCTGTTTAGAGCTTACCAATTTTTACTACGATCTAGGTTCTTTAGAATTGATATTCGCCATACCAGTCTATAAAAGAGGCACTAGCCTCTACCTATGTACAGAGATATATCTTTACTGGTTGGCTAATTCTTATGGGCTGTTTTTTTCCAGTGATCTGGGTACTTGCTGCTTGGGGGAATTTTGTCGCAGCTTGGAGGAGACATAACACCATTTTGCGTTTTCGATCGTCAGTGAGTTTGTGTGCCTATACCCCTGATCTGTTTTATAATGTGTTGTTTGTTACGGCCCGTTTTGTTCACCAATGTTATGTGACGTTCTTCCATACTATGCGATATATAGAGCTATGCCTGATTCTCCATGTGTGCGTGTTGCGAGATGCCACGAAGCGAAGCGCCCGAGGCACAGTGCAGTTGCACATGGTTAGTCCTCACAAGTTCGCAGCTGTGTTTATGCATGCGATGGCCCGTACCCATCCTAATTTGCGATACTTCTCTTGCGCGCCAAAAAATACGCAGCCTCTTTAGATTGCCCAGTCTTTGAGACAACTGATGCCCATCGCATTTTTCATGGTGAAGACGAAGTAGACCCATCTAACCTTTCGAGGACCTCTAACCAGCCAATACCTGTGCTACAGGGAACACGTGCGTACAACCATGTTTGTTCAGCCATTACTTCAGCAAAAAACAATATGGTGTTAGTGATGCTTATGTCGGCACAGGTAGTAGATCTATAATGTCATTCCCTTCAGCGCTTGCCGCATCCAATAGGCAACGCCGGCGCAGTAGATTACATCACATGGTACCTGGCGAGCCATTGTCAACCACGCCTCCTTTGGACAGGTCATACGTAGTTGCTCTAAAAGGTGTGTATTATGCCCAACATTCCTGGTAACATTCTTCCTGCTTTGCTTTGGTGCTACCCTTTCTCTTCTTCCTGTGTAGATGCCTACCCTGAAAGGTCATACTACGGTGGCCCCGAACATGTATGCCCATACTGCCATGCTGTTTTCTGGTTCCAAGAGCGTGTTAAAAATGATTCCTGCTCCACCTAGAGGAAAATTGTGTACAACCTTTGCTGCAGAGGAGGGAAAGTGAACCTAAAACCATTTGAGCGTCCGCCGCCTTTGCTTACTAATCTTTTGAGATTTGATGGAGGTACTCGCTCGAGACGTTTCTTGAGGCTTATTCGGTCCTACAATTCATTGTTTGCGTTCACCTCTTTCGGTGCAGCTATCGACAAAACGATAAATAACGGCAATGCACCCTACGTTTTCAAAATTAATGGGGTGGTGCACCATAAGATTGGCACCCTACTTCCACAGCGTGGGACGCAACCAAAATTTGCCCAGTTGTACACATATGACACGGAACATGAGACCCAGAATAGGCTAGGCATGTTTGAGACCGATGATGGCGCTGGCGGCCAGCCAGACCCTGAAATGGCGTCGTCGCTGCTCGATATGCTGAATGAAAACAACTCGCTTGTCAAAGCGTTCCGATACGCGAGAGAGCGCCTTGAGCGTGAGGGTGATCTGTAATACCCACTTTGTAAGAAAACCTAAAAGGAGAAAATTATGTTCCTTTATATACATGTGTGCCATATCTATTTGTCATTTCATGTGAACACCTTATTTGAAAACAGAAGATTAATAAAAGTCATTAAATGGTGCATCATGCTAAGACTTTATTGTGTGTATGTTGTGACTATATGAAATGAGGTTAAAATATATATATATATATATAGTAGAAGCCAATTTGGAAATAAACATTAAATCGGAAACACTAGAATTGGAGGAGGAAAAGCATTAGCCACCACTAAATAAACTTCTTAAAAATAAATCAATTCATATCATGTCATATTCAAGTGGGATATTTAATTTGAAGACAAGTTTGCCACAGAATTTGAATTCAAATTCAAATTGGAGTTTGAATTGGGAAAGGGAGGAAAGAAAATAGGAAATAAAAAGGAAAAGACCAAAACTCGGTTTGGGCCGGTAGCTAACCTATTCAGCCCATCCAAGCTTTTCTCCCCGCGCAGCCCAAAGAACCACGTTCTCGCGCGCATTGCTGGCGCTGACAACAGGGCCCCATGCGCCAGCCTCTCCTGCGCTCGCTCCTCACAAGCTCACTGATTTGCGGGGCCGGGATGTCGACACCTCCGCGACTCGGCTTGCGCGCGCACCTGCGGCAGCTCCTGCGTGCTGACTAGTGGGCCATGGAGGTCAGTCACGGGGAAAAACGCTGTCGGGTGGGGCCACCTGGCGAAGACTGCCTCTCCCGCGGACCTCGCACGCTGGCGAAACGGATGTGCCGCCGCATCCGCACCGCCTTCGCCGCTAATAGCGCTAATGCCGTTGAAAGCCTGAGGGATAAAACCCCGCATGACCACCACAATCGCGTGCCTGCAGCCCTACATTCCCTCCAGACCCGTCTCCCCTCTTCCTCGTCGCGAAAACCCCACGTCGTGGGACTCCGACGTCCGCCGTCGTGGTCCCGTGCCTGTGCTGTCGATTGGGGGCCATTAAGGTGTCGGGATTATTCCTCGGTGGGTGGGGATCGCAGGCGTGATGTATCGCGATCGGAGGACCGTCATGGAGCCTTGAATTTCTCGCCGTTGCCGAACTCCACCGCGTCTGCGTGGGCAGCACCGTGCTCATCTTCTTCTCTGGTAATTCCTCGCCCCCGACCCTAACTTAATCATAGCATTGGGAAGCGCTAGACAGTTAGGACTTGCGTGGGTGAGAACGTGAGATATGGGATCATCGGCAATGGCCGCCGTCGCTGCCGCGGTGGAGGCCTTGACCGCTGTGCGCCCAACGTAGGGAAGAAGACGAACCCAGGGCCCTCGATTTCGCAATGTGCGGCCCTGATCAGATTAGGGTATAACGTTTCACCTGAATAGATTTCCACCGTGGATTTGTGATCGTGTGGTAGGCGGGCGGATCACGTTTCATTAAATCGTGGCCGTTAGATCTAGATCCGAAAGCCCTTATCGCGTACCGGTTAGTTATGCAGTTGATCTAATCCTGGCCTTCAATACTCGATCGGACGGCTAGGAACCGAAGATAGCCCTTCGCCTCGGCACTTATTCAAAAGAGACCTTATATTTTTAGATAATAGAACCCGCTGTCCTCCTGTGCATGAGAGCTGAGTCTGTGGGAGTTTAGCGTGGAAGCCCCTGCGCTTTCTGAAATTTGAGACCCGATCCAGAGACTAAGGAAAATAGGAAATAATCATATAAATTGATTTTTAATGCATAGATAAATGTTAGAACTTGTTTAATTGGCAGAAAATCCATATGAACTCCAAATTGATCCATTCCAGTTCCTATAATTTTGTAATAATATTCTCTATTAAATAGTACCACTGTTTTTACATGAAATACACATTTAAATTTATTTCCCACTTAATCCTATATTAAATGCATAAAACCTTAGAAAATCCATAACTTAAAATCTATACCTCCAAATTTAATGATTCCAGTTCCTATGATCTTATTTTAATGTCTAGATTTTTACTGTGTATTTTATTCACATGTTTGGTGTAATGTTAATTTTTGCTATACTATGTATGTATTGTGTTGATGCGAGTAGACGAGCAAGTGACCGAGGATCTTGGTGAGCAGCAGATAGAAGTAGCTGAGCAGGAGCTCATTGAAGGCAAGTTGTGCCCTTGATCACTTCTTTTACCCATTCATGTTCTTATTTTTCATAATGATCTGCATAGGATAATTTTGATGGGGCCCAATAGGATACCCTAGATTTTGACTATCTTTATACCTTGTTCCACCCCTGGTTTTACTACTAAAGTTTTGGGTAGTTCATGCTATTGCTTTATGTGGATTGGGTATAGAGATATTCATCACTCATTGTTATACTTCTTATTATCTGTTTTATTCTCTACTGTTCATGTTAAGATTATTATGTTAATGAGAACATGGAGAACCACCCGGGAAAACAGTGCTACCACAAGGGTTTAATGGGACGCCCTTGGCTGATTAACTAGGAAAGCTAGTGGATGGCTACCTTACCCGAAAGGGGCAAGGGCAGTAGGGGAGTGGTCAGTGTAGGGAGGTCCTTGGTTGATTTTGCTGCGATGGCGGTTAGGCAAGAACCCTGCATTGGAGCTTCCTATAAACTGTAGCGGGTAGTCTGAAGCTAGTGGAACTTTGTAAAGGCCTCGTAGTGGTACCCTGCCTCGCTTCCTTGGTAGAGGTGTATGGGGTCTGATCAACTCCGTGGCAAATGGGTAACACGACTTGTGGGTAAAGATGCACAACCTCTACAGAGTGTAAAACTGGTATACTAGCCGTGCTCACGGTCATGAGCGGCTCGGACACTCACATGATTAACTTATGAAACTTAAACTTAACCTGTCATTTCATTGCATTTGGGATTATTTTACTATTACTTTTATTTATTGTTCTAAGGTTCGGTATTTACTTACACTTAGTAATTACTAATAAAATTTTGACCAACTTATAAAAGCAATGCTCAGCTTCAACCTTTATTTCATTGATCAGCCTTACACTTCATGAACTCCCACCTTTGGTGAGTTCATGCCACATTATTCCCCATGACTTGTTGAGCTATGAACGTATGTGAGCTCACTCTTGCTGTCTCACACCCCCCACAGGAGAAGAACAGGAGGTTCAGGAGGAGCCACAAGGCGAGGAGTATGATCTGATCTAGGTGGCGTTTCTCAGTTGACATTGGCGCCGACGATCCTTAGTTTGATTTATATTTATTCCTTTATTTTGCAATAAGTCTTCCGCTATGTAATAAATACTCTGATGTTTTATGACATTTATCTCTATACACTGTGTTATTATATATGTTGTCTTCTTGGCGCATGTATGAGATGCACCCGGCTTTGTTCCTTTAAAACCGGGTGTGACAGAAGTGGTATCAGAGGAAATGTTGACTGTAGGACGAAACCTAGATAGAAATGGACAACCCTTACCTACTTATCTCATTCTGATTCATTCTATACTTACCTTACTCTAAATCTCTCTATACTTATCTTGATCCTGTCTCACCTTCTACTGTTCTACCCTGATCATTCTTACCTTTTCCACTCTGAGACAAGATGGATTTCACACCTTGGAATCCCTACCCCTATGACATTTTAAGAGATAGGAGGCCTAAGACCAAATCAAAACTATTTTCTATATTTAAAAATGTTGTTTGATTGTTCTGATGAAAAATGCCTGATTTGCTTCTTTGATTGATTGAAGTATTATATATGGACATCTTAGTATGTGCCAGCATAAGGTAATAAATTAGCTATGGTAGGTAAAACATTAAACTGCTAGCTAATAAATCCCCCAAAGTAACATGATTTGTAATTACTGCCTTGTCTACTATTCTCTTACCTTTTGTATCTAACTCAGATGGTCAATACCAGGAGGGGTGGTGGAATTGATTTGCCTCCTAATCGACACACTCGAAGGATATATAGACAACCTCAGCCAGCAGAGATGAATCCTCCTAATCCTCCACCAGGCGGAGTTGATCCACTGATTGCAGCTCAGATGGCGGTGATGCAGCAAATGGCGGACACTATGGCTGATATGCGTGCCCAGATGCAGCAAGAACGCCAGGAGATGCGTCAGGAAAGAGAAGATATACGCCAGGAGTTGCACCAGGAGAGAGAGGAGATACGCCAGGAGAGAAGGGCGCAACAACAGCAGCTGCAACAACAACTTCAACAACAGCAGCAACAGCAACAAGTGCCATTGCCTCCACCACCACCACCAGTTCCACCTCATGATAAGCACCGGGAGTTTATGAGCCATAAGCCGTCGACCTTCGCCAGCTCGCCAGACCCACTTGATGCAGATGATTGGCTGAAAGCAATTGAGAAGATGCTCAACATTGCCCAATGCTCAGACCGGGAGAAAGTTCTTTATGCCTCAGGTCGACTGACAGGTCCTGCTGCTGACTGGTGGGATTCATATACTGCTGCCCACAATCCTGTTGATACTATCACTTGGGCAGAGTTCAGTACACAATTCAGGAACTACCATATTCCAGCTGGTATGATAAAGATCAAGAAGAAGGAGTTTCTGTCATTAAAGCAAGGCAATATGTCAGTCAGCGAGTACAGAGACAAATTTATTCAGCTGTCGAGATATGCTCCGGAGGAAGTTGCTGGGGATGAGAGGAAGCAGGAGCACTTTATTGAAGGAGTTAATGGACCTTTGCAGTATGCACTGGTTGCACACACCTTTCCATCATTTCAGAGGCTGCTGGATAAGGCTCTTGCTATTGAACACAAGCGTGTTCAGCTGGGTGATTTGAAGAGAAAGGAAATATCTCAAGGACAAGGAAGCAGCAGTGTTCATCCTCGCTATAGTTCACCTCAGGGTACACCAGTTCGCACTGGCGGAGGCCAGCGCCCAGTTCAGCAATCACCACTGAGGACTCCACCTCCTCGATAGGCTACCCCTACTGGCACCCCGACGAAGTTTTCAGGACAGAGTCCAGGCACTACTTGTTTCAAGTGTGGGAAGACTGGTCATTATGCCAATGTCTGCCCATAGAGGATTGCTACTACTCCAGTTCAGAACACGCAGCAAACTCCAGGATCTTGCAAGGGATATTCTATTGCCAAGGTTAATCAAGTCAGCGTTGATGCTACTCCAGATGGTGGGGACATCGTACTTGGTATGTTTTATGTTAATGCAATTCCTGCAACCATATTATTTGATTCTGGTGCTACACATTCATTCATGTCTGCTCGTTATGCCAACACAAATGAGATACCACTGCTAAATATGAGAAAACCCATGATAGTAATCACACCTAAAGGGCCTATTGAGGCAAATCAAATGACACGTAGATTGACATTAACCATTATGGGTAGAGAATTTGGAGCTACTGCTATAATATTAGAGTCAAGCAGTATAGATCTGATCCTTGGTATGTCATGGCTGAGAAAGGCAAAGGCCGTTATAGCATGTGGTAGAGGTACCGTAGAACTCACTACCACTAAAGGAGTGAGATTTCAAGTTAATATTGCAGTAACCTCCTCATCCATGCGTGCAATGTTCTTTATACCTGAGGAGTTTGTTGGTGACAACATCCGGGTGGTTAGAGATTTTCCGGATGTCTTTCCAGAGGAGTTACCAGGGATGCCACCTGATAGAGAAGTTGAGTTTGTGATTGATCTTTTACCTGGAACTGCCCCTATTTCTAAACGGCCGTATAGGATGTCCGTAGAGGAGTTGAAGGAACTTAAGAAGCAGTTAACTGAGTTACAAGAGGCTGGGTACATTCGTCCGAGTTCCTCACCTTGGGGAGCACCGGTGTTATTTGTGCAGAAGAAGGATGGATCACAACGAATGTGTGTGGACTATAGATCACTTAATGATGTCACGGTGAAGAACAAGTATCCATTACCCCGTATTGAGGATTTATTTGATTAGATGAGAGGAGCCAGGGTATTCTCGAAGATTGATCTCCGATCGGGATACCATCAGATGAAGATTAGACCCTCGGATATTCCTAAGACGGCTTTCTCAACCCGATATGGATTATATGAGTTTACTGTTATGTCGTTTGGATTAACCAATGCACCGGCTTATTTCATGAATTTGATGAATAAGGTGTTTATGGAGTATTTGGACAGATTTCTCGTGGTGTTCATCGACGATATTCTTATCTATTCTAAGAATGAAAGTGATCATGAACAACATCTAAGGTTGGTGCTACAGAAGTTGCGAGATAATCAACTCTATGCTAAGTTCAGCAAGTGCGAGTTTTGGATTGACAAGGTGCCATTCCTTGGTCATATTATTTCTAATGGAGGAATAGCAGTGGATCCTGCTAAAGTGAAGGAGATAATGGAGTGGAGAGTGCCCACTACAGTTACTGAGATTCAGAGTTTCTTGGGACTCGTAGGATATTATCGGAGATTTATTGAGGGATTCTCTAAGATTGCCAAGCCTATGACATCGCTTCTGGAGAAAGGAAGAGAATTCAAGTGGGATGAGAAATGCCAAGAAAGCTTTGATCAATTGAAGGAGAGATTGATGTCACCGCCAGTATTGATTATGCCATATTTGCAGAAGGGATTTGACATTTACTGTGATGCATGTGGCCAAGGACTTGGATGTGTGCTCATGCAAGAAGGACATGTGATCGCCTATGCATCTCGTCAGCTGCGGAAACATGAGTTGAACTACCCCACTCATGATTTAGAGCTGGCAGCCGTTGTGCATGCGCTGAAGATTTGGAGACACTACATTATGGGAACTAAGTGCCAAGTATACACGGATCATAAGAGTTTGAAGTACATATTCACTCAAAAGGATCTCAACCTTAGGCAACACCGTTGGTTGGAGCTTATTAAGGATTATGATTTGGAAATTCATTACCACCCAGGCAAGGCAAATTTGGTTGCAGATGCCTTGAGTCGGAAGGAGCATGTTCACTCCGCTTTCGTTGTCCAGCTACCTGATGAATTAGCAAAAGATTTTGAGAGACTCAACTTGGGAATTGTTACACACACTGAAGGAGTCACCATCGAGTTGGAACCTACCTTGGAGCAAGAGATTCGTAAAGGTCAGGGTGGTGATGCTAAGATTCAAGAGATTAAGGATCTGATTACGAAAGGTCGAGTTCCGGAATTCACGGAGGATGAGCAAGGTACTATATGGTTCAAAGATTGGATATGTGTTCCAGAGATCGATAGCCTCCGTGAGGCTATATTGAAAGAAGCTCATGATTCTGATTACTCCATCCACCCTGGAAGCACTAAGATGTATCAGGATTTGAAGCAAAAGTATTGGTGGTATGGACTAAAAAGAGATGTTGCTGCTCATGTGGCTAAGTGTGATGTGTGTCAAAGAGTTAAGGCCGAACATCAAAGACCCGCCGGACTATTGCACCCGCTTAAGATTCCCGAGTGGAAATGGGAAGAAATTGGTATGGATTTTATTGTTGGACTACCCCGCACTCCAGCAAGATATGACTCTATTTGGGTGATTGTAGACAGATTGACAAAAGTGGCTCATTTCATACCAGTGAGGACTAATTACACGGGAGCCAAGCTAGCAGAATTGTATATGACTCGGATAGTTTGTCTACATGGAGTGCCTAAGAAGATCGTGTCTGATCGAGGATCGCAGTTTACTTCTCGATTTTGGAAGAAGTTGCATGAGAGCTTGGATACAAAGTTGAATTTTAGCTCAGCCTACCATCCCCAGACTGATGGGCAGACTGAGAGGACCAACCAAGTGCTAGAGGATATGTTAAGAGCTTGTGCTCTTAAACATGGTGGAAGTTGGGATAAGAGCTTACCATACGCAGAGTTTTCTTATAATAATAGCTACTAGGCCAGTCTGAAGATGTCACCGTTTGAGGCTCTATATGGCAGAAAGTGCAGGACTCCTCTATATTGGGATCAGACTAGAGAAAGACAATTCTTTGGGCCTGAACTTATTCAAGAGGCAGAAGAACAAGTTCGAATGATAAGAGAAAATTTGAGAATTGCACAATCCAGGCAAAAGAGCTATGCTGATAATAGGAGAAGACTACTGGAGTTTAAGGAGGGTGATCATGTATATTTGAAGGTGTCACCACTCCGGGGTATGAGGAGATTTAAAGTTAAAGGAAAGTTGTCCCCTCGCTTTATTGGACCCTTCTTGATCTTAAAGCGAGTGGGTGAAGTTGCATATCAACTGGAGTTACCCGATCATCTGTCAGATGTACATGATGTATTTCATGTGTCTCAGCTAAAGAAGTGCCTCAGGGTACCTGAGGAGCAGCTATCACTGGAGGACCTCAGTGTTCAAGATGACCTGACTTATGCGGAGTACCCTACCAAGATTCTGGACACTTTGACTCGAGTTACAAGAAATAAGGTGATAAAAATGTGCAAAGTTCAATGGAGTCACCACGGTGAAGATGAAGCAACGTGGGAAAGAGAAGAAGAGCTTCGTATAGATTTTCCCCACCTTTTCCCTAGATCTTCTTAAATCTCGGGGACGAGATTATTTTTAAGGGGGGTAGGATTTGTAATACCCACTTTGTAAGAAAACCTAAAAGGAGAAAATTATGTACCTTTATATACATGTGTGCCATATCTATTTGTCATTTCATGTGAACACCTTATTTGAAAATAGAAGATTAATAAAAGTCATTAAATGGTGCATCATGCTGAGACTTTATTGTGTGTATGTTGTGACTATATGAAATGAGGTTAATATATATATATATATATATATATATATATATATATATATATATATATATATATATAGTAGAAGCCAATTTGGAAATAAACATTAAATCGGAAACACTAGAATTGGAGGAGGAAAAGCATTAGCCACCACTAAATAAACTTCTTAAAAATAAATCAATTCATATCATGTCATATTCAAGTGGGATATTTAATTTGAAGACAAGTTTGCCACGGAATTCGAATTCAAATTCAAATTGGAGTTTGAATTGGGAAAGGGAGGAAAGAAAATAGGAAATAAAAAGGAAAAGACCAAAACTCGGTTTGGGCCGGCAGCTAACATATTCAGCCCATCCAAGCTTTTCTCCCCGCGCAGCCCAAAGAACCACGTTCTCGCGCGCATTGCTGGCGCTGACAACAGGGCCCCATGCGCCAGCCTCTCCTGCGCTCGCTCCTCACAAGTTCACTGATTTGCGGGGCCGGGATGTCGACACCTCCGCGACTCGGCTTGCACGCGCACCTGCGGCAGCTCCTGCGTGCCGACTAGTGGGCCATGAAGGTCAGTCGCGGGGAAAACGCTGTCGGGTGGGGCCACCTGGCGAAGACTGCCTCTCCCGCGGACCTCGCGCGCCGGCGAAACGGATGTGCCGCCGCATCCGCACCGCCTTCGCCGCTAATAGCGCTAATGCCGTTGAAAGCCCGGGGGATAAAACCCCGCATGACCTCCACAACCGCGTGCCTGCAGCCCTACATTCCCTCTAGACCCGTCTCCCCTCTTCCTCGTCGCGAAAACCCCGCGTTGTGGGACTCCGACGTCCGCCACCGTGGTCCCGTGCCTGTGCTGTTGATTGGGGGCCATTAAGGTGTCGGGATTATTCCTCGGTGGGTGGGGATCACAGGCGTGACGTATCACGATCGGAGGACCGTCATGGAGCCTTGAATTTCTTGCCGTTGCCGAACTCCACCTAGTCTGCGTGGGCAGCACCGTGCTCATCTTCTTCTCTGGTAATTCCTCGCCCCCGACCCTAACTTAATCATAGCATTGGGAAGCGCTAGACAGTTAGGACTTGCGTGGGTGAGAACGTGAGATATGGGATCATCGGCAATGGCCGCCGTCGCCGCCGCGGTGGAGGCCTTGACTGCTGTGCGCCCAACGTAGGGAAGAAGACGAACCCAGGGCCCTCGATTTCGCGATGTGCGGCCCTGATCAGATCAGGGTATAACGTTTCACCTGAATAGATTTCCACCGTGGATTTGTGATCGTGTGGTAGGCGGGCGGATCACGTTTCATTAAATCGCGGCCGTTAGATCTAGATCCGAAAGCCCTTATAGCGTACCGGTTAGTTATGCAGTTGATCTAATCCTGGCCTTCAATACTCGATCGGACGGCTAGGAACCGAAGATAGCCCTTCGCCTCGGCACTTATTCAAAAGAGACCTTATATTTTTAGATAATAGAACCCGCTGTCCTCCTGTGCATGAGAGCTGAGTCTGTGGGAGTTTAGCGTGGAAGCCCCTGCGCTTTCTGAAATTTGAGGCCCGATCCAGAGACTAAGGAAAATAGGAAATAATCATATAAATTGATTTTTAATGCATAGATAAATGTTAGAACTTGTTTAATTGGCAGAAAATCCATATGAACTCCAAATTGATCCATTCCAGTTCCTATAATTTTGTAATAATATTCTCTATTAAATAGTACCACTGTTTTTACATGAAATACACATTTAAATTTATTTCCCACTTAATCCTATATTAAATGCATAAAACCTTAGAAAATCCATAACTTAAAATCTATACCTCCAAATTTAATGATTCCAGTTCCTATGATCTTATTTTAATGTCTAGATTTTTACTGTGTATTTTATTCACATGTTTGGTGTAATGTTAATTTTTGCTATACTATGTATGTATTGTGTTGATGCGAGTAGACGAGCAAGTGACCGAGGATCTTGGTGAGCAGCAGATAGAAGTAGCTGAGCAGGAGCTCATTGAAGGCAAGTTGTGCCCTTGATCACTTCTTTTACCCATTCATGTTCTTATTTTTCATAATGATCTGCATAGGATAATTTTGATGGGGCCCAATAGGATACCCTAGATTTTGACTATCTTTATACCTTGTTCCACCCCTGGTTTTACTACTAAAGTTTTGGGTAGTTCATGCTATTGCTTTATGTGGATTGGGTATAGAGATATTCATCACTCATTGTTATACTTCTTATTACCTGTTTTATTCTCTACTGTTCATGTTAAGATCATTATGTTAATGGGAACATGGAGAACCACCCGGGAAAACAGTGCTACCACAAGGGTTTAATGGGACGCCCTTGGCTGATTAACTAGGAAAGCTAGTGGACGGCTACCTTACCCGAAAGGGGCAAGGGCAGTAGGGGAGTGGTTAGTGTAGGGAGGTCCTTGGTTGATTTTGCTGCGATGGCGGTCAGGCAAGAACCCTGCATTGGAGCTTCCTATAAACTGTAGCGGGTAGTCTGAAGCTAGTGGAACTTTGTAAAGGCCTCGTAGTGGTACCCTGCCTCGCTTCCTTGGTAGAGGTGTATGGGGTCTGATAAACTCCGTGGCAAATGGGTAACACGACTTGTGGGTAAAGATGCGCAACCTCTGCAGAGTGTAAAACTGGTATACTAGTCGTGCTCACGGTCATGAGCGGCTCGGACACTCACATGATTAACTTATGAAACTTAAACTTAACCTATCATTTCATTGCATTTGGGATTATTTTACTATTACTTTTATTTATTGTTCTAAGGTTCGGTATTTACTTACACTTAGTAATTGCTAATAAAATTTTGACCAACCTATAAAAGCAATGCTCAGGTTCAACCTTTATTTCATTGATCAGCCTTACACTTCATGAACTCCCACCTTTGGTGAGTTCATGCCACATTATTCCCCACGACTTGTTGAGCTATGAATGTATGTGAGCTCACTCTTGCTGTCTCACACCCCCCACAGGAGAAGAACAGGAGGTTCAGGAGGAGCCACAAGGCGAGGAGTATGATCTGATCTAGGTGGCGTTTCTCAGTTGACATTGGCGCCGACGATCCTTAGTTCGATTTATATTTATTCCTTTATTTTGCAATAAGTCTTCCGCTATGTAATAAATACTCTGATGTTTTATGACATTTATCTCTATACACTCTGTTATTATATATGTTGTCTTCTTGGCGCATGTATGAGATGCACCCGGCTTTGTTCCTTTAAAACCGGGTGTGACATGATCAAAAGATAACACTCAGATTGCTAGGCTGCAACACACGCCATGATGTACAATACAACCTACCCTCAAATGGCGAGATCGCTGCCATTATAGTAGGCGACTACATGGCTGGGGAATACACATACGATGTCCTTGTGCTTGATAGAGAGTGTGGCCTAAAACGTGTTTCATGCTTGCATCCAGCATACATGCCTTTGCAATACCCATTGTTGTTTCCTTACGGTGAACATGGCTTCCAACTTGGTATTAGGTACTTTGGTGCTGACGATGTTGGCTCATCAAAGCGAAAATATGTTACGATGCTTGAGTTTGTAAGGAGACACCTGCACTACAGGTTGGACGAGCCAAACCCATATACATGTTACGGTAGATTAAGTGATCAAATAGATGTCGATGCGTATTCAAATATCGAGGGCAACAGGCTACAGTTCATAGCAAGCCATCAAAGCGATCTACGGTTAGAAACTGTGCAGGGCATAGCCGACGCCATTGATAAGGGCTCTGTTAATGCTGATTCGGTTGGCGGTCGGGTAGTTGTTCTTGCCAGCTTCACTGGTGGTAGAAGGTACCATGTCATGAATTACCAGGACGCGATGGCTATATGTAGGGTATACGGACCACCGGATCTTTTTGTGACTTTTACTTGTAATACCAAATGGAGGGAAATAGCAGATGCCTTACGCTTTGAACCTGGCCAGCAACCATGCGACCGTTCTGACTTGGTGGTGCGTGTGTTCCATATGAAAGTAAACGAATTCATAGCGGATATTAGAGAGGGAAAGACATTTGGTTCGATACTTGCAGTCCTGTACACTGTTGAATTCCAGAAGCGTGGCTTGCCGCATATACACTGCCTTGTGTGGCTAGCCGATGGGAACAAAGAGTTTAGTGCTTCTATTGTTGACAGATTCATTTGTGCTGAGATTCCTGATATCGCCTCTGACCCTTTAGGGTTTGCTTTGGTCGACGAATTCATGATGCATGGTCCCTGTGGTGCTGACAACAGAAGATGCCCATGTATGAAAAACGACAAGTGCAGCAAAAATTTCCCAAAGCCCTTCCAAGATGAGACCATCTTAGACGGCTTTGGCTTTACTATCTATAGGCGCAGGCCTGATGGCAAAAATGTTCTCAAGAATGGTGTGAGACTTGATAATAGAAACGTTGTTCCATATAATATGCACCTCCTCAAAAAGTATAATGCGCACATTAACATTGAATGGTGCAACAAGTCAAACATGATTAAATATCTATTCAAGTATGTTACGAAGGGAATCGATAGAGCAAAGGTGTACTTTGAAATCACCGCAAACATGTCTAACGCGTCGCCTGGTGCGCAGATAGCACCGCCGAATGAAATCCAGGAATACATCGATGCTAGGTATTTGTCTACATGTGAGGCATTGTGGCGCGCATTTGAATATGACATTCACTTTAGAGTGCCTTCTGTTGAGCGACTTGTTGTACATCTTCCTGGGTTAAACCACGTGCGCTACGAACCTGGCGCGGACCTACATGCGTTGCTTGCTAGCTTTGCGGCCAAAAACACAATGCTAACTGAATGGTTTGAGACTAATTTGAGGCATGAACAAGCTAGATGCTTAACGTATTGCGACTTCCCAAAGAAATGGACATGGGATGCCTCAGCTCGATGTTGGAAATCGAGGTCTCGCTGCACAAAAATTGGCCGCATGTACTATGTACATCCTACTGCTGGCGAACTATACTACTTACGCATGCTATTGATGATAGTTAAGGGTTCGACAAGCTATGTTGATATCAGGACGTACAATGGTCAAGTGTATGACACATTTCGTGATGCGTGCGAGGCGCGTGGGTTGCTTGAGAGCGATAATGAGTGGAAGATGTTGTTTGATGAGGCGATCATCTCTGCGTCGTCGTACCAGCTTAGACAGCTTTTTGTGACCGTAGTTATGTTCTGCCCTATTGGTAACGTGCGTGCATTATTTGATACATACTGGCTATCTTTTACAGATGACATTGGTCAACAACTTAGAGATGCATTGGGAAATCCTAACTACAACATACCGCAGGAACAACTCATGTCCCTCCTGATACGCAAACTCTCAGATGCCTTTGCTAATAGTGGCAGGAACATAAATGACTATGGTCTGCCAAAGATAGATGTCCAATGCGCTTTGTGGATGAGAACAGATTAATTAATGATGAAATTGACCCTGAGCTATTAATGATGTCGATGCACACTGATTCCTTGGTTACACAGTTGAATGCGGACCAACGAACCGTTTACGATACCATAGTTCATCGTGTTTACAGTAGTTCACCGGGGTTTTTCTTTGTCTGTGGCCATGGTGGCACAGGCAAAACCTTCCTATGGAACACTACAATCGCAAGGTTACGTTCCGAAAAGAAAATAGTGCTTGCTGTGGCCTCCTCTGGTGTCGCATCCCTGCTTTTGCCCAAAGGGCGCACTGCACATTCAAGATTTAAAATACCATTCGATGTAAACGATGCTAGCACGTGCAATGTCAATAGAGGTACCATGCTTGCTGAACTTATACAGGTGTCCTCCCTCATTATATGGGATGAGGCGCCAATGACCCATCGTTGGTGCTTTGAGGCTTTAGATAGGACAATGCGTGATATTCTTTCAGAATATACTCCTTCAAATGCGCTCCTCCCGTTTGGTGGCAAGCCTGTGTTCTTGGTGGCGATTTCCGGCAAATACTACCTGTTGTTAGAAAAGGATCTCGCTCTTCCATAGTTAACGCCTCTATTACAAACTCGAATCTCTGGCGCCATGTTGTCCTCCTTAGGCTGCGCACCAACATGCGCCTTTTTGATCCCTCTTTGCAAGTAGATGCGCGAGACGAGCTCGACATGTTTGCCAGATGGGTACTATCTGTTGGTGATGGTACCTTGCCTGCTGAAAGAAGAGAGAATGAGCGTGAGGCTACGTGGATTACAATCCCTGCAGATTTGTTGCTCCGGGTTGAGGGTGATAAGGTAGCTGCGCTTGTATCAGAAGTATACCCAGATTTTCTGTTGAATTACCAAGATCCCACGTACCTTTCCTCGTGTGCCATTGTTTGCCCAAATAATGCCACAGTCGATGACGTTAACAACTACGTTCTCTCTCTTCTCCCTGGAGACACCATCCAATACCTGAGTTGTGACGTTATAGCAAAATCATCGGAAAACATACCAGACTTCGACGTCCTCTACCCTACCGAATTCTTAAACTCAATTGATGCGAACAATTTCCCTACCCACAAACTCGAGCTAAAAAAGGGTGCCATTGTGATGTTGTTGCGCAACCTGAATCAAAATAAAGGTCTCTGTAATGGCACACGGCTTCTTGTCACTCAACTCGGTCAACGCATCTAGCACTGCGTAGCACTTACAGGATCAAATGTTGGGGAAGAAGTCTTAATACCAAGGATTGCCCTCAACACTACAGATGTGAAGTGGCCCTTCACACTTCAGCGACGCAAATTTCCAGTACGTCTGTGTTATGCAATGACGATAAATAAAAGTCAAGGGCAAACGTTATCAAGAGTTGGCATTTACCTCAAGAGACCTGTCTTTACACATGGCCAACTTTATGTGGCTGTCTCCCGTTCAACGTCTAGAAATGGACTTATAATCCTGATTGAAAATGAAGATGGCTCGTGCGGCTCACAGACTCGGAATGTTGTTTACAAGGAAGTCCTTGCTGCCGCTGATGCGGCTGCCAATTAGCCCTTTTTCTACTTGGTTTTTGTAGCGCCCCATGTGGCGTTTGTAAATAAATAACGTCATCATGTACCTACGTGTTTGTTTCTACGTTTGCAGCTGCTAATGTGTGCTATGTATAGGTTGGTACGAGATCCGTGTTTTTTTGTCATGCTTTGCACATGCTGTTTCATGCATGGGTTCTGATGTCCTTGCTCTCATGTTTTTTCTTCTTGTTTTACCTTGTAGATGGGAGACGTGTTGATCCCAGAGCTCCAGCGTGGGAACACTTCTGTGACCATATGCGCTCGTGTTTCTCGTTTATGGGATTTCTGTGATCCTCAGGATGAAGCAAAGTTGCTCCATTGTGATATGGTGCTGCTTGACGAAGAGGTACAACATCTGCACGCTTATCTATTTGGTAAAGGGAAGGTGGCATTGGTATGAGATTAATTGTTATTATGTTGCTGTTTCCTTCGTCGCTGCTTTGTGCAGGGAAACGGTATCCATGCTGCAATATTCCCACCAGTCATACAAAAGTTCAAGCCTCTGATAAAAGAAGGAGTCGTCTACAACATCACATACTTCCGGGTCAGAGCCTCGAACAATTTGTACAAGCCTGTTTTCAATGAGAACATGATTACCTTTACAAACTGGACAAAATTGGAGGAGGTTGTTGAGGTTCCGCCAGCATTTCCTGTGCTTACCTACTCACTCACACCGATGGACCAGCTCCATTTGTGTGTTGACCACAGGGAGTACTACACAGGTAGACTTTCTTACTTATATACTACAAAATTTAAGAGACTATAATTTTGTTGTATTCATTAATTGGATCCAATACAGATGCCATTGGAATTGTCACTTCCATCTCGGCTGTGGTGCCGCACCGATCCAGAGGGCAACATACAACCAGCTCTAAGAGGACTATTTCCCTATGCAATGTCAGGTTCGTTATATGTTGCTGTTACTGTTTTTTAGCCGCGTAGGGATTTGTTTCCTCTGGATTCATCTACGTATGCTTCATTATATGACTCTTCCTACATACTTAAACTAAAAACAGCAACAACAGTTCGGTAAATGTTGTTCTCTGGGGTGGGCAAGCTAGCTTATTCCCTAGAGAACAGATCTACAACGATGGTCAGTCCTCTCCACAGATCCTGATGTTTGTTGGCACGCTTGTCAAGAAATATGCGGGTATACTAACTTTAAGCTTTTGCATTTAGTGCTTTTTTATAGTTTGGACCTAATGCCCTTTGTTTTAGATGGATTGTGCTTGTCTGGAGGCTCACCCTGCAAGTGGTACATTAATCCTGATGTTCCTGAGGCAGGTGCCCTCATGGCTAGGTAATATTCTGCTATGCCTGCTGCACGTATAAGACTGTTGTTTGTCTTCGCTCTGTTCTAAATTGAGCTTGACTCGTTGTATGTATAAACCAGTGCGAGGAAAGTGCATAGTCCCATTAAGTGGAACGAGGTTCTATCTTCGAATCAGCCTATGCCTCGTGTTCCTGAGGAACAGAAAATCGCTTACATCAGAGATCTACACCCATTTGAGAATAAGGTATGTTCCATGTTTCATTCTCTTAGTCATTGTTGCCTTACCAACTGCCCTGGCCTTCGGTTACTGTTTTCCTACAGTCGTGTCATAGTTGATTGGATCTGGGAATATAGCATGAGCGTATATTTACATGTTCGAGCAGGATAGGGAATTCTTGGTGACGGTCACTGTAAAAAAGATTGGTGATAGGTGGTGGTACAATGCATGCAAAAAATGCACCCGCACAACTGTGGCTCATGGGGATTCCTACAAGTGCAACGATCAAGTTTGCGCTACCATTGGCACGCCCAACCAAAGCTTAGGCGACATCTCTTCGCTTCAATTGCCTCCATTATACCTTTGCCTCCCAATAGTTCTCGCTGTTTTGACTCCCACTCACATCTAATATACAACGGCTACTTTTCTATGCATCACCCTGAGTGAACGTTTCCATTTCCTATACACACGGCCTACCCATTTTCACTGTGCTGACTCGGTATCGCCATGTGTTTTAGGTACAAACTGCTTCTCACTGCAGGGGACGAGACAGGTGACACAGACTTCATCCTCTTTGGTCGGATGGCACAACGCATCATCAAGAAGCCGTGCGATATGCTCATTGCCAACAATCCGATCGGCTTTATTCTTGATCCAATCACAGATCTGCTCGAGAAGACGTATATATGGAATGTGAGTTTCTCTGACCACACAATCAATACTGGAAATATTTGTTTCCAAGTCAACGCAGTCGTGGCAGAGATAAATACTGCAAAGGACTCCATACAAGCATCTTCATCAGGGACAAAACAGTCACAAACTGTGCTATTGCAAGGCGCACCCAGTGGCATTGAAGACACTCCTAACAAAGGCTCTAACTTGGTCATGTCTTCGACCTTGCTCACACCACAAAGTTCCGCAACCAGTGTGCAAGATAAGGTGTGCATCCCATAGACTTTCATATTTATGTAACAAACAGTCCGCGCTGTGTGACTGACCCCTTATATGCAGACTATTGGTATTGGCAGCGACACTGTGGTTCCAGGTGCTACTCCCGCTATAACAAAGGAACCGACAACAACGCCTAGGAAGAGGTAAATTCCGCTTCATCGCACTCCAAGACAGCTTTATTACATGCCTTCATGCTTCGTACAAACAAAAAATGTAACTGATAATGATTAGTGTGCATATACTCAATTTTAAATAAAAAATGCAAATAGAAAACATTTTGTTGCATTACCCACACATTCCTCAAGATCATGCCTCTCATGGGATAGAGGTATCTGTTAGCTTCAGTTAGGTTTAGTCTCCATCAGATTTACGTTGTGTTCACTGTTTACACAGTTTTCATAGTTTTGGCAGTCCATCGGATTTACACAGTTTTCAAGGTTCTTGGGCACACAAAGATTCACATACATTTCATTTAGATCTGAGTCTATCACACAGTTTACCAAGGTTCAAACATACATGTTCATAGATAGGTAAACACATCTGAGTTCTGCCAATTTATAGTTTGCATACTTCAATACACTATGCAAGTAGTGTCGTAATTCTACCAATTTTTTGGTCAAAATTTGCTCGTACCTGAAATATGTGCTTCACATAGATCTGAGGCCATGTTGGGTTCGTTATTAGCTACCTGGACATAATCCGAGGCCATGTTGGGTTCATTATTAGCTACCTAATTTTAGCTACGTCTAATAGGTGGCCTAA
This sequence comes from Zea luxurians, assembly GCA_029449295.1. Taxonomy (NCBI): domain Eukaryota; kingdom Viridiplantae; phylum Streptophyta; class Magnoliopsida; order Poales; family Poaceae; genus Zea; species Zea luxurians. The sequence goes on from JAOPSE010000007.1 coordinate 112,828,648, forward strand.
TGTTTTTAGCCAAGTCCCCAACCAGTTGTTAGCTAGCCATGCCTAATTTGAGATTATTTTTTGCCAAACTAGCAACTAGCCATGTGCATCCAACCATGTCCTGATTTCATTTGGACATGGTGCTACCATTTATAGTTTGAATACTTCAATACACTATGCAGGTAGTGTCGTATGCTATCAATTTCTTTTTGGTCAAAATTTGCTCTTACCTGAAACATGTGCAAATTTTAGAAAGATATGTTCTTGGAATTTATGCATACTTGCTAAAGGATAAAGTTTGACTCAGGACAAATTCACAAAGGCAAACTTAGCTATAATTCGAAATGGATGGCATAGAAGGTTGGATGATACACGACCAACGATTTTAGTAGTTACCCCCCCCCCCCACTAGATGTAAAACTTATGACTTTTTAAACAAGTTTGTTTTCTATCCACGAATCTGTTTCCTGCACCTTTAATGCTTGTTCGTACTTCGTGCATATGCAAGGTGTCTATCAATGCCGCCGTCGATTCTGTTGCTGTTGTTTCTAAAACAAAGCCTCATCTGTCATATTAGTACTTCGGATAGAAGACAAAATTGAACATTAGCTTTTGAAATTGTTGCTAACCAAGCTTTTCATTCTAGGACGAGGTCTTCGCCTGCAAAGACAGTTACAAAGAGGTTGTTCACCGACGTAGATGGAGGGAACACTGGCTCCAAGGATGCCGCGGATAGCGCTGCTGCCCCTAGGTACCTTTTCCCTTGAACCTCTAGGTTGTCCATGAACGCCTAGGCAACAAAATATTTTTGTTTCGATTCCTGTCCTAGACTAATATGTCCTAGACTATCTAATTGTAACTCTGTCCCCTTTTAAGCCCTACCAAAGATGCTTAGTCACAGAGGGACACGGGTCTTTTGGTCTCACAGTTGCAGCTGTTCGCTCTTTTGGATGATCGTTGTCTACTGCTTTTGTATCCAAGCTGCTGTGTACAGCTGCTTTCGGAAGGATATATGATACATGTTCATGTCCACAAGCTCGATACAGATTGGTCTAGAGCAGACTTAACAAGGTATGCTGGTTTGATCTTATGCTACATACTTCGTCTAGATCTGCACATTTTATGCGCCACACAATCGTAGTTCCACAACTTAGACTTTACATGATGAATCAACTGTGTCTGCACATTTTGTTACATGTAATGACTGTTAGACATTTCTACTAACGCTGTTGTACACTTCTATTCTCAATTCGTCTTGCCTTGTCGCTGTTCTATTGCTACGATTTTTTGTATTGATGGCTTACTCCAAAAAAAAATTAAGTGTTCTTAATGTTTATCACAACTGTGTTTCAGGTTACTACTAGATCATGGTTCGCCATCAATGCTATGAACCGGCCACGCTGGATTTCTATGCTTGTTGACGTGAACGTGCTTCGCTCCCTTCATGTTTAAGCCTAAGCAGCTTGATGTGCTTGTGCCAAAGACTTTTTAAGAACTGCGCAACTAACCAACGCTTACAGCGCGCTTTTGTGTACAATGATCATCTGCTTGTTGCACCGTACATGTATAGTCTATGTAGCTGCAAACTGTTAGAGTTATGTATTGTTGTACTGATCACCGTTTCGCAACTGCATGTACACTGTCTTTTAGAGACAGTTGTGGAACCTACGTCTGCACCGTATGTATTGTATTGTCGTATTGTATCCTACAATATGTTTGTGTTCCTACAACGCGTTTGTGTTCCTACACTGTGTTTATATATGATGTATTACATACTGTGTCTTTGATCACCATAACATGTACTATATTTCGTACTGTCTAGATCCTCGCCATCGTGCAATCAACATGTCATTGATCGATTCGTAAGTCTGAATTTTGTCGTTTCTTTTTCTTACTGTATGCATTATATTTTATGATCTACTTGTGCATATATGCCTAATATTTCGCAGTATATTTCCTGATGTGCTTATATACCTTCTTGTAGGTTGTTCAGCTGAAGGCTTTCGATAGGTTTGAGAACACATCTGATGCTCAATCTGCGGCAACCCTTATTATTGTTAGCAGGCCTAGCAAGGGTCTGCACAAGTTCTTGCATAAACATTGTGAGGGTGAAAGGTTAGCGGATCATGTATCCTGCTTGTTATGTTTTCATGGGATATACTTTTCTTGGTTTATAAAGAGTTAAAGACTGTACTATTTGTGGCATTTCACTTATAGACATTGGCAGTTAACATATCGGTAAGGAGGCCACTAAAACCAGCACCTGGAAAGCCTGAGGACGTGCTTGCAGATCATCACAAGGTGGCACCCAGGATGCTTGAGACTTCTCTGGCTGTGAGGAAAGGTTCAGGATCTTCCAGCAGGTCGGCAGACAGGAAAGGGAGCAAGGAGTTCGAGCAAGAACAGGCTGTTCAGAAAGCGCCCTCGGTCGTGAGGCCAGCCACGTCATACCGCTCTGGACGGAATGGAGAAGGCGCAGCAGGAGTGGCTGCTACTGGCGGCACGGAATCTAAGGCTGATGAATGGGAGAAGGCAAAGCTTGGAAGAGTTAGAGAGGAGTGAGTACGATCTATTTTTTTTATTATTCTGAAGGTCACTCGATTGAAGCTATGCTAATATGGAGTTATGGACTTCAAATTTAGGTATGAGAAGATGATGGAGACCATATCCGAATGGGAAACTGAGAAGAAGGTGAAGGCGAGACGCCAAAAAGAGCAGAAAGAGGTTTTAGTTTCGTTAATTTATTCGTAGTTTAGAGAAACACTGCACTATTAATTCAGTATTTCCTTCGTCGAAAGCATCCATAGTACAAGCCCCAAGCCCTAAAAAATGGTATCGCTAGGAATTCGTCATGACAACTTATTTGATTAAATCACATTGTTTGAGGAGACTCAGAGCCGAGCTTCTTAACTTGCAGACCGAGCTAGACAGAAAGAGAGAAAAGGCACTAGAAGAATACAACCTGGAGATGACAAGGATCAGCAGAATCTCTGGAGGAGCAAGGGCGATGGCAGAGGAGCGAAAATACAACGATGGGAAAAAGATCAGAGACAAGGCGCACAAGATGCGATCCATAGGAAAGCCTCCCAGCACGTGTGCTTGCTTTTGAGAACAGCTGCGTACGCTAAAACTTGGAACCAAATGAAGGGCGCCATTTTGGACGGTTGTAAAAGGCACGCAATAGTGACGTTCTGTATTGTAATATGCATTTGGCTTTGACAAGTTATGCGTATATTGTAACCAACAAATTGTATATTGTATTTCAGAACTGTATTCTGATCGAAACCTGATGCTAACTTGAGTAATATGGTGTCTTTGTAACAACAAATTGTTCTATGATCATGCTAAGTTTGTTTATATGAATTGGTTGCTGCATCAACGACTTTTTTACTCATTGTAAACTACAATTTCATATGATTACGTAAATGGCATAGCGCCTGATAGGGCGCAGCTTTATTCTAGTATTGATTAATTAATTAAACGCTCGCGTAATGCGTGAGCAAAAGTAACAGTACATAGAATGGGGAAAAGATAGAAATGAGGCTTCGTTTTCTTTCAAAATTAATCATCTATCTACCAGAAGAAACCATCCATAACCCCAAAAAAGAGGCATTTTGTGGCAAAATCCAAAAGTGCTCCAATACTACGGAAGAAAACAGGGATTTTTTCTTGGCATAATGTAGCAGCCATCTGAACACTGGCCGATGCACTTCGTGAAACACTAAAAATAAAAGCAGCATATCTAGATTTCCAGTCGATTCACCAAGTCGAACATGACCAACGAAGATGGTTGCGAGTAATACAGTCGGCACAATGTACGCATCCCTACCTGATTAGAGATTCACGGATGCAAACTAGACCATTTTTCAGCACGGGCAAAGGTGAGTGAAAGCGCCGGTAAACCAATGAATTAAATGAAACCACGTACAAAGACAGGAAAACCTATAAGCATGGTTCGTAACTTTCATAAGCGAAAAACCTGCTTGGCCAGACTGCCAGAGCACTGAGCAAAGCATTGACGACATGGAACACACAGAACTACGACGCTCGAACGGGCACCTCACCTACGAACGTTGCACACGAAAAAAGCAACACAGGTTCCAGACTACCGCATCCGCAGCAGAAGAGCCCTACAAAGGACACACACAAAAAAGACGGCGGGTCGGTAGGCGCTGCCGAGCAGGCAAACAATCGGTGAGCAGATCGGAGCAGAGAAACTATACGTTAGCTAGCCCTATACACTGGAGGGGGCTTGCCGATGGATTCCAGAGGGAACAGGAGCCCCTCGCAGCAGCAGGACGACGGCGCTATGAGCCTCAGGCACGACGACCGAGCACTGTGAGAAGACCGGTCGCAGATTTTTTGGAGAGGGAAGAGGAGGGGATTCCACATGGCCAGAGGGAGCAGATGGGTGAGGGGCGAGACGTAGGCACGACGAGTTTGGCGACCGCCGCAGCATCACAGATGCGACGGCTCCGCAAGGCGGCACGACAGCACCGCGCGAGGATGGGCCGCGCCACGACCCAGCGGTGAGTGCTCTGCTCAACGGCCAAAAACCGCTTGGAACAGGAGCTCGGACTCGGACACGAACACGGACACCGCGTGGAACAGGAGCTCGGACTCGGACACGGACACTCTGAACGATGCAATCCCGTTTGCCTTGGTAATATATATTTCTTGTGCAATGTCGTTCGGTTCGGCAGTCTCTTTACAAATTTTGCGGTTCCATCTCTCGTGCTCAACAGCAGTCTCTAGCAGTCTCTCTATAACTTTATTAGATTTCCTTTTTACATCAAGATGTTGGAATACCAAAACGTTGTTGGGGGACGGCTGAAGCTGAAGGGTAAAGCGCTGGACGTGAAGGATGGTGGTGCAATGAAAAAGAAGAAGTACCAGCATGAGGAGTCGTCTCAGACTGAATCTGATAAGAATGGAGACGAAAGGAACCCACATTCTGACTATGACCATCTCACACCAGCAGAGCGCCGCTACATGGAACAGAAGCAGAAGATCGACATGAAGAAGATGGCCAAAGTCGCAAACAAGTCGTACAAGGACCGCATGCAGGACTTCAACCAGTACCTGGCTAACCTCAGCGAGCACTATGACATCCCCAAAGTTGGTCCTGGCTAACCTGGCTGTGTTACGCACAAACAATTGTATGTTGTGTGGGTCTATCTACTTTTCTGTTAGCATATTATGTATCGTTTTACATATATTGTAAAACGACTTGTTGCCACCAGTAGATAATATTTATTGTCAAAAGCTTGTTCCATGTATTCTGATCACGTGTTTAAGCCTTTTTTTGTTGCCCCTTTTAGTTGCATTCATTTTATTCAAAATGTGATCCGCTTTTGATATTTCTAGGGAACTTATTTTCTTTCAATACAGTGGCAGAGCTTAACAACAGATTATGCCCAAATTTTTCCAAGTCAACATGGCCTTCAATTTAGGAAGTGGGAAATAAGGGTGGGATCATTTGATTCCATGTTTGGATAATTGAATTGAAGATAGGGATAGATAAATAAAGACTACATCCATCTCATGCCCCCTCCTTTTGTCTCAACCCATTTTTATTTCCCTATCCAATCCCCATCCAAACGTTCACATACAAATTATCCACTAGGCTAGAGTACTTAAAAAGTAGAAAGTACAACTTCTCATGCAACAAGAAGTTGGCTGAATCGAGGCCCACCTGAAGCATTCAGAACCAAATCGAATTGATTGATGTTTGATGCAAAGAACTATTATTGAGTTTGTATATATTATTTTCATTTTCTCTGAATCAGAACAAGCGCTCATGTACTTGAGAACCAGTTGGAAATCCTTGCCCACCTAGCCTAACTTCGCTAAACTGTCGAGCCGACTTCGCTAATTGGGCGTGATAAGCAGCAATACATCATAATTTGGCGATGTCAGTGCTGATGTCCTCATGCAGAACAAGCAACAAATCGACACAAAATCCTTTCGTCGCCTGGCATTATCTCCTATGGAATGGCCCGTGCCTCTCTTTCGAGCAAGTGCATAGAGAAACACAGTACTAATAACATGTCAAAGCATGAAATATAAATAGAATATTAGAAAAGAACTAGTGTTTTTTTATTAATCTAGAGACGTAACACATACACAAGGTAAAACGATGTAGTAAAATGATGCCTTGTCATGACAACCATTCACACTCTTTATGCCAAAGCGTATGCCCAGTTCGTGGTCATGTATGACAGTTACTAATGCCTACTCTAATCTTGATGAGATCACTCCTTAAAAGATATCTATTCGAAGAGGTATTCTAAAAGAAATGTCTATTTCAAAAACAGTGACGTCGGTGTTCTCTATTGGAGCTTCTTCCTCTAGATACATATTCGTGATAAAAAAATCCTCCTACCTCCCATGATCTCCTTTACCAAACTGGCAAGGGGCTCTTCTTCCTGATCAAATCATAAGGAGTTGGGTTGATCAGAGTTGAAAAGTGGTGAGCAGGTAAAAGTGGAATAATAAAGAGAGGTGAAGGTATCGTGGTGATGAAGATTTCACTACGACCATGCACTCCTAGTTGCTTGAGATCACTTGGCAGTCGATCACTAGTAGCTTGGCATCTCTTCTTAAAACTAAAACTCAGTTCAAGCATAATTAATAAAAAAATCGTGAACCTATAGGATAGGCGCCTTTTTTTAACGATGACCACAATTTAAGTGTGGTCTCAATAAAGATGATCTAGAATGTGTACAGGAAGCGTAGAACTTTTAAGACCATGGATGGGTGTATTGTTGGTCACTCATTTTGATTCTTGAAAGACATCAAAGCGAGACAACAATTAAAAACAAGGGACCTTCTCCCCTTCAATTTATCTTCAGCTTTGAACATAAATTGTTGAGAAGGTTATTAAGATTGAAATCATAATGAAATAAAGAACACATAAATACACAAAAGAAATCTTCATAGCTGTGCTCTTTGTATTATCTTCTTATTGTAAATGAATACAATTATATCTTCATAAGTTATAGACAACAACCAGCAAGGTAAACTTAGCTTCGTAGGTGGAGCTAGGCGGCATGCCGTGAAATCATGTTCGGTCTGTGCATGAGCACTGTTCACCTATTTATATAGACAACTCAATATACAACTCAATGTAAAATTACTATCATAGTCTCAAAACCTATACATACATCTATAAGAATTGTTGGGGACATAATTGTCATTTCTTCTGAAGCAGCAGCAAACATGTTGGTCTTCATTTTTGGACAAACATATGTTAATTACTCGTGAGACAAATTATGAAAAACTGTCAGTATTAATTAATTTTGAGGACCTTCGGCAAAGACATTCCCCCCAATATGTATCAGCATCATACTAGCATACTTCAAAACATATATGACCTCCTTTTGCTTCGTGACAAAAAACTTCATTGCTATTAGTTAAGACATATTTTAAAGCTATAGCTTCAGGCAGAAAAGAAACTGAACATAACTCAGAATCATTTTAGATAAGAAGATGTAAGTAAAGGAAGCAATCAGAGAACTTTGAAGCCCATGAATCACTACAGTAAAACGACGCACATCCGACGGCCACTTAACCTCCGACGGCTATCTACGAGACTGTCGGACATAAGCTTATGTCCGACGGTCTCTGTTGGCCCTCGAAAATAGCGTCTTATGTCTGACGGCTGTCAGAGAAGCCGTCGGACATAAGCTTACGTCCGACGGCCGAACTGATAGCCGTCGGACATAAGATATTTTAACGCGGGCCAGGCATCGCGCGCTGTTTCATTTCCGCATCCGGTCCTCTCTCTGCCGCGCTTAGCCATCGCTACCGCGCTGCCGCTGTCGCCTGCTTAAGCCGCCGCCACCGCCCATGCCCACCGCCGTCGCCGTCGCCCGTTCCCACCGCCCAGGCGCCCACCACCGCCGGCGGTCACCGCCGCCGCCCCGGCACCTGTCCCGACGCCGGCTACCCCGACTCATCCTCTGTCCCACCCACGTCGACCACCGTCCCGCCGTCAAGCCGATAAGTGAGTATTTTTAATTTTGTCAATGTATATATTATTTTCTAGTTGTCTTTTTTTAGTATTAAATTTTTTGTATGTTTAATATTGTTTAGCTTGTTATGTCCGACAACCGGAATTTGATTATGTAATAAATTTAATTTGTTTTAGTTTACTTAGTGGTGTTTAGATAATTTAAACTTTTAATTTCTGAGGGTTTTTATTATGCCCTCGGAAATAAGGTTATTTTATATAATTTGGCACTCGTGATAATGTTATTTCGTATATATTATATGTTATTTCGTATATATTATTGTGGTAGTTTATTAGTTGAACTCGTGACATTGTTTTTGTTTACTTAGTGGTAGTTTATTAGTTGAACTACATAATTTACTTATTCTTTCCCGTAGATATAGGGGTGATTTACTTAAATAATCAAGTAAACGTAATCAAGTTACCTGGCGAGAAAGAAGAAAGCTACTTAGCGTCCATTGAATCGACGAAAGCAACTAGACCCTGATTTTGATTACGATTACAATTGACGAGTATGGATCATGATTTTATTAAATATTATATATATATATATATTTTTCATTTGTTTCATTATTTTATTGTCGATTTGTGTACTAACTTGTTTTTGTTAAAATAAGATGTCAAAGAAAATGAGGTCTATTGCTCGTAGTTTGCTTGGGACGAGGAGTAGCTCGAGGAGCAGCTCGAGGGGTGAGGATTCTGTTTTTCAGGGCACGGGTTCTACCATTAGCAGATGCAGAGCGCTGGTAGAACATTTGCCTCCACATGATGTAAGTTAGTTGTTAATTTACATTATTTGAGTTACTTAATATTGTATGATGTAAGTTACTTGTTTCATAGGATGCTGAAATCGAGGAACCAGTGGTAGATGATCATGCGAGAGATGATGATGAAGATGATGTGGGAGATGATGCTGGAGACGATGTTGGTGGGTATTCTGCAGGCATGGATTCTGGGGCTGGTGGTGATTCTGCAGCTGGGTCTGGAACTTCTCGAGTTAGGAGAACGAGGAAGCTGCATTTTGTTGGACCACCTCCAGAGCTTCCACTCGAATCTCAGGTTTTGATAAAGCCTAGTGGAAAGTGAGTGACATATCTTTGCTTAATTGTTATTGAAATTTATGTTTTCATTTCTACATTGTTTTCTATTTGCAGGACTTGGATCGACGACTCGTTCACAGGCACAGGACACTACAGGCAGGTGAACATGGTCCTTGGTAATCTTGTTCGTCTGCACTGGCCTGGTCTTGTGACTTTGCCTAGTGGTGAGTCTGTCCCCGCCACCACTTGGGAGCATTATCGCTATGGTGTCTGTAGAATGTTTAGCAACACACAGGCACTAGTTTGGGATGCATTCTGGGTATGAATTGTTTATACTAATTTAGTTATCCCATATATGGTTGCTTTTATGATAACACTAATTTTTTGCAGAAACGGTACAAGTTGCCGAACGATGGATCATATGATATGAACGCTCGTTACGTGTTTGAGTATAACGCGAACGATGTCGTTGCAGATGCAATGTACTATGCACGAATTCAGGCTATAAAGGCATGGTACAGAGCAAGTGCTGATGATCGACCGATGCCAAATACCAACGCCGAGTGGTCATCAATTTACCTTACGGAGGAGCAATACCTTGAGGTAAACAAGTTGTTGCATCTCATATGGCACGAATCCATGTATTTGCTTTATTGAAAAAAATTCATGTAGGTGTCGGTGCCGTGGATGGCCACCTGATCAGAGGGTTATCGGGCCTTATGTAGATGGTGGGCTTCCCCTGAGTTTCGTGCCATTTCCGAAAGGAACAGGGGAAACCGTGGACTGAGTCGTTCCACAACTACGGCGGCGATGGACATGTGCACTTGGCTAAGACGACGCATCGCATTCTTGGGTGAACAACCTTTTCAACACGCAGAGTCCAGCCGGAGGAAGTGGCTATAACTCGAACCAACCAGGCGATGGATATGAGTGATAGTTCATCAAATGTGTTTAAATTGGAACTATTACTATTCATGTGAAAGACTATCCGTCGAACAATGTCAGTTTTGATTTTGGACCTATATGTTGATGTAAAACACTTGTTGCAACCATTTGGAACTATATGTCGTTATGTTAAATTTGTGAATGTGAATACTTATGTGAGTATATTTGTGATTGTGAATGTGTATATCTACATGAAATCTGTTTTGTTTTTGTAGATGCCAGATTTTTTAAAAAACTGAATTTTGTGTAATTTCTAAAATTTCTTATGTCTGATGGCCTGGCGTCAGCCGTCGGACATAAGGGCAGCTTATGTCCGATGGTTTATATTTAAGCCGTCGGACATAAGATACTGTTATGTCCGACGGCTGACGCTAGGCCATCGGACATAACAGTTGTGGGTCCCACCAGTCGACCGGTAAAACGATTGACAGTCACTATCTCTGACCCCGGTTGCGGCCGTCGGAGATAAGTTATGTCTGATGGTTGTCGTCGGACATAACACTATTTCCGACGCCTTATGTCCGACGGCTAGAGACCGTGGAGATAACCCAAAGCCGTCGGACATAAGCTACGTCCGACGGTTTACAGCTTATGTCCGACGGCTTTGGCCGTCGGAAGTTGTTTCGTTTACTGTAGTGAATGTATGTATCAACATCAGATGATATCTTTAGATTACAAGACCTCTTCATGCTGTTTCTCAGCGACTAAATACTACAATTCAAACTCAAGCATAAGTGGTACCAGTATTCAAATGCCATAGTTAAAGAAAATAGAATACTGCTGCACTAGACAAACATCATTTGAATACCATAGGTACAAGGTACATAAATAAAGCAATCACAGAACTTTGAAGACCATCCGTTAATTATCAACAGCACAGTAAAAGATGGTATAGATTCCTCATTTACTTTGCAGTCGCTACATGTTGATTTAATTCACATGAAAGGGTGTGGGCCAAGAAAAGATTGAACATGAAGCAATCAGAGAACTTTGAAGACTATACGTGTTTTCTCCACATAAAAACATTCAGATGTTTCAGTCTCCTCATTTCGCTTCTAAAAATATTTTAGAACACGATTATACTCGATAGATACTGAGCGAGTAATAAATCGAAGAAAACAGAAGCAAGATCATGATGTGGGTAGAAAATATGACTGAGGACAATCACTGCTTCCAAAGAGGTATAGAGCCCCAGCCTGGTCCATTACTCTTGCACCCATAGATAACTTTTTCTCGCATGCATTTTCCCTGCGTCCAACCTCACAGAGCAGGGGGCTAATGGTGCCACTTAACCAAAACATAAGTCATCGATGCAACAAAAGCGTGTACTCATGTCTACGCAAATCAAGCCAAAGACCGCTGTTCTTGATTTTCAAAAAGTACTAGCAGGAAAGTGTAATATCCAAATATTGGGAGGAATAGAATGTACAGGAATTGAGAAAATATAAAAGGTTTATTTGACTACTTATGCTAATTTTCTCATTTTTGCATCAATTATGTTAAATAAAGAAAATAGTGCATCATATTGCAATTTAATTGTTTGTGCATTTAATAATAATAATAATGACAATAATAATGATAATGAATAATAATATTATGGAAAAAATGAAAGTATAATTAAGATTGGAATTTTGGAAATTCAAAACAGGAATTTAAATTTGAATTGAAGTTTTCAATTTGGAAAACGAAAACGGGAATGAAGAGAAACACCATGCTCATGGGCTGAATTCTCGTTCTCGACCCACTTAGTGCTCAAACCACAAGCCCACACTACCCACCTGCGCCGACCAACCGGGCCCATGTGCCAGTGTCACCTGGGCGGGCTCTATCTTGTTTGCTCACCGCCACATGGGTCCCACGGGTCGGGCCACCATCCACCTCAGGTCGCAGCTGATGCCAAAACCACCGGGCAAAGCCGCCGCTGCCGCTTGGATTGTTACGCGTGCCTGGCACTGGGTGGCAATCCACGCCTGTGTATATGAGACCCAAGCCGTGATTCATCTCGGTCGGTGATCAGCAGGTGTGCGGACGAGAGTAAGGCAAGCTTGTGGATCGTTGGATTAGAATCCTGCTCTCGCGTGTTCGTACTGGTTCGCGGTGTGATCTGGGCCGTTGAGGGTGGATCGGTCGGATCCGCATGGATCGCGCGTACTTCACCATGTACTTTTTACATAAGGGACCCCAGAAAATATGATAACTAACCCGTCGTCCATCCAGGTTAGGGAGTATCTGAGTTTAAACCCTTAGATTTACAAATTTAACCCGGAGCTTTCTGGTAAATATGTGCACAACCCAGAAACAGATAAGCTGATGGCAATAATGTTGAAAATGAATTTTTGTATAAAAAATAATTTCAATAACTTGCTAAATTCATAAGTAATATATTTTAATTCCTTTTTAATCCATTCTAGTTGGATTAAAAGGACATGGCCAATACCCTAAAGTATCTATTTCCGCATAATAGATCGTATATGCATGATTGTGCATGCATGCATGCTCATGCATGCTTCGTTTATAAATTCCCTAGCTTTGTGATCATGGAGAAGAGATAGGGTATGTTTGGTTTAGCTTTTGGCTTTGGCTTTTACGCCCTAAAAGCCAAAAGCCAACCAAAGGGCTGGATCTAGGAAGCAGCTTTTTCTAAAAGCTGACTTTCTCGCAGTGCAAAACTGAAAGCACCCCTGGATCTGCTTTTAGTGGCTTTTGGATGGAACTGTGAAAACATATATCGAAGAACTTTTAACGACTTTTAGTGGTTTCCATTAAATAATTTTTAGCTTTTTAACAACTCACAGCCTACAACAGCTTTTTCCACAGCTCACAACCCACAACAACTTTTTCCACAGCCACAGCCCAACCAAACAGACCCATAGTGTCACTCCTGGGCTTTACGGGACGAAGCCGGGTGCATCTCATACATGCGCTAAGAAGACAACATATATAATAGCATAGTGTATAGAGATAAATGTCACAATAATCAGAGTACTCATTACATAGCGGAAGACTTACAAAATAAAAGATAAATATAACAAGATCTAAAATTCATCCTTGGCGCTAGAAAGTCAACTGGGAGACGACGACCTAGACCTCTCACGAACACAGCGCACATCCACCATGCGCCTCATCCAGTGGTACCTGATCTTGACCTATGAGGGGGTGTGAGACAGCAAGGGTGAGCTCACACATGTTCATCGCTCAATAAGTTGTGGGAAATAATGTGGCATGAACTCACCAAAGGTGGGAGTTCATGAAGTGTAAGGCTGATCAACAATAGAGGTTAAACTGAGCATTGCTTTTATAAGTTGGTCAAAATTTTATTAGCAGTTACTAAGTGTAAGTGAATACCAAACCATAATAAAATAATAGAACAAAATTAATAACAAATCCCATGCAAATGCAAATGACTAATTGAGTTTAGGTTCCATAATTTAATCATCAGAGAGTCCTGAGCTGCTCTTGACCGTGAGCTTGGCTAGTATACCAGTTTTACACTCTGCAGAGGTTATACCCTTTACCCACAAATCGTGTTTTCCATGTCGCCAGGGCTAGCTAGACCCTTAGACACTACCAAGGTGAATGGCTAGGGATCCACTACGAGGCCTTTACAAAGTTCCACTAGCTTCCGAAAACCCGCTACAATGTATGGAAAGAGCACTTGCAAGAATTCCTCGTCTGACTGCCATCGCAGCAAAATCAACCCGAGAACCTCCTTGCATGCAACTCCCCTACTGCCCTTGCCCCTTTTGGGTAAGGTAGTCTTCCACTAGCTTTTCTAATTAGTTAGCCAAGGGGTCCCATTCCTCCCTTGTGGTGGCACGTGTTTCTCAAGTTAAGCTCCATGTTCCAATTAACAATAATAATGATCTTAACATGAACATAAATAAAATAATAAAATAACTGGAACATGGATATAATGAAATATTAACCCAAAACCATGTGAAGCAATACCATAACTACCCATATGATTCAGGGGTAAACAAGGTAAAATAGATAAAGAGACTAGGGTGACCTATTGGGTCCCATCAAAATTAAACCTATGCATGGTAAATGATTATAAAGAATATTATTGGGTAACAAAAGTGAATCAAGGGCACAACTTGCCTGGCACTTGAGATTCCAGGTACCAACTTGCTTTTTAGATGACACGTGTCCTCGCGCTAGTCGTAGCAATACAAGCAAACATGATATAGATAAAATTAACATCACATCGAATATAAGAACAAACTGCGTAATAATAATCTACGCGTTGCTACGAGATCGCGGGATCGAGAACCACTAAAATCGGAGTTACGGATTGTGAGTTATGAATTTCTGAAGGTTCTATGTGTCTGTCATAAGATTAATTAAGAGATCAAATTTAATACAATTTTAATGTTAAAACAGTATTACATAATTATATAAAATATTAATACAGAATTATAGGAATTGGAATGGATCAATTTGGAGCTCATATGAATTTTCTATGATTTATACAAGTTGTTGCAATTAATTTTATACTAAAAATCAATTTCCTTTATCATTTATTCATTTTTACTGAACTCTGGGCTGCGCACAAAGTTAAACCGAACACCAGGGGCCTCAGCGAAAGATTCCCCCAGACTCAGAGCACATTCACCCAGGACTGCGGGTTGATTAGCTAATTTATTAGGGGCTCTTATGCAAAGTGTCGCGGCGAACGGGTATCGGCTGATTGCAACCGTTGGATCCACGATCGACGCGCCAGATTAAACCTAAGCTTATGCGAACCGGTAAGCGCCAATAGCCGCAGGATCCCCGATCTACGGCCAAACGCACCCCATCATCTAAATCTAATCCTGGCCACATGCCCGCAGATCAACGGCCTACGGTGCTTTCTCCCCAGATCTAATCCCGGCCATGCACAATTGATCCAACGGTCAACGACGCTCCCACCTACTTCACCAGCCACGCGCGGCGACGACCGAGCACAGCCGGCGGCGCCATGGCCGGAACCACCAGCACACTGCTCCCTGCTAAAACCTTGATATGGAACGCGCTACGCACTGCGGAGAATGGGGCGAGCAAAAGGGAGGGCTTACCGGAGACAGAGATGGCGCCAGAGGAGCTGCCCACGACACGCAGCTATGTATGCCGGAGGAGCTTCAGCGTCGAGCAATCACAGAGGCATAGAGGGAGCTCCCATCCAATCAATGCTACGAACTTCTTCACGGGAACCAGGCGGAGCTCCCCAACCGGTTTTCGGGGACCCAGCGTTTGGTGAACACGAAGGGCGATGGCACAGCTCGGTTCTCTCTCTCTTCGTTCTCACCTCGGACATTCGGCTGCTTTTCTATGGCCCTGGGTGCCTTGCTCTCGTCTATAGGGGATGCAGCCGAGTTCATATAGTTACGCGCAACCGAAGCGGGGCGGTTGAGAAGCCGATTTCTCTGGTCGAAGCGCACAATTCGGCGATGGTTGTTATGGCCACGGTGGCAATGCGACGAGCTAGGATGTGGGCCCTGCGATCCCGTGGCCAACTGCTCCGACGCGGATGCGCGGCGAGTGGTGGAACTGGTTTGACCGGACGGGGGAGCGGCGCGCGCATGCTGCGGGGTGTTTTCCCCACACGCCATGAGCCAGCACGCATTCTCTGTCCGCACGACGAGGTCGCGGCGGCGCATGCCAAAGCTCCTAGTTCCGACCTACCGCGCCCTAATCCTAGGTCTGAGCGGCACCATGCGAAGCAGAAGCATTAACGACCCACAAGAGAAGGTACTCACTACTGGTGAAGACATGGCTAGGCTTGCTGATCGATCGGTGCAGCCAATGGTGGTGTTTCTCGCATCGACGTGCCATTCCGGCCACCTAGGACTCCAATCTCACCTGGAGAGGTCACGAGCACTCACCTGATGACCTGGTGAAGCTTCCAAGACAGTCTCCGAAGACGTGTCACTGATGCCACGGGCCTCCCTTCGCGGCGGTGATTTTCGCTGAAGCTTGACGAGGATTGCAGCTCTCTCACAGCGGCTACCGGTGATGGTGAATAGGGGGCCAAGGGCTCGCGTTTATAAACCGCTACAGAGAGAATCCAGGCGCAAGCCGTTTGGACTAGCACGAGAAATCCGCCCGGGAACTCCGGCGGCACGATTCTGTTTCCTGGACACGGGAGCGACGCGGTAGAGGGTGATTCCGACGAGCGGGCCCCACATGGAAGTGTCCCAACAGATAAAGCAAAGGAAGAGTAGCCGAATGGGCTGGCGCGGTGGGAAAGTGGTATTGGGCCGCGAGAAGGGGTTTTGGGCCCAGCGCGCGTCAGATAGACTTTTTTTTATTTTTTTATTTTATTTTTCCTATTTTATTTCCAATTGAAATCACTTTTGAATCTGAGTTTGAAATTTTTTTATTCAAACCAAAATGCACAATCAAAATCCAGCATGATGCAATATTTTGTTTTTTGGGTATCTTTTGGTATTTATTTATTGGTTTTCATGTGATGTTCTCATGGAATGATAAATATGGATAATACACATATATACACAGGAATATCACTTTTCCTTTTAGGTTATCCTCCACAAATTACAAGTTGGGTATTACAAATCCTACCCCCCTTGAAAAGAATCTCGTCCACGAGATTTAGGAAGATCTAGGGAAAAGATGGGGAAAATCTATGCGAACCTCTTATTCTCTTTCCCAAGTAGCTTCATCTTCTCTATGATGACTTCATTGCACTTTGCACATCTTTATCACCTTATTTCTTGTAACTCGAGTCAATGTATCAAGAATCTTGACAGGATACTCCGTGTAAGTCAAATCACCCTGAACACTGAGCTCTTCCATTGGTAACTGTTCTTCAGGAACACAGAGACACTTCTTAAGTTGAGACACATGAAATACATTATGCACATCAGATAGATTATCAGGTAGTTCGAGTTGATAGGCCATCTCTCCAACTCGCCTAAAAACTCTGAATGGTCTAATAAAACGAGGGGACAATTTGCCCTTAACTTTGAATCTCCTCATTCCACGAAGTGGTGTCACCTCGAGGTACACATGATTTCTTTCCTCAAATTCCAGTGGTCTTCTTTTGTTATCAGCGTAGCTTTTCTTTGTCTGGTCGGAGCTATCCTCAAGTTCTCCCTGATTATATAGACTTGTTCTCCTGCCTCTTGAATAAGATCGGGTCCAAAGAACTATCTTCCTCTAGTCTGGTCCAAAAATAGAGGAGTCCTGCATTTCCTGTCATACAGAGTCTCGAATGGTGACATCTTCAGACTGGCCTGGTAACTATTATTATATGAGAACTCAGCATAAGGTATACTCTTGTGCCAACTACTACCATGCTGAAGGGTACAAGCTCTCAATATATCTTCCAATACTCGGTTAGTCCTTTCAGTCTGTCCACCAGTCTGAGGATGGTAAGCCGAACTAGAATTCAACTTCAAATTCGTATTCTCATGAAAACTTTTCCAAAATCTAGGGGTATCTGTGAACCTCTATCCAAAATGATCTTCGGTACACCGTGTAGAGACATAATCCGAGCCATATATAACTCTGCCAATTGAGATACCTTATAAGTAGTCTTGACCGGAATGTAATGAGCCACTTTAGCCAGTCTATCCACAATAACCCACATAGAACCATATCCTTTCGAGTGTGCGAGGCAATCCAGTAATGAAGTCCTTACCAATCTCTTCCCACTTCCACTCGGATATCTTCAGTGGATGCAATAGTCCAGCTGGCCTCTGGTGTTTGGCCTTAACTTTTTGACACGCTTCGCACATAGTCACATGTGCAGCCACATCTCTCTTCAGTCCATACCACCAGTACTTCTGCTTCAAATCATGATACATCTTGGTACTCCTAGGATGAATAGAATAATCCGAGTCATGGGTTTCCTTCAGTATAGTCTCGCAAAGGCTTTCAATCTCAGGGACACATATCCGACCCTTGAACCATACGGTGGCTTACCCATCTTCCGTGAATTCCGGACCTCGACCTTCAGTAATCAGATCCTTAATCTCTTGTATTTTAGCATCACCAATTTGTCCTTTACGGATTTCTTGTTCCAAGGTTGGTTCCACATCAATGGTAACTCCTTCGGTGTGAGCAACTATCCCTAGGTTAAGTCTCCTGAAATCCTTAGCAATCTCATTGGGTAGCTGGGCAACAACAGCTGAATGAACATGCTCCTTTCGACTCAAGGCATCTGCAACCAAATTTGCCTTGCCCGGGTGATAGTGAATTTCCAAATCTTAATCCTTAATAAGCTCCAACCAACGGTGTTGCCTAAGGTTGAGATCCTTCTGAGTGAATATTTACTTCATACTCTTATGATTCGTGTACACTTGGCTCTTGATTCCCATGATATAATGTCTCCATATCTTAAGTGCGTGTACAACAGCTGCTAATTCTGAGTCATGAGTGGGGTAGTTAAATTCTTGTTTCCACCACTGACAAGACGCGTAGGTGATCACATGTCCTTCTTGCATAAGTACACATCCCAAGCCTTGGCCACATGCATCACAATAAATGTCAAATCCTTTCTGTAGATTTGGCATAACCAACACTGGGGTGACATCAATCTCAACTTCAATTGGTTAAAACTATCTTGGTACTTCTCATTCTCTGCCCTCCTCTAGAAGTGAGGTCATAGGCTTAGCAATCTTAGAAACTCCTTCAATAAATCTCCGATAATATCCTACAAGTCACAAGAAACTCAGAATCTCTGTAACTATAGTGGGTATGCTCCACACCACTATCTCCTTGACTTTGGCAGAATCCACTGATATTCCTCCATTAGAAATGATATGTCCAAGAAGGGGCACCTCACCAATCCAAAACTCGCATTTACTGTACTTGGCGTAGAGTTGATTATCTCGTAGCTTCTGTAGCACCAATCTCAGATGTTTCTTATGATCACTTCACTCTTGGAATAAATAAGAATATCATCGATGAAAACCACGACGAATCTATTCAGATCATGAACACCTTATTCTTTAGACCCATAAAATAGGCTGGTGCATTAGTTAGTCCAAATGACATAACGGTGAACTCATATAAACCATATCGGGTCGAGAAATCCGTCTTGGGAATATTCGATGGCCTAATCTTCATTTGGTGATAACCCGGTCGGAGTTCAATCTTCGAGAATACCCTTGCACCTCTCATCCGATTAAATAAATCCTCAATGCGGGGTAACGGATACTTGTTCTTCACAGTGACATCATTAAGGGACCTATAATCCACGCACATCCCTTGTGATCCATCTTTCTTCTATATAAATAGAACTGGCGCTCCCTAAGGTGAAAAACTTAGACGAATGTACCCAGCATCCTATAATTCTGTTAACTGCTTCTTTAGTTCCTTTAGCTCTTTTACGGACATCATGTATAGCCGTTTAGAAATAGGGGCAGTCCCAGGTAAGAGATCAATTACAAACTCAACTTCCATATCTGGTGGCATCCCTAATAACTCCTCTAGAAAGACATCCGGAAAATCTCTAACTGCACGGATGTTGTCACCCACAAACTCTTCATCTACTAAGAATGTCGCTAGTCTGATGGTGGTAGTTACTGCAACTTCAACTTCAAATCTTTGTCCTTTGGAACTGGTGAGTTCTATGGTTCCTTTAGCACAGTGTATAGACTACCTTTGCCTTTCTTAACCATGACATATCAAGGATCACGTCTATAGTGCTCTCTTCTAACACTATAGGGGTAGCCCATCTGGGTTAGAAACACAGGGTGCAAAAGAAAGGATTGTAGACAAGGCATGTAATTACGAAGCATGTTACTTTGGGGAATTTATTAGCTAAGTGTGTCACCTACTAAAGCTAACACATTACCTTTTGGTGGTACATGCTAAGATGCCCAACTATAATGTTTCAATCAATCGAAGAAGCAAATCAAGCATTTATCATCAGAACAATCAACCAACATTTTTTTAATAGAGAAAATATTTTTAGTTTTGTCTTAGGTCTCCTATCTCTTAAAAAGTTCATAAATGTAGGATTCCAAGGTATGAAATCATCTTGTCTTAGAACAGAAAAGATAAGAGTAATCAGAGTATGACAACAAAAGGTGAGACAAGATCAAGATAAGATAAGTATAGAATGAATCATGGTAAGGTAAGTAGGTAAGGGTTGTCCATTTCTATCTAGGTTTCGTCCTACAGTCAACATTTCCTCTGATACCACTTCTGTCACACCCGGGCTTTAAGGGACAAAGCCGGGTGCATCTCATACATGCGCCAAGAAGACAACATATATAATAACAGAGTGTATAGAGATAAATGTCACAATAATCAGAGTACTCATTACATAGCGGAAGACTTACAAAATAAAAGATAAATATAACAGGATCTAAAATCCATCCTTGGCGCCAGAAAGTCAACTGGGAGATGACGACCTAGACCTCTCACGAACACAGCGCACATCCACCATGCGCCTCATCCAGTGGTACCTGATCTTGACCTGTGAGGGTGTGTGAGACAGCAAGGGTGAGCTCACACATGTTCATCGCTCAACAAGTTGTGGGGAATAATGTGGCATGAACTCACCAAAGGTGGGAGTTCATAAAGTGTAAGGCTGATCAACAATAGAGGTTAAAGCTGAGCATTGCTTTTATAAGTTGGTCAAAATTTTATGAGCAGTTACTAAGTGTAAGTGAATGCCAAACCATAATAAAATAATAGAACAAAATTAATAACAAATCCCATGCAAATGCAAATGACAAATTGAGTTTAGGTTCCATAATTTAATCATCAGAGAGTCCTGAGCTGCTCTTGACCGTGAGCTCGGCTAGTATACCAGTTTTACACTCTGGAGAGGTTGTACCCTTTACCCACAAGTCGTGTTTCCCATGTCACCAGGGCTAGCTAGACCCTTAGACACTACCATGGTGAATGGCTAGGGATCCACTACGAGGCCTTTACAAAGTTCCACTAGCTTCCGAAAACCCGCTATAGTTTATAGGAAGAGCACTTGCAAGAATTCCTCGTCTGACTGCTTTCGCAGCAAAATCAACCCAAGAACCTCCTTGCATGCAACTCCCCTACTGCCCTTGCCCCTTTCGGGTAAGGTAGTCTTCCACTAGCTTTCCTAATTAGTTAGCCAAGGGGTCCCATTCCTCCCTGGGCAAGGTAGTCTTCCACTAGCTTTCCTAATTAGTTAGACAAGGGGTCCCTTCCTCCCTTGTGGTGGCACGTGTTTCTCAAGTTAAGTTCCATGTTTCAATTAACAATAATAATGATCTTGACATGAACATAAATAAAATAATAAAATAACTGGAACATGGATATAATGAAATATTAACCCAAAACCATATGAATCAATAACATAAATACCCATATGATTCAGGGGTAAACAAGGTAAAATGGATAAAGAGACTAGGGTGACCTATTGGGTCCCATCAAAATTAAACCTATGCATGGTAAATGATTATAAAGAACATTATTGGGTAACAAAAGTGAATCAAGGGCACAACTTGCCTGGCACTTGAGATTCCAGGTACCAACTTGCTTTTCAGATGACACGTGTCCTCGCGCTAGTCGTAGCAATACAAGCAAACATGATATAGATAAAATTAACATCACATCAAACATAAGAACAAACTGCGTAATAATAATCTACGTGTTGCTACGAGATCGCGGGATCGAGAACCACTAAAATCGGAGTTACGGATTGTGAGTTATGAATTTCTAAAGGTTCTATGTGTCTGTCATAAGATTAATTAAGAGAACAAATTTAATACAATTTTCATGTTAAAACAGTATTACATAGTTATATAAAATATTAATACAGAATTATAGGAACTGGAATGGACCAATTTGGAGCTCATATGAATTTTCTATGATTTATACAAGTTGTTGCAATTAATTTTATACTAAAAATCAATTTCCTTTATCATTTATTCATTTTTACTGAACTCTGGGCTGCGCACAAAATTAAATCAAACACCAAGGGCCTCAGCGAAAGATTCCCCTAGACTCAGAGCACATTCACCCAAGACTGCGGGTTGATTAGCTAATTTATTAGGGGCTCTTATGCAAAGTGTCGCGGCGAACGGGTATCGGCTAATTGCAACTGTTGGATCCACGGTCGACGCGCCAGATTAAACTTAAGCTTATGCGAACCGGTAAGCACCAATAGCCGCAGGATCCCCGATCTACGGCCAGACGCACCCCGTCATCTAAATCTAATCCTGGCCACATGCCTGCAGATCAACGACCATGCACAATTGATCCAACGGTCAACAGCGCTCCCACCTACTTCACCAGCCATGCGCGGCGACGGCCGAGCACAGCCGGCGGCGCCATGGCCGGAACCACAAGCACACTGCTCCCTGCTCAAACCTTGATATGGAACGCGCTACGCACTGCGGAGAATGGGGCGAGCAAAATGGAGGGTTTACCGGAGACAGAGATGGCGCCAAAGGAGCTACCCACGACACGCAGCTATGTATGGCGGAGGAGCTTCACCGTCGAGCAATCATAGAGGCACAAAGGGAGCTCCCATCCAATCAATGCTATGAACTTTTTCACCGGAACCAGGCGGAGCTCCCCAACCGGTTTTCGGGGACCCAGCATTAGTGAACACGAAGGGCGATGGCATAGCTCGGTTCTCTCTCTCTTCGTTCTCACCTCGGACATGCAGTTGCTTTTCTATGGCCCTGGGTGCCTTGCTCTCGTCTCTAGGGGATGCGGCCGAGTTCATATATGTGACACCCTGAATTTGGGGGTATAAAATTTCTTTGCTCATATTCACAAATTCAGGTGTTACTTCCCTTTTCTCATCCTTCCCCAATCTCCTCTTTCTCATTTCTATAGGAGAAAAGTGGTTATTTTATTTGTAACTATAGTCTATTAGCTCAAACTCCAAGGGAGTATGCATTGTTGCATCATGTTGAACCCTAGATTTCACTTTTGTTTGGTGCATAATTCTTAGAAGGTCTAATTTGAATTTGTGGCTTATTTGAATTTGAATCAAATAGAGAAAATAAAAAGAAAAGAGAAAACAAATACCAAAATAAAAGAAAAAGGAAAAGAAGCCCGCTTCCCCCCGCCCCCTCGGCCTTTCGGCCCATTAGGCCCATCCCCCGCGCGCGCCTCCCCCCCCCTTCTCTCTCTGTGCCGCGGGCCCGGCCCGTCAGCGCGGCCACCTTCCGCGCGCCCGCCTCCCTCTCTCTCTGCTCGCCCGGCCCCACCCGTCGGCGCAGCCGTTTTCCCCGCGCCCGCGCCCGCTTTCCCCTCTCTCTCTGCCCGTGGGTCCCGGCTGTCAGCTTCTCCGTCTTCGCGTAACCACCGCCCCGGTCCGCGCGTGCCGCGGACTCCGCGCCCACGTCGCGCGTGGGGCTCGCCACCACCTCGCCCTTGGCCACTTGAGCCCCGAACCTCGCTCGCCATCTCCCCCTCCCTCATTTGCGCACCCGCAGACCCCTCTTCCACCTCTCCCTCGCTGCGCGCACGCCAGAGCGCCATCGCCGCGAACCGCCGCCGTCCCGAGCTCGTTTCCCGGCCGCCGTTGGAGCTCCGCCGTGTCCATTGCCACGGTGAGCTTCGCCCCGGCGTCCGCAACCCGGGACGCGCCCCAATTTCCCCTCCCCCTCCCTATTTCTCTCTACCCGCGCTCACCCGCCGTCCACCGTGCAGCCGCCGGGGTCCGCCACCGTCGACCCGGGCCGTCGTCGCGCCTTTGCCGCCACCGAGGAGTCCCCGGAGTTCGCCTTGAGGTAAGGAACCTCCCATGCCCTCTCCCTTCCCCTCTATTGCACTCTGTCGCGCTTAATTGCTCGCCGGAGTCCCTTAACGCCGCCGCCGAGCCGCTTCGCCGTGAACCGCCCCCCTCCGGTGCCCCTGCCCCGACCTAGTCCCCACCAAAAGGTTCCCCGCGCCCTCCCCAACCTCCTCGGCCATTCAGATCGCCCCAAGGACCCGCAGGGCCCCCGCGCCCCTCGTCTCCGGCGAGCTCCTCCGCCGCGGGGACGGGCGCCGCCGCCTCAGCTGGCTGGGGAAGGAGACAGAAGCCAGCCGCCCCATCCCCGCCGTCCATCTCAGATCGGGCGGCCCCGTTTTAAATAGGCCGAGTCCAATCCTAGCCGTCCGCCCAGGATCCAACGGCCCAGAGCCGTTTCCCCCGCGCCCCGCCTCCCTGCCGCTGGGCCCCGCCTGTCAGCCCGCCTGCGCCCCGCGCTACCCGCCCGGTCCCGCCTGTCAGCCCGCCTGCGCCCCGCGCTGCCCGCCCGGTCCCGCCTGTCAGCCGTCCGCCCCGCGCTGCCCGCCCGGTCCCGCCTGTCAGCCGCTCAGGCCGCCGCGCGCTCGCGCGCCCGCCCGCGATCTAATCTCGGGCGTTGATTTGAGATCCAACGGCTATGAAGGCCCGATACCCCTTCGCCCGCGCAAATTCTTAAAGAGACCCCCGGTTTTCTGTAAATTGAACCCGCCGTCCCTGGTTTCTTACAGTTAGGTCCTCGGACCTTTTATTTAATTCAAAATAGGTCCTTAGGGTATATTTTTAACCCCTAAACTTGTAAAATTCATAACTTTTCCATATGAACTCCAAATTAGGTGCTTCAAATTGCAAAATGTTCATAAAATTATTATCTATCTGTTTATGCAATGTTTCCCTGCTGTTTCTATGTCCCAATTAATAGTTGATCATTAGGGTAAAATTAATGTTATGGGAACCCTATTTGAGATAAATAAAAGATAGTAGACTTTAATAAAAGTTGGAGCACTTAAGTTTATGGACTTAAACACCTAAGTTTAGGAACTTAAAACCAGATAATGATTTAATCCCACCACTGACTTAAACCTGAGTAGTGGATAATGAATCCTTTTGTATAGTCCTCTACCCTAGACCTAGAGAATACCAGAGTGCCTATCCCCTTTCTATTATGAACTTGTGATCTCTCTGCTGCATATGTTTGGTATATTGTTTTTGTTTGTTATTTCCCAAGTGCATAGTGTGAATGATTACTTTACGTAGACAACGAGCAGTCTGTGTTTCCCGAGGGAGTTGCAGAGGAAGTTCCTGATCAGCAGTTTGGAGAAGGCAAGTGTCCTCTGACCCATTATGTCCTATTCATTTATAACTTACTACCCCGCATTACTTAACTGAAACCTAAGGATTGACTAGCTTTACACTTTACTTTATCCTTGATGACCTTATGGGCTATTATGGTTAGCATTCTGCTATTGCCTTAACTTAATCAATGAACATGATGTGAATATTTATGATACTGTTATCCTGATGATGTTGATGATCTTGTGATACTCTAGGGGGCTCAGGCTGTTTCCTGAGTACCTCTCCGTAAGGACCTGTTCGTTGAGAGACCACCCGGGATAACAGTGCAACCATGAGGGTGAAATGGGGTGCCCTTAGCTAATTAATTAGAGGAACTAGAGGTGTAGTTGCTTCGCCGTCGTGCCGTCAATGGGGTCCAGGCACAGTGCTTGCTCTGCCGAGGCTGAGTGCCGAGGTTCTTTCGTTTTGCTTTTGTTAGTCACTCTCCTGCGGGGAGGAGTACTGTGTTTATCAAACTGGAGAAACCTAACGGGCAGCTACGATCTCTAGGGAATCTTTGTAACAGCTACGTAGTGATACCCTGCCGGACCACCTAGGTAGTGGTCAATGGGGATTAGCTCTCCCCGGGCAGAAAGGGAATCATGACTCATGGGTAAAGTGTGCGACCTCTGCAGAGGGTAGTGAAACTGATATATCAGCCGTGCTCACGGTTAAGAGCAGCCTTGGGATCCTCTTTGATTAGAGATACAGATGGTTCGAGATACAAGGATTATGTTATGGTTTTGGTTCGAATATGATGATGTTGTTCCTCAATGAGGAAATGGTTCATGGGTTGGTTAATGCTAAAATCTGGCTTCTACTAATGATAAATACCTGTCCAACTAAAAGCAACTGCTTGAGCCTAACCCCACATAAAGCTAGTCCACTTCAGCCAAACGGGACATTTGCTGAGTACGTTGATGTGTACTCATCCTTGCTTTACCACAAAACACCAGGTTGTCCGCATTGTAACCACTGCTCAGGAGAAGGCGAAGCCGTGGAAGGAGACTTCCAGGAGTTCCAAGACTACGACGAATTCTAGGTGTGGGTTGGCGGCAACCCCCAGTCAGCTGCCTGTGAAGACCTTATCTTTACTGCGTTTCGCTAGCACTTTGATTTATCTGTTAAGTTGATGACTATGTGGATGTCTATGACTCTATGATGTAATAAGTTAATACTCTTTTAAGTTATTATTCGAGCAATGTGCATTGATGTTCATTTATGTAATCGCTGTGTACGTGAGTTCTGATCCTGGCACGTACATAGTTCGCATTCGGTTTGCCTTCCGAAACCGGGTGTGACAATATAGTTACGCACAACCGAAGCGGGGCGGTTGAGAAGCCGATTTCTCTGGTCGAAGCGCACAATCCGGCGATGGCTGTTATGGCCACGGTGGCAATGCGATGAGCTGGGACATGGGCCCTGCGATCCCGTGGCCAACTGCCCCGACGCGGATGCGCGGCGAGTGGTGGAACTGGTTTGACCGGACGGGGGAGCGGCGCGCGCATGCTGCGGGGTGTTTTCCCCACCCGCCATGAGCCACCACGACATTCTTTGTCCGTGCGACGAGGTCACGGCGGCGCATGCCGAAGCTCCTAGTTCCGACCTACCGCGCCCTAATCCTAGGTCTGAGCGGCACCATGCGAAGCAGAGGCATTAACAACCCACCAGAGAAGGTACTCACTACTAGTGAAGACGTGGCTAGGCTTGCTGACCGATCGGTGCAGCCATTGGTGGTGTTTCTCGCATCGACGTGCCATTCCGGCCACCTAGGACTCCAATCTCACCTAGAGAGGTCACGAGCACTCACCCGATGACCTAGTGAACCTTCCAAGACGATCTCCGAAGACGTGTCACTGATGCCACGGGCCTCCCTTCGCGGCGGCGATTTTCGCTGAAGCTTGACGAGGATTGCAGCTCTCTCACAGCGGCTACTGGTGATGGTGAACAGGGGGCCAAGGGCTCGCGTTTATAAACCGCTACAGAGAGAATCCATGCGCAAGTCGTTTGGACTAGCATGAGAAATCTGCCCGGGAACTCTGGCGGCGCGATTCTGTTTCCTGGACGCAGGAGCGACGCGGTAGAGGGTGATTCCGACGAGCGGGCCCCACATGGAAGTGTCCCAACAGATAAAGCAAAGGAAGAGTGGCCGAATGGGCTGGCGCGGTGGGAAAGTGGTATTGGGCCGTGAGAAGGGGTTTTGGGCCCAGTGCGCGTCAGATAGACTTTTTTTCTTTTATTTTATTTTTCCTATTCTATTTCCAATGAATTCACTTTTGAATCTGAGTTTGAAATTTTTTTTATTCAAACCAAAATGCACAATCAAAATCCAGCATGATGCAATATTTTGTTTTTTGGGAATCTTTTGGTATTTATTTATTGGTTTTCATGTGATGTTCTCATGGAATGATAAATATGGATAATACACATATATACACAGGAATATCACTTCTCCTTTTAGGTTATCCTCCACAAATTACAAGTTGGGTATTACAGAGAGTTACATGGCTCACAGGGGTATCCAAAGCTATAGCCTACACTACAGGTCATACAAGACAAAATCCCAAACGGAACAATGGCGTTACAAATGTTCCGGTTCTACACATGTATGTTGCTCTGCATGTAGTGTCATGTTTTGGTTGTATATTAGATGGTATGCCGCCCTTCCTCCTAATTTCATTAATTTCTCTAATAATTTAGAGAGTAAATTTCATAAACAATTCTTTTCCCTAGAATACAAATTAGGGGTAGCTGATTTAGCTTCAGTCCGACAGGTACGCGAAGAATCGGTTAATGATTATATCTGAAGGTTACGGAACACTAGAAATCGATGTTTTCGGATCCATGTCGGAAACAAAGAGCTAGCAGGGCTGACTTTTAATGGGTTGCTATCCTACTTAAGAGACAAATTAGGTGAGACCTAGTTCTTCTCAATAGCTCAGCTACATCAGCGGGATTTGGCCTATGAAAGCCGATTTAAAGAGACATCAAAATCGGCTGTCCGTACTATACATCTAGTAGAGCGTGATAGTTCAGATGATGAATCCATAGATGTATATACCACTGAGTTTGTTTGGCCAACAAAGGCCACATATTGTGCATGTTCTTCCTTACAGCTGGTTCAAAAGAATCGATAGGAAGAGATTATATTTACCTTTAATGTCAATATTTGACGAGCTACTAAAAAATGACAACATTAAATTAACTCATTCTATTCCTCCTATGGATGAATTAAAGAGACAGACTTATTGTAAGTGACATAATTCTTTTTTCCATGCCACTAATGATTGTAATGTTTTTCGTCGATAAGTACAATTGGCCATGAATGAGGACTGGTTGGCTTTTTAGGGGATGTAAGTGGACACACAACCATTTCATATCAATACAATAGAACCCACGAACAAAAAGATCTTGGTTCGACCCGAAGTGGCCGATAAAGGCAAAGACAAAAACATCATCATTGGTGATCCTCACACATCAAATATATCACAAGAAGAGATTTTCTGAAGGTTCCGGACAGATATACTAACATGTCCAAAGGCACTGGGGGCAGGCTTGTCACACCCAGTTTTAGAAGGCAAACTGAATGCGAACCATGTACGTGCCAGGATCAGCAATTCACGTACACAGCAGTTACATAACATGGACATCATCACACAGTGCTCAAATAGTATTAAAAAGGGAAAAATAGTCGATTACATCATATGTCTGAGACATCCACATAGTCTTTACAATAAATCAAAGTGCGGAAATGAAACGTGGATAACTGCGGCCTTCACAGGCAGCCGACTGGGGGTTGCCGCTAACCCACACCTAGAACTCGTCGTAGTCCTGGAACTCCTGGAAGTCTCCTTCCACGGCTTCATCTCCTGAGCAGTGGTTGCAATGCGGACAACCTGGGGGGTGGTGTGTAGAGCAAGGGTGAGTACACATCAACATACTCAGCAAGTGTCCTGTTTGGCTGTAGTGGACTAGCTTTATGTGGGGGTAAGTCAAGCAGTTGCTTTTAGTTGGTCAGATTATTATTACTAGTAGAGAAAGCCAAGTTTTAGATTTAACCCACGTTATTAACCCAAACGTACTCCTTTCCAAACGGAAAGAGTACCACTTACCATTACCAGAGTCAAAACCAAGAACCATCAATCTCATTGCCACCTATAATCCAAACATCTCTGATCAAGTACCACTAATCACTGGAGCTCCCTTGGCCGCTCATAACCGCGAGCACGGCTGATATATCAGTTTCATAACACTCTGCAGAGGTTGTGCACTTTACGCATGAGCCGTTGTCGGGGACCATAATTAGGGGTACCCCCAAGACTCCTAATCTTAGCTGGTAACCCCCATCAGCACTAAGCTGCAAAGGCCTGATGGGTGCGATTAAGCCAAGGCTCGGTCCACTCAAGGGACACGACCTCGCCTCACCCGAGCCCAGCCTCGGGCAAGGGCAGCCGACCCCGGAAGATTCACGTCTCGCCCGAGGACCCCCTCAAGCGACGTACACACCTTCGGCTTGCCCGAGGCCCAGTCTTCGCCAAGAAGCAACCTTGGCCAGATCGCCACACCAACCGACCGAATCGCAGGAGCATTTAATGCAATGATGGCCTGACATCTTATCCTGTCATGCGCCCTTCAGTCGACAGAGCCGAAAGTGACCGCAGTCACTTCGGCGCTCCACTGACCGGCCTGACAAGAAGACAGCGCCGCCTGCGTCGCTCCGACTGCTGTGCCACTCGACAGAGTGAGGCTGACAGCAGCCAAGTCCGGCCTCAGGCGCCATAGGAAACTTTGCCTCGCCCGACCCCAGGGCTCGGACTCGGGCTCGGCCCCGGAAGACGACGAACTCCGCTTCGCCCGACCCCAGGGCTCAGACTCGGGCTCGGCCCCGGAAGACGACGAACTCCGCCTCGCCCGACCCCAGGGCTCGGACTCGGGCTCGGCCCCGGAAGACGACAAACTCCGCCTCGCCCGACCCCAGGGCTCGGACTCGGGCTCGGCCCCGGAAGACGACAAACTCCGCCTCGCCCGACCCCAGGGCTCGGACTCGGGCTCGGCCCCAGAAGACGATGAACTCCGCCTCGCCCGACCCGGGGCTCGGACACGACCTCGACCTCGGAAGACCGACTCGACCCCAACCTCGGAGGAGCCTCTGCCTCGCCTGACCCAGGGCTCGAACCGACCACATCACAGGGGGGTCCATCATTACCCTATCCCTAGCTAGCTCAGGCTACGGATAACAGGACCGACGTCCCATCTGGCTCGCCCCGGAAAACAGATAATGATGGCGCCCCGTGTGCTCCATGACGACGGCGGCTCTCAGCCCCTTATGGAAGCAAAGAGACGTCAGCAAGGACTCGACAGCCCCGACAGCTGTCCTTCCGCAAGGCTCCAACGCTCCTCCGACGGCCACGACATCACATGAATAGGGTGCCAAAACCTCTCTGACTGCCACGACGGCATGTACTTAGGGCACTAGCTCCTCTCTGCTAGACACGATAGCGCACTACTACACCCCCATTGTACACCTGGACCCTCTCCTTACGCCTATAAAAGGAAGGTCCAGGGCTCTCTTACGGGAAGGTTGGCCGCGCGGGAGGACGGGGCGACGCGTAGAGTCCCTTGCTCTCCCCCCCCCCCCCGCGTGGACGCTTGTAACCCCCTACTGCAAGCGCACCCGACCTGGGCGCAGGGCAACACGGAGGCCGCGGGTTTTCCCCTCTCTTCTACCCCCCTTCGTGCTCCGCCTCGCGCCGACCCATCTGGGCTGGGACACGCGGCGACAATTTACTCGTCGGTCCAGGGACCCCCCGAGGTCGAAACGCCGACAGTTGGCACGCCAGGTAGGGGCCTGCTGCGTGTTGACGAACAGCTCCCCGTCAAGCTCCAGATGGGTAGCCTCCAGCAACCTTTCCAACCCGGGACGGTGCTCCATTTCGGGAGTCTTAAGTTCATGTCCCTCGACGGCAGCTACGACATGATACTCCTTCCTCCGCCGTGCGACGGCGACAATGGCGGCCGACAACCCGCCCGCCGGCGGCGGAATCGACGACATCTTCCCCACGAGACGGAAGAACGGTGTCCGAGTTTGTCCCGTCACCTCCCCCGCCGGAGGAGGAGGAGGCGGGGCAAACATGGCCGAGCAGGAGGCGGCACCTCATCGGCTGTCGAGCGAGTCGACGGCGCCGGCGCTCCGACGGGGGACACGTCGGGCGTCGACCTCGCGTCTGAGATGAAGACGAGCGTCGTTTCCCCGCAACACGCCAACTCCAAGCGGACGGACGACGCCAGCACGCTCGCGAAGGACTTGCTGGGCGTCACCCTCGTACCTGAGACGACGGTGCAGTCCGCCCCTGACGTGACAACTTCACCACCTGTCGACCAAGAGGTACCGACCGACTCTCGTCTCATGCCTTTTGGATTCGGCCTCGACCCACCAAGTGACCCCGCTTTGGTGGAAGCCTTCATAGAGGCATGCACCAACCCTCCGGGGTATCATATGCGGTCACCCTGGGACCGGCTGACGGCCGTCTCGACCTACGGACCCTCGGGTTCCGAGGAAGATGACGAGCCCGACTTTGGTTGGGATTTCTCCGGGCTCGGTAACCCCAGCGCCATGCGGGACTTCATGACCGCATGCAACTACTGCCTTTCCGATTGTTCCGACGGTAGCCACAGCTTCGGCGACGAAGACAGCGGCCTAAGTCGTGAATGTTTCCACGTCGATCTAGGGGGTCCCGACGAAGGCAACCATCTTGGTATACCGGAAAACGGTGATCCCCCTAGGCCTGCGCCTCGCGTTGACATCCTTCGGGAGCTAGCTGTGGTCCCAGTCCCTACGGGGGGTCAGGATTGAAAGCTCTCTTGTGAGTTTTGGTGTTTGGATGACAACTCAATTAAAGGACTAACAAGTGTACTAAATGTTGAACAGGTGCTTAAGGTAAATCTAACAGGGTTCAACACAAGTGAACAAATATGATGGTCCAAGAACTGGATTATGGATACATAATGGACATCATAAGTAAGATGGACATTGCATAAAGTGAGACTCGGGTGCATAGCTCGGAGACAACTGATCAAGCCAAGGACGGAGGCAAGAAGAGCTTCGAGGTACCAAGTGCACGGGAGAAGGTCAAGGAGGCTGAGGAACCCAAAGCCAAGGGTGAAGAAGAAGGCTTGCAAAGTCAAGGGTGATCAAGTTGAGAACAGCTACGGCACATCAAGGATCACTACATAAGGACGTGACTTACAACCAATGAGGTAACAGCTACAGTTATGTGGTGTAAGTCATAAGGCTCAAGATCTAGCTCTAAGAAGGAGATCAAGATCACTAGAAGGAGAACAAGTGTCAAAACCAGGACTGGAAGCAGCCCAAAAGAGCTAAGTTCACCTTGATCTTTAGTTTGGGTTGTTCCTATGTTTGGAGATGTTCTATGTGACCTATGCAGGATGTTGGAGCTAAGAAATGTCAATCTAGATCAAGTCAAGCAGACTTGATGAGTTAAGAGTCCAACATCAAAGCTCAAGCATGTCAAATGCTATAGATGTAATAATTAAGAGAAGGTATGTTTCTAGACTTAGTACATTGGTTTTGTGGACTAATATACTTGTCTAAGTGTTAGAAATAGAAAGAAGAAGAAAAGGAAAGAGGTGCGAAAGGCTTGGCTGTGTACAGCCAAGATTCAGCTCAGTCTGGCACACCGGACTGTCCGGTGGTGCACCGGACAGTGTCCGGTGCGCCAGGTTGAACTCCGTCGAAAAGGTCGCTCTCGGGAGGAGTCTGGCGACGTACGGCTAATTCACCGGACTGTCCGGTGCGCCACCCGACAGAAGGCAAGATTTGCCTTCCTGGATTACTTCCAACGGCTCCTAGGCCCCTTGTGCCTATAAAAGGGACCCCTAGGCGCCTCAAGCAATGAACAAGCGCAGCCAACAAGTGTAGACATCACTCGAATCAATTCTCACTCTCCCTCTTGTGTGTAACTCTATTGTTTGTGTAGAAGGCACAGCTATAAGCCTTAAGAGAGAGGAGAAGTGCTGCTTAGAGCTAGAGCAAGGTCTTGAGCGTATCGTTACTCTACCGAGGTGCTGCCGAGAAGTTTGTAAGCAGCCACGGTGTTGTTGTAACCCATCTCAATAGTGAAAGGCTCTATCTGTCATACTGACAGATCTGAGCAAACGGAGGAAGGAGTTGAAACAGACTCCAAGCCCAGGTGTGGCTAACTCCAACGAGGACTAGGCAAGCATTTCAGGCTTGGCCGAACCTCGGGATAAATCCTTGCGTCTGTGTGCTCTGTTCTGTATTGTACTCTGACTCTCTGTCTTACTCGCTTTTATATCTGCACTTCACTACTTACTTGTGGTACTAGCTTTCCTTGAAGTGCAGGATATTCTTAAGACAGGAACTTCAATTCCACTGCAACCTACTCGAAGGGTTCTTCACTCCACTGCGATCCTGTCTTCGAGTAGAGTAAGATTTAAGTTTTAAAGTGATAATTTTTATTCGCCTATTCACCCCCCCTCTAGGCGACATCCAGATCCTGTTCCCGGGCCAAAGGGAACTTTCAATTGGTATCAGAGCTAGGCCTCTCCAGTGTGGGCTTAGCCGTCCGGAGATGACGATGTCGTCACAAGAGGTAACTGTAGAACTTCTTTTAGGCGATGGTTCTAATTACAAGTCTTGGTTCGTCTCTATTTATAGTGCTTTCATGAGTGTTGATCCTGATTTGAGGCAGATTTTTAGTAGAAGTATTTTTCCCTCTAATGTTAGTAAAAATCCTTCAAATGATGAACTAAGATGTCTATCTCTAAATCACCATGCTTGCAACATCTTAGTTGATTCTCTTTCTAGAGGTGCTTATTTTGCAATCATGAGTAGTGATAGTGATCTATTTGTTGATGCTCATGATTTATGGAATAGAATTAAAGAAAAATATTCTGTGGCAAATTGTGATGCTCCCACTCCCTATATTACTTGTGATACTAACCATCCAAAGGGAGAAGAACAAGAACGATGGCACCCAAACGATGAATCCACCTCGTCGACAGGATTGTTCTCCACTAGTGATAAATGTTTTATTGCTAACAATGACGGTGGAGACGAAAGCCATAATGAGGAGGAATATGAGGATGATAGCGAGGATGAATCTTCATCATCACAAGGTACATTTTCCTATATTGCTTCCACTGACATTAATGACAGGGAAAATGAGACCGATGATGTGGAAGAAGAGGAGATTCGCCGTTTCTACAACCATCTCAACAAAGCAGACAAAGCTCTCTTGGTTAAGTTGTTGAGAAGAAACAAGGAACAAGGCGAGACGCTTCTCAGGCTAGAGGAGACTCTCATCAAAACCAACGACAGCCTGGAGAAGATGACCAAAGAACATGAGGAGCTAAAGTACTCTCATGGGAATTTGGTCCAACGGTATGAATCGATTTTAATTGAGCAAAGAAATAATCATGATGTATTATCTAATGCTGCTCAACTTAAAATTGAAGATTCTATGCTTAGGAATCAAGTAGAATTGTTAAGTCATGATAACCTTGCTCTTACTGAAAAATATGACTTTTTGTCTCGTTATCATGATAATCTCTTGGATAGACATATCATGCTTGAAGTTGCTCATGAGGTCGTAATTACGAACTTAAATTCATGTGAACTTCATTCTTGCACAAGTACACATTTAGATAATTCATCACCATGTGCTAACCCCTGTTGTTCAAAAGAAAGCCAATGTTTGAATAAGCATCAAGCTGCAGGGTCACAAAAGAAATTGTGTGGGAACAAGAAACAAAGACAACTGAGGAGAAGACACATTGCTCAACTATCTCAAGATATCCACGGGCACGTGGTGAAGAAGCTTGAGAAAGGAAAAACTGCAGCAAGTGTCAAGCTCAATAAGAAAAATGTTCCTAAAGATGAAGAAATCAACATGAGCTTGGAAAAAGGTAAAGATTCAATTAATCATGTTGTTTGCACTGACCTTCTCTCCATGTCATTCAAGTACAAAAAGGGAAAAGGAAAAAGGAGGTGTTTCAAGTGCAAGAAGTTAGGCCACCTCATCGCGTCTTGTCCGTACAAAGACAAGAATGAAGGGACAAGGAGTTGTTTTGGATGCAACAATAAGGACCACACGATCACTTCATGTCCGGTCATGAAGAATCAAGGATGTGCATCCTCCAAGGTGACCCTCACCAAGGAAAATGACACACAGCAAGCGTCATGTCAGGTTGAGCGACGCTTCTGCTACAAGTGTGGTGAGCAGGGTCATCTATCCAAGGTATGTTATAAAGGTAAGATTCCTAAGCAAGTGAATTTGTCTCAATTTTATTCGCGTAGGAGACCCAAATCATACACATGTGCTAGATCTATAACGAGATCACCTAGAACTAGCACAAAGGCAATTTGGGTACCAAAGGCACATTTAGATGATCATTATGGACCCATCCCGAGATGGGTACCAAACTGTGCTAACTAGACCTTGCAGGTGCTTTGAGATGGACTGGAGACCATGGGAGAGCTTAAGACAGTTGTTAATTGTTTTGGTGTCTATTGACCCAAGGTTGAATTATTGTGAAACACTAATCCCATGTTCATCTCAAGTAAAATAAGGTGTATAGGTCCTGAATCATTATTGGTGAATCAAGTAAAGGACTTTGATGAGAATCTACAACTTGCTCTCCAAAGGATGGTACCCGTGTATTTTTAAGTACATAATTGCAATTTAGTATTGCTCTTAAGTTGGCTTGTTGTGCTACCTGTCTTTGGAGTAGTTATGCTTTATGATTGCCTGTGTTAAATGAATCATAATGATGTTTGCTTAATCATGACTGGTGCTATATAGGATATATCTTTTGAATCATTCATGGGTAGCTCTTTCATTTGTTATATCCACAACGATTAACTCTCGTGGTGTATATGGATAAACCTGTAACTTTTTGTAAGTCATGCTATGTGCAATTATGACATTTTGTTTAGTCCATGTTCACATGATTACCCTAGTACTGTGTGAATTTCAAATCCATGTCGTGCCCTTTTGAGCTATGAGGTGCATGAGCAAAAGGAGCCCTGAATTGGTGATAACAAGTGCTCTCATAAAGGAAAAGGTATGGAAAATGGAACTGTGCAATTTTATTGAATATCTTGAA
Source organism: Zea luxurians (assembly GCA_029449295.1). Taxonomy (NCBI): domain Eukaryota; kingdom Viridiplantae; phylum Streptophyta; class Magnoliopsida; order Poales; family Poaceae; genus Zea; species Zea luxurians. Next base: position 112,864,793 of record JAOPSE010000007.1, read on the forward strand.
GTTCCATTGATAGTGATCATAGTTGTGTTCTTGCATTTCATTGGTAGTATCGTGGCTTAGGAGACTTATGCCTTAAAATGTTGTTTCTTCTGGTGTACCTAAAGAACCTTCTTAACTATGATGTGCTTAAGACATGATCGTGTTGTTTTTCAGTTGGTATATGTGATGCACTGATAGTTAAGTATGAAGCATGTCTAAGTTGCGTGTAAATGTTAGACTTCCTGTGAGTATTCAATTGGCTTAGGTGCTCCTGAGGCATGCATTGTTGTATTTAGTCAACCTTTCATTTAGCCTTCAAGTTGTATTAAGTGGCTTTCAATTTGGTATTTAATTGATATCTCTTTGGGATGAAAGTGATAGAGTATGCCTTGACCAAGGTATGTTGTGATCCCCTCTAGTTCTAAGGAAGCTAGAATGTGCAAAGTGCAAGTCATTCAAATACTTGATGCACAACTTGAGGGGGAGCACACATAACTTGTGTCTTTTGAGACTAACTGTTTCTTGAGCAATCTTGTATAGTCTCTAGGTGGAAAAGAGAAGATGAGCACGAAATGGAGCAATCAGGATTTGGGTACCTCTGTAAGTCAAGTAATTGGTGTCTTAAGTCATGAGTAATTGTATATCTTTAGATTGCTCATGCTCTATAATATCTGGTGATAATAGATGCTTATTCTTAAATATCATGGAGCTATGATAATAAATGAACTTGCAATTGGTATCTTTCAATTGGTAGCTGTGATAGTTTGCTTCATTTGACATCTTTTGATAATCATTAGAATAGAAGTTTCTTCTTGTGCCCAATACTATAACTTGTTCTAAGTTTGGTGTCTTAGCAACAAGAAAAGGTTAGGATAAAGAATCAGGCACAAGTGTGGAGAAGCTCTCGAGAGATTAAATACTTTCAAGATGGGAAGTACACTACAACATGGTAAAGGTACAAAAGGAAGTATTAACCTTTTTGCATATATGTATCTTACCTAAATGTTGATAGTGCATATGTTCAATAAGTAAGGGGGAGTTTTGATAGTCGTTTTTCCTCCTTAACACCCTGCTGTCCCTTGACATCATCCTATGTTCTTGCTTGAGTATGGTTTTTGGTGTTTGATGTCAAAGGGGGAGAAGTTGTGGCATTAAAGCTTATCTCAACCTGAGAGGAAAGCTTATCCTAAGGGGTGATGTGTTAGTTTGAGCTTTGCCAGTGTGATATGATATTCATATGCTTCTTACAGTATTATATGTGTTGCATGGACTAGTGTTTCCGCTGCGATGCGATGAATTATTAATTGGCTTCTGTAGTGTAATAGATAGTCATGTGGTTAATGGTGCTTTAAGATTGCTTTAAATTGGTATCTTAGTTTAAATTGGTATCTTAATGGTGATTAGTGGTAGGTTGATATTCCTGTGATATATCCACTAATTTGAATGGTGTTTATCTCTGATTATGTGCACTTGTGTGTTATAGCATCATGGTTTGATTCTTGACAATGCATCCAAAAAAGAAATGTTTCGAATTGCCTAAGTATGTGCAAATTGGCGTCTGAGGCCAAAATTATGTTTTTGAAGTAAGCACATATTTAGGGGGAGCATTCTATAAACTGAGAATTAATTTGTGCTTTAAATCTTATTCTTATGTAAGCTTTAATTGTGTTGCCATCAATCACCAAAAAGGGGGAGATTGAAAGCTCTCTTGTGAGTTTTGGTGTTTGGATGACAACTCAATTAAAGGACTAACAAGTGTACTAAGTGTTGAACAGGTGCTTAAGGTAAATCTAACAGGGTTCAACACAAGTGAACAAATATGATGGTCCAAGAACTGGATTATGGATACATAATGGACATCATAAGTAAGATGGACATTGCATAAAGTGAGACTCGGGTGCATAGCTCGGAGACAACTGATCAAGCCAAGGACGGAGGCAAGAAGAGCTTCGAGGTACCAAGTGCACGGGAGAAGGTCAAGGAGGCTGAGGAACCCAAAGCCAAGGGTGAAGAAGAAGGCTTGCAAAGTCAAGGGTGATCAAGTTGAGAACAGCTACGGCACATCAAGGATCACTACATAAGGACGTGACTTACAACCAATGAGGTAACAGCTACAGTTATGTGGTGTAAGTCATAAGGCTCAAGATCTAGCTCTAAGAAGGAGATCAAGATCACTAGAAGGAGAACAAGTGTCAAAACCAGGACTGGAAGCAGCCCAAAAGAGCTAAGTTCACCTTGATCTTTAGTTTGGGTTGTTCCTATGTTTGGAGATGTTCTATGTGACCTATGCAGGATGTTGGAGCTAAGAAATGTCAATCTAGATCAAGTCAAGCAGACTTGATGAGTTAAGAGTCCAACATCAAAGCTCAAGCATGTCAAATGCTATAGATGTAATAATTAAGAGAAGGTATGTTTCTAGACTTAGTACATTGGTTTTGTGGACTAATATACTTGTCTAAGTGTTAGAAACAGAAAGAAGAAGAAAAGGAAAGAGGTGCGAAAGGCTTGGCTGTGTACAGCCAAGATTCAGCTCAGTCTGGCACACGAACTGTCCGGTGGTGCACCGGACAGTGTCTGGTGCGCCAGGTTGAACTCCGTCGAAAAGGTCGCTCTCGGGAGGAGTCTGGCGACGTACGGCTAATTCACCGGACTGTCCGGTGCGCCACCCGACAGAAGGCAAGATTTGCCTTCCTGGATTACTTCCAACGGCTCCTAGGCCCCTTGTGCCTATAAAAGGGACCCCTAGGCGCCTCAAGCAATGAACAAGCGCAGCCAACAAGTGTAGACATCACTCGAATCAATTCTCACTCTCCCTCTTGTGTGTAACTCTATAGTTTGTGTAGAAGGCACAACTATAAGCCTTAAGAGAGAGGAGAAGTGCTGCTTAGAGCTAGAGCAAGGTCTTGAGCGTATCGTTACTCTACCGAGGTGCTGCCGAGAAGTTTGTAAGCAGCCACGGTGTTGTTGTAACCCATCTCAATAGTGAAAGGCTCTATCTGTCATACTGACAGATCTGAGCAAACGGAGGAAGGAGTTGAAACAGACTCCAAGCCCAGGTGTGGCTAACTCCAACGAGGACTAGGCAAGCATTTTAGGCTTGGCCGAACCTCGGGATAAATCCTTGCGTCTGTGTGCTCTGTTCTGTATTGTACTCTGACTCTCTGTCTTACTCACTTTTATATCTGCACTTCACTACTTACTTGTGGTACTAGCTTTCCTTGAAGTGCAGGATATTCTTAAGACAGGAACTTCAATTCCACTGCAACCTACTCGAAGGGTTCTTCACTCCACTGCGATCCTGTCTTCGAGTAGAGTAAAATTTAAGTTTTAAAGTGATAATTTTTATTCGCCTATTCACCCCCCCCCCCTCTAGGCGACATCCAGATCCTGTTCCCGGGCCAAAGGGAACTTTCAAGGACGCACAGCTCGAGCAAATCCGCAAGATGCAGGCCAGGCTCGACGAGGGGGCAGGAACACTTGAGCCGCTCCGCCGGAACATCGGGCAGGAATGGGTAGACCAAGCTCCGGCCGGAGAAGCGCGTCATCTACCCCAGGGCGTCCAGCTCCGCATCGCCGATGACGTCAGGGCAAGGCCGCCACCGGCTTCCAGTGGGGTCGGCCAGAACCTGGCTGCAGCAGCGATACTTCTCCGCGCGATGCCGGAACCATCAACCACCGAAGGGCGGCGGATCCGGGGAGAGCTCAAGAATCTCCTGGAGGATGCCGCGATCCGACGGGCCGAGAGCTCTACCTCCCGAAGGCAGGGATACCCCTCGGAGCACCGCGCCGCGACTTCCTGATTCATGCGGGAAGCCTCGGTCCACACCGGGCGCACGCGCAACACAGCGCCTGCAGCCCCGGGACGCCTCGACAATGAGCACCATCACCGCAACCATCGAGCCCGCCTCGACAAGAGGGTGCACCGAGGCTACCACCCCAGGCGTGGGGGACGCTACGATAGCGGGGAGGATCGGAGCCCCTCGCCCGAACCGCCCGGCCCGCAGGCTTTCAGCCGAGCCATACGACGGGCGTCGTTCCCGACCCGGTTCCGAACCCCGACTACCATCACAAAGTACTCGGGGGAGACAAGGCCGAAACTGTGGCTCGCGGACTACCGGCTGGCCTGCCAACTGGGTGGAACGGACGATGACAATCTCGTCATCCGCAACCTCCCCCTGTTCCTCTCCGACTCCGCTCGGGCCTGGCTGGAGCATCTGCCTCCGGGGCAGATCTCCAACTGGGACGACCTGGTCCAAGCCTTCGCCGGTAATTTCTAGGGCACGTATGTGCGCCCTGGGAACTCCTGGGATCTCCGAAGCTACCGCCAGCAGCCGGGAGAGTCTCTCCGGGACTACATCCGGCGATTCTCAAAGCAGCGCACTGAGCTGCCCAACGTCACCGACTCGGATGTCATCGGCGCGTTCCTCGCAGGCACCACCTGCTGTGACCTGGTGAGCAAGCTGGGTCGCAAGACCCCCACCAGGGCGAGCGAGCTGATGGACATCGCCACCAAGTTCGCTTCTGGCCAGGAGGCGGTTGAGGCCATCTTCTGGAAGGACAAGCAGCCCCAGGGCCGCCAGCCGGAAGATGTTCCCGAGGCGTCCGCTCAGCGCAGCACCAAGAAGAAAGGCAAGAAGAAGTCGCAAGCGAAACGCGACGCCGCTGACGTGGACCTTGTCGCCGCTGCTGAGTACAAGAACCCTCAGAAACCTCCTGGAGGCGCCAATCTATTCGACAAGATGCTCAAGGAGCCATGCCCCTATCATCACGGACCCGTCAAGCACACCCTTGAGGAATGCGCCATGCTTCGGCGTCACTTTCACAGGGCCGGGACACCTGCGGAGGGTCGCAGGGCCCCCCACGACGACAAGAAGGAGGATCACCAGGCAGAGGAGTTCCCCGAGGTCCGCGACTTCTTCATGATCTATGGTGGGCCACTGGCGAACGCCTCGGCTCGGCACCGCAAGCAAGAGCGTCGGGAGGTCTGCTCGGTGAAGGTGGTGGCGTCAGTCTACCTAGGCTGGTCCGACAAGCCCATCACCTTCGACCAGGGCGATCACCCCGACCGCGTGCCGAGCCCGGGGAAATATCCGCTCGTTGCCGACCCCGTCATCGACAACGTCAGGCTCACCAAGGTCCTCATGGACGGAGGCAGCAGAAGGGAAACCCTCATGTTCACGGGATCATCTTTTCAGAAGGGAAACCCTCATGTTCGAAGTGGTCGGGTTCCGAGGAACCTACCACGCGGTACTGGGGAGGCCATGCTACGCCAAATTCATGGCCGTCCCCAACTACACCTACCTCAAGCTCAAGATGCTGGGCCCCAACGGGGTCATCACCGTCGGCCCCACGTACCGACACGCGTACGAATGCGATGTAGAGTGCGTGGAGTACGTCGAGGCCCTCGCCGAATCCGAGGCCCTCATCGCCGACCTGGAGAGCCTCCCCAAGGAGGCGCCAGACGTGAAGCGCCATGCCGGCAACTTTGAGCCAGCGGAGACGGTTAAGTCCGTCCCTCTCGACCCCAGCAACGATGCCTCCAAGCAAATCCGGATCGGCTCCGAGCTCGACCCCAAATAGGAAGCAGTGCTCGTCGACTTTCTCCGCGCAAACGCCGAAGTTTTCGCGTGGAGTCCCTCGGACATGCCTGGCATACCGAGGGATGTCGCCGAGCACTCACTGGATATCCGAGCTGGAGCCCGACCCGTGAAGCAACCTCTGCGTCGATTCGACGAAGAAAAGCGCAGAGCCATAGGCGAGGAGATCCACAAGCTGGTGGCCGCAGGGTTCATCAAAGAGGTATTCCATCCCGAATGGCTTGCCAACCCCGTGCTTGTGAGAAAGAAAGGAGGGAAATGGCGGATGTGCGTAGACTACACTGGTCTAAACAAAGCATGCCCAAAAGTTCCCTATCCTCTGCCTCGCATCGATCAAATCATGGATTCCACTGCGGGATGCGAAACCCTGTCTTTCCTCGATGCCTACTCAGGGTATCACCAAATCAGGATGAAAGAGTCCGACCAGCTCGTGACTTCTTTCATCACACCTTTTGGCATGTACTGCTATGTTACTATGCCATTTGGTTTGAGGAATGCGGGTGCGACGTACCAAAGGTGCATGAACCACGTGTTCGGCGAACACATTGGTCGAACGGTCGAGGCTTATGTCGATGACATCGTAGTCAAGATAAGGAAAGCCTCCGACCTCCTTTCCGACCTTGAAACAACATTCCGATGTCTCAAGGCAAAGGGCGTAAAACTCAATCCCGAGAAGTGTGTCTTCGGAGTCCCCTGAGGCATGCTCTTGGGGTTCATCGTCTCCGAGTGGGGCATCGAGGCCAACCCGGAGAAAATTGCGGCCATCACCAACATGGGGCCCATCAAGGACTTGAAAGGCGTACAGAGGGTCATGGGATGCCTTGCGGCTTTGAGCCGCTTCATCTCGCGCCTCGGCGAAAGAGGCCTACCTCTATACCGCCTCTTAAGAAAGACCGAGTGCTTCACTTGGACCTCCGAGGCCGAGGAAGCCCTCGGGAACCTGAAGGCACTCCTTACGAACGCGCCCATCTTGGTGCCCCCCGCCGCCGGAGAAGCCCTCTTGATCTACGTCGCCGCTACCACTCAGGTGGTCAGCGCCGCGATCGTGGTTGAGAGACAAGAAGAAGGGCATGCATTGCCCGTCCAGAGGTCAGTTTACTTCATCAGTGAGGTACTATTCGAGACCAAGATCTGCTACCCGCAAATTCAGAAGCTGCTATATGTGGTGATCCTGACGCGGCAGAAGTTGCGACACTACTTCGAGTCTCATCCGGTGATTGTGGTGTCATCCTTCCCCTGGGGGAGATCACCCAGTGCCGAGAGGCCTCGGGTAGGATTGCAAAGTGGGCGGTGGAAATCATCGGCGAGACGATCTCGTTCGCCCCTCGGAAGGCCATCAAGTCACAAGTCTTGGCGGACTTTGTGGCTGAATGGGCCGACACCCAGCTCCCGGCGGCTCTGATCCAGCCAGAACTCTGGACCATGTTTTTCGATGGGTTGCTGATGAAAACAGGGGAAGGCGCAGGCCTGCTCTTCATCTCGCCCCTCGGGAAACACCTACGCTACGTACTGCGCCTCCATTTCCCGACGTCCAACAACGTGGCTGAGTACGAAGCTCTGGTCAACGGGTTGCGCATCGCCATTGAGCTAGGGGTCCGACGCCTCGACGCTCGCGGCGACTCGCAGCTCGTCATCGACCAAGTTATGAAGAACTCCCACTACTGTGACCCGAAGATGGAAGCCTACTGCGATGAGGTTCGGCGCTTGGAGGACAAGTTCTATGGGCTCGAGCTCAACCGCATCGCTCGACGACACAACGAGACTGCGGACGAGATGGCTAAGATAGCCTCGAGGCGGACAACGGTTCCCCCGGACGTCTTCTCCTGAGACCTACATCAACCCTCAGTCAAGACCGATGACACGCCCGAGCCCGAGAAGGCCTCGGCCTAGCCCGAAGCACCCTCGGCACAGCCCGAGGCGCCCTCGGCTCGGCTCGAGGCACCCTCGGCCCCCAAGGGTGAGGCACTGCGCGTCGAGGAAGGGCGGAGTGGGGTCCAGCCTAATCGAAATTGGCAGACCCCGTACCTGCAATATCTCCACCAAGGAGAGCTGCCCCCCGACTGAGCCGAGGCTCGGCGACTGGCGCGGCACGCCAAGTCGTTCGTCTTACTGGGTGACAAAAAGGAGCTCTACCACCGCAGCCCATCCGGCATCCTCCAGCGGTGCATATCCATCGCCGAAGGCCAGGAGCTCTTACGAGAAATACACTCGGGGGCTTGCGATCATCACGCAGCGCCCCGAGCCCTTGTTGGAAACGCCTTCCGACAAGGTTTATACTGGCCGACCGCGGTGGCCGACGCCACTAGGTTTGTCCGCGCCTGCCAAGGGTGTCAATTCTACGCAAGGCAGACCCACCTACCCGCTCAGGCTCTGCAGACAATACCCATCACCTGGCCGTTTGCTGTGTGGGGACTGGACCTCGTCGGTCCCTTGCAGAAGGCACCCGGGGGCTACACGCACCTGCTGGTCGCCATCGACAAATTCTCCAAGTGGATCGAGGTCCGACCCCTGAACAGCATCAGGTCCGAACAGGCGGTGGCATTCTTCACCAACATCATCCATCGCTTTGGGGTCCCAAACTCCATCATCACCGACAACGGCACCCAGTTCACCGACAGAAAGTTCCTGGACTTCTGCGAGGATCACCACATCCGGGTGGACTAGGCCGCCGTGGCTCACCCCATGACGAATGGGCAGGTGGAACATGCCAACGGCATGATTCTGCAAGGACTCAAGCCGAGGATCTACAACGACCTCCACAAGTTTGACAGGCGATGGATGAAGGAGCTCCCCTCGGTGGTCTGGAGTCTGAGGACAACGCCGAGCCGAGCCACGGGCTTCACACCGTTCTTTCTAGTCTATGGGGCCGAGGCCGTCTTGCCCACGGACTTAGAATACGGCTCCCCGAGGACGAGGGCGTACGACGACCGAAGAAACCAGACCGACCGAGAAGACTCACTGGACCAGCTCGAAGAGGCTCAGGACATGGCCTTACTACACTCGGCGCGGTACCAGCAGTCCCTGCGACGCTACCACGCCTGAGGGGTTCGGTCCTAAGACCTCCAAGCAGGCGACCTGGTGCTTCGGCTGCGACAAGACACCCGAGGGCGGCACAAGCTCACGCCTCCCTGGGAAGGGCCGTTCGTCATCGCCAAGGTTCTGAAGCCCGGGACATAAAAGCTGGCCAACAGCCAAGGCGAGGTCTACAGCAACGCTTGGAACATCCGACAGCTACGTCGCTTCTACCCTTAAGATGCTTTCCAGTCGTTCGTACACCTCGTTCACGTTCAAAGTCTAACCATCAAGGAAGGGTCAGCCTTGCCTCGGCAAAGCCCGACCCTCCCTCGAAGGCTAGAAGGGGGGAACCCGAACCCCCTCTGCGTCAAAATTTTCCTTGGAAAAAGTCTTTCTGCCAGAACGTCTTTCGTGCTTTTTGACTACTTCGAAAGTGGGGTCCTAAAAACGACGGAGTACACGTAAGCAGCCAAGGCCAACCGAGCCGAGGGACTCCTACGCCTCCGGGATACGGATACCTCACTCATCACCTTCTGTGATAAGTAACTCACGCTCGGATAAGCGATTCCACCGATCGAACAAGTCTTAATGCTCGAGACCTTTCTGCCGAAACGGTTTTTTCGGGTCTTCTCGACTACATCGTTAGCAGAATCCTACATAGGAGTAAGAGTACACGTAAGCGGCAAGACCGATCGAGCCGAGGGACTCCTACGCCTCCGGGATACGGATACCTCACTCATCACCTTCCGTGAAAAGTAATCTCGCTCGAACAAACAATTCTGTTACCGACGAACAAGTCTTGATACTCGAAACAGAGGAAAAGAAAGACGCAGCTTTACAACACAGCAACAGTATGTTTGGGCCTCGGCGGCTGCAGAAAACATACGCATACTACAAGGTAAACCGATCCTGTAGGTTCGGACCTCGATGGAGGGGGAGCAGCAGCACCCTCGACGTCAACACCACCTTCGGCGAAGTCCGACCGAGCCTCGAATGGTGACACAGTCGGAGGATCTCCGCTCCGAAGGACGACGTCAGCACCACGCCCGGGCCATCGCCGCCAGGGTCTCCTCTAGGAGTCCGGCTCGAGCAGACGGCTCGGCCGGTCACCCGAAGCCTCAGCCAGCTGTCCCCTAAGGACATCAGCCCGGCCCATGGCCTCGGCAACTCGACTCCAGCGCCGGTCCCACCAGTGGACGGCCCGGTCAGGCTTCGGCCAACGAAGTCTTCTTTCCGAGCCAACTCTACCTCTGTCCATGCTGATACCGCTGCCTCCGGCTCCGGCTCATCGAAGAGCGGCCGAGGGTTTCCTTTAACTAAGCAAGAGAAGCCTCGGGTGGCAAGGCCGACTGAGCCGAGGGACTCCTACGCCTCCGGGATACGGATACCTCACTCATCGCCTTCGCACGAGGCAACTCACACTTGGTGAAGCGGTTCGGTTAGCTGACAGGCGAGTCCTAGTGCTCGGAATGAGGGAAAAACACGGCTTCACGCCAAAAGATACATACATGTTCAGGCCCCGACAGCCACAATGAACATACGCCAGCACTCAAGGTGCCATTACAAACGGAACTCTGGTTCCGCCCCCGCGGGTATGAACAACTTCCACACCGGAGAGCCTGCGGGGCGACAAGCTCCGGGCGACTCGCCAGCGACCTCTGCAGTAGCAGCCATGGTCCCAGGATAGACGCAGCCACCGGAAGGCCCTCGTTCGCGACCCCACTCAAGGGACGCGAACCAGACATTAAAGCCAAAAGAGCCGGAGGTCGGTCCGTAGGCGGCGCTGACGGCCCCGACGGCGGAGAAGCTTTCTCCAGCTGCCACCACGTCAACACCGACGGCGACGTCCGCCTGGCCACCAACGTCGCACCAGCAAGCGCAGGCCGCTCCAAAGCGCACCGGCAGGCCCTCACTCCTGTCCTCGCCACGAAAGCAAGGACAGAGGACGGAATGTTACATCCTAGCTGGGCAGCAACATTTCGCCTTCCCCGGCATGGCTGGAGGACGCCTCCTCCGCAGAGCTGGAGGATGGTTTCCACCACTAGAAGCTAGAAGAAGAGGTGGCCGGCCGACCCATGCAGGAGGTAGAGCCCTGACTCAGCCCGGCCTCCGCCCCAGCCAGGATGACGAAGATCCTTGAAGCTGAGGGCGGGACCAAGATCGCAGCCCGGCTTACTTCTCCCCACCCTGGAACTGGTGGTCACCGTCTTGGGTGATCACCGGCGAGGGGAAGCAGCCAGGCTGCCTGACGAAAATCCTTGAAGCCGAACGATGGCTGAAAGGTACCAACTTCCACGAAGTTGCATTACCCCCAACGACGACAAGGCGGAAGAACCGCAGGCGCCCCCCATCTGGGGGCTCAAAAGGTGGAAAGACACAACGCATGAGGAGAGCGCGAAGACATGGTTGCCTTTCGAGGGGGTCACCCTCCTTTTAAAAGGCAACTCTCTCCACTTGCATCCTCAGCCGTCGCGGGATGAGTCGTCTCCAACACGCTCCAAGGTCCTCCCCCTATGACACGGGGGCTGGGCCCCGCGCGTCATGCAAGCTGACGCAGGGCAGACAGGGCCAAACCGCCGTCCACGGTGCGCGCAACTGCCCAGCGGTTACAAGCACTCCTCCACTTTCGCCCAGGCCAGCGGGTGAAAGGGCGGGCCGCCATGCAGGCGGCGTGCAACCGCACCCAGGGGGACGCACCCTTTCGACTTCGACGCATCCAGCGTGGAGGCCCAGGCCCACACGTCATGTAACCGGCGCGCCGGTTACTACGTGCAAGAAACTGCACCGCCACTCACGCCAGTACCACGCCTTCTCGACTGTGGAACCAGTACCGTGACTCGAGGCGACCCTGCGCATGACCCGACAGTGCCAACCGAGCACAGTGGTCACGGGCCGGTCAGCCGCGGGAGAGGGCGCGACGGTCGATATGGCCAGAAATGGGCCGGCAGTAATGGCGGTGGCAGGCGGGCGAAAGCGGCAGTCGAGTCATCAGCATGCTCACGTCCCCTCCTAGGATAGCGAAAGGACCTTCTCCCACGGTGGAAGACGACACGTCCGCGTTCCGTTCCTCGAACGGCTCGTGCACGCGCAACGGCCGCCCCGTGAACCACTCGTCCCGTCGCATTAACTCTGCGGCAGGACAGGCGGCACCTTTGGCAGGCGAAGCAGGTGACGCTTCACCTCCGCCATAATGACCACGTCAAAAAAGGTGCGCCACGTCATTCGATTTTGTATCCTTTTCACTTCCTCTTTCTCTCTCTTGCCTCAGGGGTTGGAAAAGGGGATACTCCGAAAGGGATCCTTCTCCGCGAAGGAAGCGGGCCCCGAGCCCCCCTACTGATCAGAGGTTCAAGAGCTGGCCCCTCGGAAGGGATCAACAGCCGCCTCAGAGCGCTCGGGCTCCGCGCCCACTACTGGTCAGAGGTTCAAAGGTCGGCCCCTCGAAAGGGTTCAACGGTCGCCTTAGGCCACTCGGGCTCCGCGTCCACTACTGATCAGAGGTTCAAGAGCTGGCCCCTCGGAAGGGTTCAACAGCCGCCTCAGAGCGCTCGGGCTCCGCGCCCACTACTGGTCAGAGGTTCGAAGGCCAGCCCCTCGAAAGGGTTCAACGACCGCCTCAGGCCACTCGGGCTCCGCGCCCACTACTGATCAGGGGTTCGAAGGCTAGCCCCAGAAGGGTTCGACAACCGCCTCAGACGCAGAGCGAGGGGTGACCCTAGGTACGTTCGATACATAACCGAGGCTCGGGCTGCACTCCCGAGATACCCTAGGACATTTTTGAGACCAACGGGAACGATTTTGTAACGGAATCCCACTAGAGGGAGACATCGAGCCCTCGGACCCCGTCAAAAGGGGACCGGGTCCGGCAAGTCACCCGTAGGTACTTTTGGAGCGCGCCTCCGGGCCACTAGCCGACCCCTAACAAATGGGGCACGGGCGTCCACTCGGATTACCCGTTAGCAACTCATTGGAGACACCATGTTCGGTGCCCTCCGAGGGCAACATGGCGCTTTCCCCCCTCCTCCTTGTGGAAAGGCGACGCAGGGGCGTATGTAAAAAGCCGAGTTTGTCCATGACCGTCCTCTCGCTCTGTGCGGAGGCTCGGGGGCTGCTCTCGCAAACCCGGCTCCGGCCAAACCATTGACAGCGTCAACATACCAGCCCGAGAACTTGGGACTCGACTGTTCACCCGGACTACGGCCAGTTCGCATGAGGGAGCAGCTAGACCGGCCGAAACATTACGAAACGTACTAAGACCTCGAAGGAGTCAAACTACTCCTCCGAGGCCTCGGGGGCTACACCCGGCAGGTGCGCTCGCGCGCACCCACCAGAACAAAAGGCAACCGAGGAAGGCCGGTCCCCTTGCAAAAGAGTGCGACAAAAGCCTCCAAGCGAGTATCAACACTCCCTTCGAGGCTCGGGGGCTACTGTCGGGGACCATAATTAGGGGTACCCCCAAGGCTCCTAATCTCAGCTGGTAACCCCCATCAGCACTAAGCTGCAAAGGCCTGATGGGTGCGATTAAGCCAAGGCTCGGTCCACTCAAGGGACACGACCTCGCCTCACCCGAGCCCAGCCTCGGGCAAGGGCAGCCGACCCCGGAAGATTCACGTCTTGCCCGAGGACCCCCTCAAGCGACGTACACACCTTTGGCTCGCCCGAGGCCCAGTCTTCACCAAGAAGCAACCTTGGCCAGATCGCCACACCAACCGACCGAATCGCAGGAGCATTTAATGCAAGGATGGCCTGACATCTTATCCTGTCATGCGCCCTTCAGTCGACAGAGCCGAAAGTGACCGCAGTCACTTCGCCGCTCCACTGACCGGCCTGACAAGAAGACAGCGCCGCCTGCGTCGCTCCGACTGCTGTGCCACTCGACAGAGTGAGGCTGACAGCAGCCAAGTCCGGCCTCGGGCGCCATAGGAAACTCCGCCTCGCTCGACCCCAGGGCTCGGACTCGGGCTCGGCCCCGGAAGACGACGAACTCCGCTTCGCCTGACCCCAGGGCTCGGACTCGGGCTCGGCCCCGGAAGACGACGAACTCTGCCTCGCTCGACCCCAGGGCTCGAACTCGGGCTCGGCCCCGGAAGACGACGAACTCCGCCTCGCCCGACCCCAGGGCTCGGGCTCGGCCCCGGAAGACGACGAACTCCGCCTCGCCCAACCCGGGGCTCGAACCCGACCTCGACCTCGGAAGACCGACTCGACCCCGACCTTGGAGGAGCCTCCGCCTCGCTCGACCCAGGGCTCGGACCGACCACGTCACAGGGGGGGGCCATCATTACCCTATCCCTAGCTAGCTTAGGCTACGGGTAACAGGACCGACATCCCATCTGGCTCGCCCCGGAAAACATATAATGATGGTGCCCCACGTGCTCCATGACGACGGCGGCACTCAGCCCCTTACGGAAGCAAAGAGACGTCAGCAAGGACTCGACAGCCCCGACAGCTGTCCTTCCGCAAAGCTCCAACGCTCCTCCGACGGCCACGACATCACATGAACAGGGTGCCAAAACCTCTCTGGCTGCCACGACGGCATGTACTTAGGGCACTAGCTCCTCTCTGCTAGACACGATAGCGCACTGCTACACCCCCCATTGTACACCTGGACCCTCTCCTTACGCCTATAAAAGGAAGGTCCAGGGCTCTCTTACGGGAAGGTTGGCCGCGCGGGAGGACGGGGCGACGCGTAGAGTCCCTCGCTCTCTCCCCCCCCCCCCCCCCCCCCCCCGCGGACGCTTGTAACCCCCTACTGCAAGCGCACCCGACCTGGGCGCAGGGCAACACGGAGGCCGCGGGTTTTCCCCTCTCTTCTACCCCCCTTCGTGCTCCGCCTCGCGCCGACCCATCTGGGCTGGGACACGCGGCGATAATTTACTCGTCGGTCCAGGGACCCCCCGGGGTCGAAACGCCGACAGCCGTGATTCCCTTTTTGCCTCGGGTTGTACGGACCCTTGAACACTCCCAAGATGAGTAGGCAGGGTCTCACTACGTAGCCTTTACAAAGATTCCCTGGGGCCGTAGCCACCCGTTAGTTTTCCTAAATGTACCGCACTCCTCCCCAAGGGACAAATCAACCTTAGCAGAGCGAGCCGCATACACCGAGCCCCATTGACGGCACGACGGCGAAGCGAACTACACCCCGGATCCTCAAATTATTCAGCTAAGGGCACCCCATTCCACCCTCATGGTTGCACTGTTTTCCCGGGCGGTCATCCAAAGAACAGGTCCTTACGGAGAGGCACTCGAGAAACCGCTCGACCCCCTTAAAGACCACAAGTATAACATCATAATAAAAGAGGGGAAAACAGCGTATCATTGATCATTCTCATCATGTTCATTGATTAGAGTTGAGCAATAGCATGAGACTAAGCAATAATAATCCAACCCAGATAGGTAAACAAGGACATGGATAACAAAAGCTAGTAAATCCTTAGGTATAAATGTGTAATGCGGGAGGTGAATTAAAGAATGTATAGGACAGAGATAGGTCAAGGGACACTTGCCTCCACCAACCGACTGCTGCTCAGGGGCTTCTCCTGCGAGTTCTTCGGGCTCTCCGACCGGATCGTTCTCTATGCGAGCGCAAACATACATACATCCACATATTTAATACAAAAGAACAGTACACCATACAATAGAATGCAGTAAGTAAACAGACGTTCCACGCGGGCTCGCAATTACGGTTAAGAGAGAAAGAGAAAAAGACAGTCGAGAAACGGTCACGTTACATGATTATAAATTAACCACTCGCTTAATAGAAGGGAATTAATGTAGACACTATGTTTAGCGTAAAGTAAAGTCATGTTTCATGTCTAATCATTATAAGCAGATGAAGATAAATAAAAAGGATTATCGCGCGGCGAGACGCGCGACATAGCACTCTAAAACGAATTAAGAAATTAACGACTCGTCGCGCGACCGAGCACACAACGAGACACTTTGCATTAATTATAATGAGACGTTAAGCATCGCGTGATGAAGCGCACGACGACATACGTCAACAGGGCTGAGTTTAAAGTGGAACGTCGCGCGTCTGGACGCGCGACATCACACCTCAAACAACCTGAAATTAAAATAGATCGTCGCGCGACGAAGCGCGCGACACAACACTTTAATGAACATAAACTAAAAGAATCGTCGCGCGACGAAGCGCGCGACGCAGCACATTAATAAACACAAATTTAAATTGAGTCGTCGCGCGACGAAGCGCGGGACACAACACATTAATAGAATCTAAAATTAGACAAATTCGTCGCGCAACGTAGCACACTAACTAACGGAGTTTGAAACTAACTAAAAATCAAGAAATAGTCACCGCGCGCACGGGTTTGCGCACGCGGGAACGCGTTAGTGGCGAACGGGGAAGCGCGAGGCCACGCCAAGGCCACGCGAGCCACGCCAAGGGGGCCACGCCGGGCCGCGCCAGGGGCCGCGCCGAGGGCTGCACCGGTGGCCGAGCCACCGGGGGCCGCGCCGGGGCCACGCCGGGCGAGCAGGGGGGCAGGGCGCCGCCGCGCGCGAGCAGGGAGGCAGGGCGGGGGCCGCCGCCGCGGGCCGGGGGAGGGGTGGCGCCGCGCCGCCGGCGAGCAGGGAGGGCGGGGCGGGGCCGCGCCGCCGGCGAACGGGGAGGGCAGGGGGGCGCGCGTGCAGGGAAAAGAGAGGGCGCGCGCAGGGGGAGAAGAGGAGGGAGAGGGAGAGAGAGGAGAAGGGAAGAGGAGGGGAGCTCACCTCGGGGTCCAAAATCCGGTGATCGCCGTCTCAAATCCCTAGGGCACCATGGGGAGAGAGAGGTGGAAGAGGGAGAGGGAGGTTGCTGCGCGAGAAATCCAAATGAGAGAGGGAGGAGAGGAGGGGGCGCATGGGGGGCGCTAGGGGCGCGCAGGGCCGGGCCGGGCTGGGTTGGGTTGGGTTGGGTTCGGTTGGGGCCGAGCCACTTCGCGGATCGAAACTCACGGCACGCATAACCATCAAACAAACTCCAATCGCGAACCGAAAACCGAGACGGAATGAGACGAACACGCAACATCAGACAAAGAAATGTGCTTCGGCATGATGCAACACCCATGACACTTTGGTTTTGGTTTATACACGACACGGACACTTGTCACTATACTGGTTTGAAATTGGGAGGAAAGAGCGAAATAGGAAGAGAAAAGAGAGTAACGCCCGAATTTGGTGAGAGAAAAGAAGAAAAAAATTCTACCCCCAAATTCAGGGCGTTACAAACCTATCCCCCTTAAAAGAATCTCGCCCTGGAGATTCAGGGTTGGCTAGCAAAGAGCTCAGGGTATTTAGCCATCAGATCATCTTCACGCTCCCAGGTTGCCTCCTCCTCAGAGTGATGACTCCATCTGACTTTGCACATTCTGATGGTCTTCCTTCGGGTGACTCTATCTGCGGTCTCAAGGATCTGAGTTGGCTTCTCAACGTAGGTCAAGTCCTCCTGGACTTCAAGACCTTCAACTGGCAACTGCTCCTCTAGCACACGCAAGCACTTCTTCAATTGAGACACATGAAAGACATCATGCACAGTAGACAAATTTTCTGGTAGGCTGAGCTGATAGGCCACTTCTCCACGCTTTGCGAGAATCTGATACAGACCGATGTAGCGGGGTGCTAGCTTGCCTTTGACTCCGAACCTTCTAACTCCTCTGATCGGTGACACTTTCAGATAGACGAAGTCTCCGACTTCGAAACTCAGCTCTCTTCTTCTTGTGTCTACATAGCTTCGCTGCCTTGATTGCGCTATCTTCAGGTTCTCTCGAACCATCTTGATGTTCTCTTCAGCTTCAAGTAGAATGTCTGGCCCGAACACTTGCTTTTCTCCAGGCTGATCCCATTGCAACGGAGTTCTACAACTCCTCCCATAAAGCGCCTGAAATGGTGACATCTTCAAGCTGGCCTGGTAACTATTGTTATAAGAGAACTCTGCATAAGGCAACTTCTTGTCCCATCCGGACTGGTCTTGCAACACACAGGCTCTCAACATGTCTTCGAGGATTTGATTGGTTCTTTCAGTCTGACCATCTGTCTGCGGATGATAGGCTGAACTGAAATTCAGATGTGTGCCCAAGGCTTCATGCAACTGCTGCCAGAAATGAGAGGTGAACTGCGTTTCTCGGTCTGACACTATCTTCTTTGGCACACCATGAAGACAAACGATCCGAGACATGTACAGCTCTGCCAATACTGCACTGCTGTAGTTGGTCTTGACAGGTATGAAGTGGGCGGACTTGATCAAACGGTCCACTACTACCCAGATAGAATCATAGCCGGCTCAAGTACGAGGCAATCCGACTACGAAATCCATGCCGATTTCATCCCATTTCCACTGAGGAATTTGCAACGGTTGCAACAATCCAGCTGGTCTCTGGTGCTCCGCCTTGATCCTTCGACAACTATCGCACATAGCCACATGCTCTGCGATTTCCCACTTCATTCCGTACCACCAGAATTTCTTCTTCAGATCCTGATACATCTTCTCACTGCCAGGGTGAATCGAATAGGCTGTTTCATGAGCTTCCTTGAGAATCAACTCCCGAATAGACTAGACATTGGGAACTAGCGGTCTTTGAACCATATCACACCTTCTGCATCTTCTCGAAAATCTTTGCCTTTGCCTTCCAGAATCAGCCGCCGGATCTCACTGATCTTCTCGTCATTCTTCTGTGCTTCTTTGATTTCCCGCTCCAGGGTAGGTTCCAACTCAATTGTGACCCCTCGCATGTTGTTCAGAAACCCAAGACTCAACCTGTCAAACTCTTTGGCCAACTCATAAGGCATCGGATGAGCGACCATCAGATTGACTTGACTCTTCCTGCTCAAAGCATCTGCCACTACATTCGCTTTGCCTGGATGGTAGTGAATCTCCAACTCATAGTCTTTGATCAACTCTAACCATCTTCGTTGCCTCATATTCAGCTCTGACTAAGTGAATATGTACTTCAGACTCTTGTGGTCCATGTAAACATCACATTTCTGTCCATACAGATAGTGCCTCCATGTCTTCAATGCGTGAACCACTACTACCAACTCTAGGTCATGGATTGGATAATTCTGCTCATGAACCTTCAGCTGTCGGGACGAGTAAGCCACAACTCTTCCCTCTTGCATCAACACACATCCCAAACCAGTGTAACAAGCATCGCAATACACCGAGAAGGGCTTGTGCACATCAGGCAAGACTAAGACAGGCGTTGTAGTCAACTTCTCTTTCAGTGCTTCGAAGACCTCTTG
The DNA here is from genome assembly GCA_029449295.1 of Zea luxurians. Classification (NCBI taxonomy): domain Eukaryota; kingdom Viridiplantae; phylum Streptophyta; class Magnoliopsida; order Poales; family Poaceae; genus Zea; species Zea luxurians. The sequence continues at coordinate 112,883,623 of JAOPSE010000007.1, forward strand.
ACATTTCTGGGTCCACTTGAACTCAACTTTGTTGCCTAGCAACGCTGTCATTGGTTTCGCAATCTTCGAAAACCCTTCAATGAATCGCCGATAATATCCGGCCATTCCAATGAAGCTCTTGATTCCTCGAGCATCTGTTGGTGCTTTCCAGTTCAGAATGTCTGCCACTTTCTTCGGATCCACAGCCAATCCTTCTTTGTTGAATATGTGACCCAAGAACAGAACTTCACTGATCCAGAACTCACACTTGCTCAACTTTGCATACAACTGGTGCTCTCGCAATCTCTGCAATACCATCCTCAAATGATCTGCATGCTCTTCTTCGCTTTGAGAATAAATCAGAATGTCATCAATGAATACCACCACAAACTTGTCAAGATAATCCATGAATACACTGTTCATCAAGTTCATAAAGAAGGCAGGTGCATTGGTTAGACCGAAAGACATCACAGTGAACTCATACAACCCATACTTGGTAATGAATGCTGTCTTCAGAATGTCTGAAGGTCGAATCCTGAGCTGATGATAACCCGACCTCAGATCTATCTTGGAGAACACACTGGCTCCTCTCAACTGGTCGAACAGATCTTCTATTCTGGGCAAAGAGTACTTGTTCCTGATTGTGACTTCATTCAAAGCTCGATAATCGATACACATCCTTTTGGTGCCATCTTTCTTCTCCACGAATAGGACAGGGGCGGCCCAAGACAAGGTGCTTGGCCGGATGTAACCTTTCTCTGACAGCTCATCAATCTGCTTCTTAAGTTCAACTAACTCTAGTCCGGATATTCTGTAAGCTCTCTTGAAGATGGGGGCGGTTCCAGGAAGAAGCTCTATGGCAAATTCAACTTTCCGCTCTGGCGGCATGCCTGGTAAGTCCTTTGGAAACACATCTGGGAACTCGGACACAACCCTGATACTCTCAATTGAGTCTGCTTCCCTGCTATCGACAGCCATCTGATAACAACTTCCTTTCTTCGGCTCAGGCGGGACTAACTCCGTCACCACTTCCTCTCCAAGTGGGGACATCAACTTGATTGTCCTCTTATCACAACTGATAACTGCCTGATACTTATCTAACCAATTCATCCCTAGGATGACATCTATTCCCTGAGTACCCATTACTATAAGGTTAGCGGGAAACGCTATCCCCCTTATTTCCACACTTACATTCAAACAAATGCTATCGGCTCGAATTCTACCACCGGCTGAGTCAATTTGAATGGGGGTTGACATGGTAGTAATTGAAAGATTATGTGCTTCTACCCATGATGTAGTAATGAAAGAATGTGTTGCTCCAGTATCAAATAACACTTCTGCAATATGGGAGTCGACTGGGAACATACCTACTATCATGCCGGGGGTCTCCTGAACTGCTTCAGCCTCCAAGTGGTTCAGTCTCCCATGATTATAGCGTGGCTGAGAGCGGTTGCCTGCTCTAGGCTGAGACACATTCTGCTTTGCTGGGGCATTGGGGCCTGACTGCTGCTGGGCTGCCTTCTTCGGACATTGCATCACCCAATGGCCTTGCTCTCCGCAGTGGAAACATGCTCTGTTTCCAACCTGAGCTGATGCTGCCTGACTGTTCTGCTGGTTTGCTGGGGCAGGAAGACGAGGTGCCTGCTGATTCTGCCTCTGAAACTGACCTCCTCCTGACTGATTGTTCTGACGATTCTGATACTAGTGCTGAGGATACTGCCTTTGGAACTGCTGATGCTACTGAGGTGGACGCTGGTTCTACCTGAACTGCTGAGGTTGATTGCTTGAGAAACGAGGATGACTGCTGCTTCCAGGCTGGGGTCCACTGATCTTGCGCTTGCGATCCTCCATCTCTTTACGCTTCCTCTCTGTCATGATTGCTCTGTCAATCAGGTGTTGGAATGTCGGGAAAGTATGATTCATCAGCTGATACTGCAGAGGGTCAATCAAGCCTCTCAGGAAACGATACTGTCTCTTGGCGTCGGTGTTGACATCTTCAGGAGCATAGCGAGACAACTGCTGAAACCTGTCCCGGTACTCACTGACTGACGATGACCCTTGCTTAAGAGCCAGGAACTCCTCCTTCTTCACTGTCATCAGACCTGCAGGGACATGGTACTGACGAAAGCTACCTCTGAACTCTTCCCAGGTGATGGTGTCAGGGTGGGCGTGGGTGGCGAGATAGGACTCCCACCAAGACTGAGCTGCTCCTCTCAGCAGACGGGGACCATACAGAACTTTCTCTCTGTCATCACACTGAGCGGTATGCAACTCCCGCTCCACAGTGCACAGCCAGTCTTTTGCATCCATGGGGTCAGAAGAGTGAGCAAACGTTGGGGGATGACCTCTCATGAATTCAGCACGCTTGTCCCTGGGCATCTGAGGCTGAGGTGGGGCCTGCTGCTGCTGCTGCTGAATGGCGGCCAGAGTCTGACCAATGGCTTGAACTGCCTGAGTCTGCATCAGAAACATCTGCTCGATGGACATCGGGGGCGGGGGCGGTAGGTGCTGCTGCTGGGGTACCTCATCCTACTGAGCTGCCTGCTCCTGCTGAGCACGCCTTCCTCCTCTGCGCCTGTTTTCTGACATCTGTAGAATGCAATCACACATCAGAACTGATCTTGCAAATCTTGCAGCATAAGAAAAGAGTATAGAATTCTCCACCACACTGAACAGATGAGCATCTTCACTGATCTCCAACACAGACCAACACAGCTTCTCAGATAAAGAGGAAAGTGGAATAAAAGGCTTCCCAACCAAATAGCTAACTCCATTAATATATAACAGGTAAACCAAAATGGAGGGGATACCCACATCCTGGTGACAGTCATTACAAAGATCCAGATCAAGCATAGTTCATCATGATAAACATAAATGCACAGGACATAGCAAACTACCCTATCTAACTAAGACTAACTAAGAGCGAGACTAATACTAAGACTGTAGCTTCTATGTATGTATCTTCGTATTAATTACAAGATCCGACTCTGACGATCTATGGTTCTAAATTTATCTTGGTCTTGCAGTCGGGATTGCCATAAGACTGGTGTTCACACCGAGGTGAGCGGTACGGGTGCTGACTCCCGACGGGAGCGGGGGAACCATCATCCAGGTGACGACGCTCCGCGCGCTCAGCCCGCAGCAGGGCGATCTCAGCACGAGCCCTACTCAGCTCGTCTAGCGCATGGTCCAGCTCCGTGTTTAGCACGGCGGCTAGGTTGACTGTGCTGCTCAACCTAGGATTGTCCTCACCAACAGGTGAGACAATCACGCCTCCTGTGCTGCTAGATGGACGGCGGGGGTAGTACTTCAGGTTGAGACCATCAGCTACCCCACCGAGCACTAAGCAGTAGTGCGAAAGCGCACGCCGTGCAGCATCTTGCATGGCCGCCTCAGCTGAGTCCTGCTCAGAGATGGAATAGTGCTCTGAGCAGACCTCAGCACCCCGGAGACTGTTCTCCGGACGGCGCACCAAGCAGGTCGCCTCCCAGCGGTCCGGGTAGACCCCGCGACTATGCTGGTAGACCACACAGCGATACTCGACGGACCAAGTACGCCGGTCAAGTGCCCGACGTAGCAAGGTGTCGAGCGCATCGTGGAAGTGGCACCCGCGAGCAGCGTCGCGAGTGATGGGTCGAGCAACCCATCCTTTCGGCTCCTGGTCGGCAGAAAAGTCGATGTCGTGGCTCGAGCTGTCGTCGCCACCTCCGTCGTTTGGGTCTCCCCCAGCAGCTACTCCAGAGGCTAGGGCGCCCAGTGGTGGTGCAGGGGGCGCCTCTAGGGGAAGCACGGGAGAGCAGCTCCTCACCGACTCTATCTCCTGTTGGAGCGAGAAAGAAGAGTCCTGCTGCTCCTGCCGTCGACATTCCTGCTCCTCATGCAGGCGGTGGTGCAGCCTCTCCAAATGGCTGGACTGTCCGGCCACAGGACGGTGAAGCGGACGCTCAGCAAGGCGGGAGGGTAAGAAGGGGATGACAGACTTCCGTGCAGTGTGTCTAAGACGAGCCATCTACAAAAGACACCGTAAGCAAAAGAGTAAGAACAGAACTAGTATGACCAGCAAATAATGAACCATAAATAAATGAAGGATTAGAATAAAACACAATTTTCAGCAAGGTATAATATATAGTAGAATATAGTTTTGGTCGATATGACCAACTTTTGAAGGGATACCAAAGCCAAGGCAAGGACAGAGGTCTATAATCCTTAGAACGACCATTCTACTCTAGGTTAGCGGTCCTACAGTCAGCACGGCTTTGATACCACCTTATGTCACACCCGGTTTTAGAAGGCAAACCGAATACGAACCATGTACGTGCCAGGATCAGCAATTAACGTACACAGCAGTTACATAACATGGACATCATCACACAGTGCTCAAATAGTATTAAAAAGGGAAAAATAGTCGATTACATCATATGTCTGAGACATCCACATAGTCTTTACAATAAATCAAAGTGCGGAAACGAAACGTGGATAACTGCGGCCTTCACAGGCAGCCGACTGGGGGTTGCCGCTAACCCACACCTAGAACTCGTCGTAGTCCTGGAACTCCTGGAAGTCTCCTTCCACGGCTTCATCTCCTGAGCAGTGGTTGCAATGCGGACAACCTGGGGGGTGGTGTGTAGAGCAAGGGTGAGTACACATCAACATACTCAGCAAGTGTCCTGTTTGGCTGTAGTGGACTAGCTTTATGTGGGGGTAAGTCAAGCAGTTGCTTTTAGTTGGTCAGATTATTATTACTAGTAGAGAAAGCCAAGTTTTAGATTTAACCCACGTTATTAACCCAAACGTACTCCTTTCCAAACGGAAAGAGTACCACTTACCATTACCAGAGTCAAAACCAAGAACCATCTATCTCATTGCCACCTATAATCCAAACATCTCTGATCAAGTACCACTAATCACTGGAGCTCCCTTGGCCGCTCATAACCACGAGCACGACTGATATATCAGTTTCATAACTCTCTGCAGAGGTTGTGCACTTTACCCATGAGCCGTGATTCCCTTTTGCCTCGGGTTGTACGGACCCTTGAACACTCCCAAGGTGAGTAGGTAGGGTCTCACTACGTAGCCTTTACAAAGATTCCCTGGGCCTGTAGTCGCCCGTTAGGTTTCCTAAATGTACCGCACTCCTCCCCAAGGGACAAATCAACCTTGGCAGAGCGAGCCGCATACACCGAGCCCCATTGACGGCACGACAGCGAAGCGAACTACACCCCGGATCCTCAAATTATTCAGCTAAGGGCACCCCATTCCACCCTCATGGTTGCACTGTTTTCCCGGGCGGTCATCCAAAGAACAGGTCCTTACGGAGAGGCACTCGAGAAACCGCTCGAGCCCCCTTAAAGACCACAAGTATAACATCATAATAAAAGAGGGGAAAACAGCGTATCATTGATCATTCTCATCATGTTCATTGATTAGAGTTGAGCAATAGCATGAGACTAAGCAATAATAATCCAACCCAGATAGGTAAACAAGGACATGGATAACAAAAGCTAGTAAATCCTTAGGTATAAATGTGTAATGCGGGAGGTGAATTAAAGAATGTATAGGACAGAGATAGGTCAAGGGACACTTGCCTCCACCAACTGACTGCTGCTCAGGGGCTTCTCCTGCGAGTTCTTCGGGCTCTCCGACCGGATCGTTCTCTATGCGAGCGCAAACATACATACATCCACATATTTAATACAAAAGAACAGTACACCATACAATAGAATGCAGTAAGTAAACAGACGTTCCACGCGGGCTCGCAATTACGGTTAAGAGAGAAAGAGAAAAAGACAGTCGAGAAACGGTCACGTTACATGATTATAAATTAACCACTCGCTTAATAGAAGGGAATTAATGTAGACACTATGTTTAGCGTAAAGTAAAGTCATGTTTCATGTCTAATCATTATAAGCAGATGAAGATAAATAAAAAGGATTGTCGCGCGGCGAGACGCGCGACATAGCACTCTAAAACGAATTAAGAAATTAACGACTCGTCGCGCGACCGAGCACACAATGAGACACTTTGCATTAATTATAAAGAGACGTTAAGCATCGCGCGACGAAGCGCACGACGACATACGTCAACAGGGCTGAGTTTAAAGTGGAACGTCGCGCGTCTGGACGCGCGACATCGCACCTCAAACAACCTGAAATTAAAATAGATCGTCGCGCGACGAAGCGCGCGACATAACACTTTAATGAATATAAACTAAAAGAATCGTCGCGCGACGAAGCGCGCGACGCAGCACATTAATAAATACAAATTTAAATTGAGTCGTCGCGCGACGAAGCGCGCGACGCAACACACTAATAGAATCTGAAATTAGACAAATTCGTCACGCGACGCAGCACACTAACTAACGGAGTTTGAAACTAACTAAAAAAATCAAGAAATAGTCACCGCGCGCGCGGGTTTGCGCACGCGGGAACGCGTTAGTGGCGAACGGGGAAGCGCGAGGCCACGCCAAGGCCACGCGAGCTACGCCGAGGGGCGGGACGCCGCACGCAGGGGGCCGAGGCCGCGCCGGGGCCGCGCCAGGGGCCGTGCTGGGGGCCGGAGGCCGCGCCGGGCGAGCAGGGGGGTGGGGCGCCACCGCGCGCGAGCAGGGGGCGGGGCGGGGCGCCGCCGCGCGCGAGCAGGGGGGCAGGGCGGGGGCCACCGCCGCGGGCAGGGGGAGGGCGGGGTCGCGCGCCATGGGCCGGGGGAGGGCGGGGTCGCGCGTCGCGGGCTGGGGGAGGGGCGGGGCCACGCGCCGCGGGCCAGGGGAGGGGCGGGGCCGTGCCGCCGGCGAACGGGGAGGGCAGGGGCGCGCGCGTGCAGGGAAAAGAGAGGGCGCGCGCAGGGGGAGAAGAGGAGGGAGAGGGAGAGAGAGGAGAAGGGAAGAGGAGGGGAGCTCACCTCGGGGTCCAAAATCCGGTGATCGCCGTCTCAAATCCCTAGGGCACCACGGGGAGAGAGAGGTGGAAGAGGGAGAGGGAGGTTGCTGCGCGGAAAATCCAAATGAGAGAGGGAGGAGAGGAGGGGGCGCATGGGGGGGTGGGGCGCCAGGGGCGCGCAGGGCCGGGCCGGGCCGGGCTGGGCTGGGTTGGGTTGGGTTGGGTTGGGGCCGAGCCACTTCGCGGATCGAAACTCACGGCACGCATAACCATCAAACAAACTCCAATCGCGAACCGAAAACCGAGACGAAACAAGACGAACACGCAACATCAGACAAAGAAATGTGCTTCGGCATGATGCAACACCCATGACACTTAGGTTTTGGTTTATACACGACACGGACACTTGTCACTATACTGGTTTGAAATTGGGAGGAAAGAGCGAAACAGGAAGAGAAAAGAGAGTAACGCCCGAATTTGGTGAGAGAAAAGAAGAAGAAAATTCTACCCCCAAATTCAGGGCGTTACAAGGCTCAACTAAGCAGCCGAGCAAAACTCCTTGACTCGAGCATTGTAGACTGTCTGGCACCTGCGCACGAACGATCCGGTGCTCATACGGATGGTCCGGCTGACTCAGCCGGACAGTTCGCCCATGACCATAGGCGTCAACCTCTACACAAAGTAAGAAAAGAGATGCAAGGGCAACGCCAACATAACGCACATGGTCGGCTGGTAAAAGCCGGCCCTACTTTCAATCAATTGCTCGCCAAATATGCTGGCAAGAAGGCCGTTCTACGCGATCGGCCAATAAAGGAACCCCGATCACCCGCTAAAACAAAATGGCCGAATAAAACAGCTCGAAAGGCGACGCAACAAGCCTCGCCTATTCATCCTCTGATGCCAGGATGCTCGCCACCCGCCTACTCATCGTCGATATATTGTCTTTTCCAAATATGGAATGGTATGACGATGAACCCATGGTACATGCATAATCCCTTTGTCAATTCAGACTGGGGCACCTCCATTCTATACCTTTTGATCCATGGTCGAGAAAGATGCAATCTGAAACGGCCTATATGCATTAGAGCTCTATTGAATGATCACACTATTGGTTTGAAAAGCTGGTGACTCGTATCGGGCTTAGTACATATGCTTTTGGTTCGTCAACCGCCACCAAAAGGCAGGGGGCATATGTTGAGCACAGAAAAGTGTCGCATGGATGGTCCGCGCGGGCGCAAAATCAGTTAGGGTTCCGAGTTTCTTGCAGGATTTGTTAGCTAAAACCGCGAGATTAGCTTGAGAAATGACTTGTAACGGGTCCAGACCTCCCCCTTTATATAGATGAAGGGCTACAACCGATTGAACCCCACAATCGATCAAATCAATTTACATCTCATTTTTATCTTATGCATTAGGAGTAGTTCTAGTTTAGCCCTAGTTTAGCTTCCCTCTACCTCAAATCTTCACCTCTCTTCGTCGACTAGAGGCGTTTTGGATGCCTTGCCGACGCCAAGACACACCCTACGATCTCTCCTCCCTGACGAGGTCCCTCCTGAGAGACGAAATCTAGGTCTACTGTGAAGAAGAAGACCCTCTGCGTCATCGCGGACCGTCTGAGCTCTAGATGCGGACCGTCCGGACGTACGCAGAGGAGGAGTCGCTCCTGCGCCAGGTCGCGGACCGTCCGGCCCTGTGCTGCGGACCGTCCGTGTTTCCGCTGTCAGACGCTCCTTTCTAGTGTTCAGCGTCCGAATCGGCGCCAACAGTAACCAGAAGTAATAATCTATTAATCGTTGGAGGATCTAAGATGCCAACTCCACATGTGTTAAATCGTCAGCACTAGCTTGCCGGCATCGAGTTCTTGGTCAAGCAAGAGCAACGACAGGCTCCTTTAGCTGGTGCAGATCGAAGCCTGCGTGGCTGCGTCTGAAGCATCAACTGCAGAGGTATCGGATTAAAAGGCCATGGCCAATAATACCCTAAAGTATCTATTTCCGCATAATAGATCGTATATGCATGCTTCGTTTATAAACTCCCTAGCTTTGTGATCACGGAGAAGAGAGAGTTACATGGCCCACAGGGGGTATCCAAAGCTACACAGCCTACACTACAGGTCATGCAAGACAAAATGCCAAACGGAACAATGGCGTTAAAAATGTTCTGGTTCTACATGCATGTATGCTGCTCTGCGTGTAGTGTCATGTTCTGGTTGTATATTAAATGCAATGCAGTCAGGCAGGCCCTGGCCGTTGAAACCGAATACGTCCAAGTGGTACACTGGGGTAGTCCAGTCATTACCAATTGCATTTGCATGCGCCCGTATTTAGCCGGCGAACGCTTGCCTGTCCGGCGGTGTGCCAAGGCCCGCCCATGGCAGCGTGGCCGTCGCGTAGCCCTGGCATGGGATGGGATGGGATCGTGGGGAGCTTGTCATATCCACGGGCCGATGCCGATGCAGACATGGGCTTGGGAGGTTGCGCGCGGCCCCTTCCCACGCGTGAGCCCGTGACCCCAGCCGTGCACCGAGGGAAGGGAAGTCTACCTGCAGAGGATCTGATTCCGTCGATAACAGTAACAGGTGATCTGTCTCGTGGTGAATACGGAGAAGCTGCAGCCATAGATTCCTCGATTCCCACGCTCCAGAATGCCTGTGCTCTTGGAGTCTACCGTACGTGTACGTCTGGCTCTGACAGTAGTATACAGTATGTTTATACGAGGTGACCGTTCGACCAGCTGTTTAATCTTCCTTCCACGCGACGCGATGTACAAGCTCGATCCTGGTTCAGCTCGTTTTGCAAATCCCTGTGCTGCTTCTGTGTCTTCTGGCAACATTGCAGATCGCTCGTGAACTCTCTTCAACTTATCTGCCTGTTGCCGTCTCTTATTACGTACGGCTACAACGTTCCTCACAAACTTAAAAAAAAATGTGAAACGGTGGTGTAACAAATCTTAAATGCTTAATACTTATGATCCGGAGACATGACACGGCATCACGCCTAGACACATGACCCGCGGTGAATTCTTTCATTAGAAAATGAGGATGTAAAAGTTTCTTTTCTATGAAAATATAAACGGGGAGAAATATTCTCTCCTAACGAGTAAATGGGATGAGGAGCTGAAAGCATTCTCCATTTCTATGGGACCCTTTAGACTTACGGTTTTCGTATAATAGTTAATAATAAAAATGAATAATTATCTTGTCAAGAAAACACTTATTATATAAATGTATTTATTTTGATATATATATAATATTTTTTGCATTTGATAATATGTATAAGCGATGATGCTTTATGCTAATAACAAAATAACTACTATCTCCGTTTCGTTTTAGTTGTCGCTAGATAGTGTAAAATTAAATTATCCAACGATAACTAAAAATAAACAGAGAGAGTACATCCTAATTATAGTTTGAACGGGGACTATGATACCGTCAGGAAACTCTGCAGGGGAATATTTTTATCGGGAGGACAGAGATAGGAAGCTATTCTCCATTGCCATCCCGAATCACGGCCGACGCATGGCGCCACGCACCGTTGGTCTCTCGCTCGCTAGCATCCGACGGGGGCGAATGCTTTTTCTGCGGCTGTCGTCGGACGTGACGAGACGATCGATCGACTTGTATCTTTCACGTAAAAAAACGACCCGACCGAGCATTTCCAACCAAGACAGCGCCCCTGTTTGTTTCGGTTTTTCGTAATTCTTGGCCACCAAAAGTTGCTGCGGTGCGGACTGCCAAACACTCAGCTTTTTAGCCAGCTTCTATAAAATTCGTTTGAGTAAAAACCATTCAAAATCAACGTAAACATATAATCGGTTGAGTCGTTGTAATAGTAGTAATCTGTCACTTTATAGATCCTGAGCCCCATAGACAACTTTATCTTTCTCCGTACGTAATCCTAATGATACTCAGATTCTCTACACAGCCAGATTCTCCCCACAGCTAGATTCTCAGAAAAGCTGGTCAGAAAAAAAGCTGAACCAAGCAGGCCCAGCAGCTAGGGGCCCTGCAGAAAGCTAGTTAGGCCTGTTTGGTTCAGCTTTTTTCTGATGAGCTTTTCTGAGAATCTGGCTGTGGGGAGAATCTGGCTGTGTAGAGAATCTGGATATCATTAGAATTACGTGCGGAGGAAAATAAAGTTGTCCATAGGGCTTAGGATCTAGAAAGCGACAGATTTATACTATTGCAACGACTAAATCGATTATGTGTTTATGTTAATTTTAAATGGCTTTTACCTAAATGAATTTTATAGAAGCTGACTGAAAAGCTGAGCGTTTAGCAGTTCGTAGTAGCTTCTGGCGGCCAGAAGCTGCTGGAAGCCAAAACAAACAGGGGGCGTTGTTTCCCAATCCGGAATGCGCCCCGGCCGCGCTTTCGATTCGGTCGCACGTCAAGACGCGAGCGAGACGGGCCTGTCACCAGTCACCACCCACAGAGCCGTCAGGTACGTGCCTGTATGCCCTCTACCATATAGTATTATGTATGGTATGGCCTGGCCCTTGATGTGGCCAACACGGACGGAGCTGTACGCCTGTACTGTACATGCAAGTAGTCTCTAGACAGTACACGAACGGCAGTGTGCAGACACGCTGCACTGCACAGCGTGCATACTGCATATAGACAGCGCCGCGACGAGGTGTCGTGCTGGGACCGAGAGGTGTGGACAAGGGGTTTTCACGTCGTGCGTTTTAACTTTTGACTGCGCGAGTCGATGAATGCATGGTGACTGACATGCATGGTGTAATCGTTGGTCTCTCTCTGTCTCTTTGCTCTGTGCTGTGGCACGGTAGAGAGAGAGAAAAAAAAGCCTAGAATGACGCATGGAGCAGGAAGCGATCGAGCAGATCTGCACCCTGCACCACCGCTCGCTTGCAGCCTGCTCGTATCGCCCTGCCGAAAAAGTTGCAGCCCCCCATCTCATCGGAGCCCGTGAACAGACGTCCTTTCCGTGTCCTGAATTGGAATATAGCTCCCCAACTCGGGTCAGGTACTGCAGTGGTAACGTCGAAATCTGGGCAGCATTTGCATTTTTTTTACCGTTCGAAACATGCAGGGTCCAGTTTGGCATGCCTCTTGCTGCCTCGGACGGCCTCTCTGACTCTGATCTTGCCCACGACACCGCCCGGAGCCAACAGGGAAGCACCAACACCACCAAATGCAGACGGCGGCGGCGGAAGAGCCGTTTTTATCGACCGTATAAGGAGCGGCCGGGAGCTGTTTTCAGGGGGGCTTTGGCAGAGCTTCTATGAGAATCAGTTATAGAAAGACAAATGGCTAAAAATTGAGTTGCTCCATAACGGTAGTGAGGTGAATCTAGTCTTCATTTTGTACTAGAGAGTGAGAGTAAAAAAAAAAACCCGTTTCCTGCTACTCCCAACCTGTTCCCTCCCCGCACTCCAACCCTCAAGAATCACTTCACGCACAATTTGTCAAACGGTTTTTCGTCAAATAGATTCACTTCTACTTAAGAATCATTTAGAATCACTCTATTAAAGCTCTAAGCGAGAGAAGCCCACGCAAGGATTGTGCGCTTAGTCGGGTAACTCCATGGATAGCCCCATCCCTTCCCCACACACAAATGGTATTCGGTGTAGCCTCTCCTGGATGATCTCTACTATCTTGAATATTGAGTTTCCTACCAAAATGTTGTGGGCCTAGTTGCTTCTTATACACGGTGATGACCACACCACAAACACATTTGGTGTGGTCTTGCAAGATTACAAGCCCATCTGGTGCAACTATTACAATGGTGTGTGCAAGCACCAAGGTGTAGAGGTGTTTGTTTCTCATTTCAGACCGCTAGGCAAAACCTACAACAAGCGCTAATGAAAGCGGTCTAACTATACTAATCACTTCACAAATTACCTACAGTAATTACTAATTGATATTTAAACACTTGGGTGTCTAGGGCTACTAGAGATGAGCAACAACTCTCTTGGTATAGTCCTTAGCTGCCACACGTGTCAAATCGCCAGTTTGGGTCCTATTTATATCCCAAGGAGTGAACTAGTTGTTGCAATGGCAATTGGCATCACTGCGGACCATTGGATTATTACATGTTATATCATCATCATCATCAACAACAACAACAACATCATCATCGTCAACAACAACAACATCATCATCTTGACTTGAAGATCTTGAGCATGAGCTTTCTGTCTGCTTCTTGCCCATCATATTCCTATGCCTTTTCACATGTGAGAGCTATGCTTTTGCTTGATGAATTGGCTTCTTTTTGGCCCATCTTTCATGATCTTAAGCTATTGTAGCAAAAGGAGCTTTAAAACATGCTAACTCAACAAGATCACCACGAATCCAATCTTCAACGTCGCATGTTATAGGAGAAATATATGATCTTAGGAGTCGATGACCTACTTGACTCTTAGAACGCTCATTAGCATGCTATAGGAGAAATATATGATCTTAGGAGTCGATGACGCTAGCATAGAGCAACTAGGTACGGTAGGTTCGTCATTAATCAGTTTCCTAAAGAGCGGCATTATGTTGAATAACAGTAAATTGATTAATAAAATTTGCCTCATGTTCTTTCATCCATTTTTTTCATCAGCTTAACTTGATTCGAAGTAAACACATCAGAAGGAGGCTTGCATACAAATGGTATTACCTTGGGTCTAGAGGTAGATGGGAGCTCGGAGTTGTAAGTCTGGATATTGAGAGGCTTGTGTTGTTCAGCCACCTTACTTGAATGACCGTGAGGCAGAAACTTGCTAGTGTAGCTGCCACATTAGAAGTGTTCTTCTTCTTTAACTCCTTGTGAAGCATCTCTAGGAGCTTATCGATAGTAGTGGACTAGTGGGATAGAGGATGTTCTCCTCATTTGGACAAGTCGGTAAGGTCCCTCTTCCCATTGTTATATTGATCTTTAGCCATCTTGATCTATTGATTGATCTCCTTCCCGTGCAGAGTCACTAAAAGTGCATTATTGACACCGAATTGAGATCTAAATCACACACCAGCAAGAGTAGCATTGCCCTAGGTTGCAATCAATCTATCCTACTCGGCAAGCAACTCTAACAGCTCCTTGGAGGACCCCATTGGGAGATGCATGGCTAGGGTTGACAATGCTACCTAGAACACCAAGGAATCTCGATAGATGCAACAAACAACGTAACTGGAGGTTTAGGGAAAAAAAAAAGATAAAACTTGAGGTCAGGGCGGTTAGCGGGGTTGGGCACCGTTCTTTTTTTAATGGCTGACTACAAATTCTAAATATGTTTATAAAGACACCTTTTCAATGCTCTGACCATTTTCGGTCGTGAACACAACAGAGAACGCCGTCTCGGTGCTGAGCGTCTCGTGGTCAATTCCATTTCCGCGGCGCGGTCTCGGTGCTGAGCGTATCGAACACATGCCCGGCCGACGAGAGCTCGCCGTCATGGCTGGATCATGCGTGCGTCCGTCCATGTACATCCATCCGTTCCCAGAGGCGGGCGAAGTCGACAGGCATGGAGCCAAACACGAAAGCAATGTCGACAGGCATGGGTGCACGCAACGCAAGCATCCCGCCGAAGCAGCAGCAACATGAGGAAGCAGTACAAGGCGCTTGCATCGAAACAGAAAGTCGCCAAGGGGGCGCGGACAAGCGTACACAGCGGGTAAAGCAAAGGAAGAAAGAATAAGCATTATTAGAATTTAATAAGCCTCTCCGGGTACAGCTTGAATTAATTGAAGAGCTCTTCCTTGCCTGTTGTTCGTCCGTGCTAATCAACAAAACCAAACCAATTAAAAACGATTATGTTAAGCGGCGGCGGCCGTGAGACACGCAAACGAGCATTGCAGGTTGCAGCTAGCAGCAGCAAATGCCAGGCGCCCAGGGCAGACAGCGTACGCCAAGGACGACGCGACGACATGGAAAGGACGAGCAGAGGAGCGACGAGAGCTGAATGCCATCGCGACACGTCGACGTACGGGCTCGCGGAGGAAGGACGATGGACGACGGCTGAAGCCGAATGCCATCACGACACGTCGACGGGCTTGCAGAGGAACAGCAGCGACGACGGCTGCTGCTGCTGTCTCCCGCGCGCACCCGCGCCGGCGCTGGGCCCCGCCGCTCCCCCGCCGCCGAGGCGCTCGTAGCAGTCGATGGAGAAGAGCGAGAGGGAGAGGGAGAGCGACAGGTGGTGCGCCCGCGCCGCCTGGGCCTGGGCCTGGGCCTGCGCCAGCCGGTCGAGCGCCGGGCCGAGGCAGAGGCGGTAGAGGCGGCGGTACCCGCCGAGCGCGGCGACGACGGCGCGGGTGGCCGGGCCCGCGGCCGCAGCCGGCGGCGCGGGGCCGACGTGGCGGAGGCACAGCGCCTCCCAGACGGCGTCGCGGCGCGCCACGGCGGCCCAGAGGCGGCACACGCAGGCGGCCGCGGCCAGCGAGCGCCCGTCCAGCCGCGCCAGGATCTCGGCCAGGATGTCGGCGTTGTCGTTGATGTTGTAGCCGCCGCCGCCGCCGCCGCCGTCAGGCAGCTGGATGCGCAGCTCCAGCTCCGTCACCTCGCCCGGCCGCCGCGGCGCGCCGCCTGCGCCTCCCATTCTCCGCCCGCTGTGTCCTCGGCACGTACGTAGTACGTGCAGAGGCAAGGCAGGGGAGGTGACTGAGTGAGGAGCAACGAGCAAGGCACGCTGGAAGTTGAGTGGAGTGAGCGGCTGCGGGCGGAGAGCGTATATATAGGGAGACGGCGGGGTTTTGACTCTGTTTCTACGCGTCGCGTGTGTGGGGTGGGGCGCCCCCGAAAAGGCGATTAATAAAGAGAAAGCTACCAGGGTTCCAATGGCAGTCGCCGTGGAAGCTGAGAGCGAGTCGTCTGGCTAATTAATCGCCCCCGCCCCCATGTCAGACAGGCGCGCTAGTGATGCCACAGTACCACAGGCACCGTCCGATATCCGTAATGAAAAAAAAAAAAGGATCCAAAGGGTGAGATGGGGCCAAGCGGGCCGGGCCAAAGGGGGCGTGGAGATGCGCGACGTACGTTGCGAGGGATTTCTTTCACGCTCGTTGCCGAGGCTGAGCGGCGAGGTAGGGACTAGGGATGGCAACGGGGAATTCCCCATCGGGTTTTAGCTCCCTAAACCCGTCCCCACGACGAAAAAATTTCCCCGTGGGGATCCCCATGAATGCTTGCGGGGGACATTTCTTCCCCATCCCCGTTCCCCGCGGGGATAAATCCCCATCAGGTATCCTCATCCCCGCTTAAATTATAATTAAATCATACTTTATTTGTTATTAATGTAAAACATTGTCACTTATACACATTGTTAGATGTAAAAACATTATGTGCGCATTAAAATCAATGTATTTGTACAACGGGTGACCTCTTGACAAGGTATTTCTTTATTTTTATCATTAACTATTACATGAAAACATTGTCACATGTAAGTTTAACGGGTCCCCCCATCCCCATCCCCGTTTACCCGTCGGGGGAGAATTTTCCCCCGTTTACATCCCTGTGGGGGGAGAAACTTCCCCATCCCCATCCCCTAATAGAGGAATTCCCCACGGGGAATCGGGGATCGGGTCCCCATTGCCATCTCTAGTAGGGACCGAGAGGTAGTAGACTAGTAGCCATAGCGCGTCCAGTCCAGCTTCCAGCTGCGCCTCCCGGACCGGAATCGGGGTTGTGCCACCGTTGGCAAGCATGCGTGTGTCGACGCACCCGTGCCGTGCGCTGCCCCGCCATTTGTCATGACTCGAGGGCACGACGATGTCGTCAGAAATAAACCATGCACACGCGCGTCTACCTGTTTGTGCTTATCAGCTCACCCGCTAGTGATAATATAATAATGATGTGCCATTTTACCAAAGAATCGAAATCATCTCGAAAGCATTTTAGTAAATAAGTGTAAATTAATAATGTAGATTCGTTGTCGTAACTCGTAAACTTATATTAACTTATTTTTTTAGAAATGTGTACAATTCGATTGTGTTTTTTTCTGTTTAAAATAAATCTGTCATTTCTAGAATGACGCATAACTCAGGGATACCGCACACGTGGACGTGGTACAACCCGTTGGAAATTCTAGTTTCTAGAACCAATATCTTCAAGTTACCTAATTGGGTGATGCGTGTGGTTGTGCATGCTTAATATGCCTTTTCTTCTTCCGTCCACTTCACACACCCACTTTTTATTTTGTACCGCATGATTGTTTTGGCCTTTTTGACTTGTTATATAGTCCATGTCTTCTCCCGTTCTCCGCATTGTCACGCGTCAGCTTTCCGCTAGTGGCGAAATCCAATGTTTTTTTTTCAGGTCTTAGTAAAAGTAGCCACACTCTTTATATTTCTAGTTATGGAGCTGATATTATCTGAACAAATACACGAAGGCTTAATTTGGTTCCTTGATCCATGTATTTGACATAGCGCGGGGTGATAGCGTATTTGGGATAGTAAGATATGTCATTGTTCATACCTCAAATGTTGTTAAGATGCCTTCAAAGATCATGGTAAAACAAATCATCCCAATAGAGGAGGCGGACACTGTTGGACCCACGCTCCAGGGGTTTCATACCCTGAGAGACATATGGCTACAACAAATATAGGGGTCCACCATCTTGAAGAACTTCATATTGAGGCTCCCCAAAGGAATAAAACTATATCTATAATTTTGTCCCGAAAAGAGCAACCTAAACCCTAGGCCCTCGGGGTCCCTAGGACACCCTCCTACACTTGAGTTCGATCGGCTACCGCCGTCCCAACAATAATCTCAAACTCGAGGCCCTGGGACACTTAAGGCATCATGACACTTATTATATTCTTAGCCGACCAGGACCCTCTACCATCCCTTGAATCTTTAAATTTATCTACTTTGGGTAGTTCAAATGTTCGAGACCTACCCCATAGGACCTGAGGCCTTCCGAGTGGACGAAGGAGCTCCTATAGCGGTTAAGTATGGAGACACCCGCAAGACAAAAGGAATGCAACTACCCTCACTAATAGCATAACTGCCCTGGAAGGTACAATATCATGTTCGATCTTTACTCCTAGCGGTCTTATGAGGTTAGCACTTCGGATGGGCGATATTATGGTCTTATAGGTGCACTTTTGCTATGACTTAGGCAACACACACTCAAGATCACTATTTGATATGTGTCATCGTCCCAAAAGCCATGCATAGCTGCATTAGTGTACTAGTAATTATTATCAAGTGCAAATTGCTATGTCGGAATCAACTATGTTATATACCCGATGGCATGGACTCTGGTGTCCGTTGATATGACAAGACATATTGTGGGTGTTTTGACCCGAGGGTCCTAACCAACTAGTAAATTTGTGCAACGTGCCCTTGCCCCGGATGGTTGATGCAAGAAGACACACAAGATTTATCCTAGTTCGGGCAAGAGAAGGCCCTACCTCCAGCGGGAGAGGGAGGCTTGTATTATCTTGCACCTAAGTGCTCGTAGTAGGGGATACAAGCGAGTCCAGAGAGGGATTGAGTCCCAATTCTCTAAATATAATTGAAACGAGTGCCAATATCGGGAGTGAGATGAGTTGTGAGCCTTGAGGCGTTCCCCCCATATAAGGCCCCAAACTCCTCCTTTTATATTCGCAAGGAGGCCCATGTGTACAAGGATTGTTATGTTGTAGTTGTAGTCATAGGAGATGTGTCTAAGTCCTGTAGCGGCATGGTCGGCGGGATGGCCCTCGTCCTTGTTGTTGCTTTTGGTCAAGAGAAGGATGCCCGATTCCTGTAGCCTATTCTTTTAACGGGTTAGAGAGCCAAGGCTGGTTCGGGAGCATGGGCATGCGTCCACCTTAGCCGATACAAGGTGCGGATGAGACGTTTTCTAAGTGTGTCGAGTTGGAGTAGTTGAAGCAGTGTTTGACATGGTCTTCTGCGAGATTCACAGGAGAGTAGGTGGAATTTAATGTGCGTTCTCCCTTGCTGGAGTAGTTGGCCGAGGCTGAGCTCGGATGAGGCAGAGATTTCTCTCGAGGCCGAGGCCGGGATTAGATGTTATATATAATCACGCTCGAGGTGGTTGAAACAGTGGTCAGAGTGGGGGAACAGTGCCCCTATTCGCGCCCTGACCATCGCAGCTTTGACCAAACAACATTCCCTTTGTTTTTATGCTTTTGTTCCGTCACATTTCCATATAGCAATCGTTTTTGGCGTTGGGGATTAAAGAAGCAGCCCAGCTGCGTTGATAATCTAATCTCTACCACCCGTCCAAAGGATGGCGTCTGCCGTCTAGGCTCAGGACAAGCACGACATTTCGTGACCGCTTCGTGTGGATTTCGGGATGCTGTTTGCTATCCGGGGATCGCGCGCGTTCCGCCGAGAAAATTGGAACGAGGTCGCAACGGCTATCTCCAGCCACGCAGCACCCTAGTCGCGCATGCGTTAATATATATTTTGGTTGTCCAAATATTTCTTCACAATTTGTTTGATATTTTTAATGAATTTTAGTTTAAAAATAATTATAAATAGAGTCTGATCTTAATTGGATCCGATCGTTAAATTGTGTTAAATCGTATAATATAAATTTAGAGTTTATTATCACCGCTACATATACGTACGTCATCGGCCATGCATATGTGTGTACCCCTGATTCTTTCTTCCATCTCTCGTCTTCCACATGTTAGCTCATCCTACCGTGCACGCATGCATAGTTTTGTAAGCATGCATGGACAAATCGTAGCTATAAATAAATTAGAGATACTATGATTAACCTGTAAGAGGTTCAACAGCAAACATATGTTATCAACCGTTGCAAACCATGTAAGCATCCAAACCACACAAATGCAAACGGTCGATACCAGAAGTTGCAAAACTGACATATATACAGAACAGTTACAAACCCACGCTCGATTCAGTTATAACTGGCCTAGCTGCGACGCGAAATAGCCAACGAAAATAAGATCAGTCGATCAATTCCAACTTCAAGCTATAACAAAGAAGGGTAGTCCTAAAGTATTACTAGGTATATGTCCGTGCGTTGCAACGGGTAATACTAATACAGATATAGGTCATTGTTTAGTTATGTAATCAACCGGCAGGGTGACACTTGTGTATGTATAGATCATTATTTAGTGATGCTATCAACCAAACTTCATGCGTCGAGTCAACATGCGAGGGAGGTGACATTGGGAGGCAGGCTCGGGGGGCGGGGCGTCGGGTGTGTGGGACCGCGAATTGCGTCGCGAGGCAGATTGGAGGGCGTTAGGTGGATGGAGGTCGCGACATGTGGAACGTGGCGCGGTTAGAGCGAGAGGCGGGAAGAGGTGGAGGAGGCCGGGTGCGGACAATTCTGTCAAAGTGGCCTTAGGCGAGTCGTGACTGCATCTGCTACCCGAGCTTGGCCTCGGATGAGCCGTGACTGCGTCTGCTGCCCGGGCTTGGCCTCGGATGAGTCGTGACTGCCTGTCCCGCCCGGGCTTGGCCTCAGACGAGTCGTGATTATGTCTCCCGCTCGAGGGTGTCCGCAGGCGAGTTGTGACTGCGTCTCCCACCGGGCTTGGCCTTGGGCGATTCTTGACAGCCTCTCCAACCCGAGAGTGGTCTCGAGCGAGTCATGACTGCGTGTCCCACCGGAGGATGGCCTCGGGCGAGTTGTGACTACTTGTCTTGCTAGAGGTTGGCCTTGGGCCAGTCGTGACTGTCTATCCCACTCGCAGATGGCCTCGAGCGAGTCATTACTGCCTGTCCCACCCGCGGATGCCCTCAGGCGAGTTGTGACTATCTATCCCATCTGAGGATGGCCACAGACGAGTCGTGACTACGTCTCCCGCCAGGGGTTGCCCTTGGACGAGTTATGACTGCATGTCCCACCCGAGGGTGGCCTCAGGCGAGTCGTAACTGACTGTCTAGCCAGGGTTTGCCTTGGTTGAGTCGTGACTGCGTCTCCCGTTGGGGGTTGGCCTCGGGCGAGTTGTGACTGCCTGTCTCACCTGAGAATGGCCTCAGGCAAGTCATGGTTGCCTGTCTCGCTCAGGCTTGGCCTCGGACAAGTCGTGATTGTGTATCCCACCTGAGGGTGGCCTTGGGCGAGTCGTGACTGCCTCTCCCCCCGAGGATGGCCTCGAGTGAATCGTGACTGCCTCTCCCACCCAGGGTTGCCCTCGGGCGAATCATTACTGCCTTTCCTGCCCGGGGTTACCTCGAGCGAGTCATTACTGCCAGTACCACATGGGGTTGTCCTTGGGTGAGTCGTGTCTGTTTGTCCCGCCCGAGGGTGGCCATGGGAGAGTCGTGGCTGCTTGTCCCACCTGGGCATGGCTTCGGGTGACTCGTGCCTATGTCTCCTTCCCAAGAGTATCCTAGGACAAGTCGTGACTGTTTGTCCCGTGTAGGCTTGGCCTCAAGCGAGTCGTCACTGCCTCTCCCACCCGAGAGTGGCCTCGGCCAAGTTGTGATTGCGTCTCTCGCCTGGGCTTGGTCTCAGGCGACTCGTGACTGCCTGTCTCATCTGTGCATGGCCTTGAGCGAGTCATGATTGTGTCTCACGCCCAAAGGTGGCATCGGGCGAGTCGTGACTGCGTCTCCTGCCCGGGCTTGGCCTCGGACGAGTCATGATTGTGTCTCCCGCCCGAGGTTGGCCTCGGGTAAGTCGTGATTGCATCTCCCATCTGGGCTTGGCCTTGGGCGATTCTTGACAGCCCCTCCCGCCCGAGAATGGCCTCGAGCGAGTCGTGACTACGTATCCCGCCGGGGGTTGGCCTCGGGCGAGTCGTGACTACTTCTCCCACCCTGGGTTGTTCTCGGGCGAGTCGTGACTGCCTATCCTACCCGAGGATGGCCTCAGGTGAGTCGTGGCTAACTGTCCAGCCAGGGCTTGGTCTCGGGTGAGTCGTGATTGTGTCTCCCGTCGGGGGTTGGCTTCTGGCGAGTTGTGACTGCCTGTCTCACCAAAGGATGGCCTCGGGCTAGTCGTGGCTGCCTGTCCTGCTTGGGCTTGGCCTCGGGCGAGTCGTGACTGCCTCTCCCACCCGAGGGTTGCCTCGGGCGGACTGCCTGTTCTGTCTTGCCTTGGCCTCGGGCGAGTTGTAACTTTGTATCCCACCGGGGTTGGCCTTAGGCGAGCTGTAACTGTGTATCCCACCCGGGGATTTGGTGTTGGGCGAGTCGTGACTGTCTGTCCCGCCCGCGGATGACCTCAGGCGAGTCGTTACTGCCTGTCCCGCCTAGGCTTGGCCTCGAACGAGTCGTGACTGTGTCTCCCGTCCGAGAGTGGTCTAGGAAGAGTCGTGACTGCCTGTCCTGTTTTGGCTTTGCCTCGGGCAAGTCATAATTGCCCCTCCCACCGAGGGTTGGCCTCGGGCGAGTCATTACTACCTCTCCCACCCGATGGTGGTGGTGCATGCGGGACGGCAGAGGTAGGCCGATCGTGGGGGCGGTGCGCTCATCTCCTCGAGGAAGCTATCACCACAGGAGGAGAGGGAGACAAGGAGACACTACATATTTGTGACATGTCTTTAATTGGATACACCTACAAAACAATTATAAATATTGTATAAAAAATAAAATACATGCAAACAATAACCGTGTAAATTTCAAACTCATATTTACCATGTCATGGTTTAGGTAAAGTAAAACCCTTCATTCAGCACTACATATTTGTGACATGTCTTTAATTGGATATAGCTCGTCTGTTTTAGTTTCAACATCACCGTCTCGCTTTATAAAGTTGAACTGAAAAGCATTTTCTATATGGACACGACCTCTAGAGTGGCACTTTAGATAATCTCGAGATTTTATTAAATTTATGCAATAGTCTATCACCTGCAAGTGTGTAAGTTGTTAAAAATACCTATCACAATTATGAGACAGATATCACATCATATACTATGACCCTAATGTTGCAATACAACTCAAGCTTTTCTTCGACTGTTGTGAATGGCAAGGAAAAAAACATGCCCTCCATTATTGAGTATAGATGACAAAGGACACAGTCCTCCAAGTAGATGATTTCAGACAATTTTTGGTAAAATGCAGAAAATTAAGCCTCAATGGGGTATCTTTTTGGCTTTATCATAAATCGATTTTTTTTAATAAAATTTCTGCATTTCGAAGGAGCCTAAACATATAAAACTACCATGTAATTAATCCATATTTTCCCTCCTGCATTTTTTTCATGTGAACTAAACCACCTTTTCGAGTAAAATTTCCATGTGAACTAATCCACGTTTTTTTCCTGCCGCGCAAGTTTGTCATGTGAACTATTTTTTATAATGCTCAATTTTCCATGTGAACTATGCCCCCCTATGCATAATTTTTGAGATTTTATTAAATTTATGCAATAGTCTATCACCTGCAAGTGTGTAAGTTGTTGTTAAAAATACCAGAGTGGATAAAAAATTATATATATCAGGGTCACCAAATAAAAAACTAAGCATGAATTATCTCATCACTTAGATATCGTAGTTGAGGTTGAATATAAATCAACATGAGTTGAGTTGGCTAGTGGGTGGGAGCTTAGGTGTTGTGCTCAAGGCATCCTGGGTTTGATTCCTGAGCTTGATAGCAAGAACGAGGAAGGGGCAGAACGGGGTGGCAGCCTACCCCCTTACATTCTTCATAGTAGTATAGATAAAACAAAACAAAACTACACGGATACAGTGATTATAACTTGGAAAACCTTAGAGTTATAAAAAATACAATAATACACACAATACGATAATTTTAACTCCGAAAACACACAAAATACAGTATAAATATCAAAATATAATTATCAAACATATAATGCAAAGAACATCAATGCTATAATATACTCCCTCCGTTTCAAAACAGTAGTCGTTTTAGTTTTTTGATATTTATGTGTATGTTATAATGGATCGAGATGAATCTAGACTAATATATAAAACATATACATCAAGTATTGTATAAATCCAATAAATCTCTAAAACAAAGTAAGTGATAATCATTACTCAAAGAAAGAGAGAGATACGCCAAATGACCAGATTAGGGATGGCAACAGGGAATTTCCCGTCGGGTTTTGGCTTCCCATAATCGTCCCCGTGACAAGAAAAAGTTTCCTGCGGGGATCCCCACGAACTCTTGCGTGGGACATTTCTTCTCCATCCTCGTTCCCTGCGGGGATAAATCTCCGTCGGAGATCCACGTCCACATTTAAATTATAATCATGACATACTTTATTTGTTATTAATATAAAACATTGTCACTTATACACATAGTCATATGTTAGAAATCATTATGTGTACATCAAAATAAACATATTTGTACAACGAGTTATCTCTTAACAATTAATTACTTTTATTATTATATATTATATAAAAATATCATCATATATAAGTTTGACGGTTCCTGCCCGCAGGGAACGAAGATAAGGAATGTTTCCCCATCCCCGTTTACCGGGGTGATCAGGGCACATTGCCATCTCTAGACCAGATCGACGTTTCTTGTGAGTTTATTTTCCTTTTTGATCGATGAACCCTCAAATCAACGATGTTAACTCTGCAAAATAGCCAACGAAAATAAGATCAGTCGTTCCGATCAATTCCAACTTCAAGCTATAACAAAGAAGGATATATAGTCCTAAACAGGGTTGGTCCTGACATTTCGGGGGCCCTAAGCAAAAATTTATATAGAGGCCCCGTATAACTATATATATATCATCTACACATCTATTAAACATATATTAGTAAAGAAATTGCATATAACTTGCTGTAATATAGAATATTATATATTATTGTTTATAAAATAACATTAGCTGAAATAATAAAAACTTACTTGTCACTTATAAAATTTATTCTAACATTTTTTATACAAAATCATCGATTATACTACTGATATCGATATCATCCAATAGCTTCTTCTCGATGCATAAAGTCACCAAACCATTCAACCTTTCTTGACTCATTGTTGATCTTAAATAATTCTTTAGTAACTTTAATTTTGAGAAGCTTCTTTCAGCAGATGCAACAGTAACAAGCAGAATAAATAATATTCTATAAGCAATAGAGGCATTAGGATAACAATCCACATCTCTGATATGCTCAAAAATCCCCATAGCGGACAATGTGCCATTAGGCAAAGTAAACTTTAGAATATTCAATTTAGAAATCAAATCATTTAACTCAACATCACATGAACATCATGAGAGAAAGTGTTTGCAAATTTAGTGCAACACTCTTTAAGTTCTCTATCATTTAGTGACCTTAGTTTGCTTGAGCTCAATAAAAAACCCGAATATACCTTTAAACATGGAGAGTTCTTCAAATCTGGTCATCAAAGAAGTGCTCGGCATATCAACTAATACCAAAAAATAGTTGACTTCAAAAGCTCTCTCATTTTCTAGAATTTCTTCATGGCAACTACTTTCATCAAATTGTTTCTTTCTCACCGCTTTACGCTTTACTGGAAATGATGCATTTACACCAATATCATTTATAATATCTTTAGCAATGGTTACCAGCGAGCAACGACTAGGGATTTTGGGAATAGAATAAATGTATACCATATATATATATATATATATATATATATATATATATATATATAAGAGTATATATCTATTTGTGCCGGACTGGGGGCCCTACTGACTTTGGGGGTCCTGATCGGCGGCATACCCTGCCTACCCTCAGGGTCGGGCCTGGTACTAAAGTATTACTCCCTCCGTTTCTTTTTATATGTCGCTGGATAGTCAATTTTGCACTATCCAACGACAATTAAAACGAAACGGAGGGAATATAAAACAAAACAAACCTACACGGATACAATGATTATAACTTGGAAAACACGTAAAATACAGTATAAATATCAAAATATAATTATCAAACAGATAAATGCAAAAAACATCGATGCTATAATATAAGTGATAATCATTACTCGGAGAAAGAGAGAGGGAGAGACGCCAAATGACCAGATCAACGTTTTCTTGGCAGTTTATTTTCCTTTCTGATCGATGAACCCTCAAATCAACGATGTTAACTCTGTCCATTCGAAAGCTCGTGAGGGTAAGGTTTGCTAGGTGCTACTAATAGCTAGCTACTAATCCAATCTTGTTTCTTGTGGCTGGACGCGCTTTTTCGTTGGATCGTGGCGCTGTGCAGATCGATCATGCATGGCGCTATGATGCATATATACATGGAGTAGGCTGGAATATCCCGTCGATAGTCTCGATACCAGCAGGCAGCATGCAACTAATTAAGCGCGTGGAGTAGGCCGGAATACATACATGCATAAGCTAGGGAAACATGCACGGGTTTTCCCGACCGTTGTAGCCAGCTATGCAACAATTGGCAGCTCAGACAGAGATGATGCGATCATGGATCTCTGATGATGCCATATCTGTGCGCCACTGATGAATAAGACGCGCGCGCGCGGACCACCTGCTGGCCTGTGCCATCTGCTGGAAGATCGATACGTGCTGTGAGCCCGTGACTGTGGGAGTATATATATGTGTGTAGTAGAGTAGGCGTGCCAGAGTACGTCTCGTCTCGATCGGCACGGCAGTCGGCAGCCAAGTACAAAACATACCTATAGACAGACAGACAGATGGCTATATATATATATATATATATATATATATATATATATATATATATATATATATATATATATATATATATGCACCAACGCGTCTGCAGGCCGATCGATCGATAGACGGACCAGGCTATATATATATATAGCGAGACGATCGATATCGCCCTAGTCGCAACGGCAGATCGAGCAACAAACAACTGCTCAGGCCAACCCCGATGACGACGGGTCCCGCTGTTGCTGGCACTGGCGGCAGCGCGCCATGATGACTGATGAGCTTCTGGTCGCTGCGCAGGCAACGCACAGCTGCTCTGCTCCGGCCGCAGCCAACCCTATATATATGGCGCTGCGGCGGAAGGCACGTAGCTAACAGCTCCGTCCTGCCTGCACCGGCGTTGTGCTGTACTGTGTGCACCATCACCATGCTGCATGAGCGAAGGGCCCCGGGGGCCCCTCGGCATTAATTCCTGGCTTGGACTTGGACGCTACTCTCTCGGACAGGATTCCTGGAAACGAGGCGAGGCATGTGTGTGCATGGCCGAGCTAGCTCGGCAATCAGCTGGCCGGGGACGGGAGGTCGGACGTCACGTACTCAGGCCTCTCATCGCTCCGATTTGATTCGATGTCAGGTCGTCCAGCCAGCGATCCAAGTCCTTGTCGCGCGCGGATCCTAGTAGATGCTGCTAGCCTGCTACAACGACCCACGCGATCGACACGAACAAATTCGTCTCCTCCGCCATCGATCGCTCGGCTACGGACGGCCGGCCGGCCTGCCCCTCGGCTGATTTGATCCCCCTACGACTACGATGAACACGCACTCATTCGTCGACGACCTTTTGAGAATATATAAGTATGTTCCTGTCGACGACAGTGGCGCTGAGAAATTCTAATAAATCCAGCAACCGAGCACTCGATCGATCGAGCGCCTAATCAGTGAGTAATGATTGGGGGTAAAATCATTACTCACTGATTAGTGACCGCGCATCTCTGCAGTCACAGCAATGATCGGCCGCCTGGAGCGGACGTGGCTGGAAGGAAGCGACCTGCTGCTGCTCACCACTGCTCTCGGCTGATCAGCCCCCCGGCCGCTGCCCCCGCACAAAAAGGCGACCCACCGATCAATATCATGCATGCATGGCCGGCGGCGAATGCCAGCGCGTAGGCTCCGGCTCCCGCGCAGCGGCGGCTCGCTGTGCCCTGTGCACCACGCTGCATGGGCGATTCACGGGGCGGTGCGCGAGCGCGATCGAGAAGTCACGAGCGGGGTAAAAACACCTCGCCGTGGAATCTTCCTTTTGTTTCCATGCTCGTCCCTAGCTCTCCCCCTGTGTCTATCTATGATCAGCCCGCTTTTCAGCTTTTCCCCTGTTCCGCGGGAGTTGCATGTGTTCGGAACCCTGCGGCGCGGTTGCCCTGGCGGCTGGGACCGATCGCCTAGTCCCTGGCGCTCGTGTGTCATGCCATTGCATATGACCGCAATCATTCCTTCTTTGATACTAATACTACCACTGCTGAGTGCTGACTACTGTACGTATATGAGTAGATGACTATGTGTTGCAAAGACAGGATAGTTCTCTGTTCATGCCAGCAATTATAACCGGAGCAGCTATGGGACACTACAACAGCTACAGCCATTTTCGGCGGCCAGAAGCCGCCAAAAATAAGCCAGCAAACGGCTTATTTTCGGCGGCTTCTGGCCGCCAAAAAAACCCGGCCGAAAATAAGGCTTTATTTTCGGCGGCCAGACCCCAGCCGCCGAAAATTAGTTATTTTCGGCGGCCAGACTGCAGCCGCCGAAAATAACTATTTTTTATTTTCGGCGGCCAGACTCCAGCCGCCGAAAATAACTAATTTTCCGCGGCCGGAGAGCACCAGCCGCCGAAAATTAATAATTTCAGAGCAAAAAAAATTGAAAAAAATATGAAAAATAACAGAAAATTTATACAAATTCATACAATAACAGAAATTTCATACAATAACAGAAATTTCATACTTAAGTTCACAACATAAAACTTGAGTCCATACAAATATAAAGTCCACAAATAGTCCATACAAACATAAAATCCATAAATAGTCCATTACAACGCACAGTGCGGCACAATTAATCACATATTTGGGTCGTTGGAGTTGTGTCCACTACCTCCAGAAGCGAAGAACTGGTCGACGAAGTCGTGTAACGGGTTTCGATCCTAAAGAAAAAAGAAGACATTAATAACGGCATCGGTTACATGTATAACGACTATTCAAACAAATTGTTTATCAGACTAACCTCTCCTGCATCAGCTCCCTCCCCTGCATAAGCTCCTCCTGGTGCTGGTATGACCGGTGGTGGCGTGTTGTGGCCCATGACCCCGGATCCCTACAAAATCAAGTTTAGTAAAGATTTCAAATTATGTTGATACAAACGACAAGTCTTGACTAAATTGAAGCACCTGAGGTGGAGGTGGAGGTGGTGGAGCATGTAATCCCCACTGAGGCATCGGCGGCTGAAACTGAGGGAAAACAAATGGTTGCTGCTGTGCCTGCTGTGGAAACCAAGACTGTTGCAAATATAATATATTAGTTATAGAACCAATATCGAGCGTGTTGAGAATAAATAAGACACTCACGTTCATTGCTTGTTGCGCCTGTGCGTTGTAAGCAACCATATACTCTGATTGCTGTTGGAGAAATCTCATTTGTTGTTGCCGCAGCTCTTCACGAAACTTTTCTTGCTGCTCCCTCATAGCTTCCTCCATGCTAGATACAGAGCGGCGACTACGGCTGCTACTACCACAGCCCGCCTGCGACGAAGAGCCGCCACGAGAACGCAACTCCGTCGAATCGATAACACCGGTAAACATAGAATATCTTGAAAAACAAGAAAATTAGCTATTCGATCATAGTTCCAATATTATTGAAAAGAGTCACAAGTTCATACCGTCCATGTGCCTTGCCTCCAAGTGAATGCACAACTTCAGCGTCGATGGTAGGTGCTCCTCGCCAATCGTAGTCTTCTCCATACTTCCTAACCATCTCCTGCCCGTATGTCTCCTGCAATACAATAAGAAGGTTCAGCACACATGTAATTTATAGCTATATGGCAAGAAAACATTAATCCTAACAACAACTAACCATACGCTCAACGGCCGCTTGACTACACAGCTCGTCGGAGATTTCACTGTTTTTCGCTCGATGCCCTCTCCTATAAACATCGATTGGGCTCGGGACAACTCCAGTTTGAGCCTCCTGCAAATATATGAGTTCAATCTGGTTTCATTTATGAGTAAAACAGAATACTACATACTCACCATTCGCTTAGCCAACCGAATGTGTCCATCAGCCCCATAGGTATGGTTGACTACGACCTCATCATCGTCCTCGTCCTGCTGATGGCGCTGCCTATGTCGATTTCTGTTTGACTTCTCAATCCACTCGGGCGAAGCCCATATCTCACACAAAGCCTTGTAAGGCTGCGGCCGGTGTTCCATCCATGGAAGAGTTACCTGCATATAAAGCGTTAGCTCAAAATTACATTCACATCTGAATGAGCTGTTAAATTAGATTTTTACCTCCATGTACTGGTCTACAGTCAAGTAGACATCTGAATATTGTCGAAAGTTGTTGATAGAATGACCTCGGCGCTTCATGTACGCGTTCACAACCTGTAGACGAGCATTGGAAAATGCATCCCTGCACACCTTCTTCGCATTGTTCTCTAATACTCGGTCTGCATGCTCTTGAGCCTCAGGTTCCACACGATAGCGTCTCTGTCCAACATCGAAAATAAAATTAGTTCAAAAAAAACTAATAAATGTTAGGTTGAAACAACTAATAAATGTTAGTTTGAAAAAATTACCCAAAAGTCGTGCTTGACGGCGCCTTGAGCTGTTCCATATGTAGCATGTGGAGCTAGTGCGAAGTGCGACCAGCTAGTGCAAGGAACCACCACACCTTTCAGGTCGGTGACAATTCCTGGGTTATGTAGACGACAGAGGTTACCTAAGACTTGATTAACCTGTCTATGGTGACCTCGACCGTCAAATGACGTGTCTTCCCATTGGCTGCATGACAAAAAAACAAGAAAGTCATGTCATATATATAGTGTAAAATAAACAAATAAGTAAGAACAAAGTGGCCAAACGTGAGTACCTATCACCAACCGGGATGATCAGTACTCGAGCTTCAGATTGTGCAGGCGCTGACGGAGGTAGGACAAAGTGGCCCTTCCGAGTGCCCCTTCGTCGAACGACAGGAGCCTCGGTGGCATCGTCATCCGCCTCAGCATCTATGCCCACCTCGTCCTCCTCCTCATGGGCCTGCTCGTCCTCCTCCTCATGGTGTTGCACCTCCTCCTCGTCATCCTCCTCTTCCTATGGACATGAAATAGAGACACGTAAAAATTTACATAAACATTTACATAAGATGAATTACATAAGTGACTGACAAATAAGATCAATTACATATATAAACATTTACATCGGTACTCCGTTGTAGAGCGATTGGTGTATCACGTAGTTCTGGCCGAGCGTGTCTCAGCAACGCCTCCTGTCTGCTCTGGCTAGAAGAACTCCCTTGGAAAAGGGAACGTGCACCAGGGAGTATCCTGCTCGCCGCATTAAGAAACCCCCTAGCAGTGCGCTTTGGTTTCCTACCACTCATCCTGTTCAATAGAAAAACATTAAATGTATTAGCTCCATTAAATTAATTGAACTAATAAAAAATCAAATAATACATCACATACTATGAAATTTTGCATTACACATCAAAATTCATCAGAATCACGATCAAGGACTCTTCTTCGATCCAAAGCTCGCAATGTGGTTTTTTTGTTCCTTCGATTTCGTTTTCGTTTCGGTGCAACACACTCATCAGTAGTGACATCGTTACGGTCTCCGACTAGTGAGTTCAGTGCAACACCCTCATCGATAGTAAAAGTAGTTGGCAATTCTTCTTCTTGATAAACTTCATCGGCTTGTTCGTCTTCGAATTGATAACCAGCAGTGCAAGGAGTATGTAAACGTTCCCTAGGGTTCACCTTATGAACTACCCACCATGCTTCAAACTTTGGATTTGGGTACGACATATAGTAGACCTGCTCGCACTGGTGTGCAAGGATAAAATTATCATGGCCTCGAAGTCGTTCCTTGTGCTTTACTTCAGTTATACCATATTGACTTTGTCTAATCCCATTAGTGCTGTCAAACCAATCACATAGAAAGAATACTAATTTCAAAGGTTTGTTCCCTGCAAAATTAAACTCTAGGATGTTTTGAATGATGCCATAATAATTAGTTTCTCTGCCGAGTGCATCGAGTGCCCTAGTCAGAACTCCAGTGTTACGTGTGGCTGCACGAGGACGAGACTTTTCAAATTGGTCTGAACGAAAACGAAAGCCATTCACATCGTATCGACCAAATGTTCTGCAAGTGACCGTCCCATAAGATAGCTGTCTCAAGTCCTCGTGTATGTTAGGAGTCTTTGTGCACTGCAAATAATATACAGTTAAAATGACTACCTCGCGTAAAAGGCTAAATGACATGAAAGTAAGGAATATAAAGAGTTTACATGCTCGCGAAACCAGTCAACAAAATTAGGTCTTCCTTGCCTCCCATGTCGTCGCATAGTATCTAGTTGTTTGCTTGTAGGCTGATGGGAATAAGTCCAATTTTCCTCGTCGAACTTACTGTACGACAAATAAGTAATTAAATATGGCTCCTTTGGTAAAGAAATTAAGGGGTAAAATAAAGACTTACATGAAATATGGCTCCATCTCTTCCATATTAGAGTACATGTATAGCAATGCGGACATTCTTTCATCCATGCTAAGGTGGTAGAACGTGCCCTTACTAGTACTTGTGCCTCTCCATTGGAAAATGTTGAGATCACTGACAGGAGGTTCCTCATCGACATTGTATCGCATGGTAGCAGCATAGACATTATGTTCCTCTGCGAAATACACACTCGTGAAGTATGAAACCTCCTTTAGCAAAAAAGCTTCAGCGATGCATCCTTCTACTCTAGCCTTATTTCGAACCATGCCTCACAGGTTTTTGAGTGCACGTTCAATGTGATACATCCACCTATATTGTACAGGTCCACCAACCTTTGCCTCATATGGAATGTGAATAAGTAGATGCTCCATCGGATTGAAGAATCCAGGTGGGAATATTTTTTCTAGCTTGCATAACAACACTGGTATTTGTTTCTCCAACTTCTCCATCATATTTTTACTTATTTCTTTGGCACAGATCTGCCTGTAGAAATAACTTAGCTCAGCTATTGCTTGCCACATGGCATCGGGCATATAACCACGAAACATGACAGGGATAATCCTCTCCATTAATATATGGAAGTCATGGCTCTTTAACCCAGTTAGTTTTCCCGTTTTCAAATTCACAGATCTTTTCAAGCCCGCAGCATAACCATCAGGAAATTTAATTTTTTTCATCCATCTCATTACCTCGATCTTGTCTTTAGAGGTAAGACAGAACAAGGCACGTGGCGGCTTACCGTTGTCATTGAGCACTTGGGTTGGTCGGTCACAAAGCATTGCTAGATCTCTTCGAGCTTTCAGATTGTCCTTTGTTTTTTCAAAATGCATGCAGGTGTGTATGAGGGCTTCAGCAACATTACTTTCTTGGTGCATGACATCAATGTTGTGCACAAGAATCAATGACGACATATAAGGGAGCTCCTAGAGACCACATATATGTGTCCAGTTGTGGTCCACTCCGAATCCTTCGTACTTGTCCCCCTTTTCATTTAGGACAAGGTTGTTCAGCTGAGCATATATTTCTGCCGCGTTAAGACGTTTAGGCGGACCTTTGGTGACCACAGTGTTCTTTATAAAGTTTTTCTTATCGCTCCTGAAGGGGTGTTTCCTGGGCAACCAGCGTCGATGACAATCGAAGTAAGTGATCTTTCCACCATGAGCAAGACGGAAGCAATCTGTATCTGAACCGCAATATGGACATGTCAATCTACCATGTGTACTCCAACCGGTAAAAATAGCATACGCCATGAAGTCATGCACCGACCACAAATACGCAACTCGAAGTTTGAATATCTGTTTTGTAAAAACATCGTATGCTTCAACACCTTTCCAAAGCTCCTTCAACTCTTCAATCAAGGGTTTTAACATGACATTGAGGTTCTTTCCAGGATAGTCTGGGCCAGGAATGATTAAGCAAAGAAATATAAATTCGTATTTCATACAAAGAGAAGGTGGAAGGTTGTATGGAATAACAAAGACGGGCCAACATGAGTATGATGATGCCATTTGACCAAAAGGTGTGAAGCCATCGGTCGCGAGGCCGATTCGAACATTCCTCGGATCAGCTGCAAAGTCGGGATCAAACGTGTCGAGAGCCTTCCATGCATCCCCATCTGAAGGGTGCACGATTAGGTCATCACGGACACCTTCTTTGTGCCATCGCATGTGCATAGCGGTTTTTTTAGATAGAAACATCCGTTTCACTCGAGGAGTTAGTGGCAAGTAGCGGAGCTGCTTATGTGCAACATCTGTCATCACCTTCTCACCCTCATCATTAACAACTTCCACAAATCTAGATTGTCCACATTTCAGACATTTTTTCTCTTCCGCATGCTCCTTCATGAAAAGCATACAATTATTTTTGCACACATCAATCTTCTCATAATCCATACCGAGACCTTTGATAATTGTCTTTGATTGGTACATGTCTTTAGGCAACTTATTGGGCTTTGGGAGCACATCTCCTAATAACTTTAAAATCTCATTGTAACAATTGTTCGAGAAAAAGTACTTGGACTTAATGGCCATGAGCCGAGTCACAAAAGCGAGTATACTCACATCTGTGTGTTCATGCAACGGCTCTTCAGAGTCTTTTAGTAGTTTAAAAAATCTGGAAACCTCTGGTGTGGCAGGATCCTCGGAGCTTAGGTTGAATTCTGGACGTAGCGAATCTAGCATCTCATGCATCGCATCATCGCCAGCCCAATCATTGTTCTCCTCCTCTTCTACATTTCTGTTGGGTACTACCTCACCATGATGTTCCCACACCTCATATCCGGGCATAAATCCAAACTGACAAAGATCTAGGCTAACTCTTTCCTTATTAAGAAATATACTGTTTTCGTGCCACCTACAAGGGCATCTGACAGTGCCGGTTAAGGACAAGGCGAATACGTGGTCCACAAAATCTTTGGTCTTGGCTACCCACTCATCAGAATGACGTCCATTCCTACTCCAGCCATTGTACATCCATGCACGGTCTTCAGCCATGCCTGAGACTGTTAAACCGAACCATATCGTTAAACCATTATTCAACTTCGTTAAGGGTTTAGTTCCTATATGTATAGGCAAGGATAGGTTCTAAACCCACAGCAAACTAGAAGGATCAAAAAAAATTCAGCAGCATAACCTCGCTGCCACTAAACAATATATTACGTATATATAAAACATAAAATGATATATTATTAATTAAATCAAACTAACTACCACATATGTATAGGCAAAGATAGGTTCTAAACCCACAGCAAACTAGAAGGATCAAAAAAAATTCGGCAGCATAACCTCGCTGCCACTAAACAATATATTACGTATATATAAAACATAAAATGATATACTATTAATTAAATCAAACTAACTACCACATATCATAATAATGCAACAATTCTACGTACAAATATAATGTACTTGTAAAACTAATAATATAATAGTAATATAAAATTAATGACACAAATCAAACAAACATTTACAAATATATATTAATTTCGGCGGCAATTAAATAACGGCCGCCGAAAATATGAAATAAAATACGCAAAAAAATACCTTTGGATGGCGAAGAGTTTGGCGACAACGGCGGAGTGGTAGAAGAAGTAGACGCGGGCGGTCGACCGTAGCGGAGGACGACAGCGGACGTCGACGGTGGCGGCGGACGGCAAGGGCGGCCGGGCAGCGGCGCGGCGGTGGTCGGCGCGCGCGCGGGCGAGCAGGGCGAGCAGGGCGCGCGCGGGCGAGCAGCGCGGGCGAGCAGGGCGTCGCGGTGGCGGCGGCGCGGGGCAAAAGCGGCGGCGCGGCGCGGGGCAGAAGCGGCGGCGCGGGGAAGAAAGCAGAAGCGGCGGCGCGGTTGAGAAAGAGACAGAGAAGGAAGGAGTCGGGAGCCTTTTTTAAATCCTAATTTTCGGCGGCTAGGTTAAAGGCCGCCGAAAATAGGCTTATTTTCGGCGGCCAGTGTCAGAGGCCGCCGAAAATAAGCCTATTTTCGGCGGCTAGTGTATGCCGCCGAAAATAGTATAATATTTTCGGCGGCCTGCCCCGTGCCGCCGAAAATAACTTTAGCCGCCGAAAATCATGTATAGTGCTGTTGTGGGACAGCTCGTCTATGGTGAGACAAGTAGGGTGTTCGGTTATCGGCAGTGCAGGTTACTCCAAATCTCTACTCTATATCACTATATACACAGCCTAATCAGCAAAATTCCTTACTCCATATTGGAGGCAGCAGTGGGGCAGGCGGGCTCGAACCCTCTTACCGCTGCCTAGTCCATAATGTCTCTTCTAAGGTTTTTAGCGTACATATACAATGTAGAAGAAACTTCTATACTACAATAATTTAGTTGAGCCCATTCTAAAAAAATTTCTGGCTCCGTCACTGTGCGCCGCCGCCACCTGGCCGGCCAGGCGCACCACCATCCCGGCCGCGTGTGCTCTTGATGCTCAGCAGCTTCGAAGAGGACGAAGGGTCTGGCATACAGACTCCCATTGATGGGCTGTTTGTTGGGCTATGGTTGGTCGGTTGTTAGGCCGGCCTAGCAAATCCACCGTAGAGCCGTTTCGAACAGATTTTTGTATGCTTGATATACTGCTTGTGCTCTGGCTGGCTTGCCACATAGCTGGTAGCATGCTACTGTTTGAATGTATTAGAGCTAATAGTTAGTGACTAAAATTAGTTACAATATTTAAACATCCTAGCTAATAATATAGTTATTAGCTATTTTTAGTAAATTAGTTAATAGTTAGATAGTTATTTGTTAGCTAGCTAATTCTACTAATAATTTTTAACTAACTAACTAACTATTAATTCTGGTGTATTCAAACAGCTGCATGCATGCATGCATGCAGGGGTTGCAGACTTTTTTTTGGGTCGTTATGTGCCGCCATTTTCCGGTTTGTTTGCTTGCTGCTCGTCCCGGTGCAAAAGGAAAGGACGCGTGGGTTTTTTCGCCGGAACCGGAACCGGAACCGGTTATACATACGTTGCATGACCCCATTCCGAGAGGCGAGAACGTACGTGTATACTCCGTCCTCGCTCCCCAGCTGGCCTGGCTCTGCAGTCGCATGCCTTGCATATGCAATGCAAGAACAACAACAGCTACGACACAAGCAGATGCAGCGACACATATATTTACACGCGCAGATGCAGTTGACTCTTCCGCGCGCGCTAATCCTTCCAAACGCTAGCTAGTTCTCTGGCTGGCGAGGCAGCAGCTGTGGCATACTGGCATGTCGCGGCAGCCAGCAAACAGAGGATGCCAGCACAAACGCAAAGCCCCTAGCTAGGGCGATTAATTAGGAGCGGCCGTGCAGACGCAGGGGGATGCATCCATCCAAGCCACAGCCAGCCCTCACGTCAGTCACGTGGGAGGGCCCCCGAAACGCGGCGCCACTGCCGGCCGGCGACAAGCGGAGCGATGGATTCGAGTATGGATGGATGGACGGGTGGTGGATCGGCCGGAGTCAAGGAGAGCGGCGCTCGCCAGCAGGCCTGCCGCCTGCCTGCATGCATGCTTGGCCTCCTCGCCGGTCGGTCAGAGAGCTCTGAGGTTCAGTTCAGGGCGACCACGCCGCAGACACAGAGAATTGCACGGTTCTTCCTCGTCACGAGGCGAACACAACAGGGGGAAATGGCCAGGGGGAGGGGGGGACCGACCGCGTCTAGCCGAGCGCACACGGCCGCCTCGCATTGATCATCGTTGTAGGCTTCTTGCACCCCCTAATTTAAGGCTCTTGGCACGGCCTGTTCGATGACATGCTTCTGCGATCTGCGTGCATGCATGCGCGCGCGCGCGGGCGGGCGGCAGGAGTACGAGTACGTCCCTTGGATCCCGCCCGTCCGGATCACGATGAGCTACAGCAGCGAGTGTTTGATCGACTGACGGCCGGTAGGTACACCAATGCAGCACACAGCTGTACACACTCTCTTGTTGCAGACTTTTGAAGAAGAAGAAAGAAAAAGGCGCTCGCTATAGCTAGCACCCACTAGTACACAGAAGCTCTATAGTGGCGGTTCTAAACCTATTTACACAGGCGTTTTTCAGTACCGCCAGTGCTAGGGGTCAGTGGAAATCAGCATTTCCACTGGCGGTTATTTTGGAACCGCCAGTGAAAAGTGCATTTTCACTGGCGGTTTTCTTAAGAAAACCGCCAGTGAAAATGCTCATTTCCACTGGCGGCTGTATAAAGAAAACCGCCAGTGGAAATGCATTTCCACTGGCGGTTTTATAAAGCAAACCGCCAGTGGAAATGCACTTTTCACTGGCGGTTTACTTTATTTAGCCGCCAGTGGAAGTTTTCCCGCCTTTTTTCAAATTTCAAACAATACTGAATTATATATATATTTATTTACACACACACAAACATATATATATATATATAGATCTATATTGATATTGAAAGCAACATACATATATTTATATACATCAAAGTATTCTTTTTACAACCATATATGCTTCATGCATTCTATACATCATAAGTTTTCACCTAAGCTCTAATAACTATCTCGGCTAAGAGATAATCTACTAATTTCTGTTAGTATTCTGAACTCTGGCAAAGCTAATGTCCCGGAAGCATCGTGATATTTTCCTTCTGCGGGAATGACCTCTTTCAATATGAATGTGCAGAGGTCCTCGACTATGCCATACAATGCAGCTTCGGTCAAGTTCTCCGGGTTTCCTCGTTGAAATTGCTGTAAAGGAATTTTATAAACATCATCTATTTATACTCAATAATAACACATTTGCATCTTTAATGACATAAATACATACTTGACTATTACTAATAATACCTTGTCAGGGTTCGTGATGTATCGTCCGTTCACTCTCATGAACTCGCACGCATAGAATCCACATAGGACCGATCCTTGTGGTTGCTTGTGGCACTACATAACGGGAGATTGGTTATTTAGTTGCAACATTGTGTATGATATGTATTCATAAAATCACATACTTACCGGCCAGTGATGATGGATGTCTAGTGGCACGCGTTGTTTCGACAGGTCGTACTTTCCACCTTTAAACTTATAAAACCTAAAAGCCCTGTGATCTCAAATAAAATCACCATGTTATTCTCAAATTTTAATCGATAAAAGTATGCATGCATAGAAAAGGCTTACAGCTCTAAGGTGCTGAGGAATTCTGCATATGTCGAAGGGTCGAAGTTCAAGGAGTCGAGCACCAGCACCTTTCCAACCTTAGGATAAATGAGGAAGCATATCCAGTGGTCCCTGTACGAATCAAATTTGTGATGCATGTGTATTGAAAATATTGATTTTATTTATGCAAAATCACACTTACTTAAAGTTGTACGGGGCTATTATGGCTTCCCTGTCTTGAAATTGAAGCATTGCATGTCCTATATAGGTGGCGTATCGAGCTTCAAAATCCTTCTTCATATCCTTTATACGCTTCTCAACTTCTTCGTCCGTCTTTCCCCGTAATTCATCATTGTCTTTCCCAATTCTAAAAGTGTGGCTTTCCTCGCATATAAGTATTGGGTTGAGATACCCAACCCTTTTACTGGCACTAGCATTGGGCTTGGTACCGTAAAGAATCTCCTGCTGATCATGTTGCATTCTGCAAGTCACACGTGCATGTCAGATATTGAAATTTTATACAGCTCACTAATAATAACACACATATGTGGAAGTATGAGCGACACTTACAATGCAAACATCGTTACAAGTTGCACGTCGAGTCTCTGAAGGTTCATCATTAACCACATGTCCTCGAATGTAACAACGGCCTTTTGGTCCGAACCAATAAAAGCATGGTCTGGTATATGCACACTGATGGTGTCGATGCCAACCGATGATGCCCGCATATACCAGTCATGCAACCTTTTAACACCAGCCGGGACCTTTCTTAGTTTCTCAAGAGGTAGCAGAGGTCTGCCCGGCACATATTTTTTAGGCACGTTTTTGTAATCTGCCTTAGTTGGCTTCTTTATTTTTGCGGCCATTGCCTCAGCCTTTTTTGCAGACTCCTCGTGCTTGGCCAAATCAACAGTTTGTGACGTGAGGCTCCGTCCAATCCCTTTCAAAAACCGAGCTGTGCCAGCAGTAGTTGCTTTACTCTTCTTTTTCTGATACGGGGACACCAATTTTGGAATAGGAAGTTTAGATTTCTTTGATGGCCTTGGATCATTTGATGGTTGTGGAGAAGGTGGATCCCTTGATGGTGGCGTAGACAGTGGGTCACCAAGAGGATGGGGAGGAGAAGGTGGTGGAGCCCTGAATGGTGATGCTTGTGGCGGAGACGGTGGGTCAGAAAAAGGATGAGGAGCAGCATGTGAAGTTTGAGGAGGTGAGGATGATGGATGTACAATAGGAGCAAAAATTTGAGAAGGCGGAGACGGTTGGGCCTGCGACGCCTGCGACGAATTCGACCAATCAACCAAATCGACATCCCTTCGAGGCCAAAGGATAAAATTGTTGATAGCTTGTCCAAGTTTCTCGATACCTTCGGGCCCAGGGATGTCTAGCATGTCGTCCTCGGATCCTTGGAGGACCGACGACACTTCTACTTTGCAATAATCATCTGGAATATCATTTCCATGGAACTTACGTCCTGGGATCGCAAGGCCTGTGGCTACTTTCTTTGTACGTTTATTGTTAATACCATATCTTATAACCAGTGTGCACGCCACAGGCCTTGTGATGTCATCAACTGGATAACGGTCCTTATTTCCCGTTGAAGCAACAGAGCTTGGTAATGTCGTACAATCTGTGGAAGCCGGCGGTTGAGCTGCTGGAATTATTTGTATTTGTGGAGTGGTCATCTGTTGAACAGACATCGCACTCGCCAACTGTTGCATCAATTCTGGAGGAGGATTCGATAGCATTTGAGACATCATGGCTTTGAACTCTTTCTTGGCCTCCTCCTTAAAATAATCCGCCATCTCTTCCTTGTATCGATCACGTTTCCTGTACAGACTTTCCCACTGTTGTCCGAATCCTTCCTTCCATCCTTCCTTAGACGAGATTCCTCGTACACGGCCAGGATGCTCAGGGTTACCGAGACCAGCTGTTAGGATGTCTCTTTCCCTTTGTGGCTTAAAAGTTCCTTCGCTCTGCTTAGCTGCCATTGTATATATGTTTTTTGCCGCTTCTTCGACAATGGGATCATCAAAAGATACACCGGTCTCGGTTTCCCTTGGTTTTCTAGCACGGAGCCAATTTGCCGCCCTTTCACCAAGTTGCTCGGACAGCGTCGGCAACCCTGCGGCCTTCTTCTCGGCGTCTTCTTGTCTCCATTTAGGAACCTGACGCTTGTAACCACCTGTGCCTAGGTGGTGGCGGTACTTGTTCTTCTTTGATAGTTCTGAATTTGCCTCACTTAGAGATATGAAATCAGGGCTGCTCCTCTGCTCTAGAAATACTGCCCACTGACCTGCTGAGATTTTATATTTTTTGGTCGGGTCC
Source organism: Zea luxurians (assembly GCA_029449295.1). Classification (NCBI taxonomy): domain Eukaryota; kingdom Viridiplantae; phylum Streptophyta; class Magnoliopsida; order Poales; family Poaceae; genus Zea; species Zea luxurians. The sequence continues at coordinate 112,924,579 of JAOPSE010000007.1, forward strand.
AGACCTTTCTTTGCAAACTTTGTGTTCATCTCAGACCTCCAGTTTCGGAAATTGATTGCAAGCTGCTTCATCGTGTATTCCTTCACGAGTTCTTCTGAACCCCGAGGCAGAACGAACCTCATTAATAGCTTATTCCATATTTGATTCTTCACATCATCTGGCACATCTCTCCACTGTCGTATTGTTATGTCAAGATTATCTCTAACTAAAAACCCAAGTGCATTCCGGAACTTAGGTAGTGCCTCTTCCGGAGCTAGGGGCTGACCTTTCGGGCTCACGTCTGAGATTTTGTATGTTTTGTCGGGAAACTTGTTCAGCCCCCTGTCACCTCTTTTTTGATCGCTCTGCTTCCTTTTCCTTGACGTCTCGGTTGTTGTCTTGGTCTGTTCCGGTGCGTCTTGGGTCGGCTCCGGTACGTCTTCGTTTCGTGCCACGGCTTCTTCGAGTATCGCACGAAATTCAGACACGACCTCCTATTCATGTAATAAAATGCACAAGAGATCATGCATGTGAAATCAGTAGGGTACACATACGAAGCTAAAGATGCGTACTTTTACCTCAGCTTCTTGTGGATCATAAGTAGGGTCACGTTGCAACTCACGGAGAGCGGCCCTATCTATGCTAGTGGTAGGAAAAGGGTCGCTAGGCGTTTCATATCCTTCACTGCTGGATTGTTCTTGAGCAACACTCTTGTCCATGTGCTCGGGCACTAAATCTTGGTCCTTGATCGGAGAACTCATTGAGCTATATATATACAAATACATAAGCAATAATTAAATACATATTAACACATATTAACGTAAGCAATAATTAAATTCATATTAACAAATAGTATAATTAAATACATCCTCAGGCACTAAACCCTTAACCCTAACCCTAAACCCTAACCCTAAACCCTTAACCCTAACCCTAACCCAAAACCCGAACCCTTAACCCAAAACCCAAACCCTTAACCCAAAACCCGAACCCTTAACCCTAAACCCTAACCCTAACCCTAACTATAACCCTTAACCCTAAACCTAACCCAAAACCCGAACCCTTAACCCAAAACCCGAACCCTTAACCCTAACCCTAACCCTAAACCCTAACCCTAAACCCTAACCCTTAACCCTAACCCTTAACCATAACCCTAACCCTAAACCGTAACCATATAGTATCGTATAGTCGTATAGTATCGTGTAGGACGGGGAGAGAGTCGCATAGGACGTATAAAGAGGGAGAGAGGGAGAATCGTATGGATATTATCGAGTTACGTATAGAGAGGGAGAGAGGGAGAGTCGTATAGGACGAGGAGAGGGAGAGAGGGAGAGTCGCATAGGACGTATAGAGAGGGAGAGAGGGAGAGTCGTACGGAAATTATCGAGTTCAGACGGATATTATCGAGTTGTGACGGATAAAATTACAATGGATATCGACATCTTAAAATTACAATGGATATCGACATCTTAAATACGGATTGTATGTCTATATTCAATTGGATGGTGATGAATCTAGACACATATACAAAGCACATACATCAACTATTGTATGAACCATATAAAAAGCATATACAAAACATATACATCTAGACACATATACATCTTTCTCTCCTCTCTCTCTCTCCCTCATCTTTCTCTCTCACTCTCTCTCTCACTCCCTCAACTCTCCTCTCTCTCCCTCCTCTCCTCTCCTCTCTCTCCTAGCCCTCTCTCTCCCTTATCTCCCTTATCTCCCTCCTCTCTCTCTCTCCTCTCCTCTCTCTCCTAGCACTCTCTCTCCCTTATCTCCCTCTCTCTCATTCCCTCTCCTCTCTCTCTCCCTCCTTTCCTCTCCTCTCTCCCTCCTCTCTCTACCTCCTCCTATCCCTCTCCATCCTCCTCTCTCTCTCCCGGCCCTCTCCCTCCTCCTCCCTCCTCTCTCTCTCCCTCTCCCTCCTCTCTCTCTCCCTCTCCCTCCTCCTCTCCTCTCTCTCTGTATCAGAGGCGGCGCGCGGCACGGCGGCGTACGGCGGCGGCGTGCATGGCGCGGCGGCGCGGGCCCGAGCAGGGACAATAAACGGCCGGGACAGAGGGGGGAAAGGGCGGAGAGAGAGAGGGAGGGGAGCAAACCACGATCGACGGGCGCGGGGACGGCGGCGGCAGAATGGCCGACGGCGAAGTCGAACGGACGCGCGGGCGATTTTGGCAGCCTGACGGCGTCGGGTGGAAAACTGGCGCCAGGACTTGTAAAAATTTCGGCCCCGAGCGCGCCCGCCTATATATAGGCGCCATTTCTACTGGCGGTTCACAATGACAACCGCCAGTAGAAATGATTTCTACTGGCGGTGGACAACGAGAACCGCCAGTAGAAATGTCATTTCTACTGGCGGTTCTCGTTGTCCACCGCCAGTAGAAATAGTTTTTAATTATTATTTAACATAGTTTTTATATATTGTTTTACTCTACTTTTTATTTTTTATATATTTAATTAGTATAGTTTTTATATACTACATTACGTATACATTTTATATATTACATTTAGTATATTTTTATATATTGTTTAGTATCCTCTCTCTCCCTCTCTCTCCTCTCTCTCTCTCCTCTCTCTCCATCCCCTCTCTCTCCTCTCTCTCTCTCCCTCTCCTCTCTCTCTCTCCATTTACCTCTCTCCTCTCTCTCTCTCTCTCTCCATCCCCTCTCTCTCTCCATCCTCTCTCTCCCTCTCCCTCTCCTCTCTCTCTCTCCCCCTCTCTCCATCCTCTCTCTCTCCTCTCTCTCCATCCCCTCTCTCTCCATCCTCTCTCTCTCCTCTCTCTATCCCCTCTCCCTCTCCATCCTCTCTCTCTCCCTCTCCATCCTCTCTCTCTCCCTCTCCTCTCTCTCCTCTCTCTCTCTCCCTCTCCTCTCTCTCCATTTACCTTTTGTGAAATCCTGTTGAAAAAGTAGCACAATTACATGCTTCGGATTGTCGCTAACAATAATCAATTACATGACAAGTCCTAACAATAATCAATTACATGACAAGTATATAATCTAGGAAGCTATTGTTCTGCCTTGTCCATCGTGGCGTACCCAGGGCAACGAATTGCGTGGGATGCTTCGCTCAACGTTCCTTATCTTGGTTGGATGGTCTATGAAAAGAGACATGTCGTTGAACTGGTTAAAATCCTCTAAATCAGATACACCATCAACTCCTATAGCTTGTTGTTTTCCAGGAAAAACTACATGCTTCGGTTTGTCGGTGCTTTTCTTCTCGTTGTTAGAAATGATCCGTTCAGCATAGAAGACCTGTGCAGCACGATTAGCAAGGATCCATGGGTCATCTTTGTAACCTACCTTACTTAGATCAAGAACTCTGACCCCATAGTTGTCTACCGTGACATGTTTGTCTTCAACCCATTGACATCGGAAAACCGAGATCTGAAATGTACCATAGTCTAGTTCCCATATGTCCTCAATAAAGCCAAAATATGTAATAATCTCACCAGTTTCATCATCTATGGCTTCGCATCGAACACCACTGTTTTGTGACATGCTCTTTTTGTCCTTGGACTTGGTACAAAATGTGAATCCACTAATGTCATAGGTTTGCCATGTTGTGACCTGGCGTGATGGTCCAGATGCCAAGCCCTTGATGGTTTGTTCTTCTATTGTTTCTCCACGTGGAATGTCCTTCACCATTAGCCATGTGTTGAACCGCTGCTTATGTTGCTTCATTACCCAATCATCCGTATGCCCAGGATTTTGCTCGCGAAGCTCATTGATGTGTTGTTGGATAAATGGCTCCATTATCGTTAGCTGATGTAGGATGCTCTGATGTGCCTCAAGTACTATATCGTAATCCGGTGGGATGAAAGATTTCCGTCCCATCCTCCCGCTTCCATACAGTCTACCCTCGTGTCGTGACGGAGGCAGACCTATTGCAACCTGGTCTTTTAGGATACTATTGCAGAATGGACCTCCGGACTCAATGGCCTCTTCGGTACAGTACCCCTCTATCATGGATGCCTCGGGACGAGCACGGGTTGATACATAGCCATTCAGTATTGACATGAAACGCTCATACGTCCACATTTCATGCAAGTACATAGGACCCAATGCTTCTATTTGTGGCACCAAGTGCACCACAAGGTGCACCATAATATCAAAGAACGATGGAGGGAAACACATCTCAAACTGTGATATTGTCTCCACTGCGAATTCCTGAAGAGATGCCAACTCATCACGGCCAATTACCTTTTGTGAAATCCCGTTGAAAAAGTAGCACAACCGTGTGATTGCCATCTTTAAAAACAAAGGATTTATAGCCCTGATGGCAATAGGTAGGAATGTAGTCAGCATGACATGGCAATCATGTGAGTTGTAGTTGGTGATTGTCAGGTCTTTCATTGACACGATACTCCGTATGCTAGAGCAGAATCCGGATGGGACTTTCAAATTCTTGAGCCAAACACACATCGCATGTTTCTCATCTACATTGAGATTGTAGCTTGCTGCTGGGAGATGGTACTTCCCATTTTCTTGAAGAACGGGATGTAGTTCCTTTTTTATGCCTAAATCTACCAAGTCCATGCGTGAATTGAGCCCTTCTTTTGTTTTGCCCTTTATGTCTAGCAAGGTGCCCATTATGCTTTCAAACACGTTCTTCTGAACGTGCATACCATCGATCGCATGCCGCACATCTAACTCTTTCCAGTAAGGCAAGTACTCGAAGAAAATAGACTTCTTCTTGAATATAGCCCCTGAAGATGGTTTAGCATCCTTCCTTGTTTTTCCGTCTTTTGTCTTCTTCCCGAAAACAAACTTGATATTCCTGACTATTTCAAAAACTCTATGACCTCTATTGTTACCCGATGGAGCAGTAGAATGTAGTTCACCATTATTGTCGAAGTACTTATCCATTTTTCGCATGCGGTACCTGTGTCCTTCCAATAAAAAGCGTCTGTGCCTCATGTAAACTATCTTCCTAGATGCAGCAAGGGATACGTAAGCAGTTCCATCAATGCATACTGTGCAACCAACCTTTCCCTTAAACTGGCCTGATAATGTGAAGAGAGCAGGGTAATCGTTGATCGTAACAAAAAGAATTGCTCTCAGCGTGAATGAACCTTTACGATACTCATCCAACATTTGAACACCCGTTTCCCACAATATTTTCATATCCTCCATTAAGGGCTCCAAAAATACATCCATGTCAACTCCAGGTTGTGTAGGTCCAGAAATAAGGATGGTTAGCAAAATGTACTTCCGTTTCTGCATCAACCATTGAGGAAGGTTGTATATGGTGAGGATCACCGGCCATGTGCTATGCTTGCTGCTCCTCTCAGCAAATGGGTTCATTCCATCAGTACTCAGTGCGAACCTAACATTTCTTGGTTCATCGGCAAAGTCTCGGTGGTTGTCATTGAAATCTTGCCACTGCTTCCCATCGGCTGGATGTCGAAGCTTCCCATCGTTTTTGTGCTCATCAGAAGCATGCCAGCTCATAAGTCTGGCATCCTCAGGATTAGCGAACAAACACCTCAATCGATCGACGACGGGGAGGTACCACATCACCAAAGCAGGAATCTTTTTGAGCGCATAATACTCTACTTCTTCTTTTTCTTTGCTCGTGGATTTTGAAGTCTTTTTTTGGGCTTTCTTTCGCTTCTTCCCTTTAGACACGGATGCAACACACTCTTCGTCCTCTCGATAGTCTTTATTCGTCTTGTACCTACTTGCACCGCACTTTGGGCAGCTCTCCAAGTCTTTATAATCATCACCTCGATAAAGGATACAGTGATTTCTACACGCGTGGATCTTCTCCACACCCATAGTGAGCGGATTGATTAGTTTCTTTGCATAGTACGTGTTAGCAGGCACATTGTTCTCCTTTGGAAGCATGTCTGCGATAATACTCAAGAACGCATCGAAGCCAGCATCAGACACACCATATTTAGCTTTTAACATCAACAGCTTTAGCACAGACCGGAGCGTCGTGAACTCTTTGGTACAACCCTTAGACTCGTCGTACAAAGGCTCTTCTGCTGCCTTCTTCAGGGACTCCATACCTTTCATTAAGAACATCGATTGATCTGTATGACGATGCAACATTGCCTCTAGCAACTCTGCATCTTCCTCAGCCATAACACTTGGCAGAACATGAGGTCTATCATGTTCATTTCCTCCAGCGTAACCATGATCAGTAACATTTTGCACTACATGTTCGCTCTGTGGAAGAGGTTGGTGTGTCTCGTGAACGAACTGAAATCTGTCGTCGATGTTCTCAGGGTTTCCAGTCGTATAAGGCGAAGAGCTACCCTCTCCATGCTTTGTCCAAATTGTGTAATCCTTCATAAATCCTCGGCATACCAGATGAGATATGATTTGTTCTGTGTCATTAAATACAGCAGCATTTTTGTAGTCCATGCATGGACAATATATGTGTTTTGTCTTTGTTCTCCAAGCATGGTTCGTAGCGACATCAATAAACCTATGGACTTCGGATATGTATGATGGATCTAGCCTTGATAAGTTATACATCCAGGATGTCCTCTCCATCACCACCTGTAAAAAAGTAACATAAAACACATGGTGAAACCCTATATCCAAAAATGTGGCTAAAATGTGAAACCCTCCCTCTCTCTCTCTCCTCTCTCTCTCTATCCTCTCTCTCCTCTCTCTCACCTCTTTAACACATGCTTCGGTTTGTCGCTAACACATGCTTCGGTTTGCAAGTCGTGTAAAATTACATGCTTCCAATAAAAGTAGTTAGACTACTTTATCTCTAACACATGGTGAAACCCTATATCCAAAATGTGGCTAATAAAATGGAGGAAAAATGAACAAAATTTGGCAAAAGAAACATAAGCCAAACTTTTTTAGCAACTAATAAACAAAAAAAATTAATACCCAAACCTATCTTTAACACATGGTGAAAGCCTAGTTTCAAAATGTAGTTAAAATTGAGCAAAAATAAACAATAACTGACAATTGAAATAATTAAACCAACCTTACATACAACACATTCACCATTCATAAAGCAACTAAATATGTGTTATGGATAAACTTATTTGATAACTAAACATGAAAAAGGAGAGGGAATAGACAAAAACTAACCATCTTAAGCAACCTCATTTGAGTAAATAGAGAAAATTACCTAGCTACTTCTCTCTCACATGTAAAACCCTAGATCCAAAATGTGGCTAAAATTGAGCAAGAATGAACAAAAATTGACAAAGAAACATAAACCAACCTTTCTTATCCACCTTCTTCGAAGAAATGAAGAGCAAAACCTCCCCCCTTATATTTTTTGAAATCTGGACCTCCAAAATCGCCTCCAATGGAAGCTGGCTGCGAGCATACAGTTCACTGTCGGGGGAAAGAAGAGAGCTATTTATAACAGACAGTTCACTGGCGGTTGGCTTGAAAAACCGCCAGTGGAAACACATTTCCACTGGCGGTTGTCTTAACACAACCGCCAGTGGAAATAGGATGTTTCCACTGGCGGTTCGGTTACACCAACCGCCAGTGGACATTGGTTTTCCACTGGCGGTTATGTTACACCAACCGCCAGTGGAAACATCCTATTTCCACTGGCGGTTGGTTCCAAAGCCGGGCCCACCTCGTTTTTTTTACTGGCGCGCGATAACTGAAACCGCCAGTGATAATTTTTGGGTGCCGCAGGCTATGAGCTCTTTTCTACTAGTGACCATTCAATGCGCTAGGATTTTCCTCTTTGTCTCAGATCAGTGTGGCCCGCTCGATCAATGGAACGAAGCTAGTGGACTAGTGCAGTACACTTTGCATGCATATATGGTTTACAACTCTTTGCAAAAACTATCTCGGCAATTTATAAATCTCCAGTTTGCAAGCTTAGGACCAATACTGCGTCCGATCCGGCACACTAGGGAAGAAGCTCTCGATCAGCGTGGGATGTGCGCCGACGAATACTAGTGCAAGCAACAAGCAGACAAAAATGAAAAACTCCATACGTAATACGTTCAGAGGCAGCGTCGCATCGATCAAAAAAGAGAAAAGGGAAACATGAGCTAGCTAGGGCGGGTAACGTGGAGCTACGCGTACGGTGGACCCAAGCCGAAAATGAGAGCAGGCAACGTAGCCATGAGTATGCTCTACGACCAATCAGCAACCCTTTCACGCACGCAGGTGATGAGTGCGGTGCGCGCGGTAGACGGGGCAGCACAGAGATGGACGAAGACGACGACGGGAGCACGTCCATGTTCGATTGATTGATACTACTCGACGTGAACTGAAACTGATTGTGGTCAGCATGCAGCAACACAATTTCACGCCTGGATCAGCGTGCCCCGTTGCGTGCGGACGATCTGTGTCTCAAATATATATATTCAGCTAGCTAGGGGATTATGTTGAAACGACAAGCGTACAGCAGCGGCTAATTAACAACTCTCCAGTTGGCATATATTCCCGTCCACTAAAAACACCTACAAAAATTAGATCTTGTTGAGCACCAAAAGTGGCGGACAGTTCGGTCGTTGGGACCGGACAGTCCGCATGTCCCACGATTACATCAACTCAGATGATTATCATTATCTCGTGTGTGGTTATCTATCTAATTACGTGGGAGTTATTAGCTATCTCCCAGTAACAGGTCCAAACCTTGTCCCCTATAATTATAAAGGGTTACGGCCGATTGAGAACCCACGAACACATTCTAATAGAATATATCTACTTTATTTACCTTTTCTGCCCTAGGAGTAGATGTAGCATAGCTTTAGTTGTAGTCTTCCGCATATACACCTCCACCCCTATTCAACTCTACGTCGTCTAGATCCGTCCTGCGGTGGCCTACCGAACCCAGGACGACCCTATGATCTTTATCCCTCCTAAGGGGTAAGATCTACTTTGTCTACTTCCATTAAGATCTCTTCCTCGAATTGATCTCTTAATTCCCAGGCGCCTCTGCGTCGTCTAGGGACGCCCCGGATGACCTGCTGATCCGGAGCACCCTAAGGTCTCTCCCTAGGGGGGTCTAGATCCTACGATGAGAAGAAGAAGACCTTACGCCATCGCGGACAATCTGGCCTAGAGCGCAGACCGTCCGAACTGCGCGCAGGGAAGAAGTCACTCCTGCCGCCAGGTCACGGATCGTCCGCCCAGAGCCGCGGACCGTCCGAGCCCCCGCAGCGAGCACCGCCAAGTGACCCGGCGACCCGTCGTAGAACGCCACCACTGTTCACCTCGCGGAACCGAACCCAAGGTATTGCTCATCACGAGAAGGTCCTAGGGTTCATTGTTGTTTGGTCCTAAATAGGTGGTGACCATCATAGAGGTGTTGTTCCACCTTCCGTATAACCACTTTATTTGATCCTACATCGTCTAAAGGTGCCAAGTATCGCTAGTCGATTTATTATAGTGTTTGGTGACCAAAAGGGTGCCAACAAACTTTTTGGCCACTCCGCTGGGGAAGAGGTTGCAGATCTATAAAATCAGGCTTACATGGTCGATTCTAAAAATCTCAACGGTGCTTCTCCAAACAGCGACACAAGGCTGACTAATTTATCGGTCGCTAAGCATAAAAGATTAAAAGATGACATGAAGAAAATAGACGAGTAGGTCCAACGACAAAGGGATCAGGTGCTCAAGTTGGCGGATAAGTGGTTCTCTTACTTCAGGGTAGATTGCCACCAGAAGACCGTCAAAGGGAGGGAAATAAACGCCGAGTACATGTTAGTCGTGTTGCAACAGCTCCTCACGATAGGTGATGCCAGGTCAACCGATGATATTCTATCTATTAAAATTTGCTCAGCGGGAACCGAAGACCTGCCTTTAAGAAGCTTCAATATATAACAACTTCGCTTTTCTCCAGAGTAGGAGCAGTGCTGTCTCCTCCAACTCTGACAATAGAAATGTCGCGAAAATATCTCCCCCTCATGGCATCAACATGACTCTGCTTGATAGTCGATTTTCCAAAGATAGTATGGCTTGGGCGCCACGGCCGATCCTCAGAGTCTTCAGCACCACTTTCCATGTCATAACTATCACTGTCATCAGAATCTTCGGATAAACCCTCCATGATCTCCTTAGTAATTTTCTCTATATTTGTTTTTGCCATAGACTCAATAAATCCAGCAATGTAAGGACCCACAACCTTCTTCTCTTCAAACAGCTTCGTCTCCTCGATTGTTTTCTTCTCTTAACTCATCTTTTTCTCTGCACTCATCTTCTTCTCTTCAAATTTGAAACAAACGTGTCTTCAAGCCGAAGCTCTAAAGGCTTGAAAAATCAGGCGAGAGCTAGTGAGCAAGAGCTAAAAGTTTGAGAAAACAGCATAAATGGCAGAAATGACGTATCAAATGTCGCTATTGTGGTTTATATTTATACGCCCAGTGCGTTGCAACTTGGTGGGCCCTGTCTGTCATTGGCTATTGCTATTCTAGCAAAGGGAAGGTGTTTTTTCAGACCTTCGGCTTAAGACCTCCATTCATGTCATAGTCTGAATTTGCTGTTATTACAAATTAATACTGCGAGGGGCTACTGTTGGGGGCCTTCGTCTTTCGAACGTCCTCAAAAACATGACTAATAATGTTTCCCAAGTATAATACATGTACATGAACCTTCAAACTCGGAATAAAGCTGTACACAATATGAAAGGCATGGTCGGGACGAAGGTTGAACCAATTCCGAAGCTACACGCAAGGAAGCTTCGGCTCAACGACAGAAAAAGGAACCGACTTAAAGGGAAAAATGCTATCTAGTCCTCATTGGATTATCATTAAGTCAATAGTGAACATAAAGGGCATGAATGTAATTTTACATAGGCTGCGCCCTGTGCCTATAAATAGATGAACAGTACTCCCATACTGTTCACGTTGACTTGTATTCACTCGTGCGTCACGCTTGGACTTTTGTCTCCTGTCAAGCCGAAGGTACAAATATAATTCAATATTGTTTCTGTTTATACATGATAATATAAAAAAGATATATTAATGATGTCATATGGTTGTTCATGTCATTTCTCATGTTTTATATGCTTCTTCTTTCATTAATACATGCTGCGATGATGAAGGCACGTCCTTCATGACCTTTGTCCGAAGATCATTATATCCTAAGGGAGATAATGCTTTGAAGGACGAAGGACTTTAACCAATTTGCCTTGTTCTTAACTCATAGCATTTGAGAACAAGTCCCCAACAGATCAAAAGACAAAAGATCATCTATCAGATAATCAGACATTAAAGGAGGACAATGTACAATGGATATAATATGGTCTCTATATTGGTTTGAATATATGGACATGAAGCGTCCCGATCCCTTGGGACTCAAATGTGACACAATTACTAGTCCCAGGAGGCTAGTAACCACATTCCTTACTTCAAATAGTACAGAGTTCAAATAAAGGTTATTACAATACCGGGGTACAAGCTCGAGAGGGCCAGAATAGAAAGCGCAGTAGAAGGTACACTAGCCCAAGCCACAGGCAAAACTGGGTGCAGACACAGCCCTCTCAATCAAGCATAGCAGAAAAGAAGTCTTCGGCTGCTGAAAAACATAAATAAATCTAGGTGAATACACTAGGTATTCCGCAAGCCCATCCCGCTCCCGTAAAGAGAAAGAGACCTATATCATACATGCTTTATATGGTGGAGTTGAAGTCACTCTTCTTTTTATCAGAGAAAGGCAGTTTATGTAGGGTTTTTCCCAAGGAAATAAGAATAACACAAAACTCAACCACCATTGAGCTTCCCGCTCCCGTGGCCTTGTTTTAAATTTCAAAACGCACTTACACACACATTTTCCTGTTCCTGGAGGTTGTAAAAATCTCTAATTGTCATACCACACCAGACTCGTCCATACCAGTGGACATGGACTATTCGAATAGGTTTCAACTCTGCGCAGAGGGGTACACTTTACCCACTAGTCCGGTTTCTGCGATCTCACCGTCGCGAGACCCGAATGCCGGATCTCTTTCTTCCCTCGCACGTCCTAACCTTAATGGTTATACCGGAAGGAGTTAGGCCACCGCCATGTCCAAACCGGACAAAACATTCCCCCTCCTTATCCTCCCTGTGCTCCCCAGCCTTCATAACCCTAGGGTTGGACCGTACGAGTTCAGATTGAGTGACTGCCCACACAGTCTCGAGTGGTTGTACTATTGAAGAGTACAGGTAGTGAAGATGACAAACCGATCCTTATATGAGGGGACAATCCTTCTGCTCACGCCTAAACCAGCTGAGCCAACACCTCAGGCCCTCCCCTAAACCAGGGAGTCCCTGATCATCCCACTCCCAAGGTGATGAGGGTGAATACCCTTCATCGCACATCCCTTTTCTAAAAACCTCTTTTGAAGAAACATACTGCCCTTTCTCCCATCCCATATTTTGCATCCAAAAGATATACGTTAATGCGGGCTATCTCTCTACTCACAATGCAAATATTCCACCTTGTAATCCCGACCTAGGTAGTGGTAGAAAGAATAGGAAATTTATGCATCAAGGGAAGGATGGACTTGCCTTCGTCGAAGCTTTCCTGGCACAAAAGGTCTACCTCCGAGAGATCGGGCTCCGGCCCTTCTTCCGGGGCTACGGGTTCCGGATCGACGGTCCCCGCTTCTTCTAGTAAAACAGGCAATAAACAATACATCAATAGTGGTGTACTAATTGGAGTGTGTCATTTTCTAACATTATTATTACATGTGACTTTTAGAAATTATTTTGATAATTTTTGGTGCATAAAATATTGAGAAGTAATAATTAAAGGAGAAAAGGCTGAAAATGGAAAAAGAAAAGGGATTTAAGCTCTGGTGGGCCGTGGGGGGATCTGGCCTAGCCGGGCGCAGGGCGCGCGGGCGCGATTGCGTCGGCCCAGCTGCGGCCCAAGGCGGAAGACGGTGCGGGCGCGCGGGGCTGACGCCGTCTTCGCGGGGCCCACACGTCAGAGAGAGCGGATGGGGGGAAAACGGCGCCATCGGTCGACGGCGAGGTGAACCGGCCGTCCGCGGGGGAGAACCCGGCCGCCGGTGGGCTCGGCGGCGATTCGCCGCCGGTGACCCGGTTCTGGGGTAATGGGCAGGCGCCCTAGCATGAGGAGGGACTGGCAAACTTAGGGGCAAGCTCAATTTGGCCAGAGGAGGTCGGGAGGGGGCTGACCGCGGGGAGGTGGCGGAGCTCCACGGCGGGAGTCGCCGCCGGTGAGGTTCGGGCGGGGACTGGGGTAGGGGAGCGGTGTCCCAAGTTCGTGGCGGTGTGGCGCAACTGATGGACCTATCTAATTTCTCGCTGAACCACCAGAGGGGGAGGAAGAAGAGGGGGAAGGCTTACCGGAGGGGAAGAAGACGGCGGTGCTTTCGCGACTAAGCTCGGGCGAGGGGGAAGAGGGGTGGCTGAGGCCAGTGCGGGGAAGGAAGTGCTCGCGGTGACCCTTTTATAGGCGCCCAAGAGGAGGGGAGCGGTGGAGCTCGGAGGACGCCGGTGAAGTTCACAGCGCCGGAGTTAATGCCGCACAGCGGCGACGACGAGACCGCACGGCAGGCGGTGCCATGCAAGGACGCGGCCCCTGCAACGAGGACGGGGCGATGCCAAACCTTCCTGTGCGGCGAGGGGATGGGCGAGGGGACGGGGCAAGGGAGAGGACTGAAAGGGAATTAGGCTTACACCTATTTCCTAAACTAATTTTGGTGGTTGAATTGTCCAACACAAATATTTGGACTAACTAGTTTGCCCAAGTTTATAAGTTCTACAGGTACCAAAGGTTCACCATAAGCCAATAAAAAGATCAAGAGAAAGGGTTCAAACAAAGGAGCAAAGGGACAACCGAAGGCACCCTGATCGGGTGCACCGGGCTGTCCGGTGTGCCACCGGACAGTGTCCAGTGCACCAGGGGACTCCAAGCTGAACTCTTCACCTTCGGGAATTTTCAGAGGCATCGCGCTATAATTCACCGGACTGTCCGGTGTACACCGGGCAGTGTCCGGTGCTCCAAGGGGACGCGACTCTGAACTCGCCAGCTTCGGGAATCCGCAACGGCTCGTCCGCTATAATTCACCGGACATGTCCGGTGTACACCGGACTGTCCGGTGTAACGGCGGATCAACGGCTACTTTGGCGCCAATGGTCACCTGCAGGCGCATTAAATGCGTGCCAGAACGCGTAGAAGTCAGGCACACGCGAGCTGGCGCACCGGACACTCTACAGTACATGTCCGGTGCGCCACCGGACATCTAGGCGGGCCCAGCAGTTAGAGCTCCAACGGTCGGAACCCTAACGTTCGGGTGACGTGGCTGGCGCACCGGACATGTCCGGTGTGCATCGGACTATCCGGTGCACCATGCGACAGACAGCCTCCACCCAAACGGCTAGTTTGGTGGTTGGGGCTATAAATACCCCCAACCACCCCACATTCAAGTCATCCAAGTTTTCCACCTCTCAACCACTTACAAGAGCTAGGCATTCAATACAAGACACACCCAAGTGATCAAATCCTCTCCAATTCCACACAAGGCTTTAGTGATTAGTGAGAGAGATTTGTTGTGTTCTTTTGAGCTCTTGCGCTTGGATTGCTTCTTTCTTTCTCACTTGTTCTTGTGATCAAAACTCCATTGTAACCAAGGCAAGAGACACCAATTGTGTGGTGGTCCTTGCGGGGAAGTTTTGTTCTTGGTTTGATTTGAGAAGAGAAGCTCACTCGGTACGAGGGACCGTTTGAGAGAGGGAAAGGGTTGAAAAACACCCGGCCTTTGTGGCCTCCACAACGGGGAGTAGGTTTGAGAGAACCGAACCTCGGTAAAACAAATCATCGTGTCTCACTCCTTATTTGCTCACGATTTGTTTTGCGCCCTCTCTCTCGGACTCGTTTCTATTTCTAACGCTAACCCGGCTTGTAGTTGTGTTTAAGTTGTTAAATTTCAGATTCGCCCTATTCACCCCCCTCTAGGCGACTTTCAATTGGTATCAGAGCCCGGTGCTTCATTAGAGCCTAACCGCTCGAAGTGATGTCGGGAGATCACGCCAAGAAGGAGATAGATACCGGCGACAAGCCCACTACAAGCCACGGGTCGACTTCATTGGAAGAGTCCCGCAACAAGAGGAAGGAGAAGAAAAACTCCTCCAACAAAGGGAAAGGGAAGGAGAAGAAATCCTCTTCCCACAAGTCGCATCGGAGAGGCGACAAGCACAAGAGGATGAGGAAAGTGGTCTACTACGAGACCGACACTTCATCAACATCGACCTCCAGCTCCGACGCGCCGTCCATCACTTCTAAGCGCCATGAGCGCAAGAAGTTTAGTAAGATCCCCCTACGCTACCCTTGCATTTCTAAACATACACCTTTACTTTCCGTCCCATTAGGCAAACCACCAACGTTTGATGGTGAAGATTATGCTAGGTGGAGTGATATGATGCGATATCACCTAACCTCACTCCACAAAAGTATATGGGATGTTGTTGAGTTTGGTGTACAGGTACCATCCGTAGGGGATGAGGATTATGATGAGGACGAAGTGGCCCAAATCGAGCACTTCAACTCCCAAGCCACCACTATACTCCTCACCTCTCTAAGTCGAGAGGAGTATAACAAGGTGCAAGGGTTGAAGAGCGCCAAGGAGATTTGGGACGTGCTAAAGACCGCGCACGAAGGAGATGAGGTGACCAAGATCACCAAACGGGAAACGATCGAGGGGGAGCTCGGTCGCTTCCGTCTTCGCCAAGGGGAAGAGCCACAAGACATGTACAACCGGCTCAAAACCTTGGTGAACCAAGTGCGCAACCTCGGGAGCAAAAAATGGGATGACCACGAAGTGGTTAAGGTTATTCTAAGATCACTTGTTTTCCTTAACCCTACTCAAGTTCAATTAATTCGTGGTAATCCTAGATATACACAAATGACCCCCGAGGAAGTTATAGGTAATTTTGTGAGCTTTGAGTTGATGATCAAAGGCTCAAAGAAGATCAACGAGCTTGATGGCCCCTCCACGTCCGAAGCACAACCGGTCGCATTCAAGGCGACGAAAGAAAAGAAGGAGGAATCTACTCCAAGTCGAACACCCATCGACGCCTCCAAGCTCGACAACGAGGAGATGGCGCTCATCATTAATAGCTTCCGTCAAATCCTCAAGCAAAGGAGGGGGAAAGATTACAAGCCTCGCTCCAAGAGAGTTTGCTACAAGTGTGGTAAGCCCGGTCATTTCATTGCTAAATGTCCATTGTCTAGTGATAGTGACAGGGGCGACGACAAGAAGGGGAGAAGAAAGTAGAAGAAGAAGCACTACAAGAAGAAGGGCGGCGATGCCCATGTGTGCCGGGAATGGGACTCCGACGAGAGCCCCACCGACTCCTCCTCCGACAAGGACGCCGCCAACATCACCGTCACCAAGGGTCTTCTCTTCCCCAACGTCGGCCACAAATGCCTCATGGCCAAGGATGGCAAAAGGAAGAAGGTAAAATCAAGATCCTCCACCAAATATGAAACATCTAGCGATGAGGATAATGCTAGTAATGAGGAGGATAACTTGCGAACCCTTTTTGCCGACCTAAACATGCAACAAAAGGAAAAACTAAATGAGCTAATTAGTGTCATCCATGAAAAGGATGATCTCTTGGACTCCCAAGAGGACTTCCTAATCAAGGAAAATAAAAAGCATGTTAAGGTTAAGAACGCTTATGCTCTAGAAGTGGAAAAATGTGAGAAATTATCTAGTGAGCTAAGCACATGCCATGACACTATTGCCAACCTTAGAAATGAAAATGCCAAATTAATTGCTAAGGTTGATTCTCATGTTTGTGATGTTTCAATTCCCAATCTTAAAAATGATAATGATGATTTGCTTGCTAAGATTGAAGAATTAAACACCTCTCTTGCTAGCCTTAGGATTGAAAATGGAAAATTAATTGCTAAGGCTAAAGAATTAGATGTTTGCAATGTTACAATTTCCGATCTTAGAGATAACAATGATATTTTGCGTGCTAAGATTGTTGAACTTAATTCTTGCAAACCCTCTACATCTACCATTGAGCATGTTTCTATTTGCACTAGATGTAGAGATGTTGATATTGATGCTATTCATGATCACATGGTCTTAATTAAACAACAAAATGATCATATAGCAAAATTAGATGCTAAAATTGCCGAGCATAACTTAGAGAATGAAAAGTTTAAATTTGCTAGAAGTATGCTCTATAGTGGGAGACGCCCTGGCATCAAGGATGGCATTGGCTTCCAAAGGGGAGACAAAGTCAAACTTAGTGTCCCTCCTAAGAAATTGTCTAACTTTGTTAAGGGCAAGGCTCCCATGCCTCAGGATAACGAGGGCTACATTTTGTACCCTACCGGCTATCCTAAGAGCAAAATTAGCAGAATTCATTCTAGGAAGTATCACTCTGGCCCTAATCATGCTTTTATGTATAAGGGTGAGACATCTAGCTCTAGGCAACCATCCCATGCTAAGTTGCCTAAGAAGAAAACTCCTAGTGCATCAAATGATCATAGCATTTCATTCAAAACTTTTGATGCATCATATGTTTTAACTAGCAAATCCGGCAAGGTAGTTGCCAAGTTTGTTGGGGGCAAACACAAGGGCTCTAAGACTTGTGTTTGGGTACCCAAAGTTCTTGTTTCTAATGCCAAAGGACCCAAAACCGTTTGAGTACCTAAAGTCAAGAACTAAGCTTGTTTTGTAGGTTTATGCATCCGGGGGCTCAAGTTGGATCATCGACAGCGGGTGCACAAACCACATGACAGGGGAGAAGAAAATGTTCTCCTCTTATGAGAAAAACCAAGATTCCCAACGAGCTATCACATTCGGGGATGGAAACCAAGGTTTGGTCAAAGGTTTGGGTAAAATTGCTATATCTCCTGACCATTCCATTTCCAATGTTTTTCTTGTAGATTCATTATATTACAATTTGCTTTCCGTATCCCAATTATGTCAAATGGGCTACAACTGTCTATTTACTGATGTAGGTGTTATTGTCTTTAGAAGAAGTGATGATTCAATAGCATTTAAGGGAGTGTTAGAGGGTCAGCTATACTTGGTAGATTTTGATAGAGCTGAACTCGACACTTGCTTAATTGCTAAGACTAACATGGGTTGGCTCTGGCACCACCGACTAGCCCATGTTGGAATGAAGAATCTTCATAAGCTTCTAAAGGGAGAGCACGTTTTAGGACTAACAGATGTTCATTTTGAGAAAGACAGGATTTGTAGCGCATGCCAAGCCGGGAAGCAAGTTGGTGTTCATCATGCACACAAGAACATCATGACGACTGGCAGGCCACTGGAACTCCTACACTGGATTTATTCGGCCCAATTGCTTACATAAGCATCGGCAGGAGTAAGTACTGTCTAGTTATTGTGGATGATTATTCTCGCTTCACTTGGGTATTCTTTTTGCAGGAAAAATCACAAACCCAAGAGACTTTAAAGGGATTCTTGAGACGGGCTCAAAATGAGTTCGGCTTGAGGATCAAGAAGATAAGAAGCGACAACGGGACGGAGTTCAAGAATTCACAAATTGAAGGCTTCCTTGAGGAGGAGGGCATCAAGCATGAGTTCTCTTCTCCCTACACGCCACAGCAAAATGGTGTAGTGGAGAGGAAGAATCGAACTCTATTGGACATGGCAAGAACCATGCTTGATGAGTACAAGACGCCGGATCGGTTTTGGGCCGAGGCGGTTAACACCGCTTGCTACGCCATCAACCGGTTATATCTTCACCGAATCCTCAAGAAGACATCCTATGAACTCCTAACCAGTAAAAAGCCCAATATTTCATATTTTAGAGTTTTTGGTAGCAAATGCTTTATTCTTGTTAAAAGAGGAAGAAAATCTAAATTTGCTCCTAAAACTGTAGAAGGCTTTTTACTAGCATATGATTCAAACACAAGGGCATATAGAGTCTTTAACAAGTCCTCAGGACTAGTTGAAGTTTCTTGTGACGTTATGTTTGATGAGACTAACGGCTCTCAAGTAGAGCAAGTTGATCTTGATGAGATAGGTGACGAAGAGGCTCCGTGCATCGCGCTAAGGAACATGTCCATTGGGGATGTGTGCCCTAAGGAATCCGAAGAGCCTCCACATGCACAAGATCAACCATCCTCCTCCACGCAAGCATCTCCACCAACTCAAAATAAGGACGAGGCTCAAGTTGATGAAGGAGAAAATCAAAATGATGAGCCATCTCAAGATGACGGCAATGATCAAGGGGGAGATGCAAATGCTCAAGACAAGGAGGATGAAGAGCCAAGGCCGCCACACCCAAGAGTCCACCAAGCAATCCAATGAGATCACCCCGTCGACACCATCCTCGGCGATATTCATAAGGGGGTAACCACTAGATCTTGTGTTGCACATTTTTGTGAGCATTACTCTTTTGTTTCCTCTATTGAGCCACACAGGGTAGAGGAAGCACTACAAGATTCGGATTGGGTGATGGCGATGCAAGAGGAGCTCAACAATTTCACTAGGAACGAGGTATGGCATTTAGTTCCACGTCCTAACCAAAATATTGTAGGAACCAAGTGGGTCTTCCGCAACAAGCAAGATGAGCATGGTGTGGTGACAAGGAACAAAGCTCGACTTGTGGCCAAGGGATACTCCCAAGTCGAAGGTTTGGATTTTGGTGAAACCTATGCACCCGTAGCTAGGCTTGAGTCAATTCGTATATTATTAGCCTATGCTACTTACCATGGCTTCAAGCTTTACCAAATGGACGTGAAGAGTGCCTTCCTCAATGGACCAATCAAGGAAGAGGTCGATGTTGAGCAACCTCCCGGCTTTGAAGACAGTGAGTACCCTAACCATGTCTATAGGCTCTCTAAGGCGCTTTATGGGCTCAAGCAAGCCCCAAGAGCATGGTATGAATGCCTTAGAGATTTCCTTATTGCTAATGGATTCAAAGTCGGAAAGGCCGATCCTACTTTATTCACTAAAACTCTTGACAATGATTTGTTTGTATGCCAAATTTATGTTGATGATATTATATTTGGGTCTACTAACGAATCTACATGTGAAGAATTTAGTAGGATCATGACACAAAAATTCGAGATGTCGATGATGGGGGAGTTGAAGTATTTCTTAGGATTTCAAGTAAAGCAACTCCAAGAGGGCACCTTCATTTGCCAAACGAAGTACACTCAAGACATTCTAAACAAGTTTGGAATGAAGGATGCCAAGCCCATCAAGACTCCCATGGGAACAAATGGGCATCTCGACCTCGACACGGGAGGTAAGTCCGTGGATTAAAAGGTATACCGGTCGATGATAGGTTCATTGCTTTATTTATGTGCATCTCGACCGGACATTATGCTTTCCGTATGCATGTGTGCAAGATTCCAAGCCGACCCTAAGGAATCTCACCTTACGGCCGTAAAACGAATCTTGAGATATTTGGCTTATACTCCTAAGTTTGGGCTTTGGTACCCTCGGGGATCCACATTTGATTTAATTGGTTATTCGGATGCCGATTGGGCGGGGTGTAAAATTAATAGAAAGAGCACATCAGGGACTTGCTAGTTCTTGGGAAGGTCCTTGGTGTCTTGGGCTTCAAAGAAGCAAAATTCTATGGCTCTTTCTACCGCCGAAGCCGAGTATATTGCCGCAGGCCATTGTTGCGCGCAATTGCTTTTGATGAGGCAAACCCTGCGGGACTATGATTACAAATTAACCAAAGTTCCTCTTCTATGTGATAATGAGAGTGCAATCCGCATGGCGGATAATCCCGTTGAGCATAGCCGCACTAAACACATAGCCATTCGGTATCATTTTATTAGGGATCACCAACAAAAGGGGGATATCGAGATTGCATACATTAATACTAAAGATCAATTAGCCGATATCTTTACCAAGCCACTAGATGAATAAACTTTTACCAAACTTAGGCATGAGCTCAATATTCTTGATTCTAGAAATTTCTTTTGCTAATTTGCACACATAGCTCATAAATATACCTTTGATCATGTCTCTTTTATATATGCTATGACTAACATGTTTTCAAGTGTATTTCAAACCAAGTCATAGGTATATTGAAAGGGAATTGGAGTCTTCGACGAAGACAAGGCTTCCACTCCACTCTATCACTCATCCTTCGCCGTCGCTCCAAGCAATTCTTCGTCTTTGGTACAATCTTCACTCATATGTTTTATTTGCCAAAGGGGAGAAAATAGTTAGGAAAAGGGCTTATATCTCACTCAAAGTATCCGTTTTTGGCGATTCATGCCAAAGGGGGAGAAAGTATGAGCCCAAAGCAAAAGGACCGCACCACCACCCTAATTTTAAAACTAATGATTTTTCAATTGGTGAATTTCAAATTGGCATCTTATTGTGTTCAAAAGGGGGAGCAAGTAGTATTTTCAAAATTGATATCTTAAAACCCTCTTGAACACTAAGAGGAGAATTCTTTTGAGGGGGAGTTTTGTTTAGTCAAAGAAAAAGCATTTGAAACAAAGCGAGAAAATTTCAAAACTTGAAAATGCTTAGATCTTATTCATTTACCTTTGACTATTTTGCAAAAGGACTTTGAAAAGAATTTACAAAAAGAATTTGCAAAAACAAAACATGTGGTGCAAGCGTGGTCCAAAATGTTAAAAATAAAGAAACAATCCATGCATATCTAGTAAGTAATATTTATTGGCTCAATTCTAAGTAACCTTTGCACTTGCATATGCAAACTAGTTCAAATTCTGCACTTCTATATTTGCTTTGGTTTGTGTTGGCATCAATCACCAAAAAGGGGGAGATTGAAAGGGAATTAGGCTTACACCTATTTCCTAAACTAATTTTGGTGGTTGAATTGTCCAACACAAATATTTGGACTAACTAGTTTGCCCAAGTTTATAAGTTCTACAGGTACCAAAGGTTCACCATAAGCCAATAAAAAGATCAAGAGAAAGGGTTCAAACAAAGGAGCAAAGGGACAACCGAAGGCACCCTGGTCGGGCGCACCGGACTGTCCGGTGCACCAAGGGACTCCAAGCTGAACTCTTCACCTTCGGGAATTTTCAGAGGCGCCGCGCTATAATTCACCGGACTGTCCGGTGTACACTGGGCAGTGTCCGGTGCTCCAAGGGGACGCGACTCTGAACTCGCCAGCTTCGGGAATCCGCAACGGCTCGTCCGCTATAATTCACCGGACATGTCCGGTGTACACCGGACTGTCCGGTGTAACGACGGATCAACAGCTACTTCGGCGCCAACGGTCACCTGCAGGCGCATTAAATGCACGCTAGAACGCGCAGAAGTCAGGCACGCGCGAGCTGGCGCACCGGACACTCTACAGTACATGTCCGGTGCGCCACCGGACATCCAGGCGGGCCCAGCAGTCAGAGCTCCAACGGTCGGAACCCTAACGTTCGGGTGACGTGGCTGGCGCACCGGACATGTCCGGTGTGCACCAGACTGTCCGGTGCACCATGCGACAGACAGCCTCCACCCAAACGGCTAGTTTGGTGGTTGGGGCTATAAATACCCCCAACCACCCCACATTCAAGTCATCCAAGTTTTCCACCTCTCAACCACTTACAAGAGCTAGGCATTCAATACAAGACACACCCAAGTGATCAAATCCTCTCCAATTCCACACAAGGCTTTAGTGATTAGCGAGAGAGATTTGTTGTGTTCTTTTGAGCTCTTGCGCTTGGATTGCTTCTTTCTTTCTCACTTGTTCTTGTGATCAAAACTCCATTGTAACCGAGGCAAGAGACACCAATTGTGTGGTGGTCCTTGCGGGGAAGTTTTGTTCCTGGTTTGATTTGAGAAGAGAAGCTCACTCGGTCCGAGGGACCGTTTGAGAGAGGGAAAGGGTTGAAAAAGACCCGGCCTTTGTGGCCTCCTCAACGGGGAGTAGGTTTGAGAGAACCGAACCTCGGTAAAACAAATCATCGTGTCTCACTCCTTATTTGCCCACGATTTGTTTTGCGCCCTCTCTCTCGGACTCGTTTATATTTCTAACGCTAACCCGGCTTGTAGTTGTGTTTAAGTTGTTAAATTTCAGATTCGCCCTATTCACCCCCCCTCTAGGCGACTTTCAAGGACGGTGGCCGGAGGTGACCGTTGCGAAGTCGTACGCGGCGAGGACGACGAGGTGACTGACTGGTGGGACCAGTCTGCCAGTGGGAGCGATCGCGAGCGAGGGGGCGAGGCTGACGAGTGGGGACGGCGCGTCAACGGTGCGTGGCGCGAGCGCGGAGTGGGCCGAAGATGGGCCGAGGGTGCGGGTGTCGCGCGCGCGAGAGGGGGAAGCGGCCGCGGGGTGGGCTGGAAATGGCCCAGCTAGGGGGGAAAGGGTTTTCTCTTTTTGTTTTTTTATTTTCCAAATTCTATTTCTATTTTTGCATCCCTTTTCTTTTGAACAATTAATTCACTAGATAATCTTAGGTGCTAGAAAATAAAATCTAAGTGAGGTGCTTCTAATCACACAAAGTGTATGCATATGATGAGAAGACCTAGGGATAAAATAAATAGGAAGGGGGGGGTTAGATTAGGGTTCCAAACCTTGGGTTTGAAAAAATTGGGATGTTACAGGACAAGACCTGAGAAATCACTATACATTGATATGATCAAGCTAGTAATATGAATATGAAGATTGAAGTGAATAAGAGGAAGTGTCAATCCAAAATAAACATGATATAAGGAATCGTGAATTGGTTTGACCATAGTGATGTCGGTTCATATATGTTTCTATGAGAATCAAACTAAAACTTGATTGATCTTAACACATATATCTAGATCACATTCAATCAAGATTCACAATATTGAAGAAATGAATTTTGAATGGATGTTCAATGTAATGTGACTAGTCTAATAGGGTGAAGACAGGCAAGGAAAGGGTTTTGAGGGACTAAGCGAAGGTGAAGGACAAGTAGATGGCTTGTGGATCGAGGTACCATGGCTAAGATGAAGAATGAAGTACTTGCAAGATGTCGATGGACTAATCAGATTATGAAGAGTCCTACAATGATGAAGATCACAACATTAGAAGATGTGATTTGAAGTCATAGGTTTAACTCATATATGATGAGATGATTCAAATCATAAGACATGGGGGTTGCTAGCTCAAGAAAAGTGAAGAAGCATGGTCACAAGTCCAAGGAAGAGGTATCAAAGAAATAACCTAGAAAGGGCTCACAGTTGTGCAGACTTTGAGAGAAATGGCCATAAAGTGAAAATCTAGAAATAATCAAAGTTTGGGTCATTCTAGTGTTTGGACATGTTCTTGGTGACCATTGTAGCATATTGGAACTCAATGAGGTAAGTAGATTGCTTAGATTTTAAGTTTGAAGTTCCAAGTGTCTATTGAAGAATAAGTTTGATTTTTATTTTAGTTCTCGACTTTAGGAATCGTCGTACTATCATGAGGGATCCCCAAATGAGTATTGGTAGTTGCACTAAAAGCTTAAAATCATTGGTTCAAAACATCTATTTTACCCTTATTATCCTTGGGTGAAGTTTTTAGTTCAACTCTCCTAGAATTATTTGGATAAAATGCTCTATGGAAAATCTAGGTACAATTGGGGTCTCGGGCAGGTTCAACCGGGGTAGACCACTTGAACTTCTAGTTGAGCTGTCAGTTGAACCTGGTTCGCTCTACTGAAAACCAGTTCAACTGGGGTCCAGGGCAGGTTCAACTGGGGTAGACCACTTGAACATCTAGTTGAGCTATCAGTTGAACCTCGTTTCGCTCTGCTGAAAACCAGTTCAACCAGGATAGACCAGTTGAACCTGGTTTGGTTCCGGTCAAAACCAGTTCAACCGAGGTCTGAGACCAGTTCAACCGGGTTTTGTTCAGGTTGTTAGTCTGTCGCGCAGTCTGTCTGTCAGTCCTTTCTGCCATGTTCTCTGTGCGACAACAGTTCAACCGGGGTCCAGGGGCAGTTCAACCGTGGTAGACCAGTTGAGTTGGTCAGTTGAACTTAGTTTGGCTCTGGTCAAAACCTCTTCAACCAACCTTGGCATGCAGTTCAACCGCTTTTGCGTAGAATGTCTTAAACGACTAGATTTGGAGCCCCACTTATATATACCCTCTTATACCTCTCTCCTCTACAAAAGAGCACGCAATGAACTCCATTTCTAACATGAGAAACACTCCCCACTCTCTCACACATCTCTTGCCTCTCCCATTTCAAATCTTTGGAGAGAAGTTTTTGAGTGGGATTGAGAGTCGTGGGTCTTTGTGCTTCATCTTCAAATCTATCTTGTTCTTCTTGATTCGAGCTTTGGTGCAATAACAAGATCTTTGTGGATTAATTTCTCTTGGAGCTTCAGCTCCTAGACAGCTAGGAGTCACTTGTGAGTCTCCAAAGCTTGTGAAAGACCACAAGAAATTTGTATTACCCGCTCTTTTGAGCAAGCTCTAGTAAATGGCCTCACTTGGATCTTCGTGGTCGGTGAGGAGAGTATTAGAGTTGGAAAAGACCTGGCTCTTTATGGGTGCCTTAACGAGGAAGTAGGGCACCTTGGTGGTGTGACCGAACCTCAGGATAAATCTTGTGTTTCTTGTGTTATTGATTATTGTGATTGTTTTTGTTCCTCATTCTCTCACCATACTTTGGAAAGATTTGCCCATATCTTGTTGGTGTGTAGATTTTGAGAAGTTTCCCTCTCAGATCTACTTCCTACAATCCTCACGAACATCACATACGTAAAGTTCATATGGTGATTTTAGAGATTAATTCAGTTTATTTCTTGTTTTCCCATTGAACTGGTTCAGAGCGGTCGAACCGCCCATGGTAGCGGTTGAATCGGCCTATTCACATAATCCATACCATGATCTGAAAGCACAATTTATTTGACTGGTACATGTACAATTTATTTGACTGGTACATGTTTTGGGCATCCTGTGATTCACTAGAAGGACATCACTAACCAAATTCACTAGCTATTTACATCATTTTTTATAATATAGACTTTAACTTAATTTACATGATAATCAAAAACAATAAAACAATATAGAGAATTTTTTTTAAAAAAATCGCATGATAATATTAAAGGGGCTATGTAAATACTCAAACATAGATCATCACCTATGTAGACATCATAAAGTACACCATAGATCATCACCTATATAGTACGTGGACATCATGTATAACTCATAGAATGTAGAAAAATTTAAAGTGAAGAAATCAAAATAAAAATAAACTACATAAGTAAATAGCATCACATGAATACTACTTGAGCAACATAAAATATACCATATAATATTTGAGGGGTACTATGTAAATACTCAAAGATAATCATGGAACATCTCATTTATACTATCAGAGAACGTTTACTTGATCAACATAAGATATACCGCATAATATTTTGAGTAGTAGTACTCAAAGGTAATCATGAAATATCTCATTTATACTATATAAACAACCAAAAATATGCTAGAACATCACGTGTATATACGGCACGGACATTATGTGCCTCATGAAAAATATAGGAGGCAAAAAAAGCATAAGACGTTAAAATGACGACAATAATAAATTGTGGTTAAATAAAAAGAGGAAACACAAAACAAAATGATAAAGGAAATAAAAAGAGCAAAAAAAATTAAAGAACCAAAAGCAAATCTAAATTAATGATTATGGGCTGCTCTCTTTAGGTACGCGTGCGTGTGGGCCGCATCTTGATGACGCGCATGGGCCGTCGCGATGCAGTTGATCACTGGTCAGCACACGACTCAGTCGCTAACGACCGGAAGGAAGGTCGGCGCCGGCACAGCCCAACTTGCACCCACATCAAATCTGTTTCTCTCCCCACGGCTCTTTCCCCGTTCTCCGCGCCCCGCAGTAGGCGAGCCCTCCATCTTGGCTTTCCAATTCCTATCCCTAGTAACGACCTTCATGGTGATGATCACTTGGCTAGTGCCGTGCCGAGATTCCTCCCCGGCGGCCGGCGGGCCGTCCAATGGTCCTACTACCCGTTCTGGCGACCTCGTCACTCCATTCCTCTCGAATGCAGAGAATCAGCATTCAATCCAAGGCAGTGCACCCAAGCAACAAACAACCTACAATGCTACTCTACCGTCCTCACAGCTGACTTTGCTGAAATCTTCCACAATATCTCTTGAATTCCTCGCTCCTCCGCTTTCGAATAAAAGCTACGGACTGCGACATCGATCCCCCCTCATCCGGTACGGGTAAGCGGGTAGCCATCAGCCACGCCTACTTGGGGGGCGGGGCAGGCTGACCTCTTTCGCCAAGATTCTCAACTAGTAGTACTTGTCTCTCTGCCTAGCACCTCACGTTTTTCCAATTCAGATGCGGAAATGCTACTGCTCAAGGTGCTGATTTGTTTCTGGCCACTCAATTTTCAGATGTGGCTACGGTAGTTTAAGTATTTGTTGCTGGCCAGTCAATTTTCAGATGTAGCTTCAATACTAGTCTTTCATATAGTTCCTTATGTGCACTCCATGAGATGAGATTACTGCACAAATGAATTGCAAAACCGCATGTAGATCTTCTATCATCTATAACTTGTGCTCAATCTGCATCAAGAAAGTACTGACAACGATAGAATTTGACTTCTTAATTTTTAGTCCTAAATTTTAAGGTTTGCCTGATATCTCAATATCCTATAGATTGTTATCTAACCAATAGTAGTATGCGCATACAAAAACTGACATACCTTATTTACTAAGAACACAATATCAGATCTAGTTAAAGTTAAGTATTGCAAAACCACTACTATACTTCTATAGCTTGTAGCATGGTTTGGCCCTAGAGGAGATCCTTCATGAGGTGATAACTGCTCACGTGTCGAATGTGGCATGTCAATAGGAAAATAGGTTTGTAATCCACCATCCGAACTCATTTAAGAAAACCATGTGTATACTTTTTTGAGTAATTAGAATCCCATTTAAAGTTCTTGTTACTTCTATACCAAAAAATAGTGAAGATCTTCTAAGTCCTTGAGAGCAAATTCTTTTACTTCTTGTTACTTCTATACACTAGGTAGCACAACATAAGATCCTTCCCCATCGCTGCATAGTCAACAAAGTTGTGCCATGCGTGCATGCATCGTTCGCGCTAGAGATGGCAACGGGTAAAAACCCGCTGGGTATTACTTGTCCAAACCCATACCCGCGAAGAAAAAATACGTCCGCTAAAAAACTCATACCCATGACGGGTATAAAATTTTGCCCAAACCCATACCCATGCGGGTTTCGGGTATCCAACGGGTTTCCCATACCCACTAACATCAACATAAAAAGTAATTCATCATGTAAATAACAATCAATACATTAATAAGCTAGGATAAAAAGAACAAGTGATAACTAATTTTAACCTAAAATTTGTTACATGAAGTTTATTTCAATTAGAACATATTCAATTAATAATATTATGAGACATATTTATAAGAAATGATGATTTTAAGGCGGGTTTTAAAAACCCATGGGTTTGCGGGTATGGGTAGTGGAAAAACAAACCCATGCCCACGTACCCGTTGGGTTTCCATTTGAACCCATTAACAAACCCATGGGTAGAGAAATTGACCCAAACCCATACCCTAATAGAGCAAAAACCCACCGGATTTCGGGTAGCGGGTACCCATTGCCATCTCTAGTTCGCGCCTAGCGTGAGTTCTAGAGATGTTGTAGAGGTAGGTTGTGCATGGGAGTCTTGGGCCTTAGTTAGGGTGGTAATAGATCACGATCTAAATATCCCTTCACAGAAAGTTAGGACCTTAAATAATTTTAGTTCAAAAATGAATAGGAATAGGATCCGATCCTAATTCGATTCAATCCTTAAGCTTTACAGTGTAAAATTTAGAGTCCATTACCACCCCTAGCCTCAGCACACGACATGAGAACCAAAGTTGGTATATGCACCAATCCTGATGTGTTAGCGTAGGATTTGGTATGTTCAGTGCAATTTTCACTTTGGACAAGTGATCCTTCATAGACTGTTGTACCTCTATTATGTACCTGGAGTTCTTCCTAGTTTACATGTTGGGGACTTGTTCTCAAATGCTATGAGTTAAGAACAAGGCAACACAAAAAATGTTAAACGTCAAAGTCCTTCGTCCTTCGAAGCATTATTTCCCTTGGGATATAATGATTTTCGGACGAAGGTTATGAAGGACAAACCTTCATCAACACAACATATCATAATGAAGAAGGAATCATATGTAATACAAGAGATATCATAAACAATTTTGTATAATTATCAACTCATTTCTATTCTATTATTATAGGAAAATGGAAATGATATCAAATCACAAGCGTACCTTCGGCTCGAAGGAAGGTAAAAGTACAAGCGTGATGTAAAAGTAAATGCCAAGTCAGCGTGAACAGTACGGGAGCACTGTTCACCTATTTATAGGCACGGGACGCAGCCCATGTAAAATTACACTCATGCCCTTTACATTTGATAACAACTCTATAGTAGTCCATCGAGGTTTAAATAGCATTTTCATCTTTAAGTCGGTTTCCTTTTTCTGCTATCATGCCGAAGCTCTCCTGCGCACAGCTTCGGCTTTGCGCTATCCTTCGTACTCCTTCTCGTGCTTCTTCACACTGTGGTTTCAACTTAAGTCCGAAGGTACCTGTTCATGCATTGTACTTCCAGAAACATTGTTTAAATCATATTTTTGAGGACCTTCAGAAGCCGAAGGACCCCAACAGTAGCCCCTCGCAATATTAATTTGTTAGAATGATAAATTTAGATTGCGACATGGACGAAGGCCTTAAGCCGAAGGTCCGAAAAAACACATTCCCTTTGCTAGAATAGCAACATTCACTGACAAGCGGGGTCTTCTAATTTTTAATACACTGGGCGTATAAATAAGAGCATACCGCAAGCTCATTTGGTACGCTTTCTTGCCATCTGCTCTTGCTTACTCAATTTTTAGCTCTTGCGCACCAACACTTGCTTGGCTTTTTAAGTTTTTAAGCTTCAGCTTTTAAAGCAGTTTTTTAGCATTTCCGAAGATGTCTGAAGATAAAAGAGCTGCTGTCGAGATGAAGCTGAGTCTCTCTGAAGAGAAAAACCTGGGGTTTCTTGATGCAATGTCGATGACAAATACAGAAAAGATCACCAAAGAGATTTTAGAAGGTTTATCTGAAGATACCGATGACAGCGACAGTTATGATGCAGATAGCGGTGGTGAAGACTCCGAAGATCGCCCTTGGCGGCCAAGCCATGCGGTTTTCGGCAAATCAAGTATCAAAGAAAATCATCTTGTCAACATGAGGGGAAAATATTTCCGGGACTTGTCCATTGTGAGGGCCGACGAAGGAGAGAAGACTTGTCCGACTCCTGAGGAAGATGAAGTCGTAGTGTTCCGAAGCTTTTTGAAAGCTGGACTACGATTTCCCCTGAGCCGCTTTGTCGTAGAAGTACTGAAAATATTTGAAATCTATCTTCACCAACTTACCCCCGAAGCAATCATAAGGATGAATATCTTCGTGTGGGCCGTGAGAAGCCAAGGTCTGGAACCTGATGCGAAAAGTTTCTGCAACATACACGAATTGTTATACGAGATAAAACCCTGGGGTAAGGAGCAGTATCACAATAATTTCGGCTGCTACAGTTTCGTCTCTCGGTCCGGGTCAAGCTGTCCCGTGCCAACCTTTCGGAAGAGATGGCCCGGCGACTGGATGACATAATGGTTTTATGTGAAGAATGACCTAAAAACACGGGAAGATATTAAAGGTATAATTATGCGCCCTATTTGGCAACGCTTCGGCCTGCGGAAGCCGAAGGTTGAAATGAACGAAGCTGCCGAAGAATGCCAGAGAGCCTTCGGAGTTATTTGCTCTTTTATTGGAACGAGAGATTTGGTTCAAGAGCATATTGCCTTCAGGGTGTGGCCGCTCGCGGAAAAATGGGAAATGCCGCGAGAGACCATAAAGAAGGATGACGAAGGTGGACTTATCAGGCTGAAGTATACTTTCAAGTTTGGAGATAAATTTGTTGAGCCAGATGATGACTGGCTAAAAAGCATTGAAAATTTAAGTGATGAACTACTCGGGGTTTATTCAAAGGCCGAAGATACTGCATTGTCAGCAGCCTTCGGAGGCCAGAAAAAGAAAAGACTGAACCGAGTGTTTGACGCAATTGGGTTCGTGTACCCCGACTACCACTATCCAGCGCGGGGTCAAAAAAGAAAAAACGCAGCTTCTGCACAAGAAACTTCTTCAGCTGCTCCTAGTGAGCCAGCGCCAAAGAGACAAAGGGTAAAGGTTCTCACACACCGACCACGCTACATTGAACCAGCTACAGTACCCGAATTCGCCGGCGAAACCTCTTCGGCCACCGAAATTAAAGAACCAACTTCAGTGCCGAAGATTGAAGAAAAAACTGAAGAACCTTTAGCAAAGAAAGCAGAAAAACCGAGAACCAAAGGAACGAAAATATTGGAAATTTTAAGTCCTTCAGCCAGTGTTGAGACAATAAAAAACCAAAAGGGCCCAGCGGTGACCCCGAAAAGAAAAAGAATGGTCAACATGCTAGATGTTCTGGAGACAATTAAGTCCTCAAGCACGACTCCGAAGAAGACTGTTGAAACTTCCGAAGCGGAAACTGAAATCTTTGATACTAAAGCTCCAAAACAACAAACTGAAACTGAAGCTGGGCCTTCAGAGCCCACGAAGGTGAAGCCCTTGGAAACCGAGGAAGAAAAAATTACGGAGCCAATTCTTGTTGAGGAAATCAGTGCTGTTGCCCCCGAAGCATCCCCAAAGTCCTTGATTATATTGTTCGACATGCTTCGGGGAAAAAGTTATCAGAAGAAGAAGTTTTTGAAGCTAATCATTATGCCAAAGAATTGAAATATCCGAAGGGGGCACTAGTGTTCAATGGTACAAATGAAGAAGATTTCCTATACTGCCTCCCGGATAACAAAGAATTACTCGTCTGCCGGGAAATGGCCCGAAGCATGGGATTTCCGAAACTGGAGGCTGGCCTCTGCGCGATGACAAAGGACGATCTTGCGGACAGCCTTGCGTATAATAGCCTGAAGGTACGAGATTTGCGCATTTGGAAACTTTATGATTTGAAATTTATTCTTTTATTCTTATACTAACTCTTTTACATATAGGGTTTAATTCTAAGCAACGCGCTGAGAGCGCAAAAGAATGCCGAAGACGAAAGCTATGAAATTGCTTTTAACAACCTTCGAACAGAGGTGATCAAACTAAGAAACGAAGCCTTGGAAAAGGATAAAATTCTAGTTACATTGGTGGATAAAATAAAGGAGAACAAAGCTGCCTCGAGGGCACAAGCTGCGGCCCAAAAGCACGAGATTGACGATCTTCGGAAGCAATTAGCCCGAGCTAAAGAAGAACGCATACTTGAAGAAACGAAGCGAGAACTTAGCGACCAATGGGCAAATCATTTAGAAGGAACTGTTGAAGAGCTTCGTTCATCCAAGAAAAGATGTTATGACAAATCTATGGAATGTGTTAAGAAAATGAAAGCTAGCTTCGCCAGCGTTGGCGCATTTGTCGGGGACCATAATTAGGGGTACCCTCAAGACGCCTAATTCTCAGCTGGTAACCCCCATCAGCATAAAGCTGCAGAGGCCTGATGGGTTTGATTAAGTCAGGGATCAGTCCATACGAGTGACTTGACCACGCCACGCCCGAGCCTAGCCTCGGGCGAGGGCAGCCGAACCTAAGATGACTCCGTCTCGCCTGAGGCCTCCTTTTTCACGGCAGACGCATCTCCGGCTCGCCCTAGGCCCCGCCTTCGATAAGAAGAAACCCTGACTAAATCACCGCGCCAACCGACCGAGTCACCGGGGCGTTTAACGCAAAAGGTAAGACCAACGGGCGACCAGACTTCGCCAGAGGTGCCATAGGAGGCTCCGCCCGACCCAGGGCTCGGACTCGGGCTAAGGCCCCGGAAGACGGCGAACTCCGCTCCGCCCGACCCAGGGCTCGGACTCGGGCTAAGGCCCCGGAAGACGGCGAACTCCGCTCCGCCCGACCAAGGGCTCGGACTCGGGCTAAGGCCCCGGAAGACGGCGAACTCCGTTCCGCCCGACCCCAGGGCTCGGACTCGGGCTAAGGCCCCGGAAGACGACGAACTCCGCCTCGCCCGACCCAGGGCTCGGACTCCGCCTCGGCCTCTGCCGAACGATCTCCGCCTCGCCCGACCCAGGGCTCGGACTCTGCCTCTGTCTTGCAGGACGGACTCGACCTCGGCTTCGGAGGAGCCTCCACGACGCCTGACCTAGGACACGAGACCGCCACGTCAACAGGAAGCGTCATCATCACCCTGCCCTGAGCCGACTTGGGTCGCAGAGAACAAGACCGGCGTCCCATCTGGCCAGCTACGCCAGATAGGCAATGATGGCGCCCCGCTAGATCATGACGACGGCGGCTCTCAGCTCCCTTACGAAAGCAGGAGAACGTCAGCAAGGGCCCAGCCACTTCGACAGCTGTCCCCCCGTCCGGCTCCGTTACTCCAACAGCCACGACGCCACAACAACAGGGTGCCAAGACCTCTCCGGCTGCCACCTTGGCATGTACTTAGGCGCTAGCTCTCCCTCGCTAGACACGTAGCACCTTGCTACACCCCCATCTTGTACACCTGGATCCTCTCCTTACGACTATAAAAGGAAGGACCAGGGCCTTCTTAAAAAAGGTTGGCCTCGCGGGGACGAAGGGCAGGGGCAGGCGCTCTCTCGGGGCCGCTCGCTCCCCTCACCTCGCGCAGACGCTTGTAACCCCCTACTGCAAGCGCACCCGACCTGGGCGCGGGACGAACACGAAGGCCGCGGGAATTCTCCGACTCCCTCACGACCCGGCTCCGGCCACCGACCTCTCTCTCTGTTCCCCCCTTCGCGCTCGCCCACGCGCTCGACCCATCTGGGCTGGGGCACGCGGCACTCTCACTCGTCGGCTCGGGGACCCCCCGGTCTTGGAACGCCGACAGTTGGCGCGCCAGGTAGGGGCCTGCTGCGTGTTGACGAGCAGTTTCCCGTCAAGCTCCAGATGGGCAGTCTCCAACGACCTCTTCAACCCGGGACGGTGCTCCGTTTCGGGAGCCTCGAGTTCATGTCTCTCGACAGCGGCTACGACATGGTACTCCTTCCACCGCCGCGCGATAGCGACAGTGGTGGCGGACAGCCCGCCCGCCGGCGGCGGAATCGACGACGTCTTTCCCGCGTGGGGGAAGGACAACTTTCGAGCTCGCCCCATCCTCTCCCTCGCCATCGGAGGAGGAGGAGGCGGGGCAACCAGGGCCGAGCGGGAGATCGCGCTCCGACGGCTGTCGAGCAAATCGACATCCCCGGCGCCTCAACGGAGGACACGCCAAGCGTCGCCCTCGCGTTCGAGGCAAAGGCGAGCGCCATCCCCCCGCAACACGTCGACTCCGAGCAGGCGGACGACGCCAGCACGCTCACGGAGGGCCTGCAGGACGTCGCCCTCGTACCCGAGACGACGACGCGATCTGCCCCCGACGTGACTTCATCGCTCCTCGTCGACAAAAAGGTACCGACTGCTACCCATCTTTCGTCATTTCGACTCGGCCTCAGCCCGCCTGGCGACCTCGCTTTGGCGGGCGCTCACATTGAGGCGAGTGCAACCTCTCTGGGGTTTCGTGTGCGGTCGCCTTGGGACCGATTGACGGGTGTCTCGGCCTACGGACCCTCTGGGTCCGAGGAAGATGACGACCCCAGCATCTGCTGGGATTTCTCCGGATCTGGCAACCCTAGTGCCATGCGGGACTTCATGACCGCATGTGACTACTGCCTCTCCGACTGTTCCGACGGCAGCCGCAGCCTTGGCGACAAGGACTGCGGCCCGAGTCGCGAATGTTTCCACATCGAGCTAGGGGATCCCTCCGGAGGCGGCTGTCTCGGCATGCCGGAGGATGGTGATCCCCCTAGGCCAGCGCCTCACGCCGACATCCCGCGGGAGCTAGCTGTGGTCCCCGTTCCGGCGGGGGGTCACAACCCACAGCTCGAGCAAGTCCGCGGGGCGCAGGCCGGGCTCGATGAGGGAGCAGGAGCGCTCGAGGCAATCCGCCAGAACATCGGGCAGGTATGGGCGAGCCAGCCCCCGGCCGGAGGAATACGTCACCTGCCCCAAGGTCTCCAGCACCGCATCGCCAACGATGCCAGGGACAGACCGCCACCCGCATCCGGCGGAACCGGTCAGGACCTGGCCGCTGCAGCGATGCTCCTCCGCGCGATGCCGGAGTCATCAACCACCGAGGGTCGGTGAATCCAGGGAGAACTCAAGCATCTCCTGGAAGGCGCTGCGGCCCGGCGGGCCGAGAGCTCTGCCTCCCGAAGGCAGGGATACCCCTCGGAACCGCGTGCCGCGACTTCCCGACTCACGCGGGAAGCCTCGGTCTACACCGGGCGCACGCGCAACACCGCGCCTGCGGTCCCGGGCCACCTCGGCGACGAGCACCCTCATCGTGACCGTCGGGCACGCCTCGACGAAAGGGTGCGCCGAGGCTACCACCCCAGGCGTGGGGGACGCTACGACAGCGGGGAGGATCGAAGTCCCTCGCCCGAACCACCCGGTCCGCAGGTCTTTAGCCGAGCCATTCGGCGGGCGCTGTTTCCGCCCCGATTCCGACCCCCGACTACTATCACGAAGTACTCGGGGGAGACGAGACCGTAATTGTGGCTTGCAGACTACCGCCTGGCCTGTCAACTGGGTGGGACGGACGATGACAACCTCATCATCCGTAACCTCCCCCTGTTTCTCTCCGACACCGCTCGCGCCTGGTTGGAGCACCTGCCCCCGGGGCAGATTTCCAACTGGGAGGATCTGGTCCAGGCTTTCGCCGGGAACTTCCAGGGCACGTACGTGCGCCCCGGGAATTCCTGGGACCTCCGAAGCTGTCGGCAACTGCCAGGAGAGTCTCTTCGGGACTACATCCGGCGGTTCTCGAAGCAGCGCACCGAGCTGCCCAACATCACCGACTCCGATGTCATCGGCGTGTTCCTCGCCGGCACCACCTGCCGCGACCTGGTGAGCAAGCTGGGTCGCAAGACCCCCACCAGGGCGAGCGAGCTGATGGACATCGCCACCAAGTTCGCCTCCGGCCAGGAGGCGGTAGAGGCCATCTTCCGAAAGGACAAGCAGCCCCAGGGCCGCCCGTCGGAAGATGCTCCCGAGGTGTCTACTCCGCGCGGCGGCAAGAAGAAAGGCAGGAGGAAGTCGCAAGCGAAACGCGACGTTCCCGATGCAGACCTTGTCGCCGCCGCCGAGCACAAGAACCCTCGGAAGCCCCCCGGAGGTGCTAACCTCTTCGACAAGGCACTCAAGGAGACGTGCCCCTACCATCAGGGGCCCGTCAAGCACACCATCGAAGAGTGCGTTATGCTTCGGCGCCACTTCCACAGGGCCGGGCCACCCGCAGAGGGTGGCAGGGCTCACGACGACGGCAAAAGGGAGGATCACCAAGCAGGAGAGTTCCCAGAGGTCCGCGATTGCCTCATGATCTACGGAGGGCATGCGGCAAACGCCTCGGCTCGGCATCGTAAGCAAGAGCGTCGGGAGGTCTGCTCGGTGAAGGTGGCGGCGCCAGTCTACCTAGACTGGTCCGACAAGCCCATCACCTTCGACCGGGACGACCACCCCGACCACGTGCCGAGCCCGGGGAAGTACCCGCTCGTCGTCGACCCCGTCATCGGCGACGTCAGGCTCACCAAGGTCCTGATGGATGGAGGCAGCTGCCTCAACATCATCTACGCCGAGACCCTCAGGCTCCTGCGCGTCGACCTGTCATCCGTCCGAGCAGGCGCTGCGCCCTTCCACGGGATCATTCCCGGGAAGCGCGTCCAGCCCCTCGGACAGCTCGACCTCCCTGTCTGCTTCGGAACACCCTCCAACTTCCGAAGGGAGACTTTGACGTTCGAGGTGGTCGGGTTCCGAGGAACCTACCACGCAGTGTTGGGGAGGCCCTGCTACGCGAAGTTCATGGCCATCCCCAACTACACCTACCTGAAGCTCAAGATGCCGGGCCCCAACGGGGTCATCACCGTCGGCCCCACGTACGAACACGCATTCGAATGCGATGTGGAGTGCGTGGAGTATGCCGAGGCCCTCGCCGAGTCCGAGGCCCTCATTGCCGACCTGGAAAGCCTCTCCCGAGAGGTGCCGGACGCGAAGCGACATGCCGGCAACTTCGAGCCAGCGGAGACGGTCAAGGACGTCCCTCTCGACGCCAGTGGCGACGCCTCCAAGCATTTTCCTCGCGCAAACGTCGACATTTTTGCGTGGGGACCCTCGGGCATGCCCGGCATACCGAGGGATGTCACCGAGCACTCGCCGGATATCCGGGCAGGAGCTTGACTCGCCAAACGGCCTCTGCGCGAACGACGCCCGGGGGCTGCGCCCTTTTCCCACTCACACATAAGAATCGGTCATCAAGGAAGGGTCGACCTCGCCCCGGCAGAGCCCGACCCTCCCTCGGGGGCTAAAAAGGGGGAACCCCTCTCATCGAGTTTGGACGTACCGTTCCGCGTCAGAAAAACTCTTTTTCGGTCAAGAAGGGTTTTTTGCGTTCTCCCGGATGCGTCAGAAGCAGGGTCCTGAGGAGCGAACTTGGGTACGAGTAAATGGCGAGACCGACTGAGCCAGGGAACACCTATGCCTCCGGGCTAGGGACACCTCACTCGTCGCCTGCCACGAAAAAGGACCCAGCTCGGGGAATCACCCTGTTGTCGACACTACGGGCCAGGCGCGAAAATCGAAACGAAAAGGAGCATAACTTCACGGAAGAAAAGTAAAATGTCTAGGCCTCGGTGGCCGCGGCAAATCACACATCCAATAGAAATTGTCCCAACAAAAATCAGGCGTCGCCTCGGGCAGGAGCCGCGCCCTCAACTCCACCCCCGCCGTCGGTAAGATCCGCCTCCGCTTCCGGCGGCGGCGCAGGAGGAAGAATCTCCGCTTCGAAGACGGTCGCCAGCGCCGCGCTCAGACCCGCAGCGACCGCGTCGAGCCGCTGAACTTCCGCCAGGGCAGCCTCGTCTTCATCAGGCAGGCAGTATCCCTCGCTGACCCGCTCCAAGTCCACAACGTAGTGGGAAGCGAGCACGGCGAAGGCCCGCCTGACGCCGTGGTGCAGCGCCCCGCGGACTTTACCGCGCGCGTAATCACCTAGGGCTTGAAGGCGGCTTTGGGGAGAGCTTCCTGAAGGGACGTCGCCGGGACCGAGTTTCCGATAGACCTCCGAGACGGCCTCGGACATGGCCGCAAGATCGGCCTCCCTTTGCTCGGCAGCCCCGTCGAGCGCCTCGGCAAGCGCCTTGGCAGACTCGTCGAGGGCAGACTCGAGCTCTGCGAGCAACCAGAAGAAAGACCTCAAACACAAGCGGAAGAAACAGACAAGGTCGAGAACCAAGGACGGTCGGGCCATACCTCTGGCTCGGACGCGCTGCTCTGAGGCTGCGACTTGGGCTGCGGCCAGATCGGCCGCAAGGATCTTGGCCCGGCTCTCGGCCTCGGCAGCCCGGCCCCAAGATTGGTCCCGCTCCTCGGCAACCTGGGCGAGCTCCGACCGCCGTTGCAGCACCTCCGTGCGCGCTGCCGCCGCCTCGGCCTTCAGATCAGCACAGAGCAGCTGGAGGTCCGCTATCTTAGCGTCCTGCTGAGAAAGGCGCGCGGTAGCTCCGGCGAGCGAAGTCCTCAGGGACCGTAGCGAGCCCCAGACGACGGCCTCGCGGCGAATGAACGACGACTTGGCAGCGCTCCGGTCCGTCAGATCCTGGAAAGGAAAACAAGATATCACGGCGAACGCCTCACTCGCAGAAACAAGAAGGAATGCCTGAAGCCATTACCTGAAGGATTTTGGGGACGTCCCCGCAGAGAACCTCCAGCGACGATCGGAGCAACCCCACTGACGCCTCCGCACGCTTGCGGAGCTCGTCCCAGAACTGGTCCTCCTCTTCGTCGTCAAGAACGAAGATAGGGCCCGAAGCCTCACGAGTCCGGAATCGGAGCAACTGGCCCCGGGCCTCGGGGCTCCGCCGCACAGCGACAAGGCTGCCGCCCGCCTGGAAGCACTGCGCGTCCGCGCCCACCTCTTCCGAGGCTCCGGGCGCCGACGCTGCGGCCGTCTCAATTTTGGCGGCAACCGTACGCTCCCCGACTGGGACGGTGCCAACTGCGGTAGCGGCAGACGCCGGCATGGCCAACATGGCTGGCGAGCTCGGGACCGCATCGGCGCCGGCCGCCTCCCCGATCACGATGGCCACCTCGGCAGAGGAGCCCGCCTCGGGGACCTGCTCCCCCAGAACATGCGACGCCTGAGCCCCGTACGGCGGAGCACCCTGCGAAAGGATCGGCTGAGCGGCAGGGCCCGAGGTGGCGCCAGCTGCCTGGACCAACGCCGTCTTGAGGGCCTTCCGAGGCGCCAGATCGGTAGGGCCATGGCTCCGTTTGCTGGAGAAAACAAGAAAGGGAAAATCACGGCCCAGACATATGAATGAAGCGCCGGGACGGAGACATTCCAAGGTACCTACCCGCTCCGGATCATGATCCACGGTGTCTGGGGGGAGGTCTCTTGGCTCCCGCTTCCTGGAACCACCGCCGAGGTCTGCCTCACCAACGGCCCCGGCGCCGCCCTCGCCTCGGACGCCCCTGAGGCCCGGGAGGCGGACTGCCCAGGCGCCGCCATGGCAACCTGAGGACCGCTCCCCCATGCTGCCGGCGCGGGCGACGGTTCCCGAGGAACGGACCCCTCGGCCCGGCTCCCTGGAGTGGCGTCAGCTCCTCCAGCCGAGGGGTCAAGAACCCTCTCGGGTTGCCCCCGCTCCTCAGGTCGGGGATCCGGCACCTCGGCTCCAGGGACCGACGACGTAGGCCCGCTCGGGGGCTGGCTCGACGACCCCCGGCCACATCCCAAGCCGGGGCTGAGGCCGAGACGAGCGACCATGTCGTCCTCCTCTTCGTCGTCGTCGTCGTCGTCATCATCGGACGTCTCCGGCGACAGCTCCCTGGGAAGTCCTTCCCTCTCCTGCTGACGACGGCATTTCTCCAGGGCGTCCCGAGCCCGCCTCCGCCTGCGGGCCCGGGCCTTCTCCGCATCCTTTTTCTTCTTCTCCTCCTCCGCGGCGACCCGCCGCGCCGCCCGACCCACCGCGTCCTCCGGGACCGGCGGCAGGGAGGGTTTGTGCCGCCCCACCTCCTAAAAAGGGGGGAGAAAGAAACCCGATAGTGAGAATCAGGAGCAACCCGGTATGTGAAGAAGGGAGGGACGAACACTCACCAGAGCGACGCACCCCTGGTCGGGGCGCATTCGAGGCTGGGAGAGGGCGTGGGGGTCCGGCTTCCCCATCGCGACCGACACCCGCCGGTAGAGGGTGTCGTGGGGAAGAGGATCAGGGGACATCCGTGACCCCTCCCAGTCGGCCTCCTGGGACATCTCCCAAAGCGACAACCGCCGCTCCGCCAGGGGGAGCACCCTCCGGCGATGGATGGCGGCAACCACTCCCGCGGCGGTGAGCCCTTCCTCCCGCAACGCCTTCAGGGCCTGGAGAAGAGGTTCGAGTTTCTTCTGCCTCTCGTGTGGAGTCCCGTGACGCCAGGCGTCGGGGGCGGCGGTGACAACCCGCTGAGAGAACGGCGGGAGCGACCCTCCGTCATTCCGGAGGTAGAACCACCGGCGCTGCCAACCCTTGTTTGAGGGTGAAAGGACGGCAGGAATATACTGCAACGACCGCGACTGCCTCAGCAAGAGGGTGCAGCCGCCGGCCCGCACCGCCGCACGGACCTTCCTCTCCCCCGTCGACGAAGCAAAAAGCTCGGCAAAGAAGAGGTGAGTCCACAAATCCCAATGGGGGGAGATCCCCAGGTACCCCTCGCACACCGCTACAAAGATAGCGGCTTGCGCGATGGAGTTGGGGGTGAGGTTGTGCAGTTCCACCCCGTAGTGGAACAGGATGGCCCGCATGAAGCGGCTCGACGGCACTCCAAATCCCCGCTCATGGAAGGAGATGAAGCTCACGACATACCCCGGCGGAGGGGATGGAGCGACTCCGCCCGCGGGAGGAATCCATTCCGGCCGCTCCTTATCGGTGAGGGGGCGGAGCAAACCCTCGCCGACGAGGTCCTCCAGGTCACCCGCCGTCACCGTGGAGAAGGGCCACGGGTCGCGCGGCGAGAGGATGGTCACCCGATCAGCCATCGCCAAGGCAGAAGGGGTGGCGGCGTGAAGGACAGGGGAGGGCGGTTTCCTTTTCCTGGCTAGATCTCTCAGGCTGCGAAAAACCTGAGAAGAAGGCGAGAAGTGGAGTCGAGAACCGTCACTGGACCCTCTCCGGGGCACATAAAGGCCAAGGTCGAGACGGTTCCAACGTACCGCCCGAACCGGACGCGGGGTTCAAAAAAACGCGAAGCAAAACAGCCGTTCCTCGAACGGCTCGCGCACGCAACGGCAGCCTCGCCGACCGCTTACCCCGGCGCATTAACTCCGCGGCGGAACAGGTGACGTTTCTGGCAGGGGCAGCTGGCGACGCTTCGCCTCCGCCAAAACGACCACGCCGAAAAAGGTACGCCACGACGTTCAATTTCGAATCCTTTTTCCCTTTTCCTTCTTTCTCTATCTCTTGCAACAGGGACCGAGAAGGGGGATAACCCCAAAGGGATCCTTCCCCGTGAAGGAACTAGGCTCCGAGCCTCCCAAAGGGGTTCGAAGGCTGGCCCCCCGAGGGGTTCAACAGCCGCCTCAGATCGCGTGGGCCCGACACCCACTACTGGTCAGGGGTTCGAAGGTCGGCCTCCCGAAAGGTTCCATGACCGCCTCAGGCTACTAGGGCTCCGTGCCCCCTACTGATCAGGGGTTCGAAGGCTGGCCTGTCGAAGGGTTCACAGTCGCCTCAGACGCCGAGCGAGGGATGACCAGGGGTACGTTCGATACGTAACCAAGGCTCGGGCTGCGCTCCCGAGGTACCCTAGGACATTTCCGAGACCAGCGGGAACGACTCTGTAACGGAATCCCATCGGAGGGAGGCAACGAGCCCTCGGACCCCGTCGCTAGGGGACCGGGTCCGGCAGATCACCCGCATGTACTTTTGGGCGTGCCTCCGGGCCCCTAGCCGACCCCCAACGAACGGGGCACGGACGTCCACTCGGATTACCCGATTGCAGCTCACCGGAGACACCATGTTCGGTGCCCATCGAGGGTAACATGGCGCACTCCCCCCCTCCTCCTTGCGGAAAGGCGACGTAGGGGCGTATATAAAAAGTCGAGTCTGTCCCTGATCGTCCTCTCGCTCCGTGCGAAGGCTCGGGGGCTGCTCTCGCAAACCCGGCTCCGGCCGAACCGTTGACGGCGTCAACATACCAGCCCGAGAACTTGGGCCCCGACAGTGCACCTGGGTTACGCCCTGCTCGCATGAGGGAACCGCCAGACCAGCCGAGGCATTACGCAAGGCATTAAGACCTCGGAGGAGTGAAACCACTCCTCCGAGGCCTCGGGGGCTACACCCGGCGGGTGCGCTCGCGCGCACCCACCGGAACAAAGTACCACCGAGAAAGGCTGGTCCCCTTGCAAAAAAGTGCGACGCAAGCCTCCAAGCGAGTGTTAACACTCTCTTCGAGGCTCGGGGGCTACTGTCGGGGACCATAATTAGGGGTACCCTCAAGACGCCTAATTCTCAGCTGGTAACCCCCATCAGCATAAAGCTGCAGAGGCCTGATGGGTTTGATTAAGTCAGGGATCAGTCCATACGAGTGACTTGACCACGCCACGCCCGAGCCTAGCCTCGGGCGAGGGCAGCCGACCCTAAGATGACTCCGTCTCGCCTGAGGCCTCCTCTTTCACGGCAGACGCATCTCCGGCTCGCCCTAGGCCCCGCCTTCGATAAGAAGAAACCCTGACTAAATCACCGCGCCAACCGACCGAGTCACCGGGGTGTTTAACGCAAAAGGTAAGACCAACGGGCGACCAGACTTCGCCAGAGGTGCCATAGGAGGCTTCGCCCGACCCAGGGCTCGGACTCGGGCTAAGGCCCCGGAAGACGGCGAACTCCGCTCCGCCCGACCCAGGGCTCGGACTCGGGCTAAGGCCCCGGAAGACGGCGAACTCCGCTCCGCCCGACCAAGGGCTCGGACTCGGGCTAAGGCCCCGGAAGACGGCGAACTCCGTTCCGCCCGACCCCAGGGCTCGGACTCGGGCTAAGGCCCCGGAAGACGACGAACTCCGCCTCGCCCGACCCAGGGCTCGGACTCCGCCTCGGCCTCTGCCGAACGATCTCCGCCTCGCCCGACCCAGGGCTCGGACTCTGCCTCTGTCTTGCAGGACGGACTCGACCTCGGCTTCGGAGGAGCCTCCACGACGCCCGACCTAGGACACGAGACCGCCACGTCAACAGGAAGCGTCATCATCACCCTGCCCTGAGCCGACTTGGGTCGCAGAGAACAAGACCGGCGTCCCATCTGGCCAGCTACGCCAGATAGGCAATGATGGCGCCCCGCTAGATCATGACGACGGCGGCTCTCAGCTCCCTTACGAAAGCAGGAGAACGTCAGCAAGGGCCCAGCCACTTCGACAGCTGTCCCCCCGTCCGGCTCCGTTACTCCTCCAACAGCCACGACGCCACAACAACAGGGTGCCAAGACCTCTCCGGCTGCCACCTTGGCATGTACTTAGGCGCTAGCTCTCCCTCGCTAGACACGTAGCACCTTGCTACACCCCCATCTTGTACACCTGGATCCTCTCCTTACGACTATAAAAGGAAGGACCAGGGCCTTCTTAACAAAGGTTGGCCTCGCGGGGACGAAGGGCAGGGGCAGGCGCTCTCTCGGGGCCGCTCGCTCCCCTCACCTCGCGCGGACGCTTGTAACCCCCTACTGCAAGCGCACCCGACCTGGGCGCGGGACGAACACGAAGGCCGCGGGAATTCTCCGACTCCCTCACGACCCGGCTCCGGCCACCGACCTCTCTCTCTGTTCCCCCCTTCGCGCTCGCCCACGCGCTCGACCCATCTGGGCTGGGGCACGCGGCACTCTCACTCGTCGGCTCGGGGACCCCCCGGTCTCGGAACGCCGACAGCATTCTCGAGCGAAGAAAACTTTACAAGAGGCAACCCCGAAGGTCCCATTGAATGGATTAATCACGAAGCTAAGGCCTTTGAGGAAATTTTAAATAGTCGCGGAGACATATGCGCTTTTTCGGGTGCCAGGGGGATTGCCAGCATTTTGGAAAGGAAAGGCTGCGAACATGTAAAAATTTTAGCACAATCCGAAACTGCCTTGTCCTTCGAAGATGCTAAAGACCCTTCAGCTGAAGCTAGCATGGTTGGTGGGAAATTTTTTACCGATATCTGGGATAATGGTGGCCGAGAAATGGCCCGAGAAATTATCCAAAAAAGCGAAAAAGGCATCCATGATGCTAGAAAAGTGGCCGAGGCTGCTGAGAAAAGCGCAGAGCCCGAAGGGCAAATAGGTATTAACTAATGGTTTTTATTGTGTTGTAATTTTTGATTTCAAACTTCGTTCGCCAATTGTAATAGCAATGTAGCCGTATCCTGTCCTCCCTCAGATCCTGCTAAAACGTCTCCGGGCCCTCACCCAAAGGAAGACGATGAAATCAAAAAGATGGCCGAAGCTATCATGGATCAAGTTGTCAATCAACTCCTGAACGAAGCTGCGGAAGTAGTACTTAGGGAAGACTAGGTGCTATTGTAAAAACATCTGAAATGTAATATGTGAAATATCTTGTAACCCTGAATGTAATATACTTGTTTTTTTTATGGTTCAATTATTTACGATGCATGAAATTTTACATGCGTACCGTTTTTGAGTTTTCGACGAAAAAACACCTTCCCTTCTTTTCATGCTTCGTGAAGAAGAATTTTCATTTATCAGAACAATATTCATAGTGC
Source organism: Zea luxurians (assembly GCA_029449295.1). Lineage (NCBI taxonomy): Eukaryota > Viridiplantae > Streptophyta > Magnoliopsida > Poales > Poaceae > Zea > Zea luxurians. Next base: position 112,969,276 of record JAOPSE010000007.1, read on the forward strand.
TCTGATGAAGAATGTCCAAGCTTCGTGAAAATATTTTCCGAAGCTACACTCCGAAGATCAATATTGTATCTCCTTGTGACTCAGCATGATTTTCCCTTTTTCAAAGCATTTTTCTGAAGATCGATATTGTGCCCCCTTCTTGTGCCATATGCAACATGATGTATGATGCTTATGCTATGCGAAATGATATGATGATGTTATGTTATGTAAAATGGTATTTATTCCGAAGATACACGGACATCCCTGCAATAAAACACATAATCTTTTTAAATCAGCGTTGACTTTTCGCTGTAAGCCTCCCTTAGGAGCTTCTTCGCCTTTTACTTCAGCGGAATCAGCATTTATTTTTCACTGTAAGCCTCCCTTAGGAGCTTCTTCGCCTTTTACTTTCGGCGGTATACGCGTTGACTTTTCGCGCTTCGCCTTTTACTTAGGCGGTATCAGCGTTTATTTTTCGCTGTAAGTTCTGCATTCCCTTTGGAACGACTTCTGAGCAGAAAACTTACACCGCGCTCCCTTTGGAACGGCTTTTTGTAACTTCAGCAAACTTACTCTGCGTTCCTTAGAACGACTTTTTGTTGCTTCGAAAAATTCATACCGTGCCTTTTAAAATAAATTTTTGATAATTCGAAGGTCCTCCTTGCTATCGTAAATCTTTAAGCTTCAACAATTTAAGCCTGTGGAGAAGATATATTTTCCTTGTGGCAGACAACGAAACTATTACATGAGATTTAAAAAGTGTCCTTTATTACACAGAAAATAAAACTGAATGGGAAAGACTACTATCAAGGTAGGATATTTGTCAATAAATGTGCTTCGACTCTGGCACAGTGCTATTGACTGTGCGAGCTTCGGACTGTTCTCTGAAGTCCCTTTGATGTTGAGCATATTGGCCCCCTTCTGGCTGCTGGCCTTGTTGCAGCGGTGGTGGAGGCGGAGGTTGTTGCCAGGAAGCTTGAGGTTGACTCGCCGAAGCAACAGAAACTGCAGGGTGATTGCCTACATATTCTGGGATGTAAGGCGAATGATACGAAGCAGTGTGCATGATCTGCTTCGGCTGACCCTGTTGTGCTGCAGCTTCAGCTATCTCCTTTTGCTTCTGGATGGTAACATGGCACATCCTGGTGGTATGGCCCTTGTTTTCACCACAAAACAAGCAAAACGTTCTTCTTGATTGATCTCCAAATCTTCTGCCGAAGCCCCTGGCGCCTCTGCCTCTTGGAGCTGGCGGCCGGAAGGAGCTTTGCTGTTGCCCCGAAGCCTGTGAGAAGCACTGTGGCCTTTGCTGCTGACTCCCCTTATCATCATTTTGAGTAGAGTTGTGAATTGACCTGACGTGCCTCGGATAAAATCTTCCTCCGAAGCCCCTGGTCATTTCGGAAAACCTGAAAGCTTCCTCCCTTCTTTGACGAAAATCATTATCAGCCCGAATATACTCGTCCATCTTCTGGAGCAGCTTCTCCAAAGTTTGAGGAGGCTTCCTAGCAAAGTACTGAGCTGAAGGTCCTGGCCGAAGTCCCTTGATCATGGCCTCAATTACAATTTCGTTGGGCACTGTTGGCGCCTGTGCCCTCAAACGTAAGAACCTCCGGACATACGCCTGAAGGTATTCTTCGTGATCCTGGGTGCACTGGAATAGAGCTTGAGCAGTGACCGGCTTCGTCTGAAACCCTTGGAAGCTGGTTAACAACATGTCCTTCAGCTTTTGCCATGAAGTGATTGTTCCTGGTCGAAGGGAGGAATACCAGGTTTGAGCAACACTCCTGACAGCCATAACAAAAGATTTTGCCATGACTGCAGTATTGCCACCATACAAAGATACTGTTGCTTCGTAGCTCATCAAAAACTGCTTTGGGTCTGAATGGCCGTCAAACATGGGAAGCTGGGGCGGCTTGTAGGACGAAGGCCAAGGTGTAGCATGCAGCTCAGCGGACAGAGAAGCATCATCAAAAGCAAAATTTCCATGATGGAAATTCTCATACCAGTCATCTTCGTTGAAAAACCCCTCCTGATGAAGGTCCTTGTGCTGAGGCCTTCGGTTCTGCTCATCCTGAGTAAGATGACGAACTTCTTCAGAGGCTTCGTCTATCTGCCTTTGCAGTTCTGCTAGCCTGACCATCTTTTCCTTCTTCCTCTGCACCTGTTGATGAAGCATCTCCATGTCTCTGATTTCTTGGTCTAGCTCATCCTCTTGCGGTGTCGGGCTGACAGCCTTCCTCTTCTGGCTTCGGGCCTCCCGAAGAGAGAGAGAGTCTCCTGATTAGGGTCCAGCGGTTGCAGAACTGCAGCCCCAGTTGCTGAAGCCTTCTTCGGCGCCATAGCGAAGATTTATGATTGCCGAAGATGTTCCAAACTCAAAGAGTGGAAGTGAGTTCACCGGAGGTGGGCGCCAATGTTGGGGACTTGTTCTCAAATGCTATGAGTTAAGAACAAGGCAACACAAAAAATGTTAAACGTCAAAGTCCTTCGTCCTTCGAAGCATTATTTCCCTTGGGATATAATGATTTTTGGACGAAGGTTATGAAGGACAAACCTTCATCAACACAACATATCATAATGAAGAAGGAATCATATGTAATACAAGAGATATCATAAACAATTTTGTATAATTATCAACTCATTTCTATTCTATTATTATAGGAAAATGGAAATGATATCAAATCACAAGCGTACCTTCGGCTCGAAGGAAGGTAAAAGTACAAGCGTGATGTAAAAGTAAATGCCAAGTCAGCGTGAACAGTACGGGAGCACTGTTCACCTATTTATAGGCACGGGACGCAGCCCATGTAAAATTACACTCATGCCCTTTACATTTGATAACAACTCTATAGTAGTCCATCGAGGTTTAAATAGCATTTTCATCTTTAAGTCGGTTTCCTTTTTCTGCTATCATGCCGAAGCTCTCCTGCGCACAGCTTCGGCTTTGCGCTATCCTTCGTACTCCTTCTCGTGCTTCTTCACACTGTGGTTTCAACTTAAGTCCGAAGGTACCTGTTCATGCATTGTACTTCCAGAAACATTGTTTAAATCATATTTTTGAGGACCTTCAGAAGCCGAAGGCCCCCAACATTACATAATTAAAAATAAGATCAGTATACCGAATTATTCCATAATCTTGTCCATATCCCATGAATGAATTTTGCAAAGTAGGGAACTAAATTTCTGAGTGAAGGCGAGGACCTATATCTTAACTTAATATGGAAAAACGAAAAACCTCTTCACAAAGATAATGTCACAAGATTTGTAAACACATATGGTAGGAATATTCAGACACTTGTAGCCTTTACAAAGATCGCTATAACCAAGAAAATACATTGTTCGGATCTAAATTGGAGTTCCTTAGTATTGTAAAGATGAAGATTGGGCCAGCAAGCACACGTAATGGTGTGTAATAAAGAGTAATATGATTTTTGACTATGCAGACACTCGAAGGGGGTAGAATTTTGGATTATTTTATAAGCAAGGTGATTAATCAAATATACATAATCAAGAAAGGCTCCATACCAATATTTAAGAGGCATAGATGCATGGGAGAGAATGGTCAAGCCAACTTCAACTGTGTGACGATGTTTGTGTTCTATAATACCATTTTACGGATCCGTATGAGGACATAACACATGATGGGAGATACTAAACTTAGTAAAGAATGAATTAAGCTATTTAATATTTGCTTCGTGAGTCTGATTATACGACAATAATCTGACGATTAAGCTCTTGAAATTTCTAAAAAACTTCAAACTTAAACTTTATAAGATGTACCTAAGTAATCTTATTATAATCATCAACCACATCTACATGATATTTTTTGACCTAGTGATTCTAGTGTTAGGCTCCAGGCATCAGTATGCACAAGCTACAATAGAAATTCATACACACTAATCGTCTGATTGGTTACCTGGTCAGCAGCGTCCAGGTCCAGCGCGTACGCTGACTGTATTTAGGCTTATGAATGGTTACCTGCATGGCATGAGTCCAACCTGTATGCAGACGTGCAGCCTAGGTGTTTTTTCATCCCTTTACTTGCATGCGTGTAGATGTGAGACGGACACGTATCTACTAGCCCAGGCCGGCGCAATCCGAGCGGGAAGCGGAGTCGGCAACCAATCGGCCCGTAATAGACTTACCATGTAAATGTATAGAGCTGCTTGAAAGAATCACCGATAGTCTAAAATTGAGTTTGCTTGGTGTTGCGTTGATCCATTGGATTGATAACTACAATATGGATTTGAACTAGTCTATCTCAAATCCAAAACATAATATATGATTAAAACATGCTATTCAATATCTATGCTCTAGTGGTTTGAAGCCGTCCTTCATGACCATGAGTCAACTATCAAATCTGCTTACAGAATCTGTTCCGCCACTGGTTGAAGCAGAGGCTTATATATCCAACTCTACTTGGTCAAAGTCTGTACCTGAATAGTGGAGTACTGTATAACTATAAAGTCTCCTGCAGGACATAGGCTTTATTTCCTGCTTGGGATTTTATAAGTTTAGGAGAAGAAACGAAACATGCGAACACAATAATTTATAGCTTGAAAGTATATATATGTACAAGCAACCGATAACTTATCAGATGCATATAGTATTGTTATTCCCCTCACGCAAAACAAAGAAAAATATGGAGTTGCTCTAGGGCTCAATGCCTAATTGAGCTCCCTCTTTATGCAATGCAGCAATGGCAATGCACCTATCTCTCAATAACGACTTGGACTAAATATCTCCTGGGAGGGAATCAGGGAAACTCTCCTGCACTAAATATTTGCATACAGACCCTCTGAAAGTTATCAAATCACGTAGTCCGACCACCCTTGCTCCATGGTCACCCCAGGCTGCTCTTCCGGCCGCCGCTGCGGCGCCGCCTTCTTCCCGACCGCCTTGGCGGGGTTCCCGACGGCCGTGGTCCCCTCCGGCACGTCCCGTAGCACGACCGCCCCGGCTCCAATCTTCGCCCCGGCTCCAACGCGCACATTGCCGAGCACGCTGGCGCCGGCGCCGATCAGCACCCCGTCCCCGACCTTCGGGTGCCTGTCGCCGGACTCCTTTCCCGTGCCGCCGAGGGTGACGCCGTGCAGGATGGAGACGTCGTTCCCAACGACAGCCGTCTCGCCGATGACGATGCCCGTGGCGTGGTCGAACAGGATCCCCGATCCAATGCGCGCGCCGGGGTGGATGTCGACGCCGAACACCTCGGACGCGCGGCTCTGGAGGAGGAAGGCCGGCGCGGAGCGGCCCTCGCACCACAGCCCGTGCGCGGCGCGGTGCGCCTGCAGGGCGAGGAAGCCCTTGTAGTAGAGGAAGCAGTGCACCATCCGGCCGCAGGCCGCGTCGCGGTCGCGCGCCGCGCGGAGGTCGGCGCGCGCGGCGCGGCCGGACTCCGGGCGCGCGGCCAGCGCGGCGGCCAGGAGGTCCCGGAGCGCGTCCTGCGGCAGCGCGCCGGGGACGCAGAGCTTGGCCGACAGGTGCGCGGCGAGGGCGGCCTCCAGCGACGGGCGCGACAGGACGAGGTCGGCGTAGAACTTTCGGAGCAGAGGCTCGGCGTCCGCGTCGGCCTGCGCCTCCGCGCGCAGCTCGTCCCAGACGTCGTCGTCGTCGCCGCCGCTCGCGGACGCCGGCGCGGCGGCGGCCACCGCGCGGTCCGTGGCGCCGTCCGGCAAGTAGCGGTAGATGGCGCCGGTGAGGCGGCCGGCGTGCGTGGGGTGCCACTTGTCGACACAGGCAGCCATGCGTGCGGGTGCCGGCGCGAGAGCAGAGGAGGCTGGAGGAGGTTTTGGGATCTTGGTTATCGGTGATGGAGCGAGCGACTAGCGACGGCGGGGAGGTTGTGGCCGCTTAGACAAGGCGAGGTGTTTGCGCTCCTATATATACGTGTCTGCCTGCGGCGGCGGAGGCAGGCAACCGAGAAGGCGAAGTTTCAAGGAAGCAGACTGCGTCGGGCGGTCTGGTTTACAGGTGCGTGAAGCGTGACAAAAAAAAATGTATACGTGGGGCAACCATCTGCTCGTATAGAATTTCTTATTCGACAAACAAACAAAAAAAAACTTGCTCTTTTCAATGTAGCATCCAACCTTCAAATCTTTCTTATTTAACATCCAAAAGATTTATAATGATTACAGATAATAAAACTAAAGTTATTTTTGGGTGCCAGATACAGATAATAAAACTAAAGTTATGAATAATCCCAACGACGCACGAAATAAGAAGCTCTGGAAACTTAAGCGCTCCTTGAAAATAAATTTTTTTTCTTGTGGAATTTATATCAAGGAGCGATCTCTCACTAAAGATAATATAGCCAAAAGGCGTTGGAAAGGTAGCTTGACTTATAGCTTTTGCAACCATAATGAGAGTATTCACCATCTCTTTTTTTTTACTGCTATATGGCCAGAAACATATGGAGAATAATTTACTTTGTCTTAAAAATAGACAAGCATGTTGGCATTAATCATATAATTGGGTTTTGGGGGAAGCAATATGGGTCTAGGATACAAAAAAAATATTACTCTCAGGGACAATAAGAGCTTTATTTTGGTCTATTTGGCTCAGTCCAAATAAGGTGGTTTTCAATCATAAACCAATACCATCAGTTGTGCAAGTCATTTTCAAAGGTACTCACTAGTTCAGATTCTAGAACTTCTATAGAAGAAGGAATGACAACAACAAATCCTCGATGTTTGTCAGGTGTTGGAAGTGGTGGCAGATGGAAGTGTTTGTAAATCATGGATGGCGCTCAAATGCAAGAATTAAGGACTCTAGAGTTATTCACATTCTCGTCATTTTTTTTTGCTTCTTTGAGTTAGTTTCATTATCAAGCAACGTTTCTTCGGATGTAATAATTGTCTTGTGTTGAGTGTACGCATGAATTACCATGCTAAAGCAGGAACTCATGTTTCAATTATAAAAAAAAATACAGAAATGTATCATTTATTAATTTGCCCTGCACATCTGTGTTCTTTCGTGGCAAAGCTACTAGTAGCTGCTTGCTGACTGTACCGTGTGCGTCACGTCAACCCCCATGCCTGGGCCTGCGCCAGCACATAGCGTTTGCGTTTTGACACTCTACGTGGTTACATGCTGAGACCGTTGAGCAACGTGGTGGACCATAGCAACCAGACACCAGCAGTTCCTCTCTGGGGCTAGCAGAGGGTTAGCACAGACCAGGAAGCATTGTGCCGTAATCTGTCACGATCAGCAAGATGAAAAAGCCAGAGAGCATTGAGCATATGGCTGACGAATATCTAGTACAGAACAGCCTCCCGCCGTCGCCTGCCCTGCCCTGCCCTGCCCTGCCCTGCCACGACGAGAAAATGTTTGCCGAAAGCAACCAGAAAAAGAGGCAACGCCAGGGGGCGTTATCCATGAAACGAAGGCGGTTTTCGGTACTGTAGAATTTGCCCACATTTTTACATTTCGGCGCAGTTGCTTCTGCACCACATTTTTACAAAATTGAACTATCCAGCGACAACTAAAAAGAAACGGAGGGAGTATCAACTAATTATACTTGATGTATCACAGAAAGACTTGAGCAGTAAAAAATATAAGTAAGATTATTACCTTAAATATATTTTAGAGATCAATTTAAAAATGTCTTCTAACATTTCTAGATGCAAAATCATCAATGATGGCTTCAATATTTACATCATCTAATAATTTTTTCTCAATACATAAAGTTGCTAGCCCGTCTAACCTTTCTTGAGACATTCCAAACCTTAAATAATTCTTTAATAACTTAAGCTTTGAGAAGCTCCTTTCAGCTGATGCCATAGTTATTGGTATAGTAAATAATATTCGATAAGCAACAAATATATTGTGATAGCAATCCATTCTCCTAACAAACTCAAAAATATATTGGTATAGTAAATAATATCTGTTTCTATCCTATATTCTTATTGGATTTTGTGTGCGGTGGGGCCTCTAGGAGATGGGGCCAGGTCGGCCGCCCCTCCCGTCCTACCTCAGGCACGGCCCTGGCTTCTGCACCAGGCGAACCTTCGCGTGGGCGATAGGGTGTCGTTTCGGCGGCGCGGCGCACCGCGCACGACCATTTCCTTTGCTTTTTTGGTGGCGGGGAAGACCTGAGGAGAGAGGATCCCGTTACCGTGCCGCGCGACTCGGGTTGGTGGGCACGCGTGGCCTCGGTTGGTTCCCCGCGGTTGGACGCGGACGCGACGCGACGCGACGGGGGGCCGGCCCGGCGCGTCTCGTCTGCCCCGCGGCGTTTCGCGGCGGAAAGAGCTGCGGCGCCTCGTCAGATGATACGATGATCAGGGCAGGGGCCGTGGCCGTGGCCGTCCGCCCGTCACATATTCGATCCGTTGTTCTGATCGTCCCCGCGCGGGCAACCGCTCCCCTCCCCTCCTTGTTCCCTGGGCATCCCATCCATGCGCGGCGGGCGCTTTGTGCCGTTCGCGCTTGCTTTTCCCTATGTTGCGTTTCCATCTGACCGAGACCACTCAAATGAGATCTAGCAACAGATGCGATTCGCCTAGCAGCTTGTACAACCACAACCAGCCACGCCATGCCTATACACATTACAGAACCAGCCACGTCGTTTTGCTATTTCTGCCATCGCTGTTGCTGCTCACACTGGTCCAAATTTTTTTTTTCTCTTTTCTCGTGGCCCTGGAGCTGAGAATTCTGTGCTGGAAGTTGGTCCGTAATTTATTTTTTTTTTTTTACAGGAAGGATCGCGAAGCAGATGTGAAAGCGGAGATTATCCACCACGTACAGCACCAGGTGCATGAACAGAGAACAGTTGCTTGCCCGGCCTTGACCATGGGGGGGTGGCGGTTAAGCGGCAAGAGAGAGACCTAGGGAGGGAGTTGCACGTTTTGTGTGGGTCAGCCGGTCAGGCCAATCATTATTCATTCGGGATCTACTGCGCACGCCGCGCGCGAAAGCGCTTCCCAGAGGCTGCCGACTGACGCCGCAGAGGATCCGGTCCGGCAGGGGGGGCGGGTGACGTTCGGGGTGACGAGACGGTGGAAAAGTCGTCGCGTTTCCTCACTGCGCCGGCCCGAGCTTTCTTCCATGATCTTGGCGCCACATGGATGATCTTGGACTTTTTTGACCGAGGTCGTTGTGCACGAGCACAAGCTCCTCCCTATCTCCTTGTTAGCCAAGGAAAGAATATATATCATAATAATCAAGCGGTTTGAGGCATATTGGCCCACGTTTCAGGGGTACGTACGTCCATCCACATCCATTGATGATGCAAGGACATACGTCTACGTGCCTGGGTCAGGTAATAATCCGGACATGGATGCCACTGACGCGAATAAAAAAACTTGACGAGTGAACTGAACTGAACCGTACAAACTACTCACGCGCACTTTGCACCATGGTTGTTTACTCCTCTAGTCATGTCCGCATCAAGTTAATTTCTTCTATCTGGTTTTAAGCCCCGCACCACAAACAGTATGCCACTCTATCCGTCATGTTAGGTTTCAGGATCCTCTGTCTCCATGATCCGTTGAGACATGGACTGTTTTTAATACATTCTACAAATTTTGTATCCAGCAATAAACTTATATTTGTTCCACTTTGTAATTCGTTTCACTTTTTGAAATCAACTTTAGCACATCTTATTTAAAAAAAATAAAAAATAGAAAAAAATCAAGCCGTATCTAAAATATACTATATGCTAAATGATATCACAACAACAATAAAAAATAATATTTTTTTGAATAAGCTGGGTCGGTCAAATTGGTTTTAAAAATTCAAACTTATGAGTTTGAACAAAGCAAGTATTAGCTTGGCCGTTATATTAATATTTGGGACATCCAAGATCCAAAGATGGTATAGTTTATCTCGGACAACATGATAGCTAAAAACACCATCATATTGTTGTGTGCTTTTAGCATCCGGCCTAATCTGAGAATTACTAGAGTATAACTGATTCTCTCGTAGATGCTTGCGAACTTAACAAGCCACGCCACCGAAAACTCTGAAAGCAACAGTTACACTAGCTCGCGTGAACGCGAAATTGGTTGAAAAGCCAATATCTTTTCATAAAAGAAACTGGAGAAACATGCATCGAAGATGCATTGAAATTTGCTACGTGCACCAACCACAGTGAAGCGGTGAACAACATAATTTGCATTGGCTACAATTCACTACACAAATATGAACATTACTAGCTGAATGCCCGTGCGTTGCAACGGGAATATATAATACCAGTATACTACGATAACTTATATACAAAATGTGTGTTATATTGTTATGAGAAAATATTTCATAATCAATTTGTGATCCTAGCCATACATAAATTTTGTTATTTTAATCTAATTATTTCACCACTACATTGCAACCATCAGTATCATGCAGACTTCGATATATGTCATGATTTGTATGGTCTCATCATTAGAGAGCACGTTCCACACATGCCGGAAAAATTCCCTCGTACATCATTAGTCATCAGACACGCACCATCATATGCTCTTGCTTAAACAAAAAGGTAAGTGTGTATGTGTTTGCGAAGAGAATTAAAGGCAGGCCGACACAAAAGCTACCCTGACGGTGACGAGGATGACGAACTGGTCACTGTTGTCGATCCTCCTCTGTGTCACCTCCGGCGCCAAGATGATGCCACAATCCTCGATATAGTAGTCATCGAACGCACGCGACATGACAAGTACCGATGACTCTTGGTTGGGCTGCCAAACGAAGTGCACCCCGGGCTCATCAGCGAGGTAGTACCCTTGGCCGTTGCACCACCGGATGCGCTATTCCACTACATACATCATGTTCGAGGACATTCACACAACGTCAGCAACGTCCATCATCCCAGCGCACAAGAATTCATGTCCGGTCAATAGCGACTTATGTGGCAGGTTGGGCTTCAGGTGGACGATGAGCTGGACGGCGTGATGGCGTCGTCGTCGGATGCGGTGTCCAGAACAACACGAGAGTCATCGACGTTAGCGACAACCATGAGGCCCCCCTGCTTAACGATGGACAACGTGGTGCAGCTGCTCTGGACCGCGTCCAAGCGGCGGCTTCGCGGGAGCTTGTCGTACACAGCAGCGCATGCGACCACGTAAGACTGCTTTTAGAGGTCGAACTGACAGTCGCCAAGCTTCTTCTCGTCATCGATAAGCGACGACAACGTGAGTGCCTCCTGCTCATGGAGTTTGTTCGGGGTTTGAAGTAGGAAACATGGATTCATGCTTGGCGTTGGTTTATGAAAATGACTCACAAGTCTGATCCATGGAAAAAAAATATTACGAAGAAAAAATGTCACACATGCAAAAAAGGGAATTTAAGTATAATGCATTATTCAAACAAAAGAAATAGCATGCAAAGCTCTTCTTTAAATAATATTACCTCCATCCAAAAATATAATTCAAAAATCTCGGTGATACTTATCTACTACTACGCATTGTGAAATGGTAGCAAGTGAGCTTGGAGAGAGATGTAGTAGATGTGTTTCCTGTCATAGATGTAGACATAAACACATATAGGTGGGTGCCCGTGTGTTGCAACAGAAATATTTAATATCATGATAACTTATGAACAAATGTGTGTTATACTGTTATGTGAAAATGTTTCGTGATTAATTTGTGATCCTAGCCATACATAAATTTTGTTATTTCAATCTAACTATTTTATCACTACATTGCAACCAACAGTACCGTGCAGACTTCTATACATGATAGCTGAATGCCCGTGCGTTGCAACGGGAATATATAATACCAGTATACTACGATAACTTATATACAAAATATGTGTTATACCGTTATGAGAAAATGTTTCATAATTAATTTGTGATTCTGGCCATACATAAATTTTGTTATTTATAATCTATTTGTTTCACCACTACATTGCAACCATCAGTATCATACAGACTTCGATATATGTCACGATTTGCATGGTCTCATTATTAGAGAGCACGTTTCACACATACCGGAAGAAATTCCCTCGTACATCGTTAGTCATCGGACACGTACCACCATACGCTTTTGCTTAAACAAAAAGGTAAGTGTGTGTTTGCAAGACTAATGGTCAAACATCGTATAACCATAAAGTTAGAATACTATATTAATATATTAAATAAATTAATCCAATAGACATAGATTAACCCAATTAACATAGGATAAATAAATATCTAATTATAAAAGTATGAAACATGATATAATCAATGTTGTTATTGCGTAGTAAATATTCATACGAGACTAACACAACTGGAACAGTTCAATTTGGAATTAAAATGGGGAAGTTACGAATTTCTAAAGTTTCTATGTATTTCAGTATTTGATATATGATTAATTAGGAAATCAATTTTATTGTTGTTTTCATGACAAAACAGAGGTATTATGTGATAAAAATAATATTATAGAATTATAGAAATTGGAATAAACTCATTTGGATTTAATATGAAATTTCCATGAATTAAATGGGTTTCTGCAATTATTTTTAAACTATAAATCAATTTCTAAACTCCTTTTCCCTATTTTCTTTATTTCCTGGACTGCGTCCCAAACTCCAGAAAGATCAGGGGCTAAGCTATAAATGTTTTTCTAGACTCAGAGAGCATACAGAGTGGACGGCGGGTTAACCATAAAAGACGTTTTAGTTGAAGTTGTATACAATTCAACATGAGTCATGTTGGCTAGAGGGTGGAAGGCTAGTCATTCTGCTCAATAGATCCAAGGTTCGATTCCTGAGCAGCCACAGTTTAATTTTTTTTCTGCGCATGGAATGGGGGAGGGCAGAACGGCAGAACGGCAGACTACTATTGCTTACTTAATAAGTAGTAGAGATTTTTATACTCTTTCCTTTTGTGGACATAAGGATCCTATGTCTTCCAAACGCATGCACATAGACAATCTTAATTGTAAGTGGTGGTGATTTTGCCTAGTGTTCTATGGATACTCCAACTAAGAGAGTATCATAATTTGTCTTGTATTGAAACTATTATTGGCCATGAACTTATCTATTAGAACTCCCCTTCAAATGTCCAACATGGTATCATGACTCACGCTAACACTACAGGTGTTTTAGTGGCTTATTTCTATCATACTCACACGCAAGTTTTTTTGTGGCTTATTATAGATATGTGTTAGGGTGTGCATTTGGCATGAGTGTAGTGTGTTGATATTTCATAGTTGAAATATTAAAAAGAAATCGAGAGTCATGAACGCACACGTTATATATTGTGCATGATATATCACAACAACAACAATAATAATATTTTTTTTTGAATAAGCCGGTTGGGTCGGTCAAATTGGTTTTAAGAATTCAAACTTATAAGTTAGAACAAAGCAAGTATTAGCTTGGCCGTTATATTGATATTTGGGACATCCAAGATCCAAAGATGGTATAGTTTATCTCGTACAACAGGATGGCTAAAAACATCATCATGTTGTTGTGTGCTTTTAGCATCCGGTCTAATCTGAGAATTACTAGAGTATAACTGATTCTCTCGATGCTTGCGAACTTAACAAGCCACGCCACCGAAAACTCTAAAAGCAACTGTTACACTAGCTCGCGTGAACGCGAAATTGGTTCAAAAGCCAATATCTTTTCGTAAAAGAAAGTGGAGAAACATGCGTCGAAGATGCATTGAAATTTACTACGTGCACCAACCACAGTGAAGCGGTGAACAACATAATTTGCATTGACTATAATTCACTACACAAAGATGAACATTATTTTTATACTATTTCCTTTTGTGTACATAAGGATCCTATGTCGTCCAAACGCATGCACATAGACCATCTTAATTGTAAGTGTGGTGATTTTGCATAGTGTTCTATTGATACTCCAACTAAGAGAGTATCATAATTCGTCTTGTATTGAAACTAATATTAGTCGTGAACTTATCTATTAGAACTTCTCTTCAAATGTCCAACATGGTATCATGACTCACGCTAACACTACATGTGTTTTAGTGGTTTATTTCTATCATACGCATCGATTTTGTTATATGCTAGTAGATTTATATTCTTTTATGTATTTTGCAGTATGATCAAATTAATTTTAGACCGTGTTAATTTGGTAACAGTAATAATCCGGATATGGATGGCAGTGACGCAAATAACCTTGACGAGTGAACTGAACTGAACCGTACAAATTACTCACGCCCAATATGCATCATGGTCGTTTACTCCTTGTTATGTCCGCGTCAAGTTAATTTTTATTTGGTTTTGTCTAAGCACCACATCATAGTATGTCACTCTATCCGTCATGTTAGGTTCAGGATCCTGTCTCCATGATCCGTTGAGACTTGGACTGTTTTAGAATACATGCTACGAATTTTGTATTTAGCAATAAACTTATACTCCCTCTGTTCCGATTCATAATTTCTTTGACTTTTTAAAATCAATTTTGATCGCCTCACATTATTAATTTTTTTAGAAAAATTCAAAGCGATACTTAAAGTATATTATATGCTAAATGATATTACAATAATAATATTATTATTTTTGAATAGGACATGCCGATCAAATTGGTGCAAAAAAAAAGTCAAACAGATTATAAATTAGAACAATGTGAGTACTACCTAGGCCATGGCTTGGCCGTTATATTGATATTCGGGACATCCAAGACACGAAGTTCGTATAGTTTATCTTGGACTGCAGGATGCCTAAAAACATTATCATGTTGTTGTGTGGTTTTAGCATCCGATTTGATCTCAGAATTATTAGAGTATAACTGATCCACTCATAGATGGTTGCCAACGTAACAAGTCACGCCACTAAAAAGTTTAAAAGCAACAGTTACACTAGCTCGCGTGAACGCGGAATTGGTTGAAAAGCCAGTATCTTTTCGTAAAAGAAAGTGGAGAAACATGCGTTGAATATGCATTGAAATTTGCTATGTGCACCAACCATGGTGAAGCGGTGAACAACATAATTTGCATTGGCTACAATTTACTACACAAAGATGAACATTATTTTATACTCTTTTCTTTCGTGTACATAAGGATCCTATGTCGTCCAAACGCATGCACATAGACCATCTTAATTGTAAGTGGTGGTGATTTTGCCTAGTGTTCTATGGATACTCCAACTAAGAGAGTATCATAATTTGTCTTGTATTGAAACTATTATTGGTCGTGAACTTATCTATTAGAACTCCCCTTCAAATGTCCAATATGGTATCATGACTCAAGCTAACACTACAGGTGCACCAACCAGAGTGAAGTGGTGAACAACAGAGATTGCATTAGCTACAATACACTACACAAAGGTGGAAATTATGTTATACTCTTTCCATTTGTGCACACAAGGATCCTATGTTGTTCAAACACATGCATATACACCATCTTGCTAGAGTTCCTGAGCCCTCTGCTCCTCGTCTCGTATCATCTGGCGCACCTTGGCTTGCGCAGAGACACGTTGGCGCTTGGCCTCGAGGATTTCTTTCTGCTTCTGGAGGTTGCAGTTCTTGATGCGCAGGGCCCGCAGCTATAGTTGTTCTTCTGCTGAGATGCCGATGACTTCGCCGTCCTCTGTGGTGTCCTCGCTCTCTAGTGGAGCGAAGCCTGGGGGTGGTTCTTGTGGCTGTCCTCCGGAGCTGCAGGTGCGGAGGGTGCCATCGGGAGTTGGTTGGTCGTTGCGCTGTCTCTTGTTGAGTGCGTCGTCTTCGCAGGCTTCTTGGTGGGTGGTGTCTGCGAGGGCCTTGCCCTTTTTCTCGGCTAGCAGCGCTGCCTTCGCTGCTTCGTCAACGGATGGGGCTGCCTTCGAGCTAGCTCTCTTGGGTGCCATCGCGGGTGGTTTATTCGTAGCACGAATGGCCGACAGAATCTCGCCGCTCGCGCAGAAGGTGGCCCACGAGTCCCGCGTGGCACCCTTCGCCCCAACCACCGCCGTTAGCGAAGTGGCCGCCACTGGAGGCGGGACAACAGCTAGTTGCCCCACATCCGACCCTGCACCATGATATTGGTTAAAGACCTAGTCTTAAAAAAACTTACCAACAAAATAATCCCTGACACAGATGTCCGTGTCAAAGTCGGCAACACGCGCCGCCGCCTCATCCGTACGCGCCGGCGAAGACAGCCTTCGCCCCTTCGCGGGCCCGCCTGAGGGTGGCTTGCCCGCGCTAGAAGCAGCAGCCTTCGCACCAGCCGAAGCCTTGCTGGGCCAGGGGACGGCCGGTTTCGCAGCCGACAATGGCTTACTACTGCCCGGGGCGGCAGACTTCGCGGCTCCCCGTGCCTTCTTCGCCTCGCGGAAAGGATCCCCGATCCTAATGACCGCCCGGCGCTTCTGAGCAGCGTCTTGACGATCCTTCTCCATCACTGTCGATACAACAACAGCAATATTCCGCCTGTAAGGAAAAATCTTCAAGTCGCGAGCCATACGAGAAGTAAAAAGTCTTCGCCAGCCGCGCGGGGGATTGGAACATTCTTTGGTCATCGACCCCCGGTAACCTTCAGCATTCGCGCCGAAGACTCCCGGAGTTCGGGCGAAGACATCCCTCCCCCGAGGGCTGCGCACGTCCCCATCAACTCCACAACAAAACTATCAGAGACCCCCAGTCCCCCACTGCAGTACCTATTTTTCTCTTCTTCGCGGCTGGGGCAGCCTCCTGCGAAGGGCCTTCCTCAGTCACGGCCACTAGTCTTTTCCCGCGGCGGTCGATGGCCACGACAGCGTCATCCCTGAGATAGCCGCCGTATGGCAAGCGATTCAGCTCGAAGACCCTATTCAGGCGAACGTTGGATCCACAGATATCCCAACTCCGCAGAGCCTCCGTCCTCGGCACATAACGCCCCATAATCCGCACAGCCCCGTCTTCCACTTCACGCATGTATGCGGCGGGATCCCGGCCACGCAGATCCAACGCAAAGGCAGGACTTCGCACTAGCTGCTCGCCCAGGGAGGGCATCTGGCGAGGGCATACTTCGCCCAATGCCCAGCCATGCGCCAAGGGCCACACTCTGTAGCCGATGAATTCCTCAACTAAATCGCGCCTGCTACTCATGCGGGCAGCGCAACGAAGGGCCCCTTCGTCACTATCATCCTCCGCCACCTCAAACGCCGGGAATGTCACATAGCAGTGCGAGCACATCACGGCCGCCGGGAGTCCCGAGAGGTCTTCGACTTCACCTCCCGCCACATAAAACCAATAATCATACCAATTGCCCCACTTGTTGCGGGCGCAAGGAACCAGCTCCACAACCTTCGCCGAAGTCTTGCCAGTCCTCAGCGTAAAGGTGCATGACCCAAACTGTGAAATCTTGCTTCCAACTTTCCTCTTCTGCCAGTGCAAACAATATTTTTTGGCGAAGACCTCTACGGAGGGCTGACCGCCATACGAAGTCATTGCCCAGACATACTTCACCAGGGCCACCACGGCATTAGGTGTCAATTGATGAATCTGCACGTCAAACCTCTGCAACACCTCCGCCACAAAACGATGTGCAGGTAACCGAAGGCCTGCAGTAAAAAATGCCTTGAACACAACAACCTCACCCTCCAGCTCCGGAATCTCCTCCGCACCTGGAACTCGTCCAACTCCATTCCCAAAATACCCCTACTGCTGCATGTATTGCACACGAACCGAGGAGATCCGCAAATCGCCAAACTCCACCGTGTGGCCCGGGTGCAGCTCCACCGCCACCAGATCGCTCATGGTTTCCTCAGACGACGATTTGCCCAGCGGCGTATTCGCAGCGGATGAAGAAGAAGACGACATTACTACGTACCATCAGCGATGGCGCAGTCTGCTTGACGCGGGCCAGATCTTCGATGAACAGGAGCAAAGAGGGTAGGCGAGCGGGCGAACAAGTACAAAATGCTAGGGTTTTGCGGCGCACATAAAGGTAAGAGAGCCTGAGCCGCACCGGCCCCCTTTTTATACATAGGACGCGACGCTTCGGGAAGCCCGCAGTCCAACAGTACCACGTCCATCAATGGTCACATAAAAAACCCTCGCGGAACCACTTCGAGCGAGGGCAGCGTCTCCACCATCTAGCGACGTCTTCGGTACCAGATGACTTAGTCGAACTGGTCCCTCGGAGGGCAAATGTTGGGGCGAAGGCGAAGACGCTACCCTTCGCTCCAGGCCTTCGCCACCCCGCTGCACCATCGGAGGCAAGATGATGGCATGGACCACCCTCCGTCCTCCTCACCGCAAGACGAAGGCCTACAACGAAGTATTCTCATCCCACGTCCTCACCCAACCTGGAGGCCCACGTGGGATTCAGCCCATTGTAACAAGCCCCGCACGGAGAAGCGTGTTACAGGCCTGATTTGTAATAGCTTTTCTGTAATGACAGTCTATAACCCTCCCTTATGGGAATATTCTGGGGATAATCCAGGTGCCTGAGGGCATAAACGTCCTTACAACAAGACGTTGGGCACTCGGGCACCTATAAATACCCCCGTACAGTGCCCTTGAGAGGCTAGATTAACAGAGCAATTGCCATCTCGAGTTAAACCTTGTTTGCATTCACTCTATTCCCCCGTTGGATCATCTTGCCCAGGAGAGCAAGTTCCAACACTAGGTCCCATGTTGCATCTAGGTCTGACAACTCTTTCCATTATGTCATATTGCCTATCGTCTCCTCTATCAGCATGTCCAAGTAGTCTTGAGGCTTTATGATGACTACACCCACAACTATCTCGAGTTCTCCCATTTGTTGATGGGGTCCATTATGATGTAGGGCGACCAGAGCCTTGACCTAGACTAAAATTGGAAGTATACCATGCTTAAGAAGTTCTGGTCGCTCGATGCCTAGAGGAAAAATAAGTGCTAGAACAAGTTGATGTAGGGTCTCACTATCACCCCCATGAATGTGTCACATAGATGGGTGAAGGTCAAGATGGAAAGGATGGAGTTCAAGGTGAGGTGGTTGACATAAATGCCATAGAAGTCAAGGATGCGAAGCAAGAACTTTAACAATGGGAAGTTTATCAAAATCATTGTGTGGTAGTATAAAGTGATGTACTCTCATATCTTCTCTTGAGGTGTGCCTGCTTGGTTCATTATCGAATGCATGTTGTTAAACTCCAAAAAGAGGATCCACCTGAGGAGATTGTGCGCCTTATCCAATTCCTCCTAGTTTAAGAACATCACGTGTAGTAGAAAATTAACATATAGAACATTGAAAGTCGACTATAGGGGGTGAATAGGCAAAACCTGAAAATTATAAACTTTAAACACAAACTTCACCTGAGGTTAGCGTTAGAATGAGTAATAATGAAGTTGGAGTGCGGAAGAGAAATTCTTCTTGCTTAGAGTTGCTCAATCAATTGCGCATTACTTTGGGAGCCAACTCAAATTGATCGTAAGCAAGAGAACTAGAGAGAGAGAGGGGAGGAAGAATCAAATCACAATGCAAGATTAACACAAAGACACAGGAGATTTTTTTCGGAGGTTCGGATCCGAAGAACCTACTCCCGTTGAGGAGGCCACGTAGGCCGATTCTTTTTCAACACTTCCCCTCTCTGAAACGGTCACTTAGACTTGTTGAGTGCTTCTCCTTTATCTCAAGGGTCACTTAGACCCCGCAAGGATCACCACACACTTAGGTGTCCCTTGCTAGCTTTACAAGTCAATGAGAATTTAGGAGAGGAAGAAAGCACGATCAATAAAACCAAGCAACAAGAAAACACAATGTCACACTCTCTCTAGTGTGTCTCCAAGATGCTAATCACTAAAGATTACAAATCACAATTATGGCACTTGGAGGATTTTTGAGGCTTTTGAGTGTGGTTTGAAGTGAAGGCTTGCTCTTACAATTGTCACACCCGGTTTTAGAAGGCAAACCAAATGTGAACCATGTACGTGCCATGATAAAAAATTCACGTACACATCGATTACATAACTAAACATCATCGCACAGTGCTCGAATAATAACATAAACAAGTATTGCTTTATTACAACATGATGTCAGAGACATCCATATAGTCATTAACTTAAACCGTAATCAAAGTGCTAAAGCGAAACACAGTA
The DNA here is from genome assembly GCA_029449295.1 of Zea luxurians. Lineage (NCBI taxonomy): Eukaryota > Viridiplantae > Streptophyta > Magnoliopsida > Poales > Poaceae > Zea > Zea luxurians. The sequence continues at coordinate 112,989,178 of JAOPSE010000007.1, forward strand.
ATAACAAGGCCTTCATAGGCACTGACTGGGGGTTGGTTGCTAATCTAATCTAGAACTCCTTAAAGTCCTCTGCATAGCCTTCATCTTCTCTTGAGCAGTGGTTGCAATGTGGACAACCCGGTGTTTTGTGTTTAAGCAAGGGTGAGTACACATCAACGTACCTAGCAAATGTGCAGTTCGGTTGAAGTGGACTAGCTGTATGTGGGGTTAAGCTCAAAGCAGTTGCTTTTAGTTGGTCAGGTATTACCCATGATATATTTCCTCATAGAGGAAATATCAGAGTCCATGACCAGAGTTATCATCATTAAACCACCACCTTAAATGTATCCAGAGTATCTCTAATCAAAGGAGCTCCTAAGGCCGCTCATAACCGTGAGCACGACTGATATATCATTTTCTAGCCCTCTATAGAGGTCTCGCACTTTACCCATGAGCCGTGATCCCTTTTTGCCTCGGGTTTTACAGACCCTTAAACACTCTCAAAGTGAATCGACAAGGTTTCACTATGTAGCTTCTACAAAGGTTCCCTAGAGGTTATAGCTAATCGTTAGGTTTCTCTAGTTTGATAAATACAATATCTCTCCCCGCAGGGGGTGGCTAACAAAAGCAAAAATGAAAAAACCTCAGCAGCCAGCCTCGACAGAGCAATTATTGTGCCCGAACCCCATTGACAACACAATAGCGAAGTAGACTACACATCGAGTTCCTTTAATTAATCAGTTAAGGGTGTTTCATACCACCCTCATGGTTGTACTATTTTATCGGGTGGTCATCCAACGAACATGTCCTTACGGTGAGGTACTCGGGAAACAACCTGAGTCCCTGTTAGTGTCACAAGTTCATCATCACAATCAGAATGTAAAGCATTATATCATAATTGTATCTCATCGTGTTCATTGATTAAAGTAGAGGACTAGCATAAAGCTAACCATACTAAATCAAAAGATAATCAAGGACAAGGTAAATAGAAAGCTAGCCAATCCTTAGGTTTCAATTATGTAATGCGGAAAAATGAATTATCATGTGAATAGGACATAAGTAGGTCAGAGGACACTTGCCTTCACCCAGCTGTTGCTCAGGGACTTCTCCTATAACTCCTTCAGGAAACACAGACTGCTCGTTGTCTACGCAAAGCAATCATTCATTCAATATACTTGGGGAACAACAATAGAACAATACACCAAACATATGCAACAAAGTAATCACATGTTCGACAAAAAGGTACAGACAAAGAGGTGTTCCCTAAGCCTAGGGTAGATCGCTACACAAAGTGATTCATTATTCTCTAACCAAGTCTATGTTGTTATAACTCTTGCTCAAATATAATTAGTTCAGAGATGGGATTACTCATTAGATAGTGTTCAGCTTATAAACTTGAGTATTTGAACATTAGTTAGAGTCTCCTATCTTTATTTTATTTTTAGTAAGGTTCCAATAACATCATCTTTAAATCAGAGACCAACTATGAATGGAGATATAAAACAATGGATGAATATACTTTCAGTAGGGAGACAAAAACAAAAATGAAAAAAATGCAATTTGAAGCACCTAATTTGGAGTTCATTTGACAAAGTTATGAATTTTGCAAGTTTTGGGATTTAGAACTCTAATTTAAATACATTTTCCTGATTAAATAAAGATCTGGGGGTCTAACTGTAATATTATAGGGGCTCGGGTGAAAGAAACGAGGATGGCGGGTTTATTCTCAGGAAGCCAAGGGTTTCTGTAATAAAAACGTCGTCCGAAGGGGTATCGGGCCACGCGGGTCGTCGGATCCTTGATCCATGGTCGCGATTAAAACTAGCGGGAGCAGGTGCGCAGATGCGGGGCGCGTGCAGCCAACAGGTGGGGCTCAGGGGTCAGTGGCTCGGGCGCGGGGACTAGCCAGCCGGGCCCAGCGGGCAGTGGTTCGGGTGGGCAGCAAGGCGTGCGGCAGGGCGTGTACGGGTGTGGGTGCGTCCTGACTGGCGGGGTCTGTCTGTTAGCAACCCGAGAGGAGGGGAGAGGGGTTTGGCGCAATGAGGATGATAGTGGGCCTCGGGTGTCTGGGTTGTCGTCTACATCCCGCCCGTGCATGGAGCGGGCATTGTGGTCGGGGTCGGCGGTGCACGTGGGAAAGGGGGACATTGGGCGGCAGCGGCTGGCCGGAGGACCATGGTATGACGACGTAACGCCACCATCGTCCTTCACTGGTGAGTGTGCAACGGAGAAGAGGGAAAAGGGGGAGAGAAAAAGAAGGAACAACCGGTGGTTTTACCTCAGGTGGAGCGTGGCTGGAGCAGGGCTTCAGACGGTGGTTGCGGACCTTGGGCAATGACGACGGGGAGGGCGTGGGGGCTCCGGTGCGTGGGCGAGAGAAGTGAGGCGGGGGTAGGGGGCGGGCGTGCACAAAGGCTCAAAATGGATCGAGGTGGCGGCGGTTTCGTGAGGAGTGCGCAGTGTGGGACGCCTTTCTCGGCGTGCGTGCGGGCGGGGGAGGTGGTTACGTGGGGTCGAGGGCGAGTTTAAATTAGCCACAACCCGTTGATGGGTGGGGTCCACGGGGCGGCTTTGTGGGAGGCGGATGTGGGGGGCTTCTGGTGTGTGGGGCCCACTGGTCAACGAACGCGTGGGGGCGCGTGCAGGTGGGCCCGCCGGGCAGAGAGAGGGAGAGGAGGGTGCAGGGGCGCAAGCGGTTTGGGTCGGGGATGGGCCAAAAGGCCGACTGGGCGAGGATTAAGGGCTCCTTTCATTTTTTTTCTTTTATTTTGAATTTTGTTTTCTTTTTCCTTTCTCTCTTGGATTCATACTCAAATAGGCCACAAATTTAAAGGAGATCATCACAAGCATATGAATCACACAAGGGTAAAATTTGGGGTTCAACATAATGCAACTCTTCATAAATATTTTAAGATTTTATATCCTGAAAAATAAGTACAACTCCAACTAAAATAGGAACTATCCCTATAAAGGGAAGAAGAAATGGGGATTAAGAGAGAAAAGAGAAGAGGATTAACACCTGAATTTGTGGATAAAAGCAAAGGAATTTTATACCCCCAAATTCAGGGTGTTACAAACCTATCCCCCTTAAAATAATCTCGCCCTGAAGATTCATGGTTGGCCAGCAAAGAGCTCAGGGTACTTGGCTTTCAGGTCTTCCTCTCGCTCCCAGGTTGCTTCCTTCTTAGAGTGGTGACCCCATTTGACTTTGCATATTCTGATGGTATTCACATAAACACCTTCAGATAAAGATAATCTCCCACTTCAAAACTCAACTCTCTCCTTCTAGTGTTGGCATAGCTTCGCTGCCTTGACTGTGCTATCTTCATATTCTCCCGAACTATTTTGATATTCTCCTTGGCTTCGAGCAAAATGTCTAGACCAAACACTTGCCTCTCTCTAGGTTGGTACCAATGCAATGGAGTTCGACAACTCGTCCCATTGAGTGCCTAGAACGGTGACATCTTTAAACTAGCATGATGGCTATTGTTGTAGAACTCAGCATAGGGTAATCTTTTATCCCATCTTGACTTGTCTACCAACGCGTAGGCCCTCAACATATCTCCTAGGATCTGATTAGTTCTTTCGGTTTGACCATTTGTCTACGGATGATAAGCTGAATTGAAATTCAAATGTGTACCCAAAGCTTCATGTGGCTGCTGCCAAAAGTGCGAGGTGAACTGTGTTCCTCGGTCTGACACTATCTTCTTTGGCACTCCATGTAAACAGACAATTCGAGACATGTATAACTCCATCAATACTGCACTGATGTAGTTGGTCTTGACTGGAATGAAGTAAGTCACCTTTATTAAAAGGTGAACCAGTACCCAGATGGAGTCATAGCCAGCTCGAGTGCGAGGCAAGCCAACTATAAAGTTCATCCCGATCTCATCCCATTTCCATTAAGGAGTTTGTAGCGGCTGCAACAAACTGACTGGCTTTTGATGTTCTGCCTTAATCCTTTGACAGCTGTCACATACAGCGGCATACTCCGTGATCTCCCTTTTCATACCATACCACCATAATCTTTTCTTCAAGTCTTGATACATCTTCTCACTTCCAGGGTGTATAGAATAAGCTATCTCATGAGCTTCCTTGAGGATTAGCTTCCGAATCGACTTGATGTCGGGAACACATAGCCGATCTTTGAACCATACTACGCCTTCTTCATCCTCTCGAAAGTCCTTGCCTCTCCCTTCGAGAATTAGTTATCATCTTTCTGTCCCTCTTTGATATCCCGCTCTAAGGTGGGTTCCAGTTCAACTATCACTCCATGCGTGTTGTTCAGAAACCCGAGACTCAGCCTATCAAACTCCTTGGCTAACTCATATGGTATTGGGTGAGCGACCATCATGTTGACTTGACTTTTTTGCTTAGAGCGTCTCAACCACATTCGATTTGCCTGGGTGGTAATGTATCTCCAACTCATAGTCTTTGATCAGCCCTAGCCACCTTCGATGCCTCGTGTTTAGCTCTGACTTGGTGAATATGTATTTAAGACTCTTGTGGTCTATGTAAACATCACATTTCTGTCCATATAGGTAGTGTCTCCATGTATTTAACGCATGAACCATTGCTGCTAATTCTAGATCCTGCGTGGGACAATTCTTCTCATGGACCTTCAGCCGTCGAGATGAGTATGCTACAACTCTTCGTTCTTGCATTAGCACACATCCCAGTCCAGTGTAGGATGCATCGTAGTACACTGAGAATGGCTAGTGAACATCAGGTAGGATCAAAATAGGTGTTGTAGTCAACTTCTCTTTCACCTCTTCAAATGCCTCTTGGCACTTTTGGGTCCACTTGAACTCGACCTTCTTTGCTAGAAAAGTTGTCATTGGTCTAGCAATTTTGGAGAAGCCTTCAATGAAACACCAATAGTATCCGGCCATTCCAATGAAACTCTTGGTTCCACGAATATCCTTTGGTGCTTTCTAGTTCAGAATGTCTACTACTTTCTTTGGATCCACAACTAGCCCATCTCAGTTTATGATGTGACCCAAGAACAGGACTTCATGAATCAAGAAATCACATTTACTCAGCTTAGCATACAACTGATGCTTTCGTAACCATTGCAATACCATCTTCAAATATTCCACATGCTCTTCCTCACTCTGAGAATATATGAGGATATCATCAATGAACACCACTACAAACTTGTTGAGATAGTCCATAAACACACTGTTCATAAGGTACAAGAAGAAAGCTGGTGCGTTTGTCAACCCAAAGGACATGACTGTGTACTCATACAATCCATACTTGGTGGTGAATGACGTCTTCGGTATATCTTAAGGTCGAATCCTGAGCTGATGGTAACCTGATCTTAGGTTTTGATGGAAATCGAACTTTGGTAAATAAATTTCCATGTCTTTGTGCTTTTGCCTTTGCGGTTTGTTTTCTACCCTTTCACCCCCAAGTTCATACTTGCCATACATTTCACATCATATTGTTGCTAAGTTCTTATTCCACACTTACAATTGTTAGCAATATATCACAAGTATTGTTCTTTTACTTAATCTGAACTAACCCCTCTTGTTCTAATCACTAAGAGTTAAATATTTTGGATCTAGTTTTGTGTTTTTAGTTAAAATTTCAGGTTTTGCCTAGTCACTCCCCTCTAGGCAACTTTCAATTAGTATCGGAGCCTGACAATTCATTTAGAGTCTAACAACTCAAAGTAATGTCAGGGGAAGGGTCCAAAGTCGAGAAGAACAAGAACGTGTCATCAGAGAAGAACAATGACAAAGAATATGTCAACTCTGAATCAAGGAAGGCCTGAAAGAGCAAGGGCTCCAAAAAGTTCAAAGAGAAGAAGATCATGGTCTCCTTCAATGACTACACATCCACATCAAGCTCAAGTAGTGAGGTGGAGACCATTCACACCAAACAACGACACAAGAAAAATTGGTTAAATCGTCTTATTCTCACATGTTGTTTATCTTTAATCACATTCCTTGCAACACTACACCTCCTTTGCTTTTGGTTTCACTTGAAAAGCCCCCACTTTGATGGGACTAATTATTCCAAGTGGAGGCATAACATGAGGGGACATTTGTACTCACTGCATCCAAGTATTTGGAATGTTGTTAAAGTAGGAATGGAAATATCGGATAGCGATGATGAAGACTACCCATAAGCAAAGGTAGAGCAAATTATCCATTGCGGTGCCCAAGTCCCTATGTAGCTCCTCTCCTGCCTCAACCAAGATGAGTATGACAAGGTTAATGGATTAGAGAGAGCCAAGGAGATTTAGGACACGTTCAAGCTGGCCCATGAAGGAACAAGAGCAATCCACAAGGCGAGCATTGAACTTCTCGAGGGGGATTTGGGAGATTTGACATGTTTGATGATGAATATCCACAAGAGATGTACAATGGGCTCAAGAAGATAATCAAAAGCTTTGGAGCATCGGGAGCAAAAGGTGGAATGACCAAGAAGTTGTCAAAAGTATGCTACATGCCTTCTCGGTAAGGAACATAAAATTATGTACACTAATATGTGAAGTACCTAATTACAGGAAAGTCGCCCAGTTGAAGTACTTGGCAGTATAATCAGTCATGAGATCATGGAGGGTGAGGCCAAGCACATGAAGAACCTCTCCTAGGGGATCATCACTACCACCAAGCCACAAGAGATCACCTTGAAAGGAAGTAAGAAGCAAAAGGTGAAGATGGTGGAAGAAGAGCCACCAAATGAGGATGAAGAGGAAGAACCAAGCCTCGATGAGAAGGAAATGGCTCTTTTCATCTGGATCTTCAAGAAGATAATGAAGGACCGGAAGGACAAAGGAGAGAAGACCTACAAGCCATGGTCCAAGAAGAGTTGCCTCAACCATGGCAAGAGTGGTCATTTTATTGCTAACTATCCCAACAAGAATAATGACACGGAAGAGGAGGAGAAGAAACAAAAGGAGAACTTCACCAAATACAAGTTCTCCAACAAGAAGGGTTGCGAGGTGCACATTGGGAAGGAGTGGGACTCCAACGATGAAAGCTCCTCCGATAATGAAGGCATCACTGCATTGACCTTCAACAAATCTTTGCTCTTTCCCAAGCTTGACCACACATGCCTCATGGCAAAAGCGGGCAAAAATAAGGTAAGATCCACTACAAGCCTCTCTTCCAAATATACTTCCTCAAGTGATAAAAGTGATTTTGATTATGCTATTCTAGTGATGATGAGGAGGAAATGGTTAAGATGTACAAAAACTTAGATAATAATGGTATTGCTAAATTTAAGAAACTGGTGTTTGCTATTAATGAGAAAAATGCTCTTCTTGAAAAACAAGAAGATTTGCTTGTTGCTAAAAAGCAAAACAAAAAACTTCAAAAGAGTTTTACTTTTGAGAAAAAATATAAAATATTGATTAGGAGCTAAATATTTGCAAAGATGACATCATTTGTCTCGAATATGAGAATAATGATTTTAAAAATGAGATCAATGCTTGAATGATTCTCATGCATCTGCATCTTCTATTGAACATGATTCTATTTGCACTAGATGTAAGGATGTTGATATTGATGCTTGTTGTGCTAATATTGCCATCGTTGAGAGCTTGAAAGCTAAAGCCACAAAATTGTAGGAACAAGCGCAAAAAGGTAAAAAAGAACTTGAGGATGGAATGCTCAAGTATGCTAGAGATGCATACTTAAATGGGAGGTGACCTAGAATTAAGGATGGCGTTGACTTTCATAGAGATAGAACACTAGAGTCAAGGTATATGGGCAAGAGTTTCCCAAGTTTGTAAGAGAAAAGGAAGGAAGCATTAAGTTGTGGTAGTACTCCTCAATAGCAACCAAACAAGCTCTCCACTCTCCATGGAGGCCTCCAAATTGTCCCTTTGTTTCCCTTGAGATCCCAAGAGAGATTCACTTTTAAAACTCCATTAGAGAGTTGTCCAAACCGAGATCGAACTCCTAGAGCGCTTGGTTCACATTCAATCTGGTGGACTGGATTCATTACTCTTGGAGTAAGAACTCCTAGCCAGCTAGACATTGCCCGTCAAAGCATCTAAGTCTTGTGGGTACTCTGGGAAGTTTGTAACTCACCCAACATCTACTAAGAACTCTTAATCAAGATACTTGTTCTCTTGAATTGAGAAGAAAATAGGTTTTACTGAAACCCATGACTTGGTGGCTTTCTCAACAACATGGAGGTAAATGAGCATTTCTGGCGAGCTAAAACATGGAATAAATCACTTGTCTCTTGTGTTTTTGCTATTGTGCTCTACTTGTTTCTTGGTGTATTTAGGATTTGCTCTCGATGTACTTGTGGCTTAGCTTTCTACCTCGTTTAGGTGCTGAAATAAGCTCTACACTATCTAGGAACATCAATATTTTACTCGATCTACTTTTCCTTGGATAATTTTTGAACTATATTCATGAGTTGCTCTGATGCATGGCACCACCATAATATTGTCTGGGACTATCACGTTGAGGTTGTGTTGTATCTGTTACTAACCATTGCATCAATTTTTAAGCATGTCCATCCATCCCTTTTAGGCTTGATTGATTCTTTTCATTGTCATGTAACATATTTGCATTGATCTCCTGCCCAAGATATGTGCATGCATATTGCAAGACTTAGAGAAGGGTTTAAGGACAGTTCAAGTCAAGAGGAGTGTTTGTGACTGTCTTGGTGTAGGTCTTTATGCTCTTGGCTTGAAGTTTGACCAAGTGAAGATTGAAGACTTGTAAATCTAGGAGTTTTTTTGCTCCTAGATGGTTTGATGGAGAACCATGTGGCTTTCCTAGAGGAGTTGATTGTTGTAAGGCTCTTAGCTTTGTGCTTTATTTTTGTCGGGGACCATAATTAGGGGTACCCCCAAGACTCCTAATCTCAGCTGGTAACCCCCATCAGCACAAAGCTGCAAAGGCCTGATGGGCGCGATTCAGGTCAAGGCTCCGTCTGCTCAAGGGACACGATCTCGCCTCGCCCGAGCCTAGCCTCGGGCAAAGGCAGCCGACCCAGGAGGATTCACGTCTCGCCTGAGGGTCCCCTCAAGCAACGGACGCACCTTCGGCTCGCCCAAGGCCCAGTCTTCGCAGAGAAGCAACCTTGGCCAGATCGCCACGCCAACCGACCGTATCGCAGGAGCATTTAATGCAAGGATCGCCTGACACCTTATCCTGACGCGCGCTCTTCAGTCGACAGAGCCGAAGTGACCGCAGTCACTTCGCCGCTCCACTGACCGACCTGACAGGAAAACAGCGCCGCCTGCGCCGCTCCGACTGCTGTGCCACTCGACAGAGTGAGGCTAACAGCAGCTAAGTCCAGCCTCGAGCGCCATAGAAAGCTCCGCCTCGCCTGACCCCAGGGCTCGGGCTCAAACTCGACGCCGGAAGACGGACTCCGCCTCGCCCGACCCCAGGGCTCAGACTCAGCCTCGGCCTCGGAAGACGGACTCCGCCTCGCCCGACCCCAAGGCTCGGGCTCAAACTCGACGCCGGAAGACGGACTCTGCCTCGCCCGACCCCAGGGCTCGGACTCAGCCTCGGCCTCGGAAGACGGACTCCGCCTCACCCGACCCCAGGGCTCGGACTCAGCCTCAACCTCGGAAGACGGACTCCGCCTCGCCCGACCCCAGGGCTCGGACTCAGCCTCGACCTCGGAAGACGGACTCCGCCTCGCCTGACCCCAGGGCTCGGACTCAGCCTCGACCTCGGACGACGATCTCCGCCTCGCCCGATCCCAGGGCTCGGACTCAGCCTCGACCACGGACGACGGTCTCCGCCTCGCCCGACCCTCGGGCCCAGACTCGACCTCGACCTTGAAGGAGCCTCCGCCTCGCCCGACCTCGGGCTCGGACCGACCACGTCACAGGGAAGGCCATCATTACCCTACCCCTAGCTAGCTCAGGCTACGGGGAACAAGACCGGCGTCCCATCCGGCTCGCCCCGGTAAACAAGTAATGATGGCACCCCGCGTGCTCCATGACGACGGCGGCTCTCAGCCCCTTACGGAAGCAAGGAGACGTCAGCAAGGATCCGACAGCCCCGACAGCTGTACTTCCACAAGGCTCAAGCACTCCTCTGACAGCCACGACATCACATGAACAGGGTGCCAAAACCTCTCCGGCTGCCACGACGACATGTACTTAGGGCTCTAGCTCCTCTCTGCTAGACACGTTAGCACACTACTACACCCCCCATTGTACACCTGGGCCCTCTCCTTACGCTTATAAAAGGAAGGTACAGGGCTCTCGTACGAGAAGGTTGGCCGCGCGGGAGAACGGGCTGGCGAACAGTCTCTCTCACTCTCTCTCGCGGACGCTTGTAACCCCCCTACTGCAAGCGCACCCGACCTGGGCGCAGGACAACACGAAGGCCGCGGGTTTCCCTTTTGCTGTTTCTCCCCCCTTCGTGCTCCGTCTCGCGCCGACCCATCTGGGCTGGGACACGCAGCGACAATTTACTCGTCGGTCCAGGGACCCCCCGGGGTCGAAACGCCGACAATTTTAAACATGTCAATTCATAGTGGAGAATGGGTACTCCTAGTGGATCTTGAGCCTTGGTGACTCAAGATAGCTCAACCCTCAATGCTTCTCTAATGTAGACTAGATGGTAGTGGGAGATAGTTGTTACAACAAAAATTCGGTTATCACTCAATGCATGTTTAGAATAAAATATTATGATTTAACTAAACTTGTTTGCTTATCATATTAGAACATATTTAGTGAAATTTTAGGTTTTATTAAATCCATACTTATGTTTTGTTATATTGTATATTAACTAAAATGTATATTCTTCAGACTTATCAGACAATATTATTATTATATATTGAAGACACAAACACTCATATGTATATATAACACACATATTGACTCCTATGAATAAATACACGTGTTGTCTCATAATGAGCACATCTAAGATACTAGTATACTACTAAGCTACTATATTTTGAGATTCATGAGTCACTAGGGATGGAAACAGTCGGTAAACGCTAAAATAATTTTCGTTTTCATATTTTTTTATTGGAAACGAAATCGTTTCCGAAAACAGAAACGAAATTGGTATTTCGAAAACATCAGAAACAAAAGTTCACTACAAAAAATACATCGGTAACGATCGAAATCTAAAATATGATCGTCAAACATACCAATATGAAAATGTCTTAATATAATGAGTTCACAATATAATAAGGTCACAATTATCACAAGTTAAAAATAAAACAAGTTCACAATTCATAAGTTCACAAAGATCACAAGTTCACAATATAACAAATTCATAATATACTAAGTTCACATACTTACATTTCACAAGTGGACAAGTTTATAAATACAACAAGTTTACAAAATAATAAGTCCACATGTCATAATATAATAAGTTCACAAAGATCACAAGTTCACATACTCACATTTTATAAGTTGACAAGTTTACAAAGATCATATGTGCACAAAATTTCGACACAAAATTTCGATTACCGATTCCGTTTCCAAAAATTACCCTTACTGGTGAATCTGACTGAAAAAACCAAAAACAGTTTCTAGAATTCTAAAACTGTTTTTAATTCTGAAAAATTCTGAGGCCTAAGTTCGGTAAATTCTGGCTAATTTCAGTAACCGAAGGAAACAGTCGGTAAAATATTATATCAATTTCGATACCCATTCCGATATAAAATTCTAATAACCGATTCTGTTTTCTAAAATTACTGATGAATTCGATAGAAAAATCGAAAACGGTTTACGAATTCAGAAAAAATCCGAAACCGTTTTCATTCCTATGAGTCACCATATACGTTTTGATATCTATAGACATCATCATCATCTACCACGAGAAGAATATTATTGTTAAATCAAAATTAACTTTGGGTCATCCCCAAACAGAGCCTGTGGATTTAATCGCCGGCCAACACTAGTCTCGAGTCTCCGCAATGTATTGGATCGTATTCGAACCGGAATAAAAAATGGCTATTTGGCCCTATCATGGATTGTGGCAGGTCAGTGGTTGGGGCTGCTTACGGAGGGCTGCGAAGGACCAACTTCATATCTACCTTCCCCTCAAGAAAACGACTAGCACTTGATCCGTAAAAAAAGAAGCACAACCGGTTACTTGAAATGAAAATTTTGGATAGATTGTTGTTCGCTGCAAAGAGAGCTAGCTTAATTTCTTTTTGCAACAGTTTCAAAAAGTTCACAAGCTAGAGCAATACTGATTTTGTATATAATCTCTAAGGAGTTGGTTTTAGTTACATGCCAACGTTTGGAGCAAATAGTGAGGGAGTTTTTACCAGACTCGTGGGTGAAGATCTAGTTTTAAGATTAATTACTACTAGAGTGTTTGGATTGTTAGTCTTCTTTTTAGACTGTGCATCTACCGCAATGCATAAGTCGGGTTTTAGTTGTCAAGAGAATTGTGACTCATGATTATCTTGATGCTATAAATTTTACCTTATCAAAAAAAAATCTTTATGAGCTAGTGTGGAAACTTAAATCTCCTTCAGGATTACGAGAATTGAGTAGTAAATTAGCTCATTTTCCTCTCGATACCCATGGATCTCGTAAGAGATTTGAAACTTATGTTTCTGCCCAACGAAATAGCTTATCATACTGATTTTTTTTTTGTGCGTTTGTCTTCATGTATCTTGTATTTCTTAGTCGATAACTAAGTTCATTTAAGGACAAATACTTGCTGATTTTAGTAGTTATCTACAAAATTGACTCAGCAATAAGATTAATATGGGCAGTTGAGCTCAGTCGAAAAGACAGTCTGGAAGAAAAGAAAGAAGTCCGCATTACGAATTAGAAAGCTTCGTCAGTCTTTTGAATCCCAGAATAAGTGCAGCCAGCGGGAGTAAAGTGTTTGCTTATATGTAGACGAATAAACTAGACAGCCAGTATATCGGATGCTGCCCAATTTGTTGACTGATTCAGTCCTCTTAATCGACCATACTATTCTACTTCCTTAGGGAAATTAGTAGTGCTAGTTTATGAGTGCAACCAATGTAGACCATCTCTTTCAAATATACTGTACTCTTGAGATGCAAAGACAATTCATATCTTCTTTCCTATTACAGGCTCTACATTTCTTTAAGTACGTTGCCGACTTTGCTTGGTGTTTCCATTTGAAGAGTAGCTTGCTCAAGTTGCCCTGTCTGTCACTGACCTTTTTGTTTCCAACAAGAAACCATGCATTGCTCACACACGCAGGTGCTTTTGATCGTAGAAGTGTGATAGCTAATACTGATAGGAGGGTGCGGACGTGTGGTGTTGCGCACTCTTGGGTGTGAATGTAGCGTATTGTACTCTTGAAGACTAGCATATGCAATTTCAGTGCCCTAATCAGATATTGAGATGAACTTTTAGCATCTGTTTCCTCTAGTGACCAAGCAGACGATATAGATTAAGAAAAGGATGGTCAAAGCACTGAAATCATATGGGCTATGGGCCATTCCGAACCCCAAGCTTACTTATGGATTTTATTACTCGCGGAGGATGTAGAAACAAGGACTATTGAGGCAGGAGTCGGGGGCTGCTAAAGACCAACTTTATGCCTTCCTTTTCTTCAGAAAAAAACGAATATCACTTGATCGATTAAAAATAGAACAGCACACCTAGCCAACTGAAAGTGTACTTTTTTAAAAGAGAAGTAAAAAACCAGAAGACTACCGGTTTTTTGATAACAAGAGGACTTTAGTCCCTCTAATCTTCTCCAGTATCTTTGCTCCTAAACTAGTCCTAATGAATAGTTTGGAAACTTAGGATATGTTTGGTTGAAATGGCAGAACATGACGAGATAAGACTATCCCTCAAATAAGGTTGTTTGCTTCAGAATGGTTCATGAGAGATTGGATAGGACTATCTCAGTATTATTCACAGTTGACCCTCAAAATTGGAGGGACAAGAGAGAACGGCAATGGACATCTCTGTCCTGGTTGTCCCCATTTGTCCCGCAACCAAACACACCATTAAATTCTCTTAGGAAATCATGGATTCCCGAAGGGAGGGGATTTAAGTTTCTAAACTAGCCAAAGAAAAATAGAAAGAAAACCCTTTACAAGTTAGAAAGCACCGTCAGTCTGTTGAGCAGAATCAGTGCAACCAGCATGAAAGAGTATTTTGCTTATCCAGACGACTCAAACGATCCTTCAGAAGCTTACAAATTTGGCCAATCCTTCGTCTGCTTCAGACTTGCTAGAAGAAATTTTAGTGCCACCAATACAGTAATACAAGTATACAGCTAGCGTGAACCATATCATCTGATATACTTCAAATCAAGTACATTCAATCCTGAACATCTTCTTTCCTAGTACAGGCACTACATTTCTTTCAGTCCCAGAGAAAAGCTGCAGAAAATGAATACCTCATTACATCAAACTTCGAAAAGTTCAGCTCCAACAGAATCATAGCTTAACCTCAACATCCACGCCGGCAGGGAGCTGGAGTTGCATCAACGAATCAATTGTTTGGGCAGTTGGATACATGATATCAATCAGCCGCTGATGCGTCCGGATCTCGAAATGGAACCGTGAGTCCTTGTGCACGTGAGGAGAGTTAAGCACACAATAGACTCTCCTCTTAGTGGGCAGAGGAACGGGACCCATGGTCTTTGCGTTGGTTGTTTTGGCAGCTTCGATTATCTTCTTGCACGAGTCCTCTATCAACGGCACCCAGTAGGACCGCAGCTTGATTCTGATCTTCTGCTTGGGTGCAAGCTGAGAACAGATAACATTCATAAAAAGTGTTATTAGTCGTTGAAAGATAGCAACTTCTGCAGGCAAACTGAACAGTGAAGAAATAAAAGCATGTGTTTGATTTAGGGTAAGGGTCATATAATGTTTAAATATGTTTCCAAAAGGCAAAATAAACCTTATAACACTTCAATTACCTGTACGACAAACATGTAGTTGCTAGGAATCAGGACACCTTGATGTTATCAAGTCAATTAAGGTCAATTTGTGAAGGCAAGCGCATGCTTTTGCACTATATATATTGCGTGTGTGTTGGGCGGAGAGGAGGGATATTGTAATGTTCTGGAAAATAAACATGCTCAATAAAACAGTCCTCCAGTAAAATTAATCTACTAAGAATATTGGCAAAATATAAATGCTCAATAAAACAGTCCTCCAGCAAAATAGGCTATGTCGTGGCTATGTTTGTTTCCACCTACCCTCATCCAGATTTAGTAAATTTCAGTACAATTGCAGCTAATTCAAGCTGATGTGATGCAGGCCAAATATTGTAATATTATGAAAAACATAAATGTTCAATAAAACAGTTCTTCACTAAAATTAATATATCAAAAATATTGGGGCAAAAAGGGTATGTCACATGGCTGCGTTTGTTTCTGCCTACCCTCATCCAGTTTAATAAATTTTCAGTACGGTTGCAGCTAATTCAAGCTGATGAGTTGCACATCTATGATCAGCTCTTTCGATAATATGCCATTCATGGTTGCTTATATACTTATCAAACGCTAGAGCATCCTCTGACGGCACAACATCGTCATTAGCACCATGTACTGTCAGCACCCTGCAGTTTGGGTCAATAGACATGCATGCAGATTGCAGAGTGCCTGTCTTAAGACCATCCATCAGACTTTGTCTGGTCACACGGTAGATGATACTCCTATTTTGTCTTCCACATCAATGAAACCATGCTGATTAATCCTTTCCATGTAATCATTTACGGAATGATCTCCAATTCTACGTTCCAGCTTAAACCTTCCAGAAAGGTTAATAGCTTTAGATATACCGTGAATTCGTGATACATGATTTTCTCCTTTACTGTGGCCAGCAATAGCATGGGTGTCACGTTTGTGTTTTTGAAATGCAGGATCGCATCACATAAAACATCCACTTCGTTATAGTAGCCTTATCCAAAAGTACCTTCGCTTTCTCCATTACCAGAATAATCAAAACACATATGCTGACATTTTCTGATGTTAATGCATCAGCGAGACTTAACATAATTCTACCTTCCTTTGATGATCTAAATCTGTGACACAACACTACAAGGTCCTTAGATCCAGCTTCATGCAAAACACCAACAAGTATCTCTCCGTATCTGTTTATTATCACCATTTCCTCTTGTGATACATCTAAAGAAAATAAGAATCACTATGGGAGGATCCCAACTGTGCACAAGGCCTTGTAAAAATTTCGTTTTCAGCACTTCCATACAACAACTGCAGACAAATATTTACGATGGACATGCTTAACAAGCAGAACTGCAGAAGCATGAAGCAAAGTAAACATAAAACTACAAGGAGTAGCCTCAATGACAGATTATACAGTGTTAGCTCTATTTAATTTTACTACTTAATAGCCATTTTGGACATGGATCTTCAAAACACACCTTTGTCCTGTTTACAATTTGACCATTTCCATGTGAGAAAAGTAAATAAGTTTATACAAGTTTAAAAGGCTGAGCACACACATTGACATTATATATTTTAGAATGAAGGAAGCATCTCAACTCGACTCCAACAGTTCAATCACAGTACCATGGAGGTTCCTAGGGAGACAAGCAAGAGGAATTGCATAACTTGTCAAATTGTAAACACAACAACACAGTTAGATATTGCTAACTGTTCAGGGGAACACACTGACTACCACAGTGGGCGCAATTACAGCGAGGTAAAGACAATAAGGAATTCATGGTCCATGGTTGCTGAGCGCTTGAGACAACTGCTGTCTTTTTTTTTTTTTGCTTTCTTTCGATGGCCAAATGATACTAGGCTTGAGTCATGAGTCAGTATGTCACAGCCTCACAGGCCTAAATATGGGCCACCATGTCGGGCCTAGTGGCCCAACACCAGGCCCTGATGAGCCGCGGCCTCTACTGCCCCTAGAGTCCCTCCCGCACTGGAGAATCCGGAATAGATGGAAACTCAAAGGTAATCTTCAATAAGCTTGGAATAAATGAAATATAGCTTGTTTAGAAAATAATGATAGAGTTTGTTTAAGAAGAAGATTGGTTTGTTAGGAAACAAGATTACAAATCTATAAGAATGATGCTTGGGATACAAGTCCTATAGGAACTATAAATATAGGGGCAAATAACTATTTCAATCTAAGCAAGAATAGAGTTATTGCTCCCTCCCTCCCTCTCCCTATGCTGCCCCTCCCCCTCTCCCACGCCGTCCACCATTTTTCAAGTACATCAAATAATTCCAAGGAGGAACAGAGCATTAATAGGCAGAAAACTTTGGAAGTTTCATCCAGCAAGCTTTCAACTGCTAAGTAGAATCTGGAAAGCTAAACCACCATAGACCCTAAGATATCCTCATTCTAGTCCGATAGGAATGATTTAAAGGACAAACGAAATGAATTTCCCGCATAGTCTCTTCAATCATGTGCTGGTAACTATGCATGGGTTAAGCATTAAGGATGCTAAACTGTCTAACGTGATATGGACTTCTACAAAAACATACATTTCTGAAGTCCAAGTCACACTCACGTTAACAACAGTTTACACTAAGATTAACGGCTTAAACGAATGTGCTGACTGATATTGTCTAGCATCATTGCACTGCGTCCTAAACGATTTCTAAATGCCATTTACACAAATAGCCAGAGCACATCGTGTCTCCATTTATTGTGATTATACAATCACAAATAAAATGTGCACTACTATGCAGCAATAAAAGAGAAACATGGTGTATGGTTATAACTTTTCACAGTTCATTCGATCAAGGAAGCAACAATATCAGAACAAAAGATTCGGTAACATAATAATCTGGGAAATTTGTAACTGCTGTGGAAGGTAGGTACCTGCTCCCCATCATCCCCAATCGACGATGGCAACGGAATTCCCGTTCCCGCCCCTTCCTGAAAGCGCGAGGTTAGCAATTTTAGTCACCGAATGAACATTGTCGCCATGTAATTGTAACCCCCATAACCAAGCGGTACACGCCATCTTGAAATTCGCAGGTTTTGGACTCTGCGTGTGCGAAAAGACACGGGAATATCAGTTCAGTCACGTACCGGTGGCGCGTCGAGGATGCCGTCGTCAGAGAGTGTCTCTGCGGGCGGTGCGGCCGCGGCCCGGGAGCGGAGGGACGCGCCGCGGAGGGAGGACGGGAAGGAGAGAACCGAGGGGCTAGAGTTTGCGGTGCAGCGATGGAGGAAGAGGAGGGGGAGCGGGGAGGAGGTGGAGGTGGGGACGGCCATGGCGAGGGGAGGGGGATGAGGAAGCCGTTTGCCGCGTTGGGTTTTGGAAGACCTCTGCTTCGCTATCGCGGTGTATTATCCGGTTCCGGGAGCATTTGCGCTCGAGACCCTCCAGCTTTGTTCCTTTCAAAGCGAGGTGCCTGGTGGCAAACATGGGCGAGTTCTGTCTCCTCTAGCATTCCTTTCGAAGAAATCATGAACTGATTTGTTCGGAAAAGAAGATCGTGGAATTGGATATTACTGTGACCTCAGCTAAAACTATGCAAGTTAAAAGTGTCGATCTGGCTGGCATAAACTTGATCGTTTCAAGGAACAATCATGTCCTGATCAAATAGGAGGAACTACATTCACAGCTCCTGGCACGAGGCAAAAGAAATACAGAATGATGAGCCATAGAGGTGGCCAAACTAACTCTACTACAGACATACATCTACAGAGCACCAGCTATTCACTTCCCTTCTTTATCCCGGCCATCCCCACCATCCCCAGCACTCCTTTTTCCCAATCCCCTTGAGAGCAGCTGCAAGATCTAAGCCCGAATGCTGCCCACGAAGTCTTGAATATGATGGAACGGTTGCAGTAGCCCCCCTGCTTAAGCTGCCTGCTGGTGCTGGGAGATGGAACTGTATTTGATTTGTTCGACAATCGATCACCAAAAGTTGGTTTCACTGTGATGACTTTTCTATCAGAATCCATAGCACATGATGCCTCATTAAGGTTGAATCCATGAACGTTCGTCTTGTCCCGATCAGATTTAGGAGAGGTTGAGAAAGGGGAATTTGGTGACTTCTGTGAGACCAGTAACCTTACAGATCTCTGCCAGAGTTTTGCGCTTGTCCTCAAGCTGTGACAAACATGCAAGGTAGATAGCAGCAGCAGATAAGCACTTATTAACAACCACCTCACCAATATGAGCTGCAAGTTCCTTAAGAGTCGACATACAATATATTAAAAACGGAGATTGGTTTTCTGCATAATGCTACAGTAAGTTCAGATCATCTGACACCTGAGCAAATTTGTTCACCTAGAGCAAGCTGCAAAAATCGGGGCATATGAATAGCTATTGAGTTGCTGTTAAGTGGTTGACTCAGTTTCAGAGATTCGCCAAGCATTTTGATGTATTTTCCTATCTCTTTTGAGGAAGATTGCTAGGTGTAGAGATTTCCTGTTCACATAGAAGACAGAAGGTGAATTGGTTGTGATTGATAAAATTAGTGTGACATGAATAGTATACCAAGTTTCAGATATTTGCCAGGTACTTTTAAAGTTCTTTCCTTTCCTGCTATTTTTTTTCTGAGGAAGATTGTTAGCAAATAGATTTGTTGGCTATGTAGCAGAGAGAAGATGACTCAGTTCTAATCAACCAATATAGCATTAAATGAAAATACATTCCACACAAAGTGTTTGCGTAACAAAGACCGAACATAACCGAGCTGACGATCATTCGGTTCATTGGCTGGCAACAAAGCATCTTTAAAATCGTTTGGGGTGAATTCAGGTATTCCCAACGGGGTTAAAGGTACCCTAATAAGTATTAGCTACAACGTCAGTCTGCGTATAGTGAGGTAACTAGATTTTTTTTCTTCCATCAATGTTAATGGGAATCACAACATCATGTCCAGCACACATATACTCTAATAAATATGGATCAAGGCGAATACATAGTCATCGAAACAGGCCATAAATGTTTTCGTTGGAATTTTTCCTGATTCCATTCCTAGGTTAATTCATTTCTAACATCGTTCCTCCTTTAATTTTGAGATGTACAGTTCCGTAGTAATCCAACAAAAACAGATAAATCATTAGGAATCATAGCATAGGAAATAATAGATGAGATGGTAAGATTTCTTGTGTTTCTTTCATTGCTCATTGCTATGGGTGGAACTTTCAGTGGGATGTTGTCCCGTATGTATGTTCTATCGACAGCACTTTTTATCTTATTACAAGCAAACATGAAATGAGTGTCAATGGTATGTCTAACGTTAAATACTCCTGTGCTCCAGTAAGCAGCAGCAGAAGCAAATGGATGCGGGCCGCAGAGTAACTGTCCAGTAGTTCCAAGGTGTCGATTCTCCATGATGAAATGGTCTTCTTTAAACTAGTATCAGCTATCATTTCCCTGAGATGGAAAAGCCTTGGAGTCAGCCAAATCGAGCAAATATTTATTCCTAGTCACTAATCAGGCATCAAAATGTGATGGCACATTCAGGAATATGTTGTATATCTTTTTTCTTTGAAAGGACGGCAAGAGGTTGCCGAAATTTTATTAATAGGAGAAGGACACAACATACAAATGGAATGGACCACTGCCGTACTCTGAACGGACAGCAGACACCACCATCAGAAACTAGGAAAACAACTCACTAAAACCAGAAGAGAAGAAAAAACAAGAAAGGAGGAGGAAACACCACTATAAACCCCAGACATAGAGACTAACTAAACCAAAACGGTCTCACCAAACTCCACTAAAAACAACATTGACCAAAACTGCGCAAGAACCAATCTGGATGGATGGTAACCACTGAACTGAACTGAATGTTCAGCAATTGCCGGCAGACTTCAGCCAAGCAGAAACCCCGATGGAAGACTGTATGCCACTTATAACTCAGTTCTGCTTACAATTGCTAAAGTCTGCCAGATACACATTAATGCCTAAGATAATTAGAGCTCACAAGATACTAAAGTGTGGGAGCCACACAAAAAAGTGAGAGCAGAGCACACTCATGTTACCAGCACATTTACAAAGCATGTGCAACCTAGTTAGTGTAGCCTAAACTGATAACAAAAGGACATTCCAAGGTATAGCTAGAACTCCTACAATAAGACGTCATAAAAAACTCCTATAAGAAGAAAAAATTATGACACCGATGAAAATGTTGAAATCAAATCATACATAACCCTAAAGGTTAATTTCAGTGTAGTACATTGCAAGTATGGAAAGGCAAGCTTACCATAATTTTGGTGTTTCTTTGAGAAGTTATATAAGGCTTTCACAATTGCACCATATTTCATTGATTTCAGTGGCCCCATATACCTGGAATAAGAAATATTAGAGATGTGTCAATTGTGCTGATGAGGACGGAATTACAATGATTATTATTTTCACAATGTTTTGATAAATAACTCACATAATTTCAGTATACCGTAATCTCCATGTAGGAAATCCTAAATGGCATCTAGCAGGACCATACATGAGAAGGAGATCAGGTTCTGGTCCACCACAACCTAATGGATGAAGTCAGAACTTAAGTGATAAAGTCATTAAAACATGATAAATAACTAAATAAGTATATGAAACGAAGCATGCAGAAAAGGGTGACTTTTCCAAACATACCTACAGCCTTCAGTGCACCAGCCATGTCAGCTTCTGTAAATGCTGGTTTCCTTTTGTCATCTCCATGAGTATCACCATTGAGGTAAGTTGAGCAAAGTAAACTGGCTGCTTTAGCAATACCCTCCTTGCCATCAGAGCCAGAAAGACAATCTATCATCATCTCTCTTTGGCTACAGTGTAGATCTTTGATGTTTGCTCCAATGCCCTATATGTCGCCATGAATTATAATACAGATTTACAAACAACAACAAAAATGGACAAGCATACCAGTAGAGAATATACACAAAAGTAAGACCCTGATATAAAATGTAGCAGAAAGCTCAGTAGCGCAGCTTACAAAATGTTCTCCTGCAGTCCTATCTCTTGAAACATTCACAGCAGGTTCAAAAGATTTCTTCAGAACTCCTATGATGCAACATAGACTAGTGTAAGATAATTTTGTATGTGCTAGATTCAGTCTGCAGGTCTCGAAGGAAAAAAAAAGTTGTGCATCTATCAACTAAAAACATCACAATATGACGTGTAAATGGTAACAGGAAAGTTATTTTTTCTCTGCCCAGGTTATGCAGCCCTGTAATGTCTCTTGAAGGCATTTGATTTCTAATAAACCATGTTTATTTACAAAAAAAGGAATGATCGTATAGGTAGGTGAGTAGTTAACAACAAACTTCAAACTGAAAACAGCCATACACTGCAAATTCAAATGTTGAACTCATTGTCTTACCCTCAATGTCGTAGAGACATACATACTTCACACCCATAGATGAGAGCCAGCATAACAGTCGCTTGACCTTCACAGTACTTTTAGCTTCTTTGCTATCTACCACAATAGCCAAGTACTTCAGTCTACCCAGATGAAGATTCTGATACTTCCGCAACAATCCAGATGAAATAAGATAGCAGTCTAGACTATAAATCAGATGAGACCATAAATTTAAAATGCTGATTGCTAAGTGGGTGATGGTCCACAGCAACCACAAAATGAGCTTGATAATAATTGTTGGTCTAGACATCTGCACGTACAGAGAGAAAATACAATTGTCATGCTCTCTTACAGAATGCATTAAGGATTATGGAAATATATATCCATGATATACAGAAACGTTAGAGATATTCAGATCCTAAACTTAATGCAATCCAGTAATACGATGTCAACATGCAACAGTGCCATTCTGGGGTTGCATGACAACAACTGATAATTCTACGGTTGCCTCATCACATCATTCATTTTGCTAATGTACCATAATATTACCTCACAAATTCCAACTCTCAGTTGTCAAGCAAACACATGAAAAATGAGGATATGGCTGAGCAGGAAGCCTCTATTATAAACTAACTTAGTGCAGATTCAACTATATATATCAGACTCAGCAGACAATTTCAGGGTTTTGCATTAATGAAAACGGTTGCTATTGTTGTCATACTTTGAAATCTGACAGAGCTGGAAACTTCTGGATTTTCAGCTAAGGTGATCACAAATGTCAAATAAACTTTTAGCAAAGGTTATAAGAAATGTGCAACTCATAGAAACCTCATCAAGAAGTACACTTAAAATAAAAGAAAGACATGGGTTAACAAGTGTATATTTTTTTCTATGATGTTTCTTCCATTGACTAGATAGAAGTCTCTCCTAAAATCAGTCTAAACCTATACTATAAATAAGAGGCAAAAGGTGCAAGAATAGCAGAAAAAGGAGACCAATTCATCAGCATACATACATGTGGAGGGGGCTGATTCATGAAGACGGAGGCCTCACTTGCCACAAATGCTTCCCTGAACAAGAACCATGAGAGAATTATTCTGAAGAAAAGGGGGCAATGGAGGCAGGGCACATCAATACCCAAATATATGAATGTCCAAACTATTGCAAATTGTACTGAACTTTTCCTTCCACCTGTCTACTTATTTTCTCAACCAGAGATCGAATCAACATTAACACAAACAAACAAGAGAGGCCAGCAAACTGCAAAGAGAAACGAAACGGAAAGGGAGACGGGCAAGAACACTAACATGGATTTGGAATCCATGGCAGTCGCAGCCTGCGGCAGCTGAGCTGGAGAGGTTGAGGAAGAAACAGCGGAAGCAGCAAGAAAACCAGGTGCCTGTGGCAGTCAAATTAGAGAAACCTTAATTGTGGCCAGGGCTGGACTGCTGGACTAGGCAAAAACGGTAGTAGGCACAGAAAGATCCATAAGCTGGTGCCTCATATAGTCATATCACATCGACGTGACCCGGTTGTCCTGTTGAGTTTTGACATCCCTTGTTTGTTTTCAGAGAGAGGCTTCACATAATTGATAAATAATTCACCTTCCCTTTTCGTTTTCTATATAAAGGTTCTCCACTTACGTACTACTACTATTATTCTTTCTAAAACGGTTTAGCTATTTGAGGGTCGCAATGACGTGGCTGCAGCAGGTGAAACGACACCAAACGCGTGGTAGCATGAGAGAGGGCCGAGAGGAAAATCAAATGCCAGATGCACAAACACTAGGCAGAGGGAATTCAAATGACACACGCACATTTCCCCGAATACTTGGCATGCGACCCGCGTTCACGCAGAAACCACGGGCACGGGCCAAGCCTGCTGGTAAAAGCAACTTTTTACGGAGAGGGAACGGGAGGGAGGAACGCACAAGCGAGTTGAACCTGCAGGTGCAGGCAAGCGACGAGTGGTGCCACGCGCTTCCCCCGAGCCCGGCGGCGTCACGGCAGCAACAGAGCCGGGCGTGGAGGCGGAGTCACGGCAGCATCAGCGCCGCGCGTGGAGGCGGACGCTACAGTTGCAGATCCAAGGAACCCAAACGGCCCCGAAGCGAGCTACGATGCTGAAAGCTCTGCCTATGCGGTTCCTCGCCTCGCCGTCCCAAATTAACCGCCGCTTATTGAGCGCGCGAGAGAGAGTGAATCCCAGGGAGAGAGAAGGTTTCGGTGGGCTCGCACCTGCCGCCCACTGTTCGTCGTCGTCGCTTCCCCCAGCGGCTTCCGCCCCCCATTCGCCATCGCAGCTAGGGCGAACAAGGGAGCCGGCGAAGCGAAGGGGGATTGGGCGTCGCAGCTGGCAAGACCGTTGGTGGGTAGCGCTCTGCCTTACCTCACTGGGTCTTCAGCGTGCGGCGCAAAGGACCCTCACATTGGTAAGTTTTGAGGTCTGTTGTCTCCTTGGTTGTGCGCAGCTGGGGTGTCCAAGGAGCTTGTTCGCGGTGTCTGCCGTTAGGGGTTGGGATATGGAGTTTGGGCTAGAAGATGACAGGGTTGATGACGATTTGGATATCACATTCTCAAGGGTGAGAAGGATGGCAAATCCAAAAGTTGCTATAGATCATTCATGCACGGATGCACAACATGTCCTAGCGATTTCCAAGGTGGAAGAGGGTTCTACCACCGGGGATGTCCGTTTGGAAGTTGGGGAGGAGAAGCAAGGTTGTATGGGCCTCTCCCTGGCCTAGGTGTTCAGACATTCCTGGAGGCCCATTAACCCGAAATGGCTATGGGTGCCTAGGACCAACATTCTCTCAGGTAAAGGATACCAGGCAAGAGGTTCATCGACTAGGGCAAAGTGTTAGGCGTATCAAGAGAGTTGAGCCACCGACGCCATTTGAGGCTATCCGCAGCGGTTTTCCCTAAATTTTTCCCCTATATCATTTTTTTTGCGTCACATCATCAACATTTCATCCCCTGTTTTTTCATCTCCCGCCGCGGTTTCCCCTAAATACTCCCCCTATACCCCGCTACAACTATAAAATATCATTTTCTATATCTACTATCAATTTTTTATCTACTAATAATTACTCGTGGACCCACAGCACAGTGCCATAGGGGATGAACAGTGAACCGCTGGATTGAGGGGAAGAGAGAAGAGGGCCGACGCGTAGAGTGGCGTGTAGGGGGCAGCGCTGCGGGGTCAGTGGAGGAAGCTGCAGCCGCTACAAAGGGGAGGGGCTGCTCAGCGCTCTCCGCTGCAGCCAGCCTGAGCGATCCTTTTCTCAGGTGGTTAAGGAGAGAGGGATGGCGTGGAGAAGAGAACCAGGGGAAATAGCTAGAAGCGACCCCTAAAGGATTGGATGGAAGATGATGACTTACTGGATTCGGAGTTCAGTAGGGAGGAAGACCTACGGACCAAGCTCCAGAGGGCCCTAGGGGAACAGACTGAGCAGGATCAGCAAGATATTGGGCATCATCGTCAAGGAAGCTTTACAGGTAACAAAATTCCTCTGAGGGGTGGTTTTTGGAGAGGGCGTGCGAATTTTGTGCCAGCCAGGGGTGGCTTTGGGGGTATTCGTTCTGTTGATAGGAATGAGACAGGGGGTAGGGGAGCAAAAACCAAGAAAATCGTGATAGGGAACAAGGCTCTCAGCCATGTTCAGAGAGGTGGAGATCTTCTGGTTTTGGATTTGGGATGCAGTAGGGCAGGAATTCTAAAATCCAGGAAGGTCTGGTCAAGGAGATTAGATGCTTCCATTGCTCTCAATCTGGACACCATCAAGCTGACTGCCCGAATGACCCTCTATGCTACAAATGTAAAGAGTCTGGACATATGGCGGCGGAATGCCAAAATAACAAGAAACTTAGGTTGTTTGGATTTGGAATTCCGGAGCAGGGCTTCTTTGGTTTTGATATTCCTGAGAAAAAAGTGCAGGTGAATATGTTAAATGTTGTTATTCACATTCTTGAGGGGGAACCCACAGAAGAGAAATTGGACAGAGAGCTTAAAAATCTGGTGCAAGCTAACTGGGATTTCAGAGTTAGGAGGATGGACAAATATGATTTTAGTGCCTCCTTTCCTGACAAAAGCTCGCTGGAATCATATGCAAAACTGAGCAGCCTTGAGTTGCCTTTATACAGTTACAGATTTCAAGTAACCAATTCCAACTCAGATCCGAAGGATTCATCGGTGCTCCAGTGTGTTTGGATCAAAATTTACAACCTGCCAGACATTGCGCGTGAGGAGGGGATTATAAGAGAAGTAGCAAGCCTAGTGGATAAGCCAGTGGTGGTCGATGAGCTAAGTATTATCAAGGAGGGACCAGTTAGAGTCAAAGTGGATTGTCGGGACCCCTCTCGAATTAAAGGTTTCATTGAAGTATTCTTTAACAAAGTGGGATATGAGCTGAAGGTTGTGGCTGAGGGAGCTCGCACTTGATCTCCTTACTTGTTAGGGCCGAGTGGATCTGGAAAACAAGATGATAAAGATCAAGATAAAGACAGGAACAGACCTGGGAGGGATGGTGAGAAAAAAGGGGGAAATTTGAGAGGAAAGGGAAGGAGTTAGAGAAAAAATCAAGAATCTGGTTTTGGAGAATCTCAGGAGGACATGGAGGAAGATGCTGGGGAGGAGGGGACACTGCAAGAGATTTATGATGAGATACCCATTGCGGCGTTTTACCCCACAAAAGGATTCTTTTCGTCCGATCTACAAAAGGCTAAAGACCACACTTATACAGTGAACACAGCTGAAGTCTTGATGCTTAATAAGGAAATAGAACAAAAAATCATCTCTGATAGTCAACTTTCTGAAGTGTTGGATAATGAAGGTTCGGTGGATGATCGGGCCAAGGTGGCTCCGGAGAAATCTCATATTGAAATGATGAAACAGAGAGTGGAAGGTCAGACATTCTGCTCAAACAAAGAGATTAATACAATTACAAACAGTCAGGTCAACAAAAACAGTATTGGGCTGGATGGTATGAATCATTTTGGGGGAAGGATTAACCTTCAGCTTTCAAACCAGGAGGAAGGGAATCAGGATTTGAAACACATGCTGGATGACTTTCCAACAGAGGGCAATGAGGAAGATTGGCATGGGAACATAATGGAGCAGGTTGAGCTTTATCACACAGGAGAAGATGGTGAACAGGAATGGGAGAAGGCATTAAGCAAGAAAGGGAAGAAAAAAGTAGAAGGAACTTTCCAGTGATAGCTACAAGAGCCAGCTCAAGAATTGCCAGAGATGGAATTCCCATACTTGAGAAAGCCACCAAAAGAGCTCGTGAGAAAAATCAGCTACAAGGTACTTCGCGTCCAAATCCTTTTCTCATCCTGAATAATGAATCTAATGAAAATTTGTCTACTGTTATGAAAGATATAGGCATTGTTCTAGAAAATTATGACAATCAAATAGATGTGTTCAAAGCTGAAGAGCGGGTTAGAGCCACTATAGCTGAAGCAAACTATAAAAAGTATGTGGATAGAATTAACAGTAAGAATGGCCCTCAAACTGAAGAGGACCTGCAAGAATTAGCCATGGAGGTTATAAAAAATAAAGAGAGATTGGAGGCTCCTTTAATTACCCAGGAAGGCCCAAGGGGGCTGAACCCGAGAAAAATAAAAAGAAAGGGAGACATGGGAAACAGTCTAAAAAGGATAAATGAAATTTCTCAGTTGGAATATTAGGGGAATGGGGTAGTTAGGGAGAATCAATAAACTTAGGGAATTTCTCACTCAAGAAAGAGTGGACATAATTGGGATCCAAGAAACCATTAAGCAAGAATTTTCGGTTAGAGAGCTTAACTGGATCTCCTCTAATTGTTGTTTCCAATGGAATTGGATTCCTGCGAGAGGTCATTCTGGTGGTATTTTACTGGGGGTCAAGGAAGACTCCCTGGAGGTGGAAAATTGGGAAAACTTCAATTTTGCTATTAAGGCTACGGTCAGAAACAAATTCAGCAATTACCGTTGGGTGGTGTTGTGTGTTTACGGGCCTGCTCAGCACCACCAGTCTGCTAGTTTTTTGCAAGAGCTATCAGAGATATGTGAAAGGGAGACCCTTCCTGTGGTGTTGGGGGTGATTTTAATCTAATAAGGAATAGGCAAGAGAAGAATTCCCAGAATATCGATCAGAGCCTCATGAACATGTTCAATGAATTTATTAATCTCTACAAGCTACAAGAAATTGCCAGGGGGCCTCGGTATACTTGGACTAATAATCAAGTTAATCCAATGCTAGTTAAGTTGGACAGGTTCCTTGTTTCTACTGAATGGGAGGAGTGAAAGGGAAATGTTCCCTTGGGGCATTTCTAAAGTGTTTTGGTGATTAAGTGCCCAACACATATTCTCTAAGTGTTAATTTGTGCCAAAGATTGTGAAAGGGAAATAGGGTCAAACCTTTTCCATATGAATTTTGGTGGTTGAATTGTCCAACACAAATTATTGGACTAACTAGTTTGCTCTAGATTATGAGTTCTACAGGTGCCAAAGGTTCACAACAAACCAATACAAAGTCAAAAGAAAGGGTTCAAAACAAAGGAGCAAAGTATACCGAAGGCAGCCCTGGTCTGGCGCACCGGACTGTCCGGTGTGCCACCGGACAGTGTCCGGTGCACCAGAGAGATCGACTCTGAACTTGCCAGCTTCGGGAATTTGGGGAAGCCGCCCCGCTATAATTCACCGGACTGTCCGGTGTGCCAGCGGAGCAACGGCTACTTCGCGCCAACGGTCGTCTGTAAATGAACAGTGAAAGCAAACAGTGCGCGCCTGCGCGCGTAGAAGGCAGAGCAGGCGCCAGAAGGCGCACCGGACAGTGAACAGTGACTGTCCGGTGCGCCATACGACAGACAGCCTCCCCAACGGCCACTTTGGTGGTTGGGGCTATAAATACCCCCCAACCACCACACTTTAAGGCATCCAAGTTTCAGCCATTTGCATTCAATACAAGAGCTCTAGACTTCACTCCAAGGCACAAACAAGAGATCAAATCATCTCCCAAGTCCAAAGTTCATTCCAAATCAAATAGTGACTAGAGAGAGTGACATTTGTGTTCTTTTGAGTTCTTGCGCTTGGATCGCTTTTCTTCTTCTTTCTTTCTTGTTCCCAACTCAATTGTAATCAAGGCAAGAGACACCAATTGTGTGGTTGTCCTTGTGGGGACTTGGTGTCCCGATTGATTGAGAAGAGAAGCTCACTCGGTCTAGGTGACCGTTTGAGAGAGGGAAAGGGTTGAAAGAGACCCGGTCTTTGTGACCACCTCAACGGGGAGTAGGTTTGCAAGAACCGAACCTCGGTAAAACAAATCATCGCGTCTCACTCTTCATTTGCTTGTGATTTGTTTTCGCTCTCTCTTTCGGACTCGATTATATTTCTAACGCTAACCCCGGCTTGTAGTTGTGTTTAAGTTTATAATTTTCAGATTCCACCTATTCACCCCCCTCTAGGTGACTTTCAATTGGTATCAAAGCTCGGTGCTTCATTAGAGCCTAACCACTCGAAGTGATGTCGGGAGAACACGCCAAGAAGGAGATGGTGACCGGCGAGAAGCCCGCCACAAGCCACGGGAAGGCTCCATCGGGAGAGTCCCGCAACAAGAAGAAGGAGGAATCACCTCCTCACAAGTCGCATCGGAGTGGCGAGAAGAAAAAGAAGATGAAGAAAGTGGTCTACTACGAGACCGACTCTTCGTCGCCATCCACCTCCGGCTCCGACGCGTCGTCCGTAACTTCTAAGTGACATGAGCACAAGAAGTTTAGTAAGATCCCCCTACGCTACCCTCGCATTTCTAAACGTACTCCATTACTTTCCGTTCCATTAGGAAAACTACCTATGTTTGATGGTGAAGATTATAATATGTGGAGTGATAAAACGAGACACCATCTAACCTCACTCCACACTAGCATTTGGGATGTTGTTGAGATTGGAGTACAGGTACCATCGCCAAGGGATGAAGATTATGATTCGGACGAGGTTGCCCAAGTTCGGCACTTCAACTCACAAGCCACCACTATACTCCTCGCCTCTCTAAGTCGAGAGGAGTATAACAAGGTGCAAGGGTTGAAGAGCGCCAAGGAAATTTGGGACGTGCTCAAGACCGCGCACGAAGGAGACGAGGTGACCAAGATCACCAAGAGGGAGACGATCGAGGGGGAGCTCGGTCGTTTCATGCTCAACCAAGGAGAAGACCCACAAGCCATGTACAACCGGCTAAAGACCTTGGTAAATCAAGTGCGCAACCTCAGGAGCACCAAATGGGATGACCATGAGATGGTCAAGGTTATTCTTAGATCACTCGTATTTCTTAACCCTACTCAAGTTCAATTAATTCATGGTGATCCAAGATATAAACTAATGTCTCCCGAGAAAGTAATAGGAAAATTTGTGAGCTTTGAATTGATGATCAAAGGCTCTAAGAAGATCATCGAGCAAGGCGCATCCTCCTCCGTACCCGAAGCACAACCCGTTGCATTCAAGGCAACGGAGGAGAAGAAAGAAGACTCTACACCGAGTAGGGTCCCCATCGACGCCTCCAAGCTCGACAATGAGGAGATGGCGCTCATCATCAAAAGCTTCCGCCAAATCCTCAAACAAAGGAGGGGGAAAGACTACAAGCCCCGCTCTAAGAAAGTGTGCTACAAGTGTGGTAAGCCCGGTCATTTTATCGCTAAATGTCCATTGTCTAGTGATAGTGACAGGGATAACGAAAAGAGGGGGAAGAAGAAGGAGAAGAAGAAATATTACAAGAAGAAGGGTGGCGATGCCCATGTTTGCTGGGAGTGGGACTCCGACGAGAGCTCCACCAACTCCTCCGACGACGAGGACGCTGCCAACATCGCCATCAACAAAGGTCTTCTCTTCCCCAACGTCGGACACAAATGCCTCATGGCAAAGGACGGCAAGAAGAAGAAGGTAAAATCAAGATCCTCCACTAAGTATGCAACTTCTAGTGATGAGGATAATTCTAGTGATGATGAGGACAACTTGCTTACTCTTTTTGCCAATCTTAACATGCAACAAAAGGAGAAATTAAATAAATTGATTAGTGCTATTCATGAGAAGGATGAACTCTTGGATAGCCAAGAGGACTTCCTTATTAAGGAGAACAAGAAGCATGTTAAGACTAAAAATGCTTATGCTCAGGAGGTAGAGAAAAATGAAAAATTAACTAGTGAGCTAAGTACTTGCTATGACACTATCTCCAACCTTAGAATTGAGAATGCTAATTTAATTGCTAAGGTTGAGAAGTCAAATATTTGTGATGATTCAATTACCAATATTAGAAATGATAATTCTAGTCTAATTGCTAAGATTGAAAATTTGAATGCCTCTCTTGCTAGCCTTAAGTTTGAGAATGAAAAATTAATTGCTAAGGCTAAGGAATTAGATGTTTGCAATGTTTTTGTTTCCAATCTTAGAGATGAGAATGCCATTTTACATGCTAAGATTGTTGAATTAAATGATTGCAAACACTCTACATCTACCGTTGAGCATGTTTCTATTTGCACTAGATGTAGAGATGTTAATGTAGATGCTATTCATGATCACCTTGCTATGATTAAACAACAAAATGATCATATAGCTAAACTAGATGCTAAAATTGCCGAGCATGAACTAGAGAATGAAAATTTTAAATTTGCTCGTAGTATGCTTTATAGTGGAAGATGCCCTGACATTAAGGATGGCATTGGCTTCCAACAGGAAGACAATGTCAAGCTTAATGCCCCTCCTAAAAGATTGTCCAATTTTGTTAAGGGCAAAGCTCCCATGCCTCAGGATAATGAGGGTTATATTTTGTATCCTGCTGGTTATCCTAAGGATAAGATTAGGAGAATTCATGCAAAGAAGACTCATTCTGTTTCTCACCATGCTTTTATTTATAAGAATGAGGCTTCTAGCTCTAGGCGTTCTACACATGTTAAAATGCTTAAGAAGAAAACTCCTACTGCATCAAATGATCATAACATTTCATTGAAGGCTTTTGATGCATCTTATGTGCTTACTAACAAATCAGGCAAAGTAGTTGCCAAATATGTTGGGGGCAAACACAAGGGCTCCAAGACTTGTGTTTGGGTACCCAAGGTGCTTGTTTCTAATGTAAAAGGACCCAAGACCGTTTGGGTACCTAAGAACAAGGCCTAAATTTGTTTTGTAGGTTTATGCATCCGGGGCTCAAGTTGGATCATCGACAGCGGGTGCACAAACCACATGACAGGGGAGAAAAGGATGTTCTCCTCCTATGAGAAAAACCAAGATCCCCAACGAGCAATCACATTCGGGGATGGAAATCAAGGTTTGGTCAAAGGATTGGGTAAAATTGCAATATCACCTGACCATTCTATTTCCAATGTTTTTCTTGTAGATTCTTTAGACTATAACTTGCTTTCAGTCTCTCAATTATGTAAAATGGGTTACAACTGTCTTTTTATGGATGTTGGTGTTACTGTCTTTAGGAGAAGTGATGATTCAGTAGCATTTAAGGGAGTGTTAGAGGGTCAGCTATACTTAGTTGATTTCAATAGAGCTGAACTCGATACTTGCTTAATTGCTAAGACTAACATGGGTTGGCTCTGGTATCGTCGACTAGCCCACGTTGGAATGAAGAATCTTCACAAGCTTCTAAAGGGAGAACACATTTTAGGACTAACAAATATTCATTTTGAGAAAGACAGGATTTGTAGCGCATGCCAAGAAGGGAAGCAAGTTGGTGTTTATCATCCACACAAGAACATCATGACGACTGACATGCCACTAGAACTACTCCACATGGACCTATTCGGCCCGATAGCTTACATAAGCATCGGCGGGAGTAAGTACTGTCTAGTTATTATGGATGATTATTCTCGCTTCACTTGGGTATTCTTTTTGCAGGATAAATCTCAAACCTAAGAGACTTTGAAAGGATTCTTGAGACAGGCTCAAAATGAGTTCGGCTTGAGGATCAAGAAAATAAGAAGCGACAACGGGACAGAGTTTAAGAACTCTCAAATTGAAGGCTTCCTTGAGGAGGAGGGCATCAAGCATGAGTTCTCTTCTCCCTACACGCCACAACAAAATACAAAATAGTGTAGTGGAGAGGAAGAATAGAACTCTATTGGACATGGCAAGGACCATGCTTGATGAGTACAAGACTTCGGATCGGTTTTGGGCCGAGGCGGTCAATACCGCTTGCTACGCCATCAACCGATTATATCTACACCGAATCCTCAAGAAGACATCATATGAACTCCTCACCGGTAAAAAGCCCAATGTTTCATATTTTAGAGTCTTTGGTAGCAAATGTTTCATTCTTGTTAAAAGAGGTAGAAAATCTAAATTTGCACCTAAGGCTGTAGAAGGCTTTTTACTTGGTTATGACTCAAACACAAGGGCATATAGAGTCTTTAACAAGTCCACTGGACTAGTTGAAGTCTCATGTGACATTGTGTTTGATGAGACTAACGACTCTCAAGTAGAGCAAGTTGATCTTGATGAGCTAGATGATGAAGAGGCTCCGTGCATCGCGCTAAGGAACATGTCCATTGGGGATGTGTGTCCTAAGGAATCCGAAGAGCCTCCACAAGAACAAGGTCAACCATCTTCCTCCATGCAAGCATCTCCACCAATCAAGATGAGGATGAGGCTCAAGATGATGAAGGAGAAGATCAAGAAGATGAGCCACCTCAAGAGGAGGACATTGATCAAGGGGGAGATGCCAATGATCAAGACAAGGAAGATGAACAAGATCAAAGGCCGCCACACCCAAGAGTCCACCAAGCAATCCAACGAGATCACCCCGTGAACACCATCCTCGGCGATATTCATAAGGGGGTAACCACTCGATCTCGTGTTGCTCATTTTTGTGAACATTACTCCTTTGTCTCCTCTATTGAGCCACACAGGATAGAGGATGCACTAAGATTCGGATTGGGTGTTGGCGATGCAAGAAGAGCTCAACAACTTCACGAGGAATGAGGTATGGCATTTGGTTCCACGTCCTAACCAAAATGTTGTAGGAACCAAGTGGGTCTTCCGCAACAAACAAGATGAGCATGGTGTGGTAACAAGGAACAAAGCCCAACTTATGGCCAAGGGTTATTCACAAGTCGAAGGTTTGGATTTTAGGGAAACCTATGCACCCGTAGCTAGGCTTGAGTCAATTCGTATTTTACTTGCCTATGCTATTTACCATGGCTTTAAGCTCTATCAAATGGACATGAAGAGTGCCTTCCTCAATGACTTATCAAGGAAGAGGTCTATGTTGAACAACCTCCTGGCTTTGAAGATAGTGAGTATCCTAACCATGTCTATAAACTCTCTAAGGCGCTTTATGGGCTCAAGCAAGCCCCAAGAGCATGGTATGAATGCCTAAGAGATTTTCTTATCACTAATGGCTTCAAAGTCGGCAAGGCCGATCCTACTCTCTTTACTAAAACAATTGAAAATGATTTGTTTGTATGCCAAATTTATGTTGATGATATCATATTTGGGTCTACTAACAAATCTATTTGTGAAGAGTTTAGTAGGATCATGATTCAAAAATTCAAGATGTCTCTGATGGGGGAGTTGAAGTATTTCTTAGGATTTCAAGTCAAGCAACTCCAAGAAGGCACCTTCATTAGCCAAACGAAGTACATTCAAGACATACTCACCAAGTTTGGAATGAAGGATGCCAAGCCCATCAAGACACCCATGGGAATCAATGGGCATCTCGACCTCGACACGGGAGGTAAATCCATAGATCAAAAGGTATACCAGTCGATGATAGGATCTCTACTTTATCTATGTGCATCTCGACCGGATATTATGCTTTCTGTATGCATGTGTGCAAGGTTCCAAGCCGATCCTAAGGAAGTTCACATTAGGGCCGTGAAGAGAATCTTGAGATATTTAGTTCATACACCTAAGTTTGGTCTTTGGTACCCCAAGGGATCCTCTTTTGATTTATTAGGATATTCCGATGCTGATTAGGCAGGGTGTAAAATTGTTAGGAAGAGCACATCAGGGACTTGTCAATTTCTGGGGAGATCCCTGGTGTCTTGGGCTTCAAAGAAACAAAACTCAGTAGCTCTTTCTACCGTCGAAGCCGAGTACATTGCCACAGGTCATTGTTGCACGCAATTGCTTTGGATGAGGCAAACCCTTAGGGACTATGGCTACAAATTTAGCAAAGTCCCTCTCCTATGTGACAATAAGAGTGCAATCCGCATGGCGGATAATCCCGTTGAGCACAGCCGCACTAAGCACATAGCCATTCGGTATCACTTTTTGAGAGATCACCAACAAAAGGGGGATATCGAGATAGCCTATATAAACACCAAAGATCAATTGGCCGATATCTTTACCAAGCCTTTAGATGAGAAAACCTTTACCAAACTTAGGAATGAGCTAAATATTCTTGATTCTAGGAATTTTGATTGATTCTTTGCACACATAGCTCATTTATATATACCTTTGATCATATCTCTCCTATGACTATGACTAATGTGTTTTCAAGTGTATTCTCATGCTTAGTCATAGAATTGAAAGGGAAATGGAGTATTCGGCAAAAACGACGCTTCCACTCAACTCCATTGATAATTGCCGGTATTCCGCATCGCTCTCCACTTTGGTATAATCTTCACTCATATCTATTTGTTTGCCATTGGAGAGAAAGTAAAAGGGCTTATGTTTCACTCACAAGTATCCGTTTTTGGCGATTCATGCCAAAGAGGGAGAAAGTATGAGCCCAAAGCAAAAGGACCGCACCACCACCGAATTTTAAAAATGAAGTTTTTTCAAACTGATATCTTATTGTGTTCAAAAGGGGGAGAAAATAGTATCTTCAAAACTTGTAAAACACTCTTGAACACTAAGAGGAGAATTTTATTTAGGGGGAGTTTTGTTTAAGTCAAAGGAAAATGCATTTGAAACAGGGGGAGAAAATTTCAAATCTTGAAAATGCTACTTTCAATCTTATTCTTATACCTTTGACTATTTGCAAAAGAATTTTGAAAAGATTTTCCATAAGATTTGAAAAACAAAACAAGTGGTGCAAATGTGGTCCAAAATTTTAAATAAGAAGAAAACCATCCATGCATATCGAGTAGAAATAATTATTGGTTTCATTCCAAGCAACCTTTGCACTTACCTTTATGCAAACTAGTTCAATTCTGCACTTTTATATTTGCTTTGGTTTGTGTTGGCATCAATCACCAAAAAGGGGAAGATTGAAAGGGAAATAGGGTCAAACCTTTTCCATATGAATTTTGGTGGTTGAATTGTCCAACACAAATTATTGGACTAACTAGTTTGCTCTAGATTATGAGTTCTACAGGTGCCAAAGGTTCACAAAAAACCAATACAAAGTCAAAAGAAAGGGTTCAAAACAAAGGAGCAAAGTATACCGAAGGCAGCCCTAGTCTGGCGCACCGGACTGTCCGGTGTGCCACCGAACAGTGTCCGGTGCACCAGGGAGACCGACTCTGAACTTGCTAGCTTCGGGAATTTGGGGAAGCCGCCCCGCTATAATTCATCGGACTATCCGGTGTAACACCAGACTGTCCGGTGTGCCAGCGGAGCAACGGCTACTTCGCGCCAACGGTCGTCTGCAAATGAACAGTGAAAGCAAACAGTGCGCGCCTGCGCGCGCAGAAGGCAGAGCAGGCGCCAGAAGGCGCACTGGACAGTGAATAGTGACTATCCAGTGGCCATACATGTCAGAGCTCCAACGGTCGAACCCTAATGGTTGGGTGACGTGGCTGGCGCACCGGACAGTGTCCGATGCGCCATACGACATACAGCCTCCCCAACGGCCACTTTGGTGGTTGGGGCTATAAATACCCCCAACCACCACACTTCAAGGCATCCAAGTTTCAGCCATTTGCATTCAATACAAGAGCTCTAGATTTCACTCCAAGACACAAACAAGAGATCAAATCCTCTCCCAAGTCCAAAGTTCATTCCAAATCAAATAGTGACTAGAGAGAGTGACATTTGTGTTCTTTTGAGTTCTTGCGCTTGGATCGCTTTTCTTCTTCTTTCTTTCTTGTTCCCAACTCAATTGTAATCAAGGCAAGAGACACCAATTGTGTGGTTGTCCTTGTGGGGACTTGGTGTCCCGATTGATTGAGAAGAGAAGCTCACTCGGTCTAGGTGACCGTTTGAGAGAGGGAAAGGGTTGAAAGAGACCCGGTCTTTGTGACCACCTCAACGGGGAGTAGGTTTGCAAGAACCGAACCTCGGTAAAACAAATCATCGTGTCTCACTCTTCATTTGCTTGTGATTTGTTTTCGCCCTCTCTTTTAGACTCGATTATATTTCTAACGCTAACCCCGACTTGTAGTTGTGCTTAAGTTTATAATTTTCAGATTCTGCCTATTCACCCCCCTCTAGGCGACTTTCAGATTGAAGAAGTGCAAATCATGTAACAAGGTACATTTCTAGACTTAGCACATTGAATTGGGTACTAATGTACTGTGTCTAAGTGCTAGAAATAGGAGAAAATAGATTGGAAAAGAGTTGGCTGTGTACAGCCAACTGCTGCTCGGTCTGGATGCACCGGACTGTCCGATGCGCCAGACGAGTCCAAGGTGAATCGGCCGCTCTCGGGACTCGACGACGGCGTACGGCTATAATTCAGCGGACTGTCCGGTGGTGCACCGGACTGTCCGGTGAGTCGTCCGCGGCGAAGTCGTCGCTCTCGGGAAAAGTTCAATGGCGTACGACTAAAATTCACTGGACTGTCCAGTGGTGCACCGGACTGTCCGGTGAGCCAACTGTCGACTGCGCAACGGTCGGTCGCAATCCGCGGGCGACGCGTGGCCCACTCTAATGGTCGGCAGGGGGCACCGGACTGTCCGGTGCGCATCGGACAGTATCCGGTGCGCTAACTGCCACGAATCTGCAACGGTCGACTGCGCCAAAATAGGAAGGAGATCCGCACCGGACTTTCTACAGTGACTGTCCGGTGGCGCACCGGACTGTCCGGTGCGCCACCCGATAGAAGGCAAGAATGGCCTTCCTTGTTGATCTCCAACGGCTCCTAGCTGCCTTGGGGCTATAAAAGGGACCCCTAGGCGTATGGAGGAGTTACCCAAGCTTACAAGAAAGATCCTAAGACTCCAAGACTCTATTCTCACGTATTCGATTCTTTGAGATAGTGACTTGAGCTCCATTTGAGTTGAGAACTCCTAGCGTTGTGTTTTGAGCTCGAGTTGTGACTTGTGTGCGTGATTGTGCTCTCGTTTTGAGTCTTGTGTGTGTTGCTCTCCCCTCCCTTACTTCTGTGCTTCTTTGTGATCATCAATTGTAAGGGCGAGAGGCTTCAAGTTGTGGAGATTCCTCGCAAACGGGAGAAAGTCTAAGAAAGAAGAACACCGTGGTATTCAAGTTGATCATTGGATCACTTGAAAGGGGTTGAGTGCAACCCTCGTCCATTGGGATGCCACAATGTGGAAGTAGGCAAGTGTTATACTTGGCCGAACCACGGGATAAACTCGCGTGTCTCTTGTGATTGCTTTTCTATGATTACTTGTGTGTTCGCAAGAGCTCGCTACTTAGCCGTACTAACACTTAACCAAGTTTTGTGGCTATTAGTGTTGAATTTTACAGGATCACCTATTCACCCCCCTCTAGGTGCTCTCAAGGAGAGGTTCCCTCTTTGCTTTTCTAAAGTATTAACTAGAGTGGGGTCTGATCATTGTCCTATTGTGCTTGACTCTGGTGAGAATAATCTTAATAAATCTCATTATTTTTTCTTTGAGAATAACTGGCTTCTC
The DNA here is from genome assembly GCA_029449295.1 of Zea luxurians. Lineage (NCBI taxonomy): Eukaryota > Viridiplantae > Streptophyta > Magnoliopsida > Poales > Poaceae > Zea > Zea luxurians. The sequence goes on from JAOPSE010000007.1 coordinate 113,028,040, forward strand.
CAACAAGGCTTCAGAGCTTTGATTTCGCAAAAATGGACTGAACTTAAGGATCGTAGGCCTGAAGGTTCCTACTCGATGGATGGGTGGCATGGGAGCCTGGTTTCTATCAGAGGATTTTTAAGAGGGTGGAACAGACAAAAAAGAGGCGAACAAAATAAGATTAAACAAGATCTTTTATTAAAGCTAAAAAGCTTGGATGATGTTTTGGATATGAATGACAATCTTCCCCTAAATTGGAACGAAAGATATAGAGTTGAGAGAGAATTGAGCATGTTTATCATATGAAAGAAGTGTATTGGCAACAACGGGCCAGAAAAAACTGGATTCTCAAAGGTGACTCTAATTCTAGTTTTTTCACCTGTTTGCTAACGGTAGGAGGAGGAAAAATAATATTCTACAGTTGGTGGCAGATGCTTGTACTTTGGTGGACCAGAAAGATATTAGCAACCACGTGGTTGATTTTTATAAAAATCTTTTTGGGCCATCTATTCCTTGTGCGATGAAGTTACGCAAGGATTTCTGGTAAGGTAGAAGTGAATTATCTACTGAGGAGGCCATTCACCTGATTAGGCCTTTTCATGAAGAGGAGATAAAACAAGCGATTGACCTTATGCATGTTGACTCTACCCCTGGTCCAAATGGGTTTGGAGTGGCCTTCTTCAAAAACTTTTGGCATATAATCAAAGTAGATCTTATGAAAATGTTTAGAGATTTCCATGGTGGAAATTTAGATATTCAGAGGCTGAATTATGGGGTCATCTCCTTGGTTCCAAAAATTAAAGATGCCACCTCGATTAAGCAATATCGTCCAATATGTCTTCTTAACGTTGATTTCAAAATTTTCACCAAAGTCCTTTCTAATATGCTTTCCCAGATAGCCAAGGTGGTTGTTGGGGGCAATCAAACAGGCTTCATAAAAAACAGAAACATTCTCGAAGGAGTAGTGATACTTCATGAGGTAATTCATGATTTGAAATTAAAAAAAGAGAGGTCTGATTTTGAAGATTGATTTTGAGAAATCCTATGACAAGGTTAGATGGAATTTTTTAGCTGAGGTTTTAAAATTGAAAAAGTTCTCGGACAGATGGACCAATATGGTTATGAGAACAGTGAAGAATGGGAAAGTGTGTGTGAACATTAATGGTGAGAGGAATAAATATTTCAAGACTATTAGGGGTCTTAGGCAGGACGACCCTCTCTCCCCTATGCTTTTCAATTTGGTGGCTGATGCCCTTAGTGTGCTTTTGGATGTAGGGATTGGCAAAGGACACATCTCTGGAGTTTTGAACGCTGTTCTACCAGGAGGTATTTCGCATATACAATACGCAGATGACATAGTGATTATGATTGATAGGTCAAAAAATCAATTTTAAATCTGAAATTAATTATGTATTGCTTTGAATGGTTATCAGGGCTAAAAATAAATTTTCATAAAAGCGAGGTCTTTGTGTTTGGAGCAGATGACCAGGAGGAAAAAGAGATGGCCAATATGCTTAACTGTTCCCTGGGATCCTTTCCGATGAAATATCTAGGTATATCTATCTCTGATCATAACATTAACTCAGTATTCTCGGAGCCTATTTTGAAGAAAATGAGGAAAAGGCTAGACCCATGGAAGGGCAAGCACCTCTCTGCTGGTGGGAGATTAATTCTAACTAACTCTTGTCTCAGTAGTCTATCTATGTATTGCATGGGTTTTTATCTTCTCCCTAAACAGTTTCATTATAAAATGAATTCGATTAGATCTAACTTCTTTTGGCAAGGAGCTGAAAAGAAAAAAATGCTATCACATGGCCAAATGGGAGATGGTAACTAGACCAAAAGACCAAGGTGGTCTTGGCATCCTAGACAGTAGATTGATGAATGAATGTTTGCTGGTAAAATGGATATGGAAAATTGTTTAGGGGTCTAATGACACTTGGTTCAAACTTATCAAAGGAAAATACATGACCAAGGGAAATTTTTTCCTGTCTTCGGATAGAGATGCGTCTCAATTTAGGAAAGGGTTACATAAGGTTAAACACCTATTCAAATGGGATGCTATTAATAAAATTAGGGACGGGGAAGGTACCCTCTTTTGGAAAGATACCTAGTGGGGGGATGTGCCCCTAAAAATAATATATCCTAGATTCTTTGACATTTGCATGGACAAAGATGCCAGAGTTGTAGATTATTATGAGGACGGGGAGTGGAATATCGACCTCAAGAGGTCCCTGACGATTGCTGATTTTCAGGTTTGGGATGAACTTGTAACTAAGCTTGACGATCAGGAGCTCACTCATGGGAGAGATGAGGTGATATGGGTACTAGACAAATCTAAAACTTTCACAACTCAGTCCATGTATAGGTTTATGACTGATGGAGGGATTAGAAAAGATATATATAAAAATATTTGGAAGTCCAAGGTGCCCTTGCGGATTAAAGTTTTTGTGGCAATTATGTAACCGGAAAATTCAGGCAGGCGTGGTGCTTAAAAAAAGGTTGGAAGGGTAGTGATCTTTGTGCATTATGTCAAAAGCAAGAAACAGTGGATCATATATTCTTTCAGTGTTCCTTGGCATATTTTGTGTGGAGTTGTTTGAGACAGGTCTTTGGAAGGAACAATATTCCCAGCTCGGTGGAAGAGATGTTCTGCTGCTGGATTGAAGTGAAACCTAAGAGGACTTCTCTTTTTCGTTTATTTATGCTTGCAGGCATGGTCTGGGCCTTATGGCGCAATAGAAATAAGATGGTGTTCGAGAGAGAGTTCCGTTGCAGCCCTTTTATGCTCCTCCGTGATGCTGTTTCGTTTTTGCAGAAATAGAAGGTGTTGCTATCTGAAGATGAGCAAATCATGCTGGAGAAGAAGGTAGAGGAGGTGCAGTCTTGGATCTTCATCTTCAAGAGTATTGATGGAGGGGGAAGCGACATAGTAGTGATTTGAAGTATTAGAAAATCTATGTTGAAGATTTCTCAGCACTTCTGGTGTGATTCAGAGTGTTGTCCTCAAGCTGGTGGTACAACTTTGCTGGAGGAAAGGTTCTGAAGTTTTTTTTTCTTTTTGGAGAAGTTCATGGCTCCTGTGTGATGTCTGTGTTACTTCTAGCTGATCGGTTTACTGAATGTATCCTTGCTTTGCTAGACTGTAGGTTCTTTTAGGTCTGGTGGTTTGGTTGTCTGATGATTATAAACTGGCATCCCCAGTGTGTGTTTGAACATTGTTATATGCTTTCTTAAAAGCAGAGTAAAATCTCATTTCGGCAACGGCCCCGAAGCGGCTGAATGGATCCTCTTCCGACGAGGAGAGCAGAGGATTGAATCGCATGAATGGGTTGAGCATTTTATTAGATATACCCTTTTTCTTAGGCATCGATTCTAGGATTGAAGGAAGGGGAGATTTCCCACACTTCGAAAGATTCACCTATTGGGTGGGGCGTGTTTGAATTACCTACCCGGGATTTTTCATATTAAGGGCTAGTTTGGAAATACCGTTTTTCCAAGAGATTCCAATTTTTTCAAGAGAAATTAGTTCATTTTTTCTTGGGAAAATTGGAATACCTTGGGAAAACGATGTTCCCAAACTAGCCCTAACTATAGCTAGAGAATTGACTGAGAGGATGTTTGGTTTCTAGGGACTAATATTTAGTCCCATCATTTTATTTATTTTAGTTTATAAATTGTCAAATATAGAAACTAAAATAGAGTTTTATTTTTTATATTTAGCAATTTTGGAACTAAAATAGAATAAAATGTAGGGACTAAAAATTAGTCTCTAGAAACCAAACACCTAACTCTGATTAATATCTTTGTCTAGCATTTCCAAATTGCCTCAAGACTGGTACCGTTGCCGAGTTGTCGGGCAGCAAGCAGCAGTCCCGGCGGCGAGCCCGACGCCCTAGGCTGGCCACTCCCCGGCGAGGCAGCAGAGCGGCTGCATCTCCCACGCCCGCATCTTGTTCTGCTGCTGCGACTGCTCGATGAGGAAGATGACGCGAGCAGCGGGAGTCACCAGCCACGTGAGAACGGGTGGACGAAGGAGAGAGAAAACTGTAGCAAGGCCTCGTAGCATCCCCCTTGCTCGAGAGGGAGAGAGAAGGTCGTGACGAGATAGAGGGTGCGGTAGGGCGTAGGGGAAAGCGATGTGAGGTGTTGTTTGGTTAGGATTACGTAAACACAAACGGAAATGTAGTGGATGCCGCTGTGATCTGAAAAAAATGTAACAAAAATCGGTGAATGTTTGGTTTGGAAAACGTCCGAGGAAACGGGAAGTGGCAGCAAAGGGATCTGTTTCATTTTTGTCTAACGATGTGGCGTTATCACCGCTTTAACAAGTGCTGGATCTGATTACGCGGTATCGGTTTACTTCATGCTGGAACCAAACACGAGTTACGTAATCAGCTTGCTCTGTAATCCGACCCCGGAGCAAAACTGAAAAACCAAACAGCACCTTATACTTTGTTACTTGTTGCTCTATAATTTAATGTCCTTATGTTCACATTTTCTCTTGAGAACCTTTGTGTTTAAGTTGTTACTTGGAATAAGTAACAGCATGTGGATAAAGGTTCACACTCTTAACTTATGTTGCCTTATTTTTTATGTCACGTATTAATCGAGAATAAGTGGATAACAGAAGGCATTGTTGCCGCAATACGAGAGGAAGAATCTGATCAGAAATTCGGCAGTCTGCTAGCACACTGTCCGATTGTACGTGGTGTCAATTGTAAAACAGAGGCTCTGCTGTCAACTGTCCGGGCGTCGGGCTTTGATTATTTCGTGTTTGCTTCCGTATCGTTAGTTTCGCATTTCTTCAGTGGGCCTGGAATGGTACCGCGCCATGCATATACAAGGCCGTAAGGGTCCGTGTCGGTGTGCTGTTGATTATGTGGTTCAGGACACCGAAAAGGCGCAGTTTGAAATTTCACATAATATCTAAATGCGAGGTATGAACTAATCCTATGCCAAACACGAGGTGTGGGCGCTGTTCCATTGGATGAGCGCGCGGGCATTCTGCGTACGGTTTGAAATTGCTACCTCCCACCGACGACGACACATCTTGCTCGCCATCATCTCGGTCTGCCGCTTGCACCAGCACAGCACAGCACAGCACGCGTGACTAACCTTCTCCCGTCCCTTCCCTTCTCTATCGGCAGCACAGGAGAAACGAAGACGACAAGCTGATCTGACGGCGTTGTGCATCGCCCGCAGTACGGCGGAGTTAGGCGTATGAGGATGACATGAATGAGATGGAGAAGCATTTGCATTTGTATTGCAGCCAGATGATGATTGATGGATCCACGCAATTGGATGGGCGGTTTATTTGTTTTCTGCCGATTGAATCCGCACGCACGCACGCGGTGTGGGCGCTGCTCATCATGCTCATCCCGATCTCATGATCAGGCTTCTTCTTTTCGTTTGCTTTTCTCTATTCCAACCAGCTTTTAGGATCCTTGGCTTTCCACGGCCGCATGCTAATAAGAAGCGGCATTTCTTCCTTGGTGCGTGCATGGCGCATAATAGAATAGAATCCTCGTGGATGGACAGACGGTACTAAAGGTGCCGATGCTCCATACGTGTCGAGTTCGACCTCGCCACGGCCTCCACTAGACTCCTCCGGCCGGCATTGGCAGCGGGCTCCACCTAGCCTCTTCTCCTCCAACTTTTGGTCTCATCATGCGTGAATCATGGCCCGCATCTCCTAGCAGCCATTAACTGCTTCCTGCACTGCCGCCGCGTCGTCCAATCACTCTGCATTGCCATTGCTCCACTCGGTGTAGTTGAGCTCAAACATCTCTTTTCAGCATGCCAAGAATGCCTGGCCTGGCCAGTGGACATGCATCCGGCAGTCCAGAAACGACAACGTGAATCTTATCCTTCCCCCTAGCAGAAGCCACGCCCACATCTATATTCTCTCTCTCATCTCTCCAAGCGTCTAATTAACTTTCCTATTGTTACGCAATTATTCAGAAATCACGATAAAGGCTTGATTCTGCCTGCCCTCACTGAAAAAGAACGAAGGTTACAGTTGTATATACTATCTAGCTTAATTGGTGCCCAAGCTTCATGCCAATCTTTTCTTCGTCCCCAACGATACGATGTTCATAGTGCTGCTCAAACAAACAAAAAGGGCCCAATATATTTTGGGTCCTGCTTTCCTCTGGCAGTGGAAAAGATCAGCATATTCCTGATCGTGGTCCTCGTCATGAACTCATGATTCTACTGTCAAGGTTGGAAAGAACTCATGTATAGTTAGGGTGATAATGGGATCGTGATCCAAATGTTTCTTCCTAATTTGTTTAAGACCTTAATTACTATCGGACTCGATTTCTTTGCCAAAGCAAAGACTTTTTTGCACTCGACAAAGGTTTACACTCGGCAAATAACACTCAACAAATATTTTATCGGTAAAGTGTTCTTTGCCGAGTGCTTTTTTCGGACACTTGGCATAGACTCACCGAGTGTCTAAAAGCACTCGAAAAACAAAAACACTCGGCAAATTAAGAATCCTAAAAAACCTAAAATACAGTAAATTTTTTAATTAGTGGAACAACCCTCAACAATCGCTCATTGCTCTACTCATCGCCCTATCATTTTTCACTATTCTTTTAAATGAAATTCCACAACCTCCTCTACCACTCTACCCCCTATATCGCTGTGTTTATATTACGCTTTTGTTCCCCACATGCATATTGTAGCAAACCGAGAGTAAATAGATTATTTGAGGCAATAAATGAATTCAAATGAAAAGGTTGTTAACTACAAAGTTGCATAACTCTTTGAGACTTACAACTTCCGTTTTAATAGTTTTTTCATCCAAGATCATTTATAAAATTTAAATTTAAATTTGAAAACTTCAAACATATTTTTATATGATAAGATGATTACAAATCTAAAAGTTGTTAACTATAAAGTTAAATAACTTTTCAATACCTACAACTTTCATTTTGATGGGTTTTCATCCGGGGCCGTTTGAAAATTTTGAATTTTGAATTCAAATATAGTTTTAGATGACCAAATGATTTAAAATTAAAAAGTTGTCAACTACAAAGTTTCATAACTTTTCAAGACCTACTTCCATCCGAGGTCGTTTGGGAAATTCAAATTTTAAATTTTTAAAATTTAGACGTAGTTTTCATTGACAAGATGACTTTGATAGTCGCCTAGAGGGGGTGAATAGGCGAAACCAGAAATTTATTAACTTAAACACACACTAAGGTCGAGGTTAGCGTGAGAATTAAATTCAAGTGCGGAAGATTGTTTCTCTTACTATGAGTTGCTCAATTAATGCGGATGACGTTTGGGAGCAAACTCAAAACAATATTAGCAAGGAAACTTTAGAGAGAGGAAAGCGGGCAAACAAATCAAGCGAAGATCAATACAAGTGAACACAGTGATTTTTTTTACTGAGTTTCGGTTCCAAAGAACCTAGTCCTCGTTGAGGAGGCCACAAAGGCCAGGTCTATTTCAACCCTTTCCCTCTCTCAAACGGTCACTTAGACTGGATGTGCTTTCTCCTTAATCAATTGGGTCACTAAGACCCTGTAAGGACCATCATACACTTAGGTGTTTCTTGCTAGCTTTACAAAGCACTTAGAGAAATAAGGATGCGAAGGAGAAAGCAATCCAAGTAACAAGAGCAACAAAAGAACACAAAAACTCTCTCTCTCTCTCTCTCAAGTCACTAAGTGGTTGAGTTGATTTTGAGACTTGAAGAGGATTTGATCTTTGGAATGTGTCTTGGAGTGAATGTTATTGCTCTTGTATTGAATAGGAACTTCAGAAAACTTGGATGCCATTGAAGGAGGTGGTTGGTGGTATTTATAGCCTCCAACCACTTCCTAGCCCTTGGCTGGTTTTGCTGGCGATGGGCACACCAGACATAAACTGTTCACTATCCGGTGTGCGCCACGTCAGCGTGCCCGTTGGGTTTGGAGCGGTCGACCATTGGAACCCTCTGTTCTCTAGCAGCACCGGACAGTCTGACGTCTCTGCTCTGAGCTCTGCCACACACTGTTCACCACTGTTCACTTTTGGTAGACGACCGTTGGCACCAGGTAACCGTTGCTCCATTGGCTCACCGGATATGTCCGGTGAATTACAGTAGAGCGCACCCAGCAGAAACCCAAGAGTGGCTGGTTGGAGTGCTACTCGTCCTGGTGCACTTGACAGCGCCATTTTTCAGCACACTCTCAATTCTTGCTCCAAATAAATTTGAGACCCCAACTTAATTTCTTTCTTGGTTTATGTTGAACCTTATGCACCTGAGATAAATTACATCTAGACAAACTAGTTAGTCCACGTGATTTGTGATGGACGTCAACCACCAAAATCGATTATAGGAAATGATTAAGCCCATTTCCCTTGTAGACTTCAAATCAAGAAGTTACAAACTACAAAACTCTATAACTTTTCAAGATTTACAAAGTTTATTTTGGTTGTTTGGTCATTTGTGTAGGAAACAGTAATGCCTAAGAGGTGGATGAATTAAACTTCTAAAAGCTATCTCTAAATTAGGCCACAAATAAATCCATAGAACAAAACCTATGCAAATAACTTAACTAGATTGTGCAAACTAGGTTTTGTTTATGTGTTGATATCTCTACCGCTAAAGGGGTTATGCAACCTAAGTTCCAATCCTATACAAAGTACATTAAGAATAGTAAAGATTACAACTTAAGTAGAGAGAGCAAATGCACAAGGTTAAAGAGCTAGTAGAGAAAGCAAACTCTCGTGGATGACGTCGGTATTTTTACTGAGGTATCCGAAACCACGCATGGTCCCGACTAATCCTCGTTGGTATCCCTACGGAAAGGGTAGCCCACATGAGGGCCAAGCACCACGAACAAGTAAGTCTATAGAGAGCCACGAGCCTTCTCCACACGCAAGTGGTGCTCAGCTTTCGGCTTCTCTCGGACGATCTCCACTGTCTGCACTATTGAGCTCCCGATTGAAACGTCGCGGGCCTCATTCCCTCTGGTACACGGTGGCAGCCGTGTCACAAATGCGGTTGACACGGTCTCGCAAGGCTCTCGTCCCACTTGGTACAATTACAACAGCTCACACAAGAGCCAAGGGGTTTTGTGGGTTTTTCGAAACTACTAACTAGGAACAACCTATAACAAGCGCATAAGCGTTCTAACTAACCTAAACACTTCACAAAGCACCTACGCTAATCGCCGAGTGATTCTATTAAGCACTGGGTGTATGAGCACTTGGAAATGTCTATAACATGTGTTGGTGTGTTGCTTGGGCTCTCACACATTCAAAATGGCCGGTTGGGTGAGTATATATAGGCCTCAACCACAACTAGCCATTGGAGAGTAGACTGTTGTTGGGGTGGCACACCGGACAGTCCTACCAGCCAATAGTGCACCAACGGTGTGCCAACATTGCGCCAACAATGCGCCAATTGTGTGTTTACAATGGCTAGTTCTGACACTAACAGTGACAACTAGCCGTTACACTCATGGATGGACCGGTCCGCCAACTATGTACCAACAGTGCGCCAACGGTATACACAGGACAATCCGGTGCCTCCTCTCAGACATGGATCAAATAGAAGCTCTCTGTGTTGGTTGTCTGGTGCGCACAGGTTCTATCGATGAGCCAATTGTGTGCCACTGGTGCGCTAGCAGACAACCCATCTTCTAGGTCTCCTGTCTTTTGTTCTTGGGCTCCTTTGGTCTTGTGTCTTGGGACTTGTGCTGAATATTGGTAGGTCTTCTTAGAGTCTTTTCAAGTCTTTTTTTGAGGCGTTGCATCCTCAAAACCTCAGTCCAATCCTCTTTGTATCATGTGCACTACAAACACAACCACTAGCAAGCACATTAGTCCATAGGTTATATTGATCATCAAACACCAAAATCATTTAGTCGAATGGGCTCAGGTCCATTTTCCTTACAATTTGCTCATCCAACACAATGGTTCTAACATTATTCACAAATCTTATACATCTCTCATGTAGTTTCATAAACTATAAGAGAGATATCTAAGTTTTGTGAACAAATTTATTTTTACTTTTTCATATGAAGAAATAACCAAGATAAAAAATTATACATCTTGATAAGGTATACAACTTTATAGTTAAAATTTTTTTCATTTAAATTAATTTACTGCTTCAAAATATGATTTGAAAATTATCTTTACCTAGTGTAAAAAGAAAACACAAAACACTCGTTCTTTTGCGAGCGTAAAAAAACACAGAGCAAAGAGTTTCTTTGCCTAATGTCAGGAAAAAACACTCAGCAAAGAGTGTTTTATTTTACCGAGTGTTTTATGTTTGGCACTCGGCAAAGAGCTTATTTGCCAAGTGCCCGTAAAAACACTCGACAAATTACCCGGTAGTGAATTAGTTTTAGTTAAAAATGAATAGATTCAAATATGATCCAATCCTTAAATTTTATATTGTAAAATTTATAGTTCGTTACCACCCCTAGGTATGGTAATGATCTAGCAACCCGGACAAAGCTACAATTTTATGGCTAGTTTAAAAACTTTTTTTAGGGGGATTAGAGAAAATTGAGAAAAAATGAATGAAATTCCATATCAATACTCTCCACCCTCGGTAGAATTTGAGTTTTTCAAACAGGCCCTAAGAGCTTCTTGACAAGCCGGGGTAACCATGCAATATGTTTGCTTGTTGAGAGCCGCGTGCTCTAATTGATCTTAAAGAAGAATACTACGAGGACTTGTTCGGTTATTACTATACTAAATGGCTTGTATAGAATTGGGAAAAAATAGTAGCGATTTTGACTTACTATAAATTTAAACCCATCGAATTTCATTCAATCCACATGTATTGAAAATTTGGGATGAAATTGAACATGCCCTAAGGGCTTGTTCGTTTCACCGTTAATCCATGTGGATTGAGTGGTATTAAGTCGGTTTAAATCCACCATAAGTCAAAATCCATCCTGATACATTCCAATACACTCCAATCTATATAGAATTGGAATAACCGAACAAGGCTTAACATGAGTGGAGAAACTAGTGTTAAATTAAAGTTGAACCAACCATAGTATGTGGATGTGGATCCATGGTTCCAATCTTGTAGCTTGCAAAGCTGGCTCCGGTAGTGAACTGGGAGACGACGTGTACGGGCGGTCGGGAGCAACTGGTTGAAGCGGACACAAGTGCCAATGTGCCATTATAATTTAACGTCGCGCGGTCCTATCTGTAGTGTCGGTGGGTGAGGGTACGGGATTCGTTGAGCCCCCGAAGCACCAGCCATCCCTGCTCCGGTAATCACCGGTGCAGCCGTCCGAGCGCGATCCCCGCAGAGAGACGGACCGACACGAAAAGAAGCGGGAGTAAAGGCGGTGGAGTAATCTCCAAGCGTCATATTAATGGGGGAAATGGACTGGCGAGGCAGGCGGAACCGCACGCGGCAAGGTAGGCTTCTTTCTCCTCGTCCTTTCGCCGGCCGGCGGCCCTATCACCTAGGCACGGCGAGTCCGCCACTGCATGTGTCTGGGTGGACGCGGAGACGCCGGGGCCGGGCCAGCTATGCGCCACACAAGCAAGCGCCCGGGGTCGGGGCTTCGAGGGGGCTGCACTTTCGTGGACCACCACCGCCCCCCGCTCTGGTCCGGTGCGACGTGACCAGGAGTAGCTAGCTGTTCCGCCGGTGCCGGTATCCTCGCGCGGCTCGGTCTCGGCCCGTCGTCCCCAATCGCACACGATACGGCCATATGGGGTGCCTTTGTCACACAATAATACCCGAGGAAACAGAATGGACAACTCCGTCAGGTAGCGGAAACAAGCCAAATTAATGTCTTGTCGCTAACACTATTGATATAAATTTTAATAAAAAAAACATCCTCCAACAGCTTATCTATTTGGTTATCTATGTGTAATCATTTTCTATTTCGGATTTTTGGTTAGCTAGAAATAGAAAATAAAAAAGATTCTCTAGAGCATAAAAAGGACATAAAAACTGTGATTTTATATGAATTGCTATTTAAGTGATAATTTAGAGAATTTTTATTTTTATTTTAAAAAACTGGAGATGGTATGATATGTGGCGGTTCTCAGGGAAGGAAAGACCGAGAGTGTGTGCAAGTTGCAACATAGTTCCCACGTCAAGGTGCAGGGTGGAAGAAGCTGCCCAGCCTTTTGTTTTGTCGGCGACGGGATGAACAGGGACCAGAACGGGGGAGCTCGGCCGGTGGCTGCCTAGCTGCGAGGTGATCGCCGCTGTCTCGACGCAAAGGCTGCGGCAAGCTCAAGGCTGGACCGCCGCCGGACGCTCGCTTGCCGTGTGGTCCGTGCGTGGCTACAAAACGGGCATGGCGCGTGGCAGCGCCGTGAGTCACGAGTTCAACGGATATCTGTATCTCCGTCTGGGGGCGAATAATGTTCAGGGCTGTGTGTGTGTCGCAGATCCTGATCGCCGTACGGACGCAATAAAGGCGTGAGGATTACGCCTGGCCACGTACGTACACGAGTTGATAGGTAGGTTGATGTTGCAGCAACGCGCTGCGTAGCATATATATAAACAACAATCGGTGGTGGTAGCTGCCGAGCAGAGCCCTCCTGGCTAGCGTGCGTTGCGACGTCGAAATCGACGTGACGATCAGTGCAACAAATTGGCAACATATAAGTCCGGATCACACTTGGCAACTGTGTACTTGAAAGTGTATAGAGTCTCGGTCACATAGAAAAAAAAAAACCGCGGTATGTGTATGTGTGGTGTACGTACAAACTGGCAACCTGCTGTTTTGTTATACTTGTACCTCGTGAACACTGTTCATCTCATGTGAGGAACAGATAAACAAGCTCTCCGGAGACGGTCTGGACTGTATGGATACACCGAGAAACGTGACAGCGACCGAGCGACGAGGTACTGCCAGTGCCAGGTACGATGTATACGGCGCTGATTGGGTGCCTCGTACTCTCTATTACTCCTAAATTACTGACGTCTGATTCTTGCTTTATTTTTTTTTCAATCGATAAACAATATTCAGCTAATCAAAATTCAACGACAAGAATTCATGTTCAACTTTACAATCGGACATATTCTCATTCAGTTAGTTTATCTCCACTTTTAAACAGCTATAATAGCAATGGACACTCGTTCTCTTTCGGAAACCGCCTGTATATTTGGAGCTTCCCTACCACATACACTCGCTCACGCTCCGTACAGCTGACTCGGTCAAGGCCAGCCATCATGGCTGAATTCGACATGTCTCTGCCTTTCAGGGACCAGACCAGCAGGGTTGTGATTGTCCAACTCCAAATACAGAGTGCCATGCCATCGTATCGTATGCTCACGAGAGAAAGCAGGAGAGGTACAGGCCACCTGTACTGTACCCCTGCACGAGCGTGTCCACTGATCGCCCTCCACTCTTCTTTTGTACAGAGTCACGGATGCTCCCTATATAACAGGGCCCAGGCCAAAGCACGGACCACTCGGCCTGCCTGCATCACGTAGCTTAGCTACCACTCGCTAGCAGCGAAGAGTGACTCCGGCCGGCGGGCATTCTCTGCTGGTACACCAATAATCGAGGAGCAGCTACCGTGCGAGAGACAACAGAGCCAGAGGCCGCCCGGGCCCGGCCGGCCAGTACAGAGAACCAAACTAGTGCCAAACCGACAGAACACGCCTGTGATCGGTAGGTCTACACCACCGACACTTGGCCATGAGCACGGCCACGGACGCCGTCCCGGTCGCCGTGGCGCCGGCGAAGCGCCCGCCCGTCAACAAGTACGCCTTCGCCTGCGCCCTGCTCGCCTCCATGAACTCCGTCCTCCTCGGCTATGGTACGTTCGGTTGTTCCACTACGGATGTACGTGCATTTCATTTCGCCTCGCCTCGCCTAGCGGGCGTGCAAGCATGCACGTAATTAACAAAGCTGCTAGATGAGACACTCTCTTACAGTACTACGCTAACGTTCTCTTCTCTGACTAATGAATGATGACTGTGCGTTCTTCGTCGGCCATCTCGATCCACCGAGCAGACATCTCGGTGATGAGCGGCGCGCAGCTGTTCATGAAGGAGGACCTCAAGATCACGGACACGCAGATCGAGATCCTCGCCGGCGTCATCAACATCTACTCGCTGTTCGGCTCCCTCGCCGCCGGCCTCACCTCCGACTGGCTCGGCCGCCGCTACACCATGGTGCTCGCGGCCGCCATCTTCTTCACGGGCGCGCTCCTCATGGGCTTCGCCCCGGGCTACGGGTTCCTCATGGTGGGCCGCTTCGTGGCCGGCATCGGCGTCGGCTTCGCGCTCATGATCGCCCCCGTCTACACCGCCGAGGTGGCGCCCACCTCGGCGCGCGGCTTCCTCACCTCCTTCCCGGAGGTGTTCAACAACTTCGGCATCCTCCTCGGGTACGTCTCCAACTTCGCCTTCGCGCGCCTCCCCGTCCACCTCAGCTGGCGCGCCATGTTCCTGGTCGGCGCCGTGCCGCCCGTCTTCCTGGGCGTCGCCGTCCTCGCCATGCCGGAGTCCCCCCGCTGGCTCGTCATGCGGGGCCGCATCGACGACGCGCGCCGCGTGCTGCAGAAGACCTCCGACTCCCCCGCCGAGGCCGAGGAGCGCCTGCTCGACATCAAGAAGGTGGTCGGCATCCCCGAGGGCGTGTCCGACGCCGACGACGTGGCCGCCATCGTCCGAGCCAGCGGCAAGGGCTCGTCGTCGTCGCGCCACGACGGGGTGTGGAAGGAGCTTCTCATCAACCCTTCCCGCCCCGTGCGCCGCATGCTCATGGCGGGGCTCGGGCTCATGTTCATCCAGCAGGCCACGGGCGTGGACTGCGTGGTCATGTACAGCCCGCGGGTGTTCGAGCGGGCGGGCATCAAGTCCAAGACCAACTCGCTGGGCGCGTCCATGGCGGTGGGCGCGTGCAAGACCTTCTTCATACCCATCTCGACGCTGCTGCTGGACCGCATCGGCCGGCGGCCACTGCTGCTGGCGAGCGGCGGCGGGATGGCCATCTTCCTCTTCACGCTGGCCACGTCCCTGCACATGATGGACCGGCGCCCCGAGGGGGAGGCCACCGCGCTGGGCGCGGTCAGCATCGCGGCCATGCTGTCGTTCGTGGCGTCGTTCGCGTCCGGGCTGGGCCCCGTCGCCTGGGTCTACTGCTCCGAGATCTACCCGCTGCGGCTGCGCGCGCAGGCCGCCGCCATCGGCACGGGGCTGAACCGGATCATGAGCGGCGCCACCACCATGTCCTTCCTCTCGCTCTCCAACACCATCACCATCGCCGGCAGCTTCTACCTCTACGCCTGCATCGCCGCCGCAGGGTGGGTGTTCATGTACTTCTTCCTGCCGGAGACGATGGGCAAGAGCCTGGAGGACACCGTGAAGCTCTTCGGCAAGGACGCGGACGACGAGAACGTCAGCGACATCCGTCGTCACGTGCCCACTAAGAAGCCGTCTACTGAGCTGAGTGCTCAGCAGTCAGCACTGATCGAGTAATGTGCTACGCAACACGTGTCCTCCCGAGTGTGGCCGAAGCTTATGTTCCGTAAAGCTTCGATGATGTAGTATTAGTATTTTGTGTGTCGGAACTGTGGTGAATCTCTGTATATCCCGCGCCTCTTTTGTTTATTAGATTTGTACATTTTTTTTGTTGATCTCGTGGCGCGGTGCGTGTGCGTAGAAAAAAATATTATTAAAAATATCTATCTCTGCGCCAACATGTATGTATTTCTGAAAAACATGTACCCTACATACTATTATATTTACTACGTCCAACCAAGATAACTTAGCGCAGTAAAAGAACAATCCATATAACGAAAGTAGTCAAATGTTATTGGACCTATTTGGTTTAGCTTTTTTCTGACCAGCTTTTCTGAAAATCTGGCTGTAGGGAGAATCTGGCTGTGGGGAGAATCTGAGTATCATTACGATTACGTGTGAAGGAAGATAAACTTATTCATAGGGCTCAGGATCTAGAAAGTGACGGATTACTACTATTACAACGACTCAACCGATTAGGCCATGTTTGACATTATAGTATTTTTACAGTTTTGAAATAATACTATGGTATTTGATGATACTATAGTATTGGAGCTCAAAAGGTGTTTGGTTTGTACAGTCAAAACTCAGTTTTAAATATCATGGTTTATCCAAAACTGTGGTATTTTTGGAGTTTTTGAAACTCCACTCAGGATCTCAGTTTTCTTCTCTTCTCTCTACATATACTTTGTTTTTCCAATAGAACCAAACAGATCTCGGTTTTGAGTAATACTGTAGTTTTACTGTGGTAAAGTGAAAGTCGCCTAGAGGGGGGGGTGAATAGGGCGAAATTGAAATTCTCAAAAATAATCACAACTACAAGCCGGGTTAGCGTTAGAAATATAATAGAGTCCGCGAGAGAGGGCGCAAAACAAATCGCAAGCGAATAAGGAGTGTGGCACGCAGATTTGTTTTACCGAGGTTCGGTTCTCGCAAACCTACTCCCCGTTGAGGAGGCCACAAAGGCCGGGTCTCTTTCAACCCTTACCCTCTCTCAAACGGTCCCTCTGACCGAGTGAGCTTTCTCTTCTCAATCACTTGGAACACAAAGTTCCCATAAGGACCACCACAAGATTGGTGTCTCTTGCCTCAATTACAAGTGAGTTTGATCGCAAGAAAGAATCAAGAAAGAAGAAAGCAATCCAAGCGCAAGAGCTCGAAAGAACACAAGCAAATCTCTCTCACTAGTCACTAGGGCGTTGTGTGGAGTTTGGAGAGGATTTGATCTCTTTGGTGTGTCTAGAATTGAATGCTAGAGCTCTTGTAAGTAGTTGGGAAGTGGAAAACTTGGATGACTTGAATGTGGGGTGGTTGGGGGTATTTATAGCCCCAACCACCAAACTAGCCGTTTGGTGCAGGCTGGCTATCGTATGGTGCACCGGACAGTCCGGTGCATACCGGACAGTCCGGTGCGCCAGCCACGTCACCAAAGCCGTTAGGTTCCGACCGTTGGAGCTCTGACTTCTGGGCCCGCCTGGATGTCCGGTGGCGCACCGGACACGTACTGTAGGATGTCCGGTGCGCCAGCATGGGCGTGCCTGATCTCTGCGCGCGCTGGCGCGCATTTAATGCGTCGCAGGTAGCCGTTGGCGCCAGAAGTAGCCGTTGCCCTGCTGTTACATCGGACAGTCCGGTGTACACCGGACGGTCTGGTGAATTATAGCGGAGCAGCTGAAATGAATTCCCGAGGCTGGCGAGTTCCTGAGGCCGCTCTTCCTTGGAGCACCGGACATGTCCGGTGTACACCGGTCAGTCCGGTGAATTATAGTGGAGTTGCCTCTGGAATTTCCCGAAGGTGACGAGTTTGGAGTTGGAGTCCTCTGGTGCACCGGACATGTCCGGTGGCACACCGGACAGTCCGGTGCGCTAGACCAGAGGTGCCTTCGGTTGTCCATTTGCTCTTTTGTTGATCCCAATACTTGGTCTTTTTATTGGCTAAGTGTGAACCTTTGGCACCTGTATAACTTATACACTAGAGCAAACTAGTTAGTCCAAATATTTGTGTTGGGCAATTCAACCACCAAAATTAATTAGGGACTAGGTGTAAGCCTAATTCCCTTTCAATCTCCCCCTTTTTGGTGATTGATGCCAACACAAACCAAAGCAAATATAAAAGTGCATAATTGAACTAGTTTGCATAATGTAAGTGCAAAGGTTGCTTGGAATTGAGCCAATATAGATACTTACAAGATATGCATGGATTGTTTCTTTATAATTAACATTTTGGACCACACTTGCACCACATGTTTTGTTTTTGCAAGTTATTTTTATAAATCCTTTTCAAAGTTCTTTTGCAAAATAGTCAAAGGTAAATGAACAAGATTTTGCAAAGCATTTTCAAGTTTTGAAATTGTCTCCCTTTGTTCCAAATGCTTTTCCTTTGACTAAACAAAACTCCCCCTCAAATAAATTCTCCTCTTAGTGTTCAAGAGGGTTTTAAGATATCAATTTTGAAAATACTACTTTCTCCCCCTTTAGAACACAAAGAAGTACCAATTTGAAATTTACCAATGAAAAATCATCAATTTTTAGAATTAGGGTGGTGGTGCGGTCCTTTTGCTTTGGGCCAATACTTTCTCCCCCTTTGGCATGAATCGCCAAAAACGGATACTTGGAATGAAATATAGGCCCTTTGCTAACTACTTTCTCCCCTTTGGCAAATAAACATAAGAGTGAAGATTATACCAAAGACGGAGAGTG
Organism: Zea luxurians; assembly: GCA_029449295.1. Classification (NCBI taxonomy): domain Eukaryota; kingdom Viridiplantae; phylum Streptophyta; class Magnoliopsida; order Poales; family Poaceae; genus Zea; species Zea luxurians. Next base: position 113,046,185 of record JAOPSE010000007.1, read on the forward strand.
ATGCGGAGCGTCGGCGAAGGATGAGTAGAAGAGTGGAGTGGAAGCCTTGTCTTCGCCGAAGACTCCAATTCCCTTTCAATATGCCTATGACTTGGTTTGAAATACACTTGAAAACACATTAGTCATAGCATATATAAAAGAGACATGATCAAAGGTATACTTATGAGCTATGTGTGCAAGTTTAGCAAAAGAAATTCCTAGAATCAAGAATATTGAGCTCATGCCTAAGTTTGGTAAAAGTTTGTTCATCAAGTGGCTTGGTAAAGATATCGGCTAATTGATCTTTAGTATTAATGTATGCAATCTCGATATCCCCCTTTTGTTGGTGATCCCGAAGAAAATGATACCGAATGGCTATGTGTTTAGTGCGGCTATGCTCAACGGGATTATCCGCCATGCGGATTGCACTCTCATTATCACATAGAAGAGGAACTTTGGTTAATTTGTAACCATAGTCCCGCAGGGTTTGCCTCATCCAAAGCAATTGCGCGCAACAGTGGCGTGCAGCAATATACTCGGCTTCGGCGGTAGAAAGAGCGACCGAATTTTGCTTCTTTGAAGCCCAAGACACCAAGGATCTTCCCAAGAACTGGCAAGTCCCCGATGTGCTCTTCTTATTGATTTTGCACCCCGCCCAATCGGCATCCGAATAACCAATCAAATCAAAAGTGGATCCCCGAGGGTACCATAGCCCAAACTTAGGAGTATAAGCCAAATATCTCAAGATTCGTTTTACGGCCGTAAGGTGGGATTCCTTAGGGTCGGCTTGGAATCTTGCACACATGCAAACGGAAAGCATAATGTCCGGTCGAGATGCACATAAATAAAGCAATGAACCAATCATCGACCGGTATACCTTTTGATCGACAGATTTACCTCCCGAGTCGAGGTCGAGATGCCTATTTGTTCCCATGGGTGTCTTGATGGGCTTGGCATCCTTCATTCCAAACTTGCTTAGAATGTCTTGAGTATACTTCGTTTGGCTAATGAAGGTGCCCTCTTGGAGTTGCTTGACTTGGAATCCTAGAAAATACTTCAACTACCCCATCATAGACATCTCGAATTTTTGTGTCATGATCCTACTAAATTCTTCACAAGTAGATTCGTTAGTAGACCCAAATATGATATCATCAACATAAATTTGGCATACAAACAAATCATTGTCAAGAGTTTTAGTGAATAAAGTAGGATCGGCCTTGCCGACTTTGAAGCCATTAGCAATAAGGAAATCTCTAAGGCATTCATACCGTGCTCTTGGGGCTTGCTTGAGCCCATAAAGCGCCTTAGAGAGCCTATAAACATGGTTAGGGTACTCACTATCTTCAAAGCCGGGAGGTTGCTCAACATAGACCTCCTCCTTGATTGGTCCATTGAGGAAGGCACTCTTCACGTCCATTTGATAAAGCTTGAAGCCATGGTAAGTAGCATAGGCCAATAATATGCGAATGGACTCAAGCCTAGCTACGGGTGCATAGGTTTCACCAAAATCCAAACCTTCGACTTTTGAATACCCCTTGGCCACGAGTCGAGCTTTGTTCCTTGTCACCACACCATGCTCGTCTTGCTTGTTGCGGAAGACCCACTTGGTCCCTACAACATTTTGATTAGGACGTGGAACTAAATGCCATACCTCGTTCCTAGTGAAGTTGTTGAGCTCCTCTTGCATCACCATCACCCAATCCGAATCTTGTAGTGCTTCCTCTACCCTGTGTGGCTCAATAGAGGAAACAAAAGAGTAATGCTCACAAAAATGTGCAACACGAGATCGAGTGGTTACCCCCTTATGAATGTCGCCGAGGATGGTGTCGACGGGGTGATCTCGTTGGATTGCTTGGTGGACTCTTGGGTGTGGCGGCCTTGGTTCTTCATCCTCCTTGTCTTCATTATTTGCATCTCCCCCTTGATCATTGCCGTCATCTTGAGGTGGCTCATCTCTTTGATCTTGTCCTTCATCAACTTGAGCTTCGTCCTCATTTTGAGTTGGTGGAGATGCTTGCGTGGAGGAGGATGGTTGATCTTGTGCATGTGGAGGCTCTTCGGATTCCTTAGGACACACATCCCCAATGGACATGTTCCTTAGCGCGATGCACGGAGCCTGTTCTTCACCTATCTCATCAAGATCAACTTGCTCTACTTGAGAGCCGTTAGTCTCATCAAACACAACGTCAAAAGAAACTTCAACAAGTCCCGAGGACTTGTTAAAGACTCTATATGCCCTTGTGTTTGAGTCATATCCTAGTAAAAAGCCTTCTACAGTTTTAGGAGCAAATTTAGATTTTCTACCTCTTTTGACAAGAATAAAACATTTGCTACCAAAAACTCTAAAATATGAAATATTTGGCTTTTTACCGGGTAGGAGTCCATAGGATGTCTTCTTGAGGATTCGGTGTAGATATAACCGGTTGATGGCGTAGCAGGCGGTGTTGACCGCCTCGGCCCAAAACCGATCCGGTGTCTTGTACTCATCAAGCATGGTTCTTGCCATGTCCAATAGAGTTCGATTCTTCCTCTCCACTACACCATTTTGTTGTGGAGTGTAGGGAGAAGAGAACTCATGCTTGATGCCCTCTTCCTCAAGGAAGCTTTCAATTTGAGAGTTCTTGAACTCCGTCCCGTTGTCGCTTCTAATTTTCTTGATCCTTAAGCCGAACTCATTTTGAGCCCGTCTCAAGAATCCCTTTAAGGTTTCTTGGGTATGTGATTTTTCCTGCAAAAAGAACACCCAAGTGAAGCGAGAATAATCATCCACAATAACTAGACTGTACTTACTCCCGCCGATGCTTATGTAAGCGATCGGGCCGAATAGGTCCATGTGTAGGAGCTCCAGTGGCCTGTCACTTGTCATGATGTTCTTGTGTGGATGATGAGTGCCAACTTGCTTCCCGGCTTGGCATGCGCTACAAATCCTGTCTTTCTCAAAATGAACATTTGTTAGTCCTAAAATGTGTTCTCCCTTTAGAAGCTTATGAAGATTCTTCATTCCAACATGAGCTAGTCGGCGGTGCCAGAGCCAACCCAAGTTAGTCTTAGCAACTAAGCAAGTGTCAAGTTCAGCTCTATCAAAATCTACCAAGTATAGCTGACCCTCTAACACTCCCTTAAATACTATTGAATCATCACTTCTTCTAAACACAGTGACACCTACATCAGTAAATAGACAGTTGTAGCCCATTTGACATAATTGCGAAACGGAAAGCAAATTGTAATCTAAAGAGTCTACAAGAAAAACATTGGAAATGGAATGGTCAGGAGATATAGCTATTTTACCCAAACCTTTGACCAAACCTTGATTTCCATCCCCGAATGTGATAGCTCGTTGGGGATCTTGGTTTTTCTCATATGAGGAGAACATCTTCTTCTCCCCTGTCATGTGGTTTGTGCACCCGCTGTCGAGTATCCAACTTGAGCCCCCGGATGCATAAACCTACAAAACAATTTTAGTTCTTGACTTTAGGTACCCAAATGATTTTGGGTCCTTTGGCATTAGAAACAAGAACTTTGGGTACCCAAACACAAGTCTTGGAGCCCTTGTGTTTGCCCCCAACAAACTTGGCAACTACCTTGCCGGATTTGTTAGTAAGCACATAAGATGCATCAAAAGTCTTAAATGAAATGTTATGATCATTTGATGCATTAGGAGTTTTCTTTCTAGGCAACTTGGCACGGGTTGGTTGCCTAGAGCTAGATGTCTCACCCTTATACATAAAAGCATGATTAGGGCCAGAGTGAGACTTCCTAGAATGAGTTCTCCTAATTTTGCTCTCAGGATAACCGGCAGGGTACAAAATGTAACCCTCGTTATCCTGAGGCATGGGAGCCTTGCCCTTAACAAAGTTAGACAAATTTTTAGGAGGTGCATTAAGTTTGACATTGTCTCCCCTTTGGAAGCCAATGCCATCCTTGATGCCAGGGCGTCTCCCATTATAGAGCATACTTCTAGCAAATTTAAACTTTTCATTTTCTAAGTTATGCTCGGCAATTTTAGCATCTAATATTGCTATATGATCATTTTGTTGTTTAATTAAGGCCATGTGATCATGAATAGCATTGATATCAACATCTCTACATCTATCACAAATAGACACATGCTCAATAGTAGATGTAGAGGGTTTGCAAGAATTAAGTTCAACAATCTTAGCACGCAAAATATCATTGTTATCTCTAAGATTGGAAATTGTAACATTGCAAACATCTAATTCTTTAGCCTTAGCAATCAAATTTTCATTTTCTACTCTAAGGCTAGCAAGAGAATCATTCAATTCCTTAATCTTAGCAAGCAAATCATCATTATCATTTCTAAGATTGGGAATTAAAGCATCACAAACATGAGAATCAACCTTAGCAATTAATTTAGCATTTTCATTTCTAAGGTTGTTAATAGTGTCATGGCATGTGCTTAGCTCAGTAGATAATTTCTCACATTTTTCTACCTCTAGAGCATAAGCATTCTTAACCTTAACATGTTTCTTGTTTTCTTTGATTAGAAAATCCTCTTGGGAATCCAAAAGGTCATCTTTTTCATGAATAGCACTAATCAATTCATTTAATTTTTCCTTTTGTTCCATGTTAAGGTTGGCAAAAAGGGTACGCAAGTTATCCTCCTCATCACTAGCATTATTATCACCAGAAGACTCATATTTAGTGGAGGATTTGGATTTAACCTTCTTCTTTTTGCCGTCCTTTGCCATGAGGCATTTGTGGCCGACGTTGGGGAAGAGGAGTCCCTTGGTGACGGCGATGTTGGTGGCGTCCTCGTCGTCGGAAGAGGAGTCGGTGGAGCTCTCGTCGGAGTTCCACTCGCGGCACACGTGGGCATCGCCGCCCCTCTTCTTGTGGTACCTCTTCTTTTCTCTCCTCTTGCCCTTCTTGTCGTTATCCCTGTCACTATCACTTGATAATGGACATTTAGCAATAAAGTGACCGGGCTTACCACACTTGTAGCAAACCTTCTTGGAACGGGATTTGTAGTCCTTCCCCTTCCGTTGCTTGAGGATTTGCCGAAAGCTTTTGATGATTAAAGCCATCTCCTCATTGTCGAGCTTGGAGGCGTCAATTGGTTGTCTACTCGGTGTAGACTCCTCCTTCTTCTCCTCCGTCGCCTTAAAGGCCACCGGTTGTGCCTCGGACGTGGAGGGTTCATCAAGCTCGTTGATCTTCTTTGAGCCTTTAATCATACATTCAAAGCTCACAAAATTCCCGATTACTTCCTCGGGAGTCATTAGTGTATATCTAGGATTACCACGAATTAATTGAACTTGAGTGGGGTTAAGGAAAATAAGTGATCTTAAAATAACCTTAACCACCTCGTGGTCATCCCATTTCTTGCTCCCGAGGTTGCGCACTTGGTTCACCAAGGTTTTGAGACGGTTGTACATATCTTGTGGCTCCTCCCCTTGGCGAAGACGGAAGCGACCGAGCTCCCCCTCGATCGTTTCCTGCTTGGTGATCTTGGTGAGTTCATCACCCTCGTGCGCGGTCTTGAGAAGGTCCCAAATCTCCTTTGCATTCTTCAACCCTTGCACCTTGTTGTATTCCTCCTTACTTAGAGAGGCGAGGAGTATGGTTGTAGCTTGAGAGTTGAAGTGCTCGATTTGGGCCACTTCGTCCGTATCATAATCTTCATCCCCTATGGATGGTACCTGTGCTCCAAACTCAACAACATTCCATATACTTTTGTGGAGTGAGGTTAGATGAAATTTCATTAAATCACTCCACCTAGCGTAATCTTCGCCATCAAAGGTTGGCGGTTTGCCTAATGGAACGGAAAGTAATGGACTATGTCTAGATGTACGAGGATAGTGTAAGGGGATCTTACTAAACTTCTTGCGCTCTTGGCGCTTAGAAGTTACGGATGGCGCATCGGAGTCGGAGGTCGATGTTGATGAAGTGTCGGTCTCGTAGTAGACCACCTTCCTCATCCTCTTGTGCTTGTCCCCACTCCGATGCGGCTTGTGGGAAGAGGATTTTTCCTTCTTCTCTTTGTGGTGAGAAGAGGAAGATCTTTTCTCCTTCCGTTTGGAGGAGTCCTTCTTCTCCTTCCTCTTGGTGCAGGACTCTTCCGATGAAGTGCTCCCGTGGCTCGTAGTGGGCTTGTCGCCGGTCTCCATCTCCCTCTTGGTGTGATCTCCCGACATCACTTCGAGCGGTTAGGCTCTAATGAAGCACCGGGCTTTGATACCAATTTAAAGTCGCCTAGAGGGAGGGTGAATAGGGCGAAACTGAAATTCTCAAAAATAATCACAACTACAAGCCGGGTTAGCGTTAGAAATATAATAGAGTCCGCGAGAGAGGGCACAAAACAAATCGCAAGCGAATAAGGAGTGTGGCATGCAGATTTGTTTTACCGAGGTTCGGTTCTCGCAAACCTACTCCCCGTTGAGGAGGCCACAAAGGCCGGGTCTCTTTCAACCCTTACCCTCTCTCAAACGGTCCCTCTGACCGAGTGAGCTTTCTCTTCTCAATCACTTGGAACACAAAGTTCCCACAAGGACCACCACAAGATTGGTGTCTCTTGCCTCAATTACAAGTGAGTTTGATCGCAAGAAAGAATCAAGAAAGAAGAACGCAATCCAAGCGCAAGAGCTCGAAAGAACACAAGCAAATCTCTCTCACTAGTCACTAGGGCGTTGTGTGGAGTTTGGAGAGGATTTGATCTCTTTGGTGTGTCTAGAATTGAATGCTAGAGCTCTTGTAAGTAGTTGGGAAGTGGAAAACTTGGATGACTTGAATGTGGGGTGGTTGGGGGTATTTATAGCCCCAACCACCAAACTAGCCGTTTGGTGCAGGCTGGCTGTCGTATGGTGCACCGGACAGTCCGGTGCACACCGGACAGTCCGGTGCGCCAGCCACGTCACCAAAGCCGTTAGGTTCCAACCGTTGGAGCTCTGACTTCCGGGCCCGCCTGGATGTCCGGTGGCGCACCGGACACGTACTATAGGATGTCCGGTGCGCCAGCATGGGCGTGCCTGACCTCTGCGCGCGCTAGCGCGCATTTAATGCGTCACAGGTAGCCGTTGGCGCCAGAAGTAGCCGTTGCCCTGCTGTTACACCGGACAGTCCGGTGTACACCGGACAGTCCGGTGAATTATAGCGGAGCAGCTGAAATGAATTCCCGAGGCTGGCGAGTTCCTGAGGCCGCTCTTCCTTGGAGCACCGGACATGTCCGGTGTACACCGGTCAGTCCGGTGAATTATAGTGGAGTTGCCTCTGGAATTTCCCGAAGGTGACGAGTTTGGAGTTGGAGTCCTCTGGTGCACCGGACATGTCCGGTGGCACACCGGACAGTCCGGTGCGCTAGACTAGAGGTGCCTTCGGTTGTCCTTTTGCTCTTTTGTTGAACCCAATACTTGGTCTTTTTATTGGCTAAGTGTGAACCTTTGGCACCTGTATAACTTATACACTAGAGCAAACTAGTTAGTCCAAATATTTGTGTTGGGCAATTCAACCACCAAAATTAATTAGGGACTAGGTGTAAGCCTAATTCCCTTTCATAAAGCAATACCGTAGTATTTATGTCATGTACAATTATAAACTATGGTATCTTAAAACTATAGTATTTTAAAACTGTATTCCCAAACAGGCCCTTATGTGTTTATGTTGATTTTGGATGGTTTTTGCCCCAATAAATTTTATAGAAGCTGGCTGAAAAGCTGAGCGTTTGGCAGTCCGCAGCAGCTTTTGGTAGCCAAAAGCTGCCAGAAGCCGAAACAAACAGACCCATTATACCTGGAGCAACAATAACACATTCACCATCATCAACATCACAATAATAGTAGTAGTGTCTTCATGCTATACACACATATGAGGATGATATGTCGCGACGTCAGAGAGAAATGACAACGGTGTCTTGACCGCCCGTAACCCTAAGGAGAGAGACGATGATTTCTAGAACACACCAACCCCTTCACATAAATAGTGTGTTGCTAATACATTTTTATCCTAAAGACCCATTAGCGTTTTCATGGATCATGATTGCCTCTTGAGTAATATTTCAATAATCTTTACTTGCACTAGAGTCAAACATCTATGCAACTGTTCGAACCCCTTAGCTATGTGACACGTGAAAGTCGCCTAGAGGGGGGGTGAATAGGGCGAAACTGAAATTCTCAAAAATAATCACAACTACAAGCCGGGTTAGCGTTAGAGATATAATAGAGTCCACGAGAGAGGGTGCAAAACAAATCGCAAGCGAATAATGAAGTGAGACACGCGGATTTGTTTTACCGAGGTTCAGTTCTCTCAAACCTACTCCCCGTTGAGGAGGCCACAAAGGCCGGGTCTCTTTCAACCCTTACCCTCTCTCAAACGGTCCCTCGGACCGAGTGAGCTTTCTCTTCTCAATCACTTGGAACACAAAGTTCTTACAAGGACCACCACAAGTTTGGTGTCTCTTGCCTCAATTACAAGTGAGTTTGATCGCAATGAATGAATCAAGAAAGAAGAAAGCAATCCAAGCGCAAGAGCTCGAAAGAACACAAGCAAATCTCTCTCACTAATCACTAGGGCGTTGTGTGGAATTTGGAGAGGATTTGATCTCTTTGGCGTGTCTAGAATTGAATGCTAGAGCTCTTGTAAGTAGTTGGGAAGTGGAAAACTTGGATGACTTTGAATGTGGGGTGGTTGGGGGTATTTATAGCCCCAACCACCAAACTAGCCGTTTGGTGAGGCTGTCTGTTCGATGGTGCACCGGACAGTCCGGTGCACACCGGACATGTCCGATGCGACAGCCACGTCACCAATGCCGTTGGGTTCCGACCGTTGGAGCTCTGACTTCTGGGCCCGCCTGGATGTCCGGTGGCGCACCGGACATGTACTGTAGATTGTCCGGTGCGCCAGTATGGGCATGCCTGACCTCTGCGCGCGCAGCGCGCGCATTTAATGCGTCGCAGGTAGCCGTTGGCGCCGAAATAGCCGTTGCCCCGTTGTTACACCGGACAGTCCGGTGTACACCGGACAGTCCGGTGTACACCGGACAGTCCGGTGAATTTTAGCGGAGCAGCTGAAATGAATTCCCGAGGCTGGCAAGTTCCGGAGGCCGCTCTTCCTTGGAGCACCGGACATGTCCGGTGTACACCGGACAGTCCGGTGAATTATAGCGGAGTTGCCTCTGGAATTTCCCGAAGGTGACGAGTTTGGAGTTGGAGTCCTCTGGTGCACCGGACATGTCCGGTGGCACACCGGACAGTCCGGTGCGCCAGACCAGAGGTTCCTTCGGTTGTCCCTTGCTCCTTTGTTTGAAGCCAATACTTGGTCTTTTTATTGGCTAAGTGTGAACCTTTGGCACCTGTATAACTTATACACTAGAGCAAACTCGTTAGTCCAATATTTGTGTTGGGCAATTCAACCACCAAAATTAATTAGGGACTAGGTGTAAGCCTAATTCCCTTTCAATCTCCCCCTTTTTGGTGATTGATGCCAACACAAACCAAAGCAAATATAAAAGTGCATAAATGAACTAGTTTGCATAATGTAAGTGCAAAGGTTGCTTGGAATTGAGCCAATATAAATACTTACAAGATATGCATGGATTGTTTCTTTATAATTAACATTTTGGACCACGCTTGCACCACAAGTTTTGTTTTTGCAAATTCTTTTGTAAATTCTTTTCAAAGTCCTTTTGCAAGATAGTCAAAGGTAAATGAATAAGATTTTGAGAAGCATTTTCAAGATTTGAAATTCTCCCCTTGTTTCAAATGCTTTTCCTTTGACTAAACAAAACTCCCCCTCAAATAAATTCTCCTCTTAGTGTTCAAGAGGGTTTTAAGATATCAAGTTTTAAAAATACTACTTGCTCCCCCTTTAGAACACAAAGAGATACCAATTTGAAATTTTCCAATTGAAAACCATTAATTTTAAAATTAGGGTGGTGGTGCGGTCCTTTTGCTTTGGGCCAATACTTTCTCCCCCTTTGGCATGAATCGCCAAAAACGGATACTTTGAGTGAGATATAAGCCCTTACTAACTACTTTCTCCCCCTTTGGCAAATAAGACAAAAGAGTGAAGATTATACCAAAGACGGAGAGTGATGCGGAGCGACGGCGAAGGATGAGTAGTAGAGTGGAGTGGAAGCCTTTGTCTTCGCCGAAGACTCCAATTCCCTTTCAATATACCTATGACTTGGTTTGAAATACACTTGAAAACACATTAGTCATAGCATATATCAAGGAGACATGATCAAAGGTATACTTATGAGCTATGTGTGCAAGTTTAGCAAAAGAAATTCCTAGAATCAAGAATATTGAGCTCATGCCTAAGTTTGGTAAAAGATTGTTCATCAAGTGGCTTGGTAAAGATATCAGCTAATTGATCTTTAGTGTTAATGTATGAAATCTCGATATCCCCCTTTTGTTGGTGATCCCGAAGAAAATGATACCGAATGGCTATGTGTTTAGTGCGGCTATGCTCAACGGGATTATCCGCCATGCGGATTGCACTCTCATTATCACATAGAAGAGGAACTTTGGTTAATTTGTAACCATAGTCCCGCAGGGTTTGCCTCATCCAAAGTAATTGCGCGCAACAATGGCCTGCGGCAATATACTCAACTTCGACGGTAGAAAGAGCAACCGAATTTTGCTTCTTTGAAGCCCAAGATACCAAGGATCTTCCCAAGAACTGGCAAGTCCCCGATGTGTTCTTCCTATTAATCTTACACCCTGCCCAATCGGCATCCGAATAACCAATTAAATCAAATGTGGATCCCCGAGGGTACCAAAGCCCAAACTTAGGAGTATAAGCCAAATATCTCAAGATTCGTTTTACGGCCGTAAGGTGTGATTCCTTAGGGTCGGATTGGAATCTTGCACACATGCAAACGGAAAGCATAATGTCCGGTCGAGATGCGCATAAATAAATCAATGAACCAATCATCGACCGGTATACCTTTTGATCGACGGATTTACCTCCCGTGTCGAGGTCGAGATGCCCATTGGTTCCCATGGGTGTCTTGATGGGCTTGGCATCCTTCATTCCAAACTTGGTTAGAATGTCTTGAGTGTACTTCGTTTGGCAAATGAAGGTGCCCTCTTGGAGTTGCTTGACTTGGAATCCTAGAAAATACTTCAACTCCCCCATCATAGACATCTCGAATTTTTGTGTCATGATCCTACTAAATTCTTCACATGTAGATTCGTTAGTAGACCCAAATATGATATCATCAACATAAATTTGGCATACGAACAAATCATTGTCAAGAGTTTTAGTGAACAAAGTAGGATCGGCCTTGCCGACTTTGAAGCCATTAGCAATAAGGAAATCTCTAAGGCATTCATACCATGCTCTTGGGGCTTGCTTGAGCCCATAAAGCACCTTAGAGAGCCTATAGACATGGTTAGGGTACTCACTATCTTCAAAGCCGGGAGGTTGCTCAACATAGACCTCCTCCTTGATCGGTCCGTTGAGGAAGGCACTCTTCACGTCCATTTGGTAAAGCTTGAAGCCATGGTAAGTAGCATAGGCTAATAATATGCGAATTGACTCAAGCCTAGCTACGGGTGCATAGGTTTCACCGAAATCCAAACCTTCGACTTGGGAGTATCCCTTGGCCACAAGTCGAGCTTTGTTCCTAGTCACCACACCATGCTCGTCTTGCTTGTTGCGGAAGACCCACTTGGTTCCTACAACATTTTGATTAGGACGTGGAACTAAATGCCATACCTCGTTCCTCGTGAAGTTGTTGAGCTCCTCTTGCATCACCATCACCCAATCCGAATCTTGTAGTGCTTCCTCTACCCTGTGTGGCTCAATAGAGGAAACAAAAGAGTAATGCTCACAAAAATGTGCAACACGAGATCGAGTGGTTACCCCCTTATGAATGTCGCCGAGGATGGTGTCGACAGGGTGATCTCGTTGTATTGCTTGGTGGACTCTTGGGTGTGGCGGCCTTGGTTGTTCATCCTCCTTGTCTTCATCATTTGCATCTCCCCCTTGATCATCGCCGTCATCTTGAGGTGGCTCATTTCTTTGATCTTCCCTTTCATCAACTTGAGCCTCGTCCTCATTTTGAGTTGGTGGGGATGCTTGCGTGGAGGAGGGTGGTTGATCTTGTGCATGTGGAGGCTCTTCGGATTCCTTAGGATACACATCTCCAATGGACATGTTCCTTAGCGCTATGCATGGAGCCTGTTCTTCACCTATCTCATTAAGATCAACTTGCTCTACTTGAGAGCCGTTAGTCTCATCAAACACGACGTCACAAGAAACTTCAACAAGTCCTGAGGACTTGTTAAAGACTCTATATGCCCTTGTGTTTGAGTCATATCCTAGTAAAAAGCCTTCTACAGTTTTAGGAGCAAATTTAGATTTTCTACCTCTTTTGACAAGAATAAAACATTTGCTACCAAAAACTCTAAAATATGAAATATTGGGCTTTTTACCGGTTAGGAGTTCATAGGATGTCTTCTTGAGGATTCGGTGTAGATATAATCGGTTGATGGCGTAGCAAGCGGTGTTGACCGCCTCGGCCCAAAACCGATCCGGTGTCTTGTACTCATCAAGCATGGTTCTTGCCATGTCCAATAGAGTTCTATTCTTCCTCTCCACTACACCATTTTGTTGTGGAGTGTAGGGAGAAGAGAACTCGTGCTTGATGCCCTCCTCCTCAAGAAAGCCTTCTATTTGTGAGTTCTTGAACTCCGTCCCATTGTCGCTTCTAATTTTCTTGATCCTTAAGCCGAACTCATTTTGAGCCCGTCTCAAGAATCCCTTTAAGGTCTCTTGGGTATGGGATTTTTCCTGCAAAAAGAACACCCAAGTGAAGCGAGAATAATCATCCACAATAACTAGACAGTACTTACTCCCGCCGATGCTTATGTAAGCAATCGGGCTGAATAAATCCATGTGTAGGAGCTCCAGTGGCCTGTCACTTGTCATGATGTTCTTGTGTGGATGATGAGTGCCAACTTGCTTCCCGGCTTGGCATGCGCTACAAATCCTGTCTTTCTCAAAATGCACATTCGTTAGTCCTAAAATGTGTTCTCCCTTTAGAAGCTTATGAAAATTCTTCATTCCAACATGGGCTAGTCGGCGGTGCCAGAGCCAACCCAAGTTAGTCTTAGCAATTAAGCAAGTGTCGAGTTCAGCTTTATCAAAATCTACCAAGTATAGCTGACCCTCTAACACTCCCTTAAATGCTATTGAATCATCACTTCTTCTAAAGACAGTGACACCTACATCAGTAAATAGACAGTTGTAGCCCATTTGACAAAGTTGCGAAACGGAAAGCAAATTGTAATCTAAAGAATCTACAAGAAAAACATTGGAAATAGTATGGTCAGGTGATATAGCAATTTTACCCAATCCTTTGACCAAACCTTGATTTCCATCCCCGAATGTGATAGCTCGTTGGGGATCTTGGTTTTTCTCATATGAGGAGAACATTTTCTTCTCCCCTGTCATGTGGTTTGTGCACCCGCTGTCGAGTATCCAACTTGAGCCCCCGGATGCATAAACCTACAAAACAATTTTAGTCCTTGACTTTAGGTACCCAAATGGTTTTGGGTCCTTTGGCATTAGAAACAAGAACTTTGGGTACCCAAACACAAGTCTTGGAGCCCTTGTGTTTGTCCCCAACAAACTTGGCAACTACCTTGCCGGATTTGTTAGTCAGCACATAAGATGCATCAAAAGTTTTAAATGAAATACTATGATCATTTGATGCAATAGGAGTTTTCTTCTTAGGCAACTTGGCACAGGTTGGTTGCCTAGAGCTAGATGTCTCACCCTTATACATAAAAGCATGATTAGGGCCAGAGTGAGACTTCCTAGAATGAGTTCTCCTAATTTTGCTCTCGGGATAACCGACAGGGTACAAAATGTAACCCTCGTTATCCTGAGGCATGGGAGCCTTGCCCTTAACAAAGTTAGACAAATTTTTAGGAGGGGCATTAAGTTTGACATTGTCTCCCCTTTGGAAGCCAATGCCATCCTTGATGCCAGGGCGTCTCCCATTGTAGAGCATACTTCTAGCAAATTTAAACTTTTCATTCTCTAGGTTATGCTCGGCAATTTTAGCATCTAATAATGCTATATGATCATTTTGTTGTTTAATTAAAGCCATGTGATCATGAATAGCATTGATATCAACATCTCTACATCTAGTACAAATAGAAGTGTGCTCAATGGTAGATGTAGAGGGTTTGCAAGATTTTAATTCTACAACCTTAGCATGCAACATATCATTCTTAGTTCTAAGGTCGGAAATAATAGTATTGCAAACATCAAAATCTTTAGCCTTAGCAATCAAATTTTCATTTTCTACTCTAAGGCTAGCAAGAGAATCATTCAATTCCTTAATCTTAGCAAGCAAATCATCATTATCATTTCTAAGATTGGGAATTGAAGCATCACAAACATGAGAATCAACCTTAGCAATTAATCTAGCATTTTCATTTCTAAGGTTGTCTATAGTCTCATGGCAAGCGCTTAGCTCACTAGACAATTTTTCACATTTTTCAACTTGTTGAGCATAAACATTTTTAACCTTAACATGCTTTTTATTTTCCTTGATTAGGAAGTCCTCTTGGGAGTCCAAGAGATCATCCTTCTCATGGATGGCACTAATTAATTCATTTAATTTTTCTTTTTGTTGCATGTTTAGGTCGGCAAAAAGGGTTCACAAATTATTTTCCTCATCACTATCATTATCATCACTAGAGGATTCATATTTAGTGGAGGATTTAGATTTAACCTTCTTCCTTTTGCCGTCCTTTGCCATGAGGCACTTGTGGCCGATGTTGGGGAAGAGGAGTCCCTTGGTGACGGCGATGTTGGCGGCGTTCTCGTCGGAGGAGGACTCGGTGGAGCTCTCGTCGGAGTCCCACTCCTGGCAAACATGGGCATCGCCGCCCTTCTTCTTGTAGTACTTCTTCTTTTCTCTCCTCTTTCCCTTCTTATCGTCGCCCCTGTCACTGTCACTAGACATAGGACATTTTGCAATAAAATGACCGGGCTTACCACATTTGTAGCACACTTTCTTGGAGCGGGGTTTGTAGTCCTTCCCCCTCCGTTGCTTGAGGATTTGGCGGAAGCTTTTGATGATTAAAGCCATCTCCTCATTGTCGAGCTTGGAGGCGTCAATTGGTTGTCTACTCGGTGTAGACTCCTCCTTCTTCTCCTCCGTCGCCTTGAATGCCACCGGTTGTGCTTCGGACGTGGAGGGTTCATCAAGCTCGTTGATCTTCTTTGAGCCCTTGATCATACATTCAAAGCTCACAAAATTCCCGATTACTTCCTCGGGAGTCATTAGTGTATATCTTGGGTTACCACGAATTAATTGAACTTGAGTAGGGTTAA
This sequence comes from Zea luxurians, assembly GCA_029449295.1. Taxonomy (NCBI): domain Eukaryota; kingdom Viridiplantae; phylum Streptophyta; class Magnoliopsida; order Poales; family Poaceae; genus Zea; species Zea luxurians. Next base: position 113,061,476 of record JAOPSE010000007.1, read on the forward strand.
GGAAAATAAGTGATCTCAAAATAACCTTAACCACTTCGTGGTCATCCCATTTCTTGCTCCCGAGGTTGCGCACTTGGTTCACCAAGGTTTTGAGCCGGTTGTACATATCTTGTGGCTCCTCCACTTGGCAAAGACGAAAACGACCGAGCTCCCCCTCGATCGTTTCCCGCTTGGTGATCTTGGTGAGTTCATCACCCTCGTGCGCGGTCTTGAGAAGGTCCCAAATTTCCTTTGCATTCTTCAACCCTTGCACCTTGTTGTATTCCTCCTTGCTTAGAGAGGCGAGGAGTATGGTTGTAGCTTGGGAGTTGAAGTGCTCGATTTGGGCCACTTCGTCCGTATCATAATCCTTATCCCCTATGGATGGTACCTGTGCTCCAAACTCAACAACATTCCATATACTTTTGTGGAGTGAGGTTAGATGAAATTTCATTAAATCACTCCACCTAGCATAATCTTCGCCATCAAAAGTTGGCGGTTTGCCTAATGGAACGGAAAGTAATGGAGTATGTCTAGATGTACGAGGATAGTGTAAGGGGATCTTACTAAACTTCTTGCGCTCTTGACGCTTAGAAGTTACGGACGGCGCATCGGAGTCGGAGGTCGATGTTGATGAAGTGTCGGTCTCGTAGTAGACCACCTTCCTCATCCTCTTGTGCTTGTCGCCTTTCCGATGCGACTTGTGGGAAGAAGATTTTTCCTTCTTCTCTTTGTGGTGTGAGGAAGAAGATCTTTTCTCCTTCCGTTTGGAGGAGTCCTTCTTCTTCTCCTTCCTCTTGGTGCGGGACTCTTCCGATGAAGTGCTCCCTTGGCTCGTAGTGGGCATGTCGCTGGTCTCCATCTCCCTCTTGGTGTGATCTCCCGACATCACTTCGAGCGGTTAGGCTCTAATGAAGCACCGGGCTCTGATACCAATTGAAAGTCGCCTAGAGGGGGGGGGGGGTGAATAGGGCGAAACTGAAATTCTCAAAAATAATCACAACTACAAGCCGGGTTAGCGTTAGAGATATAATAGAGTCCACGAGAGAGGGTGCAAAACAAATCGCAAGCGAATAATGAAGTGAGACACGCGGATTTGTTTTACCGAGGTTCAGTTCTCTCAAACCTACTCCCCGTTGAGGAGGCCACAAAGGCCGGGTCTCTTTCAACCCTTACCCTCTCTCAAACGGTCCCTCGGACTGAGTGAGCTTTCTCTTCTCAATCACTTGGAACACAAAGTTCCCACAAGGACCACCACAAGTTTGGTGTCTCTTGCCTCAATTACAAGTGAGTTTGATCGCAATGAAAGAATCAAGAAAGAAGAAAGCAATCCAAGCGCAAGAGCTCGAAAGAACACAAGCAAATCTCTCTCACTAATCACTAGGGCGTTGTGTGGAATTTGGAGAGGATTTGATCTCTTTGGTGTGTCTAGAATTGAATGCTAGAGCTCTTGTAAGTAGTTGGGAAGTGGAAAACTTGGATGACTTTGAATGTGGGGTGGTTGGGGGTATTTATAGCCCCAACCACCAAACTAGCCGTTTGGTGAGGCTGTCTGTTCGATGGTGCACCGGACAGTCCGGTGCACACCGGACATGTCCGATGCGACAGCCACGTCACCAATGCCGTTGGGTTCCGACCGTTGGAGCTCTGACTTCTGGGCCCGCCTGGATGTCCGGTGGCGCACCGGACATGTACTGTAGATTGTCCGGTGCGCCAGTATGGGCATGCCTGACCTCTGCGCGCGCAGCGCGCGCATTTAATGCGTCGCAGGTAGCCGTTGGCGCCGAAATAGCCGTTGCCCCGTTGTTACACCGGACAGTCCGGTGTACACCGGACAGTCCGGTGAATTTTAGCGGAGCAGCCGAAATGAATTCCCGAGGCTGGCGAGTTCCGGAGGCCGCTCTTTCTTGGAGCACCGGACAGTCCGGTGAATTATAGCGGAGTTGCCTCTGGAATTTCCCGAAGGTGACGAGTTTGGAGTTGGAGTCCTCTGGTGCACCGGACATGTCCGGTGGCACACCGGACAGTCCGGTGCGCCAGACCAGAGGTTCCTTCGGTTGTCCCTTGCTCCTTTGTTTGAACCCAATACTTGGTCTTTTTATTGGCTAAGTGTGAACCTTTGGCACCTGTATAACTTATACACTAGAGCAAACTCGTTAGTCCAATATTTGTGTTGGGCAATTCAACCACCAAAATTAATTAGGGACTAGGTGTAAGCCTAATTCCCTTTCAACACGTTAGGTTCATGTGTAAACAACCATGGTTGAATTTTTTAGCATTAGTCAATAGCGACTTCTAACAATACATATTGAATCTCGTGGACACATAAAAGATCATATCAACTTAACCTTGATATATATACACATGTCTTGATCCTTTTGCCACACGTTATCCATCCAGCTCAAGGTGAGTTTTATGTCACCTTGTAATAGCTCAACATTTTATTCGATCTTGTAGTAAGTTACAACTCGTGACTAACTCTTTTGTCATATCAAGATTAACTCTTTAATCACATTGGCATGACCATGCACTTTTTTAATATGAAAATATCGAGGGTCCAAAGATATCTCTCTTGTTATGTAGGAGGAACAAATTCCATCTTAATCTGTTCACATCCTATCTTGTATTTCATGGTACAACCGAAAACTACTTTTATAACTACCCAGTTACAGAGTAGTGTTTAACAACCCTAAAGTGCATCACTATAAATAGTGAGAAACAATGACTATCTCAGGTCTAAGGATCTATTAGGTATACCACTCCAGAATGCTTGATGACACAATTTAATATAATAATCATAACAACATCCTAGAGTGGGTTAATCTAACACCATATAATTTATCATGCATCTACGCTATTGCTTTGATATCTCTATATCAATGATCAGTGGAACATGATCGTGTTGGTCTATAAAACATTATTGTCCCACACAATGCCATAGATTATGGATATTTTAAATAAGTATATAAAATACTATAGAGTTTTACGAACTAGTCACGTACTCGCTAATCGATGTGTTAGACGTATTTGCATGTTAGACAATCATACCTTGCACAATTTATGTATTTGGCGAATAGACTAAGTTACATATGATTAAGGTTAGGATATTCAATCTGTTATCTCCTCCTACATCATTAAACTCACTACAAAAGTATTTGGGACTGCTCCAACTCCATAAATTTATGCTCCGCTCTAGCTGGAGCAAGCTTCATGTGGGGTTGAAGCTACTCAAGGGAGGTGTTTGGCTAGAAGGGTATCCTCAGCTCCAAAAAACTAATTACATGACGAATTGCCATTATTGCCCTTAATTTAGGACCCACATGGCCACATCTCATCCTCTCTATCCCATCTCTTCTTCATCACTCTTCTTTGCCTTAGCTCCAAGCAGAGGCGGGCCTAGGGGGTTTTATGGGTATTCATTGAATACCCAAATTTTTGGTAATAATTTATCAATAATGTATTACACAAAATAGCGTTGGAGTACTAATTTCTTTAATCTTTTGAATTTTTGAATACCCAATCTCAAATATCTGGGCCCACTTCTGGCTTTAAGACAACATATGTCGGGGTTGTGTGGAGGTAGTTCATGATCCTAAATGCGTCGGTTAGGGTTAGAGGTGATTAATTACCTTGAAAATGAGGGGCTTGCCAATCTTGCTAGTATGATGGTTGGAGGCGTATTGGTCCATAGAGAGTCGCTTGCCTCCATGATGGCAGTGATGACAGTGTCCTCAAACACCATCTGGATGGCGATGGAGGTGACAGGTGTGAGGCCGAAGGCCCGGCACACCTCCCCTTGTAGCGGCAGGTGGATGTTGAGGTCGTAGGTTGTGGCAAGTGTGCAGTCGGCCCATGAGGCCACAGAGCCACAAAGGTGAGCGAGACGAGGTAGGCGCCGTTGGTGTGTGCGCGGGCATGTTTGGTTTCCTGTCTAACTTGCCACATTTTGCCTAACTTTTCTGTCTAAGGTTAGTTCTTCAATTCGGATGACTAACCTTAGGCAAAGTGTGGCACATTTAGCCACGAACCAAATGAGTGCGAGAAGCTCGCTGGAGGCGTCGGACTTAGAGAGGAGTACGCTATACACGCACGTCCCTAAGAAAGAGCACATCCGGCCTCCACCCACACAACGCACGCGCACGACCTCTACCTGTAGGACACACGATGGCTGTTGTGTACGCAAGAGGGAGGAGGGAGGAAGGAGGGTCACGGGACAGGGGAGAAAAGATCAAAACATTTTTAGGCAACGTGTGGCAAAGATGGATAAATAACCTACAACTCCATGATTATATTGGAAAACATCAATTTCTAGAGCACCCTCTCTGGAGCTCCACAAAAAAACCTAGAGCTGATGTCTAGAAGACTAGAACCACATTTTTGAGCTGGATTTGGTGGAGCTAAAGCTGTTTGGTTGGGAGGAGTTGTAATGGATCTATAATTTTTTGAACTGAAACCGTTCTAAACACTCCTTATATATGCTTGTATGATAAAGGAATCAACGCTAGAATATTTCTGTTCTCAAGAACCCCTACATGCAAAGACATAAAAATACCATGCTCCTACATCTTTGGATTTCTCTACTAAACGATATCTAATTCCCACTATGTATGCAATGTTTGAATCTTCGACAACGATACTATCATCCATTCAATCTATAGACAACACATTCCAATAAAGACTAATAGGAAAACCATACTGAACTACTGAAGCAACATTTTCTATACAACGTGTATTCAGCTGCAGATCGAGTACCAAACAACCCAAGCCATAGGGAAAAGGCATTGGGCGCAGGACCTCAGCTAACAAAGAAAAGAAAAGAATAAAAGTTGTGCAAATAAATTGTTTTTTGTTTCCATGCTGTCAGGGATAAGATCCCCGTCCCCTGGGGCCCACTAGTCAGCGAGCGCACTGGAAGCGCACTGGAGAAAGGCCTCTGGCAACTGGGGTCCATTGGTCAGCTAGAGGAGATAGGTAACGACTACTCTGGTGGCACCCGCCCTCGGACGAATCTCGTGGCACCGAGCCCGGGGTCAGGCATGGATAAACCTAACAGGGGGTTGGGCGTGCCAAAGGGAAACCACTCGAGTTGATCCTGGATCTAGCCTGAGACCGACTCGTCATAAAGTGACCGGCTGCATTAACTGCGCCTGGTGACGAGCCACGGCGGAGGCGCCAATCCGCCTCCCACTCATGACCTATGAACCCCTTGGGCCATAGTGCACTCATGACCTAAGAACCCCTCGGTTTATAGTACGTTTTTGGCCCGCACACCCCTCCCGGCCTGCGACGCGCTCATGACCTATCGGACTAGGCCTAAGGGCACAGACCGTTGGCAGGGCGCAACACAATGAGCTGCACCGAGCCCCAGGCTACAAAGGCCAAGGGTCGGCATATCCCAAACGATGGCACTCGGGACAGCCATGTGATCCCGAGGCCCACGAGCACGCGTGGCTTCACCCCATGGTAGAACGCTTAGTTTACCGTCGTTTGGTGACTCCTTCTTAAGGAAGCCACTGTTGGCTGACCCCTTCCTTGGCCTATGAAAGGAAGAGGTTGCCCCCCGAACCACGGGATCCCAAATGGATGGACAGACACACGCGCAAGGACATACCCAAACGAGAAGACACCCAGGAGGATGGACGAACAAGAGGAGGACGCACCGACGAGGACCTAGAGGCCCGTAGCCCCGATGCCAAGCCAAGACTTAGCTAGGACTCTACTCTGTAACCCTTAGCTCTACCTCCACAATGATAAGAGACTTGGGAGCCTCTCCTCCCTCTCTCGCCAGCTTGTAACCCCTACTATGAGCTTTGATCATCAATGGTCTCGGTAGAGCAAGTCGCCGATGACTGGAAGTAGGAACGTTATGCCCGAACAAGTATAAATCTTGCGCCCACCACGCACATTGTCCGAAGCCTAGAACACACACAATAAATTTACTTGTCAGAGCAAGGCTCGAAACACCGATAGTTAGCACGCCAGGTAGGGGACTTGCGCATTCCACGACAAAGTTCTCCAAGCTTCGGATGGCTAGCAATGGCAGTAGCGCAATCTGGACTCCCAGAACCTCCACCACGATAAGAGACTTGGGAGCTTATCCTCCTTCTCTCGCCTGCTTGTAACCCCTACTATGAGCTTTGTGAAAGGGAAATGTGCCCTTTAGCCATTTCTAGTTGTTTTAGTGATTAAATACCCAACACAACTCTTTGTACTAACACTCCTTGTATGAGCATAAGCACATGTGTAGAAGAAAGAAAATTGAAAATGTCAAGTCCAAAAGAGCTCAAGCATGGACCCAAATATGCAACATTTTGTAAAATGAGAAAAGCACTTTTTGGGCTTGAGTTTGCAAGTATAACAAATCCTTGCGAAATGAAGTGATAAAGGTATGGTTCCTACACTTAATCAGTTGTTTTAGTTGCTAACTATGTTTGTCTAAGTGCTAGGAAACCTCTCAAGAAGAGTTAAAAGAAGTTGGAGAAGTTTGGCAGTCTGGGACCCACCGGACTGTCCGGTAAGTATGTCCGATGATGTGTACGGCCGAAGACGCTGCTCCCAGGAATTTTATTTATAAAGTTCACCAGACAATGAACAGTGCACTGTCTGATGCACCGGACATCCTCTCCAACGGTTCTATCTACGAGTGGTCACCAGCCTCCAACGCCTAGCTGACATGGCAGCTGTCCGGTGGCACACGTGACTGTCCGGTGCCACGTTGGAAAAGGAAATTGGCTAATCAGATCGCTGGATGACCGTTGCTTGCCAGAATTCAAGTGGCACACTGGACTGTCCGGTGAGCCCACAGATAGGGAAGTTTTTCAGCTTCCTTATGGAGAAGGCAATGACTCCTAAGCTTCTTGGGGCTATAAAAGAAGCCCATAAGCGCCCTCTCATGCACACCAAGCATTTTAAGAGCACTCTACAACTCTGAAACTTCGTGACCACGCTACTCTAGTGTTTGAGAGAGATTTAAGCGCGTTTCTGAGCTGTCACTCTGTCTTTGTGTTCATGCGCTCTCTTCTTTGTGTTTGTGCGTGTTGTTGCCACGTTGTGCTCTTATGTGTGTACTTTTACTCTCCCTTACTCCGGTTTTGATTGTGATCATCTTGTGTAAGGCGTGAGAGACTCCAACTTGTGGAGATGTCTCGCAAATGAGATATTGTGACATAAGGAAGAACCGTGGTACTCAAGTTTGATCTTTGGATCACTTGAAAGTGGTTGAGTGCAACTCTCGTCCATTGGGACGCCACAACGTGGAGTAGGCAGGCATATTACGCTAGACCGAACCACGGGATAAAAATTGTCGTGTCTCTTGTGCCATTTACTTTATTGCAATTTTATCTCTTCCAAGTTCCAATTTTTCACTTGTGATATTGCTCTAAGTTTAAATTACATCTTGATAGAGCAATCAAGTGAAACAAACTTCTCTCTTTCTCTGTACTCTCAAACTTGGTTTTATTTACCCTAGTTCATATTATAGACCAAGTTTGTGTTGTTTGGAGCACGTTTTGCAGGACCACCTGTTCATCCCCTCTAGGTGCTCTCACTTTGATCATCAATGGTGCCGGTTGCAAGCCGCCGATGACTGGAAGTAGGGACGTTCTCCCGAACCAGTATAAATCTTGCGCCTACCCCGCACTCCGTTCGGAGCCTGAAATGCGCACAATAAATTTACTTGTCAGAGTGAGGTACGAAACACCTGACACATGTAGATTCAAACTAACCCACATTATTAGATCTAACTTGCAACTCTTCTTTCCTGCATTCTAGGTTCAAAACATCTACAAATCAACTTCCTTTTCCATGTGTACTATAAAAAGGGTAGCAAAGCTTGCTTGTACAGTGGAGTCTACCTGTATAAAGATAATAAAGTTTGGCCATGTTTGGTTCATGGCTCATTTTTTAAGTTTCATTGTAGAACCTCATTGTTAGCCAAACAACTCTGGTATTTTGCATTGGACTATGTCTAAAATCTCAGTATCTCTTCTTAGGTTGACGAACAGATTTGTCTTGGATTTTGTGTAGTATTTGAATTTTGAGAATCCATAGGAACCAAAGGCCACCTTTATGATATATGAAGATTCTAGAACTCTTATGGAAATGTACCTTGTGCTCACATGGCCTCCGTACTCGTACTCATATGAGCACTTAAAATTTGGTGTGCTCATGAGCAATGCAATAGATTGGTATTTTTTATTTATCCTTTTCATCTCAGTTTTGATGACTGTTCGTGAGAACAAAAGAAATAAAAAGAATCAGGCTAATGAGGACAAGTGTTGCAATCATGAACCATGTATTTCATTAATCATCGGATTTACAAAATACATCATTCGCTTGAACTTGTCTTCCGCTGTCTTCTACGTCATTGCTTGGACAAGCTTCTGACTTGGAGAATGTGTAGTTTGCTGATTCTCGGTGCCTTATGCGAGAGAGGCTCGCCCGGTTAATTACATCTACAAAGTAAAATATGTAGAACACCTCCGATTAAGCTGCACATAGTGGTCGTCGTATCTCCAGGATGAGTGCACGGTGTATGATGTGAGTGTCTTTTAAAATTTGCCAAAACTTAATCATGACTACGCCATTGTCACGTTGATTGGTAAACGAGATGTTGTTGATGAAGGGGATGACTTTCGCCTCGTCGGTGCTATCGGGTACCATAATTAGGGGTACCCCCAATACTTCTAAGCATGACTGGAAAACATCTTCAAAACAGACCGAAAAGGCTGGTAAGCATAGCGCAAAGTTAAAGCCTCATCTACCAAGGGACGCGATCTCGTCTCGCCCAAGCCCGGCCTCGGGCAAGAACAGTGGTCCCGAACGGATTCACGCCTCGCCCGAGGGCCTCCTGAGGCAGCAGGCGCACCCCCGACTCGCCCGAGGCTAAGCTCGGGCAAACTTTGTCGTATAGCAACCTCAGCCAAATCGCCTTACCGCCGACCGTATCACATGCACATTTAATGCAGGGATCACCTGACACCTTATTCTGACACGCGCGCCTCAGTTGGCAAGGTCAAAATGACCGCAGTCACTTCGCCCCTTTACTGATCGTTCTGACAGGAAAACAACACTATTTACCCCATTCCGACTACTGTGCCAACCACTAGGGTAAGACTAACAACAATGAGTCACGGCCTCTCCCGAGTTCAGCCTCGGGCGCAACAGGGAGCTCCGCCTCGCCCGACCCCAGGCCTCGGCCTCAGCCTCGGCCTCGGGAGACACTACAACACATGTGACCTTTTATGACAAATATGTGATGACACTAGTGAGAATCGTAATTAGATCGCTCTGTTTATGACGATTTCAATGAGACGTGTAAGTTTAATGACAAAAAATTAACCACCGTCATTAAAACTGTCATAACTCATTCTAACATACTTTTTGTGACGATGATCCATGACAATACGGGTTCGTCATGAGAATAAATCGTCATATTGTGCTCTACATCAGACTTGTGACAATTGTATGACAAGCTCATTCATCATTGATATATGTGATAGAATTTTTAAAATGAAATATTATATAATCGATGTAACGAGAGGTCCACCATCAAGGCTAAATGGGTTCTGCATGAGGTGCTTATTGATGTAACACATTAAATTATTTTTTAATTTTTCATCTATTTATATTAAAGTGTCTCTAGTATATAGCTAATCTATAGGATTTTGCCTCCTATCACCTTGTTTTTTAGCCCATAATATATTAACTTGCCCACGATGACAAATCTTTCGCACCTGCGCATATGGTCAAGCTACTGTTTTATAGATGTGGAGAGGCAAGGCCAACTTTGTTACACATCTTTTAATTCTCGACCCATCTAGCATCTTTGACTAGGAGCCCACTTCAATTGAAGAGTATTCAGTTGAATCCTATTGTTTTTTCAACAAAAGTTGCATATATATTACATAATTTATATCTATCAAGATTTTCATGATTTTCGATTCACCCCAAAATAAATATAACAACGATGAATAAATATAATATATAATATAATGTTGACGAATCAGAGGAGCGCATGCTACATTTTTTGTTGTAACACTTGTGGCACTACATAAGCCTGGACTTCATTTCCCACACCTTACAAACATGACCTGATACAACATTTGCTTACACACGTCAGAGCAGACAAATCAGCTAGCTATGTCGTCGACTCCTTGGTGAATGATTTTACTGCCTTTAGAAGCGACCCAGGCAACATGGCCCAATGGCAAGACGTGTCCAGGTCCATGGACGTCCAGGTCCATACACGTCAAGTAGCCCGCCGTCTAGTTCTGTTGCACGTCCACGTCCATGCCCAAATAAGTCCACGTCTAGTTCTGTTGCCCAAATAAACAATGTGGCTGCTTGTGATCCACGTCTAGTTCTGTTGCCCAAATAAACACACGCAGGAGCTTGAAGCCGTCGACGGCTGTTCTGGCGCTATCACCACGGCAAGGTGTTTCCTGCCGTACAAGGGAGAAGAAACATCAAAAGGTTTGTAGATCTTAAGTACCATCTGTCACCATGAAAACAGCCCTAGGTGTTACTCCTAATGGCTGTTATGATCCGTGATCCATCCTTCTAGGTGTAGGAACATAACATGGCCTAATGTTTGGCCTGAAACCATTAATCTTACCATACTTTTGCTTGTTCTTCCAGGATACGCCATCTTCCAAGTCTCCAAGATAGAGCACTCACCATCTTCCAGGATTCACCATCTTCTAGGATTCACCATCAAGGTTTCATCCCCTGCTGCTGATAGAGACAACCACATATTCAATTTGAAATCTGTCCGGCCAAGGGAAACCAGTGTCTGCACAAGTTCACAGGTTAGTGACTAATATAGTACAGGTTTCAGATTTCACATTAGTTTACAGGTTACACATAAAAACTTAACATGTTTCACAGACAGAACACTAGTTCACAGGTTTCAGATTTCACACAGGTTTCACATATTCACACCCAAGTCCACAGGTACACAGATTCATAGAATTCACACACAAGTTCACAGGTTTCTCCGAGGTTCACTGGTACACACACAAAAGTTAACAGGTTTCACAGACTGAAAACTGGTTAGATCAGCTGTGCTGCAACTGATGAGAAACTAAAAGAAAGACAACTTCCATTGAAATAGAGTGCACATTTTCACTTTTAGAAGTACATGTGGGAATTAGAGATTCTAAAAGAGTACTAAAAAAGTGTGTATTCTGTGATTACCTGCACTACCAAGAATGTTTTTTCTTGTGAATTTTATTAGAAACAAAAAATAAAAATGTTACATGCTGACACAATTTTCTGAGGAGAAATGCTGCAATAAAGACCATATGGTTAGCGAGAGCGTGCCACTACCCGTACAACTTCGGTAGAACAACCAACTAGGAACTGAACCAAGAACGATGCTTTTTGGCTCTACAACTGTGATAAGAAGATCTGTTACCTTCTCTAGAATGCCATTTTGTACCATCAAATTAGTTTCCTGCAAGATGGGATTCAAATATACAGAACTTTCAGTTACTGTGTAACCTCTCAAAAATAAAATCATGAGAACAATAAAGAATTTGAAGAAGTAATTAAAAATCTAAATCTGGATCAACATTCTGGCTACCTTGCAATTGAATAAAAAATGAAGCATTATCTTCATGGCTAGTATTATATTTAGTTGGTATTAGTTACATTTATTCAGAAAATTTTAGTGGGTTAGAATTTTAATTATCTAACCTACATTCTTTTATTATTTCAATGTATGGCAGATGGACAGATCTTGGATCAATTCTAGGCTTTTCAGCAACAAGTATCTAGCCGGGGTGGATGAGTTCATGAAGTTTGTTGAAGAGCGATTTCCTGATGCCGAGGAGATCCTATGCCCATGTCGACAGTGCTTGAATCAACTTTCTAAACATAAATCAGAAGTAGAGGATCACTTATATATTAATGGGATGGCGAGCACATACACAACATGGATACATCATGGAGAGCCACTATGGATAAATGAAAATGCTGACCATCTAGATGAACAACCTAGTTTGAATGAGGATGCTAGTATGAATGAGTATGAACAAGATAACCCTGATGATAGATTACCAGATATGGTGCATGAGTTATTCACATCTGAAGAAGGTACAGGGAAGTCCATGTTTGCAGTTGTGTTAGATGAGATGAAGCAGACACTTCACCCAGGTTCACCATTCACAAAATTTTCTTTTGTGGTTCGGTTACTTCATATCAAGTCATTTTATCGGATCAACAATGTGGCATTCAATGCAATTTTGAAGTTATTATCATTATCGTTCCCATAATGTAGCCTTCCAGCATCTTATAATGAAGCAAAGAAACTTATTCGTGTATTAGGACTCGGATATGAGTCAATCCATGTGTGACCAAATAATTGTGTTTTGTTTCGGAAGGATTATGCAAAAAAAGATGAATGCCCAGTGTGTGAAGAATCTAGATGGAAAGATGGTGAAGGTAAAAATAAGAGTCCTCAAAAGGTACTGCGGCATTTTCCTTTGATTCCTAGGTTGAAAAGGATGTTTTCCTCGAAAAAAATATCTGAGGAGGCACAATGGCATAAGTTGAAGAGGAAAGTTGTGGAAAATGAGCTCAACCATCCAGCGGATGGTAAGGCATGGAAGGACTTCGATAAGCAACACGGTTGGTTTGCAGAAGATCCTAGGAATATCAGGCTTGGTCTTGCAACAGATGGTTTCAATCCATTTGGGAAAATGAGCTCCTCTTATAGTATGTGGCCTGTTTTTGTTATCCCTTACAACTTTCCTCCATGGGTATGTGTCGAGCAATCAAACTTCATGATGTGTCTACTCATCCCTGGCAAAGAATGCCCAGGAAAGGATTTTGATGTCTTTTAGAGCCACTAATTGACGAGTTGCAAGATCTTTGGTTGGGAGTCAATACTATTGATGCAAGAGTTGGAAAAGAGTTTATTCTACATGCTACGGTGCTATGGTGCATACATGATTATCCAGCGCTAAGCACATTGTCTGGTAGAGTCACCAGAGGGTATTATGCTTGTTTGCATTGTGACAAAAATCCCTACTCTAGAAGAATACAGAATAAGATTTGCTATATTGGGCATCGATGATTCCTTGAAAAGGATCATCCATGGAGAAAAAAGAAAGACTTTGATGGGAAAGTTGAAAACCGTGACAAGCCAGAGGCATTTAGTATTTGCACCTACGGATTTTTGACCAAGAAATGATCTCCACCAGAAATCCAAGAATGTGATCTATGGCAAGGAAACATATGTGGGGTGAGGTGTACGAGCCTCTGGTCGATGATCAATTGCCAGACAACCCCCATTTTTGTCGAAAATAGCCATGAACGACCATTTTCAATAACACCGAATGCTAACACGTACGGATTTTTGACCAAGAAATGGTCTCCACCAGAAATCCAAGAATGTGATCTATGGCAAGGAAACATATGTGGGGTGAGGTGTATGAGCCTCTGGTCGATGATCAATGGCCACACAACCCCCATTTTTGTCGAAAATAGCCATGAATTACCATTTTCAATAATACCGAAGGCTAACACCTACGGATTTTTGACCAAGAAATGGTCTCCACCAGAAATCCAAGAATGTGATCTATCGCAAGGAAACATATATGGGGTGAGGTTTACGAGCCTCTGGTCGATGATCAATGGCCACACAACCCCCATTTTTGTCGAAAATAGCCATGGACGACCATTTTCAATAATACCGAAGGCTAACACGTACGGATTTTTGACCAAGAAATGGTCTCCACCAGAAATCCAAGAATGTGATCTATGGCAAGGAAACATTTGTGGGGTGAGGCGTACGAGCCTCTAGTCGATGATAAATGGCCACACAACCCCCATTTTTGTCGAAAATAGCCATGAACGACCATTTTCAATGACACTGAAGGCTAACACCTCAGATTTTTGACCAAGAAATTGTCTCCACCATAAATCCAAGAATGTGATCTATGGCAAGGAAACATATGTGTAGTGAGGTGTATGAGCCTCTGGTCGAAGATCAATGGCCACACAACTCCCATTTTTGTCGAAAATAGCCATGAATGACCATTTTCAATAATACCGAAGGCTAAAACATTCGGATTTTTGACCAAGAAATGGTCTCCACCAGAAATCCAAGAATGTGATCTATGGCAAGGAAACATATGTGGGGTGAGGTTTACAAGCCTCTGGTCGATGATCAATGGCCACACAACCCCCATTTTTGTCGAAAATAGTCATGGACGACCATTTTCAATAATACCGAAGGCTAACACGTACGGATTTTTGACCAAGAAATGGTCTCCACTAGAAATTCAAGAATGTGATCTATGGCAAGGAAACATTTGTGGGGTGAGGTGTACGAGCCTCTAGTCGATGATAAATGGCCACACAACCCGCATTTTTGTCGAAAATAGCCATGAACGACCATTTTCAATAATAGCGAAGGCAAACACCTGCGGATTTTTGTCCAAGAAATGGTATCCACCAGAAATTCAAGAATGTGATCTATGGCAAGGAAACATATGTGGGGTGAGGTGTACGAGCCTCTGGTCGATGATAAATGGCCACACAACCCCCATTTTTGTCGAAAATAGCCATGAATGACCATTTTCAATAAGACTGAAGGCTAACACCTACAGATTTTTGACCAAGAAATGTTCTCCACTAAAAATCCAAGAATGTGATCTATGGCAAGGAAACATATGTGGGGTGAGGTGTATGAGCCTCTGGTCGATGATCAATGGCCACACAACCCCCATTTTTGTCGAAAATAGCCATGAACGACCATTTTCAATAATAGCGAAGGCAAACACCTACGGATTTTTGACCAAGAAATGGTCTCCACCAGATTTCCAAGAATGTGATCTATGGCAAGGAAACATATGTGGGGTGAGGTGTACGAGCCCCTGGTCGATGATAAATGGCCACACAACCCCCATTTTTGTCGAAAATAGCCATGAACGACCATTTTCAATAATTCTGAAGGCTAACACCTACGGATTTTTGACCAAGAAATGTTCTCCACCAGAAATCCAAGAATGTGATCTATGGCAAGGAAACATATGTGGGGTGAGGTGTACGAGCCTCTGGTCGATGATCAATGGCCAGACAACCCCCATTTTTGTCGAAAATAGCCATGAACGACCATTTTCAATAACACCGAAGGCTAACACGTACGGATTTTTGACCAAGAAATGGTCTCCACCAGAAATCCAAGAATGTGATCTATGGCAAGGAAACATATGTGGGGTGAGGTGTATGAGCCTCTGATCGATGATCAATGGCCACACAACCCCCATTTTTGTCGAAAATAGCCATGAATGACCATTTTCAATAATACCGAAGGCTAACACCTACGGATTTTTGACCAAGAAATGGTCTCCACCAGAAATCCAAGAATGTGATCTATGGCAAGGAAACATATGTGGGGTGAGGTTTACGAGCCTCTGGTCGATGATCAATGGCCACACAACCCCCATTTTTGTCGAAAATAGCCATGGACGACCATTTTCAATAATACCAAAGGCTAACACGTACAAATTTTTGACCAAGAAATGGTCTACACCAGAAATCCAAGAATGTGATCTATGGCAAGGAAACATTTGTGGGGTGAGGTGTACGAGCCTCTAGTCGATGATAAATGGCCACACAACCCGCATTTTTGTCGAAAATAGCCATGAACGACCATTTTCAATAATAGCGAAGGCAAACCCCTGCGGATTTTTGTCCAAGAAATGGTCTCCACCAGAAATCCAAGAATGTGATCTATGGCAAGGAAACATATATGGGGTGAGCTGTACGAGCCTCTAGTCGATGATAAATGGCCACACAACCCCCATTTTTGTCGAAAATAGCCATGAATGACCATTTTCAATAATACCGAAGGCTAACACCTACGGATTTTTGACCAAGAAATGGTCTCCACTAGAAATCTAAGAATGTGATCTATAGCAAGGAAACATATGTGGGGTGAGGTGTACGAGCCTCTGGTCGATGATCAATGGCCACATAACCCCCATTTTTGTCGAAAATAGCCATGAACGACCATTTTCAATAATAGTGAAGGCAAACACCTACGGATTTTTAACCAAGAAATGGTCTCCACCAGAAATCTAAGAATGTGATCTATGGCAAGGAAACATTCGTGGGGTGAGGTGTACGAGCCTCTGGTCAATGATAAATGGACACACAACCCCCATTTTTGTCGAAAATAGCCATGAACGACCATTTTCAATAATTCCGAAGGCTAACACCTACGGATTTTTGACCAAGAAATGTTCTCCACCGGAAACCCAAGAATGTGATCTATGGCAAGGAAACATATGTGGGGTGAGGTGTATGAGCCTCTGGTCGATGATCAATGGCCACACAACCCTCATTTTTGTCGAAAATAGCCATGAATGACCATTTTCAATAATACCGAAGGCTAACACGTACGGATTTTTAACCAAGAAATGGTCTCCACCAGAAATCCAAGAATGTGATCTATGGCAAGGAAACATATGTGGGGTGACGTGTACGAGCCTCAGGTCGATGATCAATGGCCACACAACCCCATTTTGTCGAAAATAGCCATGAATGACCATTTTCAATAATACCGAAGGCTAACACCTACAGATTTTTGACCAAGAAATGGCCTCCACCAGAAATCCAAGAATATGATCTATGGCAAGGAAACATATGTGGGGTGAGGTTTACGACCTCTGGTCGATGATCAATGGCCACACAACCCCCATTTTGTTTGAAAATAGCCATGAACGACCATTTTCAATAATACCGAAGGCTAACACCTACGGATTTTTGACCAAGAAATGGTCTCCACCAGAAATCCAAGAATGTGATCTATGGCAAGGAAACATATGTGGGGTGAGGTGTACGAGCCTTTGGTCGATGATAAATGGCCACACAACTCCCATTTTTGTCGAAAATAGCCATGAATGACCATTTTCAATGACACTGAAGGCTAACACCTACAAATTTTTGACTAAGAAATGGTCTCCACCATAAATCCAAGAATGTGATCTATGGCAAGGAAACAAATGTGTAGTGAGGTGTATGAGCCTCTGGTCAAAGATCAATGGCCACACAACTCCCATTTTTCTCGAAAATAGCCATGAACGACCATTTTCAATAAAACCGAAGGCTAATACATTCGGATTTTTGACCAAGAAATGGTCTCCACCAGAAATCCAAGAATGTGATCTATGGCAAGGAAACATATGTGGGGTGAGGTTTACGAGCCTCTGGTCGATGATCAATGGCCACACAACTCCCATTTTTTTAGAAAATAGCCATGAACGACCATTTTCAATAATACCGAAGGCTAACACGTACAGATTTTTGACCAAGAAATGGTCTCCACCAAAAATCCAAGAATGTGATCTATGGCAAGGAAACATATGTGGGGTGACGTGTACGAGCCTCTAGTCGATGATAAATGGCCACACAACCCCCATTTTTGTCGAAAATTGCCATGAATAGCTAGGAATAGGGGAATGATGCATCCCCTATCAGCACGGTCAGTCCGAGCCCAGGGTCGGTCGAGGCGGAGACTTCTCTTGAGGCCGAGGCCGGGGTCGGGCGAGGACGCGATTCCTCCCGAGACCGGGGTCGAGGCCGAGTCTGGGGGTCGGGCGAGACGGAGACCTCCTCCCGAGGCTGGAGCCTGAGGTCGGGCGAGGCGGAGACCTCCTCCTGAGGCTGGAGCATGAGGTCGGGCGAGGCGGAGCTTCCTGTTGCGCCCGAGGCTTGAACTTGGTGGTTGATCGTGACTTGTTGTCAGTCGTTGCCGGTGTGGCTGACACGCAGTCGGAACGGAGCGAGCGGCGCTATTTTCCTATCATATTGGACAGTAAAGTGGAGGGGCGAAGTGACTGCGGTCACTTCGGCCTGGCCGACTGAGGCGCGTGTGTCAGGATACGGCGTCAGGCGTCCCCTGCATTTAATGCGCTTGCGAAGCGGTCGGTTGGTGAGGCGGTATGGCCAAGGTTGCTTCACAACGAAGCCTGTCCGAGCTGGGCCTCAGGAGAGCCGAGGGGGTGCCTGCCGTCTGAGGAGGCCCTCGGGCGAGGCGTGAATTCGTCTGGGACCACTGTTCCAACCCGAGGCTGGGCTCGGGTGAGATCGCGTTCCTTGGGCAGACGAAGTCTTGGCTTGAACCGCACCCGTCAGTTGGTCTGAGGGTGTTAACCAGCCGTGATTAGGAGCGTTGGGGGTACCCCTAATTATTGTACCCGACAGTGCCCTTCCCTCTCCCTCCTCGCTCTCTTCTCTAACACGGTCATGGCCAAGTTTTGCTTGCTGTTGGTAAAGTGCTGCTTGCCGTTCCATCAAATGAAGGTGTTGCTTGCTGTCATGCTGTAAGAAATGAAGTAGCAAGAATTCTGATGCTAGCAGCAAGCAACATGATTTCTAAAAATTATGATTAGCAACAACAGCAAGCAGCAACTAGTTCATTTTCAATAGCAAGCAGTTCACTTGCAAGCACACCAAAAATTGTTTTCTGATCAGCAAGAACAGCAAGCAGCAACCCGTTCAGTTTCAACAGCAAATGGTTCAACAATTGTTTCAGTTTCAACCAGTTTTCTGTCTTACTCGCTGCAAGAACAACAAGCAAGCAACCATTTCAGTTTCAACCAGTTTTCTGAATTTCTGAATTTTCGATGTGATATATGAGTTGACAGACTTATTATTTACCTTCACTCAATATTAATGTAACCCAAGACAAAATTATTGAAGTGTCTTATATGCTTTTCAATGTCCATATTATCTTCTAAAAGTAGTCTGTTTTTGTTCTGTATTTATGATGAAAAGATAGCTCCTACAATTATGAAAATATGTTGCAAGCTGCACCCGTTTTATGACTAACGTTGATTGTATATTCATAAACATAATCTATTAATTTATTATCGCTATTTTGTCTACCTTAAAATTGTATTTTACATACAGAACAATTGTGTGAAGAACAAACTTAATCGTGAGAAGGTGCAATTTCCACAGTGCACAGGATCTCAATCATATGTTGCAAAAGCTTATGTAGTGGTAAGAAACTAATTATGTTATGCTTGGAGGAACTTGTTGCTTCTCACAATCTTGGTTATTGTATGAATGGCTACTGCTACCAACACAATCGCTTCATTATCTCTAATATTTGAGTCACATCTTTTGTTTGTTAGTGTATACACTGATTCCTGGTTGTCTATTTTTTTCAACAATATTTTTTGTGTATTTACAGTAGTGTAGCTGCATCTAAGTGAGTGGCTTTTTGCTAGCAGTAGTGTGTATTTATAGCATTGTTCCTAGTTCCTGGTTCCTGTTTGTTAGCGTATACACCTGAATGAAGCACATAATCATGTTCATGGCATTGTCCACTGTTGTGTGCCAATTGTCTTCCAACATGTTCACTTGTTATTGTTTTGGAAGCAATTGCATCCTGCTGCTGCATTGCAGTAACATCAGGCCAACAACAGTTGCACTGTAGCAACTGTAGGCGAACAACACTTGATGTATTAGTTGTTGATAGCTGATGTATAATTTTGCATAGCAGCTGATGTATTAGTAGCTAAGAATTCAGACCTGATAGTTGTATTAGTAGCTGATGTATACTTTTGCTATCATTTAATTACTCATGAGAAAACCTTGCTATAATTAGCTTATGTTTTGATCTCCATGCTGATCAAATTGTTGCATTGAAATTAATTTATGTTTTGATCTCCATGCTGATCAAATTTATTTGACTTCATTTCAGAGACAAGAAAAATATAAAGATGTCAAACCTAGTGCAATTGATCTTTTCAAGGAGATGCATTGCAGCAAGAAAAAAGGATTTAGTGAAGTTGTTCAGAAAGCCATAGTAAGTACATGTTTTTCTCTTTGTTACTACATTCCAATTTGTATTACACAATATTAAGTTTTAATACTTATGCTAGGGTGATATGGAAGCAATGGTGGCAACACCAGCTGAAGATGGACAGCTTGCAAAGTCTGCAACAGAAGTTGTTTCCAATGTGCTGCCGGGTTCAAGTAAATTTCTTCACATTGCTGGCCCTTTGCCCTCCTCCAAGAGAAGCAACACAGGGACTGTTTCAGCAAGAATGCAAGACCTTCAGTCTCAATTGGTCAATGAGAGGTGAGAAAAAGATGGACTTCGAGAAGATATGGATACCTTAAAAGGCAAGTCACAAGCATCTGAGGCAACCATTGCTAATCAATCAACTGAGATTGCAGATTTAAAGAAGTCCTTAGCAGAAAATAGCATCCTACTTCGACAGATATTAAGTATTAGTCGTGATCAGGTGAATCCTTAAGCGTGCTTGCTAAGATGCTGGTGTCAACCATCCTGAAGACACATCTCACAAAACTGTGGACCTCTTTTTATCCTTATGTTTGCTATATGGAACTGCAACTTACAGTCTATTATATGTGTTCTCTTGCTATAGAGTTTTAGTACTTGTCTGGTTAAAGAATTATGAACCATGTTCTTTTGTGTGTTGGACATATTATGCTTGAAATATATGGATGTTGGAAAAAGTTGTGACTTTGGATGATTGTGAAATATATGCATTATGTTTTGGATGGTTGTAGGCATCAATGTATTTAGTGATGAACCAAAATATCACAATATGATTGCCATGTCACCTGCCATGTCATCAACCATACAAGTGTTTTGTGACAATAAATTTCGTCATAATTTATTTGACACGTCATCTGCCACGTCATCCATTTTATGATGAAATTTATTGTCACAAAGTTATTGCCACATCAACATCCACGTAAGCTTATTTATGACGAATATATCTGTCAAAAAATTTTGCCACGTCACCTGCCACGTCATATCGCACGTCATCAGCCATGTGGCAACCTGTCCAGTGCTACACTTAATGACGTTTTCCCCTCATCTATGATGATTTGGAGCATCATAGATTTAATGACGAAAATACGTGGTCGTCATTAAATCTGTGACGTTTCATAACCATTCGTCATAGAAGGTGCTTTAACACGGCACTTCTGTGACGACAGTGTTTTTGTCATAAAGTCGTCACAACCACTTATGCTATGACAAAAATACCATTGTTGGTGACGTAATCTAAATGTCATAGAAGGTCACATGTGTTGTAGTGAGAAGGTCTCCGCCTCGCCCGACCGTAGCCTCGGCCTCGGGAGGAGTCACAACCTTGCCCGACCTCAGCCTCGGCCTCGGGAGGAGTCACAACCTCGCCCGACCTCGGCCTCGGCCTCAGGAGAAGTCACCGCCTCGCCCGACCTTGGCCTCAGACCGACTACGCTATAAGGGATATATCATTACCCTACCTTTAGCTAGCCGCCTCAGGCTACGAAGGAACAAGATCGGTGTCACATCTAGATTACTCCGGCAACAAGTAATGATGGCTCCCCGCATGCGTCCATGACGTCGGTTGTTCTCAAGCTCTCTACGAAGGCAAAGAAACGTCAGCAGGACCTAGGGCCGCACCGCCAGCTATGCTTCTACAGGGCTCAAGCACTTCTCCGCCGGCCACGTTAACACATAGCTACACCCCCATATGTATAGCTGGACCATCCCCTTATATCTATAAAAGGGGATGCCCAGGGCCTTTTCAAGGGGAGAGAGGGACGCGGAGGCGGCAAGGACGACGGAGACGAACTCACTCAAACATCGAATTCCACTCCGCAACACTAGACTTCTCAAGAGACCTGGGACCGGTTCCCTCTCTCATGAAGCTTGTAGCCCCTACTGCAAGCACCCCGGTGCAAGATAATATAAGCCTCATCCCTCCTCTTGTGTTTCATCTTGCATCAACCCATCTGGGCAGGGACACGCGGCACAAAATTCACTAGTCGGTTCGGTTGAGGGTCCCCCGGGTCCGAAACGCTGACAGTTGGCGCGCCAGGTAGGGGACGCTGCGTGTTGACAATACTTTCCCGTTAAGTTCCAGATGGACAATCTTCAGCAGCCTCTTCAGCCCGGGACGGTGCTCCACTTTGGGAGTCTCGAGTTCATGTCCCCCGATGGCAGTTACGACATGGTACTCCTCCCCCTGCAGCACGACAACGACGACGGTCGTCGGCTCGCCCGGCGGGGGCGAACCCGATGACGACATCTCCTCGGAGCGGAAGAGGAACACCCGAGTCAACCCCGCCACCCTCCTCGCCGAAGAAGACGGAGATGGGGCAACCATGGCCAGGCAGGAGGCAGCACCTCATCGGCTGTCGGACCAGAGCGAGTCGACGACGCCGACACCCCTGCGGGGGACATGTCAGGTGTTATCCTCGCACCTGGGACAACGACAGGTGTCGCTTCCCCGCAACGTGCCAACCCCAGGCGGACTGATGACGCCGGCACCCTTGCGAGGGACTTGTCAGGCATTAGTCTCGCACCTGAGATAACGACACATTCCATCTCCGATGCAACTTCACCGCCGTCCACCAACCAGGAGGTACCATCAGTTTTCCATCCTGTTCCCTTTAGATTCAGCTTCGACCCACCAAGCGATCCCACTTCGGTAAGCGCTTTCGCAAGGGCATATCCTGACCTTTCGGGGTACCATATGTGGTCAACTTGGGACCTACTGACGGCCGTCTCAACCTCCGGACCCGCGGGTTCTGAGGAAGAGGACGACCCCGACTTTAGTTGGGATTTCTCCGTACTCCGTGATCCCAGTGCCATGTGAGACTTCATATCCACATGTGACCACTGCCTCTCTGGCTGCTCTAACGATGGCCACAGCCTTGACGACGAATGTTACGACCCGACTCGCGAGTGCTTCCATATCGATCAGGAAGATCACGACGGAGACAACCACCTTGGCATGCTAGGAAACGACGGCGCCCTTGCACCTGCGTCTCGTGTTGAGATCCTGCGGGAGCTAGCTGTGGCCCAGGTCCCTACAGGGGGTCAGGGCACATAGCTCGAGCAACTCCGCGAGATGCAGGCCAAGCTCGACGAAGAAACGAGGCAACTTGTGCAGCTCCAACAAAACCTCGAGCAAGAGTGGGTAGGTCGAGCGCCCGCCGGAGGAGCGCATCATCGGGCCCGGGATGTACGGCGCCGTATTATTGACGATGCCAGGGCAATGTTGCCCCCGGCCTTCAACAGGGCCAACCAGAACCTAGCTGCAGCGGCGATGTTACTTCGAACGATGCCGGAGCCATCTAGCACTGAGGGGCGACGTATCCAGGGCGAACTCAAGGACCTCCTGGAAAATGTCGTAGCCCGACGAGCCGAGAGCTCTGCCTCCTGAAGGCGAGGATGCCCCTTGGAGCATCACGCAGCGTCCTCCCGACACATGCGCGAGGCCTCGGTCCACACTGAGCTCACAGGAGACGAGACACCTGCAGCCCGGGATCGCCTCGGCAACGAGCAACACCGCCGCGACTGTCGGGCCAGCCTCGAGGAAAAGGTGCACCGAGGCTACCACCCCAGACGCGGGGGACGCTACGACAGTGAGGAGGATCGGAGCCCCTCGCCCGAACCACCAGGTCCGCGGGTCTTCAGCCGGGCCATACGACGGGCGCCGTTCCTGCCCCGGTTCCGAGCCTCGACTACCACTACCAAGTACTCAGGGGAGACGAGGCCAGAGTTGTGGCTCGCGGATTACCTGCTGGCGTGCCAGTTGGGAGGGACGGACGACGACAACCTCATCATCCGCAACCTCCCCCTTTTCCTCTCCGACGTTGCCCGAGCCTGGCTGGAGCATCTGCCTCCTGCGCAGATCTTCGACTGGGACAACCTAGTCAAGGCCTTCACTGGAAATTTCTAGGGTACATATGTGCGCCCAAGGAACTCGTGGCATCTCCTGAGCTGCCGTCAGCAGCTAGGGGAATCCCTGCGAGAGTACATCCGGCAGTTTTCAAAGCAGTGCACCGAGTTGCCTAACATCACCGACTCAGACGTCATCGGAGCATTCCTCGCCGGCACCACTTGCCAGGACCTGGTAAGCAAACTGGGACGCAAGACACCCACCAAGGCGAGCGAATTGATGGACATAGCCACCAAGTTTGTCTCTGGTCAAGAGGCGGTCAAAGCCATCTTCCGGAAGGACAAGCAGCCTCAGGGAAGGCAGAAGGAAGACGACCCCGAGGCGTCTGTCCAGCGTGGCATGAAGAAGAAGACCAGGAAGAAGGCGCAAGCAAAACGCAACGCCGTTGACGCGGATCTCGTCGCTTATGCCGAGCACAGGAATCCTCGGAAGCCTCCCGGAGGGGCCAACGTGTTCGACAAGATGCTTAAGGAGTCGTGCCCCTTTCACAGGGGTCTCGTCAAGCACACCCTTGAAGAGTGTGACATGCTCCGGCGTTACTTCAATAAGGCTGGGCCCTCGGCGGAGGGTGGCAAGGACCAAGGCAACAACAAGAAAGGAGGCGACAGGGAAGAAGAGTTCCTAGAGGTCCACAACTGCTTCAGGATCTACGGTGGGCAAGTGGCGAATGCCTCGGCTCGACACCGCAAGCAAGAACGCCGGGAGGTCTGCTCGGTGAAGGTAGCGACGCCAGTCTACCTAGACTGGTCCGACAAGCCCATCACCTTCGACCAAGACGACCACCCCGACTACGTATCGAGCCCAGGAAGGTACCCTCTTGTCGTCAACCCTGTCATCGACAACGCTAGGTCTCCAAGGTCCTCATGGACGGAGGCAACAGCCTCAACATCATCTACGCCGAGACCCTAGAGCTCTTGGGGGTTGATCAATCCACGATCCGAGCCAGTGCAGCACCCTTTCACGGGATTGTCCCCAGCAAGCGTGTCCTGCCCCTTGGGCAACTTGATTTGCCCGTCTGCTTCGGAACTCCCTCTAACTTACGAAAGGAAACCCTCACTTTTGAGGTAGTCAGGTTCCAAGGGACCTATCACGCGGTGTTGGGAAGACCGTGCTACGCCAAGTTCATGGTCGTCCCCAACTACACGTACCTCAAGCTCAAGATGCCAGGCCCCAAGGGAACCATCACCGTCGGATCCACATATCGCCACGCTTACGAGTGCGATGTGGAATGTGTGGAGTACGCCGAAGCCATCGCTGAATCGGAAGCCCTCATCGCCGACCTGGATTGCCTCTCCAAAGAGGCTCCCGACGCGAAGCGGCACGCCGGCAACTTCGAACTAGCCGAGGCGGTTAAGTCTGTCTCTCTTGACTCCAGCAACAACGCCGACAAGAAAGTCAGGATCGGCTCCGAGCTTGACCCCAAATAGGAAGCAGTGCTCGTCGACTTTCTCCATGCAAACGCCAAAATTTTTGCGTGGAGTCCCTCGGACATGCCAGGCATACCGAGGGATGTCGCCGAGCACTCACTAGACATCCGAGCCAGAGCCCGACCCGTGAAACAGCACCTGCGCCGTTTTGATGAAGAAAAGCGCAGAGCCATAGGCGAGGAGTTCCACAAGCTAATGGCTGCAGGGTTCATCAAAGAAATATTCCATCCAGAATGGTTAGCTAACCTTGTACTTGTGAAGAAAAAAGGTGGGAGATGGAGGATGTGTGTAGACTATATGGATGGCAATTTTACCCGCGGGTTCGGATATCCACCGGATATCCGACCCGTCAGGTACGGGTTCGGGCACGAAATTTGACTCGTGGGTCTTACCCGTACCTGACTCGATTTTATTACAGGTCGGGTACGGATTTGATTTCTTACCCGTGGGTACCCGACGGATATCCGAAAATAGTGATTTTAGATTTTCATCCTACCAGTACGCTAGCTAGCCGTCCACCCTCGACAGCTCATCCTACTGCCATTCCTCCCCGTCTGCCGATGCTTCCGATCTGGTTCTAGTACTAGTGCCAGTACATTTGATAAAGTGCCAGTACGTAGTACCAGTGCTATCTAGTACAAGTACATGAGCTAAGAGAGTGTTAATACACCAAATGACTATGCTAGCTACTCTCCGATTTTGACGAGTTGGAAGTTTATTAACAAAAAACATTAGCAACACATGTCCAGGGCTACAACTACACGACTGCACTGTGCAACAACATTATGTGCCTCCGATGATCATGGCGATGTGCGACGCTCAGAATTGCACTAGACTTCATTTAGGGAGAATGCACCAAGCTGCTATACCCGACGGATACCCGATATCCGCCCGATACCCGATGGGTACGGGCATGGGTACAAAATTTTATCCACTGGTAGAGTCATGGGCGGATATGGATAATCCCTGCGGGTATGGTCGTGGGCGGGTATTTACTCTACCCGATCCGAACATGACCCATTGCCATCCCTAGTAGACTACATTGGGTTAAATAAAGCATGTCCCAAGGTTCCCTACCCTCTGCCTCGCATCGATCAAATTGTGGACTCCAACGCTGGGTGTGAAACCCTGTCTTTCCTCGATGCCTATTCAGGCTATCACCAAATCAAGATGAAAGAATCCGACCAGCTCGTGACTTCTTTTATCACACCTTTTGGCATGTATTGTTATACTACTATGCCATTTGGTTTGAGGAACGCAGGTGCAACATACCAAAGGTGCATGAACCATGTGTTCGAAGAGCACATCGGTAGAATGGTCGAGGCTTACGTCGATGACATCGTTGTCAAAACAAGGAAAGCCTCTGACCTCCTCTCTGACCTTGAGGTGACATTCAGGTGCCTGAAAGCGAAGAGCGTAAAACTCAATCCCGAGAAGTGTGTCTTCAGAGTCCCCCAAGGCATGCTCCTAGGGTTCATCGTCTCCGAACGAGGCATCGAGGCCAACCCGGAGAAAATCGCGGCCATCACCAACATGGGACCCGCTTCATCTCGCGCCTTAGCGAGAAAGGATTGCCCTTGTACCGCCTCTTAAGGAAGGCCGAACGCTTCACTTGGACTCCCAAGGCCAAAGAAGCCCTCGGAAACTTAAAGGCACTCCTTACAAATGCGCCCATCTTGGTGCCCCCCGCTGCGGGAGAAGCCCTCTTGATTTACGTCACCGCAAGCACTCAGGTGGTCAGCGCTGCAGTCGTAGTCGAGAGACGAGAAGAGGGGCACACACTGCTCATCCAGATGTCAGTCTACTTCATCAGCGAGGTGCTATCCGAGACCAAAATCCGCTACCCGCAAATCCAGAAGCTACTGTACGCAGTGATTCTAACACGGCGAAAGCTGCGACACTACTTCGAGTCTCATCCGGTGACTGTGGTGTCATCTTTCCCCCTGGGGGAGATCATCTAGTGCTGAGAGGCTTCGGGTAGAATAGCAAAATGGGCAGTGGAACTCATGGGGGAAACACTTTCATTTGCCCCTCGGAAAGCCATAAAATCCCAAGTCTTGGCCGACTTCCTGGCTGAATGGACCAACACCTAGTTGCCAACGGCTCCAATCCAGGCCGAACTTTGGACCATGTACTTCGATGTGTCGCTTATGAAAACCGGAGCAGGTGCCGGCTTGCTCTTCATCTCACCCCTCGGGAAACATGTGCGCTACGTGATACGCCTCCATTTTCCGGCATCAAACAACGTGGCCGAATACGAGGCCTTGGTTAATGGGTTGCGCATCGCCGTCGAGCTAGGGGTTTGGCACCTCGATGCCCGTGGCGACTCGCAGCTCGTTATTGACCAAGTCATGTAGAACTCTCACTGCCATGATCAGAAAATGGAGGCCTACTGCGACGAAGTTCGGCGCTTGGAAGATAAATTCTATGGGTTGGAACTCAACCACGTTGCTCGATGGTACAACGAGACTGCAGATGAGCTGGCTAAGATCGCCTCGGGACGGACAACAGTTCCCCCGAATGTCTTCTCCAGGGAAATATATCAACCATCCGTCAAACTCAATGACGCACCCGAACCCGAGGAGACCTCGGCCCAGCCCAAGGTACCCTCGGCCGCCGAGGGTGAGGCCCTGCGCATCGAGATAGAGCAAAATAGGGTCACACCAAACCTAAACTAGCAGACCCCATACCTAGAATATCTCCTTCGAGGAGAGCTGCCCCTCGACAAGGCCGAAGCTCGGCGACTGGCTCGACGCGCCAAGTCATTCGTTTTACTGGGTGATGAAAAAGAGTTGTACCACCGCAGCCCCTTGGGCATTCTCGAACGATGCATATCCATCGTGCAAGGATAAGAGCTGTTACAAGAAATACACTTGGGGGCTTGCGGTCACCATGCAGCACCTCGAGCCCTCGTAGGAAACGCTTTCCGACAAGGTTTCTACTGGCTGACCGCAGTGGCCGACGCCACTAGGATTGTACGCTCCTGCCGAGGGTGTCAATTCTATGCGAGACGGACGCACCTACCCGCACAGGCCCTATAAACAATACCTATCACTTGGTCGTTTGCTGTGTGGGGTCTGGACCTCATCGGTCCCTTGCAAAAGGCACCTGGGGGCTTCACGCACCTGCTGGTCGCCATCGACAAATTCTCCAAGTGGATCGAAGTCCGACCCTTAACCAGCATCGAGTCCAAACAAGCGGTGGCGTTCTTTACAAATATCATCCACCGCTTTGGGATCCCGAACTCCATCATCACTGACAATGGCACGCAATTCACTGGGAAAAAGTTCCTAGACTTCTGCGAAGGCCACCACATTCGTGTGGACTGGGCTGTCATAGCTCACCCAATGACAAATGGGCAGGTGGAGCAAGCCAATGGCATGATTTTGCAAGGGCTAAAACCAAGGATCTACAACGACCTCAGTAAGTTTGGCAAGTGGTGGATAAAAGAGCTACCCTCGGTGGTTTGGAGTCTGAGGACGACGCCGAGCCGGGCCACAGGTTTCTCGCTGTTTTTCCTAGTCTATGGGGCCGAGGCCATCCTACCCACGGACTAAGAATACGGCTCCCCGAGGACAAAGGCATACGACGACCAAAACAACCAGACCAGCCGAGAGGATTCATTGGACCAGCTGGAAGAGGCTTGGGACGTAGCCTTACTACACTCTGTGTGATATCAGCAGTCTCTGCGACGCTACCACGCCCGAAGGATTCGGCCCCGAGGCTTCCAGGTGGGAGATTTGGTGCTTCGGCTATGATAATACGCCCGAGGGCGCCACAAGCTTACTCCTCCCTGGGAAGGGTCGTTCATCATCGCCAAAATTTTGAAGCCCGGGACATAAAAGCTGGGCAACGATCAAGGCGAGGTCTACAGCAACGCTTGGAACATCGAACAACTACGTCGCTTTTACCCTTAAAGTGTTTCAAGTCGTTCATGTATCTCAGTCCCTTTACATGTAGAAATAAAAAGTCTAGCTGTCAAGGGAGCATCGGCCTTGCCTCAGCAAAAAACCGACCCTCCCTCGGGGGCTAGAAGGGGGGAACCCCCTCTGCGTCAAAATTTTCCTCGAAAAAGTTTTCTACCAAAACGACTTTCGTGCCTTTCGACTATATCGATGGCGAAATCCTAAAAACGACAAGAGAGACCTTGAACGGCAAGGCCGACCGAGCCGAGGGACTCCTACGCCTCCAGGATACGGATACCTCACTCATCACCTTCCGCGAAAGGTAGCTCACGCTCGAATAAGTGATTCTGCTACCGACGAACAAGTCCTAACGCTCGAAACAAGAGGAAAGAAAACACAGCTTTATACTCTAACACTAAAAATGTTTAGGCCTCAGCGGCCGCAAGAAACATACACATTCTTAGAATGAACTGTTCCCCACAGGCTCAGGTGTCGGCAGGGGGAGGAGCAGCACCCTCGGCGTCGTTCCTACCTACGGCGGAATCTTGCCCGGCCTCGGACGGTGACACAAGCGGAAGGATCTCCACCTCAAAAAAGGAAGCCAACGCCGCGCCTAGGCCCTCGGCAGCCGCATCAAGCCTTCAGACCTCCGCCAGGGCGGCATCCTCGTCATCAGGTAGGCAGTAGCCCTCGCCGACCCGCTCTAAATCCACGTCATAGTGGGAAGCAAGGACAGCGAAGGCTCGCCTAACGTCGTGGTGCAGCGCCCCGCGGAGTCTGCTGCGCACGTGGCCGCCCAAGGCCCACAGGCGACTCTGGGGGAGCTGCCCGAGGGGACGTCGTCAAGGCCAAAGGTCCCGTAGAAGGCCGAGATGGCCTCAGACATGGCCATGCGGTCGGCCTCTTTCTGCTCAACCACATGGGCAAGCGCCTTGCAGTTCTTGATGGACTCGTCGAGAGCCGCCTCGAACCCTGAAGACAGCCGGACGATATTCTTCAGACACGACGAAAAGGATGAAGCTAAAACAAAGTCGCAAAGCAGGCAAAACATACCTTCAGCCCAGGCATGCTGCTGTGAGGCCATGGCTTGGGCGGACCGGGCAGACCCGATGGCCACGGCCAGGCCCTCTACAAGGGTCCCGGCCCGAGCGGTCGCCTCGGATCTAGGATGGGGAGAATCCCCTCTGCGTCAAAATTTTCCTCGGAAAAGTTTTCTACCCAAACGACTTTCGTGCCTTTCGGAATACGGATACCTTGAACGGCAAGGTCGACCGAGCCGAGGGACTCCTACGCCTCCGGGATACGGATACCTTACTCATCACCTTCCGCGAAAGGTAGCTCACGCTCGGATAAGTGATTCTGCTACCGACAAACAAGTCCTAATGCTCGAAATAAGAGGAAAGAAACACGACTTTATACTCAAATACCCAAATGTTCAGGCCTCAGCAGCCACAGAAAACAAACACACATACTTGGGATAACTATGCTACATAGACTTAGACGTCGGCAGCACCCTCGGCGGTTTTCCCGACCTGCAGCAGATGTCTTAGTATTTAAAGCAATTACATTTTGCTCTTAGGCAAATGCCATTACATTCCCTTACAAATGGGACCCCAGCTCCATTCCCGCAGGAATGAACTACCTCCACACCGGAAGGGCTGCAAGATAACAAACTCCAAGCGACTCACTGGCGACCACTGCACCAGCAGCGACAACGACCTTTGCCTCGGGCGGCTAGACAGCAGCAGCGATTGCCCCAGGGCAAATGCTACTGTAAAAGGCCCTCGCCCCCATCCCCACACGGGGGTGGGGGGGAGAGAACAAGCCAATAAAGCCAAAGAGCCGGAGGTCCGGCCATAGGTGGCACTGACGGTCTCGTCGGCGGAGCAACCACCTCTGCAGTGGGGAGCCTCACCTATGGCAGCCACCACCTCATCACCGACGACAGCGGCCACCTGTGCACCAACGCCGCACCAGCGAATGGTGGCCGCCCCAGCGCATACAAGGAGGTCCTCGCTCCCGTCCTCGCTACGGGAGTAAGGACAAGGCCATCCAGGAACGCGGACACCGCCCCTGCGGCGTACGACGTCTTGTACGACCCCCGGTGTGGCCGGCGGCGCAGGACGAGCCGTGGATGTGGCTGACCTGCGCACGGCACGACCGTCGCCCGTGCAGTGGACGAACAGCCACACCCCGACCAGGCAGCAGGTGGCAGTTCGCCTCCTCCGCAAGGCTGGTGAACACCCATCTCCCCCGAATGTTGGAGGAAGAAGCGGGTCGCCAGCCCATGCGGAAGGCAGGGCCCCAACTCGGCTTGCCCTCGCCCCCGGCACGGATGATGAACATCCTTGAAGCTGAGGGCAGGGGGGAGGCCACAGCCCGGCTCGCTGTTCTCCGCCACAAGGCTGGTGGTCATCATTCTGGGTTACCACTGGTGGGGAATGGCAGCCGGGCTACATGATGAAAATCCTTGAAGCCGAGCGATGACTAAAGAGCGCTAACCCCCACGAGGTCGTGCTCCTCCAACGGCAGGAAGAAGAAGGCAACGCCGGTGCACCCCATCTGGAGGCCCGGAAGATGGAAAGACGCGATGAATGCGAGAAGAGCAAAGGCATGGCTACTGCCCGGGAGATCGATCCCTTTTTAAAGACAGATCTCCCCACTCGCGCCCCAAAGGATCACGGGCAAAGTCTCCTCCGATGTGCTCTAGGGTTCCCGCCTTACGACACGGGGGCTAGGTCCCACATGTCATACAAACTGACTCGAAACACGAAGATGGCGGGCCGCCACGCGAGAAGCATGCAACCACACCACGGTTGTGCATCCTTTCGGCTTTGTTGCAACTGGCGGTCCAGCATGGAGGCCCGGGCCTACATGTCATGTAACCGACGCACCGGTTACCTTGTGCAAAGAAACCGCATCGCCACTTGCGCCAATGCCACGTCTTCTCGAGACTACAGAACCAGTGCAGCGACTCGAGGTAGCCCCACGCATGACCCAACAGTGCCAATTAAGTGCGACGGTCATGGGTCAGTCAGCCGTGGGGATAGACACGACAATCGGTATGACCATAGGCGGACCGGCGGTAATTGCAGCAACAGGCGGAGGCAGCGGCCCAACCACCAACCAGGCCCTGGTCCCACCTACAGGCTCGCATCCTCCCCTGAAGCGGTAGGGGAGCCCTCTCCTACAGCATAAAGACGACGCACCCGTGTTCCATTCGTCGAATGGCTCGCGCACGTGCAACAGATACCCCGCGAATCGCCTGTCCCGTCGCATTAACTCCCTGGCAGGACACACGTCTCCTCTGGCAGGCGGGCGGGCACCGTTTCGCCTCCGTCATGATGACTTCCTCAAAAAAAAGGTGCGCCACACTGTTTCGAAATATCTCCTTTCTTCCTTTCCTCTCTCTTTCTCTCTCTCCGCAGGGATCAGGAAACAGGACATTTCGAAGGAGTCCTTCGCAGCGAAGGAAACGGGCCCCGAGCCCTCCTACTGATCAGGGGTTCGAAGGTTGCGCCACGCGGGGTTCGGCGACCGCCCTAGAGCACTCGGGCTCTGAGCCCTTTACTGATCAGGGGTTCGAAGGCTGGCCCCTCGAAGGGATTCGACAGCCGCCCCAGAACATGCAGAGTCAGGGATGACCCTGGGTACGTCCATTACATGGCCAAGGCTCGGGCTATGCTCTCGAGGTACCCTAAGACATTTCCGAGACCAGCGGGAACGGTTTGTAATGGAATCCCACCGAAGGGAGGCACCGAGCCCTCGGACCCTATCGAATGGGTCCGGGTCCAGCAAATCACCTGCAGGTACTTTTGGAGCGCGCCTCTAGGTTACTAGTCGACCCTTATCGAGCAGAGCTCGGGCGTCCGCTCGGATTACCCAATAGCAACTCATCGGAAACACCATGTTCAGCGCCCACCGAGGGTAGCATGGCACGTTCCCCCCTCCTTGCGGAAAGGCGACGAAGGGGCGTACAATAAAAAGCCGAGACGATCCTCGATCGTCCTCTCGCTCCGTGCAGAGGCTCTAGGGCTGCTCTCGCACCAGGCTACGGCCAAATTGTCGACCACGTCGACAAACCAGCTTAAAAACTCGGAGCCTGACCATGCACCCGGGCTGCGGCCAGGCTGCATGAGGGAACAACAAGGCCGACCGAGGAATCACAAGAAAAATTAAGACCTCAGAGGAGTCAAACCACTCCTCCGAGGCCTCGGGGGCTACACCCGACGGGTGCGCTCGCGCGCACCCATCGGAACAAAATATGACCAAGAAAGGCTAGTCCCTTTGCAAAAAATCCGGCAAAACCTCCAAGCGAGTGCCTACACTCCCTTTGAGGCTCGGGGGCTACTGCCGGGTACCGTAATTAGGGGTACCCACAATACTCCTAAGCATGGCTGGAAAACATCTTCAAAACAGACCGAAAAGGCTGGTAAGCACTGCGCAAAGTTAAAGCCTCATCTACCAAGGGACCCGATCTCGTCTCGCCCGAGCCCGGCCTCGGGCAAGAACAGTGGTCTCGGACGGATTCATGCCTCGCCCGAGGGCCTCCTCAGGCAGCGGGCGCACCCCTGGCTCGCCCGAGGCTAAGCTCGGGCAAACTTTGTCGTATAGCAACCTCGGCCAAATCGCCTTACCGCCGACCGTATCGCATGCACATTTAATGCATGGATCACCTGACACCTTATCCTGACACGCGCGCCTCAGTTGGCAAGGCCAAAATGACCGCAGTCACTTCGCCCCTTTACTGATCGTTCTGACAGGAAAACAACACTATTTACCCCGTTCCGACTACTGTGCCAACCACCAGGGTAAGACTAACAACAGTGAGTCACAGCCTCTCCCGAGTTCAGCCTCGGGCGCAACAGGGAGCTCCGCCTCGCCCGACCCCAGGCCTCGGCCTCAACCTTGGCCTCGGGAGAAGGTCTCCGCCTCGCCCGACCCCAGGCCTTGGCCTCAACCTTGGCCTCGGGAGAAGGTCTCCACCTCGCCCGACCTCAGCCTCGGCCTCGGGAGGAGTCACAACCTCGCCCGACCTCAGCCTCGGCCTCGGGAGGAGTCACAACCTCGCCCAACCTCGGTCTCGGCCTCAGGAGAAGTCACCGCCTCGCCCGACCTCGGCCTCGGACCGACTACGCTACAGGGGATACATCATTACCCGACCTCTAGCTAGCCGCCTCAGGCTACGAAGGAACAAGACCGGTGTCACATCTAGATTACTCCGGCAACAGGTAATGATGGCTCCCCGCATGCGTCCATGACGTCGGTTGTTCTCAAGCTCTCTACGAAGGCAAAGAAACGTCAGCAGGACCCAGGGCCGCACCGCTAGCTACGCTTCTACAGGGCTCAAGCACTTCTCCGCCGGCCACGTTAGCACATAGCTACACCCCCATATGTACAGCTGGACCATCCCCTTGTATCTATAAAAGGGGATGCCCAGGGCCTTTTCAAGGGGAGAGAGGGACGCGGAGGCGGCAAGGACAACGGAGACGAACTCACTCAAACATCGAATTCCGCTCCGCAACACTAGACTTCTCAAGAGGCCTGGGACCGGTTCCCTCTCTCATGAAGCTTGTAGCCCCTACTGCAAGCACCCCGGTGCAAGATAATATAAGCCTCATCCCTCCTCTTGTGTTTCATCTTGCATCAACCCATCTGGACAGGGACACGCGACACAAAATTCACTAGTCGGTTCGGTTAAGGGTCCCCCGGGTCCGAAACGCCGACAGGTGCCCAGTCGTGTGTCCGCCATTCTTCATCATCATGAACGTATGTATTGCCTTCGCCTCGTCGGTGCCCAGCAACAATGTGTTTGATCTCGTTTACACAAGACGTGTCGTTGGAATAATAATGATAAATTTCGCCAATAATTTGGCTACCACTTTATCAAACATTGAGTTCGCCCTTCGAGGTAGCGAGAAAAGAGTTTGCCCCTTTGTGTAGAAATTAAAATGGCATGACTATCGGATTTTTCTAGATTAATCCAGAATAACCATTGTACCAGTAGACCAATCTGGAGCACAAGCGCAACATTAGATTATCAAATTAAATTTGATCCGGCATGACCATCAGATTTTTTAGACGCTTCAGCATCTGGAATAAATCATCAGATCTTCTTGTATGCATTTTAAAATGCTAGTCGTAGGGTGCTTCGACATCCGAAATAAATCATCGGATCTTACTGGACGTGTGGTGCATAACACAAGTCATAGGCCCTTCAACATGACAAGTCACTGTAGGGTAGACAACAAAATAAAATATTAAATATTGGTTTCACCCATAGATGTTGTAAACGCCATATGATTGTAAGCTGATCTGGTGATGATCTGCGTTGTTGCTGACAAGTGTTTTGCTAATGTGCAGGTGCTGTGATTTGCGAGAAGGGCTGCTTGTTTCTGCGGTGGCTGCAAAATTTCTTGACCTGCTGACGGCTGGTCTTGATTTGCTGGTGACTGATCTTGATCTGCTTTCTCTCTCTTTTTTTGGTAACAGCAGCTGTTTATTTCTTCTTCTTTTTTCTGGTCGCATCCCTAGCTGCTGACTTCGGGAGATGGTTGACAGTGCTGCTTGCTTACGGGCTGACTCCTGGCGGACAGCGGCTGGTCTGCTCCTCTCTGGCAACGGTGGCTGGGCTGGTTTCGCCTTTTTTCTTCATTGGCTTCCTGCGGCTGTCTTCGCTTTTTTTGCGCGTCTTCTCTTCTGTCCAATCTCTCTGGCTTGATCGCTTGCTTCCTGTGATGTCCCCTTTTTTGATCTGCGATGGCCTCCCTCTTTATAGGTAGCTGGTAAATGGATGAACTTCACGTAAGGATAAGTCCTCCATCGCTTGCATGTGCCTGTTAGTTAGATAAGGACTGCATACATGTACGCGGATGCCATTTGATTTAAATGATTGGCGCTGAAGCTAACTTATTGCTCAGGTTGTTCCGGTCAACTAATCACGCGAATATTTTGGATCGCAGTGCATGCAGCCAACATTTGTAGATAAATAAGGATATTCATGCATGCATGGGTTGGATAGAAATATCCCAAAGTCATCACGTAACCAACCACAACTCCATTCTGTTATGTCTTATCTTCAGCCCCTTTTTTATATTAATTGATCACCGGAACTGTTTATTATTATTCTATTATTATTTTTCAACGTGTACGTACATGTAC
Source organism: Zea luxurians (assembly GCA_029449295.1). Lineage (NCBI taxonomy): Eukaryota > Viridiplantae > Streptophyta > Magnoliopsida > Poales > Poaceae > Zea > Zea luxurians. The sequence continues at coordinate 113,097,680 of JAOPSE010000007.1, forward strand.
TGGCATATAAAAATCCATTGAACAATCCCCCGCCAAGTTGGGTTCGAAGGCACAGCAATTTCGGATTCAACTTGGTGGAAACCTAAGAATCGACCCTCAAATTGCTTAGGCAGTTATAGATGCAATGCATTGATCGTAACCTATATATTTGTTCACTGTGGGGCTGATCAAAAGGCACCACGCTAATCAGCCTGGTCTTTCAAACACCTCCTGCCAACGTCCTTCTATTCGTCAACAAGAAGCTAGCGAGAGGTCTTGGGATTTATTTTATATATCGCATCTGCTATTCTTGCAGCACGCAAGCACAGGCTAACAAGAAGGCCCTGCTACTTCTTAAATAGTTTGCAGTTTTGGTGACACGCTGCCATAAGCTAGCGAAGAGGCCTGACAGTTTCTCTGATTATATCTGCGGATCTCACACATGTAAGTATAAACTAATGAGGATCTGAATACTGGCTACATACTTCTGAATCTTCGACTATTTCTGTTGCCCCTTTTTAGCTTTCTTGCCAAGTTAATAATTTAGAGACTTAACGCCATGCCGCTGAGGGGTCGATCACGCCGCCAAGGTGACTTCTCGCAGAATATGAATACTTTCCATGCTCAGCCATCCTTCCCTCGCTCGTATGACCGGAACACCCAAGAAGTAGCAGGCCAGAGAATTAGATCTGGTGATAGGCCTGATCATCATCCAAGTCAGACTATCAACCCCTCCGCACACCAGTGTCATGATCCATCCACGAATACCAGACGCGTCATTACCAGTGTACATTCACGGGTAATCTATATATCGTATCCTCTTTCTTCTCTCTTTTTTTATTAACATACCATAGAAGGAAACTGTTCTTATGCTTTTGCCTCCCATTTTTCAGAATATGAGCCCTGGCGAGCGCACATTTTATACCTTATTTAGTGGGTCTACAGAACAAGCACCGCTAGAGGAAGAGGAAGAGATATATCTCTGGCGCAAAGATTTTGATTTTTTTTGCAGATGCAAACTCAGTAATGCATCATGCAGGGAACGTCGACAACGTGAAAGAAGAAAATCCTGATGATTTTATGACTTTGGTGGCTAATTGTTTAGGCCTTGGACGAGGTTATCAGCTTGTTACTGAACCAACACATGAAATTATTGAGAAAGAACAAAAAAATCGGAAACGATGTCGTGTTCCAACTTCATCGAGGACCCTCTCGACCACAACCCCGGATAATATTCCCATTGGCCTTCAAAAGAACCCACAAGAACTGCCTGTGTCAGATTACGCTGGTCGTGCACACATTCTTTACCCGGTACTGGACTCATCCAAAAGGTCACTCGACATTCCTAGCTCCACCTCCACACTATCCCAAAAAATGGTCAAGCATCCCTCATCAAGGTGGTTCAACGACTGCCGACCACAGCTTCGATTGGACATGCCTGTATGTCATAAGATGTTGATATGGGCCCGTATGATGCTGGTGAACCACGAAGACCAAAGTATGCTACAAAAATCTGATATCTATCGCAGTGTACTAGCTTCACTTTACTGTTTTCAAGCTGACCCATTGTTGGTAGCTGCCTTCTTGACATATTGGAATGTTGATGGACATACATTGGTTACCAGTCAAGGGGAGATGGGATATCCACTACATACTATCTCTAACGCGATGGGGATCCCTATCTCAGGTCGTCTTTATGAAGAATTTATTCCTCCTTGTTCTGACGTTCATGGTCACTTGGAGACTCTTTATACTATTTATGCTAGCTTATGCCCATCAGAGCTGCAGCCAGGCCTAGGATTAGTGAGTCCTACCGCTTGGTTAGACCACTTTTTTGATGATAAAGCTGATTCTTTTGGCAGTTCTTTATTGGATGGCTTTGCTAACCCCAAAGATCCGTTACTTTAGAAGCTTCGTTTCCATGTCACGGTTCAAGGTGACCGTCTTGCAGCCATTCTTGGTGCCGAGACATTATCTTACCGATCTATATATCCTTCAACGGTTTACCGTGCTGCATTTATAGCAGCTTGGCTATGCACTTATTGCATTCCTGTTGAAGCTGGCCAATACATTCGTCCTGGGGTATTTTAGATGGCCGTTCAGATATCAGAAGGCATTCATAGAGCAATTGGTGTCGCAAGCTTGGCTTTTCTATATAATTGTTTGGATAATATTCATGATAATATAATTAGTGGGACACGGTCGGCGAGCGAGTGTTCCCTTTTTCTCCTGGGTCATTTCATCATGTGCTGATTTGCCTCTTTTTGGAAGCAAGCTCGGAGATCAGCGACCTTACATTGTCCAGTTAAATTTCCTCCTTTTGTCATAGATTTGACGAAGTTGGAACAACCCATGCCTATAACAGAGGCACATCATATATTTTGGGATTTTGATGGTGATGGTCGGGGACTGCGCTTGCTAGATTTTTTGGGCCGATCCTCGTTGCGATTCCCGGGAGGTCACTGACCAGTATTTATTCGAGATGGACGTACGAAGAATGAGAGACAACCATTTGCCATATCAGTTTCTGCAATGGAGCTACTTATGAGCAGCCTCTTTGGTGGTATTACTCATAGGCGTGGCGAGCGTTCTGACAACCTGGTGTATTGTCCGCATCGCTTCACACGCATGTTTAACTATGATCAACTCATCCCATATTTCGATTATCGTGCTGCTGATGATGTAACAGATAGTTTGAACTTTCGAAGTTACTCTCCCTTGAGCTGAAAGGAAACACTTCAAATTTGTGTTCGGTGGCATCTTTCTTATTATGATCAACCTGAGGGACATGCTCTCGTGGTGCTACCTTCTAATCTTGGAACTAGACGTTCGTACAATTATATTATCTAGTGCAACAATGCTTTTTGGTTTCTTCAAGATCCTTCATTCTTTTGTGATAGGATTTTTATGTCAGCTGCAATCGCAACAACAGTCGCTGCCTTTGCAGGTAATGTTGTACATTTTTTCATACATAGGTTGTTTCCACGTACCTTACTGTTACATGATTCATATATAATTTAGTGCCAGCCAATGAACCTAGTTCCTAGTCAGGATAAATGCGACCATATAGCAGCAATGGTGCTAGCCATATATCTTGACTTTGTCCACAGATCCACAGTCACCACACTGGTCTGCTTCACTGCTTCTTAAATAATAACTTGTATGTGCCTGTGTCTGAAATACCATGAACATGCAAATAATCGTCCATTTGAGTAAAAATCTTACCACAAAGGGGTAAATATCTCTAGTAAGACACATTTGTTAAATAGACAACAAGAATGTCACTTCTAGATTGAGGACTTATGCGAAAATTTTAAAGAATGAAAGGAACAAAGTTGTTTTTTTTAAAAAATGTTGGCTTTCCTTTAGGTCACCAAGGTATATGATAGCCAGCAACGGTGCTACTAAAGGGTATGTTTAGCATCACATCTCGAATCTTCAACACGATTTTCACTTGTACTTTAGCTTCCTCGTATTGTCCGTGTATCAAAGGTTAGCACTTCCTCATCACCTCTTGAAGCTAGGCGGACCATCATCAGACCTCCCTTCAGTCATGTGTCCCATGCCATTCACATCTTTTCAATGAGGAATGTGGGATATGGCTAATATTTTGGGGGTAAGGTTTGGGAATATGGCTGAGGCGATTGTTTTGCCATCCCTTTTGCCGAGGATGGTGGATAGCTACCCTCCGCCTTCAAACTGCTTTACTTGAATTTGCACAACGCATGATTGATTTTTTTTGCCACAGAGAGATCGCTTCTTTGGCGCCCATTTTTTAGTGTTGTTTGCGGGTCACTTTCTGTGGATTTGAAGGGTAGCACCCACCTTTGATGACTAAAATCCTCGCTGGCTACATTATTTTTTTATTGGCCCTTGTTGATACCTCGTTGGGTGGCATGTGGCTTCACACAAAACTAGACTTTTGTCAAGCTTGGTAGCCCTTTCATGCTCTTTTCACTATAGTTTCCCTTGAGGCTTAGCATTCCCCTAGGTGGATGAACGTAGATGGCATGATAAACTCACCACTTCCAGAGTCAATCCAAATCTGAGTCTGGCTAGCTCCTTTTGTCACTTATTGGTGCAGACCAGGTACTTGTGTTGAGGTCACTTCAGAGCAAAGTTTAATTGGTTGGGACATTCCCTGTCTAGGGTCACATCCTATAATGACAACCAGTTGCTGGCATACCTGATGAAAGTTGGAGGAAAGCCTTTGATGTAGGACTATGAGTCCATAAAAAAACTTTTTTAAAAAAATAATAACAACAACAACAATAATAATAATAAATAAATAAATAACAAAATAAAAAAGGATAGAAAATTGCATTGACACTTGGTTATGCAAAGTATTTCTTGAGGTATCTCCCATTAATCGGAGGCATTGGACGACAACCTTGATGATCCACCAGTTGATATGCACCACCATCATAAACTTGTTCAATAATAAATGGTCCTTCCCATTTTGGCTCAAACTTTCCTTTCTTCTTATGGGTAATGATAATTGGACATCGAAGAACGAGCACAAGTTCACCTTTTCAGAATACTCTGTGTTTAACAAGCTTGTCATAAGCTCTTACCATGTTTTGGCAATATAGTTCAATATTTTGAACAGCTTGAAGGTGTCCTTCTTCTAGGGCATCAAGCTCTTGGAATCTGAGTTTGATTTGTTCATAATTACTAATCCCTTCATGAATGGCAACCCGTATTGAGGGTAGCTACACTTCAAGGGGTAGGACTGCTTCACTCCCATAAACAAGAGAGTATGGAGTGGCTTGTGTTGGTGTACGCACAGAGACTCGATATGCCCATAAAGCTTCAAATAGACGATCATGCCAATCTCTTCGATTATTGGTGACTGTCTTCTTTAGTATTTTGCCAAGTGTTTTGTTAAATGCTTCTGCTAGACCATTTGCTTGAGGATAATAACCTGTGGTATAGTTCCACGTTATATTATACTTGGCAATTAGTCTTTGTATCTTGTTTTATTTGAAAGCCTTTCCATTATCAGAAGTGATGCGTCGTGGCACTCCGAAGCGATATATAATATGCCGCTCTAGAAAGTTAATGACATTATCCGACTTGACTTCTCTCAACGGTATAGCTTCAGCCCACTTAGAGAAGTAATCGGTTGCAGCTAGAATGAAATGGTGCCCCCTGGCAGATGGAGGTTCGATGGCACCGTTAACATCAATTCTCCAAGCGTCAAATAGCCATGAGGGAACTGTAGGATGAAGAGGTTCTGGCGGTAGATGTTTAAAATTATCATGCACTTGACAACTGTGACAAGACTTGGCGATCTTGAGACAGTCTGCCATAATTCCAGGCCAAAAGTAACCTATCAGCCTGATGCTGTGATACATTTTAGCTCCACTTTGGTGTCCACCACACACACCCTTACGCATTTCTTGTAATATCTGATTGGTTTCTTCCCTTGACACACATCGTGAAAGAATTTCTTGACCAAAAGACCGTCGGTACAATACCCCAGCCTTGTAGGTATAAATAGGCAGACGTTGTTGTAAACGATGTCTTTCCACAAGATCCTTTGGGAGAATGCCATGATTAAAATAATCCAAGAATGGTTTACGCCAATCACTTTCATCAACAACCATAACGAGAATATGGTTGACTTCACATTCTTGTGGGACTAATTCTAAGACGACTGGTAGAAGCCACCTTTCTTCAATTTTTATTTGAGCGGGCTCCCCATTTGGGAGCACTAGTGCAGCTGCAAGTTTAGCTAAAGCATCAGCTAAAGAATTTTTACCTCGCGTAATGTGAGAGATATGAATATTATCAAATTTTTCCATGAGCCCTCATGTTGCTTTGTAATAAGGCACCAACCCAGGCTTACGTACCTCATAAATATTACTAACTTGTCGAACAACAAGCTGTGAGTCACCATATGCTAGCAAATGTTGAATGTCCATAGAAAGTGCAAGAAAGAGACCACATATGAGGGCTTCATACTATGCTTCATTATTCGAGCATTCCTCCTTCATCAGAGAGAAGGAATGATAAATTGTTTCACCTTGTGGTGTTTTGAATACTATCCCTGCGCCAGCCCTTCTCCTTTGAGAACCATCAGGATCAGTCTCTATACGAGACGCTCCATCAAAATAAAGCTCCCATGGTGACTCTATGTCGATGGTAAAAACATCCTTGTCGAGCAAGTCTATCACCAACGTCGAATCATCTGGCACAGGATGAGTAGCAAGAAAATTAGCCAAGGCTTGACCTTTAATTGCTTTTTGTGGCACATAAGTAATGTCAAATTCCATCATGATTACGGCCCATTTACCAAGGCGTCCCATGAGGGCCGGTTGATTTAGCACATACCTTACAGGGTCTGCTCTTGCCACGAGCTGTATTGGATGTGCCAACATATAGTGTCGCAACTTCATTAAGGAAAAGACTAGGGCCAAGCACAACTTCTCTATTGGAGAGTAATTGTTCTTAGCTGCCACCAAGGTGCGACTCAAGTAGTAACAAGCCACCTCCTTCCCTTCATCGTTATGTTGTGCGAGAAGCGCGCCGATTGAGGCTGGCTGTGTGGCAATATATAAAATAAGGGGCGACCTTTTACAGGTGCAGCCAATACTGGAGGATTAAGTAAGTACCTCTTTAGACTATCAAGCGCATTTTGGCATTGCTCATCCCAATGGAATGGCACACCTTTCCTCATTAATCTCGTGAATGGTTGAGTACGCCCAGAGAGATTAGATATAAAGTGTCATATATGTACGCCAAGTGACCCTGCAAAGATTTGAGGCCACTTAAATTTTTAGGAGGAGGCATTTTCTTTATTGCCTTAATTTTCTTTGCCTCTATTTCAATACCTCGATGATGGACAACGAAACCTAAAAACACACCTGATTTAACAGCAAAGGCGCATTTTAAAGGGTTCATATTTAATTGATGCTTTCGAAGTCTGTTGAAGACAACACGAAGATCATCCTGATGTCTTTGACATTCTTTTGTCTTCACCACTATGTCATCAATGTAGCATTCTATAGAGTGATGGATAAGATCATCAAGCACAACAGTCATTGCTCGTTGATATGTGGCACCAGCATTCTTCAAGCCAAACGACATGACTATGTAATAAAAATTCCCTTTAGGGGTGCGGAATGCAGTATCTATTGCATCATCCTCATTCATTTTGATTTGATTATAGCCAGACGACCCATCCATGAAGGATAGAACACCATATCCTGTTGTAGCATTAACCACCATCTCAGTGATGGGAATAGGAAAGTCATCTTTGGGGCAAGCACGATTCAAGTCACGAAAATCAACGCATACTCGTACTTGTCCATTTTTCTTCATTACGTGGACAATGTTTGCAAGCCATCGTGGGTATTGCACTTCTTTGATAAACCCAGCAGTGATCAACTTTTCTACTTCTGCGATGATGTTGTCCTGCAGCTCAGGACGAAAGCGACGTGGTTGTTGCTTCACTGGTCAAAACTTAGGATCAATAGAAAGCTTGTGTGTGGAAACTCGAGGGTCAAGCCTGGGCATTTCTTTATATGATCAAGCAAAATAATCACGAAATTCCATAAGGAATTCTCGGTAACTTTCTCGCTCCTCAGGTGTAAGGCTTGCACTTACAAACGTGGGACGTGGATCATCCTCAGCCCCTAGGTTGATCTCAACTAATTCATCAATAGTGAGTTGAACACCATCTTCTAATTGTTGAGGGGCAGGGGCAGCATCGACGATTTCTCCCTGCTCTCCTATAGTGAGAACTTCTTCAACTCGTGATAAGACATACTGCTCATTTCCCATTCCTTGACAAGCATTTGCTATTGTGTGGATTGATCGGGACAGTATGGCGTTTTATAAGCCTTATCTTGTTCTCATAAGAGGAAGCACCCTCAAAGGTCATATGACATGTCACTCGTCGTGGGTCATCGACTTCATCATCTTCATTTTCACTTGAGTCATCATGACTATAACCCAGGCCATACTTTGATTGAGTTATGTTTCTCCCCTTTTTGTTCCTTTTTCTGATTAATCTTTCTGCCTCATCCCACCATTCTTCACAAATAGCAGGCGGTGATGGAAGCCTGAAATTGCGTTGAAGTTTAATCCCAGATTTTTCTAACAAATGAGCCAACCTTGGATCGGCTCTAATAGTACTTGGTGCCTTGTTAGCATGACTGTTAAATGTAGGTAACCTAATGATAGAATCATAAGGTAATACCTGTGGAGCTTTATAAAAAATGGTGGGATAAGCATAACTCTTGGGTTCTTGAACAACCCACACTTATAGCGGCGTCGCTATAGATGTATACATGGATGGAGGCTGTTTGATCTTAGCCTCTACTGATTTCTCAAATTCTTCCACTCTCCTTCGAACACTTCCCTTAGGCAGGATTGTAATATAATTGGAGGTGGAAGATCAGCCTCTTGTGCAGGAAGCTTAGGACCTCCTTGAGCACCTGTAATGTTTGGAGACATCATATCATTAGGCGTGGATGACACTAAGATAAGCATCCTAGAATTTTCTTTGGGTTCTGTAGGAACAGACCTCAATAGAAGGGGAGTAGAAGGAGGCAGTTCTGCTCCTCCTAATGAAAATGGCATTGAAGTAGAGGAGGAGAGGGTGCCAATACTCTAGAGCCACTTGATGAAGCAGATTTGCTAGCAACGGCGGCCGACGGTGTTCCACGTCGCCTTTGTTGTTCTTTGCCTTTACTACTCCGCCAGGCAGAATGGTGGGATAGAAACTCCCTTAGCTCTAATGATGAAGTAGAGCTAGGGGTGATGATAACGTCAGCGGGAGGTGTCACTCGTCCTTGTTGGTCGTACGATTCTCCGCTTGAAAAATAATACTTCGCATCGGCATGATGCGACTCATGAATAGTGTAAGGCATTGGATTAGCCGCTATTCGATGTTGCTCTCCTTTATTATCCAAGAACTTTAAACACTGATGTAAAGTTGAGGGGACTACATGGTACTTATGTATCCAAGGTCTACCCAAGAGGGCCGAATATGATGTATTTGAATCAATGATGAAGAACCGTGCCTTGAAGCTAAATGAGGACATTTGCACCTTCACAGTGATGGAGCCGAGGGCAGAAGTCCCTTGATTGTTGAAGCCACAAATCACCACTTCAGTGGGGTCAAGGTCATCCAAAGTGTATCCAGCCCAGGTTAGGCTACGGACCGGCAAGATATTCACTGCAGAGTCTTGGTCAATAAGTACACGCCGTAGATGCAGTGAAGCAATGTTTCCTTCTATGTATAGCGGGCGATTGTGATCATCGTATTCTAGTACTTTATCCTCTTCATAAAATGTAAGTTGGTTGGCTCCTACCGAGTTACATAACAAGTTGTGCTTTGCCATGTTTATTTCATAAACTTCTGGCTTTTGCAATGCCACAATAAGTGCTTGGCGAAGCTCAGGAACCAGTAAGAGGGCATCATACACACTTAACAGTGCTGGTATACGCTTGAGGTGTGCAACCACATTATAATCAACCTTGAGTGCATCATCTCCATCATTCATTGGTGCATTCCTTGTATCAACTTGTGGTAGGTTTTCCTTCAGGCAAACATCTTTTTCTTTAGACTTTTTGGAGTTCTGGCAAGACTTCGCCACTTTGTAGATTCATGTCTACTTCTAGTTTATTAGCACTTGTTGAAGAAGCCTCAGCTTGAAATGTCTCTTGTTCACGAGTGGTTAGCCCTTCATCAGAGCTACTACCTGTGTTGTCGCTATGTTGGAGGATCACATTGCACTCTTCTCTTACAGGCTCTTTTTCTTGCACTGTGGAGTGGGATGCCTGCCCCCAGCTTTTGGGCATGAATTGTGCTAGAGTCAGTGACCTTTGGTGTAACACCCCTGGTGTTACTATAACTAAAACTTGAGCATGGCATCATAAGCATTGACATTGCATATGTTTGATACACCTAGAGTGTATTCACTAGGTAAAAATTTCAAACAAGTTGTATTGTTTTAGTGTTTTGCAAATAGAACCCTGGTTAAGGGACTTAACCCTAAACAGAGATTAAAGGGGTAAAACCTAACCCAAGATGAGAAAACCTAAAGACTTTAGGGAAAGAGTCATAAAATATCCCCAAAAACAAAGTGGAATCACATTTATGCCCCTGGAATCCCAGAAACCCTAATTGGAACCCTGGAAAACCCTAAAACTAAAACCTAGGGGCCTATGTGCAAAATTAGTCCACTTTTGGACTAAAGTGCAAAAACCAAGTTAAATAAGTATCTTAAGTCATTTGGTTCACAAATATGTGGACTTGAAAGCTAAACCCTAAGTTTTGGACTCATTTGCAAAAAGGACCTCAATTTTGATTCCTATGCTAAGTCTGAAAACAGGGTTATAGGCCCAACTTTGGGGCTATGTAGCTTTCAAAATAGTGAGAATTCATATTAGGTGACCACATCAAAGTTGAAGACCAAACATAGGAGAACAACTTTGTTTAAGGGTTTAAGCCATGTTCTTAAGAGAAATTTGGAGAAAATTTCAACCAAAGATGGACTATCAGACTGCCTGAAGTCTGAATTTCAGATTAACAGGGTGATGGGATGAACTTTGAGCTCGATTTTGAGTGGGATCCAGTGACTTTTTGTGGGAACACATTGTATCAAAGTTATCACTGGAATATAGCCCTATAACTTTGCTGCAGAAAGTTGGCATAGGTTTCACACAAAATCGGGAGTAAATTGAGCTCCAATTTGCTCCCTCAGTCAAGCTTTTTACTGAATCCAGAGCACTGTTCACCATCATCAGAAAATATCGCGCGGTGGATAAGACCTCAACGGCGATGAGAATGCCACGGCGGTCGGGATAGACTGGAGGCCACGGTAAATATCCTCGGTCACGTGTCAGTAACTCTCTGTGGTGGCGGACTCCGGTTAAAAGGCGGTCGCCGTGCCATCACCGGGTTCTGCCGTGCGGCGAGCTCACCTGCACCGTCTAAAGACCACGGTCCTCATCCAACGCCGGCGGTTGGCCTATAAATTGCACTCGGGCTTAGCTTCTTCTCCTCATCCCGCGCCTTTGCAACTAAACACTTGACACCGGAAAAATCCACGAGCTCTTCCCTCCCTGTTCTTAGCTCCGCCGCAAGGATCCATCCGTGGCCAGTGCAATTCAAGTTAGCTCGCGTCTTCTACTTCCTCGGTTGAGTATTCTCAGGTACCCGTGATGCTTCCCAACCTATCCAATTGAATTATACCGTCATTAATCGCTCGGAGCATGCGAATCATCTATGATTCTTCGCTGTCACCGTGGGCAGAGAGTTGTAGAGATCCAATTCTAAAATTGAGTGAGGGGAAATGCGCGGGCGGGGTCCGATTTGGAGTCCGCTACTCGGGAGCACCGGTATTGACTCCCTCCGGCCTGTCCAGCTCGCCGGAGTTTGGCCCCCGGTTTGGTGCGCCGTCGGGGACCTCATCGTGCAAAGAAATAGAACCTTAGGGGTCTGTCTGCAATAGTCAGCGACTCATTCAAATAGTGCCATGACCCCGTTTCCAGTTACCCAGTTAGCTCAGGGCTTTTCCGCAAAGTTTCCCTCACGGGCGCGCGCAGGCGCTTTCTCCCTCTGAGTTGGGCCGCTGGGCTAGATTCAGCCCAGTACTATTCATAAGCTTTTCTTTTTCTTTTTACTCCAGAGTTAAAACAATTATAGAAAACAGTAGAAAAATGATAAAATTGTGAAACCAATTTTCCTAGGCTTCTTATTTTCCCTAGAATTTAATAAAAATAGTTTTGTGATTTTTAGGTTAAATAAGGAATTTTAAGGCATTTAAAGTAGTTCACGGTAGTAGTTTTGGATTTTTAAAAGATAAGTTGTAAGTCCAAAAATGCCCAAACTTTTTATGGGCACTTAAAACAATATTTAGAAGCCTTGGGTAGAGTTTGGGTTGAATTGGACCTTGTTTGATCACCAAACCCCAAAACACCCCCCTGCCCTATGAACTCCTTTACTAACTCCGGAAACCCTAAGTTCTCGGAGTACCGTGAAGGAAAGTTGTATTCAAGACTTAGATAATAAGTTTATATTATCTTTGCACCCTCATGAGCATCCCATGGCATCCATTCTTATACATATATATGGTTATGTTAGAACACGAAGAAGAAGAGGAAGTCACCAAAGAAAGGACACCACCACCCTCGGATTCTCAAGCAGGCAACTGCTTCTACTTTGATATTTGCGGGTCCGAGCCAGACTCACCTGTTAACAAAGGCAAGCCCCGGTGCATGCAACCCTTTTCCTTGTACTTTTAAATACTTTTCGCACATCTTAAGTCAAGTGAAATGTGCATTAAGTTCATAGGAATTGCTTGAAACCTTTTGATGCATTGCTTTCCTTGATATCCACACCTTTATGGATACTTCTGGTGAAGTATCAAAATTGTTTTATAAAAATGCTTAGCCCTGCTTAGGTCTTGTGGATAGAGGTTGTCTTTTGCTATACTGCCTAGCTCAGGGGTTATCCTGAGGAAAGATGACTTCTACCTGCAAGAATACTTTCATTAAGAGCGTGGTGGGATCTTTGTAATACCCAATTGGTAATTTGCAAGAGCTAATATCAAAGGGAGAAACAAGTTCACTTTATCTGTGGGAGTTTGAACTTTTTGTGCCATCACATGTGAACACCATATTTTAAAACAGATAATTATAAAATATATGCCACTAAATCATTGCATCATGCTGAGATTTTTATTTTGTGTGCATTTTATGACAATATAAAAATAATGTAAAAAGAAATATATTAAAATCCAAGGTGGAATTTAAATTCCAAAGGAAAATCCTAGAATTAAGAAAAAGAGAAGAAAACACTATACAAACAGTATAAAATGAAAATATAAATGAACAAAAATTTAGTTTATGTTGTCATGTAAATATAGAAAATTAACCTGAGTTTGAATTTCCCACAAAAATAGATTCAAACTTGAAATCTAAATCTGAAAAGGGAGAAAACAAAACAAAAAAAAGAGAAAAGCTTAGGAACTCGACTGGGCCGAATCTGGCTGGCCCAACTCGGTTTCCCTCCCGCGCAGCCCATCTCCTTCCCTTCCCCTTTTCTTTATTCCTGGCGCTTACATGTGGGACCCGCTTGACAGCCTCATCCCACTCGCATCTCTGCTTTGTGGACCCAGCGGATCAGGATCGTCTTCCCGAAAGAATCGTGGGAGCGTAACAAGCGGGCGCTGGGCGATTCCCTCTAGCTGGTGGCCCGAGCCGTCAGCTCGCGCCCTGTGGGACCGCCCTGCCAGTGTTGCCTTCTCCGTTACGACCGGTCGCGCACAACAGAATCGGGGCTCGCCGCGCCAATTAGACTCGCAATAGAAACCCCGCGCGTGGTGGCGCGATTGTCGCCTGGGAGGTTAGACCGTTGCGCCCTGGCCGCCTCCTCACGTCCGCATAAACCAAGGCCTCCTTCCTCCGCCTCTGTTCTGGATTCTTCTGTCGTGTGCTCGTCGTTCCGCGCTTCTCCCCTACCCAGTCCTACATCCCTCCCCGTCCGCCATCTTGGAATCCCACCTGCGTTCGGAAATACCGATGTGACCCAGGAGGATCATCGGGGGATGGCGACCCCCGTTGTGGATCGTGTGCCTGGCCTCCGGTGATGGATGGGCGACCGAATCATGGCGGATTTGTCGCCTATGCTTGATTGGGTTGGCGGCGCCGCCTCATGCCATGGACTGTCCTTGCTGCTACTTCATTCACGGTATGGACTTCTCATCCGCCTTGTCGTCACCTCTGTATCACGTAGCACCGGTTGCCATAGGATTTGGCGCACTGAGCCGCAACGGCACCTCTCTCCGGCGATGTCCTCCGCCGCGGAGTGACTCGCGCCGCCGCGGTTCTCTGTCCACGGTGGGGAAAAGAATTCCGGCCGTCGATCTGCGATGCACGGTCGGGATTTGAACCAGCTCACTCCTTTGCGATAATCGGATCTGGACCGTGGATCGGCGATCCAGCGGTCTCGGGCGCGTAACAGTTTGGATTTACGTGGATCTAATCGTGGCCCTCAGGGTTGGATCCAACGGCCAGAATTTACTAATACCTCTTCAGCCGCGACACAATTGCAAAGAGGCCCTCATCCTTTTTGTGAATCAACCCGCAGTCCTAGTGACTGGGTATCTGAGTCTTAGGAAGGTTTCTGTTTTGGTCCCTGTGCTTTCCAAATATTTTGCGCGCAATCCAGATAACAAATAAAATAATAGAAATTCACTTTAAATTCATTTTAATACAAAAATAATGGTAGAAACTTGTATAAATCATAGAGAATTCATATTAAATCCTTTTTAGTCCATTCCAGTTCCTATAATTTTATAATAATATTGTTTATCACATAATAACACTGTTATAGCATGAAAATCATACTAGAATTGATTACTCAATTAATCTTGTATCAAATACTTAAAACCTTCGAAAATTCATAACTCCTCCGTTTTAACTCCGATTTTAGTGGTTCTCGTTCCCACGATCTCGTAGCAACGCGTAGATCATTATCATTCAGTTTGTTATTATGTTTGGTGTGATGTTAATTTTATCTATACCATGTTTGTTTGTATTGCTACGACTAGCGAGGACACGTGTCATCTGAAAAGCAAGTTGGTACCTGCTCAAGTGCCAGGCAAGTTGTGCCCTTGATTCACTTTTGTTACCTAATAATGTTCTTTATAATCATTTACCATGCATAGGTTTAATTTTGATGGGACCCGATAGGTCACCCTAGATTGTTTATCTCATTACCTTGTTTACCCCTGAATCACTTGGGTAGTTTATGCTATTGCTTTACGTGGTTTTTGGGTTAATATTTCATTATATCCATGTTCCAGTTATTTTGTTATTCTATTTATGTTCATGTCAAGATCATTATGTTATTGTTAATTGGAACATGGAGCTTAACTTGAGAACCACGTGCCACCACAAGGGAGGAATGGGACCCCTTGGCTGACTAATTAGGAAAGCTAGTGGAAGACTACCTTACCCGAAAGGGGCAAGGGCAGTAGGGGAGTGGTCAGTGTAGGGAGGTCCCTGGTTGATTTTGCTGCGATGGCGGTCAGCCAGGAACCCTGCATTGGAACTTCCTATAAACTGTAGCGGGTTTTCGGAAGCTAGTGGAACTTTGTAAAGGCCTCGTAGTGGATCCCTAGCCATTCACCTTGGTAGTGTCTAAGGGCCTAGCTAACCCTGGCGACATGGGAAACACGACTTGTGGGTAAAGGGTACAACCTCTGCAGAGTGTAAAACTGGTATACTAGCCGAGCTCACGGTCATGAGCGGCTCAGGACTCTCCGATGATTAAATTATGGAACCTAAACTCAATTTGTCATTTGCATTTGCATGGGATTTGTTATTAATTTTGTTCTATTATTATTTATTAAGGTTTGGTATTCACTTACACTTAGTAACTGCTAATAAAAGTTTGACCAACTACTTAAAAGCAATGCTCAGCTTTAACCCCTATTGTTGATAAGCCTTACACTTCATGAACTGTAATACTCAAAATTGTATAAAAGGATGATATAGTGAATTCCTTATCTTATGTGCCATATTTGCATCATAAAAAGAGCATACATGAAAGTTGGAAGTGAATTAAAACAAATGATAAAAAGAATATGCATCATGTTGGAGTTTTATATGTTTGCACATTAAATAAAATAATAAGGATAATAACAATGAGATAATAATTCTAAAGGTTGGATCAAACCCTAAATGGAGATTAGAGTTTGGAAATAAGAAAAGAGAAGGGATATAAAACAAAAATATAAATAATATATATATAAATAATTATACTCGGAATTAATATCCCTAATTTCACAAAAATAAGTTGAAGTGATGAACCATAGAAGTTTGAATTTAAGTTTGAATTCAAATTTAACTTGGAAATGAAGAAAAGAAATAGAAAATAAAAAGAAAAAGAGAAAACCCCTACCTGGGCCAACTCCACCCTTTTTTGGCCCACAACTGATTTCGGCCCGCGCTGCCTGGTGACCGGCGCCGACATGTGGGCCCAATCGGGCAGCCGCACTCTCGCCCTCACTGGCCCTCGGGCCCGCGCGTCAGCGCATCTTCTCCCGTGTAGCCACCCCGCCTGTGCCTGACACCGCGGACCCCACGCGTCAGCTCTGCCCCTTTCCCCTTTCTTCGCCGCGCTGCTCGGATGAGCTCGACCGGGGCGCACTTCGCGGAATCCGTTGGAGCCCCACTGCGCACGCTCGGACTCGGACTGGGCACAGGGTATAAATCGTGCCGCTCTCCTCCCGCCCCTCATTGAGCGGTGCAATTAGCCAACGCCGCCGCCGCCGCCCGAACTGTGTCCGCGGTAAGCGAGAGGTCCGCCACCATAGAATCGGGTCGGCATCGCCGATTGGTGGCCAGGATAGTGCTAAGATTGTTCATCGGCGTATGTGGATCGTCAGCGTGAAGTATTGCGCTCGGTGGTCCGCCCAAACGTCTGGAATTCCTCACCGGAACTGGTGACCCGCCGCGAACTCGGATAGCACCGTGGGCGAGGCTCGTCGCAGCGGAATCCCCGGTATGAACACCACGCCTAGAATCGCCTTTGTGTGTTGAAACCTCCGGTGTCATCGGCCGGGCACGCGGACTCTCGGGTCATCTCTAATTTCTCACCGACGCGCCACGGCCACCACAATCCGCACAACACCGTGGGTGAAGATCATCACAACACTATCGCTGGTAAAGTCTACCTCAATCTTCTCACCGTTCGACTAGCTTTGTGTAGCTCCGTTTAATTTAATGGTGGTGCTCGGGGTAGGTTGATTGGGCCACGGTCGTTCTTCTCCGCCGCGGGCAGGATTCCTGGTGCCGCCGCGTCTTGCCTGATGGGGAAGAAACGTAGTGGCCGCCGGATGATAAACGAAGGGCTGCGATTTGATCTGTGAACTGACGTAGCTAGGGCTCCTCGTGACCGTAGATTGGAGGATGAACGGGCGGTCGTGTGCGTGGGTTGTTTTTAATCTCAACCCTTGGATTGGGATCTGGTGGTCGGAAGCGCGTACCCCTTCGTCGTTATATCGGATCCGTTAGATCGGGATCGGACGGCCTGGGTCGTTGGATGCCCCTTCGGCCGGGTTGTTTTGCATAAGAGCCCTCCTGGAATTTGAAAACCAACCCGCAATCCACGGCAGTGAAACTCTGTGTCTGCGGATTTTTTGTGTTAACGCCCCTGTACTTCCCGATAATATTGCGCCAAGCCCAGAGAACAATAAAAATAGAAAATTGATTATAGAAAATAATTTTTAATACAAAAACAATACTAGAAACTTGTATAATTCCTAGAAACTTCAAATTAAGTCCAAATTGATCCATTCCAGTTTCTATAATTTTGTAATAATATTGTCTATCAACTAGTAACACTGTTTAGCCATGAAACTTGAATTAAAATTATTCATTTGGATTAATCTATTCTAAGCACTAAATAATTTCAGAAATTCATAACTTGAATTCTGTAACCCCAAATTCAGTGATTCCAATTCCTATGGTTTCATTTTAATGTGTAGGTTTTTACTGTGTATTTTATTTACATGTTTGGTGTAATGTTAATTTTGCCTATACAATGTTTGTTTGAATTGCTACGACTAGCAGTGAGGTCACGAGTCACCTGAAGATCATCCTGGTACCTGGATTCTCAAGGCCCAGGCAAGTTGTGCCCTTGATCACTTCTTTTCACCTACTCATGTTCTAATTAATCATAATGATCTGCATAGGTTAATTTTGATGGGACCCAATAGGATACCCCAGTTTGTCTATCTCTATACCTTGTTTACTACTGAACCTTCTGGGTAGTACTTGCTAGTGCTATATTTGGTTTTGGGTATGAAGATTACACTATTCATGATTATACTTTTGTTATCAGTTGTTATTTATGGTTCATGTTAAGATCATTATGTTAATTGGAACATGGAGAACCACCCGGGAAAACAGTGCTACCACAAGGGTGGAATGGGACGCCCTTGGCTGATTAATTAGGAAAGCTAGTGGAAGACTACCTTACCCGAAAGGGGCAAGGGCAGTAGGGGAGAGGTCAGTGCGGGGAGGCCCTCGGGAGGATTTTGCTGCGATGGCGGTCCTGCAAGGGATTCCTGCACTGGATCTTCCTATAAACTGTAGCGGGTTTTCGGAAGCTAGTGGAACTTTGTAAAGGCCTCGTAGTGGATCCCTAGCCATTCACCTCGGAAGTGTCTAAGGGCTTTGCAAACCCTGGCGACATGGGATACACGACTTGTGGGTAAAGATGCGCAACCTCTGCAGAGTGTAAAACTGGTATACTAGCCGTGCTCACGGTCATGAGCAGCTCGGACACTCACATGATTAATTTATGGAACTAAATTCAATTTGTCATATGCATTGCATAGCAGGTGATGTTGTTGTTACTTTTGTTCTATTACTTAATTGGGTTGGTATTTACTTATACTTAGTAACTGCTAATAAAATTTTGACCAACTTTAAAAGCAATGCTCAGCTCTAACCATCTTCTTTGGTAAGCCTTACACTTCACGTGAGCTCCCACCTTTGGCGAGTTCATGCACATTATTTCCCCACAACTTGTTGAGCGATGAACGTATGTGAGCTCATTCTTGCTGTCTCACATACACCACAGGTCAAGACCAGGTACTGCAGGATGATGCTCATGGAGGATGCTGTGATGAGTTCGTGAGAGGTCTAGGTCGTCGTCTCCCAGTCAACTTTGGGTTGCTGGACCGTTGTCTCCTTATAATGTAATTATTTATTTTGTATAGAACTCCTGTTATTTATAAAGATGTGACGTTCGATCCTGTGCCACTATACATCATATGTATGAGACTTGGTCCCAGCATACCTGGTGTTTATGTTAACCCCGGGTTTTGGACCCCTAGAATCCGGGTGTTACAGAAGTGGTATCAGAGGAATGTTGACTGTAGGACGAAACCTAGATAGAACTGGACAACCATTATCTACTTACCTTTGCTACTCTGATTCTTACTGAAACTTTTCTTAATCTTTTCTCATCTATTTCCGCTTTACTCTGATTACTCTTACCTTTTCACTTCTAAAGACAAATGTGGATTTCACACTTTGAAATCCTTAACCTAAAAGTGACTTTAGGAATAGGAGACCTAATCTTAGGGACAAAAGCAAAACTATTTTTGTAGATATTGGTATGCTTGAGTGTTTGTTCTTATGATACTTGTCTGATTTGGATCTTTGATTGAGTGTGATGGGTTGTGGAGTAATGTCCACAATTGCATCTGCATATACACATAGGTATAAAAATATATTTATAAAATAACTAGACAACCTAGATTATCCCCATTGGAATATATCTAGCTTAAGAGATTTATCTTATCCTAAAAGATCTCATTCTAACCAATTCATCTTATCTTAAAAGGATTCTCCCTTATCTTAATAGATCCATTTCATCTTAAAAGATACTCATCTTATCTCGAAAAGATTTTATCCTTATCCTAATAGATTAAACTGGTCACAAAAGATTCTATCTTATCTTTATGGATTCATCTTGTCCTAATAAGCATATTTACCTCACCCTAGTAACAACCAAGATCTAATCCAAAGTAATTAGATATTATCTAGTCTAATCTAGTTATATCCAACCTAATCCAGATTCTATCTAATCTAAATATGACCCAATCTAAAGTGTGTTATTAACAGGTCAGATAATTTGGTTAGACACTGTCTCTACAAACATATCTTAACCTAAATTAATGTCTTACATCAACTCATCCTTGAACAATGGCCTACCTATATCATATAATCCATCCTATCTTAAAAGATTCTATCATATCCTAATAATATTTATCTTACCCTGGTAGATCTAGCTAGTCTTAACTAGTTTAAATCCAGTCATACCAACCTAATCTGGACTCTATCTAATCTAGTATGATCTAAGCTAGATTGAGATACTTAATGCTAGTACAAGGATAAAGCCATACTCCTAAATCACTTAAGCCTAATTTGGAGACTTATATCAACTTGGCCATACACAACAACTCGACCTATATAACCAGTTACATAACTTACCCAATCAATAGAGTCTTAATGGATTGCAAAATCTATCAACCACCACCTGACATCAAACCAAATTTTGACCTACATCATGTAGTCTATCTCAACCATACCTATCTTAACCATATTCTCTAGCCCGATAATATACACTAACTCCTAATCAATAAGACAAGACCGAAGAATATGATCAACTTCATCAAGGAAAGATGAGCACCAACTCAAGTCTTCAAGGATCAAGTGAGGTCACCAAGATGAGTCAAGGTCCACAATCTTGGATGGAGTCTTCCTTTACCCCACTCTTTCTTGCCCAAACCTATATAGGCTTTAAAAGATATCCTTTATCCTGCATAATAAAGTGTCTATAACCATATATACCTATGCTCTCCTAATAACTAACTAAAAAAAAGGGACTCTTGATTTTTGAACTAGCTAGAAACTGAAATCTAGACTACAAGCTAAATTTGTTGTATCATGTTCCTTACAAATCTCGAGGGCGAGATTATTTTTAAGGGGGGTAGGATTTGTAATACTCAAAATTGTATAAAAGGATGATATAGTGAATTCCTTATCTTATGTGCCATATTTGCATCATAAAAAGAGCATACATGAAAGTTGGAAGTGAATTAAAACAAATGATAAAAAGAATATGCATCATGTTGGAGTTTTATATGTTTGCACATTAAATAAAATAATAAGGATAATAACAATGAGATAATAATTCTAAAGGTTGGATCAAACCCTAAATGGAGATTAGAGTTTGGAAATAAGAAAAGAGAAGGGATATAAAACAAAAATATAAATAATATATATATAAATAAATATACTCGGAATTAATATCCCTAATTTCACAAAAATAAGTTGAAGTGATGAACCATAGAAGTTTGAATTTAAGTTTGAATTCAAATTTAACTTGGAAATGAAGAAAAGAAATAGAAAATAAAAAGAAAAAGAGAAAACCCCTACCTGGGCCAACTCCACCCTTTTTTGGCCCACAACTGATTTCGGCCCGCGCTGCCTGGTGACCGGCGCCGACATGTGGGCCCAATCGGGCAGCCGCACTCTCGCCCTCACTGGCCCTCGGGCCCGCGCGTCAGCGCATCTTCTCCCGTGTAGCCACCCCGCCTGTGCCTGACACCGCGGACCCCACGCGTCAGCTCTGCCCCTTTCCCCTTTCTTCGTCGCGCTGCTCGGATGAGCTCGACCGGGGCGCACTTCGCGGAATCCGTTGGAGCCCCACTGCGCACGCTCGGACTCGGACTGGGCACAGGGTATAAATCGTGCCGCTCTCCTCCCGCCCCTCATTGAGCGGTGCAATTAGCCAACGCCGCCGCCGCCGCCCGAACTGTGTCCACGGTAAGCGAGAGGTCCGCCACCATAGAATCGGGTCGGCATCGCCGATTGGTGGCCAGGATAGTGCTAAGATTGTTCATCGGCGTATGTGGATCGTCAGCGTGAAGTATTGCGCTCGGTGGTCCGCCCAAACGTCTGGAATTCCTCACCGGAACTGGTGACCCGCCGCGAACTCGGATAGCACCGTGGGCGAGGCTCGTCGCAGCGGAATCCCCGGTATGAACACCACGCCTAGAATCGCCTTTGTGTGTTGAAACCTCCGGTGTCATCGGCCGGGCACGCGGACTCTCGGGTCATCTCTAATTTCTCACCGACGCGCCACGGCCACCACAATCCGCACAACACCGTGGGTGAAGATCATCACAACACTATCGCTGGTAAAGTCTACCTCAATCTTCTCACCGTTCGACTAGCTTTGTGTAGCTCCGTTTAATTTAATGGTGGTGCTCGGGGTAGGTTGATTGGGCCACGGTCGTTCTTCTCCGCCGCGGGCAGGATTCCTGGTGCCGCCGCGTCTTGCCTGATGGGGAAGAAACGTAGTGGCCGCCGGATGATAAACGAAGGGCTGCGATTTGATCTGTGAACTGACGTAGCTAGGGCTCCTCGTGACCGTAGATTGGAGGATGAACGGGCGGTCGTGTGCATGGGTTGTTTTTAATCTCAACCCTTGGATTGGGATCTGGTGGTCGGAAGCGCGTACCCCTTCGTCGTTATATCGGATCCGTCAGATCGGGATCGGACGGCCTGGGTCGTTGGATGCCCCTTCGGCCGGGTTGTTTTGCATAAGAGCCCTCCTGGAATTTGAAAACCAACCCGCAATCCACGGCAGTGAAACTCTGTGTCTGCGGATTTTTTGTGTTAACGCCCCTGTACTTCCCGATAATATTGCGCCAAGCCCAGAGAACAATAAAAATAGAAAATTGATTATAGAAAATAATTTTTAATACAAAAACAATACTAGAAACTTGTATAATTCCTAGAAACTTCAAATTAAGTCCAAATTGATCCATTCCAGTTTCTATAATTTTGTAATAATATTGTCTATCAACTAGTAACACTGTTTAGCCATGAAACTTGAATTAAAATTATTCATTTGGATTAATCTATTCTAAGCACTAAATAATTTCAGAAATTCATAACTTGAATTCTGTAACCCCAAATTCAGTGATTCCAATTCCTATGGTTTCATTTTAATGTGTAGGTTTTTACTGTGTATTTTATTTACATGTTTGGTGTAATGTTAATTTTGCCTATACAATGTTTGTTTGAATTGCTACGACTAGCAGTGAGGTCACGAGTCACCTGAAGATCATCCTGGTACCTGGATTCTCAAGGCCCAGGCAAGTTGTGCCCTTGATCACTTCTTTTCACCTACTCATGTTCTAATTAATCATAATGATCTGCATAGGTTAATTTTGATGGGACCCAATAGGATACCCCAGTTTGTCTATCTCTATACCTTGTTTACTACTGAACCTTCTGGGTAGTACTTGCTAGTGCTATATTTGGTTTTGGGTATGAAGATTACACTATTCATGATTATACTTTTGTTATCAGTTGTTATTTATGGTTCATGTTAAGATCATTATGTTAATTGGAACATGGAGAACCACCCGGGAAAACAGTGCTACCACAAGGGTGGAATGGGACGCCCTTGGCTGATTAATTAGGAAAGCTAGTGGAAGACTACCTTACCCGAAAGGGGCAAGGGCAGTAGGGGAGAGGTCAGTGCGGGGAGGCCCTCGGGAGGATTTTGCTGCGATGGCGGTCCTGCAAGGGATTCCTGCACTGGATCTTCCTATAAACTGTAGCGGGTTTTCGGAAGCTAGTGGAACTTTGTAAAGGCCTCGTAGTGGATCCCTAGCCATTCACCTCGGAAGTGTCTAAGGGCTTTGCAAACCCTGGCGACATGGGATACACGACTTGTGGGTAAAGATGCGCAACCTCTGCAGAGTGTAAAACTGGTATACTAGCCGTGCTCACGGTCATGAGCAGCTCGGACACTCACATGATTAATTTATGGAACTAAATTCAATTTGTCATATGCATTGCATAGCAGGTGATGTTGTTGTTACTTTTGTTCTATTACTTAATTGGGTTGGTATTTACTTATACTTAGTAACTGCTAATAAAATTTTGACCAACTTTAAAAGCAATGCTCAGCTCTAACCATCTTCTTTGGTAAGCCTTACACTTCACGTGAGCTCCCACCTTTGGCGAGTTCATGCACATTATTTCCCCACAACTTGTTGAGCGATGAACGTATGTGAGCTCATTCTTGCTGTCTCACATACACCACAGGTCAAGACCAGGTACTGCAGGATGATGCTCATGGAGGATGCTGTGATGAGTTCGTGAGAGGTCTAGGTCGTCGTCTCCCAGTCAACTTTGGGTTGCTGGACCGTTGTCTCCTTATAATGTAATTATTTATTTTGTATAGAACTCCTGTTATTTATAAAGATGTGACATTCGATCCTGTGCCACTATACATCATATGTATGAGACTTGGTCCCAGCATACCTGGTGTTTATGTTAACCCCGGGTTTTGGACCCCTAGAATCCGGGTGTTACATGAACTCCCACCTTTGGCGAGTTCATGCCACATTATTCCCCACAGCTTGTTGAGCGATGAACATGTGTGAGCTCACCCTTGCTGTCTCACACCCCCCCACAGGAGAAGAACAGGTGGTTCAGGAGGAGCCACAAGGCGAGGAGTTTGATCCGATCTAGGTGGCGTTTCTCAGTTGACATTGGCGCCGACGATCCTTAGTTTGTGTTATATTTATCTTTTATTTTTGTAAGTCTTCCGCTATGTAATAATTACTCTGATTATTGTGACATTTATCTCTATACACTCTGTTATTATATATGTTGTCTTCTTGGCGCATGTATGAGATGCACCTGGCTTTGTCCCTTAAAGCCGGGTGTGACAGAAGTGGTATCAGAGGAAATGTTGACTGTAGGACGAAACCTAGATAGAAATGGGCAACCCTTACCTACTTATCTCATTCTGATTCATTCTATACTTACCTTACTCTGGATCTCTCTATACTTATCTTGATCCTGTCTCACCTTCTACTGTTCTACTCTGATCATTCTTACATTTTCTATTCTAAGACAAGATGGATTTCACACCTTGGAATCCTACATTTATGAACTTTTTAAGGGATAGGAGACCTAAGATGAAATTAAAATTATTTTCTCTATTAAAAAAATGTTGGATGATTGTTCTGATGATAAATGCTTGATTTGCTTCTTTGGTTGATTGAAACATTATAGTTGGGCATCTTAGCATGTACCACCATAAGGTAATGCATCAGCTTTAGTGGATAACACACTAATCTACTTAGCTAATAAATCCCCCGCAGTAACATTCCTCGTAATTACTCGCCTTGTCTACAATTCTTCTTACTCTGTACTTCTAACCCAGATGGGCTACCCCTATAGTGTTAGAAGAGAGCACTATAGACGTGATCCTTGGTATGTCATGGTTAAGAAAGGCAAAGGTAGTATATACACTATACTAAAGGAACCGTAGAACTCACCAGTTCTAAAGGACAAAGATTTGAAGTTGAAGTTGCAGTAACTACCACCATCAGACTAGCGACATTCTTAGTAGATGAGAAGTTTGTGGGTGGCAACATCCGTGCAGTTAGGGATTTCCCGGATGTCTTTCTAGAGGAGTTACCAGGGATGCTACCAGATAGGGAAGTTGAGTTTGTCATTGATCTCTTACCTTGGACTACTCCTAATTCTAAATGGCCATACAGGATGTCCGTAGAAGAGTTAAAAGAACTTAAGAAGCAGTTAATAGAGTTACAGGAGGTTGGGTACATTCGTTCGGATTCTTCACCTTGTGGAGCGCCGGATTTGTGTGTACAGAAGAAGGATGGATCACAAAGGATGTGTGTGGATTATGGGACCCTTAATGATGTCACTGTGAAGAACAACTATCTGTTGCCCCGCATTGAGGATTTATTTAATTAGATGAGAGGTGCAAGGGTATTCTCGAAGATTGATCTCCGATCGGGTTACCATCAAATGAAGATTAGGCCATCAGATATTTCCAAGACGGATTTCTCGACCCGATATGGTTTATATGAGTTCACCGTTATGTCATTTGGACTAACCAATACACCAGCCTATTTTATGGATCTACAGAATAAGGTGTGCATGATCTGGACAGATTCGTCATGGTTTTCATCGACGATATTTTTTATTCCAAGAGTGATAGTGATCATGAGGAACATCTGAGATTGGTGCTACAAAAGCTATGAGATAATCAACTCTACACCAAGTACAGAAAATGCGAGTTCTGGATTGACGAGGTGTCATTCCTTGGACATATCATTTCTAATGGAGGGATATCAGTGGATCCTGCTAAAGTCAAGGAGATAGTGGTGTGGAGCATACCCCCTACAGTTACGGAGATTCAGAGTTTCTTGGGATTAGCAGGGTATTATTGGAGATTTATTGAAGGATTTTCTAAGATTGCTAAGCCTATGACTTCGCATTTGGAGAAGGGCAAAGAATTTAAGTGGGACGAGAAGTGCCAAGACAGCTTTGATCAATTAAAGAAAAGATTGATGTAACCACCAGTGTTGGTTATGCTAGATCTACAGAAGGGATTTGACATTTATTGTGATGCATGTGGCTAAGGCTTGGGATGTGTGCTCATGCAAGAAGGACATGTGACCGACTACGCGTCTTGACAGTTGCGGAAACAAGAGTTGAACTACCCCACTCATGACTTAGAACTGGCAGCCATTGTGCATGCGCATAAGATTTGGACATTATATCATGGGAACCAAGTGTCAAGTATACACGGATCATAAGGGTTTGAAGTATATATTCACTCAGAAGGATCTCAACCTTAGGCAACGCCGTTGGTTGGAGCTTATTAAGGATTATGATTTGGAGATTCACTATCACCCGGGCAAGGCAAATTTGGTTGCAGATGCCTTGAGTCGAAAGGAGCATGTTCATTCAGCTGTTGTTGCCCAGCTACCCGATGAGATTGTTGAGGATTTCAGGAGACTTAACCTGGGGATAGTTACTCACACTGAAGGAGTTACTATCGATGTGGAACCTACCTTGGAGCAAGAATTCCGCAAAGGACAAATTGGTGATGCTAAGATACAAGAGATTGAGGATCTAATTACTGAAGGTCGAGGTCTGGAATTCACGAAAAATGAGCAAGGCATGGTATGGTTCAAGGATCAGATATGTGTTCCTGAGATTGATAGTTTTCGTGAGACTATTTTGAAGGAAGCCCATGACTTGGATTATTCTATTCATCCTAGTAGTACCAAGATGTATCAGGATTTGAAGTAGAAGTATTGGTGGTATGGACTGAAGAGAGATGTGGTTGCACATGTGGCTATGTGCGATGTGTGTCAAAGAGTTAAGGCAGAACACCAAAGGCCAGCTGGACTATTATACCCACTAAAGATACCCGAGTGGAAGTGGGAAGAGATTGGTATGGATTTCATTACTGGATTGCCTCGCACCCAGAAAGGATATGATGCTATATGGGTGATTATGGATAGATTGACCAAAGTGGCTCATTTCATCCTCGTCAAGACTACTTATAAGGGATCTCAATTGGTAGAGTATGGCTCGGATTATGTCTCTACATGGTATACCGAAGAAGATCGTTTCGGATAAAGGATCACAGTTTACCTCTAGATTTTGGAAAAGTTTTCATGAGAATATGGATACGAAGTTGAATTTTGGTACAACCTACCATCCTTAGACTGATGGACAAACTAAAAGGACTAATGTGTTGGAGGACGTGTTGAGAGCTTGTGCCCTTCAGCATGGTAGTAGTTGGGACAAGAGTCTACCTTATGCTGAGTTCTCACATAATAGTTACCATGCCAGTCTAAAAGATGTCACCGTTCGAGACTCTATATGGCAGGAAATGCAGAACTCCTCTATTTTGGACCAGACTAGAGGAGGACAGTTCTTTGGACCTGAACTGATTCAAGAAGCAGAAGAACAAGTTCGTATAATTCGAGAGGATTTGAGGGTAGCTCAGACCAGGAAAAAAAAGCTACGCTGATAATAGAAGAAGACCACTGGAGTTTGAGGAAAGAAATCATGTGTACCTCAAGGTGTCACCACTTCATGGAATGAGGAGGTTTAAAGTTACGGGCAAATTGTCCCCTCGCTATATTGGACTATTCTGAGTTTTTAGGCAAGTTGGAGAGATGGCCTATCAACTCGAGCTACCTGATAATATATCTGATGTGTATAATGTAATTTACGTGTCTCAACTAAAGAAGTGTCTCTGTATCCCTGAGGAACAATTACCAATGGAAGAGCTCAGTGTTCAGGGTGATTTGACTTACACGGAGTATCCTATCAAGATTCTTGACACATTGACTTTAGTTACAAGAAATTAAGTTATTTAGATGTGCAAAATGCAATGGAACCCTCACGAAGAATATGAAGCTACTTGGGTGAGAGAAGAACTTCGCATAGATTTTCCCCATCTTTTCCCTCGTTCCTCCTAAATCTCGAGGACGAGATTATTTTTAAGGGGGGTAGGATTTGTAATACCCAATTGGTAATTTGCAAGAGCTAATATCAAAGGGAGAAACAAGTTCACTTTATCTATGGGAGTTTGAACTTTTTGTGCCATCACATGTGAACACCATATTTTAAAACAGATAATTATAAAATATATGCCACTAAATCATTGCATCATGCTGAGATTTTTATTTTGTGTGCATTTTATGACAATATAAAAATAATGTAAAAAGAAATATATTAAAATCCAAGGTGGAATTTAAATTCCAAAGGAAAATCCTAGAATTAAGAAAAAGAGAAGAAAACACTATACAAACAGTATAAAATGAAAATATAAATGAACAAAAATTTAGTTTATGTTGTCATGTAAATATAGAAAATTAACCTGAGTTTGAATTTCCCACAAAAATAGATTCAAACTTGAAATCTAAATCTGAAAAGGGAGAAAACAAAACAAAAAAAAGAGAAAAGCTTAGGAACTCGACTGGGCCGAATCTGGCTGGCCCAACTCGGTTTCCCTCCCGCGCAGCCCATCTCCTTCCCTTCCCCTTTTCTTTATTCCTGGCGCTTACATGTGGGACCCGCTTGACAGCCTCATCCCACTCGCATCTCTGCTTTGTGGACCCAGCGGATCAGGATCGTCTTCCCGGAAGAATCGTGGGAGCGTAACAAGCGCGCGCTGGGCGATTCCCTCTAGCTGGTGGCCCGAGCCGTCAGCTCGCGCCCTGTGGGACCGCCATGCCAGTGTTGCCTTCTCCGTTACGACCGGTCGCGCACAACAGAATCGGGGCTCGCCGCGCCAATCAGACTCGCAATAGAAACCCCGCGCGTGGTGGCGCGATTGTCGCCTGGGAGGTTAGACCGTTGCGCCCTGGCCGCCTCCTCACGCCCGCATAAACCAAGGCCTCCTTCCTCCGCCTCTGTTCTGGATTCTTCTGTCGTGTGCTCGTCGTTCCGCGCTTCTCCCCTACCCAGTCCTACATCCCTCCCCGTCCGCCATCTTGGAATCCCACCTGCGTTCGGAACTACCGATGTGACCCAGGAGGATCATCGGGGGATGGCGACCCCCGTTGTGGATCGTGTGCCTGGCCTCCGGTGATGGATGGGCGACCGAATCATGGCGGATTTGTCGCCTATGCTTGATTGGGTTGGCGGCGCCGCCTCATGCCATGGACTGTCCTTGCTGCTACTTCATTCACGGTATGGACTTCTCATCCGCCTTGTCGTCACCTCTGTATCACGTAGCACCGGTTGCCATAGGATTTGGCGCACTGAGCCGCAACGGCACCTCTCTCCGGCGATGTCCTCCGCCGCGGAGTGACTCGCGCCGCCGCGGTTCTCTGTCCACGGTGGGGAAAAGAATTCCGGCCGTCGATCTGCGATGCACGGTCGGGATTTGAACCAGCTCACTCCTTTGCGATAATCGGATCTGGACCGTGGATCGGCGATCCAGCGGTCTCGGGCGCGTAACAGTTTGGATTTACGTGGATCTAATCGTGGCCCTCAGGGTTGGATCCAACGGCCAGAATTTACTAATACCTCTTCAGCCGCGACACAATTGCAAAGAGGCCCTCATCCTTTTTGTGAATCAACCCGCAGTCCTAGTGACTGGGTATCTGAGTCTTAGGAAGGTTTCTGTTTTGGTCCCTGTGCCTTCCAAATATTTTGCGCGCAATCCAGATAACAAATAAAATCATAGAAATTCACTTTAAATTCATTTTAATACAAAAATAATGGTAGAAACTTGTATAAATCATAGAGAATTCATATTAAATCCTTTTTAGTCCATTCCAGTTCCTATAATTTTATAATAATATTGTTTATCACATAATAACACTGTTATAGCATGAAAATCATACTAGAATTGATTACTCAATTAATCTTGTATCAAATACTTAAAACCTTCGAAAATTCATAACTCCTCCGTTTTAACTCCGATTTTAGTGGTTCTCGTTCCCACGATCTCGTAGCAACGCGTAGATCATTATCATTCAGTTTGTTATTATGTTTGGTGTGATGTTAATTTTATCTATACCATGTTTGTTTGTATTGCTACGACTAGCGAGGACACGTGTCATCTGAAAAGCAAGTTGGTACCTGCTCAAGTGCCAGGCAAGTTGTGCCCTTGATTCACTTTTGTTACCTAATAATGTTCTTTATAATCATTTACCATGCATAGGTTTAATTTTGATGGGACCCGATAGGTCACCCTAGATTGTTTATCTCATTACCTTGTTTACCCCTGAATCACTTGGGTAGTTTATGCTATTGCTTTACGTGGTTTTTGGGTTAATATTTCATTATATCCATGTTCCAGTTATTTTGTTATTCTATTTATGTTCATGTCAAGATCATTATGTTATTGTTAATTGGAACATGGAGCTTAACTTGAGAACCACGTGCCACCACAAGGGAGGAATGGGACCCCTTGGCTGACTAATTAGGAAAGCTAGTGGAAGACTACCTTACCCGAAAGGGGCAAGGGCAGTAGGGGAGTGGTCAGTGTAGGGAGGTCCCTGGTTGATTTTGCTGCGATGGCGGTCAGCCAGGAACCCTGCATTGGAACTTCCTATAAACTGTAGCGGGTTTTCGGAAGCTAGTGGAACTTTGTAAAGGCCTCGTAGTGGATCCCTAGCCATTCACCTTGGTAGTGTCTAAGGGCCTAGCTAACCCTGGCGACATGGGAAACACGACTTGTGGGTAAAGGGTACAACCTCTGCAGAGTGTAAAACTGGTATACTAGCCGAGCTCACGGTCATGAGCGGCTCAGGACTCTCCGATGATTAAATTATGGAACCTAAACTCAATTTGTCATTTGCATTTGCATGGGATTTGTTATTAATTTTGTTCTATTATTATTTATTAAGGTTTGGTATTCACTTACACTTAGTAACTGCTAATAAAAGTTTGACCAACTACTTAAAAGCAATGCTCAGCTTTAACCCCTATTGTTGATAAGCCTTACACTTCATGAACTCCCACCTTTGGCGAGTTCATGCCACATTATTCCCCACAGCTTGTTGAGCGATGAACATGTGTGAGCTCACCCTTGCTGTCTCACACCCCCCACAGGAGAAGAACAGGTGGTTCAGGAGGAGCCACAAGGCGAGGAGTTTGATCCGATCTAGGTGGCGTTTCTCAGTTGACATTGGCGCCGACGATCCTTAGTTTGTGTTATATTTATCTTTTATTTTTGTAAGTCTTCCGCTATGTAATAATTACTCTAATTATTGTGACATTTATCTCTATACACTCTGTTATTATATATGTTGTCTTCTTGGCGCATGTATGAGATGCACCTGGCTTTGTCCCTTAAAGCCGGGTGTGACAGAAGTGGTATCAGAGGAAATGTTGACTGTAGGACGAAACCTAGATAGAAATGGGCAACCCTTACCTACTTATCTCATTCTGATTCATTCTATACTTACCTTACTCTGGATCTCTCTATACTTATCTTGATCGTGTCTCACCTTCTACTGTTCTACTCTGATCATTCTTACATTTTCTATTCTAAGACAAGATGGATTTCACACCTTGGAATCCTACATTTATGAACTTTTTAAGGGATAGGAGACCTAAGATGAAATTAAAATTATTTTCTCTATTAAAAAAATGTTGGATGATTGTTCTGATGATAAATGCTTGATTTGCTTCTTTGGTTGATTGAAACATTATAGTTGGGCATCTTAGCATGTACCACCATAAGGTAATGCATCAGCTTTAGTGGATAACACACTAATCTACTTAGCTAATAAATCCCTCGCAGTAACATTCCTCGTAATTACTCGCCTTGTCTACAATTCTTCTTACTCTGTACTTCTAACCCAGATGGGCTACCCCTATAGTGTTAGAAGAGAGCACTATAGACGTGATCCTTGGTATGTCATGGTTAAGAAAGGCAAAGGTAGTATATACACTATACTAAAGGAACCGTAGAACTCACCAGTTCTAAAGGACAAAGATTTGAAGTTGAAGTTGCAGTAACTACCACCATCAGACTAGCGACATTCTTAGTAGATGAGAAGTTTGTGGGTGGCAACATCCGTGCAGTTAGGGATTTCCCGGATGTCTTTCTAGAGGAGTTACCAGGGATGCTACCAGATAGGGAAGTTGAGTTTGTCATTGATCTCTTACCTTGGACTACTCCTAATTCTAAATGGCCATACAGGATGTCCGTAGAAGAGTTAAAAGAACTTAAGAAGCAGTTAATAGAGTTACAGGAGGTTGGGTACATTCGTTCGGATTCTTCACCTTGTGGAGCGTCGGATTTGTGTGTACAGAAGAAGGATGGATCACAAAGGATGTGTGTGGATTATGGGACCCTTAATGATGTCACTGTGAAGAACAACTATCTGTTGCCCCGCATTGAGGATTTATTTAATTAGATGAGAGGTGCAAGGGTATTCTCGAAGATTGATCTCCGATCGGGTTACCATCAAATGAAGATTAGGCCATCAGATATTTCCAAGACGGATTTCTCGACCCGATATGGTTTATATGAGTTCACCGTTATGTCATTTGGACTAACCAATACACCAGCCTATTTTATGGATCTAAAGAATAAGGTGTGCATGATCTGGACAGATTCGTCATGGTTTTCATCGACGATATTTTTTATTCCAAGAGTGATAGTGATCATGAGGAACATCTGAGATTGGTGCTACAAAAGCTATGAGATAATCAACTCTACACCAAGTACAGAAAATGCGAGTTCTGGATTGACGAGGTGTCATTCCTTGGACATATCATTTCTAATGGAGGGATATCAGTGGATCCTGCTAAAGTCAAGGAGATAGTGGTGTGGAGCATACCCCCTACAGTTACGGAGATTCAGAGTTTCTTGGGATTAGCAGGGTATTATTGGAGATTTATTGAAGGATTTTCTAAGATTGCTAAGCCTATGACTTCGCATTTGGAGAAGGGCAAAGAATTTAAGTGGGACGAGAAGTGCCAAGACAGCTTTGATCAATTAAAGAAAAGATTGATGTAACCACCAGTGTTGGTTATGCTAGATCTACAGAAGGGATTTGACATTTATTGTGATGCATGTGGCTAAGGCTTGGGATGTGTGCTCATGCAAGAAGGACATGTGACCGACTACGCGTCTCGACAGTTGCGGAAACAAGAGTTGAACTACCCCACTCATGACTTAGAACTGGCAGCCATTATGCATGCGCATAAGATTTGGACATTATATCATGGGAACCAAGTGTCAAGTATACACGGATCATAAGAGTTTGAAGTATATATTCACTCAGAAGGATCTCAACCTTAGGCAACGCCGTTGGTTGGAGCTTATTAAGGATTATGATTTGGAGATTCACTATCACCCGGGCAAGACAAATTTGGTTGCAGATGCCTTGAGTCGAAAGGAGCATGTTCATTCAGCTGTTGTTGCCCAGCTACCCGATGAGATTGTTGAGGATTTCAGGAGACTTAACCTGGGGATAGTTACTCACACTGAAGGAGTTACTATCGATGTGGAACCTACCTTGGAGCAAGAATTCCGCAAAGGACAAATTGGTGATGCTAAGATACAAGAGATTGAGGATCTAATTACTGAAGGTCGAGGTCTGGAATTCACGAAAAATGAGCAAGGCATGGTATGGTTCAAGGATCAGATATGTGTTCCTGAGATTGATAGTTTTCGTGAGACTATTTTGAAGGAAGCCCATGACTTGGATTATTCTATTCATCCTAGTAGTACCAAGATGTATCAGGATTTGAAGTAGAAGTATTGGTGGTATGGACTGAAGAGAGATGTGGTTGCACATGTGGCTATGTGCGATGTGTGTCAAAGAGTTAAGGCAGAACACCAAAGGCCAGCTGGACTATTATACCCACTAAAGATACCCGAGTGGAAGTGGGAAGAGATTGGTATGGATTTCATTACTGGATTGCCTCGCACCCAGAAAGGATATGATGCTATATGGGTGATTATGGATAGATTGACCAAAGTGGCTCATTTCATCCTCGTCAAGACTACTTATAAGGGATCTCAATTGGTAGAGTATGGCTCGGATTATGTCTCTACATGGTATACCGAAGAAGATCGTTTCGGATAAAGGATCACAGTTTACCTCTAGATTTTGGAAAAGTTTTCATGAGAATATGGATACGAAGTTGAATTTTGGTACAACCTACCATCCTTAGACTGATGGACAAACTAAAAGGACTAATGTGTTGGAGGACGTGTTGAGAGCTTGTGCCCTTCAGCATGGTAGTAGTTGGGACAAGAGTCTACCTTATGCTGAGTTCTCACATAATAGTTACCATGCCAGTCTAAAAGATGTCACCGTTCGAGACTCTATATGGCAGGAAATGCAGAACTCCTCTATTTTGGACCAGACTAGAGGAGGACAGTTCTTTGGACCTGAACTGATTCAAGAAGCAGAAGAACAAGTTCGTATAATTCGAGAGGATTTGAGGGTAGCTCAGACCAGGAAAAAAAAGCTACGCTGATAATAGAAGAAGACCACTGGAGTTTGAGGAAAGAAATCATGTGTACCTCAAGGTGTCACCACTTCATGGAATGAGGAGGTTTAAAGTTACGGGCAAATTGTCCCCTCGCTATATTGGACTATTCTGAGTTTTTAGGCAAGTTGGAGAGATGGCCTATCAACTCGAGCTACCTGATAATATATCTGATGTGTATAATGTAATTTACGTGTCTCAACTAAAGAAGTGTCTCTGTATCCCTGAGGAACAATTACCAATGGAAGAGCTCAGTGTTCAGGGTGATTTGACTTACACGGAGTATCCTATCAAGATTCTTGACACATTGACTTTAGTTACAAGAAATTAAGTTATTTAGATGTGCAAAATGCAATGGAACCCTCACGAAGAATATGAAGCTACTTGGGTGAGAGAAGAACTTCGCATAGATTTTCCCCATCTTTTCCCTCGTTCCTCCTAAATCTCGAGGACGAGATTATTTTTAAGGGGGGTAGGATTTGTAATACCCAATTGGTAATTTGCAAGAGCTAATATCGAAGGGAGAAACAAGTTCACTTTATCTATGGGAGTTTGAACTTTTTGTGCCATCACATGTGAACACCATATTTTAAAACAGATAATTATAAAATATATGCCACTAAATCATTGCATCATGCTGAGATTTTTATTTTGTGTGCATTTTATGACAATATAAAAATAATGTAAAAAGAAATATATTAAAATCCAAGGTGGAATTTAAATTCCAAAGGAAAATCCTAGAATTAAGAAAAAGAGAAGAAAACACTATACAAACAGTATAAAATGAAAATATAAATGAACAAAAATTTAGTTTATGTTGTCATGTAAATATAGAAAATTAACCTGAGTTTGAATTTCCCACAAAAATAGATTCAAACTTGAAATCTAAATCTGAAAAGGGAGAAAACAAAACAAAAAAAAGAGAAAAGCTTAGGAACTCGACTGGGCCGAATCTGGCT
Organism: Zea luxurians; assembly: GCA_029449295.1. Taxonomy (NCBI): domain Eukaryota; kingdom Viridiplantae; phylum Streptophyta; class Magnoliopsida; order Poales; family Poaceae; genus Zea; species Zea luxurians. Next base: position 113,132,992 of record JAOPSE010000007.1, read on the forward strand.
GGCCCAACTCGGTTTCCCTCCCGCGCAGCCCATCTCCTTCCCTTCCCCTTTTCTTTATTCCTGGCGCTTACATGTGGGACCCGCTTGACAGCCTCATCCCACTCGCATCTCTGCTTTGTGGACCCAGCGGATCAGGATCGTCTTCCCGGAAGAATCGTGGGAGCGTAACAAGCGCGCGCTGGGCGATTCCCTCTAGCTGGTGGCCCGAGCCGTCAGCTCGCGCCCTGTGGGACCGCCATGCCAGTGTTGCCTTCTCCGTTACGACCGGTCGCGCACAACAGAATCGGGGCTCGCCGCGCCAATCAGACTCGCAATAGAAACCCCGCGCGTGGTGGCGCGATTGTCGCCTGGGAGGTTAGACCGTTGCGCCCTGGCCGCCTCCTCACGCCCGCATAAACCAAGGCCTCCTTCCTCCGCCTCTGTTCTGGATTCTTCTGTCGTGTGCTCGTCGTTCCGCGCTTCTCCCCTACCCAGTCCTACATCCCTCCCCGTCCGCCATCTTGGAATCCCACCTGTGTTCGGAAATACCGATGTGACCCAGGAGGATCATCGGGGGATGGCGACCCCCGTTGTGGATCGTGTGCCTGGCCTCCGGTGATGGATGGGCGACCGAATCATGGCGGATTTGTCGCCTATGCTTGATTGGGTTGGCGGCGCCGCCTCATGCCATGGACTGTCCTTGCTGCTACTTCATTCACGGTATGGACTTCTCATCCGCCTTGTCGTCACCTCTGTATCACGTAGCACCGGTTGCCATAGGATTTGGCGCACTGAGCCGCAACGGCACCTCTCTCCGGCGATGTCCTCCGCCGCGGAGTGACTCGCGCCGCCGCAGTTCTCTGTCCACGGTGGGGAAAAGAATTCCGGCCGTCGATCTGCGATGCACGGTCGGGATTTGAACCAGCTCACTCCTTTGCGATAATCGGATCTGGACCGTGGATCGGCGATCCAGCGGTCTCGGGCGCGTAACAGTTTGGATTTACGTGGATCTAATCGTGGCCCTCAGGGTTGGATCCAACGGCCAGAATTTACTAATACCTCTTCAGCCGCGACACAATTGCAAAGAGGCCCTCATCCTTTTTGTGAATCAACCCGCAGTCCTAGTGACTGGGTATCTGAGTCTTAGGAAGGTTTCTGTTTTGGTCCCTGTGCCTTCCAAATATTTTGCGCGCAATCCAGATAACAAATAAAATCATAGAAATTCACTTTAAATTCATTTTAATACAAAAATAATGGTAGAAACTTGTATAAATCATAGAGAATTCATATTAAATCCTTTTTAGTCCATTCCAGTTCCTATAATTTTATAATAATATTGTTTATCACATAATAACACTGTTATAGCATGAAAATCATACTAGAATTGATTACTCAATTAATCTTGTATCAAATACTTAAAACCTTCGAAAATTCATAACTCCTCCGTTTTAACTCCGATTTTAGTGGTTCTCGTTCCCACGATCTCGTAGCAACGCGTAGATCATTATCATTCAGTTTGTTATTATGTTTGGTGTGATGTTAATTTTATCTATACCATGTTTGTTTGTATTGCTACGACTAGCGAGGACACGTGTCATCTGAAAAGCAAGTTGGTACCTGCTCAAGTGCCAGGCAAGTTGTGCCCTTGATTCACTTTTGTTACCTAATAATGTTCTTTATAATCATTTACCATGCATAGGTTTAATTTTGATGGGACCCGATAGGTCACCCTAGATTGTTTATCTCATTACCTTGTTTACCCCTGAATCACTTGGGTAGTTTATGCTATTGCTTTACGTGGTTTTTGGGTTAATATTTCATTATATCCATGTTCCAGTTATTTTGTTATTCTATTTATGTTCATGTCAAGATCATTATGTTATTGTTAATTGGAACATGGAGCTTAACTTGAGAACCACGTGCCACCACAAGGGAGGAATGGGACCCCTTGGCTGACTAATTAGGAAAGCTAGTGGAAGACTACCTTACCCGAAAGGGGCAAGGGCAGTAGGGGAGTGGTCAGTGTAGGGAGGTCCCTGGTTGATTTTGCTGCGATGGCGGTCAGCCAGGAACCCTGCATTGGAACTTCCTATAAACTGTAGCGGGTTTTCGGAAGCTAGTGGAACTTTGTAAAGGCCTCGTAGTGGATCCCTAGCCATTCACCTTGGTAGTGTCTAAGGGCCTAGCTAACCCTGGCGACATGGGAAACACGACTTGTGGGTAAAGGGTACAACCTCTGCAGAGTGTAAAACTGGTATACTAGCCGAGCTCACGGTCATGAGCGGCTCAGGACTCTCCGATGATTAAATTATGGAACCTAAACTCAATTTGTCATTTGCATTTGCATGGGATTTGTTATTAATTTTGTTCTATTATTATTTATTAAGGTTTGGTATTCACTTACACTTAGTAACTGCTAATAAAAGTTTGACCAACTACTTAAAAGCAATGCTCAGCTTTAACCCCTATTGTTGATAAGCCTTACACTTCATGAACTCCCACCTTTGGCGAGTTCATGCCACATTATTCCCCACAGCTTGTTGAGCGATGAACATGTGTGAGCTCACCCTTGCTGTCTCACACCCCCCCACAGGAGAAGAACAGGTGGTTCAGGAGGAGCCACAAGGCGAGGAGTTTGATCCGATCTAGGTGGCGTTTCTCAGTTGACATTGGCGCCGACGATCCTTAGTTTGTGTTATATTTATCTTTTATTTTTGTAAGTCTTCCGCTATGTAATAATTACTCTGATTATTGTGACATTTATCTCTATACACTCTGTTATTATATATGTTGTCTTCTTGGCGCATGTATGAGATGCACCTGGCTTTGTCCCTTAAAGCCGGGTGTGACAGAAGTGGTATCAGAGGAAATGTTGACTGTAGGACGAAACCTAGATAGAAATGGGCAACCCTTACCTACTTATCTCATTCTGATTCATTCTATACTTACCTTACTCTGGATCTCTCTATACTTATCTTGATCCTGTCTCACCTTCTACTGTTCTACTCTGATCATTCTTACATTTTCTATTCTAAGACAAGATGGATTTCACACCTTGGAATCCTACATTTATGAACTTTTTAAGGGATAGGAGACCTAAGATGAAATTAAAATTATTTTCTCTATTAAAAAAATGTTGGATGATTGTTCTGATGATAAATGCTTGATTTGCTTCTTTGGTTGATTGAAACATTATAGCTGGGCATCTTAGCATGTACCACCATAAGGTAATGCATCAGCTTTAGTGGATAACACACTAATCTACTTAGCTAATAAATCCCCCGCAGTAACATTCCTCGTAATTACTCGCCTTGTCTACAATTCTTCTTACTCTGTACTTCTAACCCAGATGGGCTACCCCTATAGTGTTAGAAGAGAGCACTATAGACGTGATCCTTGGTATGTCATGGTTAAGAAAGGCAAAGGTAGTATATACACTATACTAAAGGAACCGTAGAACTCACCAGTTCTAAAGGACAAAGATTTGAAGTTGAAGTTGCAGTAACTACCACCATCAGACTAGCGACATTCTTAGTAGATGAGAAGTTTGTGGGTGGCAACATCCGTGCAGTTAGGGATTTCCCGGATGTCTTTCCAGAGGAGTTACCAGGGATGCTACCAGATAGGGAAGTTGAGTTTGTCATTGATCTCTTACCTTGGACTACTCCTAATTCTAAATGGCCATACAGGATGTCCGTAGAAGAGTTAAAAGAACTTAAGAAGCAGTTAATAGAGTTACAGGAGGTTGGGTACATTCGTTCGGATTCTTCACCTTGTGGAGCGCCGGATTTGTGTGTACAGAAGAAGGATGGATCACAAAGGATGTGTGTGGATTATGGGACCCTTAATGATGTCACTGTGAAGAACAACTATCTGTTGCCCCGCATTGAGGATTTATTTAATTAGATGAGAGGTGCAAGGGTATTCTCGAAGATTGATCTCCGATCGGGTTACCATCAAATGAAGATTAGGCCATCAGATATTTCCAAGACGGATTTCTCGACCCGATATGGTTTATATGAGTTCACCGTTATGTCATTTGGACTAACCAATACACCAGCCTATTTTATGGATCTAAAGAATAAGGTGTGCATGATCTGGACAGATTCGTCATGGTTTTCATCGACGATATTTTTTATTCCAAGAGTGATAGTGATCATGAGGAACATCTGAGATTGGTGCTACAAAAGCTATGAGATAATCAACTCTACACCAAGTACAGAAAATGCGAGTTCTGGATTGACGAGGTGTCATTCCTTGGACATATCATTTCTAATGGAGGGATATCAGTGGATCCTGCTAAAGTCAAGGAGATAGTGGTGTGGAGCATACCCCCTACAGTTACGGAGATTCAGAGTTTCTTGGGATTAGCAGGGTATTATTGGAGATTTATTGAAGGATTTTCTAAGATTGCTAAGCCTATGACTTCGCATTTGGAGAAGGGCAAAGAATTTAAGTGGGACGAGAAGTGCCAAGACAGCTTTGATCAATTAAAGAAAAGATTGATGTAACCACCAGTGTTGGTTATGCTAGATCTACAGAAGGGATTTGACATTTATTGTGATGCATGTGGCTAAGGCTTGGGATGTGTGCTCATGCAAGAAGGACATGTGACCGACTACGCGTCTCGACAGTTGCGGAAACAAGAGTTGAACTACCCCACTCATGACTTAGAACTGGCAGCCATTGTGCATGCGCATAAGATTTGGACATTATATCATGGGAACCAAGTGTCAAGTATACACGGATCATAAGAGTTTGAAGTATATATTCACTCAGAAGGATCTCAACCTTAGGCAACGCCGTTGGTTGGAGCTTATTAAGGATTATGATTTGGAGATTCACTATCACCCGGGCAAGGCAAATTTGGTTGCAGATGCCTTGAGTCGAAAGGAGCATGTTCATTCAGCTGTTGTTGCCCAGCTACCCGATGAGATTGTTGAGGATTTCAGGAGACTTAACCTGGGGATAGTTACTCACACTGAAGGAGTTACTATCGATGTGGAACCTACCTTGGAGCAAGAATTCCGCAAAGGACAAATTGGTGATGCTAAGATACAAGAGATTGAGGATCTAATTACTGAAGGTCGAGGTCTGGAATTCACGAAAAATGAGCAAGGCATGGTATGGTTCAAGGATCAGATATGTGTTCCTGAGATTGATAGTTTTCGTGAGACTATTTTGAAGGAAGCCCATGACTTGGATTATTCTATTCATCCTAGTAGTACCAAGATGTATGAGGATTTGAAGCAGAAGTATTGGTGGTATGGACTGAAGAGAGATGTGGTTGCACATGTGGCTATGTGCGATGTGTGTCAAAGAGTTAAGGCAGAACACCAAAGGCCAGCTGGACTATTATACCCACTAAAGATACCCGAGTGGAAGTGGGAAGAGATTGGTATGGATTTCATTACTGGATTGCCTCGCACCCAGAAAGGATATGATGCTATATGGGTGATTATGGATAGATTGACCAAAGTGGCTCATTTCATCCTCGTCAAGACTACTTATAAGGGATCTCAATTGGTAGAGTATGGCTCGGATTATGTCTCTACATGGTATACCGAAGAAGATCGTTTCGGATAAAGGATCACAGTTTACCTCTAGATTTTGGAAAAGTTTTCATGAGAATATGGATACGAAGTTGAATTTTGGTACAACCTACCATCCTTAGACTGATGGACAAACTAAAAGGACTAATGTGTTGGAGGACGTGTTGAGAGCTTGTGCCCTTCAGCATGGTAGTAGTTGGGACAAGAGTCTACCTTATGCTGAGTTCTCACATAATAGTTACCATGCCAGTCTAAAAGATGTCACCGTTCGAGACTCTATATGGCAGGAAATGCAGAACTCCTCTATTTTGGACCAGACTAGAGGAGGACAGTTCTTTGGACCTGAACTGATTCAAGAAGCAGAAGAACAAGTTCGTATAATTCGAGAGGATTTGAGGGTAGCTCAGACCAGGAAAAAAAAGCTACGCTGATAATAGAAGAAGACCACTGGAGTTTGAGGAAAGAAATCATGTGTACCTCAAGGTGTCACCACTTCATGGAATGAGGAGGTTTAAAGTTACGGGCAAATTGTCCCCTCGCTATATTGGACTATTCTGAGTTTTTAGGCAAGTTGGAGAGATGGCCTATCAACTCGAGCTACCTGATAATATATCTGATGTGTATAATGTAATTTACGTGTCTCAACTAAAGAAGTGTCTCTGTATCCCTGAGGAACAATTACCAATGGAAGAGCTCAGTGTTCAGGGTGATTTGACTTACACGGAGTATCCTATCAAGATTCTTGACACATTGACTTTAGTTACAAGAAATTAAGTTATTTAGATGTGCAAAATGCAATGGAACCCTCACGAAGAATATGAAGCTACTTGGGTGAGAGAAGAACTTCACATAGATTTTCCCCATCTTTTCCCTCGTTCCTCCTAAATCTCGAGGACGAGATTATTTTTAAGGGGGGTAGGATTTGTAATACCCAATTGGTAATTTGCAAGAGCTAATATCAAAGGGAGAAACAAGTTCACTTTATCTATGGGAGTTTGAACTTTTTGTGCCATCACATGTGAACACCATATTTTAAAACAGATAATTATAAAATATATGCCACTAAATCATTGCATCATGCTGAGATTTTTATTTTGTGTGCATTTTATGACAATATAAAAATAATGTAAAAAGAAATATATTAAAATCCAAGGTGGAATTTAAATTCCAAAGGAAAATCCTAGAATTAAGAAAAAGAGAAGAAAACACTATACAAACAGTATAAAATGAAAATATAAATGAACAAAAATTTAGTTTATGTTGTCATGTAAATATAGAAAATTAACCTGAGTTTGAATTTCCCACAAAAATAGATTCAAACTTGAAATCTAAATCTGAAAAGGGAGAAAACAAAACAAAAAAAAGAGAAAAGCTTAGGAACTCGACTGGGCCGAATCTGGCTGGCCCAACTCGGTTTCCCTCCCGCGCAGCCCATCTCCTTCCCTTCCCCTTTTCTTTATTCCTGGCGCTTACATGTGGGACCCGCTTGACAGCCTCATCCCACTCGCATCTCTGCTTTGTGGACCCAGCGGATCAGGATCGTCTTCCCGGAAGAATCGTGGGAGCGTAACAAGCGCGCGCTGGGCGATTCCCTCTAGCTGGTGGCCCGAGCCGTCAGCTCGCGCCCTGTGGGACCGCCATGCCAGTGTTGCCTTCTCCGTTACGACCGGTCGCGCACAACAGAATCGGGGCTCGCCGCGCCAATCAGACTCGCAATAGAAACCCCGCGCGTGGTGGCGCGATTGTCGCCTGGGAGGTTAGACCGTTGCGCCCTGGCCGCCTCCTCACGCCCGCATAAACCAAGGCCTCCTTCCTCCGCCTCTGTTCTGGATTCTTCTGTCGTGTGCTCGTCGTTCCGCGCTTCTCCCCTACCCAGTCCTACATCCCTCCCCGTCCGCCATCTTGGAATCCCACCTGCGTTCGGAAATACCGATGTGACCCAGGAGGATCATCGGGGGATGGCGACCCCCGTTGTGGATCGTGTGCCTGGCCTCCGGTGATGGATGGGCGACCGAATCATGGCGGATTTGTCGCCTATGCTTGATTGGGTTGGCGGCGCCGCCTCATGCCATGGACTGTCCTTGCTGCTACTTCATTCACGGTATGGACTTCTCATCCGCCTTGTCGTCACCTCTGTATCACGTAGCACCGGTTGCCATAGGATTTGGCGCACTGAGCCGCAACGGCACCTCTCTCCGGCGATGTCCTCCGCCGCGGAGTGACTCGCGCCGCCGCGGTTCTCTGTCCACGGTGGGGAAAAGAATTCCGGCCGTCGATCTGCGATGCACGGTCGGGATTTGAACCAGCTCACTCCTTTGCGATAATCGGATCTGGACCGTGGATCGGCGATCCAGCGGTCTCGGGCGCGTAACAGTTTGGATTTACGTGGATCTAATCGTGGCCCTCAGGGTTGGATCCAACGGCCAGAATTTACTAATACCTCTTCAGCCGCGACACAATTGCAAAGAGGCCCTCATCCTTTTTGTGAATCAACCCGCAGTCCTAGTGACTGGGTATCTGAGTCTTAGGAAGGTTTCTGTTTTGGTCCCTGTGCCTTCCAAATATTTTGCGCGCAATCCAGATAACAAATAAAATCATAGAAATTCACTTTAAATTCATTTTAATACAAAAATAATGGTAGAAACTTGTATAAATCATAGAGAATTCATATTAAATCCTTTTTAGTCCATTCCAGTTCCTATAATTTTATAATAATATTGTTTATCACATAATAACACTGTTATAGCATGAAAATCATACTAGAATTGATTACTCAATTAATCTTGTATCAAATACTTAAAACCTTCGAAAATTCATAACTCCTCCGTTTTAACTCCGATTTTAGTGGTTCTCGTTCCCACGATCTCGTAGCAACGCGTAGATCATTATCATTCAGTTTGTTATTATGTTTGGTGTGATGTTAATTTTATCTATACCATGTTTGTTTGTATTGCTACGACTAGCGAGGACACGTGTCATCTGAAAAGCAAGTTGGTACCTGCTCAAGTGCCAGGCAAGTTGTGCCCTTGATTCACTTTTGTTACCTAATAATGTTCTTTATAATCATTTACCATGCATAGGTTTAATTTTGATGGGACCCGATAGGTCACCCTAGATTGTTTATCTCATTACCTTGTTTACCCCTGAATCACTTGGGTAGTTTATGCTATTGCTTTACGTGGTTTTTGGGTTAATATTTCATTATATCCATGTTCCAGTTATTTTGTTATTCTATTTATGTTCATGTCAAGATCATTATGTTATTGTTAATTGGAACATGGAGCTTAACTTGAGAACCACGTGCCACCACAAGGGAGGAATGGGACCCCTTGGCTGACTAATTAGGAAAGCTAGTGGAAGACTACCTTACCCGAAAGGGGCAAGGGCAGTAGGGGAGTGGTCAGTGTAGGGAGGTCCCTGGTTGATTTTGCTGCGATGGCGGTCAGCCAGGAACCCTGCATTGGAACTTCCTATAAACTGTAGCGGGTTTTCGGAAGCTAGTGGAACTTTGTAAAGGCCTCGTAGTGGATCCCTAGCCATTCACCTTGGTAGTGTCTAAGGGCCTAGCTAACCCTGGCGACATGGGAAACACGACTTGTGGGTAAAGGGTACAACCTCTGCAGAGTGTAAAACTGGTATACTAGCCGAGCTCACGGTCATGAGCGGCTCAGGACTCTCCGATGATTAAATTATGGAACCTAAACTCAATTTGTCATTTGCATTTGCATGGGATTTGTTATTAATTTTGTTCTATTATTATTTATTAAGGTTTGGTATTCACTTACACTTAGTAACTGCTAATAAAAGTTTGACCAACTACTTAAAAGCAATGCTCAGCTTTAACCCCTATTGTTGATAAGCCTTACACTTCATGAACTCCCACCTTTGGCGAGTTCATGCCACATTATTCCCCACAGCTTGTTGAGCGATGAACATGTGTGAGCTCACCCTTGCTGTCTCACACCCCCCACAGGAGAAGAACAGGTGGTTCAGGAGGAGCCACAAGGCGAGGAGTTTGATCCGATCTAGGTGGCATTTCTCAGTTGACATTGGCGCCGACGATCCTTAGTTTGTGTTATATTTATCTTTTATTTTTGTAAGTCTTCCGCTATGTAATAATTACTCTGATTATTGTGACATTTATCTCTATACACTCTGTTATTATATATGTTGTCTTCTTGGCGCATGTATGAGATGCACCTGGCTTTGTCCCTTAAAGCCGGGTGTGACAATCTTACTGCAAAGCTCCCTGTGATGCTCCGTCCATCCTAAGGAACAAAAACAATCCTAAGGGTGGAAGTACTTAAATCGAAACTTGGGTTAGGAACAGGTGATGTTCTACCCAGGTTGATTAAGGATTGAACGTGTATGTAGGCGTGCTGATCGAGGACCCTTTAACTGGTCACATGCCTCGTCATGGGTAAGCCTTGCCTCGGGCAGACTAAGGCCAGAATAAGATAACACGAAATGGGCGTGGAGCGGTGGCGGGAGTAGCGTGTACCCACCGTGGCAAGAGGCTAGACGGTGGTGTATCTGTGCTCTCGGTTTGCGTGAACCTGATCTGGTCTTAAGAAACTCGGTGGCGGGTTGACATATGCAAGGGTTAAGTGCTACATATGTCGTGTGATTGGAGATCCTCAGCTAAGTATAATCGATTCGGATCGCCGTACCTTCGCGGTTATGAAGACTTGGTCACTTCCCTGCAACCTAGAGTCAGGATGTGAACAGTATGAATAAAAAAATGATATTGTACTGATGACATGATTAGACTAAAGGCAAACAGAGTCTATTAATACTTAACATGGAATTAAAAGATTGAAAGTAAGGACTCACCTTAGTAAGTTGTTTCTGCAAAGGTATCTAAAGTTGATTTTTACTAAAGCCTCTCCTTGATTCCTATTTACCCAGCATACCCTTGAGAGTCTTTTCCTTAGTCGGGTAAGACTAGCTGAGTAATTCCATACTCAGGGTTTATCCCCTTGTTGTTTTTAGGTGAGGAGGCAGCAGATTTTTGTTGCTTCTGTACCAAGGTGGTTCCTAATGAAGATAAACAAGAATGAAGTGCGGGAGGAAAGGATCCTCCACTAAGACCTTTTGTGTGATAGCTGTCGGGAGGGGTTTTTACCTCCCTTGGTATGTGTAATAATAATACTCTGCACTCGTTATATATTCCTGGTCTGTAATAAACAACGTGATCTTACTTTTTAATAAATGTAAGCTTATGTAATCGCTTCCGCATTTCTTTATCTCCGATGTTCTGTAATGTCTGCAAGACGGGTGAGACGTTCCTGGAAAGGTAAGGAAAGATACCGAGCTTGTCAAGTAGTTCAGGGGCACCTATAGGGTTGTCTGAGGTCCGTTGGACAAGGACAACTGTAGGTGGGCCTAATTACTTGGGAGGTTCCGTCACAGCTGGTATCGGAGCGTAGCCCTTCTTGCCAGATATTATGTGGCATCTTCAAAAGGATTTTCTAAGACTTATCTAGAAAATTGCTTCTCTTCTTACCTAAGTATTTCTGAAGAGTTTATTTCAAGGACCAGATAGGAAGAGTGCAATGTATAGAAGGTTGAATCGACTAAGGTTGATTCTGTACTTATTCATGCATCATGCTAAGAATTATACTAATAAATTTTCCCCTTAGCAAATGCCGCCACGTACAAGGAAAACGACACGTAAGCACACTGGACCCATCGGTGTGCCTCGGCATCAACTTGCCCTGCGAGAGCAAGAGCAAAACAGCAGTAGCGGGAGCAACGATCCCATTGGTGATCTCGAAGCTCGCGTGAATCATCTCCAAGCGGAGTTACAGCACAGGACTAATCTATGGGTTGCGGACGGTGACCGAATCAATGATTTAAGAAGTTACATCCGCACCCTGCAAGATCAACTAGCTGACCGAGATTTGGCACTTGATTGGGCAGTGCAGTCTCGTTCGGTAGCTTTAGCTAAGGAAGCGAAGGCTCGAGCACGAGTCAACGAACTTAGCGTTGCTGTTGATAACTTGCAGGTATATTGCAATACTTTACATGAAGAAGTTCATGTACTGTATTCGCAATTACACCCAAATGTCCCTGCGGATCCTGTCAGGTCTGAAGCCGGACCCTCGCACATTGCGGGCGAAGCGCTTGGTGGAGAGTTAGACCTTTTTAGGCCCCCTCCTTCTTTGAGGCTGGTCGACGTATGGTCTCCCACCCCTGACGATGAAGATACCAAGAATAAGCAGGAGTAGTAGTGTAGCTCGTAGAAGTAGAAATAGTAAGTTGTATAATAGGTTGAACTTTTGTATAATGGGTAATGTGTCCTGTTATGTAAAATCGAGTCTGTATCATTACTTTTTATAGTAATGTAAAATGGAAGGTCTCTTTGGCATGTTATGTTTATTCCAAATGTTCTTTGCCTCAGATGCTGACCAGGACTCGCGGACAGGACACAGCAGGAACTTCAGGGGGTAGGGATGTCACCCCAAATCCACCTCCGGTTCCGCCCACGTTGGCCGAGGCGATTGCCGCCTTGGTAAATGCCACCGCAGACAATACCCGCTTCCTTAGGGAAATGGCGGGTCAACAGCAATTCCAGCAGCAGGCAGGAAGGGGTTATCAGCAAGGCCCCCGTGAAACCACTTATCTGGACTTCTCTGAAACTTGTCCACCCCTATTCGTCAAGGCAGAGGACCCGTTGGAAGCAGACGAGTGGATACGGGTCATTGAACAAAAGTTTGGTCTTCTTCGTTGTTCAGAAACGCAGAAGCCATTATTCGCAGCGCAGCAATTACGTGGCCCTGCCAGTACCTGGTGGGGAAATTTTGTGGCTATTCAACCTGTCAACCATCAAATCACTTGGGAAGAATTTAAAGCAGCCTTCCGTGAGCACTACATACCTGAAGGTGTGCTGCATATGAAACAAGAGGAATTCATGAAGCTGAAACAAGGAGGAGATACCGTCAACCAGTATCTCAACAAGTTTAATCACATGTCGCAGTATGCCATCGACCAGGTGAATACTGATTTGAAGAAAAAGAACTGCTTCATGAGGGGTCTAAATGACCGGTTGCAGCGAAAGATGGCCACATGTATTGATCTCACGTATGGAAAGGCTGTCAGTACAGCCTTATCAGTTGAAGCAAAATATGCAAATTCTGGGAAGAACAAGGGATTCGGTGGTGAGAGGCCTAATCAGGGCTAGGCGAAGAGGCAACGGTTCGTCATCCGGCCTTCTAGCCAAAATCGCACTTTCTCACGTCCACCTGCATTCCCTTTCAAACAACCAATCATTATTCGCCCCAGCAATACCCCCACTCCCCCAAATCAGCTGGGTGCCCCAGGCACTCGATTCCCTGCTTTGCCCAGCTCTTCAACCGGATGTTTCAATTGCGGCAAGTCGGGACATTTTATCAAAGACTGCCCATATCCCAAGCAAAATCAATCCAATGCTCAGCAAGGATCTGGGAAGTCAACTCAGCCCAAGGGAAATACTGTGGGGAGGAATACAAAGAAGACAGGGCGTGTATACTACACCCAAGTGGCCACTACACCGGAAGGAGAGCCGGTGATGATGGGTACGTTTCCCGTGGCCAGTCACCCTGCAATTATTCTTTTTGATTCTGGTGCTTCGCATACATTCATTAGCAAGAAATTTGTGGAGCAACATCACATTGCATGCCATGAATCAAAAGAGGGATTTAAAATTCATTCACCTGGGGGACATATTTTTACTCGAGAAGTGGCCTATGAAGTGCCAGTAACAATGGCCGGACGGAACTTTCCTGCTAACATGATTGTTCTGAAAGGTCAGGATATAGATGTAATCTTGGGTATGAATTGGTTAACCCAACACAAGGCAATACTCAACATTGAACTCAGAACCGTCAGGTTGAGCTATAATCAAGAAGAGATTCTTTTGTCTCTCCCCGTAACAAATCCAGCCAAAGCTTCTGGTAGAGTATACGAAGCCATTGTACCGGAAATCAAGGATATTCCAGTAGTATGTGAGTTTCCAGATGTATTTCCGGAAGATTTGCCTGGACTGCCCCCTGAAAGAGATGTAGAATTTGTAATTGAGCTAAAGCCCGGTACGGCTCCCATCTCCCGAAGATCGTACCGTATGCCCCCTAATGAGTTGGCGGAATTGAAGATTCAATTACAAGATCTACTGAATAAGGGATTCATCCGGCCAAGCTCGTCTCCATGGGGTTGCCCCGCCATTTTTGTTAAGAAGAAGGATCAAACCTTGCGAATGTGCGTGGATTATCGACCCTTGAATGAGGTCACTATCAAGAATAAGTACCCTCTTCCAAGGATCGATATCTTATTTGATCAACTGACTGGGGCGAGGGTATTTTCCAAAATTGATCTCAGGTCGGGCTATCATCAAATCCGTATTCGGCCCGAGGATATACCGAAGACCGCGTTTACTACGCGGTATGGATTGTTTGAATACTTGGTAATGTCTTTCGGGCTCACTAATGCTCCTGCCCACTTCACTTATTTGATAAACTCGGTGTTCATGCCCGAGTTGGACAAGTTCGTGGTGGTCTTCATCGACGATATCTTGATATATTCTAAAAATGAAGAGGAGCATGCTCAACATCTACGGATTGTATTAACGCGCCTGAGGGAACATCAGCTGTATGCCAAGTTCAGCAAGTGCGCGTTCTGGCTGGAGGAAATTCAATTTTTGGGGCACGTGTTATCAGCCAAAGGGTTGCGGTAGATCCTAGCAAAGTCAAGGATATTCTGGAGTGGAAACCCCCAACCACTGTTCACCAAGTCCGGAGTTTTCTTGGACTAGCTGGATATTATCGCAGATTCATACCAGATTTTTCTAAGCTTGTGAAGCCAATCACAAGTTTATTGAAAAATGACATTAAATTCAATTGGTCTTCTAAGTGTAATGAAGCCTTTGAGCAATTGAAGACATTATTAACCACTGCTCCGGTATTGGCTCAACCGGACATCACTAAGTCTTTTGATGTATATTGTGATGCGTCAGGCAGTGGACTCGGCTGTGTATTAATGCAAGAGGGCCGAGTAATTGCATATGCTTCAAGGCAGTTGCACCGACATGAGGAGCATTACCCAACTCATGATCTGGAGCTAGCTGCTGTGGTTCATGCCCTGAAAATTTGGCGTCACTATCTGCTGGGAAATATCTGTCATATATATACAGATCATAAAAGCTTGAAGTACATCTTCACCCAGTCAGAATTAAATATGAGGCAAAGACGATGGCTTGAGCTTATTAAGGACTATGAACTGGAAATCCATTATCACCCAGGCAAAGCCAATGTGGTGGCAGATGCACTAAGCCGTAAGGCTTCCTGCCACTGTCTTATGGTGAAGACCTCTGATAACACTTTGTGTCAAGAGATGGAAAAGTTAAACCTGGGGATGATCCGACAAGGGACTCTGAATCAGTTAAAGCTTGAGTCAATCATTTTGCAAAGAATAGTTGATGCTCAAAAGGATAATCTAGGTATGAAGCACATACGAGAGAAGATAAGGGCTGGAACAGCCAAATGTTTCAAGGAAGATGATCAAGGTGTGCTATGGTTTAAAAACCGCATAGTAGTGCCAAAGAATGAAGAACTCCGCCAGCAAATTCTTGATGAAGCACATCTTAGTCGTTATTCTATTCATCTCGGAAGCACTAAGATGTACCAAGACTTGAAGCAACATTACTGGTGGACAAAGATGAAGATAGAAATTGCACGCTATGTGGCTAAGTGTGACACTTGCAGACGTGTCAAGGCCATACACATGAAAACTGCTGGTCCATTACAATCGTTGCCAATCCCAACATGGAAATGGGAAGATATAAGTATGGACTTTATTGTGGGACTGCCCAGAATGGCCAAAGGGTATGATTCTATTTGGGTTATCGTTGATCGCCTCACAAAGATTGCCCACTTCTTACCCGTCAGGGCCAAATATACAGTAGCCACTTATGCAGCAGTATATATTGCCCGTATTCTCAGTTTGCATGGTATTCCAAAAACTATAGTGTCAGATCATGGACCTCAGTTCGTATCCAAGTTTTGGGAAGAACTTCATAAATCCTTGGGTACCAAATTGCTCCACAGTTCGGCCTATCATCCTCAAACAAGTGGACAGACTGAGAGGGTCAATCAAATACTTGAGGATATGCTGCGGGCTTGTGTTCTGGACTTCTCACAGAAATGGGATGAATGTTTGCCCTTAGCGGAGTTTTCATACAATAACAGTTATCAAGAAAGTATCAAGATGGCACCTTTTGAAGCTTTATATGAGCGACGGTGTCGAACTCCGCTAAATTGGTCTGAACCTAGAGAAAGGTACTTCTTTAGGCCTGATATGGTAAAGGAGGTCAAAGAAAAGGTTCAGAAAATTATTCACAATATGAAGAAAGCTCAGACTCGACAAAAGAGTTATGCAGACCGACGACGACAACCCTTATGCTTTCTGGTAGGTGATTATGTCTACTTGAAAGTTTCACCAATAAAGGGTGTATCGCGTTTCGGGGTTAAAGGGAAACTTGCACCCAGGTATATTGGTCCATTTCCAGTACTTGAGCAATGTGGGCTAGTGGCATATCGACTGCAACTCCCCGAAATTCTGTCTGCCATCCATAATGTGTTCCATGTGTCGCAATTGAAGAAGTGTCTTTGGGTTCCCGATCGAACCATTGAAGTGACAGATGTTGTCCTAGAACCAGATTTAACATACTCGGAACATCCTATTCGAGTTTTGGATCAAAAGGACAGGGTTACCCGGAGAAAGACTCTCAAGTTCTACAAGATACAATGGAACCAACATTCTGAGGAAGAGGCTACGTGGGAAACTCAAGACTTCTTGAATAAGAATTTCCCAGGCTTTCTAGCCTCATGTAATTTGTAAAGTGTATATAGTTATTGCAATAAAGGAGTGAACCCCCACACCACCCCTGCCTTGTACCAGAAATAAGGAAATACAAATGTGAAGCATTTCCTTTTCCATTACTCACCCTAGGACTTTAAATCGCGGGACGAGATTCTTTTATGGGGGGAAGGATGTAACACCCCTGGTGTTACTATAACTAAAACTTGAGCATGGCATCATAAGCATTGACATTGCATATGTTTGATACACCTAGAGTGCATTCACTAGGTAAAAATTTCAAACAAGTTGTATTGTTTTAGTGTTTTGCAAATAGAACCCTGGTTAAGGGACTTAACCCTAAACAGAGATTAAAGGGGTAAAACCTAACCCAAGATGAGAAAACCTAAAGACTTTAGGGAAAGAGTCATAAAATATCCCCAAAAACAAAGTGGAATCACATTTATGCCCCTGGAATCCCAGAAACCCTAATTGGAACCCTAGAAAACCCTAAAACTAAAACCTAGGGGCCTATGTGCAAAATTAGTCCACTTTTGGACTAAAGTGCAAAAACCAAGTTAAATAAGTATCTTAAGTCATTTGGTTCACAAATATGTGGACTTGAAAGCTAAACCCTAAGTTTTGGACTCATTTGCAAAAAGGACCTCAATTTTGATTCCTATGCTAAGTCTGAAAACAGAGTTATAGGCCCAACTTTGGGGCTATGTAGCTTTCAAAATAGTGAGAATTCATATTAGGTGACCACATCAAAGTTGAAGACCAAACATAGGAGAACAACTTTGTTTAAGGGTTTAAGCCATGTTCTTAAGAGAAATTTGGAGAAAATTTCAACCAAAGATGGACTGTCAGACTGCCTGAAGTCTGAATTTCAGATTAATAGGGTGATGGGATGAACTTTGAGCTCGATTTTGAGTGGGATCCAGTGACTTTTTGTGGGAGCACATTGTATCAAAGTTATCACTGGAATATAGCTCTATAACTTTGCTGCAGAAAGTTGGCATAGGTTTCACACAAAATCGGGAGTAAATTGAGCTCCAATTTGCCCCGTCAGTCAAGCTTTTTACTGAATCCAGAGCACTGTTCACCATCATCAGAAAATATCGCGTGGTGGATAAGACCTCGCCGGCGATGAGAATGCCACGGCGGTCGGGATAGACTGGAGGCCACGGTAAATATCCTCGGTCACGTGTCAGTAACTCTCTGTGGTGGCGGACTCCGGTTAAACGACGGTCGTCGTGCCATCACCGGGTTCTGCCGCGCGGCGAGCTTACCTGCACCGTCTAAAGACCACGGTCCTCATCCAACGCCGGCCGTTGGCCTATAAATTGCGCTCGGGCTTAGCTTCTTCTCCTCATCCCGCGCCTTTGCAACTAAACACTTGACACCGGAAAAATCCACGAGCTCTTCCCTCCCTGTTCTTAGCTCCGCCGCAAGAATCCATCCGTGGCCAGTGCAATTCGAGTTAGCTCGCGTCTTCTACTTCCTCGGTTGAGAATTCTCAGGTACCCGTGATGCTTCCCAACCTATCCAATTGAATTATACCGTCATTAATCGCTCGAAGCATGCGATTCATCTATGATTCTCCGCTGTCACCGTGGGCAGAGAGTTGTAGAGCTCCAATTCTAAAATTGAGTGAGGGGAAATGCGAGGGCGGGGTCCGATTTGGAGTCCGCTACTCGGGAGCACCGGTACTGACTCCCTTCGGCCTATCCAGCTCGCTGGAGTTCGGCCCCCGGTTCGGTGCGCCGTCGGGGACCTCATCGTGCAAAGAAATAGAACCTTAGGGGTCTGTCTGCAATAGTCAGCGACTCATTCAAATAGTGCCATGACCCCGTTTCCAGTTACCTAGTTAGCTGAGGGCTTTTCCGCAAAGTTTCCCTCACGGGCGCGCGCGGGCGCTTTCTCCCTCTGAGTTGGGCCGCTGGGCTAGATTCAGCCCAGTACTATTCATAAGCTTTTCTTTTTCTTTTTACTCCAGAGTTAAAACAATTATAGAAAACAGTAGAAAAATGATAAAATTGTGAAACCAATTTTCCTAGGCTTCTTATTTTCCCTAGAATTTAATAAAAATAGTTTTGTGATTTTTAGGTTAAATAAGGAATTTTAAGGCATTTAAAGTAGTTCAAGGTAGTAGTTTTGGATTTTTAAAAGATAAGTTGTAAGTCCAAAAATGCCCAAACTTTTTATGGGCACTTAAAATAATATTTAGAAGCCTTGGGTAGAGTTTGGGTTGAATTGGACCTTGTTTGATCACCAAACCCCAAAACACCCCCCTGCCCTATGAACTCCTTTACTGACTCCGGAAACCCTAAGTTCTCGGAGTACCGTGAAGGAAAGTTGTATTCAAGACTTAGATAATAAGTTTATATTATCTTTGCACCCTCATGAGCATCCCATGGCATCCATTCTTATACATATATATGGTTATGTTAGAACACGAAGAAGAAGAGGAAGTCACCGAAGAAAGGACACCACCACCCTCGGATTCTCAAGCAGGCAACTGCTTCTACTTTGATATTTGCGGGTCCGAGCCAGACTCACCTGTTAACAAAGGCAAGCCCCGGTGCATGCAACCCTTTTCCTTGTACTTTTAAATACTTTTCGCACATCTTAAGTCAAGTGAAATGTGCATTAAGTTCATAGGAATTGCTTGAAACCTTTTGATGCATTGCTTTCCTTGATATCCACACCTTTATGGATACTTCTGGTGAAGTATCAAAATTGTTTTATAAAAATGCTTAGCCCTGCTTAGGTCTTGTGGATAGAGGTTGTCTTTTGCTATACTGCCTAGCTCAGGGGTTATCCTGAGGAAAGATGACTTCTACCTGCAAGAATACTTTCATTAAGAGCGTGGTGGGATCTTACTGCAAAGCTCCCTGTGATGCTCCGTCCATCCTAAGGAACAAAAACAATCCTAAGGGTGGAAGTACTTAAATCAAAACTTGGGTTAGGAACAGGTGATGTTCTACCCAGGTTGATTAAGGATTGAACGTGTATGTAGGCGTGCTGATCGAGGACCCTTTAACTGGTCACATGCCTCGTCATGGGTAAGCCTTGCCTCGGGCAGACTAAGGCCAGAATAAGATAACACGAAATGGGCGTGGAGCGGTGGCGGGAGTAGCGTGTACCCACCGTGGCAAGAGGCTAGACGGTGGTGTATCTGTGCTCTCGGTTTGCGTGAACCTGATCTGGTCTTAAGAAACTCGGTGGCGGGTTGACATATGCAAGGGTTAAGTGCTACATATGTCGTGTGATTGGAGATCCTCAGCTAAGTATAATCGATTCGGATCGCCGTACCTTCGCGGTTATGAAGACTTGGTCACTTCCCTGCAACCTAGAGTCAGGATGTGAACAGTATGAATAAAAAATGATATTGTACTGATGACATGATTAGACTAAAGGCAAACAGAGTCTATTAATACTTAACATGGAATTAAAAGATTGAAAGTAAGGACTCACCTTAGTAAGTTGTTTCTGCAAAGGTATCTAAAGTTGATTTTTACTAAAGCCTCTCCTTGATTCCTATTTACCCAGCATACCCTTGAGAGTCTTTTCCTTAGTCGGGTAAGACTTGCTGAGTAATTCCATACTCAGGGTTTATCCCCTTGTTGTTTTTAGGTGAGGAGGCAGCAGATTTCTGTTGCTTCTGTACCAAGGTGGTTCCTAATGAAGATAAACAAGAATGAAGTGCGGGAGGAAAGGATCCTCCACTAAGACCTTTTGTGTGATAGCTGTCGGGAGGGGTTTTTACCTCCCTTGGTATGTGTAATAATAATACTCTGCACTCGTTATATTTTCCTGGTCTGTAATAAACAACGTGATCTTACTTTTTAATAAATGTAAGCTTATGTAATCGCTTCCGCATTTCTTTATCTCCGATGTTCTGTAATGTCTGCAAGACGGGTGAGACGTTCCTGGAAAGGTAAGGAAAGATACCGAGCTTGTCAAGTAGTTCAGGGGCACCTATAGGGTTGTCTGAGGTCCGTTGGACAAGGACAACTGTAGGTGGGCCTAATTACTTGGGAGGTTCCGTCACATTTGGGTAAGTCGTGGGAATTGCTCATCCCCTTCAGATAGTGTCAACCTTGGGTGGAACTAATCTTGCTTCATGATGTCGATACCCTCTTGATGGAGGTATATGATGCTTCATGACATGCCATTGGTTAGTGTCAACCTTTGGAACGTCTTGAGTAAGTTGCATGCTAGCAAACTCACGTTCTAGTTGTGTCAACGGAACCCAATCTTCCTTTTATATAGAACTCTTTGATGTTGATATAATGCTCACCATGTTAGTGGCATGATAATCTAGATTTATAGCGTCAGGTTGGAGTCCCAACCTCTTCTCGTCAATTGCTCGTTGGAGCCACTCTTTAAAAGCCACACAATCCTTTATAATGTGTCCAACATAACGATGATATGGACAATAGAGAGGATTGTTTGTCATCCTGACTTGATCAGGTCTATTAGGGTCTGGTAATTTAATGTGATCATGTTCCAGCACCTGATTGAAGAAACCTTTAATCATTGACCGCTTGAACACATATTGCTTCTTGAGTAATTCTTGCATTGAGGGACGCTGCCGGCCTCCTGGAGCTTCATTTCTAGTGCCTAGAATAGGTACATTGCCTTGCGGCATTGATGAACCAACCCTAGTTGTATTTGTTTCAGCCATTTTCGGTTTGTTATTATTATTGTTAGGCTTCATTGTAGCATTGAACCTCTTTGTGTTGTCTGAGAGGCCGGCATTCTTATAAAGCTCCATAATTTGAGGAGACTTCTCAAACTCTAGCTTTGTTGAGGCCACTGCCGAACTGAGGGAGCTGAAATCTCTAGGTTCACGTCGAGACACCTCGAGTGACCAATGTTGTTGCATGCCATGTATACACATACTAACAGCTTCTTGAGGGTGCATTTCTCTTGCAAGGCAAACATAGCTATTGCGGAAGCGTAGTATGTAGTCGTCAATTTTCTCATCTCGCTTTTGCTTGACTTGAAGCAGCTCGACAATGGAAAAGTCCTTCTTCATGGACACAAAGTGGGATTTAAACAATTCTTTCATGGTTTTCTAGTCAGGTATGGAGCCAACTGGCAAGCGACTATACCAATGAAAGGCTGGCCCGGTCAATGAACTAGAGAACTATCGTAATAGAAGATATGGGTGCGGGATGTGTCTCCACACATGGCTTCAAAGTACGCCAAATGCTCTCTTGCATCACCAGTGCCATCAAATAGACGAAACTTTGGTGGGTGCCACCCTGCTGGGAAGGGCACTAAATCATGTCATGCTTCATATGGCTTTTCAAGCTCACTTTCAGAAACTTGCGGTCTTTTCTCGATTGATATTTTCTTCATCTTCTTATCAACCAAGTCATTAATGATATCATGATAATCCTTCAATGTGCGTAATGGTGGTGGTGCTTGTTGCTTTTGGAACATGAATTGTTCATGATCTTTTCCTGCTTCATGCCAATTTTCATCCTCTTCTTGCTCTTCCATTTGCGGGCCAATAACTTTATTGGACACATCACCCGCGACATTCTTGAAAAGCTCAACTAGCTGACCTACTTGTGTCGTCAGAGCATCAATTTGTTTTTACTGAGTGAGCAACATCTGCTCCATATCATTCTTTGCTCCTGAAACACCGGCGCCGGAGTCTTTTTCTTTATCTTCATCTCCAGCAATGATTACATTAGCTGGTGCATCATATAAATTGCCCTCTTCAGTGTCATCATCCGATACTATAGAATGTGCGAGTTCAGAATAGTGAGGGGACCTAGGACGTTCTTCCAGTGATGTACTAGAATCTCCATCTGATTCCTCTTCTTCAAAACTTTCATTATTAACATGTGGTGAGGTACATGCTATTTTCTGTGATGCAATCATCTTAAGACGAGTGCTAACACCCTCTCTTTGCGCGATAATCTCCAATGAGGGATTATCTTGTGGCAGACGTGACTCCACATTTATGTAATGACGTGGTGATAGCCTACCTCGTGATCTCCCACTAGCTGCTGAATTTTTTTATGTAACGGGGAGGCATGGTGCTGTTGAAGACTTCATATCACTCTCATCATCTTGATCATTAGACCCGCTGAACCACTTACAGACCTTTCCTAGATTAGGAAGAAGTCCCCTCTTGGAATAACTTGCCTTGGGGTTGGGAACTATTTCCTCGTCCGAAGGATAAGAAAACTCATGTGTTACTTGTGGTGGCGCCCATTTGGGGTCATCACTTTGTTCTGAGAGTGTCGAAAGAGTGCCACATAGAGCAACATTATTGTCAACACCCTTCATATTATCACCATCTTCAGTATTTTGCAATATCTCTTCACCCTTTCGCTCAAAATCTCGTAATGGTGTCACATGTTGTGCCTTTGTTTGCTCAATCTCCTTTGGAGGAGTTAAAGCTTCTGATTTTTCTTTTATAGAATTTTTAGTATCGACCTCCATTGCAGCTGCCTTGGGTTTAAGAGAACCAATCCCCTGCTCGGGTGTGATTGTTTGCGCATTCTCTTGTAATTTCTTAGGCTTGGGTACCAGGCGTTCCACCAGATACCTATATCTTTCATTCTGCTTCAAGGCAGGGGAGAGACGCAACATAATTTTATCATAGAATGGGTGTACTTGACCTTCTGGTCGCACTTTCACTCGCACGTTGTTGAGCACCAATTCTTGAAGCTCTTGGTACAAAACACGTCGATTGTTTTGACGATTTTCACGCTTGCGTTTGTTTACTGATGGAACATATGCAGCGATAGGTTGGATTGATGGTGTTGGTAGCAATGACCTATTCTGTTGAGGGCTTGATGTAGTTGCAATCTGAGTGGGTGCACTTGTAGGTCGCTGAGGTGGCGACATTGGGCCCTCTTGTCCTCGTGAAGCAAATGTAATTGTGGGTTCACCATGATGCTGCTCCTGCCTTGGCGACACAGGTCGCCATTCTTGACGTGCTTGCTTGTAGACATGTGACGACGATGACGCATGCCTAGTCTTGAAGTATTGATGAGAACCTCTTCCTGGAGCCAAGGTTCTTTGATCATATTGAGAACGATAACCCGAGGTGTGCTGCCTCATATTAGCTTGGCGAGATGACTCTGGCTCTTCATGATAACGGTCCCGAGTTCGGTGCATAGACCTGCCCCCGGCTCGTGTGTAATTCTCATAAGGACGGCTAGGCCTACCCCCAGCATGTGTATAATTTTCATTTTCATGAAAATGAATAGGTCTTCTCCCCGCATGTTCATTCACATGAGAACAACTAGGCCTGACCTCAGCCTGTGTGCCTTCCTCACGCCCTTGCAATTGTTGTTGAAGCTGCATCATCTGAGCTTGCAGCTGTTGGAACTGACGTTGAAGATCATCAGAATGAGGTGCTAGAACCTCGTTAGGAAGTGTTGCAAACCTATTTTTGGTATTATCATTGGTCGTAATGTGATTGACCAAGACTAGCATTGTAGATTGTAGAAGTGGTGGTGGTTTGAAACCAGGAAAATGAACCGGATGTTTCATGGTGTGTGTCCAGAACTCATTCATGATAGCATCTCTAATGAGTTGCTTTAGCTCATGAGGACGTCTTGCCTTTATAGACAATACGTAGGGTGTCTCCACAGGATCTAAATAAACAGAGCCATGTGGTTCCTCTTCGCTTCTTATGTCCTGAATGACACGATTTGTTAGGGCTTCATACAACCCCTTAACTTCACTTCTCTTCCTTCTGTAGTTGCGTGCAGTATTAGTGTTGCCACTCGACCGAGCTTTGTGCATGGACATGGAGAGCTTGTAGGTCAGGTTGTGGAGGCCGTTAAGAACCTACTCAGACTGCTTAGTATGAAGTACTTCATTGTTCTTGAGAAGATAGCGAGCTTTAGTGATCGCCTCGCATCTATGTTTCTTCGCCTTCATGGATGCATGCTTTCCAGTGTCAGGCTTGGCTGGATCTTTGGTGATGTGGTAGTACGTCTTGCCCTCGTACTTGATCACCGCAACTGGTGGATTTGTCCCAAACTGGAAGAGTTGTGTTGTTGCACCAAACTTGGTGGCTTCTTGAGCGTAGATGGTGGAAAAAGTCTCTCCTGCAAGTAGGGATCCTTTAGTTAGTACGCCATTCAATCAGCTTTATGTGTATTCAAACATGCTTCAACAATATAAAACATGTAAATCTATAATGACCATTAGACAAGCTCATTTCACCGTGTCTATTAAATCATTTATTTTATGTGACTCAAACACAGAGTCTATCATGCAAGCTGCTAGTACATGTTACCATGTGCATGCAACATAAATATTTGTTTTCGCTGAACTCTTAGAGTTCTTGTGACAAGCACCAGCCATTGCTATTGAATAGCTAGGCCTAGAAGAGAAATTGTATGACGACCACTATAGCGCAACCAAGATGGGAGGAGAATCAGGTCCCACCGGGCGTGCCATTTTGTTCGCGAGAACAAAAGAAATAAAAAGAATCAGGCTAATGAGGACAAGTGTTGCAATCATGAACCATATATTTCATTAATCATCGGATTTACAAAATACATCATTCGCTTGAACTTGTCTTCCACTATCTTCTACGTCATTGCTTGGACAAGCTTATGACTTGGAGAATGTGTAGTTTGCTGATTCCCGGTGCCTTATGCGAGAGAGGCTCACCCGGTTAATTACATCTACAGAGTAAAATCTGTAGAACACCTTCGATTAAGCTACACATAGTGGTCGTCGTATCTCCAGGATGAGTGCACGGTGTATGATGTGAGTGGCTTTTAAAATTTGCCAAAACTTAATCATGACTACGCCATTGTCACGTTGATTGGTAAACGGGATGTTGTTGATGAAGGGGATGACTTTCGCCTCGTCGGTGCCCAGTCATGTGTTCGCCATTCTTCATCAGCATGAACGTATGTATTGCCTTCGCCTCGTCGGTGCCCAGCAACAATGTGTTTGATCTCGTTTACACAAGACGTATCGTTGGAATAATAATGATAAATTTCGCCAATAATTTGGCTACCACTTTATCAAACATTGAGTTCGCCCTTCGAGGTAGCGAGAAAAGAGTTCGCCCCTTTGTGTAGAAATTAAAATGGCATGACTATCGGATTTTTCTAGATTAATCCGGAATAACCATTGTACCAGTAGACCAATCTGGAGCACAAGCGCAACATCAGATTATCAAATTAAATTTGATCTGGCATGACCATCGGATTTTTTAGACGCTTCAACATCTGGAATAAATCATCAGATCTTCTTGGATGCATTTTAAAATGCTAGTCGTAGGGTGCTTCGACATCCAAAATAAATCATCGGATCTTACTGGACGTGTGGTGCATAACGCAAGTCATAGGCCCTTCAACATGATAAGTCACTGTAGGGTAGACAACAAAATAAAATATTAA
This sequence comes from Zea luxurians, assembly GCA_029449295.1. Classification (NCBI taxonomy): domain Eukaryota; kingdom Viridiplantae; phylum Streptophyta; class Magnoliopsida; order Poales; family Poaceae; genus Zea; species Zea luxurians. The sequence continues at coordinate 113,158,757 of JAOPSE010000007.1, forward strand.
ATATTGGTCTCACCCATAGATGTTGTAAACGCCATATGATTGTAAGCTGATCTGGTGACGATCTGCGTTGTTGCTGACAAGTGTTTTGCTAATGTGCATGTGCTGTGATCTGCGAGAAGGGCTGCTTGTTTCTGCGGTGGCTGCAAAATTTCTTGACCTGCTGACGGCTGGTCTTGATTTGCTAACGGCTGATCTTGATCTGCTTTCTCTCTTTTTTTTGGTAACGGCAGCTGCTTATTTCTTCTTTTTTTCTGGTCGCATCCCTAGCTGCTGGCTTGGGGAGATGGTTGACGGTGCTGCTTGCTTACGGGCTGACTCCTGGCGGACAGCGGCTGGTCTGCTCCTCTCTGACAACGGCGGCTGGGCTGGTTTCCCCTTTTTTCTGCATTGGCTTCCTGTGGCTGGCTTCGCTTTTTTTGTGCGTCTTCTCTTCTGGCCAATCTCTATGGCTTGATCGCTTGCTTCCTGCGGTGTCCCTTTTTTTATCTGCGATGGCCTCCCTCTTTATAGGCAGCTGGTAAATGGATGAACTTCACGTAGGGATTAGTCCTCCATCGCTTGCATGTGTCTGTTAGTTAGATAAGAACTGCATACATGTACGTGGATGCCTTTTGATTTAAATGATTGGCGCTGAAGCTAACTTATTGCTCAGGTTGTTTCGGTCAACTATTCACGCGAATATTTTGGATCACAGTGCATGCGGCCAACATTTGTAGATAAATAAGCATATTCATGCATGCATGGGTTGGATAGAAAGATCCCAAAATCATCATGTAACCAACCACAGCTCTATTCTTTTACGTCTTATCTTCAGCCCCTTTTTTATATTAATTGGTCATCGGAACTGTTTATTATTATTCTATTATTATTATTCAACGTGTATGTACATGTACCGGCATATAAAAATCTATTGAACAATGATAATTTTTATTTATTCCCTTCCACTTTAAGGTTGAAATGCTCGTGAACGATGCTCATATGAGCACGGAGGCTCTACGAGCATAAAATATTTCCGCCACTTATATGTATGCTTCTCTTTTGCATATGCAGCTTTGGCGCTATTGCAATGCATCCTTGCCCAACTAAGGTTGTCTTCAGTGGTGTTGACACCTTTTTAGAGGCGCCAATCACTTCAAAAGAACCAGTGGCGGTGCTCTCTGGTCAGGCGCGGACAGTCCGCGGCATAGGGCCGGACGGTCCGTGACCTAGCGTGAGGCGGCGGTGCTCTCTGGTCAGCCTGCTCTCTGGTCAGGCGCGGACAGTCCGCGGCATAGGGCCGGATGGTCCGCGACCTAGCGTGAGGCGGCGGTGCTCTCTGGTCAGGCGCGGACGGTCCACGGCACAGGGCCGGACGGTCCGCGACCTGGCGCAGGAACTTGGGTTCCCTGCCTGACGGCCGGACGGTCCGCGCCCTAGGGCCGGACTGTCCGCGCGTGCGCAGGGGCGGCGGAAGATCGCCGGCGGCGCCTGGATCTCGCTCCCGGGAGGGACCCCGTCGGGGAGGAGATATCCTAGGTGGTGTCTAGGCTCGGGTAGACCGACCTAAACTCCTCTAATCGACGTAGAGTCGAGGAGAGGCAGAGAATTTGGGGATTGGAAGACTAAACCTAAACTAGACTAGAACTACTCCTAGTATAAAATGTAAATTATATTGATTGAAGGTTCGATTCGTTGTTTCAAATCGGCCGTAGACCTCTCTATTTATAGAGGAGGAGGGCTGGACCCGTTACAAACAAATTTCCGAGTGAATCCCGCGACTCTAGCTAACAACCGTAGCACAAAACTCGGAACCCTAAACTGCTCTGCGCACGCGCGGACCGTCCGGACCGCGGACCGTCCGGCCTCAGGGCCAGACCGTCCGCCCTACTCAAAATGGGCTCCAACATATGCCCCCTGCCTTTTGGTGGAGCTGAGCGAACCAAAAGCATCTTAACACGATGTGATTACATCGGTTTTCTTAAGCATTTTGCCACATACTGGGATGATACTGCTTGAGGAAACGCTCATTCAAAGCCTTAGGCAAATCTTCGCCTTGTAATGTTTGTAGCAAATAGGCGTTACCAGACATCACCTGTTTCACTTTATAAGGACCCTCCCAGCTTGGCGACCATTTCCCGAACTTTTGGTCTTTATTCCTTAGAGGCAGAATGGTCTTCCACACCAAGTCTCCTACTTGAAATGATTTTGCTTTGACCTTCTTGTTGTAGGCCCTGGCTACTATGATCTTGTCCTTTTCTATTGCTCCCAAAGCTATCATCCTTTTGTCGGTCACCTCATCAATATTATCCATAATTGAATTATAATAATCAGTAGCAGTTAGATCATTTTGTCTGGCAAACCTGACAGCATTCAAACTTATTTCCACAGGTAACACTGCTTCCTGCCCATAGACAAGCTCAAAAGGAGATACTTTAGTAGCACTATGTTTAGATATTCTATGAGCCCATAAAGCTTCAGACAAAATCTTATGCCAATGTTTAGGATTATCAGATACCTTCTTTTTTATCAAATTAATCAATGTCCTATTACTAGACTCGGCCTGTCCATTGGCCTGAGCATAATATGGAGACGAATTAAGCAGCTTAATTCTGTATAATTCAGCAAATTCACGTACCTCTTTTGCCATAAAAGAAGTCCCTTGATCTGTAGTCAAGGTCTGGGGAATGCCGAATCTATGAATAATATGTTCAGTTATGAACTCAATTACCTCCTTGTGTGTCATGTTTTTCAGAGCAACGGCTTCAGTCCATTTGGTGAAATAGTCAGTGGCAACTAACACAAACCGATGCCCTTTTGATGATGAAGGATGAATTTCTCCAATAAAGTCTAATCCCCATCCTCTGAACGGCCAAGGCTTGATGATAGGATGTAATTCGGCTGCAGGGACCAATTGTAAGTCGCCGAATTTTTGACACACTTGGCAACCCTTGTAGTACTTGAAACAATCAGCTATCATACTAGGCCAATAAAAACCAGACCTTCGCAACAACCACTTCATCTTTGGAGCTGATTGATGAGTACCACAAATTCCTTCATGTACTTCGGCCATGGCTAATATAGCATCATCTGGGTCCAAGCACTTAAGTAGGACATCATTGACCATTCGGCGGTAAAGTTCATCACTCATCAAAACATACTTGAAAGTTATTCGCCGAATGTTCTTATCTGTCCTGATATTGGGATTTCGTAAATAATTAAGTATAGGTGTCCTCCAATCACTTGCATCGGCTTCATTGTCAGCCAAATCGATTAAGAGAACATTTCTGGTAACCCCGGACGGTCCGGCGTCATCACGCGGACGGTCCGCGACCTGGGAATTTGGCTCTGCACCAGTTATCAGATTTTCAGTTTTGTGAAATTTCCCTCTCTTTATCCGATAACCTGATGCATCTTGTGCCAAATCGTTAGCTCTATGATTCTCAACTCTAGCAATATGCCGAATACTGAATTCGTCAAAAGAATGGATTATGCTCCAACATTTCTCAAGGTAACTATTTAGAGTACCATCAAAACATTGATATTCTTCTAACACTTGTTGGACAATCAGCTGAGAATCACCAAATACCTTCACATGTTTTACTCCCATACCATTTAAAAGTTCTAAGCCGAATAGGAGGGCCTCATATTCAGCTTGATTATTAGTGCAATAAGTTTTCAATCGGCTAGAGAAGTCAAAGGAGACATTACTTGGTGAAACAAGCACAATGCCAATTCCTTGCCCTTCATTGCAAACCGATCCATCAAAATATAAAGTCCAAGGAGTAATAGTGAGGTACGACATGTCTAGTTCATGAATATCATTAACCCGATGTTCTACAATGAAATCCGCTACGACTTGGCCTTTCATAGATTTCAATGGTTCATAGGCCAAGTCATATTCTATGAGTGCATAAGCCCACTTACCAATCCTACCACTCATAATTGGGTTATGCAACATGTATTTGATCACATCGGCTTGACCAGAAACAGTGCAATGACTAGACAGTAAATAACATCTACATTTGGTGCATGCATAAAACAAGCATAAGCATAACTTTTCAATAAAAGTGTATCTTGTTTCAGCATCCACCAACCTTCGGCTTAGATATGTCACCACATGCTCCCTCCCCTCAGTTTCTTGTGTCAGAACAGCCCCAATAATCTTGTCTTCAGCTGCAATGTATAATCTGAATGGTGCTCCTACTTGTGGTGCTTTTAACACGGGAGCCGAAGACAAGTATTTTTTAATGAGATCAAATGCTTCCTGCTGCTCTGCCCCCCAAGTGAATTCGGCATCATTCTTAAGCCGAAGGATAGGGGTGAAGGCATCAATCTTCCCGGCTAGGTTAGAAATAAACCTTCGTAAATAATTCACCTTGCCGAGAAACTTCTGCACTTCGACCTTACAAGTCGGAGGTCCCACATTCCGAATAGACTTGATTCGGTCAGGGTCTATTTCTATACCATATTCATGGATGACAAATCTTAAAAACTTACCAGCCGACACTCCAAAAGCACATTTATGTGGGTTCATTTTCAAACCATACCGACGCATTTTATCAAAGGCTTTGCGCAAATCAGCTATATGAGGACTAAACTCAGCCGATTTGACTACAATATCATCAATGTAGACTTCCACAGTGTTTCCTAACAACTCATGGAAGATCAGATTCATAGCCCTCTGATAAGTAGCACCAGCATTTTTAAGACCGAATGTCATGACAACCCATTCAAATAAACCAATGAAGCCTGGACATATAAATGCCGTTTTAGACGCATCCTCTTCGGCCATGAAAATCTGGTTATATCCGACATTACCATCAAGAAAGCTAATAATTCTATTTCCTGATGCATTATTGATTAATGTGTCGGCTATGGGCATGGGATATTCATCTTTAGGAGTTGCTCTATTTAAATTGCGAAAATCAATGCATACCCTAAGCTTACCTGACTCCTTCTTCTCTACCGGCACAATATTGGAGACCCACTCTGCATATCTGCAAGGTCTAATAAAATTAGCTTCTAGCAGCCGGTGGATTTCGTCCTTGATTCGTGGGAGAAGATCTGGACGAAATGTTCTAGCTTTTTGCTTGAAAGGTCTGAAACCAGACTTAATAGGCAGCCGATGTTCGACAATCTCTCGGCTTAGTCCAGGCATTTCAGTGTAATTCCAAGCAAAACAATCTGAATATTCCTTCAATAGACCGATCATCTCATTTCTAGAATCGGTCTCCAGGGTCTTGTTTACAAAAGTCGGCCTTGGAGTTTTACCATCTCCTATGTCAATCTCCTCCAAAGGATCGGCCGATGTAAACCCCTGTCCTAGTTTATCAAGATCTCTGAATTCCTCTATCATGTCCCCCACAGAGGAATCAGATGATCTTTGTGTGATGGCGGACTTTCCGGTCTCGGGGACCGGATCATCCGTAATACTGTCTTTTCGCTGTGATAGATGTTCGGTCTTAAAGTCCGAACTGTTTTGTGAAAGACCGGACCATCCGGCTTTGAGAGCCGAATTGTCCGTGATCAACGACTCATGAACTTTGTGTGTATTCATCATTTAAACTTTATTTAGGATTTAGTCGATTCTCCATCGGCTCTAGCATTACAGGAATGAAACATTTCTTATCTATACTTATGAACTGATAATCAGAAAAATCTACTCCTGTGAGACATGTAGCAGTCTCGTAAGACCAGAGTACAGGGGCATCGGCCACAGCGATGCAGGCCGATACATCAGCATGTACTTGTTCTACCTCATCGCCTACCCATTGTATTAGCATTTGATGTAATGTAAAGGTATACATTGATTGGCATGAATCCAATCTCTGCCTAGAATTAAACTGCAATTCCCTTCTACATCAGCGACGAAGAATGCAGCAGTAAGGGTCTTAGTCCCGATGGTTAATTCAACGGACGTGACTCCCCTGGCTTTAATCGAACTATCCCCAACACCGCTGAGGGTCATGTTGGTTTTGACAAGTTCGTCATCTTGTTTACCTAATTTTCTGTATAATGAATAAGGCATTAGATTTACAGCCGCCCCTCCATCTACCAACATCTTAGCAATTGGTATTCCATCAATGTGACCGCGCACGAAGAGCGGCTTTAAATGATTTACCGATTCCTTTGGTTTAGTAAAGGCGGCTTCTTTAGGACCGAAATCAAACTGGGCAACAACAGGTTCATCGTCGCCGATAATAGTACAATCGGCAGAAAATGTAATAATATTTACATCCATACCTGGGCGTTCTGGAGAAGCCTCGTAGTCGACCAGGTCTTCTCCCCGCAGGTCGTCCTCTTCCATTGATGTTGTCGTGTCGTTGGAGGCTTCCTGGTGAACGGCGGACGGTCCGCGTGCGGGGGTCGGACGGTCCGCGCCTGGTGCAGGTTGTCCAGAGACTTCCTGGTGAACAGCGGACGGTCCGCGCGCAGGGGCCGGACGGTCCGCGCCTGGTGCAGATTGACTTTCTATTTCTGTGGCCGTTTGTTTTTTCTCAACGGCCTTCGGTCTCCATTTCTTTTGCGGTGGCGGGTATAGTGGATGTGTGTCATTAAATGTCTTTTCCGCCTCCTTCTCCTGGCTCTCCTTTGCTCTTAGGCACTGTAATTTTCTCTTTTGGGATCGTGTCAATCCCGCTGGGCACCATCGAGGCATGGAGTATTTTGGATCGGCTGTTTTGATGGTAGCCGTATCCTTTTCGGTTGTGTTGGCCGATTCGCCGAAAATCATCGGCCCTTTATTGTCTCCTTGTATGACAACATCTGCAGTGCCTATTTTGATGATGTCCTTTTTTGTTGTTCTTTGAGTTGCTACAGGCATATGCCCCCCTGTCGGATTGGTCGGCCTTGAAGGCCGAGTAGTCCGGCAATCCTGTTGGGTTTGTGCCTGGTGACCGAATTGAGCAGTGCTCAATCGGTCTTGTACTGGTGGCGTCAACCTGTCAAAAACAGATGTTTGGGGTGCCCCCCAGGCGGGGTACTGTGGCATCCCAAATGGATATGGTGGCATGCCCCACATTTGATTTGGGACATGTGGCGGAGGTAAATATGTGTATGGATATGGCATAGGTGGATATGGAGGTGGAGGTGTCCATGCAGGTACGTTAGGTCTCACTTGTACAGTATGACCTTTCATTTCTTTCGATTGGTGGGGTGGTCCAATCGGCCTGACCTGACGCTGCTCATGAATGGGTGAGCGGGATCGCTTTGCTGGCCGGTCACTGGGGCCGGCCTTCTTTTTTACGTATTTAGACAATAATTGATCAAAAGTTGGGTCGGCTTTAACCAACCGACCAGCTGCCTTGAATGTATTTGTTTTCCACGTACCTATCTCTGGTCGTCGTGGTTTGAAAGTACGTGGCCGTTGTGAGTCCTGAGTATGGCCGGACCGTCCGCCGGAGCTCTCCGGACCGTCCGGTGGGGTCCCGGACCGTCCGCGCCTACGTGCCGGACCGTCCGGGATACGCAGCACGGGTTCCTGCATCTGTCTCCCTGTCTGCGCTTGCCCCCCAGTACTGGAGGCTGTGATGGTCACCTTTAGGGTCTCCCCTCCATCGGGAGTCTTCTCGGCTACCACTTTCCTACAAGAAACTTTACGGTCCCCATCGGCCTCTTTAGCATTGCCGATGATTGTCTCTTTGCCTTTGTCTTTATCGGCTGTGTTTGGCCGAACTAGGACTTTCTTGCCCTCGAAGTCAATCATGTTCATTGGAAAAGGCTCTGTATCTACCTGCATTTCCTGAAATTTCAATCGTCCCTCGTTAATGGCCGATTGAATCTGTCGCCGAAATACATTACAATCATTAGTGGCATGAGAAAATGAGTTGTGCCACTTGCAGTATGCACGACGTTTTAGCTCGTCGGCAGATGGAACAATGTGATTTATTTTAATGTTGCCATTTTTGAGTAATTCATCAAATATTTTATCACACTTGCCAACATTAAACGTAAACTTTACATCCTCCTGCCGTTTCTTTTGAATCGGCTGTAGGGAAGCACAAGCCGAAGATTTGGCCTGCTTTGGCCAAACCATTTCAGCAGCATATATTTCTGTTGACTCGTCCTCTGAGCTACTTTGATCGCACTCTACTATATGTACGTTATGACGAATTGCTTTAGCAGTTTCTTTGCTTCGGCTTTCACAAGCCGAAGCTCTCTGGTGTAACTGTGCTAGTGTAAAAAATTGGATGCCTTCTAATCTTTCTTTTAAATAATATCGTAGATCATTAAAGGCTAATCCTGCTAGCTGTTTCTCTGCTAAATGAATTTGGAAGCATCGGTTTCTTGTATCTCGGAATCTCCGGATGTAATCATTAACCGATTCATCTTTTGCTTGTCGTAATGACACTAAATCTACCAAATCCAACTCATAGTCACCGGAGAAAAAATGATCATGAAATTTTTGTTCTAGATCTCCCCATGATGAAATGGAATTAGGAGGTAAAGTGGCGTACCACGCAAACACAGTTCCTGTTAAAGATAATGAAAATAAACGTATGCGAAATGCCTCTGTGTCGGCCAACTCTCCTAATTGTGCTAAAAATTGGACTATGTGTTCACGTGTGTTCTTTCCTTGATCACCCGAAAATTTCGCGAATTCGGGTATCCTGGTTCCCTGTGGGTATGGGTGGTGATCAAATCGGCTGTCATAAGGTTTCCGATATGATTGCCCCCCAGGGACCATGCTTACTCCGAGCTTATCTCGGAATGCCCCGGCTATTTCTTCCCTTACTATATCAATGGCAGCCGGTGCGAGACCATCGGCTCTTTGATCAAACATAGGTGGGGTTAGCTGGATATTAGCATATTGTCTTTCCCCCCATTGGTTTGAACTACGTGGTGCATTGCCACTTGCCCTATATGGTTCATGTGTTTGATCGTTCCTTTTCGGCCTTCTCGGCGGGGCCAGAAAGTTTTCCTGGGCTCTAGATCTCGAATTAATGGGTTGATGCATTGTATAGTGCGATGGGAAGTGCTGCTGGGACGGGTGAGGATTCAGGTAACAATCCTCCTCAAAAAGGTCATGTGCGGACTGTCCGGACATTGGCCCGGATCGTCCGTGATTATGTGCGGACCGTCCGTCGTTGTACGCGGACGGTTCGACTGGGTAGTTTAGATTCTGTGTCGTGTGTGGTGGTTCGGGCGCATATCTAGGTAACTCATTAAAAATAGGCCCGACTGTTGTTGGTCCGGACGGTCCGCGCTCACGTGCGGACGGTCCGGGCATGTGCAGATCGGCTGATTTGCTGCCGATTTGCGGTTGCTCGGGGTATGTGTCCATCGGCATCCCATAAAGGGGTTGTGACTGGTCGTGACAACCTGTAGCCGATGTGTTACGCGTGTTACCTCCTAACTCAACCTCGTGTGAAGGAAAATTTGCGATACTAGATTTATCAAATGCACGTACTAGTCTCTTAAGATCGCTTTGCATACCCCCTATGATGTTCTGCATTTGTTCACGTTGCTCTTCTACATAATTTCTAAGAGATTGTAGCTCGTTGGTATTACTTACATTGGGGATATCTGGCGTGGGTTGGAGCGAAGCCGGATTCGTCGCCCGATGTCAGACGACCTTGTTGTTCCTGTCCACTTTGAAGTTGGCCAAGAATTTTGCTTTCGCCTCCTGGATCATCCGCTCCTTGTGCTCCTCAAACTGGAGCTGCTCGTCAGCCGGCAAGGTTTCCCAAGTCGGCTCTATGATGTTGCTTGGAGAAATATCAGAGCTATCCCTTGAACCGGCCATTGAGGGCCGATTTGATGAGCCTATATGTGTTTTCCCCAGCAGAGTCGCCAAAAAGTATGTTGACACCTTTTTAGAGGCGCCAATCACTTCAAAAGAACCAGTGGCGGTGCTCTCTGGTCAGGCGCGGACAGTCCACGGCACAGGACCGGACGGTCCGCGACCTGGCGTGAGGCGGCGGTGCTCTTTGGTCAGGCGCGGACGGTCCGCGGCACAGGGCCGGACGGTCCGCGACCTGGCGCAGGAACTCGGGTTCCCTGCCTGACGGCCGGACGGTCCGCGCGTGCGCAGGGGCGGCGGAAGATCGCCGGCGGCGCCTGGATCTCGCTCCCGGGAGGGACCCCGTCGGGGAGGAGATATCCTAGGTGGTGTCTAGGCTCGGGTAGACCGACCTAAACTCCTCTAATCGACGTAGAGTCGAGGAGAGGCGGAGAATTTGGGGATTGGAAGACTAAACCTAAACTAGACTAGAACTACTCCTAAGATAAAATGTAAATTGTATTGATTGAAGGTTCGATTCGTTGTTTCAAATCGGCCGTAGACCTCTCTATTTATAGAGGAGGAGGGCTGGACCCGTTACAAACAAATTTCCGAGTGAATTCCGTGACTCTAGCTAACAACCGTAGCACAAAACTCGGAACCCTAAACTGCTCTGCGCACGCGCGGACCGTCCGGCCCCCAGGCACGGACCGTCCGGACCGCGGACCGTCCGGCCTCAGGGCCGGACCGTCCGCCCTGCTCAAAATGGGCTCCAACAAGTGGATAACGAAAAATAGTGAATTTATACTGTAGATGATATTGTTTGCATAGTAATGTTTGAAATAAAGGATAAAATATATATTTTCCTTTTAGACCTTGTTCGGTTAGTTTGGAAACATAAATCACCTCCGAATTCATAGAGATTGATGGGGAAATTAGATATTTTCCTTTTAGGCCTTGTTCGGTTCCATCTCGGTCGAAGTAAATTAAATCTCCTTCTATTAAATTTTGACTAGGAGGAGATTTAATCACCTCCGGTCTAGATGCAACCGAACAAGCCATTAACGTGTAGATTTTACAGGAATATTAGCCATCCAGTTAACCACGAGCGTAGGGGGTGCACGCACTGTACTAGTCCTTTTCATCTGTACTTGGCTGTCTTCTGTTGTTTTGCGCCATAATTAGCTCTTAGATGCGTAAGATCTGACTCCTCACATATTCGTCTTTGGAAAAACTGATGTCGTACATACACTGAAATGTGTCCTGACTGTATCTACATGCTTAGACCAACTCCAGCAGACTCCCTCTCCGTATCCCTAAAACGCACGGCCAACAGTTTCTCTCTCCTCTCCGTATCCGTCTCCGTTTCCAGCAGACTCCGTATTTGCACTCCGCATGCAGTCTATGACACCTGGGGCCCGCGAGCAGCCGCGCGCGTATGCAGTGAGCTGCGGAGAGGAGAGAGAAAGCGTGGAAAAGGGGAGTGCGGGTACAGGCCGTGCGTTTTAGGGAGACGGATGTGGAGCCTGCTGGACTGATGAATAGTGTGCTTCGCTGCGCAAAATAGGGATACGGAGCCGCATGCGGAGTGCTGCTGGAGTTGGTCTTACGGAACGTATTCATAGGCATGTGTGCTGTTTGTGCTCAAACAAGACAACGAAAAACAGTACCTGACCAGAACTCAAAACTCGTACGTACGCTTCCCCAGGTTGTTCCATCGATGTCAGGAACAAATCAGTGAATCACGAACAGCTCTAGCGCAAAAATGTCCTTATTGATCCTCTCCAATCATGCTGATCATGCTGGCATTGCTGAAGTTACTCTTCGCCTAATCAGTTTCTCACGAGGCTGGATGGCTGACACGGGCCAGCTTGGGCTCATGCTTAGGCTGTGCCGGAAGCCCAGGCCAAGATAGTTTAGTGGGCCGGTTGCAAAGCCTAGCGTCATAACACGGCCTGTATTCTTTCTAAAGAATCTTTACCCCGTTTCAATTTATAATCCGTTTGACCTTTTTAGCTCGTCTTATTAAAAAATCCATACTTATTATTAAATAACTTTTATTGTAATATTGTTTAACATATAATCTCTTCCCTACTATATTAAATCACCAGTTTTTCTGGTTCTATAGTTTTCACCATGGACTATCGTCATGTTCCCCACATTTAAATTGTAAAAATGCTAAAGTTATGTATAGATGGGGATTTGAACCATGGTGGTTGGCTTTAAACCCATATTCAAATCACTTAGCCAACAAAACCCACATGTTTTTATGTTTTATATTCTATACTTAAGCATAAATAGAAATCGTGTAATGTATGGACACTTTACTTGTTGGAACCTGCCTATTCAGGGATAGCTGAATCCAATAGAAAGGAAAAGGGAGTAGTTTGATGCCTCTAAACACAAGGCGTTAGGGCAATAGTGTTTCTTTCTTCTGTCCCATGTTTTGGCACAGTGCGGGGGTATTTATAAGTAACTGAGGGACCGCCCAACCCTGTCAAGGACAATTAGGCCCTCAGTTACCTAGTTTATCCCCGGAATATTCCCTCACAAGGGTGTTACAGCATATCATTACAACACACTTTATTACAGACGTGGCCCAACCCGCTCTGCTCACATGGCAACCTGCGGACGGGGCTCTACAACATGGGCCGGATTACACACGGGCCCCTTCTTGCATTGAGTGAGACAAAGCCTTGTGGTCTTCGCGGCCTCAGTCATCCGGTCGTTGAAGTCTTTGATGGTTTTCGCCTCGGCTTGTCGAAGCGAAGATGGTGCTTGGGCCTTCGCATGGACGACGTCCGCGGCTAGGCCGGCAGAGCCTGCAGCCGTGGCCTTCAGTCTGTGGAACGTTGATGTAGAAAACCTCGAGCGAGGGGGAGGCGTGTTCGCCTTCGCCCCAACATTACTATATACTTTAAATATGGCTTTGAATTTTTTATTTTTTTGCAAAAGAAAAATTGAATAATACGAGCCAATCAAACTTTATATAAAAAAGTCAAACAAATTATAAATTAGGACCGATGGAGTATTAGGTATAAACATCAGCTAAGGAACATCGATCGATACCACATCGCAGGGTGACAAACATATAGCTGCTGAGGCGTATACAAAATGAGAGGCATTTTAGCTAAGATCAAGTGTTTTTATCCTTATCAGTTTAATATTAATATATATCTGATACGTGGGGCATGTCTACAATGACATTAAGTATGGTTTTTATGTAGAGAATCTAATATGGTAACCTACACTAAGGTGCTTCTTCCCTCTTATGTCGCTCTATCGTTGCACTATTGCTTGGTTTGGAACACTTGCACCAATCCAGTTGCCCAAAGTTTATCTAATCTGCGTCGGAGCCATGAAAGATTTACTTGAGCCCAATTATCCAGGCTCTCCAAATTGGTTTATATTTAAATGGTAGAAAATTGTGTAACTCATTTAGCTTAAAAAGTATAGTTAAATGTTTAAAATCATTATTTAAGAGTAAAAGAAAGTTAAAAAATGAATGGTCAAGAATCAAAGAGAGCTCCTGCTGTTGAGATCATCTAGAAGTTTAATTGCATTTTAGTCTTTGTCCATTCTTATTTTGGTACTACTACTAGAAGGGACCTTAGAAATTGTAGAGTTTATTATACGAAAATGCTAAGGGTATGTTTGGTAACACAATATTTTTCTAGTCCCAAGATAATAATGTGGCATTTGAGCATACCACGGTACCTTAGGCTAAAAGATGTTTGGGAGCATATATATAAATTCTCTATTTTAAATCATGGTTTTACCAAAATCATAGTAATTTGGGGTCTAAAAAACTTCGGTATGGAGAATTTTTTCGTTGGCACGTGGCTGCAATCTCATAGTTTCTTCTTCCCTCTTACGTTGGAACCAAAGTATCCACTACACGACGGTTGATCTTTAGCGACCCTTATTAGGGACCGACGGTTGGTTGCTAAAAGTTATGGACCGACAGTTGGTCGCTAAATGCGTTTATAGCGACGGTCTGTGGGTCGCTAAAAGTTTAGAAATTTAACGACTTATGGTCGGTCGCTATAGAGGTAAGTGTGTGACTGATGGTGGGTTGCTATAGGGGTACGTGATTTTTGTGTTTCTTATTTAATCACCAAAGCCCATGTAAAAGCCTACTAAACAAACAAAACCCTATTCCACGCAACAAACCACAAGCGCAGCCGCCGTCACTTCTGCCCCATCGCGGCCCCATCCCGCCGCTCGTCGACGACGCCACCCCGCCCCTCGACCATGGAGAGGAGAGGTGTGACACCATAAAAATCATTAAATAAAAATAATATATTTGGCTATTAACGGTATTTGTGGTGATAAATTTTCTTTTAAGTGTTTACTATTTATTTGCCTTTGAAATGATTTTTGATTTCTCATAATTAATTTTGGATATCGAATAACATTTCTTGTTAAGTAAAAATCCAAATAAATAATATAATAAGTACTAGTTCAAAAAAAATAACTATTTTATTTATAAATAATTTTGGGTTAATTGTTCTGAATTTTAGGGTTATTTAAAATTATATTTTGAAATTAGAAAGGAATTGAAAAAGAAAAAAAAACAAAACCTAACCTAACTAACCCTAAGGGCCCAAGGCCCATTAAGCCGGCCGCCCCTGCTCCCTAACCTAGCGCGCGCCCTCTTCCAGCTGAAGCCGCCGCCGCTCTCTGCTTCTCTCTCTCTCTCTCTCTCCCACCCGCCTCCTCTCTCCTCCCCCTCGCTCCTCTCTCCGACGCGCAGCCGAGCAGACCGTGCCGACCGCGCGACCCTGCGGCCGCGACACCGACGCGCCAGCGCCCTGCCATGCGCGCCTGCAGCCACCCGGAGACCGACCGAGCTCCCTGCGCCCATCGAGCCGCCCGCACGCCTGAAGCCCTGCTCCACACGCACCCCGGACACCTGCCCCTGCTCATCCGGCCGAGTGCCCAGGCATCGCTGCCAGCCCACGCGCAGCGCCCGAACCGAGCCCGCTCGACGTCCGCGCCCGGAAGCCGCGCCAGGAGATCGACACCCTGCCCCTGCAGCGCCCCGCGCCGCTGCATCCTGCGGCCGAGCAGCGCCCCAGCCCCGTGCCGCGACCAGCCGCGACTCCAAGACCTGACCAGCCGCGAGTCGCCGTTTCCTGCGGTAGGGAAAATATACGCTTTTGTTCTTGCCACTATCCGTAAATGATCTAGTTGTGAATGATATTATAATTGTGATGCTTTTGTGAATAAATAATTGTGGTGTTTTTGTGTTTATGTGATGGATCTATGATTGTGGTATAATGATTAACTGTGTATGCCTTTATGATTTGTGTATAAAAATATGTGATTTGTGGTGCTTAATTAAATGTATATTATTATTAATAACAACTGTAAAAAGGGCAACTTTCTGTTGGTTGCTAAATGTATAGTATGACGACTTACAGTTGGTTGCTAAATCTATAGTACAGCAACCCACGATTGGTCGCTAAATATACAATATTAGCAACGGACGGTCGGTCGCTAAAAAGATGTCGGTCGCTAAAGCCTTTAGCGACCGCACTTACAGCGACCATCCTTATGGGTCGCTAAAAGTTTTTAGCGACCAACCGTAGGTCGCTGAATGCCGTTTTAGCAACCAACCGTAGGTCGCTGTAAGTGAACCGTCGTGTAGTGATCGTGTCTCCGAACATGTGTTGATTAGACTGGCATAAAAATACTATAATTGTGTCAGGACATTGTGTACACTATGAACATTATAAACCGGGGTTTTGAAAACTAGCGTTCTTAAACCGTCTTTTAAAGGCTTGTTTGATGACAAGAGAAATCAAGTGGATTGAGGTAGAAAATTAGTTTATTTTTCTCTCAATTCCCTTATAATGTCGAGAACTAGTTTGATGGCAAAGAAATTGGAAGTAAAGAAAATCATTTGCTATTCAAAACCAATTCTATTACCAAACGACTGATGCTGCCAGTCCCTTGTCGATGTCAGTCTGTCAGGTAAAGGTACACCCATGATTTTTTCATGGGAGTGCCATTGTCATGTGTCATGTGTGCCTCTCTCGTGCCTGAAACTAACCGCAGTGGCTGCCCCGCGCCTGCCCCCTCCCCTTGCATGGCGGCTACAGGGGCACGCGGCAGCCCACAGCGCGGCCCCCTACGGGGCTCCCCACGGCGTGGTCCCCTTCTCTCTCCCTCCAGGTTTAGCGCGCATCCGGCTCCTCCTCTTTCACTGTAGCTGTGGGCCCGTCTCTAATTATTAGTAGAAGAAAAAATTATAATAGATAAAAAGTAGTTATAGAAAATGATATTTTATAGTTGTAGTGGGATATAGGGGTATTTAGGGAGAACTACTGCGGAAGATGAAAAAGTAGAGGATAAACTATTGATGATGTGACCCAAAAAAGTGATATAGGGAGATAAATTTAGCTGCGGATAGCCTGACATAACGAAGGCCACCACTATCCTGATGACGGGCGCAACGAAGGACAGGAGGCGGTACACGTCCCATACGGCAACCCAAAGGGACGGGAGCTTCGTGCAGGACCGTCTCTGGTCAGTGTAGCTGCGGCCTGGAGGGGTGACGAGATCACTGTCAGCTTGCCCTCGCCACATACGTTTGTCTCCGGCTATCCTCCGTAGACTTCGAACTGGTGGTTGGCACGCGCGGCGCCTGTCCTGTTCCGTTTCCCAATCAGCTTTCGGCTTTACACGCCAGGAACAGAGAGGGATAGCCAGGTGAAGACGTGATTGCCTTCTCATTCTTGACAGCTGAGCCGGAAAATAATGCCGCAGGATTCAGCAAAGCAGGACGCGAATTCAGGAGAGGAGATGTGCGTGCGTTCATGGCTTGAGGGCCTCTGCGATGTAGACGCCGGACATCGCCAGGTAGGGTCTATCCGCCAGTGGCTTATCCGCGCCGGCCTCTTCTTACCGCCGCTGCAATGGAGTTGGCCATCGGGATTTTTTATTACAATCCGTGTGAGTTTGTTGAGATTATGTTGGATTGGCCGTTAACAGACCTACGCCCTTTATCGCGCCTGTAAAAGCCGCCACAACCTCGGCTTAAGGCGTCAAGCAGACACACTATGTTAGCGTCCTACGTAGCTGACCAGCAATTCTAAGGACGAAGGAAGGAGACAAGGAGTTGGCGGCTGGAAGTATATTTTCTGTGTTCCCAAAAGCATCTGTTCCTCCTCTCTGTTTCCCCTTTATGCAATTACAGAACAAGGACTCACTTGGTCCATACATCAGAAGGAAAACGTCCACTGGGCCGGCGCACACGACGGCTGCGGCCCATCTCCGTTTCAGCCTCTGGCAATTCCTCTTCAGCATCCCTGCGCTCTGGCATCTTCAGTCTCCTGACATACCCCCGTTCTTGAGAGGCCGCTTGCCCCCAAGCGGCAGCTCTAGGAAATTGCTGACGAAGCGCATCTTCATCTTCCCAGGAGTCCATAACATCATCCGAGTTGGACCAATGCACCAGAACTTGATTCACAGGGCGACCACCACGAGATATAGTCCGACGCTTCACGACCTGTAGTGGGTACTGATTGGTAATGGCAGGAATGGTAGAGCTCACCAAACAGTTAGGTCGAAGCGAAGACTTGAGCTGGGACACATGGAAAACCGGATGAATATTAGCAGAGGCAGGTAACTGCAATTTGTAGGCAACAGCACCAACTTTCTGCAGGATTTGGAACGGCCCAAAATACTTGTAGGACAACTTGTGATTGGCTCGGGCGGCAACTGATGTCTGAACATATGGTTGAAGTTTCAAGTAGACCATGTCGCCCACATTGAAAACACGCTCTGATCTATTCTTATCCGACTGGTGCTTCATTCGTTGCTGAGCGCGAAGCAAATGATGTTGGACCACTCGGAGCATAAGATCCCGCTTAGAAAGCCATGAACTGAGGTCAGCATGAGACACAGAATCATCAACTGTCAGGCCAAAGTGTCTAGGAGTACGACCATAGAGGACCTCAAATGGTGACCGACCAAATGAAGTATGGAAGCAACAATTGTACCAATATTCCGCCACCGACAACCATGAAGACCATTTGGACGGGCAGGCTTGCACAAAACAACGTAAGAATGTCTCCAGGCATTGATTAACCCTTTCTGTTTGACCGTCCGTTTGTGGATGGTAAGAAGAGCTCATGAGCAATTGTGTGTCCGACAACCTGAACAATTCCCTCCATAGTGTACTGGTAAAGACTCGATCACGGTCAGAGACTATGGGGCATGCCATGTAGTCGATACACTGCATCCATAAAGAGTTGAGCAACTTTAAGAGCTGTAAAGGGATGACGAAGTGGAATGAAGTGTGCATACTTCATCAGCTTGTCAACAACCACCAGGACAACATTGTATGATCCGGAACGTGGTAGCCCTTTAACAAAATCTAGTGATATGGACTGCCAGGCCTGTTGAGGTACAGGTAAAGGCTGCAAAAGTCCTGGGTATTTAGAACGGTCAGGCTTGGCCTTGTGGCATACTTCGCAAGTAGCTACAAATTCCCTGATGAAGGATTTCATTCGTGGCCAGTGGAACAACTGTTTGATCCGGTTGTAAGTAACAGGGAATCCAGAATGTCCCCCAAGGGCACTAGAGTGAAGTGCAGCAGTAACCTTAGTTTGTAGTGGCACATTAGTTCCCAACCAAACACGGTTACCATATTTGATCACTCCATTATGCAAACTGAAAGGTGGGTGCTCAGAGATTGCTAAAGCAGTTAACAGCTTAAGTGCTTCTTCATCTGTCTGATAACCATCAACCACATTCTGCATCCAGGTTGAAGAAGTAGTTGACAAGGCAAACATATCAGCTTCATGTGGCCGTCTGGACAGTGCGTCAGCAGCATTATTGTCTACACCTTTTTTGTATATCATCTTGTACTGTAATCCCAGCAACTTGGTAAAAACCTTCTACTGCCAAGGGGTGTGGAGGCGTTGTTCATTTAAATGAGATAAACTGCGTTGATCTGTGTATATGTAAAACTCAGCATACTGAAGATAAGTGCGCCACTGACTGACTGCCAAAAGGATGGCTAAGTACTCCTTCTCATATGTAGACAATCCCAAATTTGTGGCTCCCAAAGCTTTATTCACAAATGCCAAAGGGTGGTTATCTTGCTGAAGAACAGCACCAATGCCCTTGCCTGAAGCGTCAGTTTCCACCAAAAAAGGTTTGTTAAAATTTGGAAGTGCCAATACTGGAGCTGAAGAGAGTGCTTGCTTAAGGGTTTGAAAAGCTGTGTCATGAATAGAAGTCCACACAAATACTGTGTTCTTTTTTAACAGCTCAGTGAGTGGCTTTGCAATTACTCCAAAGTTTCTTACAAACTTCTGGTAATACCCAGCAAGCCCAAGAAAACCTCACAACTCCTTGGAAGTTTGAGGGACAGGCCAAGAGGCCACTGTTTCAACCTTGGAAGGGTCAGTGGATACTCCTGCTTGGCTGATAATGTGACCCAAATATGCAATCTGTTGTCGGCCAAAAGAACATTTAGACAATTTTACTTGCCATCAATCACGAGACAACAACTGTAAAACCATTTCCAAGTGTTGTAGATGCAGCGCCCAAGTAGGACTGTAAACAAGAATGTCATCAAAAAATACCAGGACACAGGTTCTCAACAAGGAAGCAAGCATCTTGTTCATGGCTCCCTGAAACGTTGCAGGCGCTCCGGTGAATCTGAAGGGCATGCCACAAAACTCAAATTGGTTGTGATGTGTTTGGAATGATGTCTTGTGCTGGTCTTGTGGTGCCATTCTTATTTGATGGAACCCAGCTCGCAAATCCAACGTAGAAAACCAAGCAGCACCATGTAGTTCGTCGAGCAGTTCATCAATAATTGGCACGGGAAAACGAGTCTTGACAGTGAGAGCATTTAGATGTCGATAATCCACACAAAATCGGTATGTGTTATCCTTCTTCTTGACAAGAATTACTGGGGATGAGAACTCGCTTTGGCTGCATTTGATAATGCCTGAAGACAGCATTTCTTTCACTTGTTGTTCAATTTCTGTCTTGAGTGCCGGTGCATATCTATATGGCCGAATATGTACTGATTGGGCTCCCGGCAACAATGAAATATGATGATCACAGTCACGTTGCGAAGGCAGGCCAGTAGGTAGGGCAAATACTGACTGAAATTTCTGAATCAAAGACTGTAGCTCGGTCGACAATCCATCAACTATTAGTTGGTCATTGTCAGGCAGGTTCTGTATTTGGCAAAAGTCCATAGTAGAAGGCTGGCCTTTGTAGTACTGTAATCCCATTAGTTTTATCCAAGATCCCTTGTAAGGAAGGAGCAACCATTTGTTAGACCAGTGTACCATCATAGGGCTGAACATTTCCAACCAATCCATACCTACAATTAAGTCATACGTCTGCAATGGCAACACACGTAGGTTGGATTTGAATTCATAGCCTGAAAGAGACCACACAGCTCCTAGCAGCTCTTGAGAACAATTCATCACTGACCCATTAGCTACTTTAACTGATAGCTTCTGAGGCATCTGAGAGAGTCCTGTTACATGAGCAGCCACTTGAGTACTTACGAATGAGTGTGAGCTGCCGGAGTCCAACAATATTAATAAATCCAACCCTTGAATATGTCCTACAAATTGCATGGTCTTGGGAGCAGAGAACCCTTCCGCAGCAGCTTGGGACAAGGACATTGCATTAAGCTCTTCTGAAGAATTATCATCCTCTGATGACTGCCCGTGTATCATCTGCCACAATTCCTCGACTACATGTAGCTGCACATTATCAGCACAACGGTGTCCCCTTGTATATGGCAGGCCACATTTGTAACATAGACCTTTAGCTTTCCGATAAGCCATCAGAGAGGCCAACTTGTCATCAGTGGAGACAACCTTGGTAGCAACAACAGTAGTTGAGTCATTTGGCCTAGGCAGTTGAGGAGCCTTAGGAGGTAGAGGCAATGGTAATGGCGACTTGGAAAAATTTTTGGAGGAGTAGGAGACATCAAATTTCCTGTAGTCGCGCTTGTTGGAACTTGCTCACTGGTGCAAGTTGATCCAACGGGGGGGGAGTAATAGCGCAAACAGGGTTTCAGCACGTGATGGCAAAAGCTCTGTTCATCTAGCCTCTCAAGGGCATTGTGCGGGGGTATTTATAGGTACATGAGTGCCCAATGTCTTGTGTTAAGGACGCATGTGCCCTCAGACACCTAGGCTATCCCCAGAATATTCCCATAAAGCGGGGTTACAGACTGTAATTACAGGGATGCCTTTACAAATTAGGCCCGTAACACGCAGCGGCCACGCAGGGCCCGTTACAATGGGCCGGATCACACGTGGGCCCCTATGCTGGACGAGGCCGCACGGAGGGATGATCTCGTCACAGGTCTTCGTCCGATGTCGTATGGGGTGAAGGGTGTCCCCTGCCCGTTGTCTTGTCTCCATTGGACCAACGACTGCGGCGAAGGCCTCGAGCGAAGGGTGGCATCTTCGCCTTCGCCCCAACATTTGCCCTCTGAGGGACCAGTTCGACTAAGTCATCTGGTGCTGAAGACGTCGCTAGATGGCGGAGACGCTGCCCTCGCTCGAAGTGGTTCCGCGGGGGTTTTTGACATGACCGTTGATTGACACCGTACTGTTGGACTGCGGGTTTCCCGAAGCGCCGCGCCCTGTGTATAAAAGGGTGCGGGGGGCGGCGCGTTTTGAACCTTATCTTTTCGCGCTCCGTGAAAACCCTAGCTGCCTTTTCCACCGTCTTGCTGCTCGTCTGCCCTCCTTGCTCTTATTCGCCGGAGATCTGGCTCGAGTGAAGCAGACCGCCCGCCGCTGCCGACGGTACGTAGCGATGCCGACCTCTTCTTCTTCTGCTGCCGCTACGCCGCCGGCCGACGCGTCGTCTGAGGAAACGCTGAGTACTGTGGCGGCGGAGGAGTTGCGCGTCGGCGATACGGTGGATTTTGGTGTGTCGCGGATGTCATCGGTCCGCGTGCAAGATATGTAGCGGCTGGGTTACTTTGGCGGCGGAGTCGCTCGTGTCCCGGGGACGGAGGAAGTCCCCGAGCCGGAAGGCGAGTTGGTTGTGTTCGAGGAGTTCTTTGCCGCTGGTCTCCGCCTGCCTGCGCACCGATTTGTTGGAGAAGTCCTGCGCAGATTTAACGTTCATATCCATCAGCTGACTCCGAATGCCGTGGTGGCTCTGTCGAAGTATGTCTGGGCGACGACTTCGTACGGCGGACAGCCATCAGTTGAAGTCTTCGCGAAGTACTATTGCCTGCACTAGCAGAAGAGGATGATTGGAAATGAAGTTGCCCAGTTTGGGTCCTGTACATTTACGCCGAAGACCGGCAAGACCACGATGGAGGTAGTTGAGTTGGTTCCTTGCGCCCGCAACAAGTGGGGCAATTGGCATGAGTTTTGGTTCTACGTCGCGGAGGGTACAGTCGAAGACCATCCAGGGCTCCCCGTGTCCGAGGTGTGCTCGCATTTTTACTCAGCATACCCGCCTTTTGAAGTGGCGGAGGATGATGCGGACGAAGGGGCCCTTCGGTGCGCCGCCAGCCTGAGCAGCGGGCGCGATTTAGTTGAGGAGTTTGTGGCGTACGGGGTATGGCCTTTGGCGCATGGCTGGGCGCTAGGCGAAGTGTGCCCTCGCCAGATGTCGTCCCATGGTGGGAAGCTGGTGCGAAGTCCTGCCTTCGCGCTGGATCTGCATAGCCGCGATCCGGCCGCCTTTGTGCGTGAGGCGGAGGATGGGGCGGTGCGGATCGTTGGTCCGTACGTGCCGAGGACAGAGGGCCAGCGTAGCTGGGACATTCGCGGGTCAAATGACCGCTTGAATAGGGTTTTTGAGTTGAATCTCCTACCGTATGGCGGTTATCCCGTCCAAGACGACGTGGATCGTCGCGGGAAGAAACTGGTGGTAGAGTCTGGAGACGACCCCGCGCCGGCGGCCGCCCCATCCTCTAAGAAGAGGAGACTAGGTACTGTTGTGGGAGGACTTGGAGTTTCCGATGGTTTTGCTAGAGAATTGATGAGGACATGCGCGGCCCCGGGGGGAAGGATGTCTTCGCCCGAGCTCCGGGAGTCTTCGGCGTGGATGCTGAGGGTTACCAGGGGTTGGTGGCCTAAGAATGTTCCTATCCCCCGCGAGGCTGGCGTAGACTTTTTTACATCTCGCATGGTTCGTGATTGGAAAGTGTTTCCTTACGGGCGAAATATTGCTGCTGTTGTGTCGGCAATGATGGACAAGGATCGCCAGGGAGCTGCACAGAAGCGCCAGGCGGTCGTCAGGCTTCATGAAGCTAGGCCGAAGAGGCAGCGGGGGGCTGCGAAGGCTACTGCCCCCGGCGGAGGCCAGCCGCCGCTAGCGGCGAAGTCGGCCGTCCCTGCATCCAGCAAGGCGCCGGAGGCTGCGAAGGCGGCTGCCGCCGGTGGTTCCAAGTCTGTGAAGGCCGCCCCTGTGCCCAGCGGGGTGCCGGAGGCTGCGAAGGCGGCCCGAGAGTTGCCGCCGCCGGACAAGCGCATCGCCGACTTCGCCACCGACATTAGTGTGGAAGATTATCTTGTTGGTAAGTCACTGGCTCGAGTTTTTTTTAATAAGTTGACATGTTGCAGGGTCGGACGAAGGCCAACTTGTTGTTGCTCCGCCTGCCGGGGCGAAGGGCGGTGCTTTTAGTGCCGGTGGCGAGATTCCGGCGCTCGCTGTAGTCAGGGACGAGGCGGGTGCTGTGTCCCGCCGACTGAAGGAGCTGAAGGAGGCACTAAGTCAGGTACATGGAACTGGACTTTGGTTTGTTACCGGCTTTGCTGGGGCTGTGGTCTTATGTGTGTCTTGTAGGCGGCTGACTTCGCTGACCGCACAGCATCGGGGGCCCTGACGGCAGTTGTGTTTGCCGAAGTCGAGAGACTTCGGACGCAACATGCTGATGCCGTCCAGGAGAAGTCGGCCGCCGACAGTAAATGCCGCAAGCTGGCGGATAAGGTGGTCGTGTTGGAGGGTGAGAAGGCTGTCCTCCGGCGCCAACTGGCGGAGGAGAGGAAGGAGGCCAATGAGGCCCTCGCCAAGGCGCAGTCTGCGCAGGCGGAGGCCAATTTGGCGCGGGCGGAGGGCAGTCTTGCCAAGCAGCGCGCCGAGCAGTTGGAGGAGCGGCTCAGCGCTCTGCAGGCTCGTGTGGAGAGGGCCGAGGGGACACGCAAACAGCTTATAGATTCATACCATGAGCTGGGCGTGTGGACCGCTGATTTCGAAGTGCCGGACCGAGAGCCCGGACTTCGCTGCCTTGAGTGGGTATAGGAGGAGTTGCAGGCGCTCCCCACCATCATGGAGGGGTTTATGTCCTATGCCTCCCTGGTCACCTGCAAGGGGGCGATGAACGCGCTCTCTCGCGAAGGGTGCCGGCACTATGAGGTCTTCGACCAAGCTGATGAGGATTTTGAGCGTGATATCTACAAGGTTGAGGACCCTATAGTGAAGGAATCCGCCGGAGCCCTCTACGACCGGATGTGGGGCCCCCATGGTCGAGAGGTGGTTAGGGAGCGGGCCGAGACGGCGAGGGGTCAGGTAATGTTTGGCTTTTGTTTGGTGTTTGTTGAATGTGGGCTATGTGTGGGTTTGCTGAATTTGTGTGCTGTGTCTCAGGCGGCGCGTGGCGAGAGGGTGGATGATTTCGGGGCTTTGAACAGCGCGCTGCCTGACCCGGAGTCGAACCCGGCGGCTGCTGTGTCCGAGGCCGCCCTGGAGCTGCCCTCAGAAACCGCCGAAGGCGCTCCTGATGCCCCCGCAGCCGCTGCGGCCGGCGGAGGCCCGCCGCCAACTGCTGCGCTGAGGGCTGAGGATCCTGTGACAGTGGCGGCGGAGGCGACGACGGAGGCTCCCGCGACGGCTGGGTCTTCGCAGGTGGCCTAGTGGGTGTGGCTAGTTAGGAAATTTTGGATATTGTTGCTGAACCTTGGTTACTGCGCAGGTTCAAGATTTTGGGCCTGCGCACGCAACCGCTACTACTAATTTTTTGGCGGCTTCGACTGTGGATGATGGGAATAAATCGGATGATTCTGCATCTAAGTTTTCTGATTTTGGTGACTCTGGGGGCTCAGTTGAGTGGACCGAAGAGTCGTCGGATGAGGACTTGGACTATTTTGCGGCCTTGGATGTGGCAGCGGCGGAGGCTTCGCCGCATGCTGCGGATGCTGAAGTTGTGCCTGGTTCGAGTGCTGGGCGTAAGCGGCGAAGGGCGGTCGCGAAGCGTAGAGTGAGTGAGGTGGACGGTGGTTGGCTTCCTGTGAGTAGAGCTGGCAGGCAGGAACTGTTGTCCTTACCGGCCGCTGTGAGTGCAGGTGAGGGGGAGCTGCGGCGTCTTTTTGCGGGTGAGGAGCTGAGGATAATGCTATTTAATTATAGGGAGATGGGAATTATTCCGAAGGTTGAGCCGATGTAAAGTGTGATGCCCTCGCTTGTACATATGTAATGGCTTGTATGATGGGGTTGTGTGCCTTCGCACATTCGGCTATGCGCACGAAGGTGTTACGTACTGGGTCTGGTGTGTTTGTTATGTTGGTCTGGTGCGCGTGCAGCCGGTCTTTTGCGGACAGTTTTGGTGTAGTCGTCTTCGCACTTGTTGGGCTTCGTCCAGCTGCACCCGTAGGCGATTGTTGCACGGGTAGTTCTCGCGGAAGACCTTGATTTTTCGTATTTGTAGTGCTAATCCGGCGGCACCCTTGAGCGACTTCTGCGCGGATAGCCTTCGCGGAAGCCTTCGATTTGTCGCACTTGTGGTGCTAATCCGGCTGCACCCTTAGGCGACTTTTGCGCTGATAGTCTTCGCGGTGACTTCGATTTTTCGCACTTGTTATGCTAGTCCGGCTGCACCCGTAGGCGACTTCTGCGCGGATAGTCTTCGTGGAAGACTTCGATTTGTCGCCCTTGTTGTGCTAGTCCGGCTGCACCTGTAGGCGACTTCTGCGCGGATAGTCTTTGTGGAAGACTTCGATTTTTCGCACTTGTGCTAGTCCGGCTGCACCCATAGGCGACTTCTGCGCGGATAGTCTTCGTGGAAGACTTCGATTTTTCGCACTTGTTGTGCTAGTCCGGCTGCACCCGTAGGCGACTTCTGCGCGGATAGTCTTCGTGGAAGACTTCGATTTTTCACACTTGTTGTGCTAATCCGGCTGCACCTGTAGGCGACTTCTGCGCGGAGTTGTCGCACGCGAGGGCGGCTGCCGCTGGGCCTCGCGGTGACTATGTGTTGGTCGAATGTCGAAGACCGTCAGGGCGGTCTTTTTTCGACGTGGACTTTGCGGGGGATTTTTCTCTTGTATATTACATGACTCCACCTCGTTAAACACCTCACCCCCCAGGAGGAAAAGAGTGCGGGCCAGAACAAAATTGTTTTTGCAAATTACAAGGGCGTACTGGCCCTGATGAGTCAAACAAAAAACTTGCGAAGATTATCAATGTTCCAGGAATGCTCTAAGTCTTCGCCGTTTGGCGTTGCGAGCCTGTATGCGCTGGGGGAGGCCTTCGACTTGACAATGTAAGGGCCTTCCCACATGGGCTCCAGCTTGCCTCTGGACTCTGTTCGAGCTATCCGGACGAGTACGAGGTCCCCTTCGCTGAACTCCCTCGGGATGACTGTCTGGTCGCGCCATGCTTTTGTCTGGGCTTGGTATTTGTCCAAAGCCTGTAGGGCGAAGACGCGGTCTCCGTCGATGAGGTCCTTTGAAGTCGGCTCGTCTACGTCTGGGACGGCCGACGCGGCTGTCCGAGGTGACCCATGCTTTATTTCTTGCGGAGTCATGGCCTCCGATCCGTATAATAGGCGAAAGGGGGTAAACCCAGTCGCCCTGCACTCAGTTGTATTCAGTGCCCAGACCACTTCGGGTAACAGGTCGGGCCACTTGCCTTTTTTGTCATCGAGGAGCATTTTCTTGACAGCTGTGAAAATTTTGCCGTTGGCGCGCTCCACGACTCCGTTGGACTGGGGGTGGTACACGGAGGCGAAGGCAAGCTTGGTGCCGATGGAGAAGCAGAAGTCTTTGATATCTTGGTTGTCGAACTGCTTGTCATTATCGACCGTG
Source organism: Zea luxurians (assembly GCA_029449295.1). Taxonomy (NCBI): domain Eukaryota; kingdom Viridiplantae; phylum Streptophyta; class Magnoliopsida; order Poales; family Poaceae; genus Zea; species Zea luxurians. The sequence continues at coordinate 113,185,502 of JAOPSE010000007.1, forward strand.
AGTTCGGATGGTACTCCGAAGCGGCAAACAATATTTTGCCAGAAGAATTTCTGGGTCGTCTTTGATGTGATGGTGGATACTGCCCTCGCTTCAATCCATTTGGTGAAGTATTCAACGGCTACAAAGGTGAACTTGAGGTTCCCCTGAGCCGTGGGCAGGGGCCCGACAATGTCTAGGCCCCAGCGCTGAAGGGGCCACGTGTGGGCGATCAGCTTCGTGAACTGCGAGGGGCGCCCCGAGCGTGGGGAAAATTTCTGACAGGCCTCGCAGGATCTGACAACCCGATTTGTGGCACAGATAATGGCGGGCCAGTAGAAACCTTGGCGTATCACCTTTGCCGCTAGGGCCCTGGGGCCTGCGTGGGAGCCGCAGGTCCCCCTGTGGACTTCGCGCAGGATTTGAACGCCTTCGGTCTCGGTGACGCACTTAAGCATTGGCTGACTGACCCCCTTTTTGTAAAGTTGGCCCTCGATCAATGCGAAGTCCCGGCTTCGGTGGTGGAGGCGCTTGGCCTCGTTGCTGTCGATTGGGTGATAGTACCCCTGTAGGTACAGGGTTATTGGCGCCCGCCAGTCTTCGGTCATGATAAGGTTGATCATGCGGTGGCCCTCGCTGTCGTTGGTTATTTGGAGCCCTTCAGGGCTGCGGACGGCTGGCGTGCCGATGACGTGATAGAACACGTCGGAGGGTAGGGCTTCACCCCTGGCGGCTGCCTTGGCCAATGCGTCAGCTTCTTCATTCTTGGCCCGGTCCACATGCTGCAACGTGAATCCCTTGAATTGTTTCTTGAGACTTCGGATGGCCGTGAGGTACTGCATAAGTGCGGGGTCCTTTGCTGCATAGTCTTTCTCGACTTGGCCGGTGACTACCTTGGAGTCTGTTCCGACTATACAGGTGGTGACGCCGAGGGCTCTTAATTTGCGGAGGCCGAGGATGATAGCTTCGTATTCTGCTATGTTGTTTGTGCATCTGTCAGATTCCAGAGCGAAGCTTAAGCGTGCCGCGTATCTGTGCCTGACCCCGGCGGGTGAGGTGATGACTGCAGCAGCGCCTGCCCCCGCATGGCACCAGGCGCCATCGCAGTGGATTGTCCAAACCTTCTCTGCGGACGGATCCGGCTCTGTTATTGGCCCGGTCCAGTCGACGACGAAGTATGCTAGAACTTGTGACTTGATCGCTGTCCTGGGCTCGAAAGTGATGTGGTAGCCGGAGAGTTCGGCCGCCCATTTGGCGATCCGTACCGATGCCTCCGGGTTTCTGAATAATTCGCCGAGTCCCCTATCTGAGGTGACGTGGACCTTGAATGCTTCAAAGTAGTGGCGCAATTTGTGCGAAGACATAACAACTGCATATCCAATCTTTTCGAGTTCCGTCATGTTACATTTTGACGGTGTGAGCACTTCGGAGACATAATATACTGGGCACTGCCTGATCACGCCCTCTACTGTCTGCTCCTGAACCAGTGTCGCACTGACCGCGTGCGGCGAAGCCGCAACGTAAAGCAAAAGTGGTAGCAAAGAGTCGGGGCTCGTAAGAACGGCCAACTCCGTCAGGTACTGTTTTAGTGAGGCGAAGGCCGCCGCCTGCTCTGGTCCCCAAGCGAAGTATTTTGCGACGCGGAGTGTTTTGAGGAAGGGAAGACTTCGCTCAGCAGATTTGGAAATGAACCTGTTGAGGGAGGCCAATCTGCCCGTCAGACGCTGGACCTCTCTAGCTGACTGCGGGGGCGTCATGTTGATAATGGCCTGGATTTTGGTTGGGTTGGCCTAGATGCCGCGGTGTGATACCAGATAACCCAATATTTTCCCCTGGCGAACACCTAAGACGCACTTATCGGGGTTCAGGCGAAGTCGTGTGTCCCGCATGTTCGCGAATGTCTCGGCAAGGTCTGCGAGATGGTCCTCTTTATTCCTGCTGGCGACGACAATGTCATCCACGTATGTGAATACATTTCTGCCGACTTGCCCTTCGAGCACTGTTTTAGTGAGCCGGGAGAAGGTGGACCCGGCGTTCTTGAGTCCCTCCGGCATTCTGATAAAGCAATATGTGCCGAAGGGTGTTATGAAGCTGGTGCTGGCCTTGTCCTCCTCCTTCATGTATATTTGGTGATAATCAGAGAAGCAGTCGAGGAGTGACATGACCTCGCACCCGGCCGCGCTATCGACTATTTTGTCGATCCGGGGCAACGGGAAGTTGTCCTTTGGGCAGGCCTTGTTGAGGCTGGTGAAGTCTATGCACATTCGCCACTTGCCGCTCTTTTTCAGCACCATTACCACGTTGGAGAGCCACGTGGGGTAAGCCACTGGCTCGATAAATTTGGCTTCGAGGAGGCGGTGTACCTCTGCCTTGGCGGCCTCTGTCTTCTCGTCGGACATTTTGCGAAGCCGTTGTTTTTTTCGGTCTCACCGAGGGGTCGATACCCAAGCTGTGCTCAATTATGGATCGGCTGACCCCGACCAGGTCGAGGGCTGACCAAGCGAAGACGTCCTTGTTCTTGGACAAGGAGCACAGGAGTTTTTCCTTGTCATGCGAAGTGAGGTCTTCGCTGATCGTGACTGTTTGCTTGGGCGTGGCCTGGTCGAGGGGAACAGTCTTGATCCCATCGTTGCTTTGCAGCTGCGCCTTGTGTTGTTTTTCAGTTGGGCTGGCGGGCGCTGGGACCTCGCGCTGGGCCGTGAGGCAGTGGACATTTCTTTGCCCGGGGACGAAGTCCCGCTCTATATTGCACGCAGTCTGCTGATTGCCGTAGACCGAGATGGCGCCTAACGGGCCTGATATCTTCATGCACAGGTACAATCCGTGAATGGCTGCCTCAAACTTGTTGATGGAGCCCCGGCCCATGATGGCGTTGTACGGATACACCATGTCGACGATGTCAAAGGTTATTTGCTCACTTCGGGCATTGGGCGCTACACCGAAGGAGAGAGGCAACTCTATTTTGCCAATAGGAAAAGTGCCCTTGCCGCCGAAGCCGTACAACGGATTGTCCGAAGGCTTGAGCAAGCTGTGGCTTATGCCCATGCGGTCGAAGGCATGGAGGAAAATGATGTCTGCCTGACTGCCATTATCGACGAGGACTTTGTGCAGGTCCCAGCCTGCCACGCTGCAGTTGATGACCATGGCGTCGATGTGGGGGGCGCTGCGCAGGTCGACGTCTCGGGCGTCGAAAGTTAGCGGTACATGGGACCACTTCGTCTGCACGACTGGACCGGTGATGGCGACGTGGTTGATGCTGCGGTAGTGGTCCCGCTTCTGTCGCTTGGTGTCGAAGTCGACACTGGACCCCCCAGTGATCATATGAATGACTCCGTGATACGGCTGATCGGCGAAGTCTTCTTGCTTGGGGGCGTGGGGGTGGGGGATGTTTTGTTGTTGCTGGTGTAGAGGTGGGGGTAGGGGAGGTACGATTTGTACTTCCTGATGGTGTTGGTAAGCGTGGTGCGGTGGATGCGGGGCGGGGGCGTGGATGTATGGTGGAGGGTGTTGCTGATAAGTGTGCGCGACGACTCTTGGGTTATCGGCCGGTTGCGCCCGTGCCATCCTGTCTCTGGTGGCCTTCGTCTCTAGGCAGTCTTTGGTTTGGTGGGCGCAGTCTTCGCCGTGGAAGAGACAGTAGAATCGGCGCGACGGCTGCGCGCGTCCCCGGCCCCTACCGCGAGTTCCACTTCCGCTGCCCTGGGGGGGGGATATTCCTGGCGGCGAGGGGCATCACCAGCGGGGTGCTGGTTGGCAATGTTGTGCACCTGCTACTGATTACGGCCGTCTCGGCCGGAGTCTGGCTACGGAGTCCTTGTCCACGTGCGGCTGGACCGTGGAGCATCTTTGGGTTTCCTCTGAGACTCAACCTTGCGCTGGTGGAGCTCTTCGGATTTGGCATATTTTTCAAATAGTTGATATAATTCTTGGAGGTTCTTGGGCGGGTCCCTGATGCAGTGGCTGTAAAGGACGCCGGCGCGAAGGCCACTGATGGCGTAGTGAATGGCGATCTGGTCATCAACTGAGGGCAGCTGTGACTTGAGTGTTAGAAACTTGCGGTAATACTCCCGCAGAGTCTCTTTTTCCAGCTGCTTGCAGAGTGAGAGTTCGGCCAAGGCGTCGGTGTCTGGGCGGTACCCTTGGAAGTTGAGCAGGAATTTGTCCCTTAGGCTTCTCCAGGAGTCAATGGACAGCAGGGGCAACCTGGTGAACCAGGTGAGGGCTGGGCCTTCGAGGGCAATGATGAAAGACTTGGCCATTGTGGCATCGTCCCCTCCGGAAGATGCAACGGTGACCTGATAACTCATGATGTACTGTGCTGGGTCCGTGCTGCCGTTATACTTGGGATAGGTCCCTGCCCGGAAGTTGGCAGGCCAGGGTGTCACTTGCAGATGTGGCGCCAGGGGACTTCGCTCGTCGAGGTAGTTGACCCCTTGAAATGGCGCGGCGTGTGGGAAGGCGTAGTCGCGCTGGGGGAAGTGCGGGTCTTCCACTTGCGCGCGCTGTTGGAGGGGTGGCCCGTGCTGCAAGCCGAGGTGGCCTTCGCGCTGCATCAGCGCGATCTCCCGCTCGAGGTCCTGGGCCTTCTGCTCTTCGTCGCGTATCATTTGCCGCACCTTGGCTAGTGCAGACACGCGCTGGCGCTTGGCCTCCAGTATCTCTTTTTGCCTCTGGAGATTGCGGTTCTTGAGGCGCAGGGCGCGCAGCTGCAGCTGTTCTTCCGCTGAAACGCCGAGGACTTCACCGTCCTCGGTGAGGTCCGCGCCCTCCGGTGGGGCGAAGCCTGGGGGAGGTTGCGGTTGTCCTTCAAGGCTGCAGGTGCGGAGAGCGTCGTCTTCGCAGGTGCGGGGAACATCGTCTTCAGCAGCCTCTTGGTGGGTGGAGTGGGTGAGTGCGAGGGCCTTGCCCTTTCTTGCGGCCAGCAGTGCTACCTTCGCAGCCTCGTCAGCCTTCGAGCTAGCTTTCTTGGGTGCCATCGCGGGTGTTTTTTTCGTAGCACGAACGGTGGGCGCCAAATGTTGGAACTTGCTCACTGGTGCAAGTTGATCCAACGGGGGGGTGAGTAATAGCACAAACAGGGTTTCAGCACGTGATGGCAAAAGCTCTGTTCATCTAGCCTCTCAAGGGCACTGTGCGGGGGTATTTATAGGTACCTGAGTGCCCAGCGTCTTGTGTTAAGGACGCATGTGCCCTCAGACACCTAGGTTATCCCCAGAATATTCCCATAAAGTGGAGTTACAGACTATAATTACAGGGATGCCTTTACAAATTAGGCCCGTAACACGCAGCTGTCGGCGTTTCGAGACCGGGGGGTCCCTGGGCCGACGAGTGAATGTCGCCGCGTGCCCCAGCCCAGATGGGTCGAGCGCGAGGGCGAGCGCGAAGGGGGAAGAGCGAGGCGGCCGGAGACCGGCGTGAGAGAGGTGGGAATCCCGCGGCCTTCGTGTTCGTCCCGCGCCCAGGTCGGGTGCGCTTGCAGTAGGGGGTTACAAGCGTCCACGCGGGAGAGGGAGCGAGCGGCCCCAAGCGAGCGCCTGTTCTCGTCCTCGTCCCCGCGAGGCCAACCCTCTCTAAGAGGGCCCTGGTCCTTCCTTTTATAGGCGTAAGGAGAGGATCCAGGTGTACAATGGGGGGTGTAGCAGAGTGCTACGTGTCTAGCGGGGGAGAGCTAGCGCCCTAAGTACATGCCGTCGTGGCAGCCAGAGAGATTTTGGCACCCAGCTGGTGTGATGTCGTGGCCGTCGGAGGAGCGATGGAGCCTGGCGGAGGGACAGCTGTCGGAGCGGTTGGGTCCTTGCTGACGTCCTCTTGCTTCCGTAAGGGGGCTGAGAGCCGCCGTCGTCACAGAGCATGCGGGGCACCATCATTGCTTATCTGGCGGAGCTAGCCAGATGAGACGCCGGTCTGGTTCCCTGTGGCCCGAGTCAGCTCGGGGTGGGGTGATGATGGCGCCTCCTGTTGACGTGGCTGGCCTGCGCCCTAGGTTGGGTGATGCGGAGGCTCCTCCGTAGCCGAGGTCGAGTCTGTCTTCTGTGGCCGAGGCCGAGTCCGAGCCCCTGGGTCGGGCGAGGCGGAGGTCGTCGGCTGAGGCCAGGGCGGAGTCCGAGCCCTGGGGTCGGGCGAAGCGGAGTTCGTCGTCTTCTGGGACTTAGCCCGAGTCTGAGCCCTGGGTCGGGCGGAGCGGAGTTCGCCGTCTTCCGGGACTTAGCCCGAGTCCGAGCCCTGGGTTGGGCGGAGCGGAGTTCATCGTCTTCCGGGACTTAGCCCGAGTCCGAGCCCTGGGTCGGGCGGAGCGGAATTCGCCGTCTTCTGGGGCTTAGCCCGAGTCTGAGCCCTGGGTCGGGCGGAGTGGAGTTCGCCGTCTTCCGGGGCTTAGCCCGAGTCCGAGCCCTGGGTCGGGCGGAGCGGAGTTCGTCGTCTTCCGGGGCTGAGCCCGAGTCCGAGCCCTGGGTCGGGCGAAGCGGAGCTTCCTATGGTGCCTCCGGTGGGGCCTGACTGCCTGTCAGCCTCACTCTGTCAAATGGCACCGCAGTCGGAGTGGCGCAGGCGGCGCTGTCCTTCTGTCAGGCCGGTCAGTGGAGCGGCGAAGTGACGGCGGTCACTTCGGCTCTGCCGGGGGGCGCGCGTCAGGATAAAGGTGTCAGGCCACCTTTGCATTAAATGCTCCTGTGACTTGGTCGGTCGGTGTGGTGATTTAGTCAGGGTTGCTTCTTAGCGAAGGCAGGGCCTCGGGCGAGCCGAAAATATGTTCGTCGTTGGAGGGGGGCCTTGGGCGAGACGGAAATCCTCCGGGATCGGCCGCTCTTGTCCGAGGCTAGGCTCGGGCGAGGCGTGATTGAGTCGCTCGAATGGACTGATCCCTGACTTAGTCGCACCCATTAGGCCTTTGTAGCTTTATGCTGATGGGGGTTACCAGCTGAGAATTAGGAGTCTTGAGGGTACCCCTAATTATGGTCCCCGACAGTAGCCCCCGAGCCTCGAAGGGAGTGTTAGCACTCGCTTGGAGGCTTTCGTCGCACTTTTTTGCAAGGGGACCAGCCTTTCGCGGTTGCGTTTTGTTCCGGTGGGTGCGCGCGAGCGCACCCGCCGGGTGTAGCCCCCGAGGCCTCGGAGGAGTGGTTTCACTCCTTCGAGGTCTTAATGCCTCGCGTAATGCTTCGGCTGGTCTGGTTGTTCCCTCATGCGAGCTGGCCGTAGCCCGGGTGTACGGTCGGGTCCCAAGTTCTCGGGCTGGTATGTTGACGCTGTCAACGGTTCGGCCGGAGCCGGGTTTGCGAGAGCTGCCCCCGAGCCTCTGCACAGGGCGAGAGGGCGATCAGGGACAGACTCGGCTTTTTTACATACGCCCCTGCGTCGCCTTTCCGCAAGGAGGAGGGGGGGGGGAAGCGCCATGTTGCCCTCGATGGGCGCCGAACATGGTGTCTCCGGTGAGCTGCAAGCGGGTAATCCGAGTGGACGTCCGTGCCCCGTTCGTTAGGGGTCGGCTAGGGGCCCAGAGGCACGCCCAAAAGTACCTGCGGGTGATCTGCCGGACCCGGTCCCCTGGTGACGGGGTCCGAGGGCTCGATGCCTCCCTCTGATGGGACTCCGTTACAAGATCGCTCCCGCTGGTCTAGGAAATGTCCTAGGGTACCTCGGGAGCGCAACCCGAGCCTTGGTTATGTATCGAACGTACCCATGGTCATCCCTCGCTCGGCGTCTGAGGCGGCTGTGAACCCTTCAGGGGCCAGCCTTCGAACCCCTGATCAGTAATGGGCACGGAGCCCGAGTAGCCTGAGGCGGCCGTGGAACCCTTCGGGGGGCCGACCTTCGAACCTCTGACCAGTAGTGGGTGTAGGGCCCACGCGATCTGAGGCGGCCGTCGAACCCTTCGGGGGGCCAGCCTTCGAACCTCTGATCAGTAGGGAGGCTCGGAGCCTGGTTCCTTCACGGGGAAGGACCCTTTTCGGGGTGTCCCCCTTTCCAGGTCCCTGTTGCAAGAGAGAGAGAAAGAGGAAAAAAGGAAAAGGATACGAAATCGAATGACGCGGCGTACCTTTACTGGCGCGGTCATTATGGCGAAGGCGAAGCGTCGCCCGCTCCTCCTGCCAGAGGCGCCGCCTGTCCCGCCGCGGAGTTAATGCGACGGGGCGAGTGGTTGGCAAGGTGATCGTTGCGCGTGCGCGAGCCGTTCGAGGAACGGAACACGGGCGCGTTGTCTTTACGCCGTGAGAGAGGGTTCTCTCGCTGCCCGCGGATGGGACGTAAGCTTGGCTGACGACGTGACCGCTGCACCTGCTCGTACTGCCGGCCCATTTTTGGCCGCACTGACCGTCGCGCCAGGCTGGCGCTGCTGGGTCGTGTGCTGGGTCGCCTCGAGTCGCGGTATTGGTTCCGCAGTCGAGGAGGCGCGGTGGTGGCGCAAGTGGCGGTGCAGTTGCATGCACGAAGCAGTCGGCGCACCGGTTGCATGACGCGTGGGCCAGGGCCTCCAGGCTGGGCGTGTTGGGAGTCGGAGAAGCGCACCCACTTGGCGCGGTTGCATGCCGCCTGCATGGCCGCCCACCCTTTCGCCCACTGGTCTGGGCAAAAGTGGAGGGTCGCTTGTAACCGCTTGGCGGTCGTATGCACCGCGCACGGCGGTTTGGCTTCTTCTGCCCTGAGTCGGCTTGCATGACTTGTGGGACCCAGCCCCCGCGCCGTAGGGGAGGACCTTGGAGTGTGTTGGAGAAGACTCAGCCCGTGACGGCTGGGGACGCGAGTAGGGAGAACCGCCCTTAAAAGGAGGGTGACCCCCTTGGAAGGCGACCATGTCTTCGCGCTCCCTTATGCATCGTGTCTTTCCACCTCCCAAGCCCCCGGATGGGGGAGATCCGCCGTCTTTCCGCCTCGTCGTTGGAGGAACGCAACTCCGTGGGAGTTGGTACCTTTCAGCCATCGTTTGGCTTCAAGGATTTTCATCATGCAGCCCGGTTGCACCCCTCCGCCGGCGGTCACCCAAGATGGTGACCTCCAGCTTGATGGTGGGGGAAAGCGAGCCGGGCTGCGGTCTCTGCCCCTCCCTCAGCCTCAAGGATTTTCATCACCAGGGCTGGGGAAGGGAGAGTGCCGAGTTGGGGTCGGCCCCTGCGTGGGCAGTGGCCCGCTCCTTCACTCAGTGATCGGAGGGAAGGGCGGTCGTCGTCCGTGGCGCCGGCAGCTGCACCGTGCCTGGCTTTCGGACGCGAGTGGCTTCGAAGCCGCTCGTGGCACCAGCGTCTGCCACGGCAGCTGGAAGAGGTTCTTCCGCCGACGAGATAGCTAGGGCCGGCCTCTGAGAGCACCTAGAGGGGGGGTGAATAGGTGATCCTGTAAAAACTTCAAACTTAAGCCACAAAAACTTGTTAAGCGTTAGCACGATTAATGCCAAGTGGCTAAGGTGAAGTCTCAACAAAACACAATACCACAAGAATCAAGCACAGAGGGACACAGTGGTTTATCCCGTGGTTCGGCCAAGCCAACGCTTGCCTACTCCACGTTGTGGCGTCCCAACGGACGAGGGTTGCAATCAACCCCTCTCAAGCGGTCCAAAGACCCACTTGAATACCACGGTGTTTTGTTGTTCCTTTCACTATCCCGTTTGCAAGGAATCTCCACAAATTGGAGTCTCTTGCCCTTACAAGTATGATCACAAAGAAAGCACAGAGTAAGGGAGGGAAGCAACACACACAAATCCACAGCAAAACGCGCACACACACGGCCAAGACTCGAGCTCACAAGAGTATCACAAAGTTCTCACTAGAACGGAGCTCGAGTCACTTAGAATCACAAATGAACGCGCAAAGACTAAGTGTGGATGATCAAGAATGCTCAAGAGTTGCTTGTGTGTCTCCTCCATGCGCCTAGGGGCTCCTTTTATAGCCCCAAGGCAGCTAGGAGCCGTTGAGAGCAAATCCGGAAGGCCATCCTTGCCTTCTGTCGTCGGGGGCACCGGACAGTCCGGTGCACACCGGACACTGTCCGGTGCACACCGGACACTGTCCGGTGCCCGATTTGTTTCCTTTTCTGGCGCTGCCGACCGTTGCAGCCCGTTGGAGATCTGCGAGCCGTTGGCGCACCGGACATGTCCGGTGCACACCGGACAGTCCGGTGCCGTCTTCCGACCGTTGGCTCCGCCACGTGTCCCGCGCAGATTGCGCGGCCGACCGTTGGCCCTGGCCGACCGTTGGCTCACCGGACAGTCCGGTGCACACCGGACAGTCCGGTGAATTTTAGCCGTACGCCGTCGGCGAATTCCCGAGAGCGGCCAGTTCGCGCCGAGTCGGCCTGGCGCACCGGACACTGTCCGGTGCACACCGGACAGTCCGGTGCTCCAGACCGAGCAAGATCTTGGCTGCACACAGCCAAGTCTTTCTCTCCCCTTCTCTTTTCTTCTTCTTCCTGTTTCTAACACTTAGACAAATATATTAGTACACAAAACCAATGTACTACGGATTAGAAACATACCTTTACTCCATGATTTGTACTTTGTTCCATTTTACAATTAGGCACCTGTGTTGGTCACTAAATCACCAAAATACTTAGAAATGGCCCAAGGGCACATTTCCCTTTCAGCCTCGGACCGACCTCCAACTCTATGGCCTTCTGCCCGTCCTTGCCTCACGAGTTTGGGCATGGGCGGGGGCCTCTTGGCAGCAGCGTCCGCCCTGAGGTCAGTGCTGCCGCTGTTCGGCCCCCCGGAGCAGAAGTCGTCGTCATCGCTGCCGCTGGAGCGGGCGACGGCGCGCCGTTCGTCGGTCTTCTGTTGCTCCGCAGGCCCTCCCCCATCGAGTGGGGTTGTTCGTACCTGCGGAGGCAGAACCGGAGTTCCGTTTGTAATGGCACCTTGAGTGCCGGTGTTTTTGTTCATTGTGGCTGTCGGGGCCTGAACATGTATGCAGTGGAGCCGTGTTTTTTCCTCATTTTCGAGCACTAGGACTCGCCTGTTGGTTGTCTGAACCGCTTCACCAAGCGTGAGTCGCCCCATGTCAAGGTGACGAGTGAGGTATCCGTATCCCGGAGGCGTAGGAGTCCCTCGGCTCGGTCGGTCTTGTTGTTTGAGGCTTCTCTAGCTTAGTTAAAGGGACCCCTTGGCCGCTCTTCGATGAGCCGAGGCCAAGGGTAGCGATATCAGCATGAACAGGGGCGGAGTTGGCTCGAAAATGAAACCTGGTTGGCCGGAGCCCAGCCGGGTCGTCCGTTAGCGGGACTGACGCCGGAGTTGACCAGCCGAGGCCTCGAGTCGGGCTGGCGCCCTTGGAAGATGGTTGGCCGAGGCCCCAGAATGACCGGCCGAGCCGCCTGCTCGGGCCAGATTTCCGGAGAAGACCCTGGCAGCGATTGCCCGGGTGTGGCGATGACGTCGTCCTTTAGAGCGGAGTTCCTTGGACCGTGTCGCCGTCCGAGGCTAGGTCGGACCTCACCGAAAGTGTCGTCGATGCCGAGGGTGCCGCTGCCCCCTTCTAGCGTCAAGACCCGAGCCTGCAGGATCAGATCGTCTTGTAGCGTGTGTCTTCCGCGGCCGCCGAGGCCAGAACACACACCCTCGCTGTGTTGTAAAGCTACATCTCTTTTCTTCTTGTTTCGAGTATCTGGACTTTTTTGTCGGCAACAGGGATGTCTGTGCGAGCGAGAGTTGCTTCTCGCGGAAGGTGATGAGTGAGGTATCCGTATCCCGGAGGCGTAGGAGTCCCTCGGCTCGGTCGGCCTTGCCGCTTACGCGCACTTTTACCCGTCCATGAGGCTCTGTCACCGGCTCAGTCGAGAAGGCTCGAAGGATCACTTTGGCAGAAGAACTTCCGAACGTGAAGACTTGTTCGATCCGCAGAACCACTTATTCGAACGTGAGTTACTTATCGTAGAAGGTGATGAGTGAGGTATCCGTATCCCGGAGGCGTAGGAGTCCCTCGGCTCGGTCAGCCTTGGCTGCTTACGTGTACTCCGTCGTTTTCAGGATCCACTTTTCGAAGTAGTCAAAAAGCACGAAAGACATTCTGGCAGAAGGGATCTTCTTTTTCGAGGAAAAAATTCGACGCAGATGGGGTTCCCCCCTTTTAGCCCCCGAGGGAGGGTCGGGCTTTGCCGAGGCGAGGCCGACCCTTCCTTGATGACTAAACTTTGCGTGGGTGCGAGGTATATGAACAACTTGAAAACATCTTAAGGGTAGAAGCGACGTAGCTGTTGGATGTTCCAAGCGTTGCCGTAGACTTCGCCTTGACTGTTGGCCAGCTTGTACGTTCCGGGCTTCAGAACTTTGGCGATGACGAATGGCCCCTCCCAGGGGGGCGTGAGCTTGTGCCTCCCTCGGGCGTCTTGTCGCAGCCGAAGCACCAGGTCGCCCATCTGGAGGTCTCGGGATCGGACCCCTCGGGCGTGGTAGCGTCGCAGGGACTGCTGATACCGCGCCGAGTGTAGTAAGGCCTTGTCCTGAGCCTCTTCCAGCTGGTCCAGCGAGTCTTCTCGGCTAGCTTGGTTGCTTTGGTCGGTGTAGGCCCTCGTCCTCGGGGAGCCGTATTCCAGGTCTGTGGGCAAGACAGCCTCGGCCCGTAGACTAGGAAAAACAGTGTGAAACCCGTGGCTCGGCTCGGCGTCGTCCTCAGGCCCCAGACCACCGAGGGGAGTTCCTTCATCCATCGCTTGCCGAACTTGTTGAGGTCGTTGTAGATCCGAGGCTTGAGCCCTTGTAGAATCATGCCGTTGGCACGCTCCACCTGCCCATTCGTCATGGGATGAGCCACGGCGGCCCAGTCCACCCGGATGTGGTGATCCTCGCAGAAGTCTAGGAACTTTCTGCCGGTGAACTGGGTGCCGTTGTCGGTGATGATGGAGTTCGGGACCCCGAAGCGATGGATGATGTTGGTGAAGAACGCCACCGCCTGCTCGGACCTGATGCTGTTCAGGGGTCGGACCTCGATCCACTTGGAGAATTTGTCGATTGCGACTAGCAGGTGCGTGTAGCCCCCGGGTGCCTTCTGCAAGGGGCCGACGAGGTCTAGACCCCACACCGCAAAAGGCCAGGTGATGGGTATCGTCTGCAGAGCCTGAGCGGGCAGGTGAGTCTGCCTCGCGTAGAATTGACACCCTTCGCAGGCGCGGACAATTCTTGTGGCGTCGGCCACCGCCGTCGGCGAGTAGAAGCCCTGTCGGAAGGCATTCCCGACAAGGGCTCGAGGCGCTGCGTGATGGCCGCAAGCCCCCGAGTGTATTTCTCGCAGGAGTTCTTAGCCTTCGGCGATGGAGATGCATCGCTGGAGGATGCCTGAGGGGCTGCGGTGGTAGAGCTCCTTCTCATCGCCCAGCAAGACGAACGACTTGGCGCGCCGCGCCACCCGCCGAGCCTCGACTCGGTCGAGGGGTAGCTCTCCTTGGTGGAGATATTGCAGGTACGAGGTCTGCCAGTTTCGATCAGGCGCGACCCCGCTTTGCTCCTCCTCGACGCGCAGTGCCTCACCCTCGGGGGCTGAGGGTACCTCGGACTGAATCGAGGGTGCCTCGGGCCGAGCTGAGGGTGCCTCGGGATGAGCCGAGGGTGCCTCGGACTGAGCCGAGGGCACCTCGGGTTGAGCCATGGGCGCCTCGCACTAGGCCGAGGGTACCTCGGGCTCGGGCGTGTCGTCGATCTTGACGGAGGGTTGATGCAGATCCCGGGAGAAGACGTCCGGGGGAACCGTTGTTTGCCCCGAGGCTATTTTAGCCAGCTCGTCCGCAGTCTCGTTGTAGCGCCGAGCGATGTGGTTAAGCTCGAGCCCGTAGAACTTGTCTTCCAAGCGCCGAACCTCATCGCAGTAGGCCTCCATCTTCGGGTCGCGGCAGTGGGAGTTCTTCATGACTTGGTCGATGACGAGCTGCGAGTCACCGCGGGCGTCCAGGCGCCGGACCCCTAGCTCGATGGCGATCCGCAACCCGTTGACCAGAGCCTCGTACTCAGCCACATTGTTGGACGCCGGGAAGTGGAGGCGTAGCACATAGCGTAGGTGTTTCCCGAGGGGCGAGATGAAGAGTAGGCCTGCGCCGGCTCCCGTCTTCATCAACGACCCATCGAAAAACATGGTCCAAAGCTCCGGTTGGATCGGAGCCGTCGGCAGCTGGGTGTCGACCCATTCGGCCACGAAGTCCACCAAGACCTGGGACTTAATGGCTTTCCGGGGAGCGAACGAGATCGTCTCGCTCATGATCTCCACCGCCCACTTTGCAATCCTACCCGAGGCCTCTCGGCACTAGATGATCTCTCCCAGGGGGAAGGATGACACCACAGTTACCGGATGAGACTCGAAGTAGTGTCGCAACTTCCGCCGGGTCAGGATCACTGCATATAGCAGCTTCTGAACTTGTGGGTAGCGGATCTTGGTTTCGGACAGTACCTCGCTGACGAAGTAAACCGACCTCTGAACGGGCAATGCATGCCCCTCTTCTTGCCTCTCGACCACAATCACGGCGCTAACCACCTGAGTGGTCGCGGCGACGTAGACCAGGAGGGCTTCTTCGGCAGCTGGGGGCACCAAGATAGGTGCCTTTGTGAGGAGCGCCTTCAGGTTCCCGAGGGCTTCCTCGGCCTCAGGGGTTCAAGTGAAGCACTCGGCCTTCCTTAAGAGGCGGTACAGAGGTAGACCTCTTTCGCCGAGGCGTGAGATGAAACGACTCAGAGCCGCGAGGCATCCCATGACCCTCTGTACGCCTTTCAAGTCCTTGATGGGCCCCATACTGGTGATGGCTGCGATCTTCTCCGGGTTGGCTTCGATGCCCCGCTCGGAGACGATGAACCTCAAGAGCATGCCTCAGGGCACCCCGAAGACACACTTTTCGGGATTGAGCTTGACGCCTTTCGCCTTGAGACATTGGAATGTCGTTTTAAGGTCAGAAAGGAGGTCGAAGGCCTTCCTCGTCTTGACTACGATGTCATCGACGTAGGCCTCGGCCGTGCGGCCAATGTGTTCGCCGAACACATGGTTCATGCACCGCTGGTACGTCGCGCCCGCATTCCTCAAACCGAACGGCATGGTGGCATAGCAGTACATGCCGAAGGGTGTGATAAAAGAAGTCGCGAGCTGGTCGGACTCTTTCATCTTGATTTGATGATACCCTGAGTAGGCATCGAGGAAAGACAGGGTTTCGCACCCAGCAGTGGAATCCACGATTTGGTCGATGCGAGGCAGAGGGTAGGGAACCTTCGGACATGCTTTGTTGAGACCAGTGTAGTCTACACACATCCGCCATTTCCCCCCTTTCTTTCTCACAAGCACAGGGTTGGCAAGCCATTCGGGATGGAATACCTCTTTGATGAACCCTGCCGCCATTAGCTTGTGGATCTCCTCGCCTATTGCTCTGCGCCTCTCCTCGTCGAATCGGCGCAGAGGCTGCTTGACGGGTCGGGCTCCGGCCCGAATATCCAGCGAGTGCTCGGCGACATCCCTCGGTATGTCGGGCATGTCCGAGGGACTCCACGTGAAGACGTCGGCGTTCGCGCGGAGGAAGTCGATGAGCACTGCTTCCTATTTGGGATCGAGCCCAGAGCCGATCCGGATCTGCTTGGAGGCGTCGCTGCTGGGGTCGAGGGGGACGACCTTAACCGTCTCCACTGGCTCGAAGTTGCCGGCATGACGTTTCACGTCTGGCTTCTCCTTAGTGAGGCTTTCCAGGTCGGCGATGAGGGCCTCGGACTCGGCGAGGGCCTCGGCGTACTCCACGCACTCCACGTCGCATTCGAATGCGTGCTTGTACGTGGAGCCGACGGTGATGACCCCGTTGGGGCCCGGCATCTTGAGCTTCAGGTAGGTGTAGTTGGGGACAGCCATGAACTTCGTGTAGCATGGCCTCCCCAGTACCGCGCGGTAGGTTCCTCGGAACCCGACCACCTCGAACGTCAGGGTCTCCCTTCAGAAGTTGGAGGGTGTTCCGAAGCAGACGGGAAGGTCGAGCTGTCCGAGGGGTTAGACGCGCTTCCCGGGGATGATCCCATGGAAGGGCGCAGCGCCTGCCCGGACAGAGGACAGATCAACACGCAGGAGCCCGAGGGTCTCGGCGTAGATGATGTTGAGGCTGCTGCCTCCGTCCATGAGGACCTTGGTGAGCCTGACGTCGCCGATGATGGGGTCGACGACGAGCGGGTATTTCCCCGGGCTCGGCACGTGGTCGGGGTGGTCAGCTTGGTCGAAGGTGATGGGCTTGTCGGACCAGTCTAGGTAGACTGGCGCCGCCACCTTCACCGAGCAGACCTCCCGGCGCTCTTGCTTGCGGTGCCGAGCCGAGGCATTCGCCGCTTGTCCACCGTAGATCATAAAGAAGTCGCGGACCTCGGGGAACTCTCCTGCTTGGTGATCTTCCTTCTTGTCATCGTCGCGGGCCCTGCCACCCTCCATGGGTGGCCCGGCCCTGTGGAAGTGGCGCCGAAGCATGACGCACTCCTCAAGGGTGTGCTTGACGGGCCCCTGGTGATATGGGCACGGCTCCTTGAGCATCTTGTCGAAGAGGTTGGCACCTCCGGGGGGTTTCCGAGGGTTCTTGTACTCGGCGGCGGCGACAAGGTCCGCGTCGGCGGCGTCGCGTTTCGCTTGCGACTTCTTCTTGCCTTTCTTCTTGGCGCCGCGCTGAGTTGACGCCTCGGGAGCATCTTCTGACGGGCAGCCCTGAGGCTGCTTGTCCTTTCGGAAGATGGCCTCGACCGCCTCCTGGCCAGAGGCGAACTTGGTGGCGATGTCCATCAGCTCGCTCGCCCTGGTGGGGGTCTTGCGACCCAACTTGCTCACCAGGTCGCGGCAGGTGGTGCCGGCGAGGAACGCGCCAATGACATCCGAGTCGGTGATGTTGGGCAGCTCGGTGCGCTGCTTCGAGAATCGCTGGATGTAGTCCCGGAGGGACTCTCCCGGCAGCTGCCGGCAGCTTCGGAGATCCCAGGAATTCCCGGGGCGCACGTACGTGCCCTGGAAATTGCCGGCGAAAGCTTGGACTAGGTCGTCCCAGTTGGAGATCTGCCCCGGGGGCAGGTGCTCCAACCAGGCGCGAGCGGAGTCGGAGAGGAACAGGGGGAGGTTGTGGATCATGAGGTTGTCATCGTCCGTTCCACCCAGTTGGCAGGCCAGACGGTAGTCCGCGAGCCACAGTTCCGGTCTCGTCTCCCCCGAGTACTTTGTGATAGTAGTCGGGGGTCGGAACCGGGTCGGGAACGGCGCCCGTCGGATGGCCCGGCTGAAGGCCTGCGGACCGAGCGGTTCGGGCGAGGGACTCCGATCCTCCCCGCTGTCGTAGCGTCCCCCACGCCTGGGGTGGTAGCCTCGGCGCACCCTCTCGTCGAGGTGGGCTCGACGGTCGCGATGATGGTGCTCGTTGCCGAGGCGGCCCGGGGCCGCAGGCGCGGTGTT
The DNA here is from genome assembly GCA_029449295.1 of Zea luxurians. Taxonomy (NCBI): domain Eukaryota; kingdom Viridiplantae; phylum Streptophyta; class Magnoliopsida; order Poales; family Poaceae; genus Zea; species Zea luxurians. The sequence goes on from JAOPSE010000007.1 coordinate 113,202,829, forward strand.
GCGTGTGCGTCCGGTGTAGACCGAGGCTTCCCGCATGAATTGGGAAGTCGCGGCATGAGGTTCCGAGGGGTATCCCTGCCTTCGGGAGGCAGAGCTCTCGGCCCGTCGGACCGCGGCGCCTTCTAGGAGATTCTTGAGCTCCCCCTGGATTCGTCGGCCCTCGGTGGTTGATGGCTCCGGCATCGCGCGGAGAAGCATCGCTGCGGTAGCCAGGTTCTGGCCGACGCCACTAGATGCGGGTGGCGGCCTGACCCTAGCGTCGTCAGCGACGCGGTGCTAGAAACCCTGGGGCAGATGACGTATTTCTCCGGCCAGGGGTTGGCCCGCCCATGCCTGCCCGACGTCCCGGTGGATCGGCTCAAGCGCCCCTGCTCCCTCGTCGAACCTGGCCTGTGCCCCGTGGATTTGCTCGAGCTGTGGGTCATGGCCCCCCGCCTGAACGGGGACCACAGCTAGCTCCCGTGGGATGTCGACGCGGGGCACTGGCCTAGGGAGATCACTGTCCTCCGGCATGCCGAGATGATTGCCTTCGGAGGGACCCCCTAGATCGACGTGGCAACATTCGCGGCTTGGGCCGCAGTCCTCGTCGCCGAGGCTGCGGCTACCGTCGGAACAGTCGGAAAGGCAGTAGTCACATGCGGCCATGAAGTCCCGCATGGCACCGGGGTTGCCAAGTCCAGAGAAATCCCAACAGATGTTGGGCCCGTCCTCTTCCTCGGACCCAGAGGGCCCGTAGGTCGAGACGTCCGTCAGCCGGTCCCAAGGCGACCGCATGCGAAACCCTAGAGGGTTTGGACTCGCCTTTACGAGAACGTCTGCTAAAGCGAGGTCGCTAGGCGGGTTGAGGCTGAATCCAAATGACGTAGGATGGGAATCGGTCGGTACCTTTTGGTCGACGAGCGGCGATGAAGTCACGTCGGGGACTGACTGCACCGTCGTCTCAGGTGCGAGGGTGACGTCTAGCAAGCTTTCCGCAAGCGCGCTGGCGTCGTCCGCTTGCTCGGGATTGGCGTGTCGCGGGGAGACGGCGCTCGCCTTCATCTCAAACGCGAGGTCGACGCCCGGTGCGCCCCCCGTTGGGGTGCCGGGGCCGTCGGCTCGCTCGACAGCCGACGAGGCGCTGTCTTCTGCTTGGCCTTGGTTGCCTCGCCTCCTCCTCCGTCGGCGGGGGAGAGGACGGGGCGAGCTCGAAGGTTGCTCTCCCACCATGCGGGGAAGACGTCGCCGATTCCGCCGCCGACGGGCGGGCTGCCAGCCGCCATTGTCGTCGTCGCGCGACGGTGGAAGGAGTATCATGTCGTAGCTGCCGTCGAGGGACATGAACTCAAGACTCCCAAAACGGAGCACCGTCCCGGGTTGGAGAGGTTGCTGGAGCTTGACGGGAAGCTGTTCGTCAACACGCAGCAGGCCCCTACTGGCGCGCCAACTGTCGGCGTTTCGAGACCGGGGGGTCCCTGGGCCGACGAGTGAATGTCGCCGCGTGCCCCAGACCAGATGGGTCGAGCGCGAGGGCGAGCGCGAAGGGGGGAAGAGCGAGGCGGCCGGAGACCAGCGTGAGAGAGGTGAGAATCCCGCGGCCTTCGTGTTCGTCCCGCGCCCAGGTCGGGTGCGCTTGCAGTAGGGGGTTACAAGCGTCCACGCGGGAGAGGGAGCGAGCGGCCCCAAGCGAGTGCCTGTTCTCGTCCTCGTCCCCGCGCGACCAACCCTCTCTAAGAGGGCCCTGGTCCTTCCTTTTATAGGCGTAAGGAGAGGATCCAGGTGTACAATGGGGGGTGTAGCAGAGTGCTACGTGTCTAGCGAGGGAGAGCTAGCGCCCTAAGTACATGCCGTCGTGGCAGCCGGAGAGATTTTGGCACCCAGCTGGTGTGATGTCGTAGCCGTCGGAGGAGCGATGGAGCCTGGCGGAGGGACAGCTGTCGGAGCGGTTGGGTCCTTGCTGACGTCCTCTTGCTTCCGTAAGGGGGCTGAGAGCCGCCGTCGTCATAGAGCATGCGGGGCGCCATCATTGCCTATCTGGCGGAGCTAGCCAGATGAGACGCCGGTCTGGTTCCCTGTGGCCCGAGTCAGCTCGGGGTGGGGTGATGATGGCGCCTCCTGTTGACGTGGCTGGCCTGCGCCCTAGGTTGGGTGTTGCGGAGGCTCCTCCGTAGCCGAGGTCGAGTCTATCTTCCGTGGCCGAGGCCGAGTCCGAGCCCCTGGGTCGGGCGAGGCGGAGGTCGTCGGCTGAGGCCAGGGCGGAGTCCGAGCCCTGGGGTCGGGCGAAGCGGAGTTCGTCGTCTTCTGGGACTTAGCCCGAGTCCGAGCCCTGGGTCGGGCGGAGCGGAGTTCGCCGTCTTTCGGGACTTAGCCCGAGTCCAAGCCCTGGGTTGGGCGGAGCGGAGTTCATCGTCTTCCGGGGCTTAGCCCGAGTCCGAGCCCTGGGTCGGGCGGAGCGGAATTCACCGTCTTCCAGGGCTTAGCCCGAGTCCGAGCCCTGGGTCGGGCGGAGCGGAGTTTGCCGTCTTCCGGGGCTTAGCCCGAGTCCGAGCCCTGGGTCGGGCAGAGCGGAGTTCGTCATCTTCCGGGGCTGAGCCCGAGTCCGAGCCCTGGGTCGGGCGAAGCGGAGCTTCCTATGGTGCCTCCGGCGGTGCCTGACTGCCTGTCAGCCTCACTCTGTCAAATGGCACCGCAGTCGGAGTGGCGCAGGCGGCGCTGTCCTTCTGTCAGGCCGGTCAGTGGAGTGGCGAAGTGACGGCGGTCACTTCGGCTCTGCCGGGGGGCGCGCGTCAGGATAAAGGTGTCAGGCCACCTTTGCATTAAATGCTCCTGCGACTTGGTTGGTCGGTGTGGCGATTTAGTCAGGGTTGCTTCTTAGCGAAGGTAGGGCCTCGGGCGAGCCGGAAATATGTTCGCCGTTGGAGGGGGGCCTCGGGCGAGACGGAAATCCTCCGGGGTCGGCCGCCCTTGTCCGAGGCTAGGCTCGGGTGAGGCGTGATCGAGTCGCTCGAATGGACTGATCCCTGACTTAGTCGCACCCATCAGGCCTTTGCAGCTTTATGCTGATGGGGGTTACCAGCTGAGAATTAGGAGTCTTGAGGGTACCCCTAATTATGGTCCCCGACACAGCGGTCACGCAGGGCCCGTTACAATGGGCCGGATCACACGTGGGCCCCTATGCTGGACGAGGCCGCACGGAGGGATGACCTCGTCACAGGTCTTCGTCCGATGTCGTATGGGGCGAAGGGTGTCCCCTGCCCGTTGTCTTGTCTCCGTTGGACCAACGACTGCGACGAAGGCCTCGAGCGAAGGGTGGCGTCTTCGCCTTCGCCCCAACAGCGCTTCTTGTCGGCAACTTCCTCCTGCAATTGGGCCAAAACCACAGCAGTATCCACATCTCTTGGTCTTTGAACAAGGACTACTGATTTAATATCATCTCTAAGGCCATCAACAAATCTCATTGTATAATATAATGGATCAGCATGGGGACTATAAGCATGTAACTGATCTATGAGCTATGAAAAACGTTCTGCATAATCAGTAACAGTGGTAGTTTGCTTGATATGAAACAATTGTCTAATGAAAACTGCATGCTGGTCTTTGCCAAAACGGTCAACTACCATATGACCAAACTCTACCCAAGAGACTCGGGCAAGTTGGTATTCCACTGACTGAAGCCAACGAGCTGCAGCTCCTGTGAAGTGCATCGTGGCAATTTTGATCCATACACGAGGATCAACTGAATACATGGTGAAATAGTCGTGACAGCTCCGTTGCCAAAGTTTGGGATTATCGCCATCAAATCCCGGAAATGGAACCTTAGGAAGGTTGCCTAAAGAAGGAACGAACTAATTCTGGAACATCTCGCCAAAATTATCAAGCGGAACAGGCGGTGGCATGGAAGCAAAAGTTGAGGATCCGGCGAACATACCATTGTTCGGGAGTAGACCTTGGGTATAAACATACCCTTGGCAATCCTCCCGACGCTGATTGTCTTGGCGGTGCCCTCTTGGGCCGTCAGCGGTGAATCTCGGAGCAGTTGGACGCTCCCCTGTCGACGCGTATGGTCCGAGAACGCCTGGACGAAGAGGAGTCAGCGCGCGTACTCGGAACCTTGAAATATGATACCAATTGTTAGCGTCCTACGTAGCTAACCAGGAATTCTAAGGATGAAGGAAGGAGACAAGGAGTTGGCGGCTGGAAGTATACGTATTTTCAGTGTTCCCAAAAGCATCTGTTTCCCCTTTATGCGATTACAGAACAAGGACTCACTTGGTCCATACATCAGAAGGAAAACGTCCACTGGGTCGGCGCACACGACGGCTGCGCCCCATCTCCGTTTCAGCCTCTGGCAATTCCTCTTCAGCATCCCTGCGCTCTGGCATCTTTAGTCTCCTGACACACTAGTAAGTGCTTAGTGCAATCATCACCGCCGTGAGGAACAGGCGAAAATTGAGCCGCCGCACCTGGAGTTCATCCACATTAGCTCTCAAGCTCGGGGTTTTGGTCAGGGAGCTTCGTTGGGACGCACAGCACAGAAGGAGGCCGTGCCCTCGCCGAGGCAAGTCTGGTGGTCGGAAGACAAGGCCTGCTAATGGCAACAAACCCAGACCACATCCAACCCATACCCACATATAGTAACCTTGATATTCATTCTACACCCATCCAAAAACATAAGAAGTAAATTAAACTCAATCCATTCAATAATTTTTTTGACTCCAAACCAAACCATAAATGGGTGGAAAAAACATGAAAAAACAGGCGTACAACTTGCTTAACCATAACAGCAACCATGACTGCTGCACTGTCACACAGATACATCGAGTAGAAGGCTTACTCCGTCCATTAGATTCAATTATGATTCTACATCCGCAGCAGCACTACTATTTAGGGCTTCATCCTTTCCAGGGATGAAAGATTAAAGAACATGCCCAACACCACTGATTTCTAGGAATTGCTCTTCGCATACAGCATAGCCACATCATCAAAATTCATACAGATTACAACAACGTACATCTATAAGAAATATTTATTTTTTAAAAAATCTACAACTACACAAAGTCGCCAACGACCAACCTCTACTAACTTATGGGTGTATATATATTTGACACATTAATTCTTATAGGCTCTCTCGTCAGAAACACTCTAGGAAGGGAAGATCAAGAAGTAAAGCTCATAAATCAGAAAAGGAATATTTGCAAACTGGCCCTATACATGTGCATGCGGAGGCGACGTTGACGAAGATGCCCTCTGCTGCGCAACATTCGCTGCAAAACAGGCTTTGCAAATTGCAACAACAATTGGTACTAGCTTGATCGCATACATGAACATGATTCTCCTTTCATATGTAGTAGGTTTTTTTAACAGGAACAGATTTCTTCAGCTCTGATGGCGACCTGTTATCTAGCACTCCTTCGATCAAGTCGTCTCTAACTCCGAGCTGAAGCTCCAAAGCTGAATCGTGCCATGGAAGATCGACCCAGCAATGGGGTCCGGTCCGTCCGCACACCGATCATCGGTGTGTCTCCCCAGAGCAAACCCGGGCCAGTTGGGATCCAAGAGACCGGCTCTTGGCGCCCGTCAACTTCGTCAAACCCTCATCACATCAGCACCCTGTTCCTAACAGAGATTGATACAACTAGCACGCAGCCACAGCCACAAGCTGCCTAGGGGCAGGACGACGACGAACCAGACTGAAGAAGATGGACGGAGGATGATGGAGAGGCGCTCGCGTCAAGTCGACTGGCGAGCGGCCGAGCGTGGAGGTGGGGGCAGTCTGTGTGGGACTCTCTGCTCTCAAGGACACAGTCTGTGTCCGATGGGTGAGGAACCATGGGGCCGACGGCATGTGGAGAACCCATATCCACCCATGGGTATAAACCGTTCCCACCCATAAACCGTTTCCACCCATAATATGAAACAAAACCACACAAATTATTTCTGGTCATTCGTTTCATCCCAAAACCATATGGATTGAAGGATATTGGGGTGGATTGAGGTGGATTTTGACTAATAGTGGATTTATTTCCCCTCAAACATATTTTTAAAACCCACCCAAAATACCCATTTATAACTATCCCATTTACAGCCTAGTCGAAACGCTCGAGATTCCTCGTCGATGTTGAGGAAAGCCGCGGAGTTACTGCACGACGTGACCGGCGTCGTCCACATTGATCGTCGGTAAGAAGTCGCACCATTAGTTCGTTGTATGCCTAGGGTCGTTTAGCACTTAGGCCTTGTTCGTTTACATCGGATTGCACCTGGAATCGTTCTGGTTAATCAAAGTTTATATAAATTAGAGAAGCAATCCGGCTCGGAATCGTTCCGACCCACCAATCCGACACAAACGAACAAGGCCTTAGTCGCACGAGCGTTCGGACACTGCAACTCGCGGGCGGGTTTCGTTGGCTAGTCGTGGACGCAGGACGAGAATTTATAGGGAGCCAAAAAGATCACATGACAAAATTAAATAAGACCATAAAAAACTAGTGCTACATAGAATTCAAGTTTCATATCAGTACATGATACAAGTTCAAAGAAGACAATTGTATGAACAAAAGAAGCAAACATATCGTTAAGTTCTTGATGAACGAATCAAAGCAATGTGTACTTTATTGAATGTCGATCTCCTCAAAGGACGGGGGCGTCAGGAAACGGGTGGGTTAGGCGATGTCTCCCGTTGAGGTTCTGTCACACCCAGGTTTAAAGAGCAAATCCGGATGCGTCTGAAATGTGTGCTAGGATCAAGTCTCACACATATGATGACTCATGGTACGGAAACAAATGTCACATCTTTACTATATAATAGGAGTTTTGTACAAAATAGTTAAATATTTACATCATAAGAAGACAATGATCTAGCAACCACAGTTGACTGGGATACGACGACCTATACCTCTCACGAACTCATCGCAGCATCCTTCAAGCTCCTTGGGGGATGTGAGTACATCAAGGGTGAGCTCACATACGTTCATCGCTCAATAAGTTATGGGGAATAATGTGCATGAGCTCACTTACGGTGGGGGCTCATGTGAAGTGTAAGGCTTACCAAAGGAGATTGTTAAAACTGAGCGTTGCTTTTAAAGTTGGTCAAAATTTTATTAGCAGTTATTAAGTATAAGTAGATACCAACACAAATAAATAAGAGATCACAGTTAATAATAAATCCCACAATACAATGCAAATGACGGATTAAGTTTACTTCCATAAGTTAATCATGTGAGTGTCCGAGCCGCTCATGACCGTGAGCACGGTTGATATACCAGTTTTACACTCTGCAGAGGTTACACATCTTTACCCACAAGTCGTGTTACCCATTTGCACGACCATCAAGTAGCCAACGACCATGGTCGATCTTCCCTAACCTAGGCACCCCAAATGGCGGTGCGCACATGATCCGTCGCCCAAACATCCCAAACCTGAAATTGGCCGGTGCTAAACCCAGAGGGTGAGATGGAGAACATGCGGAGAGGAGTCACACCGGACAATGGCGATGAGGAAAGGGGTGGCCATGGTGTCGTGCGGATGCGCCAAGCCTGCCCATCTTCGGTGAGCAATTGATGCGCCGCCGGAGCATCAACATGCCCGGAACCAGCCCCATCACGCGAAGGTATCAATAGCGGTCCTCCCTGACCACCCGCCGAGGACTCTACATCGCCATGCGCTCAATTCTCCTACGATGGCGTTCACTATCTCACTCGGATGCCCTGCCTGAGCACATGTTCTTGGCTTGGGTCGCTGCAATGGCTGGATTCCAAGGACGAGGAGATTACGAAGGCCGAATTTATATTCCGGAGGTGAGGGAGGTCGATTGATGCCCGGTCGGATCAGGATCCCGTGATCCCCGACGGCGGTTTGCAACAAACCCAAGCTGGCTTCGGTTCGAGCCTAGGAAGACGAAGTCCGACGTGCTAGGCCCACGTGGCAGGGTCAAGGGAAAGCGACGTGGCGCGATTGAGAGGCAAGAGCGCGTGCGACTGATTAGGCTGACGACCCGGTCCCAGGCGTCAGTGGCGGAAGACGTTTGGGATAAGGAAAGTCGGAGCTGACGAGGTGGGGCCAGCGCGCCATACACACTGGAAAAAGAAAAAGGAGGGGAAGAGTAATGGGCCAGCGGGGGATATTTGGCCCATCCGGCTAGGGTGGATGCCGAGAGGGAGTTGGGATGAGGGAGGTTTTGACCCAGTATAGGTAAATCAGTCTCTCTTTTTTTGTTTTCTATTTCTTTTCTATTCCTTGTTCTTATGTTTTCCAATTTATTCTAAGTTGAGGTTTTAAAATTTAAATTTGCACAAACAAAGAGTCCAGCATGATGCAAGGTATAAATGTATATGATTTTATTTTCTCTAAGTAAATGCTTCAACACACATATAACTTAATAAAGAATAAATCTCATACTGAGATAAATTATAGACCTTTTTGTTAAATAAAATAAATAATAAGCCCATTTAAAAATTAAATGTTTATTACCTATTCACAAATAAGCCTCCAATGAATTAAATGTTTATTAACCATGAACCCGTTATTTAAAAATTAAAGAATTACGCAAGGTTGGTGCATGGTTATAACAACTAGTACCTTTTACTAAACAGACCCTAGGGAATATATAAAAGAACCTTTCGTCCCATGTCTGTAGAAAAGACTTACGCCAAGGTCCCTGGTTTTTATAGATTAACCTTGGTAGTAAATTTAATATAAGATTAATATTTAAAATGTCCCTAAAACTTGTTTAATCCATAACTTTTACGTCTTAATTCCAATTTTTGTGATTCTTGAACCTACGGACTTGTCTTGACACATAGATTATATATCACACAACTGTTTTTTCATGTTTGGTGTAATGTTATTTTTATTTAGTGTGTGCATATTTATATGTTTTGCTACGAATAGAAGAGAGAGGTTACTAGGAACATAAAGCCTAACCTTGGAAAAACATATGAGCAATTGAAGTTGCACCAAAAAGACAAGTGTGTCCTTGATCACGTTGATTTGACCTGATAATATTAACTGTTATGTTCCCACCCATGCAAACTCTGTTTAGTTAAATTGATGGGAACCTAATAGGTTACCTAACTTTGTTTCTCTATATCTTGAGTATACCTAGAATATTGGTTATTGGGTAGATTTGTTATTGCTCTACTTGGTTATGGGTTAATAGTTAAACATGAATCATTGATCAATATTTATTATTGATGAGTTATTTATTATGCATGTTAAGATCATTTTGGTTAATTGGAACATAAAGAACCACTCGGGAAAACAGTGCTACCACAAGACTATTGTGGTTCTAGTCTTGGCTAATTAATTAGAGAAGCTAGTGTGTGAGAATCTTAAATGAAAGGGACAAGCGGGGAGGAGTTGCACAAGTATAGGGTTGGTTGGAATTGCTACAATGGTGTTTCAAACTATGGAAAAGACCTATACCCCCTCTACCTAAAACCATAACGGGTTTTCTCATATTAGTAAAACATTGTAAAGGCCTGGTAGTGGATCCCTAGCCATTCACTTTAGAAGTGTCTAAGGGCCTTGCAAACGCAGAATATAATGAATACACGACTTGTGGGTAAAGATGTGCGAGCTTTGTAGAGTGTAAAACTAATATATCAGTCATGCTCATGGTTACGAGCAGCTCGGACACTCACATGAGTTAATTATGAAATTATATTAAACAGAATATGCATTGCATTTTGGGTATTTCATTTATAATCAGTTATTTAATTGGGATGATATTTACTTAATTAAAAGTTAGTGCTCAACATCAGTCATATTCCTACACACTTGTTGAACGATGACCGTAAGAGAGCTCACACTTCATATGATTAATGCCTAGGTCAAGAACATGTACCACCGGAGGAGGATTACTAGGATGAGTTCGATGAGATCTAGGTCGTCATCTTTCATTCAACCGCATCTATGGAGAAGTTATCTTATCTCAGTTTATTATATTTAGTTGTTATTGTAAAGACATTTCTTTATGTAATAAAGATTATGATATTGGTTTTGAAACGCTGAGTCATCATATGTGTGAAACTTGATCCTAACACACATATGACCTTTATCTAGATTTGTCCTTAAATCAGGGTGTGACAGAAGTTGTATAAGAGCCATATTGACTGTAGGACGTATCCTAGATAGATCTGGTCAAATCTTTGCCTAGTTACCTTTGTGACTTTAATATTTTCTATATTTTCCTTGATCTGTTCTCAACTTTTAATGCTTATCTCCTAAGTTTTTTTATATTTTCACTCCTAAAGACAAATTGGATTTCACGCCTTGGGATCTTGCATTTAAGATTTTCCTAAGAAATATAAGTCCTAACTCCTAATTCTAGGAATAGTAAACTATAGGAAAAACTCTTTTTATATAAATTGATGTGCTTGAATGTTTGTTCTTATGATAAATGCTTGATTGGCCTTTTTGTTTGAGTGCGATGTGTTGTGGAGTTATGCCACAATAACATCTTTATTAATATGTGCATACATATATATAAACAAATAGATTAGAATCTAAATCAACCTCAAACTAATTTGATGTTAGTACCCCTTTCCTAATCTAATTACCCATAACCTAGAGGAGCAACCAAGATCTGATCTGATCTAGTCTGATCTAATCTAATCTAATCCGAATCTCTTATCTCGTCTGATTTATTTTCTTGCACCTATCTGAAAGTTAGAAGTATTTAACTCGGATTAATTAATACTGAAAAATAGGTTAGTTAGATAATTTGGATTCTACTCCCAGAAATTATTTTCTCACATGATTCACTCGAAAGTTCCCAGCCTTCTCTCATATTGCCTATTAGATAGTTAAGCTTAGCATACTCTAGCTTTCCTAGTCACCTACTAATTAGTATGAAAGACAAAACATAGACTTTGGTATTGGAAACAATTGGGAATTAGTACCTAAACTACAAAACAAAAGTCTCTACATCCCTTCTCTGCTCTACCCTAATCTCAAGGATGATATTCTTTTTAGGAGTAGAATTTGTAGCACCCCAAAATCCTATTTTTGGTGATTTAGAAATATTCTCTAAAATATTTGGATTAAAATATCTTTCAATAAGGAATTTCTTACCCTTGAGCTTATCTTCCTAAAATAAATAAATGGTACTATTAGATTCTGGTGGTACAAAATTTAGATTTGAATTTTGATGCTAGAATTCTAATTTGAATAGGTGGGGCCTATTCGCCAGTGGCTTATCCGCGTCTGCCTGTCCTAACTTCTCTCGCAAGTGGGACCTAATCACCTAAGCACCACATTCTTCTTCTCCACGAAGTTGACCACTGGGATTGTTGAAATCCATGTGAGTTTGTTGAGATTCTGTTGGATCGGTCGTTACAATCCTATGCCCTATATCGCGCTTACAGAAGCCACCACAGACTCGGCTTAAGGCTAGGTACTTAGTGCAATCATCGCCGCCATGAAAAACAGGGGAAAACCAAGCCGCCGCACCCGGAGTTCATCCACACCAGCTCTCAACCTCGGGGGTTTTGCTAAGGGAGCTTCGTTGGGACGCACAGAAGGAGATTGTGCCCTCGCTGGGGAAGTCTGGAGATTCCTCGTTGACGTTGAGGGAAGCCGCGGAGTTACTGCACAACGTGTCTAGCATCATCCATGTCTCAATCTTCGGTAAGAATCTGCACCATTAGTTTGTTGTATGCCTAGGGCCATTTAGCATGTAGCCACACGATCGTTCGGACACCAGAATTTGTGGGCGAGTTTCGTCGACGATGGCGCCGCCGCGGGAGCAGAATGCGTCATGATCAGAGCTTTGGGTGAGCTGATTCAGGAAATGTGGGCGGCTATCACATTCACGGTGGTCGGGCCTCCGTTTACATCGGTCGGGGGGCATGATTCGATTATTGATTCGTCGATTTGTGTGTGCCAACGAGTTCTCTGGGTGGAGCCCTGTTCTGCCGCCAGGGCACAGTGACGAGAGCTAGAAGATGACTGTGGGCTGTCAAATCCTGGGTAGATGGCATGGATTAGATCGCATCTAATTAAAATTGGGTCGTTGATCACAGATCCTGCGACCAACATGGCATACTGGTTTGGGCGAAGGGAGCTCCTAGTCCTGTCCGTTGATCACAGATCTAACGACAAGGGTTGGCACACAGTTATAACAGCGAGTACCTTTTACTAAAAAGACCCTAGGAAATATAGAAAAGAACATGCCTTCCCATGTCTGTAGAGAAGACTTACACTGAGGTCCCTCATTTTATAGATTAGTGAAAGAGAAATGTGCCCTTGGACCATTTCTATATTATTTTGGTGATTAGATGCACAATACACTATGTGAAAACTAACATAATATTGAGCAAAGGTATATCTAGATGGATCAAGTATGAAGGTAAGTTATAGAAACTTAGTCATTTGTTTTATGTGCTAAACATGCTTGTCTAAGTGCCAGGAACTCAATTAAGTCAAGTCCAAAGGGAGCAAAAAGAGTTAAGCTGAAACAGCCAGACATGCACCAGCTACAGGTGCACCGTACACTGTTCGGTGTGCACCAGACACTGTCTGGTGCCCAGGCTGGCGCATCGACGAACTCGCTACTCTCGGGAATCGCTGGGGACGCTGCGGCTAAAATTTACTGGACTATCCGGTGTGCACCGGACTGTACGGTGAGCTAACAACGTCCGCGCCAACGGTCGACAACATGATCAGCGTGCAATCAACGGGCGACGCGTGGCCAGAGCCAATAGTCACCAGGCCACACCGAACTGTCCGGTGTGCACCGGACACTGTTCGGTGTGCCAAGGGGACCACGACTGCAACGATCGGCTTCGCCAAACAAGGAAAGAAATCGTGCATTGTTCATGTTCGGTGATGCACCAGACTGTCCGATGCACCCACGAATAGAAGGCAAGAATTGCCTAACAAATGGAGCTCCAACGGCTCCTAGCTACCTTGGGGCTATAAAAGGAACCCCTAGGCGCATGGAGCAGTACACCAAGCCTCCATTGAACATCTTAAGACGTCTAGACTCCGCAAACACGCATCTGATTCATTGTGTTTGAGATTTGAGCACTTGTTTGAGATATGAACTCGCTGCGATGTGTTTTGTGCTCGGTTCTTGACTTGTGTGCGTGGTGTTGCTGCGACTGTAGCGCTTGCGTGTGTTCCTATTCCCTCCCTTACTCTTGTGGTTTTATTGTGATCAATATTGTAAGGGTGAGAGGCTCCAACTTGCGGAGATTCCTCACAAAGGGAAACATCTGCTATAAGAAAGAAAACTGTGGTACTCAAGGTTGATCATTGGATCACTTGAAAGGGATTGAGTGCAATCCTTGACCAAAGGAGGTCACCACAACGTGGAGTAGGCATTGGCTGAACCATGGGAAAAAATCACCGTGTCTCTTGTGCCACTTTTCATTGTGATTGATTTCTTTGTTAGAGTTCTCACTTAATCACTTGTCCTATTGTTCCTAAGTTCAATACACATTCTAAAGGAACAATCAAGTGAAGGGTTCTCTCTATATTCATAGCACCTTGCTTTTGACCTCACTAAAATTTCATAAACCAAGTTTGTGTTGTTTAAGTGTTGAATTTTACAGGATCACCTATTTACCCCCCCCCCCCCCCTCTAGGTGCTCTCAATTAGCCCTGGTAGTAATTTTAATATAAGATTTTGAAAGGTAAATATGCCCTTGGGCCATTTCTAGTATAGTTTTGGTGATTAAGTGCCCAACACGTATTGAGTGAGTAATCTTGTGCCAAATGATTGATGAAGTGCAAATCAACAAGAAGGTATGATTCTAGACTTAGTACATTGGTTTTTGTACTAACCTATTTGTCTAAGTGCTGGAATCAGAGAAAAGAGAAGAAGAAAATATCTTGGCTGAAACAACCAAGACTCAGCGCAGTCTGGTGCACAGGACAGTGTCCGGTGCGCCAGGCCAGCCTCCGGTGAACAGGCTACTCTCGGGAACTGACGGCGGTGTACGACTATAATTCACCGGACTGTCCGGTGGTGCACTGGACTATCCGGCGAGCCGTCTGCGGTGAAGTCGTCGCTCTCGGGAATTGTTCAACGGCGTACGGCTAAAATTCACCGGACGGTCCGGTGAGGCACCGGACTGTCCGGTGAGCCAACGATCGACTACGCCAACGGTCGGCCGCGCAATCCGTGCGTGACGCGTGGCCGCGCCAACGGTCGGCAGGGGGCACCGGACTGTCCGGTGCGCCAACGGCTCCATTTCTGCAATGGTCGACTGTTCTATTTTTGGAAGGCAATCTGCACCGGACTATGAACAGTGCCTGTCCGGTGGTGCACCGGACTGTCCGATGCGCCACCCAACAGAAGGCAAGAATTGCCTTCCCAGATTGCTTCCAACAGCTCCTAGCTGCCTTGGGGCTATAAAAGGGACCCCTTAGCGCATGAAGGAGTACACTAAGCATTCTTTGATCATCCCCAAGCACCAAGACTCCATTCTCGCGCATTTGATTCTTTGTAATAAGTGACTTGAGCTCTAGTTGAGTAGTGAACTCCCCGCATCGTGTTGTGAGCTCAAGTTGTGATTTGTGTGCGTGATTGTGCTCGTTCTTTGAGTCTTGTGTGTGTTGCTCTTCCCTCCCTTACTTCCGTGCTTCTTTGTGACCATTATTTTTAAGGGCGAGAGGCTCCAAGTTGTGGAGATTCCTCGCGAACAGGAAATAGTGAAAGAAAGGAAAACACCGTGGTATTCAAGTTGATCATTGGATCACTTGAAAGGGGTTGAGTGTGACCCTCGTCCATTGGGACGCAACAACGTGGAGTAGACAAGTGTGATACTTGGCCGAACCACGGGATAAATCTCCGTGTCTCTTGTGCTTGCCTTCTTCGTGACCACTGGGTTTCACAAGAGCTCGATCCTTAGCCACTTGACTATATTGAACTAACACCTAATCAAGTTTTGTGGCTTCAAGTATTTGATTTTTACAGGATCACCTATTCACCCCCCCCTTTAGGTGCTCTCAGATTTATATTTAAAATATCCCTAAAACTTATTTAATCTATAACTTTTAGATCTTAATTTTGATTTTAGTGGTTCTCGAACCTACAACTTGTCTTGACACGTAGATTTGTATTACACAACTGTTTTTCATGTTTAGTGTAATGTTATTTTTATTTATTATTTGTCTATTTGTATGCTTTGCTGCAAATAAAAGAGCGAGGTTACGAGGAACCTGACCCAACCTTGGGAAAGTATCTGAGGAGTTGGAGTTGCACCAAAAAGTAAGTGTGTCCTTGATCATGTTGCTTTGACCTAATAATATTTATTGTTATGTTCTCACATATGCATGCCCTGTTAGGTTAAATTGATGGGAACCTAATAGAGTACCTAGCTTTGTTTCCCTATACCTTATTTATAACTTGAATATTGATTATTTGGTATACTTGCTATTGCTCTACTTAGTTAATTGTTAAACATGCAATATTGATCGTGATTTATTATTGTTGAGTTATTTATTATGCATGATAAGATTATTTTTAATTGGAATATGAAGAACCATTCGAGAAAACAATGCTACCATAAGACTATTATGCTTTGGTCTTCGATAATTAATTGTGGAAGGTAGTGTGTAAGAATCTTGCCCAAAAGGGACAAACGAGGAGTTGTGCAAACATAATGTTGGCTAGAATTACTGTGATGGCGTTTCAGACAGTGAAAAATACTTATGCCCCCTTTGCGTGAAACCATAACGGGTTTTCTCGTCCTGGTGAAACTTTGTAAAGGCCTTTTAGTAGATCACTAGCCATTCACCCTGGAAGTGTTTAAAGGCCTTGCAAACCCAGCATAGAAGGGATACACAACTTATAGGTAAAGATTGTCAACATCCGCAGAGTGTAAAACTAATATATCAGCCTTACTTGTGGTTATGACCGACTCGGAAACTCACATGAGTAAATTATGGAATTAAATTAAATTGAACATCCATTGTATTGTGGATATTTTATTTATGATCATTTGTTTAATGAGGATGATATTTACTTATACTTAGTAATTGCTAATTAAATTTTGACCAACTTAATTAAAAGCTAATGTTTAGCCTCAGACATATTTCTTACTAAGTCTTACACTACACTTATTGCTACAAACTTGCTCAGCGATAACCGTAAAAGAGCTCACAATTGTTGTAATTAACGCCCTGGTCAAGAACAGATACCGTCGGAGAAGAATTACTTTCGGGGACCATAATTAGGGGTACCCTCAAGACCCCTAAATCTCAGCTGGTAACCCCCATCAGCACAAAGCTGCAAAGGCCTGATGGGTGCGATTAAATCAAGGATCGGTCCATTCAAGGGACACGATCGTGCCTCGCCCGAGCCTAGCCTCGGGCAAGGGAAGCCAACCCTGGAGAACCTACGTCTCGCCCGAGGACCCCCCCTCCAGCAACGGGCACACTGTCAGCTCGCCCGAGGCCCAGTCTTCACCGAGAAGCAACCTCGGCCACATCGCCACGCCGACCAACCAAATCGCAAGGGCATTTAATGCAAAGGTGGCCTGACACCTTTATCCTGACGCACGCCCACCAGTCGATAGAGTCGAAGTGACCGCAGTCACTTCGCCGCTCTACTGACCGGTCTAACAGGAGGGCAGCGCCGCCTGCGCCGCTCCGACTGCTGAGCCACTCGACAGAGTGAGGCTGACAGCAGCCAAGTCCGGCCTTGGGCGTCATAGGAAACTCCGCCTCGCCCGACCCAGGGCTCGGACTCGGGCTCAGTCCCGGAAGACGGCGAACTCCGCTCCGCCCGACCCAGGGCTCGGACTCGGGCTCAGCCCCGGAAGACGGCGAACTCCGCTCCGCCCGACCCCAGGGCTCGGACATGGGCTCAGCCCCAGAAGACGGCGAACTCCGCTCCGCCCGACCCAGGGCTCGGACTCGGGCTCAGCCCCAGAAGACGGCGAACTCCGCTCCGCCCGACCCCAGGGCTCAGACATGGGCTCAACCCCGGAAGACGACGAACTCCGCCTCGCCCGACTCCAAGGCTCGGACATGGGCTCAACCCCGGAAGACGACGAACTCCGCCTCACCCGACCCGGGGGCTCGACCTCGACCTCGACCTCGGAGGAGCCTCCACCTCGCCCAGCCTAGGGCACGGACCGACCACGTCAACAGGAATCGCCATCATTACCCTACCCCAAGCTGACTCGGGCTACGGGGAACCAGACCGACGTCCCATCTGTCTCGCCCCACCATACGAGTAATGATGGCGCCCCGCATGCCTTATGACGACGGCGGCTCTCAGCCCCCTTACGGAAGCAAGAGGACGTCAGCAAGGACTCGACAGCCCCAACAGCTGTCCACCCGCCAGGCTCCAGCACTCCGACAGCCACGACACCACGTGAACTGGGTGCCAAGACCTCTCCGGCTGCCACGATGGCATGTACTTAGGGCGCTAGCTCTCCACCACTAGACACGTTAGCACACTGCTACACTCCCCATTGTACACCTAGATCCTTTCCTTACGCCTATAAAAGGGAGGACCAGGGCCCTCTTACGGGGGTTGGTTGGCCCGCGCGGGGAAGGACGGGACGGCGCTCGCGCAAGGCCGCTCGCTCCCACTCCCGCGTGGACGCTTGTATCCCCCTACTGCAAGCGCACCCGACTCAGGCGCGGGGCTAACACGAAGGCCGCGGGATCCACTCTCTCACGCCTGCCTCCCTCCGGCTGCTTCCTTTCCCCCCTTCGCGTTCCGCCTCGCGTCGACCCATCTGGGCTGGGGCACGCGGCGACGATTCACTCGTCGGTCCAGGGACCCCCCGGGTTTCGAAACACCGACAGTTGGCGCGCCAGGTAGGGGCCTGTTGCGTGTTGACGAACAGCTTCCCGTCAAGCTCCAGATGGGCAGTCTCCAGCAACCTTTCCGGCCCGGGACGGTGCTCCGTTTTGGGAATCTTGAGTTCATGTCCCTCGACGGCAGCTGCGACATGATACTCCTTCTCCCGCCGCGCGACAGCGACAATGGCGGTCGACAACCCGCTCGCTGGCGGGGAAATCGACGACGCCTTCCCCACGTGGTGGAAGGACAACATTCGGGCTTGTCCCGTCCCCTCCCCCGTCGACGGAGGAGGAGGCGGGTCAACCAAGGCCAAGCGGGAAGCGGCACCTCGTTGGCTGTCAAGCGAGTCGACGGCGCCGACGTCCCAACGGAGGGCGCGTCGGGCATCGATCTCGCGTCTGAGACGAAGACGAGCGCCGCCTCTCCGCAACACGCCAATCTCAAGCGAACGCACGACGCCAGCACGCTCACCGTGAACTTGCTGGGCGTCACCCTCGTACCTGAGACAACGGTGCAGTCAGTCCCAGACGCGACCTCGTCACCGCCCGTCGACCAAAAGGTACCGACCGATTCCCATCTCGCGTCTTTTAGATTCGGCCTCGACCCACCAAGCGACCCCGCTTCGGTGAGCACTCTCATAGAGACGAGTCCAAACCCTCTGGGGTATCGTGTGCGGTCACCCTGGGACCGACTGACGGCCGACTCGACCTATGAGCCCTCGGGGTCCGAGGAAGATGGCGAGCCCGATTTCTGTTGGGATTTCTCCGGAATTGGTAACCCCAGTGCCGTGCGGGACTTCATGACCGCATGTGACAACTGCCTTTCCAACTGTTCCGACGGTAGCCGCGGCCTCGACAATGAGGACCGCGGCCCAAGTCGTGAATGTTTCCACGTCGATCTAGGGGGTCCCGGCGAAGGCAACCATCTTGGTATGCCGGAAAACGGTGATCCCCCTAGGCCTGTGCCTCGCATTGACATCCATCGGGAGCTAGCTGTGGTCCCCATCCCGGCGGGGGGTCTTGACCCACAGCTCGAGCATATCCGCGAGAGGCAGGCCAGGCTCGACGAGGGAGTAGGAACACTTGTGCCGATCCGCCGGGACATCGGGCAGGAATGGGCGGTCCAACCCCCGGCCGGAGAAGCGCGTCATCTCCCCCAGGACATCCAGCACCGCATCGCCGACGACGTCAGGGTGAGGCCGCCGCCGGATTCCAGCGGAGTCGGCCAGAACCTTGCTGCAGCGGCAATACTCCTCCGCGCGATGCCGGAGCCATCAACCACCGAGGGGCGGCGTATCCAGGGAGAGCTCAAGAATCTCCTGGAGGACACCGCGGTCCGACGGGCCGAAAGCTCTGCCTCCCGAAGGCAGGGGTTCCCCTCGAAACATCGCGCCGCGACTTCCCGATTCATGCGGGAAGCCTCGGTCCACTCCAGGCGCACGCGCAACACAGCGCCTGCAGTCCTGGGTCGCCTCGGCAACGAGCGTCATCATCACAGCCGTCGGGCCCACCTCGACGATAGGGCGCGCCGAGGCTACCACCCTAGGCGTGGGGGACACTACGACAGCGGGGAGGATCGGAGTCCTTCGCCCGAACCACCCGGTCCGCAGGCTTTCAGCCGCGCCATACGACGGGCACCATTCCCGACCCGGTTCCAAACCCCGACTACTATCACAAAGTACTCGGGGGAAACGAGATCGGAACTGTGGCTCGCGGACTAACGGCTGGCCTGCCAACTGGGTGAAATGGACGACGACAACCTCATCATCCGCAACCTCCCCCTGTTCCTCTCCGACACCGCTCGAGCCTGGCTGGAGCACCTGCCCCCGGGGCAGATCTCCAACTGGGACGACCTGGTCCAAGCCTTCGCCGGCTATTTCCAGGGCACGTACGTGCGCCCTGGAAACTCCTGGGATCTCCGAAGCTGCCGCTAGCAGCCGGGAGAGTCTCTCCGGGACTACATCCGGCGATTCTCGAAGCAGCGCACAGAGCTGCCCAACGTCACCGATTCAGATGTCATCGGCGCGTTCCTCGCCGGCACCACCTGTCGTGACCTGGTGAGCAAGCTGGGTCGCAAGACCCCCACCAGGGCGAGCGAGCTGATGGACATCGCCACCAAGTTCGCCTCTGGCTAGGAGGCGGTTGAGGCCATTTTTTGGAAGGACAAGCAACCCTAGGGCCGCCCACCGAAAGATGCTCCCGAGGCGTCAACTCAGCGTGGTGCCAAGAAGAAGGGCAAGAAGAAGTCGCAAGCGAAACGCAACGCCGCCGACGCGGACCTTGTCGCCGCCGCCGAGCACAAGAACCCTCGAAAACCTCCCGGAGGTGCCAACCTCTTCGACAAGATGCTCAAGGAGCCGTGCCCCTATCATCAGGGGCCCGTCAAGCACACCCTTGAGGAGTGTGCCATGCTTCGGCGACACTTCCACAAGGCCGGGCCACCCGCGGAGGGTGGCAAGGCCCTCGACGACGCAAAGGAGGAAGATCACAAGGTAGGAGGGTTCCCCGAGGTCCGCGACTGCTTCATGATCTATGGCAGGCAAGTGGCGAACGCCTCGGCTCGGCACCGCAAGCAAGAGCGTCAGGAGGTCTGCTCGGTAAAGGTGGCGGCGCCAGTCTACCTAGACTGGTCCGACAAGCCCATCACCTTCGACCAGGCCGACCATCCAGACTACGTGCCGAGCCCGGGGAGATACCCACTCGTTGTCGACCCCATCATCGGCAATGTCAGGCTCACCAAGGTCCTCATGGACGGAGGCAGCGGCCTCAACATCATCTACACCGAGACCCTCGGGCTCCTGCGGATCGATCTGTCCTCGGTCCGGACGGGCGCTGCGCCTTTCCACGGGATCATCCTCGGGAAGCGCGTTCAACCCCTCGGACAACTCGACCTACCCGTATGCTTTGGGACGCCCTCCAACTTTCGAAAGGAGACCCTCACGTTCGAAGTGGTCTGGTTTCGAGGAACCTACCACGCAGTGCTGGGGAGGCCATGCTACGCCAAGTTCATGGCCGTCCCCAACTACACCTACCTCAAGCTCAAGATGTCGGGCCCTAATGGGGTCATCACCGTCGGGCCCACGTACCGACACGCGTACGAATGCGATGTGGAGTGCGTGGAGTACGCCGAGGCCCTCGCCGAATCCGAGGCCCTCATCGCTGACCTGGAGAGCCTCTCTAGGGAGGCGCCCGACGTGAAGCGCCACGCCGGCAACTTCGAACCAGCGGAGACAGTCAAGTCCGTCCCTCTCGACCCCTGCAACGACGCCTCCAAGCAGATCTGGATCGGTTTCGAGCTCGACCCCAAATAGGAAGTAGTGCTCGTCGACTTTCTCCGCGCAAATGCCGACGTTTTCGCGTGGAGTCCCTCGGACATGCCCGGCATACCGAGGGAAGTCGCCGAGCACTCTCTGGATATTCGAGCCGGGGCCCGACCCGTGAAGCAACCTCTGCGCCGATTCAACGAAGAAAAGCGCAGAGCCATAGGCGAGGAGTTCCACAAGCTACTGGCGGCCGGGTTCATCAAAGAGGTATTCCATCCCGAATGGCTTGCCAACCCTGTGCTTGTGAGAAAGAAAGGGGGGAAATGGCGGATGTGTGTAGACTACACTGGTCTAAACAAAGCATGTCCGAAGGTTCCCTACCCTCTGCGTCGCATCGATCAGATCGTGGATTCCACTGCTGGGTGAGAAACCCTGTCTTTCCTCGATGCCTACTCAGGGTACCATCAGATCAGGATGAAAGAGTCCGACTAGCTCGCGACTTCATTCATCACACCCTTCGGCATGTACTGCTACGTTACAATGCCGTTTGGTTTGAGGAATGCGGGGCAACGTACCAGCGATGCATGAACCATGTGTTTGGCGAACACATCGGCCGAACGGTCGAGGCCTACGTCGATGACATCGTAGTCAAGACGAGGAAGGCCTCCGACCTCCTTTCCGACCTTGAAGTGACATTCCGATGTCTCAAGGCGAAAGGCGTGAAGCTTAATCCCAAAAAGTGTGTCTTCGGGTTCATCGTCTCCGAGCGGGGCATCGAAGCCAACCCGGAGAAGATCGCAGCCATCACCAGCATGGGGCCAATCAAGGACTTGAAAGGCGTACAGAGGGTCATGGGATGTCTCGCGGCTCTAAGCCGCTTCATCTCCCGCCTCGGTGAAAGAGGTCTGCCTCTGTACCGCCTCTTAAGGAAAGCTGAGTGCTTCGCTTGGACCCCCGAGGCCGAGGAAGCCCTCGGGAACCTGAAGGCGCTCCTCACGAACGCGCCCATCTTGGTGCCCCCCGCTGCCGGAGAAGCCCTCTTGATCTACATCGCCGCAACCACCTAGGTGGTTAGCGCCGATCGTGGTTGAGAGACGAGAAGAAGGGCATGCATTAACCGTCCAGAGGCCAGTCTACTTCATCAGTGAGGTACTGTCCGAGACCAAGATCCGCTACCCACAAATCCAGAAGCTGCTGTACGCGGTGATCCTGACACGGCGGAAGTTGCGACACTACTTTGAGTCTCATCTGGTGACTGTGGTGTCATCCTTCACCCTGGGAGAGATCATCCAGTCCCGAGAGACCTCGGGTAGGATTGCGAAGTGGGCGGTGGAGATCATGGGCGAGACGATCTCGTTCGCCCCTCGGAAGGCCATCAAGTCCCAGGTCTTGGCGGACTTCGTGGCTGAATGGGCCGACACCCAGCTCCTGACGGCTCCGATCCAACTGGAGCTCTAGACCATGTTTTTCGACGGGTCGCTGACGAAGACGGGGGCTGGCGCAGGCCTCCTCTTCGTCTCGCCCCTCGGGAAGCACCTACGCTACGTGCTACGCCTCCACTTCCCGGCGTCCAACAACGTGGCTGAGTACGAGGCTCTGGTAAACAGGTTGCGAATCGCCATAGAGCTAGGGGTCCGACGCCTCGACGCTCGCGGTGACTCACAGCTCGTCATCGACCAAGTCATGAAGAACTCCCACTGCCGCGACCCGAAGATGGAAGCCTACTGCGATGAGGTTCGGCGCCTGGAAGACAAGTTCTACGGGCTCGAGCTCAACCACATCGCCCGACGCTACAACGAGACTGCGGACGAGCTGGCTAAAATAGCCTCGGGACGAACAACAGTTCCCCCGGACGTATTCTCCCGAGACCTGCATCAACCCTCCGTCAAGACCGAGGACACGCCCAAGCCCGAGGCACCTTCGGCTCCGCCCGAGGCACCTTCGGCTCCGCCTGAGGCACCCTCGGCTCAGTCCGAGGTACCCTCGGCCTAGTCCGAGGTACCCTCGGCACGGTCCAAGGTACCCTCGGCTCAGCCCGAGATACCCTCAGCCCCCGAGGGTGAGGCACTGCGCGTCGAGGGGGAACCGAGCGAGGTCACGCCTAATCAAAGCTGGCAGACCCCGTACCTGCAATATCTCCACCGAGGAGAGCTGCCCCTCGACCAAGCCGAAGCTCGGCGGTTGGCGCGGCGCGCCAAGTCTTTCGTCTTGCTGGGAGACGGGGAAGGAGCTCTACCACCACAGCCCCTCAGGCATCCTCCAGCGATGCATTTCCATCGCCAAAGGCCAGGAGCTCTTGCAAGAGATACACTCGGGGGGCTTGTGGCCATCACGCAGCACCTCGAACCCTCGTTGGAAACGCCTTCCGACAAGGATTCTACTGGCCGACGGCGGTGGCCGACGCTACTAGAATTGTCCGCACCTGCGAAGGGTGTCAGTTCTACGCGAGGCAGACCCACCTGCCCGCTCAGGCTCTGCAGACCATACCCATCACCTGGCCGTTTGCTGTGTGGGGTCTGGACCTCGTTGGCCCCTTGCAGAAGGCACCCGGGGGCTACACGCACCTGTTGGTCGCCATCGACAAATTCTCCAAGTGGATCGAGGTCCGACCCCAAAACAGCATTAGGTCCGAACAGGCGGTGGCGTTCTTCACCAACATCATCCATCGCTTTGGGGTCCCGAACTCCATCATCACCGACAACGGTACCCAGTTCTCCGGCAGAAAGTTCCTGGACTTCTGCGAGGATCACCACATCCGGGTGGACTGGGCTGCCGTGGCACACCCCATGATGAATGGGCAAGTGGAGCGGGCCAACGGCATGATCCTGCAAGGACTCAAGCCTCGGATCTACAACGACCTCAACAAGTTCGGCAAGCGGTGGATGAAGGAACTCCCCTCGGTGGTCTGGAGTCTGAGGACGACGCCGAGCCGAGCCACGGGCTTCACACCGTTCTTTCTAGTCTATGGGGCCGAGGCCATCTTGCCCACAGACCTAGAATACGGTTCCCTGAGGGCGAGGGCCTACACCGACCAAAGCAACCAAGCCAACCGAGAAGACTCACTAGACCAGCTGGAGGAGGCTCGGGACATGGCCTTACTACACTCGGCGCGGTACCAGCAGTCCCTGCGACGCTACCACGCCCGAGGGGTTCGGTCCCGAGACCTCCAGGTGGGCGACCTGGTGCTTCGGCTGCGGCAAGATGCCCGAGGGCGGCACAAACTCACGCCTCCCTGGGAAGGGCCGTTCGTCATCGCCAAGGTTCTAAAGCCCGGAATCCTTGAAGCCGAACGATGGCTGAAAGGTACCAACTTCCACGAAGTTGCGTTCCTCCGACGACAAGACGGAAGGATTCCAGGCGTCCCCCGCCCGGGGGCTCGGAAGGTGGGAAGACACGATGCATGAGGGGAGCGCGAAGACAAGGTTGCCCTCCAAGGGGGTCGCCCCCCTTTTAAAGGCGACTCTCCCCACTTGCGCCCTCAACCATTGCGGGTTGAGTCTTCTCCAACACGCTCCAAGATTCTCCCCCACGGCGCGGGGGCTGGGTCCCACACGTCATGCAAGCCGGTCCAGGGGAGAAGAAGCCAAACCGCCACGCGCGCGCGGTGCATGCAACCACCCGGCAGTAACAAGCACTCCTCCACTTTCGCCCAGACCAGCGGGTGAAAGGGCGGACAGCCATGCAGGCGGCATGCAACCGTGCCAAGTGGGCGCGCCCCTCGACTCCAACGAGCCCAGCATGGAGGACCAGGCCCACGCGTCATGCAACCGGCGCGCCGGTTGCTACGTGTGAGCAACTGCACCGCCACTCACGCCACTACCGCGCCTCCTCGACTACGGAGTCAATACCGCGACTCGAGGCAACCCTGCAGTGCTAGCCAAGCGCGACGGTCAAATGCGGTCAAAAATGGGCCGGCAGTGATGGCGGTGACAGGCGGGCAGCAGCAGCGGTCACGTCGTCAGCCGAGCTCACGTCCCATCCAGGGGCAGCGAGGGAGCCCTCTCTCACGGCGTAAAGACGGCGCGCTCGTGATCCGTTCCTCGAACAGCGCGCGCGCGCAACGACCGCCTCGCGAACCACTCGCCTCGTCGCATTAACTCTACGACGGGATAGGCGGCGCCTCAGGCGGGAGAAGCAAACGACGCTTCGCCCTCACCATAATGACCGCGTCAAAAGAGGTACGCCACGTCATTCGACTTCGTATCCTTTTCCTTTTCCTCTTCCTCTCTCTTACAACAGGGACCGGGAAAGGGGGATACCCCGAAAAGGACCCTTCTCCGTGAAGGAAACAGGCTCCGAGCCTCCCTACTGATCAGAGGTTCGAAGGCTGGCCCCTCGGGAGGGTTCAACGGCCGCCTCAGATCGATTGGGTTCTGCGCCCACTACTGGTCAGAGGTTCGATGGTTGGCCCCTCGAAGGGTTCAACGGCCGCCTCAGGCCACTCGGGCTCCGCGCCCATTGCTGATCAGGGGTTCGTAGGCTGGCCCTCGAAGGGTTCACAGTCGCCTCAGACACAGAGCGAGGGATGACCCTGGCTACGTTCGATACATAACCAAGGCTCGGGCTACGCTCCCGAGGTACCCTAGGACATTTCCGAGACCAGCGGGAGCGATCTTGTAACGGAATCCCATCAGAGGGAGGCATCGAGCCCTCGGACCCCGTCAAAGGGGACCGGGTCCGGCAGATCACCCGCAGGTACTTTTGGAGCGCGCCTCCAGGCCTCTAGCCGACCCCTAGCAAATGGGGCACGGGCGTCCGCTCGGATTACCCGCCAGCAGCTCACCGGAAACACCATGTTCGGTGCCCTCCGAGGGCAACATGGCGCTTTCCCCCCCCCCCCCCCCCCCTCCTTGCGGAAAGGCGACGCAGGGGCGTATGTAAAAAAGACGAGTTTGTCCTTGACCGTCCTCTCGCCCTGTGCAGAGGCTCGGGGGATGCTCTCGCAAACCCGGCTCCGGCCAAACCGTTGACAGCGTCAACATACTAGCCCGAGAACTTGGGACCCGACCGTGCACTCGGGCTACGGCTAGCTCGCATGAGGGAACAACTAGACCGGCCGAAGTGTTGCGAAACGCACTAAGACCTCGAAGGAGTAAAACTACTCCTCCGAGGCCTCAGGGGCTACACCCGGTGGGTGCGCTCGCGCGCACCCACCGGAACAGAATGCAACCGAAAAAGGCTGGTCCCCTTGCAAAAAAGTGCGGCAAAAGCCTCCAAGCGAGTATTAGTACTCCCTTGGAGGCTCGGGGGCTACTGTCGGGGACCATAATTAGGGGTACCCTCAAGACCCCTAAATCTCAGCTGGTAACCCCCATCAGCACAAAGCTGCAAAGGCCTGATGGGTGCGATTAAATCAAGGATCGGTCCATTCAAGGGACACGATCGTGCCTCGCCCGAGCCTAGCCTCGGGCAAGGGAAGCCGACCCCGGAGAACCTACGTCTTGCCCGAGGACCCCCCTCCAGCAACGGGCACACTGTCAGCTCGCCCGAGGCCCAGTCTTCACCGAGAAGCAACCTCGGCCACATCGCCACGCCGACCGACCAAATCGCAGGGGCATTTAATGCAAAGGTGGCCTGACACCTTTATCCTGACGCACGCCCACCAGTCGATAGAGCCAAAGTGACCGCAGTCACTTCGCCGCTCTACTGACCGGTCTGACAGGAGGGCAGCGCCGCCTGCGCTGCTCCGACTGCTGAGCCACCCGACAGAGTGAGGCTGACAGCAGCCAAGACCGGCCTTGGGCGTCATAGGAAACTCCGCCTCGCCCGACCCAGGGCTCGGACTCGGGCTCAGCCCCGGAAGACGGCGAACTCCGCTCCGCCCGACCCAGGGCTCGGACTCGGGCTCAGCCCCGGAAGACGGCGAACTCCGCTCCGCCTGACCCAGGGCTCGGACTCGGGCTCAGCCCCGGAAGACGGCGAACTCCGCTCCGCCCGACCCCAGGGCTCGGACATGGGCTCAGCCCTGGAAGACGGCAAACTCCGCTCCGCCCGACCCAGGGCTCGGACTCGGGCTCAGCCCCGGAAGACGGCGAACTCCGCTCCGCCCGACCCCAGGGCTCGGACATGGGCTCAACCCCGGAAGACGACGAACTCTGCCTCGCCCGACCCCAGGGCTCGGACATGGGCTCAACCCCGGAAGATGACGAACTCCGCCTCGCCCGACCCGGGGACTCGACCTCGACCTCGACCTCGACCTCGAAGGAGCCTCCACCTCGCCCAGCCTAGGGCACGGACCGACCACGTCAACAGGAAGCGCCATCATTACCCTACCCCGAGCTGACTCGGGCTACGGGGAACCAGACCGACGTCCTATCTGGCTCGCCCCACCATGCGAGTAATGATGGCGCCCCGCATGCCCTGTGACGACGATGGCTCTCAGCCCCCTTACGGAAGCAAGAGGACGTCAGCAAGGACTCGACAGCCCCAACAACTGTCCACCCGCCAGGCTCCAGCACTCCTCCGACAGCCACGACACCACGCGAACTGGGTGCCAAGACCTCTCCGGCTGCCACGATGGCATGTACTTAGGGCGCTAGCTCTCCACCGCTAGACACGTTAGCACACTGATACACTCCCCATTGTACACCTAGATCCTCTCCTTACGCCTATAAAAGGGAGGACCAGGGCCCTCTTACGGGGGTTGGTTGGCCCGCGCGGGGAAGGACGGGACGGCGCTCGCGCAAGGCCGCTCGCTCCCACTCCCGCGTGGACGCTTGTATCCCCCTACTGCAAGCGCACCCGACTCAGGCGCGGGGCTAACACGAAGGCCGCGGGATCCACTCTCTCACGCCTGCCTCCCTCCGGCTGCTTCCTTTCCCCCCTTCGCGTTCCGCCTCGCGTCGACCCATCTGGGCTGGGGCACGCGGCGACGATTCACTCGTCGGTCCAGGGACCCCCCGGGTTTCGAAACACCGACAATTACTATGATGAGTCTAATAAAATCTGGGATGTCGTCCCTCTGTTCAACCGTGCCTATAGAGAAGTTATCTTACCTCCATTTATTATATTTAGTTATTTTTATAAAGATATTTTATTATGTAATAAAGATTTTGATATTTTTTATACACAGAATCGTTATACATGTGAAACTTGATTTTGACGTATATATAAGTTGTACGTAGATTTGTTATTAAATTCGGATACGATATAGAATGGTTAATATGTTGGATACAGTCACTAGTACAGAGAAGCTCTATAGTTGCGGTCGTAAACCTATTTACAGTGGCATTTTTCGTAACCGCCAGTGCTAGGGGCCAGTAGAAATCATCATTTTTATAGGCGGATAACTGAGGACCGCCAGTGAAAATCAATTTTCACTTGCGGTCGGCGTAATAAAAACGCCAGTGAAAATCGATTTCACTGGCGGTCGGCGTAATAAAACCGCCAGTGAAAATCATTTCCAGAAAACAAGAAACAGATTTTAAAAATAGCAAAAAATTATTTTTATTAGGGGAGGTATCGGCCCACCCATCCCGGAGGAGGTTCCTCTGACGTACTGCAGGGGGCAGTAGGGTCACTGCACGCGGGCCCTGTCGCACGCGGGGGCCACGCGGCAGTGCCCTCTCCCCACGTCAAAGGATCTCGTTCCCCCATCCCATGCCTGTCTCCGTCGAAGTCGCAAGTCACAGCATTTTTCACCCTCACGCGTACCCTCTGAGAGCACCTAGAGGGGGGTGAATAGGTGATCCTGTGAAACTTAAAAACTTATAGCCACAAAAACTTAATTAGGAGTTAGCACAGTAATACCAAGTGGCTAGAGAGGAGTCTTAGCAAAACACAATAACCACAAGAAGATCAACACAGATAGACACAGTGGTTTATCCCGTGGTTCGGCCAAGTCCAACGCTTGCCTACTCCACGTTGTGGCGTCCCAACGGACGAGGGTTGCAATCAACCCCTCTCAAGCGGTCCAAAGACCTACTTGAATACTACGATGTTTTGCTTTGCTTTACTTTATCCCGCTTGCAAGGAATCTCCACAACTTGGAGTCTCTTGCCCTTACAAAGATGTTCACAAAGAAGCGCGGAGTAAGGGAGGGATGAGCAACTCACACAAGACACAAAGATCACAGCAAATACGCACACACAAGACCCAAACTTGGACTCAAGAGACTATCACGAGTTTCTCACTAGAACGGAGCTCAAATCACTAAGAATGTCGAACAAGTACGCAAGAACGAAGTGTGAGTGATCAACTATGCTCAAAGAATGCTTGGATATCTTCTACATGCGCCAAGGGGTCCCTTTTATAGCCCCAAGGCAGCTAGGAGCCGTTGAGAGCATTGTAGGAAGGCAATTCTTGCCTTCTGTCGACTGGCGCACCGGACAGTCCGGTGCACCACCGGACACTGTCCGGTGCGGATTTCTTTCCTTATTTAGCGAAGCCGACCGTTGTAGATCCAGAGCTGTTGGCGCACCGGACACTGTCCGGTGCACACCGGACACTGTCCGGTGCACACCGGACACTGTCCGGTGCACACCGGACAGTCCGGTGCCCCCTTGTGACCGTTGGCTCGGCCACGCGTCACGCGCGGAATCCTCGGCCGACCGTTGCCCCGGCTGACCGTTGGCTCACCGGACAGTCCGGTGCCTCACCGGACAGTCCGGTGAATTATAGCCGTACGCCGTTGATGGCTTCCCGAGACCGACGACTTCGCCTATGAACAGCTCACCGGATAGTCCGGTGCACCACTGGACAGTCCGGTAATTTATACCGTACACCGTCGTCGAAGTCCCGAGAGCAGCAAGTTCGCTAGAGCCAGCCTGGCGCACCGGACAGTCCGGTGCACCCAGACTGCGCAGACTTTGGCTGAACAAAGTCATCTCTTTTCCAATTCGATTTCTCCTGTTTCCAGCACTTAGACACAATACATTAGTCCATAAAACAATGTACTAAGTCTAGAAACATACCTTTTGACTTGATTTGCCTTTGCATAGATTAACAAAAAAGCACTTGTGTTGGCACTCAATCACATATATACTTAGAAATGGCCCAAGGGCACATTTCCCTTTCACCCTCCTCTACCACTCCACCTATGACATACTTTGTGTCTAGTTTGTAGTTTTGTTGTCCACATATTACAACCAAATGAGTGTAAATTGCTTGTTTGAGACCGTAAACGAATTCAAATAAAAAAGTTGTCAACTACAAAGTTGAATAATTTTTGAAGTTCTACAACTTTCATTTTGACACTTTTTTCATCCGAGGTCGTTTGCAAAATTTAAATTTTAAATTTGACAAATTTAAATACAATTTTTGAGAGCCGAAATGATTTCAAATAAAAAAGTTGTCAACTATAAAGTTTTATAACTTTCAGAGATCTACAACTTTTATTTTGATGGTTTTATCATACGAGGTCGTTTGAAAAACTCAAAAAATTAAGGATAAAAATGATTTCTAGTGGCGGTTTCTCAAGAAAACCGCCACTAGAAATCGATTTTTACAGGCGGTTCCTTAAGAAAACCGCCATTAGAAATCATGGATTTCTACTTGCGGTTTTCATAAGGAACCGCCTCTGGAAATACGATTTCTAGTGGCGGTTTTCTTAAGAAACCGTCACTAAAAATAGCACAGACGGTTGATAACCGAATCCGCCCGTAAAAAAATGTATCGCACCGCAGCCTTGGGCCCTTTTTCTATTACTGAGTCTGATGCGTATAAACAACACCGTAGACGATTTCAATACGGGTAGGTACGCGTCCAATCTCTATCGCAGACGAGAGGAAAACCGGGGTGTTTGCAAGACTCTGCAGCTCTAGAAAGACCAGTCGGCAATCGCAGTGACTAGCTGGTCAGCGTTCGCGATCGGACGGTATCGATGTGAAAACAATGGCGAGCGACCGAAGCTCCAAGCAAGGACTGGGCCAGGCAATCAGGCATCCTTAAACTATTTGCAAACTGACAAGCCTGCAAGTTTAGACGCAAATAAACCGGTTTTTCCATGTCGTTTTCCCGGCGAGTAGCTTTCAGTGACGCCGGCCGCCGGGGATGCTGCTCCGTTGAAGTTCAAGTCCAAATTGAAGCGGCTAGAGAGCCACAGCTAGAGCTAGCCCATACGCTGGTCACTGTTCCTAGTCTCCTCCACGAGCTCAGTTCTCCAGTCAAACCTGACATCCACAGTCCTGCCTGCCTCATGTGGCTGCTACCGCTGCCTTGTAGATTGGCTTTGTTTGGTGAAGGAAGACTGTCACGAAGTCTTTGGACTCTTCGTCGCTGACAGTAGTGTTGATTCTCGCCCCAGAGATATTAACCAGCATCTAGCCAGGTGGCAATTTGGAAGTGGTGACACCGCGACAACTGACGGATCCATATGCAGTTCCAGGATTCATGGGCATGATCTCAGCGTAGTGCATTGACGATGCAGAGGGATCGACAGTACGCGCACGTGGCACGTGGAATTACCGGGGATCAAGCATTTTACGGATATCCTATTCTTCATGAATATAAATTATCTTGTCCTGCGCCCGCCACCGGTTAAATTGCATGTGTTGCCCCACTAAAAAGCTTAGTGTGAGAAACCTTGATAAAAGACTCACATAAAAAAGAGTTCAACACTTAGGAGTTGTTTGGTTTGATGAACCACTCTATCTAAAATGAAGTGGTGCATCATAGGTCAATTCCTCAAATTTGATGAAATGACTCCATTCCACATATTAGTACTAAACAACTAACTATAAGGAATGAGGTGGTGATGGATTAACTCACTCCATTCCACAAACCAAACAAAAAAAATGAGGAGTGAGAAGATGATGGACTATATCATTACTCAAACCAAACACTCCATTAATCTTCTTACTCATGTATACTTAACCTTCTTATTCATGTATTTTTTTACGGATATCCTATTCTTCATGAATATAAATCATCTTTACGACCTATGCATAATTTTAGTGGTTTACATTCAAGTTCGATTCAATCAATATGCTCCCCCTCATAAATAATTATGACATGAGTAAACAAGAACAATATGCTTCATACACAATTGACCATTTAATAGTTGTACAAAATAAATAAAATTTACCTTCGAGGCAATAAGTCCTTTCAAAGAATTATGAGGTAAATAAGCTACAATATTAATTATTTTCTAGATAATACATAAATCTTACACTAGAGTTTGAATACTTATAATTCTTCATCAGTTGACTTTTGAATTGTATGTTTCACAAATCTTCAGGATTTTGATTGTACCACTAAATAATAAATTCAATCTTGTAATTTCCATTTAGGAGATAATTCAATTGTCAAATCACCATTGTTCTTATACCTTCTATGATATTTAGAGAAAATAATCACTTTGTTGCTAGCTTTTCAGTATGCACTTTCTAAGAATGGGTTGCACTGGCAATTTTTAGAAATAAATTGAAACTGTAGTTTTTTTTCAAAATTAAGCTACCGTTAATATAGGAGAAAAACTAGGAAAAACAAAAATAAACTATAAATTTAATGAGTAAAATGTATCCGTAGTACTCAGACTTGACATGATGTGTCATTTAGGTCTCTAAACTCTCCAAACTAGGAAAACGAGTACATGGTACATCCAAATACGACTGACATGGATGCTTAAATCGGTTGCTCAAACCTGATTTTGGATGGCCGACCAAGTTACAGTACTCATATCCTGTTTTTAAGAATTTAGTGACCCGAGTAACACAATTACTAAGTTCGAGAACCGCAAGTACATTTTACTCAAATTTAATGTCGTACACAAGCTCTTATATATTTAATTCAAAATATAAGAGAGTATAATAAATATGCATCAACATAGGATCGGTCTAAAAAGTGAAAATTTATAATAAAAAACAGAATTTCTGGAGGGATATATGTAAAAACACTAAAAAATTATAATCCAGAAAGTATAGGTATCATCCTACACGAATAAGACGCATAGAATCTGCAAGATTCAGGACATAATCGTGACTTTTAGATTTACTAGGTCTTTCTCATAGTTCTAGATTAATTTTAGATTATGATCATATTTAAATATATCATAGCATCTAATAAAATCAGATGGAGACATTCAAACATTTAAACTAATAATTTAGCTACTAGCTATTAACTAATAATTTAAACATTCCAACTGTTTGTGTGTCGCCAAGTTCCAACACTAGCTAAGCTATCTGACTCTCTAAATTAGCTCCCTCGCTAGCCAAACTTAGCTAGCCACTCTGACTAGCCAAATTAAATAGATAATCTATTGAAGTGAGATGCTATATATATAGTGTAATTTTTATAGAAACGTAAATAGAGAATCAAATAAAGAGTAAAAAATGAAGAGTTCAATGGACATGCTCTGATAGTCTAGCTAACCATTAGCTACACTCCAACTATCCATTAGTTATTCGTGGGTTCAATCCAAATAAAATTAGCTAATAGTTAGCTTGTTATTTGCTAATCAGCTAATTTAACTAGTAATGTTTTAGCCAGCTAGAACTATTGTACTCACTCTATCCCAAATCAAATTTCGTTTTAGATGATTAATAGATTCATATAATACTTGATGTATGTGTTTTATATGTGTGTCTAGATTCATCTTCAGTTCTTCATGTATTTGAACATAGACATAAAACCACCTAAACTAGAGTAGGTACTCACAACCACCTAAGCTCGCGGTTCTCGCCCTCCGACGACAAGCCTCGTAGAGCTATCTGAAGAGGAAGGCCAGAACTGCAAAACTCCAGTTGTAGCCTCCAGCGGGGTCTCAATCAATCAGGCAGGGCAGGAACATCTAGGATGTGTTGTCACCCGTCGCGTCTAGAAAAAGGACACAACCAAAAAGGTGTAGGATCCAAACTCGATAGTGGTAGGTAACAGTCTGATGATCTGCTCCAGCTGGACAGTGGTCGAAAGTCGACCTATGCCAGGTGAGGGGCACCCTAGGTGTGTGGCTTCCTGGTTTGCCATCCGGAACCGATGTACCAAGAAAGGTCTGGACTCACTGTCTCCAGCCACCGAGTGCTGCCTAACCGGTCACTAGACAACGATGAATGTTGAGACCAAGCAGCTTCTCACAATCTTGCAATGCCACGATCATCTCGCCGCATGGAAGGTGGAAAGTGTGAGTCTCTGGTCACCACCTACAGGAAGACAAACAAATAATAAGTTAAAACCTAAACTCTAAGTAAACTATTTTTAATGGTTTGCAAAAAATCTGGATGAATTTACCTGTCAACCAAAGTCGTGAGCGTCGCAGGGTTGACTGTGGGCAACCCACGGCGAACATGCCAACCCTCTTAAGGAGAGTAGTATGCATGTCATCATACACTATCTCCTCGAACTGGTCATGGGTCCTGGACCACAGAATTGGCAGTATTTGACAATAAGATTTATTTGATCAGACAAACATCATTTACATTTACTCATTCACAAATTTAATATATATTCAGCCATTACCTCCCCTCTGTGGTGAGTTGTCCATTGTGGTGCTCGTCGTAGTGAGGCTCCAACAAGTGGAACCGCCATCCTACAAAGTAAGAAAAGCATGTTAATAAAATGTACAAAAGTAAATAAATATTACAAAAAGTTCGGGCGTACAAAAAAATATTTTCTACTATTCGTGTGAGGTCAACATTGTATCACACCTGACTAAGTGCCCAAAGACATGTACGTGAGTGGCCATGTCTGCCGCATTCATTCTGCTCTGGGTCAATGAGAAAGAGGGTCGCTCGACCTCTCCTTGTGCAGCCAAAAACCTGATACATGACCATGTTGAACATGCTCCTTTTAGTAGTACCACGTTTGTTCCAGCGGTGCGCTGGATCAACAATGTATGTCGAACCAGTGTACGTTGGCCATTGTGACTCGTCTAGAAAGGGCTCAAACAGGGACTCCAAGTACGTACTAGTATCTCCACACTGAACTCCCAAGGGATCCTGCTCTCGAATGCAAAGTTGCGATGACGTGAGGCGGCAACATAATGAGAACAGAGAAAGTGGTACTGTCTAGGTTTAGCACAACCACACGAGAACACTTCAAGTAGCACATATGTCTTAGAATGTTGCACTTCACCATCGGAAGTTATGAGCATTGTACCTCATATTTATTAGCACGTTCCTTTGCATTATGAAGATGTGTTGTTGGTTTAGATGCCCATCTCTGAGATCACGTCTGCATTGCCTTTCCATGTGCGTATCTCTCATTAAACCACGCTACAAGCCTATAGAAAGTGAATGTTACTATAGCATTGACTAGCATGGCACGTATACCTTTCAACACACTATTAAATGACTCGACCGTGTTGCTAGTCTAGAACTCAAACCTCTAGCCACATACGTTGTATGCCCTTGTCCACTTCTAGGGTTCCCTCATCAATCCAGCAATCCAATATTTACCTTCAACATTTGTTGCAGCTTTTAGTTCCTTCAACTTGTTCTCAAAGAACGAAACCTCAAGCTATCGACATACCTCCTCAAATAGAAGGAAATTATCCTTCATATGATCCTTCAGAAGCAAATTTTCTGCTAGGTGACGAGTGCACCATCTGTGGTCCATAACTAGGAATCTGCTCTTGCGCTGCACTAAGAATACCCTGATGTGACACTAACCTCCTCACCAGGGCCCACAACATGGATCCAAACAAGATGCAAGAACCAAGCCCAACCATCTTTGTTATAACCCTCCAACAAAGAAAATGCCAAAGGAACCAATGGGTTGTCCGCATCACATGAAATGGCTACCAACAGTGTGCCCTTGTACTTCCCAACCAAAAATGTACCATCAATAGAGAGTATGAGACGACAATGCTTGAAGGTCTCGACGCACTGCGAGAAACACTAGAAAGAACAGAAGAATATCTCTGTGCCATCCATCCTTTTGTTGGGTTTAGGGATGTACTCATAATGCATACCTGAGTTTTTTTTGCTTTCATTGCATTGAACAATGCTGACAACTTCTCATAAACCTCCTCCCAAACCCCGTATATCATCTTTCATGACTGTTGCTTTGCCCTCCTTGCTTTTGCATACTTGATCTTATAACCAAACAACTCCCAAGTCATGGTCATAATTGACTTCACCTTCAAATTGGGCTGACCCTTCAATTTCACCAAAAGTCTTTTCGCGATGAGGGTAGGTGCCAACTGTTGATGCTTAGAGTTCAGCTCTATCTGGGCACAACTACGTGGACCTACAATTTTTGTGATCTTAAACTTTATAGATGCCTTTTGCTTGTGAGCACATACCCTCCAATTGCAATCTGACACGTCACATGTCAGCAGCCAGCTCAGCGCGCACACGCTAGCGCGGCCACCCGCCAGCATCTCGGCACCATAGATCTTGGCACTGAGGTGTGTTAGCTCGGTGCCAATGTCCTGTGACGCATCTAAAAATGGGTATACTTTCACCAGGTGATAAATGTGAATTTGTTTCAGAAAAAGGGCTAAAATACAAAAAAGGCCAATCTAAATCGGTTGGTATCAACCCAAACCGGTTGGTAGCGACCACATTTAGTGACATGGCATGTTCTAAATGATCCACGTGTATTCCACGTCAGCTAGCTATTTTTAACCATTTAAAGTCCAAATTTTTTTGATTTTTTTAAAAAATCATGAAATATAATCTATAAATTATATTTTATTTATGAATTATTTATTTTATTTTTTATGTTTAGGTTATGTAATTTTATTTATGATTTATTATTTTTTTATTATGCTATAGTTATGTGATTCTTTAATCATTGTTATGAATTATGTAATTTCATTCACTTAATTAGGTAATCAAATATATTTGAATTTTAATAAACAAATATATTTTAATTTTAATAAAATATAGAGGGCTACGACGACTCGTATGCAAGCGGTCGACAACAGTTGTGCTTGTTCAGACAGCATCAGATGGTTTGACGTCTGAGTGGTGACCAATGGCCTGTTGTCGTGGGAAACCAGCGGTCGACACACGTGGAGTCAAAAGATACAAACCTGCTATGACCATATCTCTTGAATGCAGCTCTGACTATCTCTGAGTGCTACGGCGGTTAGGTTAAGTGTGCCATCTACCTTGACCTGTCAGCTAGGGAGGATGTGCGATGATCAATAAATTACTCTACAGACAACAACAAACAAAACGTCAAATTTTGGCCTCGCCACATGGATCACCCCATGATGGTCTCACTAATTGGCTCTCTTGAGCCGATTGTTCTCTTTTCCGAGTCGACTAAACTAAGTAAATAAAAATGCATCAAACTTGATTGGAAATTAATCTGCCTAAAACATGATTTGGATTATCATTGATCCTAGATCAACACCTGCCACACACATGACCAAAGGCAAAGAGACAAGAGCAGTCAGGATTACCCATAACATTTACCAAAACCAAGGCCAGATAAACGGTGAGCCATTCATAGAAACACCTCGGATCCAATATACATTATGTATGTATCATACTGATGACCCTAAAAACATCCTTAACTATGAGTTGATGCCCATACACGCAAACATAGATAAGGACCTCTAAGGAGGTCCATCTAGAACAAATTACACGACTAATATATGTAAGGCAAGGTGCCAGATGCATACTAGATTCTCGAGTTACCGTATGCACATGCTGGAGCTACATGTCGTGGAATATAGCAACCGTGCGAGCAATATACATTTGGCCATGTAATCTATGACATGGTGCTTAAACAAAATTGTAGATTAACACTACACAAAATAACTAGTAGATTTTGCCATCAACATCTCATAGCACAAGGTCTACCAAGAGTAAGGTGGTACACTGTTCTACCCTGATGCAATCTACTAGAGACCACATCAGGGCAGCAATCAACGCTTCTGTGACTATGAGAGGTCATCAGGGCAACATCATGGTTGGCGACTGTTGTCTTGTGACTCTTCCTCCACCATCCGCTCATGCTAACATGGAGCTTTCTAGGCCGGTGTAGGTGCTGACACAACGTGCTGGTGCGGGCCTGAGTTGCTAAAATGTCGAAGCCTGATGTTGATGATGGCATGGCTAGGTCACTTGGGACAGTCATCGACGGTCGATAGTTGATGCATCCCTTTTCTCAAGTTGTAATACCCAACTTGTAATTAGTGGAAGATAACCTAAAAGGAGAAAATGATATCCCTTTGTATATATGTATGTTGTCTATATTTATCATTTCATGAGAACATCATATGAAAACAAATAAATAAATAACAAAGGACACCCAAAAATAATACATGCATCATGCTGAGGTTTTTATTTTGTGTGCATCTTATGGAAAAAATCATATGAGAATTAATATATAAATACCCAAAGGGGGAATTTAGGATTTAAAGGGGAATTCTAGGAAATTGAGAAAAGAGGAAACAACATTAAACAAATGAGTTAAAATAAAATATATAAATAAGAATGTAATTCTTTACTCCAAAACTAGAATTTGGTACACTTTGATCACTGAGGAATCTCATAACCAAAATTAAAAAGTCAAATTTGAATTCAAACACAAAAAGGGAAAAAGAAAACAAAAAAAGAATAAAGAAGAGATGGTGGCGCCTGGGCTCAATCCCTCAGCTCGGCCCACTTGGCTTTACTTCGCGCGGCCCAGTGCTAGCAATTCCAGTCCACAAGCGCGCTTGTTCCTCGGATTGGCTGACCGCATGGGCCCTCTGCCCAGCCCCTCCATCGACGCTTACACGTGGGTCTGGATGCGCAGCTCTCTCT
This sequence comes from Zea luxurians, assembly GCA_029449295.1. Lineage (NCBI taxonomy): Eukaryota > Viridiplantae > Streptophyta > Magnoliopsida > Poales > Poaceae > Zea > Zea luxurians. The sequence continues at coordinate 113,241,473 of JAOPSE010000007.1, forward strand.
TCCAACGAGTGTCGTGCATGGCGGAATCGCTACGGAGTCGCGCGAGCTGTTACTGCGCTCGATCCCACTACCCGCCTATTTAGGAAGCCACGGCCAAAACCTCCTTTCTACCCCCTTTTCTGCCTCTCGCAATCAAGTCCTGGCTGCAGCAACAAACACGTCCCCAGTAGAGAGAACGCGCAGAGGAGAGAGAGCGTGAGTGCACATCGCCGGTCGTGGGCATCCGCTCGCCTTCGGTTCGTGTGGCCGCGAAGAGTTCGAGCGCGGCGTGGTTTCCTGATGCGGTGGCGACTTGGCGACACGGCGTCTGGAATCCCGGTGCTTCCATTGTGTTGTGGGCTCGGGTATCTGCGCATCGACCTCGCCTTCATCTTGATTGGCGGTATGATTTGGTTCCTCCTTCGTAGCGGGATAGGGAGAGTGAGAGGTTGTAGTTAGGCGTGAGCTGGGTGCGGTTTGGGTTGCTCGCCGTCGGCGGCGAGCTCGCTATCGGCTGGCGGGATCGGTCGCTTGGGGGAAGAAGATGACGTCGTCGCCGCAGGATCGGTTTTGAAGGGGCTAGGATTAACTGAGAACCCTGACCGTTCATCTGTGAACCTGTGTGTATGATTCCACGGCGATTGTATAGGATTCGAATCGTTGATGCTGGATCTCGCGGCTACCATGGTATCCTGTTCCATAGGGGTGGAGATTTAATCCCATGCGCTAAACCTAGATCCAACGGCGGGGAGTACCCGATACCCCTTCGGCCAGACGACTTTCTTAAAGAACCCCTTAGGATTTTAGGAATAAACCCGCAGTCCATCCCAGACGCTCACTGAGTCTGGGGATTTATTGCACCGAGGCCCTTGCACTCTCTGACTTTCATGCGCCTAGTCCAGGGAAAATAAAAATAGAGAATTAAATATGGAAATTGATTTTTAATGAAAAAGAAATTCCAGAAACTTGTATAATCCATATAAAATTCATTTTAACTCCAAATTGAGTCGTTCCAGAGACATTAATTTTGTTTTAAGATTGTCTATCATCTAGTAAATTGTTTAGCCATGAAACAGGAACTGAAATTATTCACATGAGTTATGCTATTCCCAGTACATCGTAACTTTGGAAATTCATAACTTAAAATCTATAACTCCAAAATTAATAATTCCAGTTCCTATGATCTTATCTTAATGTCTAGATTATTACTGTGTATTTTATTTACATGTTTGGTGTGATGTTAATTTTTGCTATACCATGTATGTATTGTTGTTGATGCGAGTAGACGAGCAAGCTACAGGGGATTCTGAGGTTCAGCTGGTAGAGACTACTGAGCAGGAGCTCGTGGAAGGCAAGATGTACCCTTGATCACTTCCTTTTACCCATTCATGTTCTTATTATTCATAATGATCTGCATAGGTTAATTTTGCTGGGACCCAATAGGTTACCCTAGATTTTGACTATCTTTATACCTTGTTTCACCACTGGTTTTACTACTATTTTTTTGGGTAGTACATGCTATTGCTTTATGTGGTTTTGGGTATAGAGATATTCACTACTCATGATTACACTTTTTATTATCTGTTTATTATTTATTGTTCATGATAAGATCATTATATTAATGGGAACATGGAGAACCACCCGGGAAAACAGTGCTACCACAAGGGTTTAATGGGACGCCCTTGGCTGATTAACTAGGAAAGCTAGTGGATGACTACGTTACCCGAAAGGGGCAAGGGCAGTAGGGGAGTGGTCAGTGTAGGGAGGTCCTTGGGTTGATTTTGCTGCGATGGCGGTCAGGCGAGGGATCCCTGCACTGGAGCTTCCTATAAACTGTAGCGGGTTTTCTGAAGCTAGTGGAACTTTGTAAAGGCCTCGTAGTGGTACCCTGCCTCGCTTCCTTGGTAGAGGTGTATGGGGTCTGATCAACTCCGTGGCAAATGGGTAACACGACTTGTGGGTAAAGATGCGCAACCTCTGCAGAGTGTAAAACTGGTATACTAGCCGTGCTCACGGTCATGAGCGGCTCGGACACTCACATGATTAATTTATAGAACTTAAACTTAATCTGTCATTTCATTGCATCTCGGATTATGTTATTATTACTTTTATTTATTATTATTACTATGGTTTGGTATTCACTTACACTTAGTAACTGCTAATAAAATTTTGACCAACTTATAAAAGTAATGCTCAGCTTCAACCTTTATTTCATTGATCAGCCTTACACTTCATGAACTCCCACCTTTGGTGAGTTCATGAGGGATAGTCCTAGTGCTTGTGATATCAGAGTCTATCGTGCCGATGTGCTCTTCCTTTAGCCATTGCCACCTCTTAGGGTGAAGGTGTTCATGCTCCTATGACTGGTGTCATGCATATGGGCACACCTCCTCCTTGTTATCCAAGTCCTGGTGCTTGGACCACCATGTGTACATGGCAGTTAGGTACGTGGACTCCAAACAACATCGGTGAAATCATGTGAATTTTTTTGATGACATGTGTTCCTATGGATCAAAATCTAAGAGCCGATCATGCGGGTTGACCACTTCCTTCCCTTTTGAGGTTGATGTTATCTCATCAATATTGATAGGAAAAGGATTCTTGTCAACTTTCATCTATTTCCTGCCAAAGATAAGCCAACCTTGCTCAATGGCCTACTGGATCTATTGTTGGAGTACTTTGCAGTCTCCAGTGTTGTGCGTGTCGGAGTTTTGCCACTTGTAGTATTTTTTCCTTTTAATTCTTTGATCGATGTAAGTTGACGATCGGTCGATAGCTTTAGTTGTTTTTCCTTTAAGGGCAAGTCAATGATTTGCTCCATATTGGCGACATCGAAGCCAAAGCCCACCGTAGCCTCAGTAGTCATGATCCAGGGGCACGAGACAAGTTGTGCCCCCTAGGCCTAGTCGACGACTATGACCTCAACTTCATCAGTTGAGTCATCACTTTCATGTTCGACCTACACATAAGTTATTGACTTCTTGTACCTTTCCTAGTAGGCCTTAGGATGATGTCGCTCAAAAGCCGATGCATGTGCTAGTAGTTCACCAATGGCCTCAAAGATCGTTGTGGCGTAGGCATCGTGTAGGGAAGAGCAGGCCTCCGAAGGACAACTCTACCAAGGTCTTCTTGGGGATGCGGAGCGAGTAACATTTGTTCCATAGATCCTAAATCCTCTAAATGAATTGACCCACTAACACACCCTATCGTTGTCGGAGCGCGATGAGGTTCAATATTGTCATCTCGTTAGATCCAGAGTAGAAATGTGCGTGAAACTGCTCCTCCATATGCTTCTAAGACATGGACTCAAGATGGAGGGATGTGTACTAGCTAAACCTAGGTCCCGATAGGGATAGATAAAAGTGCCAAACCTTCAGGTGTCTGATTGACAACGGTAATCCGAGTTTGCATTATGTATTGGCTCACATGTTCAATGGTACCAGTGCCATCATTATCGTTGAACTTGGAAAACTCAGGTACCTTGACCTTTGACGAGGACAAGATCCGATCAAACTCTTCTACACTGGGCTTTATGTAGCTATTCACCTTCTATCAAGGGAGGATTTCAAAGTGGTCTTTTAGGAGCTCTTCCAGCTACTCCTACATGCCAGTCATATTGGTGCCTCCAAAAATGAGGCCTAACTGCTGAGAGCTAACATGTTTCCATATTTGGCTTGCCACTCAATTAATTCATGATTGTTGATCTTATTTTTATCATAAGTGGCATGTATTGGCCACTAAGGTGGTTGCTCCCCCCTCACATAGAGGCATGTATTGTAGTTTGCACTCAAACCTCTCTAGTATGTATGTTGGTGGTTGGTCGTAGACCGAGGGGGTGTCATGTGGTGCTCTAGGGTGGTAGACGATAAATTCTGCCTTTGTGCCTTTGGGTGCGCTGATCAACATCAGCACTACCAACCAAGTATTGAACAACTTCTCTCCTTGGTATGACCCAAACATGGGCCCCGATAAAGTGTAGTTTCGAACAAAAATGGATTTGGCCACTCATGTTGTGACCCCCTCCATGGAGTTGAGGACCTCTGACTGGTGCACCATCATGTAGTTCATCTCCTGCCTAGAGGGTGGTGTTGCGCTCCTTCAAGGATGTGGTAGGGTCAACTTGCTCCAACAGTGTCTCTAGGCGCCCAACGACTTTGATGCCACCGGCATGGGTCCACATGAAGTATGTAAGGATCTCCCCTACTAGGTTTTAAGGACCTGGTCATAGTACTCCAATAGCTTCTAACTAATTTCCTCAAGCTACGGCAACAAGGTTTTCCCTTCTAGCTATCCGCTTTGGTAATTGCTTGTGTCATCGAATTACTTCCTTTGAGTAGCCATGTTTATGAAGACCCAATGTAGTGGTCCCACCGAGCATGCTACAAACATATCTTCATATGAAATTGACGGGTGGTCGTCTAGGCAATCGACACCGTGGAGCCGAGACATACACTATTGTTGTGATCTTCTCTCCTGAATGCCACTTCAACCATTTTAAGTGCTAGGGGTGGTTAGGTTCTAGGAATACCACTTATCTTGACCTATCTGCCAAGGAGGGTATGTTGTGATCAATGAATAGCTTCATAGATGCATGACATCAAACAAAACATCAAATTTCAGCTTGATCACGTGGATCGGCCTATACTGGTCGCACTGATCAGCTCCCTTGAGTCAATTGTCCTCTATTCCAAGTTGGCCAAAATAAATAAATGAACATGCATTGAAAGTGATCGAAAAGAAAATAAACCTTCCTAAAGCATGATTTAGACGATGCTTGGTCCTAGATCAGCGCAAGCCATATGAATGATTAAACATAGAGAAACGGACTAGAGATCCATCACGATTACCCACACCATATACCAAAACTAGGGCCACATAAGGGGTGAGTCATTCATAGAAATATCCTAGATCCAATCTATAGTATGTATCATAGTGATGACCTTAGGACATATCTAGAATAAATGACGTGACTAAGACATGTAAGGTAGGGTGCTAGATGTGTATAGGACTCTTAAGTTGTCGTATGCACATGTTGCAGCCTCATGTCATGGAATGTAGCAATCGGGCGAGCGATACACATCTGATAGTGTAAAATCGATCTATAACATGGAGCTTAAACAAAATAGTAGATTGACAATACACAAGATAACTACCAGATCTTGCCAACAACAATGCTTAATACAAGATCTACTGAGAGTAATGTAGTACATTGTACTACCCTCATGCGTTCTCTAGAGACCACATTAGGACAACATGATGCTTACCTCAAAAAACTCTTAGAAGTGTTACAGAGTTGTTGCGGTGTTGTTGCCCCCTGCTACAAGATAAAGGAGGATGTGTGGCACCATTAGAGGAGGACCAAGGACTAGGACTTCAAACCCTATAACTGTACTCCTATTGCCCTCTAGTATAGTAGGCATGACATGGGTGTAAGTGCATCTAGCACTTTAGTGGGTTTTGTATGATTGAATGACAACATGATTAAAAGTCTAATTGTTGAATAGTAAATTAATTATATTACATACACTTGTGATATGAGACATTATATATTTTGAGGTGTATCTATAGTTTAGTTTTAAAGGCAAACTTGATGGTAATCCATAATGTGTTGAAATATAAAGCCAACATGTTATGTCATTGTGAAGACAATCCAGTTCAAGGAGAAGACAACTTGGAAATGGATTTGATGAAATGGCTTATATATTATGGATAATTATGGCTTAAATGAAATCAAGCATATTTAAGTTGGGTATATGAGACGTAAGGTCTTGCATATGGAATGCTCTCATTTTGGAGAGCTTGCTGAAAGGGAAATAGGGTCAAACCTTTTCCTAAATAATTTTAGTGGTTGAATTGCCCAACACAAATAATTGGACTAACTAGTTTGCTCTAGATTATACACTCTATAGGTGCCAAAGGTTCAACACAAACCAGTAAAAAGAACAAGTTAGGCCTCAAAAGAAAGGAGCAAAAAGGAAACCGAAGTGTGCCCTGGTCTGGCGCACCAGACTGTCCGGTGTGCCACCGGACAGTGTCCGGTGCACCAGGGTGAATCAGCTCAAACTCCTCAGCTTCGGGTTTCCCAGGCGCAGCTCCGTTATAATTCACCGGACTGTCCGGTGTGCCACTGGACTGTCCGGTGTGCCAATGGAGCAACGGCTATCTGCGCGCAACGGTCGACTCTACAAAGTGAACAGTGCAATTCAGATGTCAGAGTAGAAGGTCAGAGTAGCACCGGACTGTCCGGTGTAGCACCGGACTGTCCGGTGCCGCATGAGGACAAAGCCTCCAATGGTCGACCAGCTCCAAGCCCTAAGGAGAGGATGACGTGGCGGAGCACCGAACGCTGTCCGGTGTGCCCATCGCCAGCGGCCTTCTCCAACGGCTACAATTTGGTTGGTGGCTATAAATACCACCCCAACTGGCCACTTCCAGGTGTGGGAGCCCAAGCAACATTCCAAGTCATATAGTTGACATATTCAAGCCCTCCCAACCACTTCTATTCATTGATCCATCCTATACACAAGATTTAGACCACTACAACCAACACAAGTGCCACAAAAGAGAGAGCAAGCAAGAGAGAGCTACTCGTTTGAGTTTAGCACTAGTGCCTTGTGAGATTCATTGAGAGAAAGTGTGTGCTACATCTTGTGTTCATTTGTGCGTGGAGTTTTGACTCCCATTGAACTTCCTCCAAAGTTTTGGAGGCTTGTAAAGCTAGCAAGAGACACCAAAGAGTGTGGTGATCTCTACGGGGTCTTAAGTGATCCTTGAGAAGAAGAGCTTGTCGGTCTTTGGTGATCGATGGAGAGAGGGAAAGGGTTGAAAGAGACCCGTCCTTAGTGGACTCCTCAACGGGGACTAAGCCTTCGAGGGTCGAACCTCGGTAAAACAAATCACCCGTGTCTCTTGTGTTCATTTGTTGTGATTTGTTTGCTTTCCCTCATACTAAGTTTTCTTGCACTATTCTTTGCTAACATTATTTGGTGTTGCTTCAAATTAAATTCTCATTTAGTGAGCAACACCTTGCAAGAAAGAGCTTGTGATTTTGCTCTTCTTATCTAAGCCCTCTTGCTTTATTCTCATAGACTTATTAGTTGTATTAATTTATCAATTCTGCATTATTTGAAAGCAATACTCTTTACAAGCAAAGGACTTAGTTTTTATACTCCGATAATTGTGTATCTTGTTCTAACCACTAATCAAGGGATCTAGTTGGATTTAGAAATATAAATTTCAGGTTTCGCCTATCTACCCCCCTCTAGGCGACTTTCAATTGGTATCGAAGCTAGGCACTTCATATTGAGTCTAACAACTCGAAGTGATGGCTCGAAGAAGATCCCAAAAGAACAAGAAGACAACTCCGAAGGAGGTAACTCTTGAGATATTACTTCCCGACTGTGCTAATTATGATTCATGGTCTACTAGGGTGATAAATGCTTTTAGAACCATAGATCCACAATTAGAACAAATGATAGACAAGAGTATCATTCCTTCTAACTATACTAGGGAAAATGCTTCCGAGGAAGATCTAAGATGTATACGCTTAAACTATCTAGCTTATGACATCTTAAGTAAATCTCTTAGCAAAGAAGATTATCATGCCTTCATAATAAAATATGATGAACCCATTTGTGATGTGCATGATATTTGGACTAGAATTAAAACTAAATTTGATGAGTCCAAACATGATGGTTCATTTTGTGCTTCTACTTCCTTTGGTCCTTGTGAAACTAACTGTTGGGGGCCTTCGTCCTCCGAAGGTCCTCAAAAACATAATTTAACAATGTCTTCCAAGTATGGTTTATGGACAGGTATCTTTGGATTTATGATAAAATCATACACGATGAGGAGCTTGATCGTGACGAAGGTTGCCGTCGCTCCGAAGCTGTGCGGAAGGGAGCTTCGGCTAAATCGCAGAAAAGGGAACCGACTTAAAGGGGAAAAGGCTGTTCAGTCCTCATAGATTTTTCTATAAGCCAATAGTAAATGTAAAGGGCATAATTGTAATTTCTCGTAGGCTGTATCCTGTGCCTATAAATAGATGAACAGTACCCCCGTACTGTTCACGTTGACTTGTACTCATTGGTGCGTCACACTTGGATATTTGCCTTCTGTCAAGCCGAAGGTATAAATGTAATTCGATATTGTTTACGTTTGTTCATAATAATATAATTTGAAGATATCAATGATGCCATATGATTGTTTATATTATTTCTCATGTTTTATATGCTTCTTCCTTCATTAATATATATTGAAATGTCGAAGTTATGTCCTTCACATCCATCGTCTGAAGATCATTATATCCTAAGGGACATAATGCTTCGAAGGACGAAGGGTTCTAACTATTAACCCTTTTTCTGTGTTGCCTTGTTCTTAATTCATAGCATTTGAGAAAAAGTCCCCAACATTGGCACCCACCTCCGGTGAACTCTCTTTCGACCACCTTTGGCAAGCACTGACCCTCGTTATGCCGCCGAAGAAAGTTTCAGCGACAGGGGCTGCTGCACTACAGCCACTGGACCCAAATCAGGAGAACCTTTCTCTTCGAGAGGCCCGAAGCCAGAAGAGGAAAGCCACTAGTCCAACACTTCAGGAGGAAGAGTTGGATCAAGAAATCAGAAACATGGAGATAATTCATCAGCAAGTACAAAGGAAGAAGGAGAAGATGGCCAGACTGGCTGATCTTCAAAGGCAGATCGACGAAGCCACTGAAGAAGTACGCCATCTTGTTCAAGACGAACAAGATCGAAGGCCCCAGCACAGGGAGCTTCATCAAGAAGGTTTATTCAACGAGGATGGATGGTATGATGATTTTAATCATGATACCTTTACCTTTGATGTTGCTTCTCCCTTGGCACCAGAACTGCAAGCTATCCCATGGCCCCCATCATACAAGCCACCTCAGCTCCCTATGTATGATGGGCATTTGGATCCGAAGTAGTTTTTGATGAGTTATGAGGCAACCATATCTTCATATGGAGGCAATGCAGCTGTCATGGCCAAATCCTTCGTAATGGCAGTTCGGAATGTGGCCCAAACATGGTATTCTTCTCTATGGCCAGGGACTATTACTTCGTGGCAGAAGCTCAAGGATATGCTACTGACAAGCTTTCAAGGCTTTCAGACGAAGCCGGTCATAGCTCAGGCTCTGTTTCAATGTACACAAGACCATGATGAGTATCTTCAAGCATACGTCCGAAGGTTCTTGCGTCTCAGAGCACAGGCGCCTACAGTGCCAAATGAGATTGTCACTGAGTCCATGATCAAGGGGCTTCGTCCAGGATCTACTGCCCAGTACTTCGCCAGAAAACCTCCACAGACACTGGAGAATTTGCTTCAAAAGATGGATGAATATATCAGGGCTGACAATGACTTCCGCCAAAGAAGGGAGGAAGCTTACAGGTTCTCCGAGATGACCAGGGGTTTCGAAGGAAGAATCCACCCAATGCATGTTAGGTCAATTCACAACTCCACTTAGAGTGATGACAGAGAAGGTCAGCTGCAGAGGCCGCAGTATACTTCATAATCTTCAGGGCAGCAACAAAATTCTTTTCGGCCACCACCTCCAAGAGGCAGAGGCGCTAGGAGCTTCGGAGGAAGATATGGGGACCAACCCAGGAAGATTTACTATTTATTTTGTGGTGAAGACAAGGGCCATACTACAAGAATGTGCCAAATCACCATCCAAAAGCAGAAGGAGATCGCAGAAGCCGAAGCCCGGCAAAATCAACCGAAGCAGGTCCTACATACTGCTTCGTGTCACTCACCCTACATACCAGAGTATGTGGGTAATCATCCTGCAGCTTCTGTTGCTTCGGCCAGTCAGCCACAGGCTTCTTGGCCACAGCTTCCACCTCCGCCGCCACTACAACCTGCCTATTCACGAGGTCAGCAGCCAGAAGGGAGCCATCAGACTCATCAGCAGCGAGAGCTCAGGGAAGAATCCGAAGCTCGCACAGTCAACAGTATTGTGCCAGAGTCAAAACACATCTATTGAGAGATATCCTACCTCTGAAGAATTTTACATTCATTGTTATTTTCTTTTTAATAATGAACAATTGGTGTAAATCTACTCTTCTTGTCACTTTTAATTTCTTGTAATAGCTTCATTCTTGTCATAATGAAACATATCTTTCCTACAGACTTACGAAGCTCTAAATTTGCCGAAGCTAAAAAGTCGTTCCTAAGGGAGTGCAGACCTAAAAATTACATTGCAAGTTTTACCGAAGCTACAAAAGTCGTTCCTAGGGAGCGCAGCGTAAGTTTGCTGAAGCTTCAAAAAGTCATTCCTAAGGGAGCGTAGTGTAAGTTTTCTGCTCAAAAGTCGTTCTAAAGGGAATGCAGAGCCAAATACCGCCGAAATATAAGGCGAAGCGCGAAAAGTCAACGCGAATACCACCGAAATAGAAGGCAAAGAAGTTCAAAAGATGTTCCTAAGGGAATGCAGAACTTACACCGAAAAATAAGCGATGAAGCCGAAAAATAAACGGCAAAGAGATTTTTGATGGTTCCTAAGGGAACGCAGATATTATGTTTCAGTGTGGGTACGTGTCTTTGACATTAGCATCATTCTTTGCATCATATCATCGCATCATATCGCATAGCATCACATCATACATCATATCACATCAATAACATCAATTGGAAGCGAGGCCGATCTTCGGAGAATGCTTTATAAAAAATGAAAAGATGCCAAGGCACAAAGTAAGCTGAGAATTACAGCTCCATCAGTTCTGATGTGGAAGAAGGGATCTATTCTTTACGAAGTATTGATGATTTTACAAAGGGTGGATGATTCTTACGAGGCGTAAAAACTCTTCTTTATGAAGCATGAAAAGAAGGGAAGGTGTTTTTTTCGCCGAAGGCTCAAAAACGGTATGTACATAAAGTTTCATGCATCGCAAAGAACTGAATTACAAGCAATTCATATATTACATTCAAATCTTGTAAGCACCAAATATTACAAACATAGTTCAGCAAATGTTACATCAATATTCTAGAAAATGTTTTTACAATAGCTACTCTTCTTCTTTCAGAACTTTTTTCTGCAGCTTCGATTAGCAGTTTGGTAACAACTCATCTACAATAGCTTCAGCCACATTAATGATTTCTATTGCCTTCTTCGATTCTGGGTCAGCCAGTGGGTCGAATGGCTCTGGTGGAGGAGGTAGTTCAGCTGTGGAAGAAAACATCAGTTAGCTCGAAGTCAAAAATGACGAAGCTAAAAGCCATTAAGGAATACCTATTCGTCTTTCGAGTTCCGCTGCTCTTTCAGCTTCTTTTGCTGCTTCTCGAGTGTCATGAATATCCTTTTCGCTCTTCTTCATTATTTCATGAGCTTTTCCTCGGCCGCCATTTTCCCATATATCAGTGAAAAATTTTCCACCTATTAAACTCGCTTCGGCCGAAGGGTCCTTCGTATCGTCGACGGAGAAGGTGGCTTCGGTCTGGGCCAAGGTTTTAACATGTTCACAACCTGCCTTCTCCAAAATGGCTGCAATCCCCCTCGCACCAGAGAATGCACAGACGTCCCCACGGTCACTCAAAATCTCCTCAAAAGCTTCGGCTTCGTTACTGATCCACTCGATGACGCCCTCGGGGCCGCCTCGTATGAAGTTGTTTTCGCTTGAATACGTGCCCACGTTGGCAAAACTAGTCTCTATCTTTTTTACACATTCCACAGACTTTTCAAAACATCTTTCCTTTGATGCGCGAAGTTCTGCAACTGTTTTTTCAAACTAATTTTTCCTGTACTCACTGGCATCTCGGTCAGCTTCGGCAACAGCGCATTTTAATTTGGCCTCAGTCAGTTGTTTTCGAAGGTCTTCAATCTCATTCTTTTGAATTTCAGATTGAGCCTTGAAGTTGGCTTCATCCTCCTTTACTTTGTCCACCAATGTAAGTAGAATTTTGTCTTTTTCCATGGCTTCGTTTCTCAGCTTGATAACCTCTGTTCGAAGGTTATTGAGAGCAATAGTGCAGCTCTCATCTTCAGCATTCTTTTGCGCCCTTAAGGCGTTGCTAAGTATTAAGCCCTACAAGAAAGAATAAATGGATTAACATCAGAATAAAAGACTCCATTATAGAATCCATAAGCTTTAAAATTTACAACTTTTTGTACCTTCAGACTGTTGTATGCAAGGCTATCTGCAAGATCTTCCTTCGTCATGGCGCAAAGCCCAGCCTCGAGCTTTGGAAACCCATGCTTCTGGCCATCTCCCAGCAGACGGATAATTCTTTGTTGTCCGGAAGACAATACAAGAAATCATCTTCATCCGTACCATTAAACACTAAGGCCCCCTTTGGATACTTCAGTTCCCGGGCATAGTGTTTGGCTTCAAAATTTTCTTCTTTGGATAATTTCTTTCCCGCAGCATGTCGAATGATATAATCAAGATCTTTGGAGGATGCTTCGGGGGTAAGGGATTAGGTTTCTTTGGCCACACTTTTTCCAAAAGCTATATTAATATCTGAAGGTATTTCTTCGGCCTCTTGCTCGGGTGTGGCAAGCTTCGTCTTAAAAGGCACTTTAGGCCCGACTTCGGCGCTAGCCTGGCTCATTGCAGCTTCGGTTTCGGTCACTTTTGTTTTAACTTTGATTTGTATTTTCGTAGACTTGGCAATTTTCCCTGGAGTAGAGCTTGAAGCATTTACCGTTTCTAGCACATCTAATACACTTGCCATTCTTCTTCTTTTGGGAGTGGCTGCAAGACCTTTTTGTATCTTCGGCATTGGTACTTCTGCCGAAGGGCTGAAAACTTCTAACATTTTTATTCCATTAGTCTCTGGCTTTTCAGCCTTATCTTTACCAGACTTTGCCTCAGCCTGCTCGGCTGAGGGTGCCTTCGGCATGGTAGCCGGTTCTTCAACCTTCTGCGTAGGAGCAATTGGTTCCTTCGGTTCAGTAGCTGAAGGCGTCTCCCCGCCAAACTCAGGCACTACGGCCGGTTCAATGTTGCGTGGTCGGTGAGTGAGGACCTTTAATTTTTTACTCTTCGGCGCAGGCTCGCTTGGAGCAGCCGAAGCAACAACCTTTCCATAGGTTGCACCCTTTCTTTTCTGCCCCCGTGGCGGGTAGCGATAGTCAGGGTACACAAATCCAATAGCATCAAAAACCCTGTTCAATCTTTTCTTTTTTCGGCTTTCGAAGGCCGCAGATAGGGCATTATCTTCGGACTCGGAATATGTTCCAAGTAACTCATCACTAGTATTTTCAACACACTTCAGCCAGTCATCATCTGGTTCAATAAACTGGTCCCCAAACCTGAAGGTGTATTTCAATCGAACCAGGCCGCCTTTGCTAGGGTTAGTGATGCTTTCTTTCGGCATTTCCCAGCTATCTATCAGTGGCCATATCCTATAGGTTATACGTTCTTGAAGTAAATCTCTTGTCCCAATAAAAGAACAAACTGTACTAAACGCCCTTCGACATGCTTCAGCTGCCTCATCAACTTCTACCTTTGGCTTTCGGAGGCCAAATCGGGACCAGATGGGGCGCATGATGATCTTTTTAATGTCTTCTCTCGCCTTCAAATCATTTTTCACATAGAACCACTCTTCCATCCAGGCCTCGGGTCATCTTTTCCGAAACGCTGGCACTGGGTAGCTTGCGCCAGAGCGAGCAACAAAGCTATATCAACCGAAATTGTTATGATATTGTTCTTTGCCCCAGGGCTTCGTCTCATATGAAAGTTCATGCATACTGCAAAAACATCTTGCACTTGGCTCTAGACCTTGACTTCTCACAGCCTAGACAAAGATCCCCATTCTAATAACTGCTTCGGGGGTGATTTGGTGAAGGAAAATCTGGTATGTCTTTAAAACTTCAACCACAAATCTGCTCAATGGGAACCGAAGTCCAGCTTTGAAGAAGCTCCAGAAGATCACAACTTCGTCTTCTTCGGGAGCAGGAACGGCTCTGTCTACGTCGGCCCTCACAATAGACATATCTCGAAAATACCTTCCTCTCATATTATCAAGATGACTCTGTTTGATAGTTGATTTCACGAAGACTGTATGACTTGGTCGCTAGGGCCGATCTTCAGAGTCTTCGCCTCCGCTCTCCACATCATAACTGTCGCTATCATCGGTATCTTCAGACAAGCCTTCTAGTATCTCTCTAGTAATCTTCTCTGTATTTGTTTTTGCTATTTACTCAACAAATCCAGCAGTCTTCTCCTCAAGGAGCTTCTCCCCCTCGGTCAACTTCGTCTCAGCGGCAACTTTTTTTGTCCTGAGACATCTTTTCTTCGGAAATGGTAAAATGCGTCCTTAAAACAGAAGCTTAGGGAATCTGAGAAACTAAGCAAGTGTTGGTAAGCAAGAGCTAAAAAGTTGAGCAAACAAAGCAAGCAACAAGTAGCGTACCAAATGTGGTCAGGGTGGATTCTTATTTATACGATCGACACGCTCCAAACTGGAGGGTCCTGCCTGTCATTGACTGTTGCTATTCTAGCAAAGGGAAGGTGTTTTTTCGGACGTTTGGCTTAAAGCCTTCATCCATGTCGCAGTTTGAATTTGTTATCTTAAATAAATTAATACTGCGAGGGGCTACTGTTGGGGGCCTTCGTCCTCCGAAGGTCCTCAAAAACATAATTTAACAATGTCTTCCAAGTATGGTTTATGGACAGGTATCTTCGGATTTATGATAAAAGCATACACGATGAGGAGCTTGATCGTGACGAAGGTTGCCGTCGCTCCAAAGCTGTGCGGAAGGGAGCTTCGGCTAAATCGCAGAAAAGGGAACCGACTTAAAGGGGAAAAGGTTGTTCAGTCCTCATAGATTTTTCTATAAGCCAATAGTAAATGTAAAGGGCATAATTGTAATTTCTCGTAGGCTGTATCCTGTGCCTATAAATAGATGAACAGTACCCCCGTACTGTTCACGTTGACTTGTACTCATTGGTGCGTCACACTTGGATATTTGCCTTCTGTCAAGCCGAAGGTATAAATGTAATTCGATATTGTTTACGTTTGTTCATAATAATATAATTTGAAGATATCAATGATGCAATATGATTGTTTATATTATTTCTCATGTTTTATATGCTTCTTCCTTCATTAATATGTATTGAAATGTCGAAGGTATGTCCTTCACATCCTTCATCTGAAGATCATTATATCCTAAGGGACATAATGCTTCGAAGGACGAAGGGTTCTAACTATTAACCCTTTTTCTGTGTTGCCTTGTTCTTAATTCATAGCATTTGAGAATAAGTCCCCAACACTAACCCTTTGAAGGAAGAAGAAGAAAATGAACGGTGGAGACTAAACGATGAATCCACCTCTCCAAAAGGTTTGTCTTCCAATTTCGATTCCCACATATGTTGTGTGGCTAATGTAAATGATAGTGGAAGCACAAATGAGGATGAGGAGGATAAAAGAAGCTTCATGCAACTCTACGCTCGCCTAAGCCAAGAAGATAAGGCGATCATGCTCAAACTTCTAGAAAGAGCTAGAGAGCAAAGCGAAGCTCGTCAAATGCTAGAAGATGTTCTCTCCATGAAAATGCTATGCTTTGACGAGTTGACCAAAGAACATGAGGAGCTAAAGGGCTCTCATGTTGAGTTGGTCCAAAGGTATGAAACTATTTCAATTGAGCAAGATAACTCTTTATATTGTATCGCTCAATTAGTAAATAGGAATGCCTTGCTTAAGGACCAAGTAGAAAAGCTAAAAGATGAAAATCTAGCTTTTCAAGAAAAATATGATATGCTTCTATGTTCTCATGAAAATCTTATGGATGATCATATCATATTTAATATTGCTTATGAGGTTGTGATAGAAAACTTAAAATCCCAACAACCTCACTCATGCACATGTATTCAAATTGAAACTACATTACCATGTGCTAATGAATCTTCCTTTGAGCTAGAGTTTGCAGGAACAAAAGATGATACATATCAAAAGCTCAAAGAAGAAAATGAGAGGCTAAAGATGAGCTTGACACAACTAAAAGGGAAGTGCATTGCTCAACCTTCTCAAGATAACCGTGATCACATGGTGAAGAAGCTTGAGACGGGAACAACCGTGGCATGCACTAAATTCCTTGAAGAAAATGTCAAGGACTTGAGGATTGCCAAGAGGAAGGAACAAAAGAAGAAAATCAATACCTCTACCAAAAGCCTCAACCGCGCCTCCATGCAAGGTAACATCCAAGGTAATGATCAAGCCACACTTCATACTAAGAGAAGTAAGAAGTGTAGTGAATGCTTTGAAAAGGGACACTCGATTAGGTCATGTCCCTACATTAAAAATGACTTGATTATTAACAAGGATGATAAACTTTGTTTTAAATGCTCAAAGAAGGGACACTTAATTAAGTCTTGTCCCCATTTAAAACAAAAAGGCATTATGTTAGAAAAGAAAATATTCACTAACCATGTAGCAAGCAAGAAACAAGGAAGGAAGAAATCCTCAAGACTTGAAGATCGCCTTTGCTACATATGCCGAAACAAGGGACATCAATGCAAGGATTGTCCCATTGGTAACTACCCCACTCCTAACTTGTCAATTAATTCTCATGTAACTAGGCAACCTAAAATTGCAACTTATGCTAGAAAGGTAATGAGTTTACCTAATGCTAACACAAAGGACGTTTGGGTTCCTAGATCTTTGTTGACTAACCTTGATGGACCCATCAAGCGATGGGTACCAAAATATGCTTGACAAGCTTTGCAGGAGAAGGAGATGATATGAAGCTTTGGGGTGCTTGAGAGAGTCAATTCAATTCTTATTAACTCAAGCTATCAATCTTCAATGATCCATATATCTAAGATTGACTCAAAGTTATTTCAAATTATTATGTCTAAAACTCATATCATCTCAAGGAAGATATTGATGTTATAGGAAATAAAGAATTATCCTGTGCGGAAAGATCAAGGCCTACAACATGGAGGAAAGTCAAAGGATGGTAACATTTATGCTTTTAAAGTGCAAGTATCTTAAATTACCATTTCTCATGTGTCTTGTGTAGTCACATAGAAAAGAAGCACTTCAAATGTCTTAAAATTATGTCACCATTCTTTGAAGAAATTCCTCTCATATGGTAGATTGCATATTCATCATTTCTATTCTATGGCAATATATATGCTTTAAATTATTGTAAGTACCTCATGGCATGCTTTACACTATTTATCCTATCATTGCCATGTTCTAGATATAGAGAGATATTCCATGTTCTTAAAAGAATAAGGTGTCATGTAAGGAATTCAAATCCTTAGGACACTTATAAAAGGAAAATTCTCTCTATAACTAGAATAGCGAGACTAATGCTTTTATCTAAGTAACCCAAGTAGTCTCACTTTTAGAGAATAAATTTCTCTTTGGAAGTGCGTAATCTAACATAAAAAGAAAAATCAATCCAATGACTTATGTTGTTGTGCTTCTTGCTTAAATTGGATATGATTCTTCTACATTCATCTCTCTCCATGTTATAAATTGGATTTGTTCCATAATCTTAAGAAATTATTTATGCTTGTTTTATGAGTTAAATTGAGCATAACATCATCTATGGATAATCTAGTTCATGCTATAAAGTTTTCATGTTTTAGTATTCTATCTTTCATTCCTTTCAAAAATGGTCACTAAAAGGGGAAACTAGTGCTTGTGCTACTAATGACATATCTCTTGAGCTTACTTATGAAAATCGACAAGAGAGTAAGTGCAAGCCACAAGCCTCAAGGATTACTCTTCACCCAAAGGAAGAAAGGTAAAAGCAAAGGTATGGGAACTTTTTTTTCCATCAATGGTTATTTACACTAAATTATCTTATTCTACCTATGTGTAGAATAGATTCTTTTTTGGACTTAATTTTTGCTAAGTGTGCATTCAATCTCGTTCTCATAAATGCACTAGTTCATTAGAATCTATTTCATGCCTTTGCTATATATGTTCTCATATTGATTTGCTTCTAAGTAATGATCAATACATTCAATATGAAGAAGTAAATTTCCTATGATTGATCAAAATGTTCAAAAGGTGCATATTCCTTTTTCCTAATGATGTGCACTAATGTTAAGGAGTTTACTTCATGTCTATGTGACTTATGGATGATGAATTGTTTTATTTCCTATCTAAAGAAATCATCCTTCATCATATACTCCCTTGTGCTATTAACATCTTTCTTGAGTATTTTCAATAAGTTTGGAAGGAAAAAGAGACAACTACAAAGGGAGGACACTCACATGAAAGAGAAGGACATCAAGAACAACAACACCTACTTAGACAGTAAAATCTTCAAAACAATCAATGGTGTGGTTGTAAGCATTCTAAATCTTTTTCATTATGAGAATACCAGGCTTAAGTTGTTTATTGCAAATTTTATAAGCCTTGATCAAGACGTATAATGCTTCTCCCTATTTGTCTTTAAAAGTGGGTGCATCTACCCAACCCATTCAAATTCTTGATGCATATCTTTAGGGGGAGTCCATTTCTTGATTATGTTGAGACTATCGCTTTATCTTAGTAATCTCATATAGTCTCTTGCATGAGAATAAGTTTCTCATGAAGTATGCTACTATATATCAATCCAACCTGGTTAAAATAATGTAGCTTTCATTGCTAAAGTAGCATATTTACTGGATTCTCCTATTCTAAGCTTATCTAATGCGTATGTTGTTCTTTTGATCACATCTGTTATTTGTTTGATCATGGAATAACTTCAATTAACACTTATGTTTCTTAGTGCCACATATACTATCAATCTATATCTCTCTTGATATGCACTAAGTTAAAAGGAGAATTCATGATACATTTATGCAATTTGTGATTCATTTGATATATGCTAACAAATGACTTGGAGAAGGATCACTAGTTGTAAAACTCTCTCTTGGTGCAAAATATTTCCATACATTGTCTTGAATATAGGTCTTAAGCAACTAAAACTAAGGACAAAGCACAATGAAGAGAGTGTCTCTATGCGAAGGTACAAAAGGGTAAAACTACTTCCTCTTATTTAAACATGTACCTAGATCTTCCTTTTTCTCTACCTTATTTGCATATCTTGTATAAAAGGAAGAGAAAGCATGTCCAAGCATTAACCCTGCTTCATACCTAGTTTAACTTCTCAAAAATCTCACTCCTGCATTAATGCATCTTTGTTAAAACTAGATGAAGTAATTTTATTGTCAAAGAGCTTAAAGCTTAACCTTGTAACGAGGATAAGCTACCTTTGTTCTAAAGGTGGATGGTCCTTAAGCCTCTTTGAAATCCTTAAGGGAAAATGCTTAAGATGTTTATAACATGGTTTCATAAGTGCATAGTCTATCGTGGGCATCACTCCTTTATTATGACACATTGCACTTCACAGTTTCTATGATATAGATATGTTCTCATTAACCTAATTATGTGCACTTGCCATTTAAGGCCAAAATCTGTATTCCTCTCAAGGCACATATTTAGGGGGAGCAATATATATTAATAGAACTGTATAAGCTTAATTGACATATCCTTTTAACCATGTCTCTTTCCTTTAGTACATTTGCATATTTCCTATCTCTCTTGTGCCAAGGCTAAGACTAATATGCTTCCATGAGTATCTTGTGTATTAAGTCTTAGATTGAAAGGGAAATGGAGTATTCGGCAAAGACTTCGCTTCCACTCTACACCATCGGTATTATCTAACCTTTTGCCGGTATTCCGCCATCTCTCCACAATGGTATAATCTTTCACTCATATATTGTTTGCCAAAGGGGGAGAGAATTTACATAGGGCTTATATTTCCTCACAAGTATCCGTTTTTGGCGATTCATGCCAAAGGGGGAGAAAGTATTAGCCCAAAGCAAAAGGATCGCACCACCACCAACAAATTTTAAAAATGAAGTTTTCAAATTGGTATCTTAATGTGTTTTCAAAAAGGGGAGAAAGTGCTAGTATCTTCAAAAATTTGTAAAACCCTCTTGAACACTAAGAGGAGAATTTCATTGAAGGGGAGTTTTGTTTAGTCAGAGGAAAAGCATTTGAAACAGGGGGAGAAAATTTCAAAATCTTGAAAATGCTTCTTTCAATCTTATTCATATACCTTTGACTATTCGCAAAAGGATTTTGAAAAGAATTTCCCAAAGGATTTGCAAAAACAAAACTCGTGGTGCAAATGTGGTCCAAAATGTTAAAAGAAGAAAAACCATCCATGCATATCTATTGAAATAATCATATTGGTTTAATTCCAAGAAACCTTTACACTTACCTTATGCAAACTAGTTCAAATTCTGCACTTACATATTTGCTTTGGTTTGTGTTGGCATCAATCACCAAAAAGGGGGAGATTAAAAGGGAAATAGGGTCAAACCTTTTCCTAAATAATTTTGGTGGTTGAATTGCCCAACACAAATAATTGGACTAACTAGTTTGCTCTAGATTATACACTCTACAGGTGCCAAAGGTTCAACACAAACCAGTAAAAAGAACAAGTTAGGCCTCAAAAGAAAGGAGCAAAAAGGAAACCGAAGTGTGCCCTGGTCTGGCGCACCGGACAGTGTCCGGTGCACCAGGGTGAATCAGCTCAAACTCCTCAGCTTCGGGTTTCCCAGGCGCAGCTTCGCTATAATTCACCAGATTGTCCAGTGGCAGACTGTCCGGTGTGCCACCGGAGCAACGACTATCTGCATGCAACGGTCGACTTTGCAAAGTGAACAGTGCAATTCAGATGTCAGAGCAGAAGGTCAGAGGGGCACCGGACTGTCCAGTGTAGCACCGGACTATCCAGTGCCGCATGAGGACAAAGCCTCCAACGGTCGACCAGCTCCAAGCCCTAATGGGAGGATGACGTGGCGGCGCACCGGACGCTGTCCGGTGCGCCCATCGCCAGCAGCCTTCTCCAACGGCTACAATTTGGTTGGTGGCTATAAATACCACCCCAACCGGCCACTTCCAGGTGTGGGATCCCAAGCAACATTCCAAGTCATATAGTTGACATACTCAAGCCCTCCCAACCACTTCTATTCATTGATCCATCCTATACACAAGATTTAGACCACTACAACCAACACAAGTGCCACAAAAGAGAGAGCAAGCAAGAGAGAGCTACTCGTTTGAGTTTAGCACTAGTGCCTTGTGAGATTCATTGAGAGAAAGTGTGTGCTACATCTTGTTTTCATTTGTGCGTGGAGTTTTGACTCCCATTGAACTTCCTCCAAAGTTTTGGAGGCTTGTAAAGCTAGCAAGAGACACCAAAGAGTGTGGTGATCCTTGCGGGGTCTTAAGTGATCCTTGAGAAGAAGAGCTCGCCTTTGGTGATCGATGGAGAGAGGGAAAGGGTTGAAAGAGACCCATCTTTAGTGGACTCCTCAATGGGGAATAGGCCTTCGAGGGCCAAACCTCAGTAAAACAAATCACCGTGTCTCTTGTGTTCATTTGTTGTGATTTGTTTGCTTTCCCTCATACTAAGTTTTCTTGCACTATTCTTTGCTAACATTATTTGGTGTTGCTTCAAATTAAATTCTCATTTAGTGAAGCAACACCTTGCAAGAAAGAACTTGTGATTTTGCTCTTCTTATCTAAGCCCTCTTGCTTTGTTCTCATAGACTTATTAGTTGTATTGATTTATCAATTCCGCATTATTTGAAAGCAATACTCTTTACAAGCAAAGGACTTAGTTTTTATACTCCGATAATTGTGTATCTTGTTCTAACCACTAATCAATGGATCTAGTTGGATTTAGAATTATAAATTTCAGGTTTCGCCTATCCACCCCCCTCTAGGCGACTTTCACTTGCTACAGAAATAAATGTTGATGAATATGGTTCCACTACATGGAATTAAATGTATGATTAATGTTATTCAAATCATGGTATGGCTTAGAATGGTCTATGAGGGTGAAGATAGCAAGGAAAAGGCTTCAAAGGACCAAGCGAAGGTGAAGGGCAACCAATCGCTTAGTTGTTGAAGAACCACGAGTGTAGTGAAGAAGGAAGTACTTGCATTTAGTCATGTCACTAATCAATGTAAAATAATTTATATTGTGAAGAGGATCAAATCATTGTTGGATCAATTGATGAAAGTGACTTGATGCATTTGGATTCATTCATTTGTGTCCAATTGATCAAGTCACATGCTCAAGATGGCTATGCTCAAGCAAAAAGCAAAATATACAAGTTGGCACTATCTATTGGTGAAGATTGAAAGATATGGCTTGGGTTGAAGAAGGCTAACTCCAATGGCTTAAATTTGTTTTCATTTAAACTTGAGTTGAAATGCATGCTATACTATTGAGAGGGATGCAATATGATGATAGCTAATTATCTATAAGTGCTCAAGTTAGCCCATGGGAGGTTTGAGAGAGGGCCACGAGGACTAACTGTGGTGTGTTGGGGCTGCTCATACCGAACCAGTCCAGCATGCATATCAGACCTATGTGCTATGGGTGACGCTGTCCAGTGAGCTTGAAGATTCTGACATTTAATCTCATGATTTTTTGGGAAGTGGTGCTCTGTTAGATTTGACTCCTATGCCAAAATTTCTAAGGGTTATCCAAAATTTCCAGGTTGGGATAGTTATAGGGAAGATCATGTTGTGTAGTGCATACTAGCAAGAAAATGACAAACTCAAATGAATGGGTGTTTATACCACCAAGCCTCCACCTCTAGAGGCTACTCATTCTTGTGGTTCCCATATCAGAAACTTCTCATAGATCTCCTAGTGAGAATTTAGCCTTGGTGTTGAATACTTTTGGTGTGTTTAAGTAAGATCCTAATAAATTTCAAAATCAAGACTTGAGCACTTAAGGAATTCATTGGTCTCACGATTCGCATGTGTTACTCTTGGATCTTAGCTCCTATATGGCTAGGAGTTTTCACAGAGAAACTAAGGATTCAGGGTTTTATTTCTGCCTTTGCAAGGGAAGAGATCACTCTAGTGGATTGAGGGTTGTGGTTGAAAAAGACCAGGCTAGAGTACACCTCGAAGTGGTCCCTTGTTGCCTCAGCAAAAGAGAGTAAGACTCGAGAGAGTCTAAATTTAGTAAACCAAATATCATGTCTTATTGCCTTTCAATTTGATATTTGTATTTGCCTCGATATACTTGGGTTGTGCATGTTTGTGTGGAGGTGTATATTGTAGCATAACCTCTAGTAGGAACCTACAACTTTGGATTCAAGTTGGAGATGAGAAGGAGCAACTTTGGACCATGATGTGCACTACCCATGCATACCAAAAAGGTACTGTGTAGCTACCAAATCGGTTCGATGTGAGCAGTAAGTGCAATTTTTTATTTGTTGTTGCCTCTAATATATTGTGTTGCAGGTGTTTGGCTCCTAGATTTATTTAGTATTCTTTATATGCTTAGTCCTTGTAGCATCCCAAAAATTCAAATCTTGAAATTTTCTCAAACTCGCTCTAAATTCAAAATGAATTTTAAATTTCGTTTCAAAATGTTTGTTTGCGAGTTGATATCAACAAATAAAGTATAGTGGTATATATTCTCTCCAAAATCCTCCTCAAATATCCTACAAAGATTTCTCCAGTGATCCCCCTCGAATTCTTTCCAGAAATACTGCCCAAATATTCCACCAATATATCTCCAAATATTTTCCTCCTGAGAAATACCTTCAGAATCATTTTTCAAGTCCCTACAGATATTTTCTTCAAAACTTTTCTCATGCTCATACGTATACGTATGCCTCCGGTGTCATACGGTGAGCTCTACAAGCTAATTACACTTATACAAGACAAATACATGCTAATCTCCCACTAATCCTCTCATCCTCCCACTAATCCTCTCATCCCTCCCCCTAATCCCCCCACCATGGCTATAAATAGAGGGGCAAGGGCCTCCTCTCAAGCCACCCCAAGCCATTTCATGGCAACTCTCTCCCTCCCCCCCCCACACGCCCACTCCACCTCCCACACAAGCACACACTAGCACAAGGATCATTCGGTCGTTCTTCGATCGTTCATCCACCTGTTCTTAGTTTGTTCGTTCGTTCGTCCGATCGTTCGATCATTCGTCTGATTGTTCGATCGTTCGTCCGTTCGTTCGTCGAAATAATCTTTGTTCAGTCGTTATGCTGCCGAAATTCCGATCGTTCGTTCGATCGTTCGTTCATCGTTCGTTTACAGTTCCTACTCATCGTTCATCGTTCGTTCATAGTCCCTATTCATCGTTCGTTCAGATAATCTTTGTCATGCCATTATGCTGCCGAAATTCCGATCATTCGTTCGTCCGATCATTCGATCGTTCGTCCGTTCGTTCATAGTTCCTATTCATCGTTCATCGTTCGTTCATCGTCACTATTCGTCGTTCATCGTTCGTTCATACGACTATTCACCATCACTATTCACCATTACTATTCATCGTTACTATTCATCGTCGTTACTATTCACCGACACCATTCATCATCATTACTATTTATCATTGCTATTCATCATCGTTACTTTTCATCTGTAATATCCCAAAAAAATGTTGACCAAAAGTTGATCTTCGGTGCGTGGATGAGGAAAAGGGTTATGGGCTGTTGGATGCAAAGTCAGGAGACATTTGAGGCGTCGTTTATTTCTCCCACAAAACCCTAGTGGTCGCCCCCCCCCCCCTTTCCCTTTTCTTGGCCGCCAACCCCCCCCCCCCCTTTCCCCACACTTGGCCGCCCCTCCCCCTTCCCCTTTGCAGCCGCCCTCCACTGCTTCCTCCTCCCTCTAGATCTCCCCCCCACACAGCAAGGATCGAGAAGAGGAGCAAGATGGATTGAAGAGGACGAGAGGATCAAGGAGATGTTCTACCCCCATCTCTTGTAGATTTTCTTGGGAAAACCCTAGGTAAGGATGGAATCCTTGTTCCTCCCTATAATTATATGCTTTTGGAGGTTGTGGATCATGGGGATTGAAGGATTAGAGGTTGGATTAGATCTGGCGTTAGGTTTTGATCTCGAATTTAATTTCTGCAGAATGGCAGATTCGACAGTTTCTGTTCATGCCAGTTTTCCGTGGTCTTAGTGGCCTCAAAAAAATAAAAAGTATATATATGAGTCGTAGATAATTTATAGATCTTTCCGTGGCCGTGAAGAACACCTCAATTGGACATAAGAACAGAAAGTTATTGCAGTTTGATTATAACAGTTTTTCATCTTATAATTCTGTGCAGAATCTATTCTCTTAAGAGTTAGGCAATTTTATCAACAGAATTAAACTGTGGGTTAGTAAAACAATTTGTAGATAATTTCATAAGCTTTCCCGATTGTTAAAGAGTGTATTCATATGATTTGTGAAACTCCAGTTATGTTTGTTTTACTGTGGCTGTTCCTGTTTGCCTGACAAAAATGAGCGGGTCTGTTCACTGGTGGGTTTCATCTAGTAAATGGCCAAATTGGCTCTTCCAACTATGGAGACTTTTGTAGAGGGATAAAAGTTCTTACTGCCAGCATAATTTCATAATTTTTGGTTCAGTAGTTTGGGAGATATCAAATTTTGAAGTTAACTATGCTGCTGTCTAAAACAGATTCAGTCAGTTATCTTGTCAGATATTTTAGAACTTATAAATGGTAGAATTTAATTATCCATTGAATACCTAAATTGTAGAGTATTTTGTGTAGATACTCCTAGAGTATTTGTTTGATATCACCACTGTTTTAATTTTAAAGATACAAAATTAACAAACAGCGCTGCTGCTGTATGGCATGTGGTTTAGGGTGGCAGTCTTTCCACTGGGTCTTGGTTTTTCAAGTGTAGAAGTGTTTTTTTGATTGTTGGCAAATGTTTGTGAAATATTTGTACTAAGTTTTATGCCCTCTAGCAGGTGGCTACACTCCAGATCATGCCTAGTACATTTTTCTTCTTCGATGAAGGCAAGTGAATGTAGCGGTGGTTGCTACCGTTTTGACCTGTTATTTCTATCACCTACACTCTAATATTCAGAATTATTGGATTCTTTCATAATTGAACTCTATGATGATGTTTTACTTGATTGTATTATATTGATTCTCTATCATATATTGATGATGATTATGGTTCAAGTATGACCCATGAGATTAATTCACACCCCTGGAGGCAGATGAAGTCTTATTTGAGGTTTGCATTGTATCTAAAGGCAGACGAAGTATTATTTGAGGTTTGCATTGTATCTAAAGGCAGATAAAGTATTATTTGAGGTTTGTATTGTATCTAAAGGAAGTGAAATTTATTGATAAATGCAGAATGCCATATACATTGCATGACTCATTTGCATCTGAAGTTTTGTCGTGACCTATGGTCCGACCATACCGGTACAACTTAGCATCGTACGTTGCCCGAGGAGGGGTACGATGCGGCTTCATACCCTTAGAGGTTTGAAGGCAGAGGACATATGCATTGCATTCATATACATACATTGAAGTGATATTTGTAGATGATGTGGTTTTATACCCTCAAAGGTATGAAGATAGAGGACCTACACATTGCATTCCTATGCATACATTGAAGTGATATTTGTAGGTATTGTTGATGCAGGGAAGTGTTATACAACCTATTATGGTTGTTCGAGGAAATGAGATGGTATTGGTTATATTGGGACTATTGAGTTCTATATCTACAAGTATTTCTGATCTTGATTGTGATTCTTTTAAAATGTTGATTAATTCAATTTATGGTTTAAATATCTCGTCAAAACAATTAGCTTGCTGAGATGTTTCATCTCACTCTTGCATTATTCAATGCAGGTGCTTGTTGCTCATCAAGGGGAGTGGGAAGTAGCGGCACATCCACCTTCACTCTCATAATAACGCTGCCCAGGCGCAGTCATGATTTAATTAGAAACTTCTTGTCAAAGGATATTTTTTAACTAGTCGTGCGCACTCGTTAATTCAGTTCATGTTGTTATGGTTGTGTTCCCATTGCTAGCAAATTATTAATGTCTATTATGTTTTCTTATCATGATATCTATTTATACTTTGTTGCTTCTCCGTTTATGCAATTTTCAAAGGAGATGCTGTCGAAATTTTATATATGAATGTTGGATGTGTAGTTTAGTAGCATTCTGGGGTGTTTGTGGATCTCGGGGTGTTACAGTTGGTATCAAAGCATAGGCTTTATATTCTTGGCAATTTAAAGATAAATTTGACACACTTGCACATATAGGAAGCGTATGGGTTCAAATATCTTTGATATATATTAGTGTCTTTGAAGTGCAGATGACAATAATTTCACCCCTCCCTATTCCTTTACGGTGATGTGGTAAGTTGTTTATGACTTAATGTCTGATATAATTTATCTCTAAATCTTTATATTGTTTTATTAATGTGATTGATATTGCTGGTCTTTTGTGAGATTGAAGTTATTATTATGCTTGTGATATACAAGTATGTCTATGTTGTTTTCACCATGTTTTTCATGGTTGAGTTTTATTACAATAATATTGTTATATATGCTTGATTGAGGATGTTTCTAAGAGGAGTGTGAATTGCGTGTTTTGGGTTACAAGGTAACCATAAATTTGAATTTATGTTGTTGAGCGGTTGGTGGATAGTTCCAACTATCTTTGCAAAGAATGATTGTTTATGTCGAGAAACCATTTCTGAAAGAAATGAATATTGGTACTTTTATATGAATTTTGGGGGAAGTCTTTACCTAGCTAGAATGGCTTACATGTCTCTCTTCTATTGTGTGTTTTAGTAGCCACAAAGCCTAGATGTGGTTTAAAGTGGTTGCATGTTAGTCATGCTAGTTGTAGAATAAATCTTTGATTTTCTGGATCCATTGATTATGTATTAATACGTTGAGGATCAGATGGTTCTCTCCCCGATGCATGCTTGTGGAGCCATTGTTGGACCACCTATCTATTGGTTTGAATGAAGCCAGTGCCTAGCCTAGAGTTGGTTGTGTGTGGTTAGTCACCTATTACTAAATGATGTGGTTTTTACATCAGCTTGAGATGTTTGTCAAATGTGTGAAGGATTACGGGGTTATTATTGACCTTGTATGTCTGGTACTTTGAGTGCATCATATGACAGAATGAAATGTAAGTTTATGAACTACAGTAGATGAAGACTTATATTATGTGTAGGTTAACCTTACTAGTTTGGATATTTTTCTTAGTTGAGTTGTTGAGTGAAGTATAGTGACATTGGTTAACCAAGTATTGTGTTGTTGTGCTGTTAGTGCTCTTTGTGGAGCTTTTGGCATTTCTTCGATGAAATGTGCCGCGCAGAATGTTATTGGCTTCTTGTTGGCTTTATTGCTCCATTAGTTCTATAGATTTTCTCCATTTTGTGGGGTGCAAAGAATGTTAGATTACATGATTATCTTTTCATGATGGCAAGAACAAGGTTTAGTAAGATTAGGAGTTTTGTTTCAATAGAACTACTTGTTTTGTGGTGCTTTGAGGTGAGGTGTTTGATCTTCTTATACATTCATCGGGTGTGGATGTTTCACCATTTAATTAAAATTAATTGTTGAAGTTGGTAAGGGTTGTGCTTAGTGCATATTAC
Organism: Zea luxurians; assembly: GCA_029449295.1. Lineage (NCBI taxonomy): Eukaryota > Viridiplantae > Streptophyta > Magnoliopsida > Poales > Poaceae > Zea > Zea luxurians. The sequence goes on from JAOPSE010000007.1 coordinate 113,269,843, forward strand.
CCCTTCATAAAAGAGTGTTGTCTTAAGACATTGACGTTGATGTATAGTTGCATCCAAATTCGATGGTGTGAAATTGTAGTGTTGATTGCATCTATGACTTGCTTTGAGCTTCATTGCATGTTGTTTCATGCTTGATGTCAGGTTGTGTAGTTTCCTTAGACAATTAGTCCAAGGTAAAAGTTCTTGTGTTAATTAAGACCAATAATAGACCCATGTTTCGAATGGTGGTGCTATATGGGGTACCTTGGGTGCTTTGCTTGGAGTGGTCGAATTCGAGGACGAATTCTTTTTAAGGGGGGTAGAGTGTAATATCCCAAAAAAATATTGACCAAAAGTTGATCTTCGATGCGTGGATGAGGAAAAGGGTTATGGGCCGTTGGATGCAAAGTCAGGAGACATCTGAGGCATCGTTTATTTCTCCCACAAAACCCTAGTGGTCGCCCCCCCCCCCCCCTTTCCCTTTTCTTGGCCGCCAACCCCCCCGCCCCTTTCCCCACACTTGGCCGCCCCTCCCCCTTCCCCTTTGCAGCCGCCCTCCACTGCTTCCTCCTCCCTCTAGATCTCCCCCCACGCAGCAAGGATCGAGAAGAGGAGGAGCAAGATAGATTGAAGAGGACAAGAGGATCAAGGAGATGTTCTACCCCCATCTCTTGCAGATTTTCTTGGGTAAACCCTAGGTAAAGATGGGATCCTTGTTCCTCTCTATAATTATGTGCTTTTGGAGGTTGTGGATCATGGGGATTGAAGGATTAGAGGTTGGATTAGATGTGGCGTTAGGTTTTGATCTCGAATTTAATTTCTGCAGAATGGCAGATTCGACAGTTTCTGTTCATGCTAGTTTTCCGTGGTCTTAGTGGCCTCAAAAAAATAAAAGGTCTATATATGAGTCGTAGATAATTTGTAGATCTTTCTGTGGCCGTGAAGAACACCTCAATCGGACATAAGAACAGAAAGTTATTTATTAAGAAAATTCCTGATATGCCATCAGATTTTATACTCATTCCTTGTGTGCCACTGAGTGGCATATAGGTATATTTTTTGGTGTCTATGACATGTGGGGCTAGTGGCATACAAGAAACGAGTATATTTTTCAGTGGCATACAGGGCTTTAATTATAGCAGTTTTTCAGTCTTATAATTCTGTGCATAATCTGTTCTCTTAAGAGTTAGGCAATTTTATCAACAGAATTAAACTGTGGGTTGGTAAAATAAGTTGTAGATAATTTCATAAGCTTTCCAGATTGTTAAAGAGTGTATTCATATGGTTTGTGAAACTCCAGTTATGTTTGTTTTACTATGGTTGTTCCTGTTTGCCTGACAAAAATGAGCGGGTCTGTTCACTGGTGGGTTTCATCTAGTAAATGGCCTAATTGGCTCTTCCAACTATGGAGACTTTTGTAGAGGTATAAAAGTTCTTACTGCCAGCAGAATTTCATAATTTTTGGTTCAGTAGTTTGGGAGATATCAAATTTTGAGTAACTATGCTGCTATCTAAAACAGATTCAGTCAGTTATCTTGTCAGATGTTTTAGAACTTATAGATGGCAGAATTTAATTATCCATTGAATACCGAAGCTGTAGAGTATTTTGTGTAGATATTCCTAGAGTATTTGTTTGATATCACCACTGTTTTAATTTTAAAGATATAAAATTAACAAACAGCGTTGCTGCTCTATGGCATGTGGTTCAGGGTGGGAGTCTTTCCACTGGGTCTTGGTTTCAAGTGTAGGAGTGTTTTATTGATTGTTGGCAAATGTTTGTGAAATATTTGTACTATGTTTTATGCCCGCTAGCAGGTGGCTACACTCCAGATCATGCCTAGTACATTTTTCTTCTTCGATGAGGGCAAGTGAATGTAGCGGTGGTTGCTACCGTTTTGACCTGTTATTTCTATCACCTACACTCTAATATTCAGAATTATTGGATTCTTTCATAATTGAACTCTATGATGATGTTTTACTTGATTGTATTATATTGATTCTCTATCATATATTGATGATGATTATGGTTCAAGTATGACCCATGAGATTAATTCACACCCCTGAAGGCAGATGAAGTCTTATTTGAGGTTTGCATTGTATCTAAAGGCAGACGAAGTATTATTTGAGGTTTGCATTGTATCTAAAGGCAGATAAAGTATTATTTGAGGTTTGTATTGTATCTAAATGAAGTGAAATTTATTGATAAATGTAGCATGCCATATACATTGCATGACTCATTTGCATCTGATTTTGTCGTGACCTATGGTCCGACCGTACCGGTACAATTTAGCATCGTACGTTGCCCAAGGAGGGGTACGATGCGGCTTCATACCCTTAGAGGTACGAAGGCAGAGGACATATGCATTGCATTCATATACATACATTGAAGTGATATTTGCAGATGATGTGGTTTTATACCCTCAGATCTATGAAGATAGAGGACCTACATATTGCATTCCTTTGCATACATTGAAGTGATATTTGCAGGTATTGTTGATGCAGGGAAGTGTTATACAACCTATTGTGGTTGTTCGAGGAAATGAGATGGTATTGGTTATATTGGGACTACTGAGTTCTATATCTACAAGTATTTCTGATCTTGATTGTGATTCTTTTAAAATATTGATTAATTCAATTTGTGGTTTAAATATCTCGTCAAAACAATTAGCTTGCTAAGATGTTTCATCTCACTCTTGCATTACTCAATGCAGGTGCTTGTTGCTCATCAAGGGAAGTAGCACCACATCCACCTTCACTCTCATAACAACGCTGCCCAGGCGTAGTCATGATTTAATTAGAAACTTCTTGTCGAAGGATATTTTTTTAACTAGTCGTGTGCACTGGTTAATTCAGTTCATGTCGTTATGGTTGTCTTCCGAGTGCTAGCAGATTATTAATGTCTATTATGTTTTCTTATCATGATATCTATTTATACTTTGTTGCTTCCTCGTTTATGCAATTTTCAAAGGAGATGCTATCGAAATTTTATATATGAATGTTGGATGTGTTGTTTAGTAGCATTCTCGGGTGTTTGTGGATCCCGGGGTGTTACATCATCCACGATATCTATAATTACTTTTTTGTCGTCACTATTCACCGTTACTATTCATCATTCCTATTCATCGCACATCCGATCACCCCAAATTTCAACTACTCATCCATCATGCTATCCAGTCCACCTAAGACCAGCCAGACCCATATTCTAGTCATACGATTTCCGTTGACTATGATTTTTCTTCCAGTAGGGAACTTCCCATCTGGTCACCCATCCCAGGTTTCTCCAAGTTGAGCATGCTTAACTTTGAGATTCCTTCGAACCAGGCTTCCAAACTCCGATTCCAATAATTCTTGTTTCTAATTTCTTATCAAACTATTCCCTATCCAACCATGTCATCCCTTAAGCATGGTTCATGTTCCAGAAAACTCCCAAAATACTCTTGTCCCATATTCTGTCTATAACTCTCCTATTCATACTAAGTCAGACGATTCATTCGTCACTATTCTCACCAACAGTGAACTTCACTGTGCTACACCACATACACCCAGCTATAAATACACCCAGTTACCCTCTCCCTCTCCACACACTCAACACCCTCAGCCAAAGCAAACACCCTACCCACTCAGTTACTCCGCTCTGCCGGCTACACGCATAGTGTCGCTTCACCTCCAGTCCACCCTCCTGGTAAGCACCTCCGCTCCACCACTAGTAGTATCTCAACACCACATGACATAGATTCTACTCAAGACTCTACCCATCCATATATCGCTATTCTGACCATTATACTAAATATTTGTTGGTATACTTGCTGGTTTGTATGTTTGCTTATTCATGTTGCATAGTTATCGGAGCTTTCGTGCAGTCTCGTGGAGGCCAGATCTGCAAGTCTACGCCACGCAGTGGAGCTAGAAGCCAGTTTCGCGAGCTCTCCCCCCTTTCGCCGGATAAGCACGGCAAGCTCACTGGATCCCTTTGATGCATAAATTACCTATGACTTTTCAACCACAACCCTCAGCCTGTTATTTTATGCATGATATGATTTTGAGATAAGTTATTATGGCCACCCAGCCGCTTGCCGCAATCAATCCTTGATATATTTGTTACAAATGATTTGAGAAAAGGTGTGAGTTTTCAAAAGAAAATGGTTTTCAAAAAGTGTATGATGAAGGGTATTCACCCTCATCACCTTGTGAGTGGGATGATCAGGGACTCCCTGGTTTAGGGGAGGGCCTAAGGTGATGGCTCAACCGGGTTAGGTGTGAGCAGAAGGATTATTCCCACATATAAGGACCGGTTTGTCATCCTTCACTACTTGTACTCATGATAAGTACAACCACTCGAGACTGTATGGGCAGTCACTCAATCTGAACTCGTACGGTCCAAACCCTAGGGTTATGAAGGCTGGGGAGCACCGGGAGGATAAGGAGGGGGAATGTTTTGTCCGGTTTGGACATGGCGGTGGCCTGACTCCTTCCGGTATAACCGTTAAGGTAAGAACGTGCGAGGAAAGAAAGAGATTCGGATTCGGTCTCATTGGCCATGAGATCGCAGAACCAGACTAGTGGGTAAAGTGTACCCCTTTGCGCAGAGTTCAAACCTATTCGAATAGTCTGTGTCCACAGGAATGGACGAGTTTGGTGTGGTATAACAATTAGTGTTTTGTTTTCCAAAAAAAGGTGCTTTTGAGAAAAGTGTTTTTAAAAGGTCTGACGGTTGAGCCGTGAGCTATGGTGGACGAGAAGTTCAGTAGCTATTTTTGAAAATGAAAACCAGTGGGAAACTGCTGGGATACCCAGATGGTTTAGTCCAGGGGATTTTGTTCTATACTAAAAAACTTCCTACTCCTTTGGGAGAGGATGCGCTTTGCAAAATACAAAATGTTTTATAAAATAACCCTGCATCAAATATTGCTATTTCTGCAAAATATCCTAAGCTCCACATATTCCATGCATTATATCTGATTTCCCCATTCCGCGGGTGAAGGTGGGTTGCTGAGTATGTTTGTAATCACCCTTTCTTATTTGTTGTTTTTCAGAGAAGGTGATCGCTGATTGGGTAAGAGTTACGCCGGTTCCCAACCTTGTCTATGGCTGTTGGACCGCTGAATTGCTTCGCTGCGTATATCAGGCTGCTTTAGCCCCACTATGATGATATGTCCCGAGTTGTGGACCAACTCTTAAAGTTGATCGCCACCTTTATAGGTTTGTCTCGTTTAAGCAGATCTGGAATCATCTGTTGTATAAATGTGTTTACTAGCCTCCTGGGACTAGTAATTGTATCACATTTGAGTCCCAGAGGAACTAGGGCGCTTCAGGTGGTATCAGAGTTGTTAGGTTGGCCGCAGGACATAACCCTTAGCCTGATCCAAAAGTTTTTGAGTCTAAACTATTTTCTTAAAAAAATTCTTGCTCTTATCCCTTCATTTCAAAAATGTTTTCCCCTTTCCTTCTCTTAGAAGTCAGATGGAGGTCTGTTGCCAAACCAGCTTTTGCCAGAATGAAGATGGTTTCCCCAAGTTGTTGAGAGCATGCACAGTTCGCATCGGAATCAGGAGCCAGCCAGAGTATGATGGTCATGAATTCGTCGAGCATGGCACAGAGAAGTGTGCCGTGTCGGTATACATTGGATCCAGTCCGCACCATGTGGAATGGAGTGTCACTGCTGCTGGGCACAGATTCAAAGTCACCTGCCAAGTCGTCGCTCACAAGGCATTAAGGACCCTGTGTAAACTTTATGAAGAAGAAGTGGTCGACACTCCGCTTAGATTATTTCCGCCCTTTCGGAGAAACCGTCCCGTTTGGATGGCCAGGATGCGTGCATTGGAAGAGCAGCAGCTGCTTGAGGACGACCCCACCGTCGTGTACCTCACTCCATACCTTCTCACCCTGGATGCACAGTATGATTTCTTGGCTCAGCACCACCGTCAGATGATTGCCCGAGTAGAAGATGCAGAGAAGCTCAACCGTTAGCTCCATGTGGATCTCACCTCAGCTCAAGCCCGTGTAGCTGCCTTGGAAAGTCGTGAAGCCATTGCTGTTGAAGCCCTGAAGCAAGCCAAGGATGAGCGTGTCCAGAAGTTGATGGAAGCCTACTTGGTAACCCGTAACCAGTGCCGACCTTGGTGGGGGTCGAGCAGTGCCCCCGACCAGGGCCCCCAAATTAATGGGGCCTCACTTTAGTCACTAAGTAACAGTATATATATACAACCATATAGCGTATATTGTATATATATGTCTATTGGCTCTACAGAACTTTTGAAAATCTAATTATAAGTTAACAACACGGCAACAACAAGCAAGGAGAATTAGACGTAACCCTCAGTCGTAAACAAACAGGCGGTCGTGCCCTCTTCTCTCGGTAGCCAACACACGACATTGGGTACGACAGCGCTTTTGTCTTTCCCTACATAGAGAACACGAAACTAACATGACATGATCGATTAATCTCACAACGTATTACATCTATTTGATCATTGTTCGAGGTAACCTTCTTTTGAGTCATCTGGACACATATATGCTCCATTTTTCTACGAGATGTTATGTTATATTTTAGTTACTTTGTATTTAGTATGAACAACATTTTCAAATATACATAAATATTTATTAACAATATATATATGCACTATAATTATATGTAATAATTAATATTATCAAGGGCCTCCATTATAAATCTTATCCTGGGCCTCTAAAATGTCAGGACCGGCACTGCCCGTAACCAACATAGAGCCCTGCGGATCCAAGAGCCCGCTTCATCCAACCCAGTTCAACCCATGAGAGCTGAAGATCCCCAGATTCTTGAAGGTCACCTGGTCTCTATCAAAAGAGAGAAGAAGACTTGGGAACTACCGGAAGGATCCATAGTCTTGGAAGGAATTCCAGTCACCCCTCAGGCTATGGATAAGCAAGAGCACCCCAAATCCTCCCAAGATCCCTCGCCAGAGTTGTTTGAGCCCCTCACCATGAAGAAGATTCCAGCACCATCCCTTGAGGTCAAGGAAGAAGCCGCAAGCACCCCGCCAGCACCGCCGCCCTTTGAGGAGCTATAAGAGCCAGTCCCGCTTGAAGAAGAGTTCAACCCTGTCTTGCCATCTCAGTCACCGCCAGAAGAAGTCATCAACATCAGCTCCCTCTTGACCCACCCAGGAGATGTCTTAGATTGAAGTTGTGCTAGCCTCACCAGAAGAGAAGCTGCCAGATCTGAAGTTAGTTATGCCTAGTCCTCTGCATGCATTGGGTAGTGAAGTTTTTCCTTCACTTTGGCTAGAGCCCTACATGTATGAGAGGTAATCGTGTAGCCTCGTGTTTTCAAAAAACTCTAATTATGTGGCCCCCTAGGGCATTTCAAAATGAATTTTGCTTGATGTTTTCCTCCCTTTGGAGTGCATATGTGATGCTTTAACGTTAGTGCTCATAAGTCGCATTTAGCATAGTTCTCAATTCTGGAGCCAAGAAATAGTAGTTATGCTTAGCCCCCGAATCTGAGTAGTCCGTGCTTTGGAAAAACTCTATTCTTCCCTTATTCAAAACATTTGATTTGTTTGTGCTTATCATTGTTGAGCTTGTGTGTTTTCTTTATTTTTAAGAAAGGTTTTCTCTAAAAACATAGATAACAAATTAGAGCTAATCCTCACCTTATGCTTCCATTCTCATCTAAACCCATCTCAAGAGAAAAGCACATTATCCAAGAAGATACCGAGAAGCTTACCCTTGAAGCTTGGAATAAGCTACAGAAGAAACATGTCCAGCCGCTCAGTCAAAAAGACCGACCGTGAGAATCAAAGCACTGCCTCTGAGTCAAAGTAAGCAGGAAAAGAGGACAGAAGAAGTTATTACCATACAGAGAGGCAAAGATTCTTGGAACCAGAGACCACAAACATCAGGATCATCGACCCTACCACTCACCCGTGCTCCTCGCACGCGTGCCCGCCTCCATGCGCACTACCATCGCCGCCCCACACCCCCTTTGTAGCACACTACTGCCGCCCATGCCCCTTTTGCAATGCACCCACCGCCGCCATCACCGCCATCAACACCATCCCCCCTCTGTCGCACCTGCTGCCACGTGTCACCTGCTCCATCACCACCACTCCGCGCCCAAGCACCCCCACTCGCCTATAAACTCTCCCAACTCGCTCAAAGCAAAAATGCTCCCAATAAAATCCCCTCTGCCAAATCGCAAGCAACTCCATTTTCCACTCCCTCGCCCCTAAGATCACAATGCTTGGTGATTCTTGGGTTGAAGACTGTTTTACATGGTTCACAATCTTTGGTTTCCTCCTCTGTATGATGGTAATACTCTTTGATAGAATCCTCCAGTGGGAAGAGCAAAGAGAAAGAAAGGGTCAGTGAAAAGAAGATAGTGAAGAGAAGATAAGAAGAAGGTTCTCCCAAAATCAACCCTATGTCAGTCATCTCTCTGCAGCCTGCTCAAGCAGCAACAGCAAAAGAAGGCCCCGTAACACCCGTGTTATGAGGTACTGCAAGGAGTTCAAATCCCCAAGATTCAAGAGTTCTACCCTCATTCTTTTTAAGTGGGGTAGTGTTCCAGTAAAGTTCCTGCTATGGAGAAAAATAAGAAGGCATGTGAATGTAGCAAGCTGGTGGAGAACCAAATCATTGAAGCATATAAGTTCCTGGATGAGAAGTGGTCACCCAAGTTCCGTTGATGAAGCACTAGAAGACCAATCAAGGAAGGAATCCATGTGGAAGTTCGCAAGAGGAATGTTTGCGTGTTGGCATCGTTACTTCTTCAGTAAGCTAGCTGCCAAGCGAAAGCTATAAGCCTGAAGATGATCCTTGAGTAGCCAGAATCAGCGTTTGCAATCAGCAACCGGAAGCTCCTCAAAGGCCAGATGTTGTTGAAGTTCCATCTCCTCGAAGAGTCTGCAAAGTGAAGATTTGTAGCTGAAGTAAAGCTATACCCATAACCCTTCTAAGCCAAATCTCAAGGACGAGATTCATTTTAAGTGGGGTAGATTTGTAGCATCCAAAAAATTCAAATCTTGAAATTTTCTCAAACTCGCTCTAAATTCAAAATGAATTTTAAATTTCATTTCAAAATGTTTGTTTGCGAGTTGATATCAACAAATAAAGTATAGTGGTCTATATTCTCTCCAAAATCCTCCTCAAATATCCTACAAAGATTTCCCCAGTGATCCCCCTCGAATTCTTTCTAGAAATACTGCCCAAATATTCCACCAATATATCTCCAAATATTTTCCTCCTGAGAAATACCTTCAGAATCATTTTTCAAGTCCCTACAGATATTTTCTTCAAAACTTTTCTCATGCTCATACGTATATGTATGCCTCCGGTGTCATACAGTGAGCTCTACAGGCTAATTACACTTATACAAGACAAATATATGCTAATCTCCCACTAATCCTCTCATCCTCCCACTAATCCTCTCATCCCTCCCCCTAATCCCCCCACCATGGCTATAAATAGAAGGGCAAGGGCCTCCTCTCAAGCCACCCCAAGCCATTTCATGGCAACTCTCTCCCTCCCCCCCCACACACGCCCACTCCACCTCCCACACAAGCACACACTAGCACAAGGATCGTTCGGTCGTTCTTCGATCGTTCGTCCACCTGTTCTTAGTTTGTTCATTCGTTTGTCCGATCGTTCATGGTTTGTTCGTCTGTTCGTCCGATTGTTCGATCGTTCGTTCGTTTGTTCGTCCAAATAATCATTGTTCAGCCGTTATGCTGCCGAAATTCCGATCGTTCGTTCGTTCGATCGTTCATCGTTCGTTCATAGTTCCTATTCATCGTTCATCGTTCGTTCATAGTCCCTATTCATCATTCGTCCAGATAATCTTTGTCCTGCCGTTATGCTGCTGAAATTCCGATCGTTCGTTCGTCCGATCATTCTATCTTTCGTCCGTTCGTTCATAGTTTCTATTCATCGTTCATCGTCACTATTCATCGTTCATCGTTCGTTCATACGACTATTCACCATCACTATTCATTATTACTATTCATCATCGTTACTATTCACCGTTACTATTCATCATCGTTACTATTTACCGACACTATTTATCATTGTTACTATTCATCGATGATATCTATAATTACTTTTTCGTCGTCGCTATTCACCGTTACTATTCATCGTTACTATTCATTGTTACTATTCATCGAACATCCGATCACCCCAAATTTCAACTACTCATCCATCATGTTGTCCAGTCCACCTAAGACCAACCAGACCCATATTCCAGTCATACGAACTCCGGTGACTGTGATTTTTCTTCCAGTAGGGAACTTCCCATCTGGTCACCCATCCCAGGTTTCTCCAAGTTGAGCATGCTTAACTTTGAGATTCCTTCGAACCAGGCTTCCAAACTCCGATTCCAATAATTCTTGTTTCTAATTTCTTATCAAACTATTCCCTATCCAACCATGTCATCCCTTAAGCTTGGTTCATGTTTCAGAAAACTCCCAAAATACTCTTGTCCCATATTCTGCCTATAACTCTCTTGTTCATACTAAGTCAGACGATTCATTCGTCACTATTCTCACCAACAGTGAACTTCACTGTGCTACACCACATACACCCAGCTATAAATACACCCAGTTACCCTCTCCCTCTCCCTCTCCACACACTCAACACCCTCAGCCAAAGCAAACACCCTACCCACTCGGTTACTCCGCTCTGCCGGCTACACGCATAGTGTCGCTTCGCCTCCAGTCCACCCTCCTAGTAAGCACCTCCGCTCCACCACTAGTAGTATCTCAACACCACATGACACAGATTCTACTCAAGACTCTACCCATCCATATATCGCTATTCTGACCATTATACTAAATATTTGTTGGTATACTTGCTGGTTTGTATGTTTGCTTATTCATGTTGCATAGTTATCGGAGCTTTCGTGCAGTCTCGTGGAGGCCAGATCTGCAAGTCTACGCCAGGCAGTGGAGCTAGAAGCCAGTTTCGCGAGCTCTCCCCCCTTTCGCCGGATAAGCACGGCAAGCTCACTGGATCCCTTTGATGCATAAATTACCTATGATTTTTCAACCACAACCCTCAGCCTGTTATTTTATGCATGATATGATTTTGAGACAAGTTATTATGGCCACCCAGCCGCTTGCTGTAATCAATCCTTGATATATTTGTTACAAATGATTTGAGAAAAGGTGTGAGTTTTCAAAAGAAAATGGTTTTCAAAAAGTGTATGATGAAGGGTATTCACCCTCATCACCTTGTGAGTGGGATGATAAGGGACTCCCTAGTTTAGGGGAGGGCCTAAGGTGATGGCTCAGCCGGGTTAGGTGTGAGCAGAAGGATTGTCCCCTCATATAAGGACCGGTTTGTCACCCTTCACTGCATGTACTCATGATAAGTACAACCACTCGAGACTGTATGGGCAGTCACTTAATCTGAACTCGTACGGTCCAAACCCTAGGGTTATGAAGGCTGGGGAGCACCGGGAGGATAAGGAGGGGGAATGTTTTGTTCGGTTTGGACATGGCGGTGGCCTGACTCCTTTCGGTATAACCGTTAAGATAAGGATGTGCGAGGAAAGAAAGAGATTCGGATTCGGGTCTCATTGGCCATGAGATCGTAGAACCGGACTAGTGGGTAAAGTGTACCCCTCTGCGCAGAGTTCAAACCTATTCGAATAGTCTGTGTTCACAGGAATGGACGAGTCTAGTGTGGTATGACAATTAGTGTTTTGTTTTCCAAAAAAAGTGCTTTTGAGAAAAGTGGTTTTTAAAAGGTCCGACGGTTGAGCCGTGAGCTATGGTGGACGGGAAGTCCAGTAGCTGTTTTTGAAAATGAAAACCAATGGGAAACTGCTGAGATACCTAGATGGTTTAGTCCAGGGGATTTTGTTCTATACTGAAAAACTTCCTACTCCTTTGGGAGAGGATGCTCTTTGCAAAATACAAAATGTTTTACAAAATGACCCTGCATCAAATATTGCTATTTCTGCAAAATATCCTGAGCTCCACATATTCCATGCATTATATCTGATTTCCCCATTCCGTAGGTGAAGGTGGTCTGCTGAGTACGTTTGTACTCACCCTTGCTTATTTGTTGTTTTTCAGAGAAGGTGATCGCTGATCGGATAAGAGTTATGCCTGTTCCCAACCTTGCCTGTGGCTGTTGGACCGTTGAATTGCTTCGCAGTGTATATCGGGCTGCTTCAACCCCACTCTGATGATATGTCCCGAGTTGTGGACCAACTCTTAAAGTTGATCGCCACCTTTATAGGTTTGTCTCGTTTAAGCAGATCTGGAATCATCTGTTGTATAAATGTGTTTACTAGCCTCCTGGGACTAGTAATTGTATCACATTTGAGTCCCAGAGGAACTAGGGCGCTTCAGTCCTTAACCTAGAAGGGATGTTTACTCTAACTTGGGGGGTTTCAACCAATTTGAAATCACATTATAATGGCTTCCACATTTTAATTTACATTTTTTAGTAATGCATATTCACCCCTTCTAAGCAACATCCCCAGACCATTCAATGGGTCCTTGTAGAAGAAGAGGGATCCAATCCCAACTTATCAAACCATAGAGCACCATTGAATCACCCCATAATAGGTCATGTTGTTCCTCGCCCAAGCCACAGAAAACCACCAAACAATTGGATAGTGAACCTTTTATGCCTCTCTCTTTCCTTCAATCTCTCAATTGTAAGGTCATATAATAATTCTTAACACAAAGAACAAGATTGCTAGATGTATGGCTTATATGCTCAAACCATGATAAACCCCTTGTGTTTGATTGCTTAAACCACTAAAGACATGCATCGACCCAAGTTGAACAACTCAATTACTAGCATGGAAACGAACCCACGACTAGGGGTGGATATCGAGCCAGCTCGACTCATTATGGATCGGCTCGTTATGGCTCGTTACTGTAACGAGCCAGCTCGGCTCGTTATACTAACGAGCTAAACATCTGGCTTGGCTCGACTCGTTAGGAAGCTCGAGCCAGCTCGTTAGGCTCGTGAGCCACACAACTAAATACAAAGATCTATGTACATAAATATATATATATATATAACTGAAAAATCATATTTTAAGTGTTTAACACTAAAAACCCAAAACCTTTATAATATTATTATCATATCATCATCCTAGCTTCTAACTTTTAATATTAAATTAAATAACCAAATATGTATTAACTTACAGATTTATAAACCCTTATTATAATAAGATAACAATAAGCATCATTATAAAGCAATTCATCATCCATTCCACAAACATGTAATGTTTTATTGCACAACACTAACATCATATGCTACTAGAAAAAAAGTTCACAAAACCATAACCAATAATCAAATATTAAATATGTAATGTAGGTATGTAGCCATGCAATAATGCAAATATTTAAGCACATGGCACATCCACACATGTCCATATCATAGATCATAACTACAAGAAAACAAGACTATGAGAGATGAGACGACACCAACAACTAGACAAACTTGTGTTGTGGCTTGGCTCGTTTGGCTCGCGAGCTAGCTCATAGGCTAACCCGAGCTGGCTCATTAGAGAACTGAGCTAGAATGCTAGCTCGGCTCGTTACAAAATTAAAACAAGCTGAGTCGAGCCGAGCTACTAACGAGCCGAGTCGAGCGAGTTATCGAGCCACGAGTATTTCGTCTAGCCCTACCCACGACTATTGGTGTGCCAGGTTGGGCTAGTATCATGAATGATTGATGTTCTTCGATGGTGTAGGCCACCATCCTCATCACCAAATCTAGAGGCATCACAACCGAGGGCAGCATGCACTTCTCTAATGAGAATATCTTTGTCAGTAGTGCCTTCACCGACACCCCAAGATAGGCTCTCAACTTAGGGAGTACAGACTATGCCACTAATTGTAGTGCGAACTCCATCTCCAAGATGAGGCGTCCGAGGATGAGGATGAGTCCCCATTAAAGTTCCCTCCAATCGAGCTTCTATATGTTTATTTGGAGGTACCTTCTCAACATACATGCCCTAGTTTGGTTTAGAACCCTACCATTGGGGATCACCCCTAAATGTTCTACACACTAGCCAACATCCACCACTAGGTTGTCACTACAGAGTGAATGACACAAGTCTCACGCTTTTGGTGCACCTTTTTTATCTTCCATATAGGAACCATTATACAGTGATCATGTTCTAGCTCAAATTGGAGTAACACACTTGCAATGAGATGTCTTACGACAATGTCCTCTCGAGCATCTCGAGCATCATTGGGACCCAATGTCCCCACACTATGTACATTCATTGAGATACTCTTAGGAGGTGACTCGGTGTATGACTAAAATGTGACATAAAGTTTCCTCCAAGGACGTGAATGCCTACTGCCATGGAGATCCTTCAGCTATTGATGGGCCTTAGGACACACCTCCACACTTGACTCTGACTCAACAGTAAACCTAACTATGGAAAATGGTGGAGTTGGATAAGGCCTAGCAAGCTAACCTTAAGGATGAGCACATTAAGCTTGAGCTATACTAGGAGAAGATAGAGCGCAAACAAGCAAGCAACACACACACATGAACATAGTGTCCATCATGACATCAACAATGATGTTAGGTGTTGGTTGATGCAAAATGTGACTGGCAAGGATAAAAACTAGTTTTATGGACTAAGTTCTGGGAGAAAATAAGGTACAAAAACTTGGTTTAGGGACTAAGTTTGGGAGGAACTGAGGTGCTACCGGTCAAAGTTGTTATGCAGGACGTTTGAACCTGCCATCGATGCATTTGACAGTTACATGCAATTGAGACATGCTTGATGTGTCTAAAAGAAAAAGGCTCCTAGTTGGCTGGCTCAGCCAGTAGCTAGGTGGCCAAGCCAGCCTAGTCGTCTAGGGCTGGCGACCTGCTCGGCCAAGCGGCTCACTCGGACATGGAGGTGGTTGGCTAAGCTAGCTAGGGGCAGACGACATGGGTGGTTTGACCCAGTGGTGGGAGCGTGGTGCAGGGTAGTTGCCCTGTGGGCCTAGCGGGCTAGTGTGAATAAGCAATGCCAGGGCGCTCAGCCCACTTGGGATTGTAGCTTGAAGCCCATGGCGAGAGGCTATCTGGGTTAAAATTGAACTCTATTCTCCTTATAAATAGGAGATGTTTTTCATTTTTGAGATAGCAGATTCGGGAGCAATAAATTAGATCTAATAGATTAGATTAATATAGAGATTATGGAGATTTCGAGAGAGAGAGAAACTTTTGGTGCTTTTGTAGAGCATTTTGTACATACAATTTTGATGATTAAGGTAATGTTTATCCAAGATTAGTGTCATAATCTTGTTCCTCTCTCTCTTTGTTCATTATTTGCATGTGTTTATTTCTAGATTGATCTAATAATTTTAGTTGTTACTATTGATTTATGTTGGGGACTTGTTCTCAAATGCTTCGAGTTAAGAACAAGGCAACACAGAAAATGTTAAATGTCAAAGTCCTTCGTCCTTCGAAGCATTATTTCCCTTGGGATATAATGATTTTCGGACGAAGGTTATGAAGGACATACCTTCATCAGCATAACATATAATAATGAAGAAGGAATCATATAAGATATAAAAGATAACATAAACAATCATGTATTATTATCAGCTCATTTCTATTTTATTATTATGGAAAAATAGAAATGATATCAAATTACAAATGTACCTTCGGCTTAAGAGAAGGTGAAAGTACAAGCGTGACGCAAAAGCGAATGCCAAGTCAGCGTGAACAGTACGGGAGCACTGTTCATCTATTTATAGGCACAGAACGCAACCCATGTAAAATTACACTCATGCCCTTTACATTTGCTAATGGCTCTATGGTAACCCATCGAGGTCTGAATAGCCTTTTCCTTTTTAAGTCGGTTTCCTTTTCTGCTATCATGCCGAAGCTCTCCTGCACATAGCTTCGGCTCTGCGCCAACCTTCATATTCTTTGTGCTTCTTCACACTATGGTTCTGATCCGAGCCCGAAGGTACCTGTTCATGTATTATACTCTAGAAACATTGTTAAATCATGTTTTTGAGGACCTTCGGAAGCCGAAGGCCCCCCAACAGTAGCCCCTCGCAATATTAATTTGTTAGAATAATAAATTCAAATTGCGATATGGACGAAGGCCCTAAGCCGAAGGTCCAAAAAAACACCTTCCCTTTGCTAGAATAGCAACAGTCAATGACAAGCGGGGCCCTCCACCCTGCAACGCACTAGGCGTATAAATAAGAGCACACCACGAGCTCATTTGGTACATTTTTTTCCATCTGCTCTGTTTGCTCAATTTTTAGCTCTTGCTTGCCAACTCTTGCTTGGTTTTTTAGATTTTCTAAGCTTCGGCTTTAAGAGCACATTTTCACCATTTCCGAAGAGAAGATGTCTCAAGATAAGAAAGTTGTTGCTGAAACGAAGCTGAGCGAGGAGGAGAAGCTTCTTAAGGGAAAAACCACTTGATTCATCGAATCAATTGCAAAGACCAACACAGAAAAGATTACAAAAGAAATTCTAGAAGGCTTATCTAAAGATACCGATGACAGCGATAGTTATGCTGTGGAAAGTGGGGGCAAAGACTCCGAAGATCGGCCGTGGCGACCAAGTCACACAATCTTCGGAAAATCGACTATCAGGCAAAGTCATCTTGATAATATGAGAGGAAGATATTTTCGAGACATATCCATCGTGAGGGCTGACAACGGAGACAGGACTGCTCCTGCTGCTGAAGAGAATGAAGTCGTAATCTATCAAAGCTTCTTCAAGGCTGGGCTTCGATTCCCCCTAAGCAGTTTTATGGTTGAAGTTTTAAAGATATACCAGATTTTTCTTCACCAGATTACTCCCGAAGCCATCATAAGAATGGGAATCTTCGTATGGGCTGTGAGGAGTCAAGGTTTAGAGCCAAGTGCAAAATGTTTCTACAGCATGCATGAACTTTCGTATGAGACGAAGGCCTGGGGTAAGGAACAGTATCATAACAATTTTGGTTGCTATAGCTTCGTTGCTCGCTCAGGCTCAAGTTTCCCAGTGCCAACATTTCAGAAAAAATGGCCCGGAGACTGGATGAAAGAATGGTTCTATGTGAAGAATGATTTAAAAGCGAGAGAAGATATTAAAGAAATCATTATGCGCCTCATCTGGTCCCGCTTTGGCCTTTGGAAACCGAAGGTAGAAATTGATGAAGCAGCCGAAGGATGCCGAAGGGCCTTTGGCATAGTTTGTTCTTTCATCGGGACACGGGACTTAGTCCAAGAGCACGTGGCCTACAGGATATGGCCATTGATAGTCAACTGGGAGATGCCAAAAGAGACCATCAGCAATCCCAATGAAGGTGGGTTGGTTCGACTGAAATATACCTTCAGGTTTGGAGACCAATTTATCGAACCAGACGATGACTAGCTGACGTGCATCGAAGCTACAAGTGATGATCTGCTTGGGCCGTACTCCAAAGCGGAGGATAATGCGTTATCTGCGGCCTTCGGGAGCCAAAAGAAGAAGAGGCTAAATAGAGTTTTTGATGCCATCAGATTTATGTATCCTGACTACCGCTACCCGCCAAAGGGACAAAAGAGAAAGAGTGTAACTTCCGGGAAAGATGCTGCTTCAGCTGCTCCAAGTGAGCCCGCGCCGAAGAGGAAGAAAGTGAAGGTTCTTACTCACCGACCGCGCTACATTGAACCGGCCACAGTGCCCGAATTTGGCGGTGAGACCTCTTCGGCTGCTGAAGCTAAAGAACCTGCGCTTACACAGAAGATTGAAGAGCTGGCTGCAATGCCGAAGGCATCTTCAGCCAAAATAGCTGAGCCGAAGGCCGATAATATTAAAGAGATAGGGGTCGAAGGAACAAATATATTAGAAGTTAAAAGCCCTTCGGCAGAAGTGACAGTGCCGAAGGCACAAAAAGGTCTTACAGCGACCCCTAAGAGGAAAAGGATAGTCAACGTACTAGATGCGCTGGAGACGATAAAGACTTCAAGTTCTACTCCAAAGAAAATTGCCGAATCTTCAAAAGCGCAGACTGAGACAAAACTAACCGATGCCGAAGCTGCAATGAGCTAGGCCGAGACCGAAGTTGGGCCTTCAGAGCCCGTCAAGGAGAAATCCTTGGAAACTGGAGAAGAAGAAACAGAAAAAGAAGCTGCAGAACAAATTCTGCCTGAAAAAACTGCCACTCCTACTCCCAAAGCATCTTCCGAAGTTCGTGATTATATTGTACAACACACTTCGGGAAAAAGGTTGTCTGAAGAAGAAAAACGAGAAGCTCAATACTATGCCCAGAAACTGAAATATTCAAAGGGGGCATTGGTATTCAACGGCAGCGGAGAAGAAGATTTCTTATATTGTCTCCCCAACAATAAGGAGATTCCTGTCTGCCGGGAGATGAGCAGAAGCTTCGGATTCCCAACACTGGAAGTCGGGCTTTCGGCACTATCGAAAGATGAATTGGCGGATAGCTTAGCATATAATAGTTTAAAGGTGTGAATAAAATTTTTTGTACTTAAAAACGAAAATTTTTGTTTATTTGCTTATGCTTAATACCACACTTCTTTTGCAGGGCCTGATTCTTAGCAATGCCCTCAGTGCGCAGAAAAATGCCAAAGACGAGGGATGCACTATAGCTCTGAACAACCTTCGTTCCGAAGTAATTGAACTAAGGAACGAAGGTCTTGAAAAGATAAAATATTAAATTCATTAGTGAGCAAAATAAAAGAAGACAAAGCTACTTCCAAAGCCCAAGCTGAAGCCCAGAAATGCGAAATTGAGGACCTTCGGAAACAGCTGACTGAAGCAAAATTAAAATGCGCTGTTGCCGAAGCTGAACGAGATGCCAGTGATTACTGGAAAAATTACTGGGAAAAAACAGTTGCAGAACTTTGGGCATCAAAAGAAAAATGCTTTGAAAAATCTATAGAATGTGTAAAAAAGATAAAAACAAGCTTTGCCAATGTTGGCGCGTATTCAAGTGAAGACAACTTCGTACGGGGCAATCCCGAGGGGCCAATTGAGTGGATCAGCAATGAGGCCGAAGCCTTTGAGGAGATTTTAAATGACCGTGGGGACATCTGTGCCTTCTCAGGTGCGAGGGGAATTGCGGCTATTTTGGAGAAGTCAGGTTGCGATCATGTGAAAGCTTTGGCCCAAACCGAAGCTACTTTATCTATTGATGATACGAAGGACCCCTCGGCCGAAGCAAGCTTAGTTGGTGGAAAATACTTTACTGACATCTGGGAAAATGGCGGCCGAGGGATGGCCCACGAGATAATAAAGAAGAGCGAAAAAGATACTCACGGTGCTAGGGAAGCAGCAAAGGCAGCTGAAAAAGCTGCGGAACTCGAAAGGCGGATAGGTATTGCTTAATAGCTTTTAACTTTATTTTTTATTTTTGTGACTTCAAACTTATTTACGTTTTCTACCGCAGCCGAACTATCTCCTCCCCCAGAGCCCTCCGGGTCATTGGCCGACCCAGAAGCAAAGGCATCAGCAGAAATTGTTAGGATGGCTGAAGCTATTGTAGACGAAGCCGTTACCCAACTGCTGATCGAAACTGCAGATGAAGTTTTGAAGGAAGAATAATAGATATTGTAAAAACATTTCTAGAATATTAATGTAACATTTGCTGGACTATGCTTGTAACATTTGGTGCTCATGAGTTTTTAATGTAATATATAAATGGCTTTGTAATTCATTTCTTTGCGATGCATGAAACTTTTATTGTACATTCCGTTTTTTAGCCTTCGGCGAAAAAACATCTTCCCTTCTTTTCATGCTTCGTAAAGAAGAGTTTTTATGCTTCGTGAGAAATCCTTCAATCGTTGCAGAAACATTAATGCTTCGTCAGTAATAGACTTTCTTCCTTGATATCAGAATGCTTTATAAAAATGCTCCAAGAGTTGCCATAATACTGATACTTCGTCAATAAAAGACTTTCTCCTCCACTTTAGAGCTGATAAAACCGTATCTCTTCAAAACTTATTTTGTGCCTTAGCACAATTTCACTTTTTCGAAGCATTCTCCGAAGGTCAACATCATATCCCCTTCTTGTGCCATTGATGCAATATGATGTATGATGTTATGTTATGCAAAATGATGTGATGATGTTATGCTATGCGAAAATGATACTTTGTGCCGAAGACACACACTCACATCCCCATATTGGAATACACAATCTCTTTGTCGTTTATTTTTCGGCTTCACCGCTTAATTTTCGGTGTATCAGCGCTGACTTTTTGCTGTAAGTTCTGCATTCCCTTAGGAACGTCTTTTGAACTTCTTCGCCTTCTATTTCAGCGGTATTCGCGTTGACTTTTCGCGCTTCGCCTTATATTTCGGCGGAATCAGCGTTGACTTTTCGCTGTAAGCTCTGCATTCCCTTTGGAACGACTTTTGAGCAGAAAACTTACATTGCGCTCCTTTAGGAACGACTTTTTGTAGCTTCGGTAAACTTACGCTGCGTTCCGTAGAACAACTTTTTGTAGCTTCGGAAATTCTTGTGATGTACTTTTTTAGCCGCGCGTTCTCTTAGGAACGATTTTTTGTGCTTCGGTGATTTTTTAGACTTCGTAAATCTGTGGAGAAAACATATTTTCACTATGGCAAAAACGAAGCTATTACAAGGAATTGAAAACGACGAGAAAACTAAGTTTTCAACAATTGTTCCTTAGTAAGAAAGAAAATAACAATAACTGTAAAAACTGTTTTAGGTGTAGGATATCTCTTTAGTAGATATGCTTCGATTCTGGCACAGTACTGTTGACTGTGCGAGCTTCGGACTCCTCCCTGAAGTCTCTTTGCTGATGGGTCTGTTGACTCCCTTCTGGTTGTTGACCGCGTGAATATGCAGGTTGTGGTGGTGGCGGAGGTGGGAGTTGTGGCCAGGATGCCTGTGGCTGACTAGCCGAAGCAACAGACGCTGCAGGATGATTACCTACATACTCTGGTATGTAGGGTGAATGATACGAAGCAGTATGCATGACCTGCTTCGGCTGGTTCTGCTGAGCTGCAGCTTCTGCTATTTCCTTCTGTTTCTGAATGGTGACATGGCACATCCTTGTAGTATGGCCCTTGTCCTCACCGCAGAATAAGCAATAAATTTTTCTGGGCTGATCCCCAAATCTTCCTCCGAAGCCCCTGGCGCCTCTGCCCCTTGGAGCTGGCGGCCGAAGATGGCTTTGTTGGTGCCCCGAAGCTTGCAGGGAATATTGTGGCCTCTGTTGCTGACTTCCTCTGTCGTCATTCTGGGTAGAGTGGATTGATCTGACATGCCTTGGGTGGATTCTCCCTCCGAAGCCCCTGGTCATCTCAGAGAACCTGTAGGCCTCCTCCCTTCTTTGACGAAAGTCATTATCAGCGCGGATGTATTCATCCATCTTTTGAAGCAGCTTCTCCAAAGTCTGTGGAGGCTTTCTAGCAAAATACTAGGCAGTAGGTCCTGGACGAAGCCCCTTGATCATGGCCTCAATGACAATTTCATTGGGCACTATAGGCGCTTGTGCTCTCAGACGCAAGAACCTTCGGACGTATGCCTGGAGATACTCCTCGTGATCTTGTGTGCATTGAAACAGAGCCTGAGCTGTGACTGGCTTCGTCTGAAACCCTTGGAAACTGGTGATCAACATGTCCTTCAGCTTCTGCCATGATGTGATTGTTCCTGGCCGAAGAGAGGAGTACCAGATTTGCGCAACATTCTTGACTGCCATGACGAAAGATTTCGTCATGACTGCGGTATTGCCTCCATATGAAGACATGGTTGCTTCATAGCTCATCAGAAACTGCTTCGGATCTGAGTGCCCGTCATACATGGGGAGCTAGGGTGGCTTGTAAGACGGGGGCCAAGGTGTAGCCTGCAGTTCTGTTGACAGAGGAGAAGCATCATCAAAAGCAAAATTTCCATGATGGAAATCCTCGTACCATTCATCCTTGTTGAAGAAGCCTTCTTGATGAAGCCCCCTATGTTGAGGCCTTCGCTCTTGCTCATCTTGAGCAAGATGGCGTACTTCTTCAGTAGCTTCGTCAATCTTCCTTTGTACTTGTTGATGAAGCATCTCCATATTCCTGATTTCTTGGTCCAACTCGTCCTCCTGGGGTGTTGGACTAGTGGCCTTCCTCTTCTGGCTTCGGGCCTCTCGAAGAGAAAAGGTCTCCTGGTTCGGGTCCAGCGGCTGCAGAGCGGCAGCCTCTATCGCTGAAGCTTTCTTCGGTGGTATGACGAAGGTCAATGCTTGCCGAAGGTGGTCGAAAAGAGTTCACCGGAGGTGGGCGCCAATGTTGGGGACTTGTTCTCAAATGCTTCGAGTTAAGAACAAGGCAACACAGAAAATGTTAAATGTTAAAGTCTTTCGTCCTTCGAAGCATTATTTCCCTTGGAATATAATAATTTTCGGGCGAAGGTTATGAAGGACATACCTTCATCAGCATAACATATAATAATGAAGAAGGAATCATATGAGATATAAAAGATAACATAAACAATCATGTATTATTATCAGCTCATTTCTATTTTATTATTATGGAAAAATAGAAATGATATCAAATTACAAATGTACCTTCGGCTTGAGAGAAGGTGAAAGTACAAGCGTGACGCAAAAGCGAATGCCAAGTCAGCGTGAACAGTACGGGAGCATTGTTCATCTATTTATAGGCACGGAACGCAGCCCATGTAAAATTACACTCATGCCCTTTACATTTGCTAATGGCTCTATGGTAACCCATCGAGGTCTGAATAGCATTTTCCTTTTTAAGTCGGTTTCCTTTTCTGCTATCATGCCGAAGCTCTCCTGCACATAGCTTCGGCTCTGCGCCAACCTTCGTGTTCTTTGTGCTTCTTCACACTGTGGTTTTGATCCGAGCCCGAAGGTACCTGTTCATGTATTATACTCCAGAAACATTGTTAAATCATGTTTTTAAGGACCTTCGGAAGCCGAAGGCCCCCAACAATTTGAATCATCTAGATCATTGCTAAGGCATCAAGTTAGTAACATGCAACCTTTATATATTAATCTTTTATGGTTCTTAGTTAATCACGAAATTAGGGTTTGATTGGTTTTCGTCATTCTCTGTCACAACTCTCAGTCACAACGGTCTTGTTTCGTTAATATGCCTAGATCCGAAAGTCCGATCGATGTCATTCAGTTAGGTTAGTTGTATAATTTTGCCTAATTTAATTTGTTAAAACGTTAAGTCGATCTAAGTTATAGATTTTGATCAGTATCGTTTTTACCGATGAATTAAATTGGTTCTAAGATTAGGAGGAGGTGATACGATTATTTTTAAATTTCCACAATTATTCGCCTTTTATTGTCTATCATTGTGCTTTACCATCTTAGAAATTTCAGTCCCACTTATTTGGTCTTTTGCCACGGTTGGTGGTCAAACAAAACTGTCGTTTTACATCCTTGACCGCTACAGCTCCGTACTCTTTCAGTCACCTTCTGCCCCTTGCACAAAGGACGGCAGGAAGAATAATCCTAAACCACAAATCAGTACCACACTGCTGTTTTGAAGTGTTTGATCGTCACAGCATTTTTCTACTCAAGAATGGCGACATCAGCATTCTTTCAAACGAAGACCGGCCTCGCCATAAGTGTGTGAGAAGAGATAGTGGCACTGGACACAGCAAGTAGTGTCGAACGAGAGCCACATCCCGCTCTCCACCCGGGCGCGCGTGTCCTCCGTTTCGCCATGTCCAACTCCAAGCAGCACGACGCCGCAGCCGACGGCGGCATCCCAGCCCCCGAGGCGCCGGCAAAGCGCCCACCGCTTAACAAGTACGCCGTCGCCTGCGCCGTCCTCGCTTCCATGAACTCCATCCTCCTCGGCTACGGTACGCGCACGCATGATGTGATGCATACAATTCCATGCACCCGTTGGCCGTTGCCATATCCAGCACGTACGTGCGCCTCATGCTATTTGTATGCAGATGTGTCGGTGATGAGCGGAGCGCAGCTATTCATGAAGCAGGACCTCAAGATCACGGACACGCAGATCGAGATCCTCGCCGGCATCATCAATATCTACTCGCTCGTCGGCTCGCTCGCGGCGGGCCGGACGTCCGACTGGCTCGGCCGGCGGTACACCATGGTGCTCGCGGCGGCCATCTTCTTCGCGGGCGCGCTCATCATGGGCCTCGCCCCGAGTTACACGATCCTCATGCTTGGCCGCTTCGTGGCGGGCGTCGGCGTCGGATACGCGCTCATGATCGCACCCGTGTACACGGCCGAGGTCTCGCCCACGTCGGCGCGCGGCCTGCTCACGTCCTTCCCGGAGGTGTTCATCAACACGGGGGTGCTCCTCGGGTATGTCTCCAACTACGCCTTCCACGGCCTCCCCGTGCACCTAAGCTGGCGCGTCATGTTCCTCGTCGGCGCCGTCCCGCCTATCTTCCTCGCACTGGGGGTCCTCGCCATGCCGGAGTCGCCGCGGTGGCTCGTCATGCAGGGGCGCATCGGCGACGCGCGCCGCGTGCTGGCCAAGACCTCCAACTCCCCCGCCGAGGCCGAGGAGCGGCTCGCCGACATCAAGAATGCCATCGGCATCCCAGACGGCGTCGGCGACAACGACGACGACGTGGTGGTGGTCGCCCGCAGGAACAAGGGCAGCCATGGCGAAGGGGTGTGGAGGGACCTCCTCATCCGCCCGACGCCGCCCGTCCGCCGCATACTCATCGCCTGCCTCGGCCTCCAGTTCTTCCAGCAGGCCTCCGGCATCGACTCCGTGGTGCTGTACAGCCCGCGGGTGTTCGAGAAGGCTGGGCTTAGGTCGAACAACAACTCTTTGGGCGCCACCATGGCGGTGGGCGCGACCAAGACGCTGTTCATCCTGGTGGCCACGTTCTTCCTCGACCGCGTCGGGCGGAGACCGCTGCTGCTCACAAGCGCGGGCGGGATGGTGGTGTCGCTGGTGACGCTGGCCTCGGCGTTGCGCGCCATCGACCGGCTCCCAGAGGGCCAGGCGACGCCGCTGGCGGGCGTGAGCATCGCGGCGGTTCTCACGTTCGTGGCGTCCTTCTCCATCGGCATGGGCCCGATCGCGTGGGTGTACAGCTCGGAGATATTCCCACTGCGGCTCCGCGCGCAGGGCTGCGCACTCGGCACGGCGATGAACCGGGTCATGAGCGGCACCATCACCATGTCCTTCATCTCGCTCTACAAGGCCATCACCTTCGCCGGGAGCTTCTACTTGTATGCAGGCATTGCTGCTGCCGGGTGGCTGTTCATGTTCTTCTTCCTGCCGGAGACGAGGGGCAGGAACCTAGAGGACACCGAGAAGCTCTTCGGCGGTGGCGACCACGACGAGGACAAGGAAGATGGACACGATGCGCAGAAGTCCACTGAGTTGAGTAGTAGCCAACAGTGACCTGATCTGTATCTGATAGTATGTACGCTAGTAAAAAACACAGACTGTTTTTTTTTACTTAGATTACTGCACCTTTAAAGCACGAGTTTCTTTGTGTGTTGCCCCGCGCCCGTCCGTCTAGCGCGCGCAGCGACAGCGAATTCCCCCGGCCCGGCTCGGTTTGAGACGATCAGCTATTCAGCACTACGGCACACATCCTTTTGTGTTCAGTGACATATTGTAAATATATACTAATATTGAAAATTAAAGAAATATAAACGTGATTAAATAAATATCTCATTTAAAAAAGTCTACCTATATAATATATAGGAACTGTAGCAATGTACAGACAACTAACTAGTAAAGTTATTATAAATGTCTCACTATTAACGACGAAGAGTATCAGTAGTAACTCATGCCACTAAACTGTTGGGTTTAGGGTGGGTGTACAAATAAAAAGGGGACCCTGTACAGATTGCCTTGCGAAACCACCACCACTCGTACAGAGGACTTACAGTCTTGCGCGTGTCGTTCGCTTAACTGTGCTACAGATGAGTTTAGATGCCTTTGAACAAAATGTACTACGAATAAGACCCGATCAGCAGTTTCCACCTACTACTTGCTAGCATAGTATGCTGTATGCTGCTCTTGCCTTGAGCAGTTTTCTGTTACTACTAGTACTTGCTGGCATAGTATCCCGCCGGTTTAGGCCTTTTCCCTTATTCCTATGTTTAGGCCTTGTTTCCTTAAATCTATGTTCGGTAATGCCTATGCCTCGTGGATTGAAAAAGATTGAAAAAAATTATAAAGAATCTTGACTTGATCGGTTGAAAAGAATTAGAAAAAATTATAAAGAATTTTGACTTGCTATGGATTGAAACTCAGCAAATCCACTCCAATACATATGGATTCTGATGAAACCCCCTTACTGAATCATTCGAGCGCTCTTGAAACAGTAGTGCTACAAGGTATCCAGTGAGCGTTACTTAAACAAGCATCCTCCCCCCAAAATCACAAGATACACATTTGCAGCTGCAAACTATACAAAATGTTGATTCTAGATTCCGGGGCATGTAAGCAGTTCTGCCATGCACCATCGACCGACAGCATGAGATATTTATTCACACCGGAATAGTTATTCCCTTGCTTGACATGCTGTCAAGGATGTCGTTCAGGGCTTGGCACAGTCCAGCAATCTGCAAGTATCAAGCAAGTACAACCGATCAGGACGATTAATTAATTTTCTTGAAAATAATAATTGGCATAGGTGTCAGATCGCAGGAAGTTGAGACAAACATGAGGCTTCTGTGCTACAAGTGAGTGCGGATTTGTCTACGCGCATTGCCTTTCCAATTTCCATGACATGAAACGCTTTATGGTACTAACCTGCTGATCCCATTGCTGCAGCTCTTCCGTGTCATCATCAAAATGTATCACAGCCTCAACCTAGGAACCAACAGAAAATATTCGGGTGGACATGGTTCCAGTCACTATCAACTTACAAGGGCAAATCTACCGCAGAAATTTTTATGCTTTAACATCATATAGGTTATTTCAAGAAAATAACTTGTTTAAGCACCTGATCAATTGAGCCCCGCATTCTATCCTCATAAATCATCCGAGATGCTATCTTCTCAGCCTGTCAAATATCCAAATATAGGGAACTACAATCAAGTTTAGAAAATCGCAAAACTTAATGAAACCAGAATTCTATCTGTAGTCAGGTCTCATCTACAACACAGCTTTTAGGTGCTGTAAATATAATGTTTAAATAAAATATGAGCACAAATAATTAACGTAAGCAAGCAAACATGTAATTATATGTCATCAGATACCAAAAAAACATAATTACATAAGTATAAGCTAGGAAAAACAAAACTTTCCAGCTCATGGGAAACAAAACTATATGGTGCGGAATTACTAGGTCTTCACAGTAGTTTTCCTTGGATATCAAAACAAAGTTAACCACACCACGCAAGGGTTGAGAAGATGTAAAGATAATGTCATAAGAGGTTTACCTTCCTTGGATCAATCCCCAGTAATGTCCCAAGCTCATCAAAGCTGTAGAAATAAGATGGTTGATTAGCATGATTAGATCGTAATGAATTTAGTAAACATGGGCAAGTCAGTTCACCTGATATTTGTGTAAAGTTTACTGGCACTAAGGAGATTATGCTCGATCATTGCTCGGTCAAGCACAGTCGACTTATCTGGTAATAAAGCTTTCTGTAGATTGATACAAAAAGAATTGTCAAGACATAAAAAAAACATTGTTTTAAAATCGAGCTTATAGAGATCAATTAACTTGATGCGGCCTCAGCTCCTCTGCAAATGCATCAATTTCTGGTTTCCTCAAAATTCTTTCAAGGTAAACCTGAAAATTTTGGGCAACACAAAATAACAGGCATCATTATCAGTAAAGAAAAATTACATTCCAGGATATGATGCCTGATGATTCATTAATACCAATAACACAAACCTTCTGCAGTATTGGGTATATTTTCAACTTCGAGCATCTTTCATCCTGAAAGGGGCATAATGCAATAAGAGGCAAAATAAATGCATGTGTAAACAAAGAAAAAGAGACAAGCACGGTAGATAAGGTGTGGACTCGCAGCCTCGAAGTTGACACTAATTATCTAGGTTACAAGACCTTAAAAATGTATATATACACACTGGTTGGCACTGGACAAGATCTGAAACCACCCAGCTCAAGCCAGAAACTATAATTTCTGTCAACCCATATTTACCAGAAAAGCCATAAACATCCAGATTAATTGGTATTTGTTGCACCACCTTGACAGAAAACAAGTGAGAGATGAGTATTACAGTCTCAACTATAAACTATGATAAGCTAAACATGAAACATGTTTTTATATAGATGACATGAACAAATCCAAGGCATTTAACACGTAATGCATCTAGATAGTTGTATTCCGATGCTCACAATTGCAAAACACAGCTGAGAATGGATACTACCAGCACGTAATCCAAGGACATTGAGATAAAACTACAAAAATCTTACCTTGTACAGAGTAGCAACACAGCTGAGAATGGGTACTACCAGCACGTAATCCAAGGACATTGAGATAAAACTACAAAATCTTACCTTGTACAGAGTAGCAAGAACACGGGAACGTTGTGGACCAGCACCAGCCAATATTGTGCATGTCACAGCAGCACTAAGAGCTTGTTCTAGTGCATTTTCATCAATCTCTCTGGCATCATATGCAATTGAGTTCCATCAGAATAATCATTGCAGCTTAGAAAAAACGGGAAAACCACATATGTCTCATGTTAACTGGCAAAATTAAACACGAACAACCAATGTATAAAACACAAAAATGTTACTGATATATGAAACAATAAATACAAAAACCAAATGAAATAATAAGAAATAAAAAATGACAATAAAGGCATGGTAATAGAGACCAGGTACCAGCAAGGCAAAAGGACAACCATGCAGAATAACCTTTGAAAGCTGTGAAATAAATCAAACAGCCAATGCACAAAACAGAAAAATATTTCCTATGTATGAAATAGTAAAAACTTAAATGAGTATAATAAGAAATACGAATCAAGTACACAGTAATAATAGAAACTAGGCACTAGCAAGACAATGGATAACCATGGAGAACTTTTTTAAGCTGAGATGAAAAGAACATAAAACCCTTACTCGTCTCCAATCTTGCGTTGTTCAATTTGAGAAATGTCATAATATCGAAGTGCAGCTTCCAGAAATCTTCTTTTCAGATCCAAAATCCTTGCATAACAGACCTTGAAAAGAAAAAATATAATGCAGAATCAAGCCTTTTCCTAAAATAAAATAAAAACATGTTCCTCTGTACCCAAAATAACAAACCTTGTACTGTAAGTTTAGAACCTCCTGATGGCTGTTGGTGACCAAAAATGAAGCCTTGTTTATAAAAGCCTCAGCATTCACCGCATCATCATCCTAAAAATGAAGTAAATGAGTTCAGCAAACAGTTGCATTGGTGACAGATCTGAAAACGAGCACTAACCTCTAAATAGAGTCGTGCAATTTGAACACACTTGGATAATTTGTTGGTGTCATCAAGCATCCTAATTGAAAAGGAATAGGTCAGAACTTTCATGTCAATATGTAAAACACCATTCATATTACATGAAAAGAATCAAGACAAGTTAGTTTCTACCTGATTCCTGAATCCAAGTCAATCCCACTAAGCATTTGTGCTGCTTTTGACCATTGTTGTTCAGACTCATATAGCTCTGCAAGCTTCTCTCTAATCACTACCACCTGTGGATAAACATCAAACAATTTAGATGTAATGATTGTTATAACACTATAACAGTTCTTTACAAATTACTAACTAAGGTCAGATATAGCATGCACCACAAAAATTATTCCAGATTCACACTCATATTAAAAAACATTACAAGTGTAGACAGCGGAAAATAATAATAGCATTCTGAATAAATTTTATTATGTGCATGTGAATAGAATCTGGAATAACTTAACCTTTTCCCCACTGATTCAGATCTGATATTTAAAAGTTCAAATCTTAGTTTCTTAACGTCCATCATTGTTATCACAGTATGTCTGGACATTTCAAGCAAATAGCACACCACCAAAAAAGCCTTCAGTGCAATATATAGAATATGAACAGAATGAATTGTCAATGGTGTAACTACCATCTTTCCATTCTTTACTTTTATCAAGACTATCAAATAGCCTTTATGGTTAAGCAGGAAAAATAATTGCAACAAATGATCCAAAGGAATGGGTACAGCACCCTGACTGCTCCTTATAACATGTGCTTTAGCAGCATGACACAGTTAAGACCATAGCATAACGTATAAATTACAACTCAAACAAGAAGACAATTTAACAATAACGTAACAAGACAATTTAACAGTAACACCATACAGGCAATCTATCCATGCATAGATTTATATACTGGATGCAGATGAGCATGTACCTTGTGACAGCATGAATCTTCCAGTATGGTGTTACCATACATCAATAAAATACATTATACATTATTACAAAGAAACGTGACATGAGATGATGAGAACAAATGCTCCAATAAAAATGAAAACAGGACCACACGAGATAGAAATAACACCCCAACTTTCCCAATCAATTACGACGCCAAAATTTACTATAAGTTTACTATCTATATTCCTAGAAATTAACAGCTTACTAGATAAATCAATATATAGAGATTCACAGAGAATACACCCAGTAGAACCATGGGGCGTTAACAACAGTGATGACCTCTCCATCAATAACTATCATCAACCAAACAATACAAATCATCAAGCAGATGATAGATTTTAGAGCACCACCAGGACCTGTCACCGCCCGAGGCCGCAACAACACTCGCCTCTCCGATGTGAGCCAGCAACGAGCAGATCTCAGGTGAGTTTGAACCGAGTGTGGACATCCCAGGTGAGTTCCAGCCTTCCAGGGAAGTATTTGGGTGGTTTGATTTCTGTTATTCTGTCATAGTCCTTCTCCCAGTACAAAGTAGCGTATTAATACTAGTTACAATGGCTTACGGCCCACTAATGAGACCCATATTCTCCCTACTTCCCCATCACAACTCTTAATACGGATTACAAACTCACGCAGTACTAACATCTTTTCCCCGGCCAGGATTTAATTGCCCCCAATCAATCACATTTGGAAATCTTCTCTTCAGCACTTCAAGACAAAATCCTCCCAAGTCAAAGCATCATCAGGGAGATTTGACCATGCCACCTTCACCTGGACAACTGAATGGCTTCCCTTTCTCACCAACCTGTGTTCCACAATCTTGACTGGATACACTTCCACACTGGATAAATCCACAGTCTGAGAAAGATCCGAGAACACTGGTTGATAGGAAGGAGTATAGGGATTCAATTGTGAGACATGAAACACAGGATGAATCTGTGCTGCAGCAGGCAACTCCAGTTTATAAGCCACTGATCCAACCTTCTGAAGCACCTTGAAAGGTCCAAAGAACTTTAAAGCCAGCTTAGGGCAGGGTCTGCTCACCACAGAATTCTGTACATATGGTTGAAGCTTAAGTAAAACCATATCCCCCACTTGAAACTCTCTTTCAGACCTCTTATCAGCCTGCAGCTTCATTCGATTTTGAGCAACTGCCAATCTCTCTTTCAGAAATTCAGAATAGTTCTGTCTTTCCTGCACCCAATCAATCACAGAAGACTCCGCCTCCTCAGAAACCATAGGGGCAGCAGCAAATACTAGATCATACTACCCATATAAAGCCTTGAAGGGAGAGCATCCCAGAGCTGAATGGTACGAAGAGTTGTACCAAAACTCAGCTAATGGTAACCATTTCTTCCAATGAGTAGGAATCTCATGTATAGCACACCTCAAATACATTTCAAGGCACTGGCTCACCCTTTCAGACTGCCCATCAGACTGGGGATGATAAGCTGTAGTTAATGCCAGTTTAGTGCCTAGAGCCTGAAACAAAGCCTTCCAAAAATTGCTGGTGAACACCTTAACTATGTCGTCAGTAACCAGAGACCTGGGAGTACCATGTAGCTTAACTATGTTGTCTAAGAAGACATGGGCCACTTTAGGGGCAGAAAAAGGATGCTTCAAAGGAAAAAATGGGCATACTTTGAGAATCTATCCACCACCACAAGAATGGAATTATATCCTTCAGATTTTGGCAGCCCCTCAATGAAGTCCATAGTCAAATCCTGCCAGGCTCCCTGGGGTATAGGTAGTGGCTGCAACAGACCAGGATAATGAACCCTTTCCACTTTAGCTTGCCGACATGTATTGCACTGCTTGATAAAACTGGCCACATCAGCCTTAAGTCCTTTCCACCAGAATAGTCTCTTTATGATATGTGGCTTCACTTCCAGAATGCCCACCAACCACACTATCATGCATAGCAGAAATGATTCTGGTTCTTAGTGTTGTGTTGTTTGCAATCCAGATCTGAGAACCTCTCCTTATGACACCTTGATCAAGAGAAAAACCTGCTCATCTGGGCTGTCAGCAATTGTGACATTAACTGCTGAGCCTCTTCATCAGTGATGTAAGAATTTATCACCTCTTGAATCCACAAAGGTTTAACTTCAGATATAGCATGCAGTGACATACAATGCCCCACTCTAGAAAGAGCATCTGCAGCTGAGTTCTCCTTGCCCTTCTTATATACTATCTTAAAAAGCAACCCCACCAATTTAGCCATGGCTTTTCATTGAAGATCAGAGTGCAAAACCTCATTCTCCAAGAAACTCAGGGCTTTGTGATCTGTCTTGATTACAAACTCAGCCCTTTGTAAATAAGAACGCCATCTCTCTACTGCCAGCATCAAGGCCAGGAACTCCTTATCATAAATGGACAAACTCTGATTCTTAGCGCTCAAAGCTTTGCTCAAATAGGCAATAGGTCTATTCTTCTGCATCAAAACAGCCCCTATGACATCCTCACAAGCATCAGTCTCCGCCACAAAAACCTCATCAAATTTTGGAAGAGCCAGCCCTGGGGTGGAGTTCATAGCTTGTTTCAGAGTTTGGAAGGCAGTATCAGCTTGATCATTCCACTAAAAACTCTTGTGCTGTAGCAAATTGGTGAGGGGCCTTGCTATACTTCCATAGTATCTGACAAACCTCCTGTAGTATCCAGTTAACCCAAGAAAACCCCTAGTTCTGTAACAGAAGTAGGTGTTGGCCACTTATTCATAACTGTTGTTTTTAGAGGGGTCAGTTGTTACTCCTTGCTGTGATATAATATGACCCAAATAGGTGAGTTCGGACTTCCCCAAACACACACTTGCTTCTCTTCAAAAAGAATTGGTGCTCCCTTAGTTTGTCAAACACCATCCTAATATGAGATATGTGGTCAGACCAAGTAGGGTTATATATTAGGATGTCATCAATAAAAACCATAGCAAACTTCCTTAGAAATGGTGCTAGCACTGAATTCATAGCACACTGAAAAGTGGCTGGTGCGTTTGTGAGTCCAAAAGGCATTACTCTGAACTAGTATAACCCATGGTGTGTTTTGAAGGCTGTCTTGTACTCATCATCTCTTCCCATCCTTACTTGGTGATACCCAGCAGTCAAATCCAGACTAGAGAAATACTTAGTTCCTGCTAATTCCTCTAATATCTCCTCCACAAGTGGCATTGGAAATCTATTCTTCATTGTCAAATCATTTAGTTTCCTATAATCCACACAAAATCGCCAAGTGTCATCTTTCTTCTTGACAAGAAGCACTGGGGAGGCAAAAGGGCTCACACTGGGTACTGAGACCAGCTTCCAACATAGATACCACCTGCTTCCCTATCTCATCCTTGTGAAAAGGAGAATATCTGTAGGGCTTTACATTAACAGGCACTGACCCAGGAATAAGTGGAATATGATGGTCATGGGGTCTAGAGGGAGGTAGTTGTTATGGTACAGCAAATATGTCCTCATACTCATGCAATAGTTGTTGAACCTCTCTTGCCTTGTCACCTTCCTCCTTTCCCTGCATAGCTTCAAGCAACACAAAAGACCAGATATCATTACTACATATCCACTTGTTCACTTGTAACATGGAAACATCATGTACTGCAGTCTGTTTTTCCACACCATCTCCCCAAAGTCACTTTAACCCCTTCATCCACAATTTGTAACACCTTCCTCTCCCAATCATACTGCATGGGACTGTGTTTCCTAAGCCAGTCATACCCCAAGATTGCATCAAAAGCACTGAGAGGTAAGACCCTCATGTCAGTATGAAACACATGATCAGATGCCCACCACTCAACAACCTCACCAGTTTGTCACTGACAATACAATTTCCATCAGCCATCTTGACACTAGCAGAGGGACATACTGCCACTACTAACCCAGTTTTTGAACCATGTGTTCACTGATGAAATCTGAGGAGCTTCCAGAGTCTATCAGCATGACCATCACTTGTTTGCCCACAGTGGATATAATTCTCATACTGTTTCCACTAGCAGTACCAGTTAGAGCCTGCATAGACACCTGACAACAGATCTCCCTGTTCATCCTCCTCCAGTTGATGCAGGACTTCATCAGAGAGCACCATAGGAGCTTCTTCCTCTACACCACAGCATTGAGCTGGATTTGATTCCTCTTGGTGCACTTTGCTAGATGTCGAGGTTCAAATTTGTCCCCACCAGCATAACACAATCCATTTAACTTCCTGTACTCTCTGACTTGTCTCTCCTTTGCCAGATCACTTGCCTGGTAACCTCCTTTATTCTCCATCTTATTTGGAAATCCTTGGAACTTAGCAGTTGTTGTCTGCTTCTGTCCTTTGAACTTATTTCGATCCAACACCTCCGGTTGTATTTGAGCCAGCAGGATAGCCCTGTCCACTGTAGTGGGAACTTGCACTTGCACTACATTCTGTATTTCCAGTTTAAGCCCTCTCGCAAACTGAGTTACAAAGAAAATCTCATCAAACTTTGGGTTATGAACTACAACCCCATACCTCACCTTCTCAAATTCAGAGATGTAGGAATCCAGACTATCAGTCTGCCTTAAGGACATCAACCTCCTCAAAGCCCTTGGATAAGCATTTGCCCCAAATTTGCTAGTCACAGCTGCTACAAACCCCTGCCATCCCACCATTCCATGCTGCAATTTGTAGCACTCCCACCACTGAGCACCACTAAACTCCAAATGCATGGCAGCAGATGAAACCCAAATCGACTCAGGAATCTTATAAATGGTAAAGTAATCTATCACAGATCAAGACGAACCACAGGATCTCCACTAGAGAATTTTGGGTAGGACATCTTAGGAAGTGCCTGAGATGATCGTGAATCCTTCTGCCCTTCAGCTTGTACTCTTCGATCAGTACCACTCGCTTCCCCTTTCTCTTGTTTCCCTTTATGATTAGGGATCGCCCCATGCAAATTCAAATTCTCACCATCTCCCTCGAAACCAACTGTAAAATCGCCTAACTGCCTTTCTATCTCCAATCTCATCTGAGCCACAACCTTACCGGTTTCCTCCACCTTGTGGTACAGTTCGGTTCTCTCCATTGCCACATTCTCCGCCACCAATGCCGCCAGCTCCACTTGTGCCATCAGTTGATGGTGCGCTTTTTCCACCGCCACCAACCTGTTGGTGATCACATCAAAAGATGCAAACACCCGGCTCCAGTTTTCCTGATTGGTGCGATCCTTCCCCACCATCGCGTCAAGCAGGAAGCAGGTCTGCACCGAGGGTCGCGTTTGTGGAGCCATTGCGCCCTCCCCGCGAGATCGCTGGTGCAGTTCCGAAGCTTTGATACCACTTGTCACTGCCCGAGGCCGCGAGAGCGCTTGCCTCTCCGACTGAGCCAGCAACGAGCAGACCTCAGGTGAGTTCGAACCGAGCGTGGAAATCCCAGGTGAGTTCCAGGGAAGTTTTTGGGTGATTCGATTTCTGTTATTCTGTCATAATCCTTCTCCCTGTACAAAGTAGGGTATTTATGCTAGTTACAATGGCTTATGGCCACTAATGAGGCCCATATTCTCCCTAATTCCCCATCACAACTCTTAATACGGATTACAAACTCACGCAGTACTAATAGGACCTTAAATTTTGCTTTCTCTCCGATGGTCTCTAAACTAAGAAGTTACCATACAGAAACAACAGTTGCTAGCATTAAGGCAGTAAGCTTCAACTGTTGCATCATCACTTTCCAGGCAATGATTCAC
Organism: Zea luxurians; assembly: GCA_029449295.1. Lineage (NCBI taxonomy): Eukaryota > Viridiplantae > Streptophyta > Magnoliopsida > Poales > Poaceae > Zea > Zea luxurians. The sequence goes on from JAOPSE010000007.1 coordinate 113,305,767, forward strand.
AAATGACTAGTCCCATTAAGGCACACACGCCATACAAAGGGCTATCGAATGGGCAGAATAAAAAAACTGGCATTGTAAAGCAACAATGCAACCAATGGCAATACAACATTTAGACGCTAATATAGTGGTGTGTGGGAATTTAAAGTAGCATTCGCAATAGCAAACCAATGTAGCCAACCTGCTCCTCGAAGGAGACCACACGCGGCTGGATCTGCGTGAGCGCGTAGTGGGCAACCTCCTTCTGCGCGTCCGACTCCAGCTTCCCTAGGTCCTGCGCGAACGTCTGGAGCAATTGACGCGACACCACGAGCGGAACTTCGTCCGAAACCACTGCAATCGCATAGATGCCACCAATTAAACACAGAACAACAGCAAAATCCCCCCCAAAAAATAGTGCTAGGGTTCTAGAATAAAGCGCATTACTGTGGTCGAGGAAGCGCTTGGCCTGAGAGATGTCCGGTGGGGAAGACGAGAGGACGGAGGCGAGGATGTGGCGGTACTGCTCGATCTTCTGGCGCTGATCGGCTATCGCCGCCGCGCTCGCGAGAGAGCTGTCCATGGCTTCTACCGGCGTCGCTGGCACAGGTAACCTGAAGCAGGGGTGGAGCCGTGGAGACAAGGAGGGTGTGAAGGAGGGTGTGGCCGAAATTGGGAATTGGGGAGGACGAGCTAGGGTTTTGGCATTCAATCTGCGCCGCCGACGACGGAAGAATTCGTGAGAAATTTAGCGTTTGCAACAAAGGAAACGGTAAAAAGCACCAGTTTGGTTTCGGCCACCGTCCCTTAAAAAGGGTTTTATATTTCTTTCTGATTAAACTCGAGATCTAAACATCTCCGATTTTATAACTATACCTAAACATCTCCACTTTTAGACCAACTCCATTAATACTGGCTATCCCACTCCGCATCCGTATTATACATGCTCAGTGACGGACCGAGGATTTTTACATAGGGTGTGTTATAACAAAATTTTTATGTAAAATTCTATCTAATGTACATATAATTTCATATTAAATTTGGTAAACAATTTGATATATAGATATAGAGTTTGACACTTAATAAATAAGCATGAAAATTGCATACATTAAATATAAAGATTGCAATAATAATACTTATTTGGCATACGCTTCCTCAACGCAATAAAAGTTTCAATTATATCTTCTTCATTTACTTCGAAGAAAATATCTCTCTCGATGTATATAACAAGACAATCATCCAAAAGACTATCACACATCTTGTTTCTCAATTTAGTCTTCACCAAACTCATTGCAGAAAACGCCCTTTCAACACTTGTTGTCGCCACCGGCAAAAGCAATACCAATTTGAGAAGCAAATAAACCATATCAAACACCTTATTTCTCTTTGTTTCAACAAACTTAACTAAGAGGTCCACAAGATTAGTTATGTCTTTGAATCTATCATCTCCTCTTATGCCATCAATATAATTGTCAAGTTGCAAGTCAAGTTTTAACAAATCAGTACTTGACATGTCATTAGGATAGAAATCAGCTAGCTTTCGTACCTTGTGTGCATCAAAAGAAGCAAAAGAGTTGGAAGGATCCAAGGCTGACATACAAGAAAGCAGCTCCATATTAGCCTCACTAAACCGACTATTAAACTCTAGGCTAATTTGATCAATGACCTCAATATATACTTCTCTTCTGAAGTGGTCATCATTGGTTTGGTTATTAACAAATCGTGATGATCTTCCATAAGGCTTATAATTTCCATCCATAGTAGGAACTTGGATATCATGTTTGTTGTAAAATGAAGTGATTCTTTGAAGGAATTGATCCCAACCATCAAGCCTTAACTGTTGCATTCTTCTCTTTGCCACATTAACAAGTGAAATTACATTAATAATATCTTACTCCCTTTTTTGCAACACAAACTGATAAATCATTTGTATATCCAAGAATAACAAACATTAAGTGCGCCTCAAAAACAAAGTCATATAATTCAAATGCTCCAAGCATATAATGTATCCTTGTCCAATCACTTCTAATTGTAGTATCCTCTCCAAGAATCATGAGAACATCTCGGATTACAGGATACATATTAATTATGTTGCATATAGTTTTCTAATAAGAGCCCCATCGAGTCTCACCAGGCCTAGGAACCCCATCTCTTGGTTCAATCCTCTCCCAGTTTCAAGTTCACCACATTCAAGTGATTTCATGAGATTCTCAAGTCTGGCATCTCAAAGCATACCGTGACACTTACAAGAAACTCCAACGATATTCAATAAGAGAGTTACTTGATCAAAAAACCACACACGATCATTATTTCCCTTGGCAACAACAACAAGAACTAGTTGGAGTTGATGTGCAAAACAATGGATATAATAAGCAGAAGGTGACTCTTGCATGATCAATGTTTTCAATCCTTTAATATCACCTCTCATGTTGCTAGCCCCATCATAACCTTGTCCACGAATCTGTGTCAAAGTCAAGCCATGACTAACAAGTAAAACTTCAATTGCATCCTTAAGTGATAAAGAGCTAGTATCATCTACATGAACAACTCCAATGAAGTGCTCACATGGCCTTCCTAATGCATCAACATTACACAAGCAAAGAGCTAGTTGTTCTTTGTGTGATATCTCACTAGACTCATCCGCTAAAATTGCAAATGGCTCTTCCCCAAGCTCTTCAAAAATTTCCCTTATTTGCTTTACTTTTGAATAAGTAGCACATAAAGCAAAATGCAGCATCTTTCTTGACACTACATTCAATCCAAGGTAAATTTTGAAACTGTTGGGGCCTGCTTCTTCGCCAAAGGTCCTCTAAGCAGAAACACCTTCGAAAGATCGGCATATAAGCAAACACAGCGCGAAGGTACTGTGGGGGACAATATCCCCCGGGTCCACTAGAAGGCTAGAAGGCCTCGCGAAAAGCTTTGAGCCCATTATTTCGCAAGACCATTTCTTCATGGGCCAGAGGAGGAACTGCTGGCAGAATGGATCGACGCAAGATTGGATAGACTCGGGCCCAGACGGCTCATTGGATTCAAGCATTATCCGCAGCATTGATCTGATTCTCCCGCGTAGCACCCTCAGACATCGGAACTAAATGAAGATAAGTCGGCAGGATTATAGAAAGATAAGTTCAGTCGGTTCACTATTACTTAGGTGCACGTTGTTATCATGCCCGCATGCAGCGCCCCCACGGTCGAGTATATAAGGCCTAGGGGGCACCCCATCAAAAGACAGGTCATTCATTAGCCATTTACTTCATTCCCTAGCATCCACCACACTAGAGAATTCCCCTGTAACCCACCACATAAAAGATCCACACCAGGAAGTAGGGTATTACGCCTCTCCAAGCGGCCCGAACCTGTAGAAAATTGTCTGTCGTCTCTCGTGCGCCTAGCACGAACCATCGAGCTACAGTCGGCAACATCGTCCTACCCAAAAGCACCTCGACGGGTAACCCCGGGTGCGCGATCGGGTCCCAAACACCGACAGCTGGCGCGTCAGGTAGGGGGTGTGTCGCTGATCCAAGCTAGCTCAATGGCCATCATTTTCTAGCACAAGATTGCTCTCCGCCCTGGATCCGTGTTCTGCTTTGGAACCATCTCATCTGTGGCAGACAAAGAAGGAATTCTGCATTATATAGCGGATCCACCGGAGAAAAAGCCTTCCTCGAAAATCTCCGAAGAAGCCAAAATGAGGCAGCAAATAGCGCAATCTTTAGCGCCCCAGGCGAAAGCCATCTCCTACAAGCTAGGAGCAGAGAATTCCTTTACCCGAAGAACCCCATTGCCCACCTCATCCACGGAAGAGTGGACACGGATCATAAGGAAAAAGGAGGCAAAAGGAATAAAGGCCTGTCAAGCTGCTCTTCCGGCGCCTTCGTCCTCAAAGGAGGACAGAGAGGAGCTTGTCGCCACAGCAACTCCATTCTACCCTGACATCCTCTTCATCGGGGAAGAGTGGAATCATCTTCCATCTCCGACGACGAGCCAACCATGCCTGGGGAAGAACCTCCTCAACGAGAAGCTCGCCGACGGAGGAACCGACGCCGGAATGTTCGACGACATCATGAAGCTGGAGAACGAGACCCGGCGCAGCCTGTATCTCGAGATGAGATCTCGGAGGTGGGAGAAACTCCTGATGAACGAGTCTTCGGAGAAAGGAGGAACTCCCGCCGACGTGATCGACGGTAATCTCAAGAGCAAGCTGAACAGGATGCGAGGCTACGCCGAGAGAACCCTTTCTTCGCGCGAAACCTGAACCCTGAATTCGCCCGTGCCATGAACACACCGAGTGAGGTCGGGGGAGTATTGGCTCGAATAGTCGATGGTCTCCCCCGGACTCCAGACGCTGAAAGCTATCGACGGCTGCTCACTCGGGCGGCTAATCATCTTCTACCTCTTGCTCATCCTCGGAGCGATCTACGACACGCCATCAACAGTCGACGGGACGCGCGGAGCTCCATCAACGCTTCACGCGAGCAGCGACATGAGAATGAAATACGGCGCCAAAAGGAGTACGATCGGGATCATGGCATCCTTGCATGAAGTTAGGCCACTAGAGTTGAGTCGGCAATGGCTTCAACTGGTGGCACTACCCGGGGACGGTCGAGACAGCACATCGGCAACTCCCCTCCCCGGGACTGACACCACGGTCGTCGACAGGAAGACACGTGTGGAGTATCTGTGCTCACTCCGCGTCTCACGGCCATTCAATGGCCCCCAAACTTCAAGGTCTCCAACGTCGACAAATACAAGCCTAAGCAGGACCCGGGAGGCTGGTTGGCCGTCTATATCACCGCTGCCCGGGCCGCTGGGGCAACTGAAGATGTGATGACTGCATACTTGCCCATCGTCCTTGGGCAAGATGCACTGTAATGGCTACGACACCTACCCCGACACTACATCGACGATTGGAGCGACTTCAGTCAGTGTTTTATCGCCAACTTCCAATCCCTCTCCGACAAGCCGGCGCAACCATGGGACCTCAAATCCATTAGGCGCCGAGGGGATGAGACTCTTCAATCGTACCTCAAGAGGTTTCAGACCATGAGAAATTGCATTCCTGAGGTCGCTGAAGCAGCAGTGATCGAGGACTTCTTTCGGGGATCCAATGACTCGGCCTTCATCCGAGCCATACTACAAAAAGCACTGACCCCCTCCGAGCAATTGTTCAGGGAGGCAGACCTCTACATCACCGCCGACGAATAAGCTCAGGACTTCATCGGGAGAACGAAGCCTGCTCCATCTGCGCCACGGCGTGACACAAACCAGCAGACCGACAAGCGCTGGGAGAAGAGGCCTCGTGAAGAGGTCCACGCCGCCGGACCACCCGTCTCTCGCGCCTGAGGGGCACCCCGCGGAGGCGAACGAACATTGGACGACATCTTTGACGCCTAGTGCCCGTACCACAAAGATATGCGCCACACCCTCCAGAACTATAGAGACTTCAAGCACTCCGTCGGGAATGGCCGACCCTTCCAACCTCTACCACCTCCCCCACCACGAGGAGGACCCGGAGAACCTCGACAACCTCAGCAGCAGGAAGAGGGAGGAGGCGGAGCATTCCCACGCGTCGATGGAGAAGTCAATGTCATCTTCAGAGGACATGGGTCACAAGAGAGCAAAAGGCAGCAGAAGCTCAACGATCGACAGATACTGGTGGCAACCACCAGTGCTCCCACCCCCTATCGGTGGTCAGAACACCCGATTACCTTTACTCGGATGGATCAATGGCTCAACTTCGATCATCCGGGCAAGTACCCGCTCCTCGTCGATCCGGTGATCCGATAGAGTAGGGTAAAGAAGGTGTTGGTGGACGGGGGAAGCGGCATCAATGTCACCTTCCCCTGGACACTCCTAGGCTTAGGAATGGCACTCAAAGAGCTCCACGAGTCAGGCACTCCTTTCTTCGGCATTGTGCCAACCAAAGGAGAATACCCGCTTGGACACATCTACATGCCTGTCACCTTTGGAACTCCGGAAAACTACAAAACCGAGTTCTTGAGGTTCGAGGTAGCGAGCTTCGACTGCGGATACAATGCCATCATCGGCAGGCCAGGATTGGCAAAATTCATGGCCATTCCGCATTATCCATACATGATATTGAAGATGTCGGGACCACAAGGGATTATCACCGTGCGCGCTGACTTCCAAGGCGTCGCGGAATGTTTCCGAGTGGCCATTCAGGCGGCCCTCACCACCAAACCACCGACGACTTCCTCCGCGCAGGTGAACTCAAAGCCTAAGGAAGACCTCGCGATACCTGCGAATGAAGCTCAAGCTGTGACCTCTATGCGGCCGACTGAGGAGACGAAGAGAATCAACCTTAGGTTCATCGATGAACGCAAGACTGCAATCATCAGCTCCAGCCTGGACGACAAATAGGAAGCCGCGCTCGTCCAGTTCCTGCAAGATAACCGAGACGTATTCGTATGGCAGCCTGTGGATATGCCGGGAGTCCCGAGAGAACTGGCCGAGCACAAACTGAAGGTCTATCCCCAGGCAAGGCCGATCCGACAAAAACTGCGTCGTTTCACGCCAGACAAGAGAGAGGCTATTCGCGCTGAGCTAGCTCGCTTTCATTAGAGAAGTACTGCATCCTCAGTGGCTAGCAAATCCTGTTCTTGTACTCAAAAAGAATAAAGTGGATTGACGTATATGCGTCGACTATACAGATCTCAACAAACACTGTCCGAAGGATCCCTTTGGACTTCCTAGAATAGATCAGGTGGTAGATTCGACCGCCGGATGTTCTATGTTGTCCTTCCTGGACTGCTACTCTGGATACTATCAGATCAGCCTGGCAAAAGAAGATGAGGAAAAAACTGCATTCATTACCCTGTTTGGAGCTTTCTGCTATACCTCCATGTTGTTTGGCCTCAAGAACGCTAGAGCGACTTACCAGAGAGCTATTCAAACATGCTTAGTCGATCACTGGGGCAAGCGGGTAGAAGCTTATGTTGATGATGTGGTAATCAAAATAGAAAACTCCGAAAACTTCATTGAAGATTTGCAGTTGGTCTTCAACAGCCTGAGGCGATACCGGTGGAAGCTCAATCCAAAAAAATGTGTCTTTGGAGTACCAACAGGGAAGTTGCTCGGATTCATTGTCAGCCACTGAGGAATTGAAGCTAACCTGGAAAAAATCGAGGCTATCATGAGAATGGAAGCACCACGATCACAGAAAAAAGTGCAAAGGCTTGCTGGATGCATGGCAGCCTTGAGCAGGTTCATATCAAGACTAGGAAAAAAAGGCTTACCATTCTACAAATTACTCAAAAAGGTGGACAAGTTCCGGTGGACCACAGAAGCACAGGACGCTCTCAATGCATTGAAGAAGTTCTTGACCACGCCACCAGTACTTAAGCCGCCACGCCAGATCAGCCAGCAGAAGATCTGTTGTTATACATCTCCTGCACGACTCACGTGGTGAGCACCGCGTTGGTAGTCGAGCGGGCAGAAGAAGGACACACATATCCAGTACAGCATCCGGTCTACTTCATCGGTGAAGTTCTGGGACTCTGTAAAAAGAAGTATCCCCAAGTTCAAAAACTATTGTACGCAGTACTTCTAATTGCTCGCAAACTCCATCACTACTTTGACGACCATAAAGTCATAGTAGTCACCGGGTTTCCTATAGGAGATATTCTCCACAGCAAAGAAGCCATCGAAAGAATAGCCAAGTGGGCCTACGAGCTGGGAGCTCATGACATAGAGTTTTTGCCTCGCACAGCAATAAAGACTCAAGCATTGGTTGATTTCATATCAGAGTGGACCGAGCAACAAGTTCCTGACAACCCGGAGGCTACTGAAGTATGGCGAATGTATTTCGATGGCTCACTGAAACTGCAGGGAGCAGGTGTAGGAATCCTCTTCATTGCCCCTGAAGGTGAACAACTCAAGTACGCTCTTCAGCTATTATTCCCAGCATCAAACAACGCAGCAGAATATGAGGCTCTAATCCATTTGTTGAACATCGCCGTATCACTGGGCATTAAGAGGTTGATGGTATACGGAGATTCACTGGTAGTCATAAGCCAGATAAATAAAGATTGGATTGCTCGACTGATTCTATGGGCAAGTACTGTACAACTGTCTAAAAATTAGAAGACAAATTTGAAGGGTTGGAATTCCATCATGTGGAAAGAGATCACAACGCAGCAGCAGACGTGTTATCGAATGTAGGATCCAGTCGAGCTCAGGTCCCACCCGGAGTCTTCATCCAGGAAGTGTCACGCCCAAGTATTCCCTCAGATGAGGTGGAAGAGTGCAACACTTTGAGCCAGCCAGAGTTAGACTCTAATGACTGGAGAGAGCCTATCATCAGGTATATAAAGAATGAAGAAGAACCGGATGATAAGGCTGTAGCAGAACGCATTGCGAGACAGTCGGCCCACTACACCCTCATAGGGGGCACACTGTACAAAAGGGGTGCGATAGGAGTCCTCATGAAACGCATTTCCTCGGTTACTGGGAAACAGCTATTAGATGAGATTCACGCCGGACAGTGTGGAATACACACATCATCCAGAACTCTGGTTGGGAAAGTCTTCAGGTCTGGTTTCTATTGGCCAACAACAAAGAGTGATGTAGCCGAGTTAGTCCAGAGATGTGAAGCTTGCCAATTCTTGTCAAAGCAACAACACTTACCGACACAGCAACTGCAGACCATACCCGTAACATGGCCATTTGCATGTTGGGGACTGGACATGGTTGGACCCTTCAAGAAAGCTCAGGGGGCTATACTCACGTGCTGGTTACCATCAATAAATTCACCAAATGGATAGAGTACAAACCCATTGCTTCTCTAATTTCAGCCAAGGCAGTGGAATTCATACAAGACATAATATTCAGATTCGGGATACCGAATAGCATTATAACCGACATGGGATCTAACTTCACTAGCTCTGAATTCTTTGATTTTTGCGAACAACGGAGTATCCAAATCAAGTATGCATCAGTAGCACACCCGAGAGCTAATGGTCAGGTGGAAAGAGCTAATGGTATGATACTAGGAGCACTCAGGAAGAAAGTGTTCGACAAGAATGAAAAGTTCACGGGAAAGTGGATCAGAGAGTTACCTTATGTGGTTTGGAGCTTAAGAACTCAACCCAGTCGAGCTCTGCATGGAAACACCCCCTTCTTCATGGTCTATGGTTCGGAGGCAGTGCTACCTGCCGACCTTAGGTTTGGGGCACCAAGGCTGGTATTTGAAAGCATAACTGAAGCAGAAGCTACCAGGCTAGAGGATATTGATGTGCTGGAGGAAGAGCGATTGAACACAGTAATTCAGTCAGCCAGATACCAGCAGACCTTGAGGCGCTATCATGATAAGGCTATACGATATCGATCCTTTGTAGTGGGAGACTTGGTCCTTCGTCGAATTCTAATGGGGGAGGGACGGCACAAGTTGTCACCACTATGGGAAGGGCCATTCATTGTGTCGGAGGTCGCTCGGCCAGGATCATATCGGCTTACTCAAATGGATGGTACAAAAGTGGGAAACTCATGGAACATAGAGCATCTTAGAAAGTTTTACCCTTAACAAGACCTCAAAAGCTATTGAATCAACGTTGTACTCAGTAATTGGAAAATACGTCATTAATAAAAGATTTCATTCTCAAAGGCATTCAAATTGTCGATTATCAATTGACTTCGATTCGATTAGACTTGGAATCAACATGCCCGCACTTACTCGACTTAGGGTGACCACTATACCCTACTGATGGAGCAATCAGATTAATCGGCAATGACTTAAGACGGTGTAACATGCTCGCGCTTACTCAACTTAGGGTGACCACTATACCCTACTAACAGAGCAATCAGCTTAAGTCGGCGATGACTTAAGATGGTGCAAATGCTCGCTCTTACTCGATTTAGGGTGACCACTATACCCTACTAACGGAGCAATCGGCTTAAGTCGGCGACGACTTAAGATGGTGCAACATGCTCGCGCTTACTCAACTTAGGGTGACCACTATACCCTACTAACAGAGCAATCGGCTTAAGTCGGCGACGACTTGAGACGGTGTGACATGCTTACGCCTACTCATCTCAGGGCGACCATTCTGCCTTACCAGCCAAGCGATTGGCATAAGTTAGAAAAAACTCCAAAACCAGCACGCCGCATTTACTTCCGCAATTGTTCAGGATGATTGTTATATCCTGACAACAGAAACAAAATATTATAGTTGTCAACACCAAGGACACATTCTAGTGCCCTACCCACCGAATATTCGAACACAATGATTACATGCACATAGAATTCACAAATACATTTAGTGTTTCTTAGAATATCACTACATCAGAACATCTCTATTTGGCAATATCTTTCGCAGGTGCAATCGAGGAAGAAGGTCGACTCGAGGCATCAGGTGCAGCCTTGATGTCGGCAACAATGTCATCAGGAACCACTACGTCGGGCCTCCTCATCAAGATCAGCCCCGCGCGAATGGCTTTGTCCATAGTCTTGTCGCGTTGAGCCTTCAGAATGGCGCAGTTGTCCTCTGAAACTTTGGTAGCCAGTCGAGCGGCCTGTAGCTCCTGAGCGACTAACTTCTTAGAGGCACGCAGATCTTTGACGATGGAATCCTTGCTTGACACCAACTGTCTAAGCCACAGGACCTCATCCTAGGACACTTACAGCTCGTGACGATGATGATCCAGATCTGACATAGTAAAGCGATGACTCCTCTCCAAGATGGTTAAGGAATTGCTGGCATCACAGTATAACCTATCCAGATTATCACGAGAAGCTGCAAGCATTTGTTTCTCCTTCTGCAGACAAGAATCAACTTTCAGCGTCCAGTAAACAGTAAGCACAACAGAGCCAATTAAGGAAGTTTACCTCGTGGGCTGCCCTTTTGGAGTTAAGCTGAGCATTGAGAGAAAAATTCAAAGAATGTGCATCGTCCAGAGAAGCAGAAACCCGAGCTAGGTTGGTCTGACCTTGAGAATACTTCTCCTCAAGATCAGAATATCGCCGGGTTGAGTCGGTGAAAGGGAAATAGGGTCAAACCTTTTCCTAAATGTTTTTGGTGGTTGAATTGCCCAACACAAACAATTGAACTAACTAGTTCGCTCTAGAATATATGTTCTACAGGTGCCAAAGGATCACAACAAACCAATACAAAGTCAAAAGAAAGGGTTCAAAACAAATGAGCAAAGAAAACCGAAGGCTGCCCTGGTCTGGCGCACCGGACTGTCCGGTGCACCAGGGTGGATCAACTCAAACTCCTCAGCTTCGGGTTTCTAGAAAATGCTCTCCGCTATAATTTACCGGACTGTCCGGTGTAGCACCGAACTGTCCGGTGTGCCAGCGGGTGCAACGGCTAGCGCGCCAACGGTTGACTACAAAAGTGTACAGTGTGGTGAACAGTGCGAACTGCGCGCGCAGAAGTCAGAGCAGGCGTCAGAAGGCGCACCGAACAGTGAACAGGACCTGTCCGGTGCACCACCGGACTATCCGGTGGCCCAGCTGTCAAAAGCTCCAACGGTCGAAACCTAACGGTTGGGTGACGTGGCTGGCACACCGGACAGTGTCCGGTGGCGTACCGGACTGTCCGGTGCGCCCGTCGACAGCAGAGTTCCCCAACCACCACACTTCAAGGCATCCAAGTTTTCAGCCATTGCATTCAATACAAGAGCTCTAGACTTCACTCCAAGACACAAAAGCAAAGATAAAATCATCTCTCCAAGTCCCAATTCCACTCAAACCAATAGTGACTAGAAGAGAGAGTTTTGTCGTGTTCTTTTGAGCTCTTGCGCTTGGATCGCTTTCCTTCTTCCCCATTTCTTGTTCCCAAGTCATTTGTAATCAAGGCAAGAGACACCAATTGTGTGGTAGTCCTTGTGGGGACTAAGTGTCCCGATTGATTGAGAAGAGAAGCTCACTCGGTCTAGGTGACAGTTTGAGAGAGGGAAAGGGTTGAAAGAGACCCGGTCTTTGTGACCACCTCAACGGGGAGTAGGTTTGCAAGAACCAAACCTCGGTAAAACAAATCATCGTGTCACACTCTTCATTTGCTTGTGATTTATTTTCGCCCTCTCTTTCGGACTCGATTTTATTTCTAACGCTAACCCCGGCTTGTAGTTGTGCTTAAAGTTTATAAATTTCAGATTCCGCCTATTCACCCCCCTCTAGGTGACTTTCAATTGGTATCAGAGCCCGGTACTTCATTAGAGCCTAACCGCTCGAAGTGATGTCGAGATATCACGCCAAGAAGGAGGTCATGACCGGCGAGAAGCCCACTACAAGCCACGGGAAGGCTCCATCAAGGGAGTCCGGCTCCAAAGGAAAGGGAGAATCACCTTCCCACAACAAGTTGCATCGGAGTGGCGACAAGAAAAAGAAGATGAAGAAAGTGGTCTACTACGAGACCGACTCTTCGTCGCCATCTACCTCTGGCTCCGACGCGTCGTCCGTCACTTCTAAGCGCCATGAGCGCAAGAAGTTTAGTAAGATCCCCCTACGCTATCCTCGCATTTCAAAATGCACTCCTTTACTTTCCGTCCCACTAGGCAAACCACCCGTTTTTGAGGGTGAAGATTATAACATGTGGAGTGATAAAATGAGGCATCACCTAACCTCACTCCACGCTAGTATTTGGGACGTTGTTGAGTTTGGTGTGCAGGTACCATCGCCGGGGGATGAAGATTATGATTCGGACGAGGTTGCCCAAATCCAGCACTTCAACTCCCAAGCCACTACTATACTCCTCGCCTCTCTAAGTCGAGAGGAGTATAATAAGGTGCAAGGGTTGAAGAGCGCCAAGGAGATTTGGGACGTGCTCAAGACCGCACACGAGGGAGATGAGGTGACCAAGATCACCAAGAGGGAGACGATCGAGGGGGAGCTCAGTCGCTTTATGCTCAACCAAGGAGAGGAGACACAAGCCATGTACAACCAGCTCAAGACCTTGGTGAATCAAAGTGCGCAACCTCGAGAGCACAAAATGGGATGACCATGAGATGGTCAAGGTTATTCTTAGATCACTCGTTTTTCTTAACCCTACTCAAGTTCAATTTATTCGTGGTGATCCTAGATATAAGCTAATGTCTCCCGAGGAGGTTATAGGAAAATTTGTGAGCTTTGAATTGATGATCAAAGGCTCCAAGAAGATCATCGAGCAAGGCATCTCCTCCGTACTCGAGATACAACCCGTCGCATTCAAGGCGACAGAGGAGAAGAAAGAAGAGTCTACATCAAGTAGACTTCCCATCGACGCCTCCAAGCTCGACAACGAGGAGATGGCGCTCATCATCAAGAGCTTCCGCCAAATCCTCAAGCAAAGGAGGGGGAAGGATTACAAGCCCCGCTCCAAGAAAGTTTGCTACAAGTGTGGTAAGCCCGGTCACTTTATAGCAAAATGTTCTATTTCTAGTGACAGTGACAGGGGCGACGACAAGAAGGGAAGGAGGAAGGAAAAGAAAAGGTACTACAAGAAAAAGGGCGACGATGCCCACGTGTGTCGGGGATGGGACTCCGATGAGAGCTCCACCGACTCCTCCGACGACGAGGACGCCGCCAACATCGCCATCAACAAAGGCCTCCTCTTCCCCAACGTCGGCCACAAGTGCCTCATGGCAAAGGACGACAAGAAGAAGAAGGTAAAAACTAGATCCTCCACTAAGTATGCAACTTCTAGTGACGAGGATAATTCTAGTGATGATGAGGATAACTTGCTCACCCTTTTTGCCAAGCTAAACATGCAACAAAAAGAAAAATTGAATGAATTGATTAGTGCTATTCATGAGAAGGATGAACTCTTGGATAGCCAAGAGGACTTCCTAATTAAAGAAAATAAGAAGCATGTTAAGGTTAAAAATGCTTATGCTCAGGAAGTAGAAAAATGTGAAAAATTAACTAGTGAGCTTAGCATTTGCCATGACACTATTTCTAACCTTAGAAATGAAAATGCTAAATTAATTGCTAAGGTTGAGAAATCAAATGTATGTGATGATTCAATTACCAATCTTAGAAATGATAATGTGTCACACCCGTTTCTAAGGGCAGAGCCGTGTGCATAGCATATGTGTGCCAGGATCTATTTCCACACATATGTTGACGTCACAAGTGTAATATATCAAAAGAACAATGCATAAGAGCGTAAATAACGATTATATTAACATATTACACTTCGAACAAACATAATGTTTTAACCTTTATTCATCAAAGTACAGCGAAACAGGGACATCCATCCACAGGAAGATGACCGGGGGTATCACTAGACTAGCATCCATGGAGTTCAGCATCATATCTTCATCTGCAACTTCTGATCAAAATTAAGCAAGGGTGAGCTCACTCATGGTCGGGGCTCAACAAGTGGGGGAAAAACTAATGCAAGTCTAACAAGGTGAGGCTGAGGTTGAGCAGTAAGCATTTTAGTTGGTCAACATTTTATTAACAACACCTGTCTTACTAATAAGTGTGAATCCCAAGTATTCCCATTAAACAAAGGAATAAGAATATATCAATAACACTTAAGTGAAACCACTTAAGCAAACCATTGGCAGATCATCGGATCTCGATTTATTTTCATCTTCAAGTTCAATTATCATGTGAGGAGTCCAGGCTGCTCATAACCGTGAGCACGACTGATATATCAGTTTTACACTCTGCAGAGGTGGCGCATCTTTACCCATGAGTCGCGATTCCCTTTTTGCCCGGGTTAGCTAGACCCGTATTCACTTCCGAGGTGAATGGCCAGGGTCTCACTATGAGGCTTCTCCCTAGAGTCCTCATTACGCAAATGCTGGAAATAGTCAAACTGCATAAGGCACACCTACCGTAACCAACTTATAGTCCGGACCACGAGGTAAAGCTTTGGGAACTATGCCCGTATCCAATCTGCCTGGGCCGGTTCTATAAGCGCTTGCCAGATGCCCCCGTTCCGGTCGACCACGACCAACACCCAACATAAGACTTCCCTAGTTATTTAGCCAAGACCAGAGCCATGATAGTCCTCATGGTAGCACTGTTTTCCCGGGTGGTCACTCCATGTTCCAATTAATATGCAATAATCTTGTTTAACCATCGGGTTAACAACAATAGAGTAAACTTACCATTTGAAACATTAATATCATAAACATGAGTGACTGCATAAAGTTAAGTTGTAGCAATAGCATAGCTACTTGATTAGATCATAATCCCGGGTTTAAACAAGGAGTAAGGTTGGAAAGGTTAGCTAAATAGGTAACCCGTCAAATTATGCATATATATCAAAAGAGTAAACTTTATTAAATGTATTGTTTGGGATCAAACAGAATATGCAGAGGGAGAAGTCCACTTGCCTTTCTTATTAAAAACTTGAGACTCTTCCACGGATCTGAATAGATCTTGATTCTTAACTACTAGATCAACCACTAAATATCACACAAACAAACAAGAAGAACAAACACCACTCAATAACATACTACATTTACCATATGTAAAGCTAAAAGAGAGCCTAACGAAAAGAGCGTTCGCTTTTCCAAAACGTCGTAAGTAATGGTTATAATAAGAAGGTATTCTTTTCAAAAATGTGTGATCTATACTTTATAAAACAAGACATGAGCTTAAAATATATTAATTAAAATATACAAATATTTGGTTCACCAAATTAATATTTTATGAAGCGTCATACGTGATATGTCTAATATTAAGGGTTTATAAGACGATAAAACATGTTATAACGATGTTAAACCTTTTTAACCTTTTTTAAAAAAGATAAATATTATATATCTAAGGTTAATGGCCTACAAAACACGTTAATAATTTTAGAAGCATTATGGAGCATATAATTCAATGTTAAACCTATCACTTATGATAAATTAAGATATAAGTCTAAATAGGTTTTGTGTGAAAAAGGTCATTATTATTAAACACCTATTTATGAAAAGTTATGATATATGCTTTAATGAACTTTTATGTAAAAGGCAATGAACAATAATTATATTTTATTTTTATTAGAAAGTACATGTCCTATATTTTATTAAGAAAGCTATATACAAAATAATATATAAACTAACATTATTATTAAAGAACATGAACACTAATTTCCTTAGTTTATTCTTTAGGAAAAACTAAGTGACACATATATAAATAATATGAACTAATTTTGATTAAATGATTAATTAAGCCTATATAACCAGTTGGAAACAAATATAAATCTAATTAACTAGGTTATGAGAGGACATAATTACTCTATTATTTATCTTTACATTTAGTTTAGAAACATATGACCTAGATATTTAAAATGAATATTATATTCCTTGTATGTTATTAACTATTGCTTTAGTTATGATGATGTAGCACTTAATTAAGCCATTATATAATTATTAGAAAAGTTATAGGACATATTATTTTTAAGTTTCTATTTAATACGGCTATACTTAAACATCTATAATGAATCTTGTTAAATATGATAATTATTAAAAAGATTATTTTAAAGTTAGAAACAAATTATCTAATTCTTTAGTAAGAAACCTATGTTTATCAACATACTATCATTTTCTTTATTAGGAAAGTATAAGTGCCTAGTTAAGTCATTTTAACACTATTATAAATTCTACTATTTCAGTTTTCTCCTTTCTTTTCTAAATAGAATTTATACATGTAACTAAAAATTGTTTATTTAATTCTTCTAGCATCAATATACTAAGCATTAATTGTAAATTACTAAATGGGACTTTTAATCACATATTCGTGGTTATTATGATATAAATAAATATCTTACTAATTCTAAGTAATTAAGTGCTATACTTATGAATATATTTATCATGACTAGTGAATAGTAAAATCTATACATTTTTCATTCGACCGAAAATACGTGGCTTAATATCTATTTCAATTCTTTATATCACTAAGATTACACTTATCGCAATACTAACAAATTATCGCTCCACACATTAAAGCAAAATTAAATCCGTAAACATTCTAGTATGAAAATCATGGAAGTAGTGAATAGTGACCGTGCTCATTTTTAGAACTATAAAATCATACGCATTTTAAAATATTGTCGCGGAATTTGATTTTGGTTACACGTATACATCGGAATATCTAAAATCATACACGAATCTCCAAGTCACATCATCTCGATATTAAAACAATAGTTCATAAATTAATTCAACACATGCGTACAGATGCGGTCAGTCCGGCGATGAGCTTCAGGGGCTCGACGGCGGGCGGTGGTGCTGCTGTGCGGGCAGACAGTGGTTCTTGACGTCGGGCGTGTGGCACGGTGTGAACACGAGGAGAGCGAGGGAGGGAGAGAGGGCAAGCTTGGGGAGAGGGAGGTCCGGGCTCGGCTAGATTTATAGAGGGGAGAGGGCGAGTCGGGGAAGAAGAAACGGCGGCCAACAATGGCTTTAACGTCGTCATTACCACCAATAATGGAGAGAGGAATGGGAGAGAGAACAGACGCACTAAAGCTCCATTACACGCGATTTAGAACGGACAGTGGGGTCGCTTGGGCTGCTCGGACGCGGTCGGGCTCGGTCCTCGGCTGCGCACAGGGCACTGTCGCGGCGTCGGCTCGCCTGACGCATGGCGCCGTCGGGCTGGAGGAGTGTGTCGCGCGCTGCTTGGGGTCGGCTTCTGAAGCTCTGGCGTCGGGTTGCAGGATGGCGCGTGCGGCAAGGCGGCTCCATGGGCGCGGCTTGGCACGCGAAGCTTGGTGCACGGGATGGTGCCTGGCGCGGTCGGGCTGCACGGGGCGCGCACGGAGCTTCTGGTGCGGGCGGAGTCGCTGCTCGGCGTCGCGTGGCTGGGCGCGCTCAGTCGGAACAGGCGCTGCGCGCGGGGCGCAGGAGCTCGGTGGGGCACTGGCGTGCAGGGGCGCCGCACGCATGGACGCGGGCGGGTGACTGCGCGGGGCGCGGCCGACTAAGTGGCTACAGGCGCGTCGAGCAGAGAGACAGGGAGGAGGAGAGAGAAGCGGGAGAGGGAAGGAAATGGTGGGTGGCGGCGGCGGCTTACAGGAACAGGGGAGGGAGGCGGCGCGGTTAGGGCAGGGAGAGGAAGCCAGGGCGGCGCTGCTAGGGTTAGGAGTGGCCGGTGGGCCTCATGGGTCGGTTTAGTGTTTTTCTTTTTCTTTTTTTTTCATTTCCTTTTTCTAAATTCAAAATCATATATTTTAAATAACCCTAAAATTTAAAATGATTAAACCAAAAATATTTTTAATAAAATATTTACTTTTGGACTAATTACTATATTATTTATTTAGAGATTTTTTACTAGAGAAGAAATGCTATTAGGTATTCAAAAATCAATTATAAGAAATCAAAAATCATTCCAAAGGCACATAAATAACAAACACTTAAAAGAAAATTAATTACCATAAATATCATTATTAACTAAATGTATTGTTTTTATTTAATGATTTTCATAGTGTCACATAATGCTAGTTTGATTGCTAAGATTGATAAATTGAATGCCTCACTTTCTAGCCTTAAGATTAAGAATGAAAAATTAATTGCTAAGACTAAAGATTTAAATATTTGCAATGTTTTTATTTCCAATCTTAGAGATGAGAATGCTATTTTACATGCTAAGATTGATGAATTAAATGCTTGCAAACCCTCTACATCTACTGTTAGTCATGTCTCTATTTGCACTAGATGTAGAGATGTTAATATTGATGCTATCCATGATCACATTGCTATAATTAAACAACAAAATGATCATATAGCAAAATTAGATGCTAAAATTGTCGAGCATGAATTAGAAAATGAGAAATTTAAATTTGCTCGTAGTATGCTTTATAGTGGGAGACGCCCTGGCATTAAGGATGGCATTGGCTTCCAACAGGGAGGCAATGTCAAAATTAATGCCCCTAAAAGATTATCTAATTTTGTTAAGGGCAAGGCTCCCATGCCTCAGGATAACGAGGGCTATATTTTATATCCTACTAGTTATCCTGAGGATAAGATTAGGAGAATTCATTCTAGGAAGTCTCACTCTGGCTCTCATCATGCTTTTATGTATAAGAGTGAGGCATCTAGTTCTAGGCGTTCTACTCATGTTAAAATGCCTAAAATGAAATCTCCTATTGCATCAAATGACCATAACATTTTATTTAAGACTTTTGATACATCTTATATTTTAACTAACAAATCAGGCAAGGTAGTTGCCAAATATGTTGGGGGCAAACACAAGGGCTCCAAGACTTGTGTTTGGTACCCAAGGTACTTGTTTCTAATGAGAAAGGACCCAAGACCGTTTGGGTACCTAAGAAAAAGGCCTAAACTTGTTTTGTAGGTTTATGCATCCGGGGGCTCAAATTGGATCATTGATAGTGTAAGGAAAATGGACCCCGGGCCATTTGGCTAATTGAGTTTTGGTGTTTGATGAACAACACAATTCGTGAACTAATAAGTGTTCTAGTGTTTGTGTTTGTAGTTCACAGGATGCAAGATTTACTTGGACTAAGTAATTGAGGAAAGCAACACCTCAAAAGTAGACATTAAGAAGATCCAAGAAAAGTCCAAGTGTGCTGCTGCGGACTGTCTGTGCGAAGGCGCACCGGACTGTCCGGTGCCCACACGCCGGACTGTCCGGTGCACCAGGGAACTCCAGCCCAACGGCTAGTTCCAGGTGGCACTCGGAGAGAAGATCACCGGACTGTCCGGTGTGAGCACCTGACTGTCTGGTGTAGAAAAGCCAGCGGCGCCAACGGTCACCTGCTCTGATAGAGCAACGGCTAGGCGCACTGGACAGACTATAGTGCGCTGTCCGGTGCACCACCGGACTGTCCGGTGTGCCGCAGAGAACTGCACCTTTTCTCCAACGGCTATTTTGGAGTTGGGGCCTATATATACTTCACCCAACCGGCCATTTGAAGGTGTGGGAGCCCAAGCAACATACCAAGGCATATTGTAGACATTTCCAAGTGCTCAAACACCCAAGTGCTTAATAGAATCACTCGGTGATTAGCGTAGGTGCTTTGCGAAGTGCTTAGGTTAGTTAGACCGCATTAGCGCTTGCTCTAGGTGAATCCTAGTTAGTTGAGTGAGTTTAGACAAACCACACAACCCCTCGGCTCTTGCGTGAGTCGTTGTAATTGTACCGAGTGGGGCGAGAGTCTTGCGAGACCGTGACAACCGTGTTTGTGTCACGGCCGCCACCGTGTACCGGAGGGAACGAGGCCCGCGGCGTTTCGGCCGAAAGCTCGATAGTGGAGACGGCGGGGAGCGTCCGAGAGGAGCCAGAAGCGGAGCACCACTTGCGCGTGGAGAAGGCCCGCGGCTCTCTACGGAGTTACTCGACCGTGGTGCTTGACCCTCGTGTGGGCTTCCCTTTGCGTAGGGGCACCAACGAGGATTAGTCGGGACCTTGCGTGGTTCCGGATACCTCGGTAAAAATACCAGCGTCATCCACGAGAGTTTGCTTCTCTACTTTGCTCTTTAAGTTTCCGCATTTATATTAAGCATTTAAGTTTCAATCTTGTATCCATACTTATTTAGTATAGATTGAAACTTAGCCATTGCGGTAGAGATAGCAACACTTAGACAAAAACCTAGTTTGCACATTCTAGTTTGATTATTTGCATAGGTTTTGCTCTAGGGATTTAATTGTGGCCTAGTTTAGTAAAAGTTTTAGAAGTCCTAATTCACCCCCCTCTTAGGCGTCACCCGTTTCCTACAAGTGGTATCAGAGCCAGGTTTGGCTGATTTGAAACGCTTTAGCTTCACCGCTAAAAGAGCCGACGCTTTTTAGAGGAAGGGATGGATACCCATAGGCCACCACACTTCGACGACACTAACTTCCCATATTATAGTGCTAGAATGGCTTGTTACCTAGAGGCCGTTGATCTAGGTGTTTGGAGAGTCACTCGTGACGGGATGAAACCCCTCAAGAATCCCGAAAAACCCACCACGAGTGAGGAAAAAGAAATTCATTTAAATGCTAGAGCCAAAAAAATGCTTGTATGAATCTCTTAGCATGGATATTTTTAATCAAGTATTTACCTTGAAAACTGCTAATGAGATTTGGCTAAAATTGCATGAGCTCCATGACGGCACATCCAATGTCCGTGAGCAAAAACATTGCCTAGTCCTAAATGAGTATAATTCTTTTGCTATGAAAGATGATGAGCTTGTTAGAGACATATATTCTCGTTTGAATCTAATTATCAATGAGCTCAATTCTATTGGCATTAATAAGCTAGGTGATGCAGACATTGTGAGGAAGATTATCTCCCTGCTACCACAACAAAGATATGGGAGCATCATCACCATCCTTCACAACATGGAGGACTTGAACAACATGACCCTGACCATTGTGATTGGGAAAATTGCGGCTTTTGAGATGTCGCGAAAAATGAGTCGGGGAGAGGAGCCAACTTCCTCAAGGCCATATGCTTTTGCATGTGTTGAAAGGAAGGGCAAAAAGAAGGCTCCCACTCCAAGTTCCTCAAGTGAAAAAGAGGAGGAAGAAGAAAGTGATGATGATGAAGATAATCAACCATGCACATCATCCTCCAAGGACGAAGAAACAATCCGACGTGTTAGAAAGGTAATGAGGATGATCCGCAAGATTAATCTAATGGGTGTGCCCCTGCAGGTCGAGGATCTTCTCTTTAACATTGACAGGAAAAAGCAAAGGAAGAGAGGATGCTTCGTATGTGGGGAGAAGGGCCACTTCAGGGACAACTGTCCAAATATGGCCAAACCCAAAAAGGAGAAGAGCAAAGGCAAGGCGCTAACAAGTGTTAGAACTTGGGATGATTCTTCAAGTAAAGATGAACCTCCAAGGACGCGCAGCCACCGGTCCTCATCACGCTCATCACGGTCATCACACAAATGCCTTATGGCAAGAGGTAACAAAAGCATTCCATCCTCTAGTGATGATAGCAGTAGCAATGATGAATGTGAGGGAAATCCCTCCATAGATGAGCTTGCGGAAGACCTAGAATTTTTTCAGGATGTTTGCACTAAACAAAAGGCTCAACTTAAAACCTTGAAAAATAAGTTGGTTAGCTCTCAAAATGATTACAAAGGTTTGCTAGAAAAATTTGAAACTTTTTCAAACTTAAATAGTGAGCTATCAACTAAAATTGAGCTATTAGAATCTAGTGCTCCATCCACTGCTACCGATGATAGCCTTATTAAAAAGAATGAAAAACTTAAGGCTAAGTTAGCTAGCTCCCAAGAAGCTATTAAAAATTTGCTAGAGAAAATGGAAATTCTTAGCATACACAATAATGAGCTAGCTACTAAGCTAGAAAACATTGGTAGCACCCCAGCAGCATCTTTAGTTGAAATTCCTGAAATTATTAAGAAAGGTGCTTCTACTTCCTGCTTTGATTTAATTGATGATTCTAACCCCTGCAACCAAGTCGTTGTTGAGAATATTGTTGTAGAGACATGTTCGGATGAGGTTGCAAAGGAAAATGAACAATTAAAGCAAGAAGTGGCTCGCCTTGGCAAGACTTTGTATGACAAGAAAGGCAAAGCCAAACAAATCCGACCTCCATAGGATAACACCACTGCGGGAGTGAACAAGCCTATGGAGGGAGAAACTGTGATTTGTAGGCTATGCCACATGGAAGGCCACAAGTCTTTCCAATGCAAGGCGATGACCGGGGATAAGCAAAGGCAAAAGCTCAAGCAAAAGCCATCAAGCAAAATCTCCAACACCTACATCAAAAAGGTGAACAAAAAGGATACTACACCATATTTGATCAAGAAGAAAAAGAATGGAAAGGTGATAGCAATCAAGGCCAACAAGCAAGCCAACAAAGGAAAAGGGGCCAAACGCATCTGGGTGCCAAAGGAAATAATTTCAACCATGAAAAGCACCAAGAAGGTTTGGATCCCGAAAGGGAAGTGAGTGTACCGAAGATCTTCAGGAAATTTGGAGACTTGGCAAAGTTGGGATATATATCGATACATCATATTGGATCAAGTTTATTGCCAAGTGGGTTAGTGAAAGTTTTGGACCCAAATTTCCCACCCATGACTAACGTAACTAGTTTTATTGTATCTCTTGTTTTTAGATATGTGTATCTATTTACCTTTATATCTAGTTTACCTTTCTTACCTAGTATTACATTGGTCATTTACTTTTGTTTAAAATCATGCATACTAGGTAAATCACATGGTAGGATTGCTTGCTTTCATTTCATATACTTAAGCAAACCTACATGGCTTAAAATGTTATTTAAGCACGGCACATAGCTTCTATATCACTCCATAGTAAATGATGCATCAATTGAAAATTTTGATTTCTACAAGTTGTATCATTTAACTTATATGTGCCAAAGTTTGGATTATAGATAATTTGCCCCTCTTAATATCAAATCAAGTGCATGTCTCCTACAATTATTCAAAAATTGTATGCACACCTTTAGGGGGAGGTTACTCTATAATCTAATACTTTGAGACTAACACCTTTTCAAGTCTATTTCATGTGATAGTCTCATTGTAAGGAAAATGAGGTCCCCGGAGAAAGACAACAATCTTCCACTGCAAAATCTCCAAGAACTCTCATGTCTCTCAAGCTCGCCATTGACCGTCAATTGGTATCTTTTGAGACTACATCTAGTATCATTTACATGTCTTCTCCAATATTTGATTAGACTATATTTCATATCATATACTTCCATGTTGCTAAAATTGCATAAGTTCTTAACTCATATTCTGTTACCTATGCATAGGAGAAGTTAGTCTTTTCAAATCATGTCTTGCACCTCTAATTTTCACATGCTTTTTCCTAAGTAGAGGATCTCTGTCAGGGGGAGTATTTCTTCATCTCTAAAAAGGGGGAGAAAATTCTTTCTAAAGAGAACACTCGTTTAGGGGGAGTAATCCTTTCAACTGATATCATTCATGTGGTTTAATTTAGTATCCTTTAAATGGTATCATCTGATAAAATTCTTGATGAGGGCAAGCCTTTATTTACTTCCTACATGCTTTTAATGTCTTCCTTTTCGGTGGTTGATGCCAAAGGGGGAGAAGTTTAGGGACCAAAGCAATGAAAACTATATCAAACACCAAACACCACTAATTTAAAATTTTATATCTACAAATGGTTTCTCAAGTGGTTTTGGTCCTAAAATAGGAAGTAAGTGAATTATGGAGTTAGGAGGAGGCTTAAGTCCATAATATCACATTGTGGGGACAAACATGCATCCTAGCAAGTAGATTGCATATTTTCATTCAAATACTTGTATTATTTGCTTGCTTTGGTTGTGTTGTCATCAACAACCAAAAAGGGGGAGATTGTAAGGAAAATGGACCCCGGACCATTTGGCTAATTGAGTTTTGGTGTTTGATGAACAACACAATTCGTGAACTAATAAGTGTTCTAGTGTTTGTGTTTGTAGTTTACAGGATGCAAGATTTACTTGGACTAAGGAATTGAGGAAAGCAACACCTCAAAAGAAGACATTAAGAGGATCCAAGAAAAGTCCAAGTGTGCTGCTGCGGACTGTCTGTGCGAAGGCGCACCGGACTGTCCGGTGCCCACACGCCGGACTGTCCGGTGCACCAGGGAACTCCAGCCCAACGGCTAGTTCCAGGTGGCACTTGGAGAGAACATCACCGGACTGTCCGGTGTGAGCACCTGACTGTCCGGTGTGGAAAAGCCTGCGGCGCCAACGGTCACCTGCTCTGACAGAGCAACGACTAGGCGCACTAGACAGGCTACAGTGCGCTGTCCGGTGCACCACCGGACTGTCCGGTGTGCCGCAGAGAACTGCACCTTTTCTCCAACGGCTATTTTGGAGTTGGGGCCTATATATACTTCACCCAACCGGCCATTTGAAGGTGTGGGAGCCCAAGCAACATACTAAGGCATATTGTAGACATTTCCAAGTGCTCAAACACCCAAGTGCTTAATAGAATCACTCGGTGATTAGCGTAGGTGCTTTGCGAAGTGCTTAGGTTAGTTAGACCGCATTAGCGCTTGCTCTAGGTGAATCCTAGTTAGTTGAGTGAGTTTAGACAAACCACACAACCCCTCGGCTCTTGCGTGAGTCGTTGTAATTGTACCGAGTGGGGCGAGAGTCTTGCGAGACCGTGACAACCGTGTTTGTGTCACGGCCGCCACCGTGTACCGGAGGGAACGAGGCCCGCGGCGTTTCGGCCGGAAGCTCGATAGTGGAGACGGCGGGGAGCGTCCGAGAGGAGCCGGAAGCGGAGCACCACTTGCGCGTGGAGAAGGCCCATGGCTCTCTACGGAGTTACTCGACCGTGGTGCTTGGCCCTCGCGTGGGCTTCCCTTTGCGTAGGGGCACCAACGAGGATTAGTCGGGACCTTGCGTGGTTCCGGATACCTCGGTAAAAATACCGGCGTCATCCATGAGAGTTTGCTTCTCTACTTTGCTCTTTAAGTTTCCGCATTTATATTAAGCATTTAAGTTTCAATCTTGTATCCATACTTATTTAGTGTAGATTGAAACTTATCCATTGCGGTAGAGATAGCAACACTTAGACAAAACCTAGTTTGCACATTCTAGTTTGATTATTTGCATAGGTTTTGCTCTAGGGATTTAATTGTGGCCTAGTTTAGTAAAAGTTTTAGAAGTCCTAATTCACCCCCCTCTTAGGCGTCACCCGTTTCCTACAGATAGCGGGTGCACAAACCACATGACTGGGGAGAAAAGAATGTTCTCCTCCTATGGGAAAACCAAGATCCCCAAAGAGCTATCACATTCGGGGATGGAAATCAAGGTTTGGTCAAATGACTTGGTAAAATTGCTATATCACCTGACCATTCTATTTCCAATGTTTTTCTTGTAGATTCTTTAGATTACAATTTGCTTTCTGTTTCTCAATTATGCAATATGGGCTACAACTGTCTGTTTACTAATGTAGGTGTTACTGTCTTTAGAAGAAGTGATGATTCAATAGCATTTAAGGGAGTGTTAGAGGGTCAGCTATACTTAGTTGATTTCAATAGAGTTGAACTTGACACTTGCTTAATTGCTAAGATTAACATGGGTTGACTCTGGCATCGCCGACTGGCCCACGTTGGGATGAAGAATCTTCATAAGCTTCTAAAGGGAGAGCACATTTTAGGACTAACCAATGTTCATTTTGAGAAATATAGGATTTGTAGCGCATGTCAAGCAGGGAAGCAAATTGGTGCTCATCATCCACACAAGAACATCATGACGATCGATAGGCCACTTGAGCTACTCCACATGGATCTATTCGGCCCGATAGCTTACATAAGCATCGACGGGAGTAAGTACTGTCTAGTTATTGTGGATGATTATTCTCACTTCACTTGGGTATTCTTTTTGCAAGAAAAACCTCAAACCCAAGAGACCTTAAAGGGATTCTTGAGACGAGCTCAAAATGAGTTCGGATTGAGGATCAAGAAGATAAGAAGCGACAATGGGACGGAGTTCAAGAACTCTCAAATTGAAGGCTTTCTTGACGAGGAGGGCATCAAGCATGAGTTCTCTTCTCCCTACACACCACAACAAAATGGTGTAGTAGAGAGGAAGAATAGAACTCTACTTGACATGGCGAGGACCATGCTTGATGAGTACAAGACACTGGACCGGTTTTGGGCCGAGGCGATTAACACCGCCTGCTACTCCATCAACCTGTTATACCTTCACCGAATTCTCAAGAAGACATCCTATGTGAAAGTCACCTAGAGGGAGGGTGAATAGGTGGAATCTGAAAATTATAAACTTTAAGCACAACTACAAGCCAGGGTTAGCGTTAGAAATATAATCGAGTCCGAAGGAGAGGGTGAAAACAAATCAACCAAAGAAATAGAGTGGATGACACAGTGATTTGTTTTACCGAGGTTCGGTTCTTGCAAACCTACTCCCCGTTGAGGTGGTCACAAAGATCGGGTCTCTTTCAACCCTTTCCCTCTCTCAAACGGTCACCTAGACCGAGTGAGCTTTCTCCTTATCTCATGGGTCACTTAGACCCCGCAAGGACCACCACACATTTGGTGTCTCTTGCCTTGGTTACAAAACACTTGAGAACAAGAAATGAGGAAGGAAGAAAGCGATCCAAGCGCAAGAACTCAAAAGAACACAAATATCACTCTCTCACTAGTCACTATTTGATTGGAATGATCTTTAGACTTGGGAGAGGATTTGATCTCTTTGTTTGTGTCTTGGAGTGAAATTTAGAGCTCTTGTATTGAATGCAATGGCTGAAAACTTGGATGCCTTGAAGTGTGGTGGTTGGGGGTATTTATAGCCCCAACCACCAAAGTGGCCGTTGGGGATGGCTGCTGTCGTATGGCGCACCGGACAGTCCGGTGCGCCACCGGACACTGTATGGTGCGCTAGCCACGTCACCCAACCGTTAGGATTCGACTGTTGGAGCTCTGACCAGTGGGGCCACCAGACAGTCCGGTGGTGCACCGGACAGGTCCTGTTCACTGTCCGGTGCGCCTTCTGACGCCTGCTCTGACTTCTGCGCGCGCCGGTGCGCACTGTAGCGTTTCACTGTTCCTTTGCAGACAACCGTTGGCACGAGTAGCCGTTGCTCCCGCTGGCACACCGGACAGTCCGGTGCCACACCAGACAGTCCGGTGAATTATAGCGGAGTGGCTCCCCAAATTCCCGAAGCTAGCAAGTTTGATTTGATCCACCCTAGTGCACCGGACACTGTCCGGTGGCATACCGAACAGTCCGGTGCGCCAGACCAGGGCTGCCTTTGGTATACTTTGCTCCTTTGTTTTGAACCCTTTCTTTTAACTTTGTATTGGTTTGTTGTGAACCTTTAGCACCTGTAGAACAAATATTCTAGAGCAAACTAGTTAGTCTAATAATTTGTGTTGGGCAATTCAACCACCAAAATCATTTAGGAAAAGGTTTGACCCTATTTCCCTTTCAATCTCCCCCTTTTTGGTGATTGATGCCAACACAAACCAAAGCAAATATAAAAGTGCAGAATTGAACTAGTTTGCATAAGGTAAGTGCAAAGGTTGCTTGGAATGAAACCAATATAACTATTTCTACTAGATATGCATGGATGGTTTTCTTCTTATTTAAAATTTTGGACCACGCTTGCACCACAAGTTTTGTTTTTGCAACTTCTTTTTAAATTCTTTTCAAAATCTTTTTTGCAAATAGTCAAAGGTATATGAGTAAGACTGAAAGAAGCATTTTCAAGTTTTGAAATTTTCTCCCCTGTTTCAAATGCTTTTCCTTTGACTTGAACAAAATTCCCTCTCAATGAAATTCTCCTCTTAGTGTTCAAGAGGGTTTTACAAATTTTGTGAAGATACTAGAACTTTCTCCCCCTTTTGAACACAATAAGATATCAATTTGAAAACTTTATTTTTAAAATTCAGTGGTGGTGCGGTCCTTTTGCTTTGGGCTCATACTTTCTCCCCCTTTGGCATGAATCGCCAAAAACGGATACTTGTGAGTGAAATATAAGCCCTTTTACTTTCTCCCAATGGTAAACAAAAATATGAGTGAAGACTATATATACCAAAGTGGAGAACTATGCGAAATACCGGCAAAGAGTGAATAATACCGATGGAGTTGAGTGGAAGCGTCGTCTTTGCCGAATACTCCATTTCCCTTTCAGTTCTATGACTAAGCATGAGAATACACTTGAAAACACATTAGTCATAGACATAAAAAGGATATGATCAAAGGTATGTAAATGAGCTATGTGTGCAAAGAATCAATCAAAATTCCTAGAATCAAGAATGTTTAGCTCATTCCTAAGTTTGGTAAAGGTTTTCTCATCTAGTGGTTTGGTAAAGATATCGGCTAATTGATCTTTGGTGTTAATATCGGCTATCTCGATATCCCCCCCTTGTTGGTGATCTCTCAAAAAGTGATACCGAATGGCTATGTGCTTAGTGCGGCTGTGTTCAACAGGATTATTCGCCATGCGGATTGCACTCTCATTATCACATAGGAGAGGGACTTTGCTAAATTTGTAGCCATAGTCCCTAAGGGTTTGCCTCATCCAAAGCAATTGCGCGCAACAATGGCCTGCGGCAATATACTCGGCTTCGACGGTAGAAAGAGCTACTGAGTTTTGTTTCTTTGAAGCCCAAGACACCAGGGATCTCCCCAGAAACTGACAAGTCCCGGATGTGCTCTTCCTATCAATTTTACACTCTGCCCAATCAGCATCAGAATATCCTAGTAAATCAAAAGAGGATCCCTTGGGGTACCAAAGGCCAAACTTAGGTGTATGAACTAAATATCTCAAGATTCTCTTCACGGCCCTAAGGTGAACTTCCTTAGGATCGGCTTGGAACCTTGCACACATGCATACGGAAAGCATAATATCCGGTCGAGATGCACATAAATAGAGTAAGGATCCTATCATCGACCGGTATACCTTTTGATCTACGGATTTACCTTCCGTGTCAAGGTCGAGATGCCCATTGGTTCCCATGGGTGTCTTGATGGGCTTGGCATCCTTCATTCCAAACTTGGTGAGTATGTCTTGAATGTACTTCGTTTGGCTAATGAAGGTGCCCTCTTGGAGTTGTTTCACTTGAAATCCTAGAAAATACTTCAACTCCCCCATCATAGACATCTTGAATTTTTGTATCATGGTCCTACTAAACTCTTCACAAATAGATTTGTTAGTAGACCCAAATATGATATAATCAACATAAATTTGGCATACAAACAAATCATTTTCAATTGTTTAGTAAAGAGAGTAGGATCGGCCTTGCTGACTTTGAAGCCATTAGTGATAAGAAAATCTCTTAGGCATTCATACCATGCTCTTGGGGATTGCTTGATCCCATAAAGCGCCTTAGAGAGTTTATATACATGGTTAGGATACTCACTATCTTCAAAGCCTGGAGGTTGCTCAACATAGACCTCTTCCTTGATTGGTCCATTGAGGAAGACACTCTTCACGTCCATTTGATAAAGCTTAAAGCCATGGTAAGTATCATAGGCAAGTAATATACGAATTGACTCAAGCCTAGCTACGGGTGCATAGGTTTCACCAAAATCAAAACCTTCGACTTGTGAATAACCCTTGGCCACAAGTCGTGCCTTGTTCCTTGTCACCACACCATGCTCATCTTGTTTGTTGCGGAAGACCCACTTGGTTCCTACAACATTTTGGTTAGGACGTGGAACCAAATGCTATACCTCATTCCTCGTGAAGTTGTTGAGCTCCTCTTGCATCGCCAGCACCCAATCCGAATCTTTAAGTGCGTCCTCTACCCTGTGTGGCTCAATAGAGGAGACAAAAGAGTAATGTTCACAAAAATGAGCGACTCGAGATTGAGTAGTTACCCCCTTATGAATATCGCCGAGGATGGAGTTCACGGGGTGATCTCTTTGAATCGCCTGGTGGACTCTTGGGTGTGGCGGTTTTGGTCCCTCATCATCTTCCTTGTCTTGTTCATTAGCCCCTCCCCCTTGATTAGTGTCTTCCTCTTGAGATGGCTCATCTTCTTGATCTTCATTTTCATCATCTTGAGCTTGATCCTCATCTTGGGTTGGTGGAGATGCTTGCATGGAGGAAGATGGTTGATCTTGTGCTTGTGGAGGCTCTTCGGATTCCTTAGGACACACATCCCCAATGGACATGTTCCTTAGCGCGACGCATAGAGCCTCTTCATCATCTAGCTCATCAAGATCAACTTGCTCTACTTGAGAGCCGTTAGTCTCATCAAACACAATGTCATAAGAAACTTCAACTAGTCCAGTGGACTTGTTAAAGACTCTATATGCCCTTGTGTTTGAATCATAACCAAGTAAAAAGCCTTCTACAGCCTTAGGAGCAAATTTAGATTTTCTACCTCTTTTAACAAGAATAAAGCATTTGCTACCAAAGACTCTAAAATATGAAACATTGGGCTTTTTACCAGTGAGGAGTTCATATGATGTCTTCTTGAGGATTCGATGAAGATATAACTGGTTGATGGCGTAGCAAGCGGTGTTGACCGCCTCGGCCCAAAACTGATCCGAAGTTTTGTACTCATCAAGCATGGTCCTTGCCATGTCCAATAGAGTTCTATTCTTCCTCTCCACTACACCATTTTGTTGTGGCGTGTAGGGAGAAGAGAACTCACGCTTGACGCCCTCCTCCTCAAGAAAGCCTTCAATTTGAGAATTCTTGAATTCCGTTCCATTGTCGCTTCTTATCTTCTTGATCCTTAAGCCGAACTCATTTTGAGCCCGTCTCAAGAATCCTTTCAAAGTCTCTTGGGTTTGAGATTTTTCCTGCAAAAAGAATACCTAAGTGAAGCAAGAATAATCATCCACAATAACTAGACAGTACTTACTCCCGCCGATGCTTATGTAAGCTATCAGGCCGAATAGGTCCATGTGGAGTATCTCAAGCGGCATGTCGGTCGTCATGATGTTCTTGTGTGGATGATGAGCACCAACTTGCTTCCCTGCTTGACATGCGCTACAAATCCTGTCTTTCTCAAAATGAACATTTGTTAGTCCCAAAATGTGTTCTCCCTTTAGAAGCTAGTGAAGATTCTTCATTCCAACGTGGGCTAGTCGGCGATGCCAGAGCCAACCCATGTTAGTCTTAGCAATTAAGCAAGTGTTGAGTTCAGCTCTATTGAAATCAACTAAGTACAGCTGACCCTCTAACACTCCCTTAAAAGCTATTGAATCATCACTTCTTCTAAAGACAGTAATACCTACATCCGTAAAAAGACAATTGTAGCCCATCTTGCATAATTGAAAAATAGAAAGCAAGTTGTAATCTAAAGAATCTACAAGAAACGCATTGGAAATAGAATGGTCAGGTGATATAGCAATTTTACCCAATCCTTTGACCAAACCTTGATTTCCATCCCCGAATGTGATAGCTCTTTGGGGATCTTGGTTTTTCTCATAGGAGGAGAACATCTTTTTCTCCCCAGTCATGTGGTTTGTGCACCCGTTGTCGATGATCCAACTTGATCCCTCGGATGCATAAACCTACAAAACAAATTTAGGCCTTGTTCTTAGGTACCCAAACGGTCTTGGGTCCTTTTACATTAGAAACAAGCACCTTGGGTACCCAAACATAAGTCTTTGACCCCTTGTGTTTGCCCCCAACATATTTGGCAACTACTTTGCCTGATTTGTTAGTAAGCACATATGAAGCATCAAAGGTCTTGAATGAAATGTTATGATCATTTGATGCAATAGGAGATTTCTTTTTAGGCATTTTAACATGTGTAGAACGCCTAGAGCTAGAAGCCTCATTCTTATAAATAAACG
The DNA here is from genome assembly GCA_029449295.1 of Zea luxurians. Lineage (NCBI taxonomy): Eukaryota > Viridiplantae > Streptophyta > Magnoliopsida > Poales > Poaceae > Zea > Zea luxurians. Next base: position 113,337,866 of record JAOPSE010000007.1, read on the forward strand.
CATGATGGGAAACAGAATGAGTCTTCTTTGCATGAATTCTCCTAATCTTATCCTCAGGATAACCAGCAGGATATAGAATATAGCCCTCGTTATCCTAAGGCATGGGAGCCTTGCCCTTAACAAAATTAGACAACCTTTTAGGAGGGGCATTAAGCTTGATATTGTCTCCCTGTTGGAAGCCAATGCCATCCTTAATGCCAGGGCGTCTCCCACTATAAAGCATGCTACGAGCAAATTTGAATTTCTCATTTTCTAGTTCATGCTCGGCAATTTTAGCATCTAGTTTAGCTATATGATCATTTTGTTGTTTAATCATAGCAAGGTGATCATGAATAGCATCAATATTAATATCTCTACATCTAGTACAAATAGAAACATGCTCAACGGTAGATGTAGAGGGTTTGCAAACATTCAATTCATCAATCTTAGCATGTAAAATAGCATTCTCATCTCTAAGATTGGAAATAGAAACATTGCAAACATCTAATTCCTTAGCCTTAGCAATTAATTTATCATTCTCAAACTTAAGGCTAGCAAGTGATTCATTCAATTTGTCAATCTTAGCAATCAATTTGGCATTCTCATTTCTAAGACTAACAATTGAATCATCACAAACATTTGATTTCTCAACCTTAGAAATTAATTTAGCATTTTCATTTGTAAGGCTAGAAATAGTGTCATGGCAAGTGCTAAGCTCACTAGTCAATTTTTCATTTTTCTCTACCTCCTGAGCATAAGAATTTTTAACCTTAACATGCTTTTTGTTTTCCTTAATAAGGAAGTCCTCTTGGCTATCCAAGAGTTCATCCTTCTCATGAATAGCACTAATCAATTCATTCAATTTCTCTTTTTATTGCATGTTAAGATTGGCAAAAAGAGTAAGCAAGTTATCCTCATCATCACTAGAATTATCCTCGTCACTAGAAGTTGCATACTTAGTGGAGGATCTAGATTTTACCTTCTTCTTCTTGCCGTCCTTTGCCATGAGGCACTTGTGGCCGACGTTGGGGAAGAGGAGGCCTTTGTTGATGGCGATGTTGGCGGCGTCCTCGTCGTCGGAGGAGTTGGTGGAGCTCTCGTCGAAGTCCCACTCCCGGCAAACATGGGCATCGCCACCCTTCTTCTTGTAGTACCTCTTCTTCTCCTTCTTCTTCCCCCTCTTGTCGTCGCCCCTGTCACTGTCACTAGAGATAGGACATTTTGCTATAAAGTGACCAGACTTACCACACTTGTAGCAAACCTTCTTGGAACGGGGCTTGTAATCTTTCCCCTTCCTTTGCTTGAGGATTTGGCGAAAGCTCTTGATGATGAGCACCATTTCCTCGTTGTCGAGCTTGGAGGCGTCAATGGGAAGCCTACTTGATGTAGACTCTTCTTTCTTCTCCTCTGTTGCTTTGAAGGCAACGGGTTGCACATCGGGTGTGGAGGAGGCGCCTTGCTCAATGATTTTCTTGGAGCCTTTGATCATCAATTCAAAGCTCACAAATTTTCCTATCACTTCCTTGGGAGACATTAGTTTGTATCTAGGATCACCATGAATTAATTGAACTTTAGTGGGGTTAAGAAATACGAGTGATCTAAGAATAACCTTGACCATTTTATGGTTATCCCATTTGGTGCTCCCGAGGTTGCGCACTTGGTTCACCAAGGTTTTAAGCCGGTTGTACATGGCTTGCAGGTCTTCTCCTTGGTTGAGCATGAAGCGACCGAGCTCCCCCTCGATCATTTCCCTCTTGGTGATCTTGGTCACCTCATCTCCTTCGTGCGCGGTCTTGAGCACGTCCCAAATTTCCTTGGCGCTCTTCAACCCTTGCACCTTGTTATACTCCTCTCGACTTAGAGAGGCGAGGAGTATAGTGGTGGCTTGGGAGTTGAAGTGCCGAATTTGGGCAACCTCGTCCGAGTCATAGTCTTCATCCCCTACGGATGGTACCTGTACTCCAAACTCAACAACATCCCAAATGCTAGTGTGGAGTGAGGTTGGATGGTGCCTCATTTTGTCACTCCACATGTTATAATCTTCACCATAAAAAATGGGTGGTTTGCCTAATGGGACGAAAAGTAAAGGAGTACGTTTGGAAATGCGAGGATATCGTAGGGGGATCTTACTAAACTTCTTGCGCTTAGAAGTGACGGACGATGGATCGGAGCCGGAGGTGGATGGCGATGAAGAATCGGTCTCATAGTAGACCACCTTCTTCATCTTCTTCTTCTTGTCGCCACTCTGATGCGACTTGTGAGGAGGTGATTCCTCCTTCTTGTTGCGGGACTCTCCCGATGGAGCCTTCCCGTGGCTTGAGGCGGGCTTCTCGCTGGTCACCATCTCTTTCTTGGCGTGCTCTCCCGACATCACTTCGAGCGGTTAGGCTCTAATGAAGTACCAGGCTTTGATACCAATTGAAAGTCGCCTAGAGGGGGGTGAATAGGCGAAATCTGAAAATTATAAACTTTAAGCACAACTACAAGCCGGGGTTAGCGTTAGAAATATAATCGAGTCCGAAGGAGAGAGCAAAAACAAATTAACCAAAGAAATAGAGTGGATGACACGGTGATTTGTTTTATTGAGGTTCGGTTCTTGCAAACCTACTTGTCGGTGTTTCGGACCCAGGGGACCCTCAACCGAACCGACTACTGAATTTTGTGTCGTGTGCCCCTGTCTAGATGGGTTGATGCAAGATGGAACACAAGAGGAGGGATGAGGCTTATATTATCTTGCACCGGGGGTGCTTGTAGTAGGGGTTACAAGCTTCGCGAGAGAGGGAACGGGCCCTAGGCCTCCTGGGGAGTCTAGTGTTTGCGGAGTGGAGCTCGATGTTTGGGTGAGTCCGTCTCCGTTGCTCTTGCTGCCCGTGTTTTTCCCCTTCCTCTCCTTCTCTTTTTTTCCTTTTTTCTTTTTCCCCGAAGGCCCTGGGCATCCCCTTTTATAGACATAAGGGGATGGTCCAGTTGTACATATGGGGGTGTAGCAACGTGCTAACGTGTCCGGCGAAGGGGTGCTTGAGCCCTGTATGAAGCGCAGCTGGCGGTGCGGCATGGATCCTGCTGACGTTTCCTTGCCTTCGTAGAGAGCTTGTGGACTATTGACATCATGGACGCATACGGGGAACCATCATTACCTATTGCTGGAGTAATCTAGATGTGACTTCGGTCTTGTTCCTTTGTAGCCTGAGGCAGCTAGCTAGAGGTAGGGTAATGATGTATCCCCTGTAGCGCAGTCGACTCGAGGCCGAGGTCGGGCGAGGCAGCGACTCCTCCTGAGGCCGAGGCTGAGGTCGGGCGCGGATGTGACTCCTCCCGAGGCCGAGGTCGGGCGAGGCGGAGAACTTCCCCCGAGGCCGAGGTTAAGACCGAGGCCTAGGGTCGGGCGAGGTGGAGCTCCCTATTTTGCCCGAGGCTGAACTCGGGGGAGGCCATGACTTACTGTTGTTAGTCTTACCCTAGTGTTGGCACAGTAGCTGGAGCGAGGCGAACAGTGCTGTTTTCCTATCAGAACGGTCAGTGAAAGGGTGAAGTGACTGCGGTCACTTCGACCTTGTCGACTGAGGCGCGCGTGTCAGGATAAGGTGTCAGGCGATCCCCGCATTAAATGCGCATGCGATACGGTCGGTTGGTTAGGCGATTTGGCCGAGGTCGCTGCACGACAAAGTTTGCCTGAGCTTGGCTTCGGGCGAGCCGAGGGTGCGCCCACTGCCTGTGGAGGCCCTCGGGCGAGGCGTGAATCCGCCCGAGACTACTTTTCCCGCCCGAGGCCAGGTTCGGGCGAGGCGAGATCGCGTCCCTTGGCAGACGAGGCCTTGACTTGAATCGTGCTTATCAGTCTTTATGGTTTGTTCTGAAGACGTTTTCCAGCCGTGTTTAGGAGTGTTGGGGGTACCCCTAATTACGGTACCCGACAGTAGCCCCCGAGCCTCGAAGGGAGTGTAGGTACTCGCTTGGAGGTTCTACCGGATATTTTGCAAGGGGACCAGCCTTTCTTGGTTATATTTTGTTTCGATGGGTGCGCACGAGCGTACCCGTCAGGTGTAGCCCCCGAGGCCTCGGAGGAGTGGTTTGACTCCTCTGAGGTCTTAATTCTTTTGGTGATGCCTCGGTCGGCCTTGTTGTTTCCTCATGCGGCCTGGCCGCAGCCCGGGTGCATGGTCAGGCTCCGAGTTTTCAAGCTGTTTTATCGACGTGGTCGACAATTTGGCCGTAGCCTGGTGCGAGAGCAGCCTCCGAGCCTCTGCACGGAGCGAGAGGACGATCAAGGACCGTCTCGACTTTTATTATACACCCCTTCGTCGCCTTTTCGCAAGGAGGAACGGGGGGGGGGGGAAGCGCCATGTTACCCTCAGAGAGCACCGAACACGGTGTTTCCAGTGAGTTGCTATCGGGTGATCCGAGTGGACGCCCGAGCCCCGTTCGATAAGAGTCGGCTAGTGGCCCAGAGGCGCGCTCCAAAAGTACTTGCAGGTGATTTGCTGGACCCGAACCCATTTGATAGGGTCTGAGGGCTCGGTGCCTCCCTCTGGTGGGATTCCATTACAAATCGTTCCCGCTGGTCTCGGAAATGTCCTAAGGTACCTCGGGAGCGTAGCCCGAACCTCGGCCATGTAACGGACGTACCCAGGGTCATCCCTGACTCTGCGTGCTTTGGGGCAGCTGTCGAACCCTTCCGAGGGGCCAGCCTTCGAACCCCTGATCAGTAAAGGGCTCGGAGCCCGAGTGCTTTGGGGCGGTTGCTGAACCCCGCAGGGTGCAACCTTCGAACCCCTGATCAGTAGGAGGGCTCGGGGCCCGTTTCCTTCATTGAGAAGGATCCTTTTTTGAAATATCCCCTTTCCCGATCCCTATGGCAAGAGAGAGAGAGAGAGAGAGAGAGAGAGGAAAAGGAAAAGGATATGAATTTAAATAATGCGGCGCACCTTTTTTTGACGCGGTCATCATGACGGAGGTGGAACAGCGCCCGCTTCGCCTGCTAGAGGTGTCGCTTGCCCTGCTAGGGAGTTAATGCGACGGGACGGGCGATTCGTGGGGCATCTGTTGCGCGTGCGTGAGTCATTCGAGGAACGGAACACGGGCGCGTCGTCTTTATGCCGTGGGAGAGGGCTCCCCTGCTGCTTCAGGAGAGGATGCGAGCCTGTAGGTGATTGGACCGCCGCTTCCGCACGTCTATTGCTGCAATTACTGTCGGTCCGCCTTTGGTCATATCAACTGTCGTGCCTATCCCCGCGGCTGACTGACCCGTGATCGTCGCACTTAATTGGCACTGTTGGGTCACGTGCGGGGCTGCCTCGAGTCGGTGCACTGGTTCTGCAGTCCCAAGAAGACGCGACATTGGCGCGAATGGCGGTGCGATTTCTTCGCACGTGGTAACCGGCACGCCGGTTACCTGACATGTGGGCCCGGGCCTCCATGCTGGACCGCTAGTTGCGACGAAGCTGAAAGGGCGTACAACCGTGGTGTGGTTGCACGCTTCTGGCGTGGCGGCCCGCCCTTTCGACCGCTGGATTTAGCGAGAATGAGGGAGCGCTTACCCGCGGGGCGGTTGCATGCTTCGTGTGCAGCGGTTCGCCATCTTCGCGTTGCGGGTCAGTTTGTATGACATGTGGGACCTAGCCCCCGTGTCGCAGGGCAAGAATCTTGGAGCACGTCGGGGGAGACTTTGCCCATGACGCTTGGGGGTGCGAGTGGGGAGATCTGCCTATAAAAAGGGACCGATCTCCCGGGCACTAACCATGCTTTGCTCCTCTCATCCTCATCGCGCCCCTCTGCCTTCCGAGCCCCCAGATGGGGTGTGCCGGTGTTTTCTAGCGACCTCACCGTCGAAAAGCTCGCGCCCGTGGCAATGCCAGTGGTCTTGCCTTCTTCTTGCTGCTGTTGGAGGAGCACGACCTCGTGGGGGTTGGCGCTCGTTAGTCATCGCTCGGCTTCAAGGATTTTCACCACGCAGCCCGGCTGCAGTCCCCCGCTGGCGGTCACCCAGGATGATGACCGCCAGCCTTGTGGTGGGGAAGGGCGAGCCGGGCTGTGGCGTCCCTGCCACCCTCAGCTTCAAGGATGTTCATCATCCGTGCTGGGGGCAAGGGAAAGCCGAGCTGGGGCCCTGCCTTCCGCACGGGCTGGCGACCCGCTTCTTCCTTCAGCATTCGGGGGAGAAGGGTGTTCACCAGCCTAGCGGAGGAGGCGAACTGCCACCTGCTGCCCGGTCAGGGTGTGGCAGTCCGTCCACCGCACGGGCGACGGTCGCGCCGTGCGCAGGTCCCCCATGTCCACGGCTCGTCCTGCACTGCCGGCCACACCAGAGGGCGTACAAGACGTCGTACGCCGCGGGGGCGGTGTCCGTGTCCCTGGACGGTCCTATCCTCTCTCCCGTAGTGACGACGGGAGCGAGGACCTCCTTGTGCGTGCTGGGGCGACCGCCATTCGTCGGTGCGGCGTTGGGGCGCAGGTGGCCGCTGTCGTAGGTGAGGCTTCCCACCGCCGAGGTGGTTGCCTCTGCCAACGAGACCTTCAGTGCCACCTGGTCCCAGACCTCCGGCCTTTTGGCTTTAATGGCTTGTCCTCGCCCCCGGACGGGGCGAGGGCCTTTTCACAGTAGCGTTTGCCCTGGGGCAATCGCTGCTGCTGCCTAGCTGCCCGGGGCGGAGGTCGTTATCGCTGCTGGTGCAGTGGTCGCCGGCGAGCTGCTTGGAGCTCGTTATCTTGTTGCCCCTCTGGTGTGGAGGTAGTTCATTCCTGCGGGAATGGAGCTGGGTCCCATTTGTAAGGGAATGTAAGAGCAAAATGTAATTGCTCCAAGTACCGAGATATCTGCTGCAGGTTAGGAAAGCCGCCGAGGGTGCTACCGACATCTACGTAGCATAGTTATCCCCAGTACGTGTGTTTGTTTTCTATGGCTGCTGAGGCCTGAACATTTGGGTATTTGTGTGTAAAGCCGTGTTTCTTTCCTCTTATTTCGAGCATTAAGACTTGTTCGTCGGTAGCAGAATCACTTATCCGAGCGTGAGCTACCTTTCGCAGAAGGTGACGAGTAAGGTATCCGTATCCTGGAGGCGTAGGAGTCCCTTGGCTCGGTCGGCCTTGCCGTTCAAGGTCTCTCTTGTCGTTTTTAGGATTCCGCCATCGATGCAGTCAAAAGGCACGAAAGTCGTTTTGGTAGAAAAACTTTTCCGAGGAAAGTTTTGGCGTAGAGGGGGTTCCCCTTTCTAGACCCCGAGGCGACCGCTCGGGCCGAGACCCTTGCGGAGGGCCTGGCCGTGGCCGTCGGGTCTGCTTGGTCCGCCCAAGCTAAAGCCTCGCAGTAGCGTGTCCGGGCCGAAGGTACGTTTCGCCTGCTTTGCAACTTTGGTTTAGCTTCGTCCTTCTCCTCGTGTTTGAAGAACATTGTCTGGCTGTCTGCAGGGTTTGAGACGGCTCTTAACGAGTCCGTTAAGAACTACAAGGCGCTTGCCCAGGCGGCTGAGCAGAAGGAGACTGATCGTGTGGCCATGTCCGAGGCTATCTCGGCCTTTTGCTGGGCCTTTGGCCTCGACGACGTCCCCTCGGGTAGCTCCCCCCAGAGTCACCTGCGGGCCTTGGGCGGCCATGTGCGCAGCAGACTCCATGGGGCGCTGCACCACGGCATTAGGTGGGCCTTCGCCGTCCTCGCCTCCCACTACGATGTGGATCTGGAGCGGGTCAGTGAGGGGTGCTGCTTACCCGACGAGGAGGAGGCTGCCTTAGCCGAGGCCTAGAGGCTTGACGCGGCTGTCGAGGGCCCAAGCGCGGTGCTGGCTTCCTCCTTCGAGGTGGAGGTCCTTCCGCCCGTGTCGCCGTCTCAGGCCAGGCCAGATTCTGCTGAGGGTAGAAACGACGCCGAGGGTGCTGCTCCTCCCCCTGCCGATACCTGAGCCTATAGGAACAGTTTGTTTTAAGTATGCGTATGTTTCTCGCGGCCGCTGAGGCCTAAACATTTTCAATGTTGGAGTTTAAAGCTGCGTTTCCTTTCCTATTGTTTCGAGCATTAGGACTTGTTCGGTAGCAGAGTCACTTATCCGAGCGTGAGCTACCCTTCATGGAAGGTGACGAGTGAGGTATCCGTATCCTGGAGGCGTAGGAGTCCCTCAGCTCGGTCGACCTTGTTGTTCAAGGTCTCTCTCGCTCGTTTTTAGGATTCTGTTATCGGTATAGTCGAAATGGTATGAAAGTCATTTTCTACCCGAGCGTTAGGACTTGTTCGGTAGCAGAATCACTTATCCGAGCGTGAGCTGCCTTTCACGGAAGCTGAGGAGTGAGGTATCCGTATCCTGGAGGCGTAGGAGTCCCTCGGCTCGGTCGGCCTTGCCGTTCAAGGTCTCACTCGCTCGTTTTTTGGATTCCTCTATCAACATAGTCGAAAGGCACGAAAGACGTTTTGGTAGAAAACTTTTCCGAGGAAAATTTTGATGCAGAGGGGGTTCCCCCCTTCTAGCCCCCGAGGGAGGGTCGGTTTTTGCTGAGGCAAGGCCGATCCTCCCTTGACAGCTAGACTTTTCATTTGTACATGTAAAGGGACTGAGGTACATAAACGATTTGAAACATTTTAAGGGTAAAAGCGACGTAGCTGTTTGATGTTCCAAGCATTGCTATAGACCTCGCCTTGATCGTTGGCCAGCTTGTATGTCCTGGGTTTCAAAATTTTGGCGATGATGAACGGCCCTTCCCAGGGAGGAGTAAGCTTGTGGCGCCCTCGGGCGTCTTGTCGTAGCCGAAGCACCAGATCTCCCACCTGGAAACCTCGGGGCCGAATCCTTCGGGCGTGGTAGCGTCGCAGGGACTGCTGATACCGTGCCGAGTGCAAGGCTACGTCCCGAGCCTCTTCTAGCTGGTCCAATGAATCTTATCGGCTGGTTTGGTTGTTTTGATCGTCGTATGCCTTTGTCCTCAGGGAGCCGTGTTCTAAGTTCGTGGGTAGGATGGCCTCGGCCCCATAGACTAGGAAAAACGGCGAGAAACCCGTGGCCCGACTCGGCGTCGTCCTCAGACTCCAAAGCACCGAGGGTAGCTCTTTTATCCACCGCTTGCCAAACTCGTTCAGGTTGTTGTAGATCCTTGGTTTTAGCCCCTGCAAAATCATGCCATTGGCGCGCTCCACTTGCCCATTTGTCATTGGGTGAGCTACGGCGGCCCAGTCCACACAGATGTGGTGGTCTTCGCAGAAGTCTAGGAACTTTTTCCCAGTGAACTGCGTGCCATTGTCGGTGATGATAGAGTTTGGGATCCCAAAGCAGTGGATGATATTTGTAAAGAACGCCACCGCCTGCTCGGACCTGATGCTGGTCAAGGGTCAGACTTCGATCCACTTGGAGAATTTCTCGATGGCGACCAGCAGGTGTGTGAAGCCCCCGGGTGCCTTCTACAAGGGACCAACGAGGTCTAGACCCCACACAACAAACGGCCAAGTGATAGGTATTGTTTGTAGAGCCTGAGCAGGCAGGTGTGTTTGTCTCGCGTAGAATTGACACCCTCGGCAGGAGCGTACAATCCTAGTGGCGTCGGCCACTGCGGTCGGCCAGTAGAAACCTTGTCAGAAGGCGTTTCTCACGAGGGTCCGAGGCGCCGCATGGTGACCGCAAGCCCCCGAGTGTATTTCTTGCAACAACTCCTGTCCTTGGGCGACAGATATGCATCGTTGGAGAATGCCTGAGGGGCTGTGGTGGTACAACTCCTTTTCATCACCCAGCAAAACGAATGACTTGGCGCGTCGAGCCAGTCGCTGAGCTTCGGCCTTGTCGAGGGGCAGCTCTCCCTAGAGGAGATATTCTAGGTACGGAGTCTGCCAGTTTGGGACTGGTGTGACCCTATTCCGCTCCACCTCGACACGCAGGGCCTCACCTTCGGCGGCCGAGGGTACCTCGGGTTGGGCCGAGGTCTCCTCAGGTTTGGGCGCGTCGTTGAGTTTGACGGATGGCTGATATATATCCCTGGAGAAGACATTCGGGGGAACCGTTGTTCGTCCCGAGGCTATCTTAGCCAGCTCATCTGCGGTCTCATTGTACCGTCGAGCAACATGGTTGAGTTCTAGCCCATAGAACTTATCTTCCAAGCGCCGAACTTCGTCACAGTAGGCCTCCATTTTTTGGTCGCAGCAGTGAGAGTTCTTCATGACTTGGTCAATAACGAGCTGCGAGTCACCATGAGCGTCGAGGCGCCAAACCCCTAGCTCAATGGCGATGCGCAACCCATTAACCAAGGCCTCGTATTCGGCCACGTTGTTTGACGCCGGAAAATGGAGGCGTATTACGTAACGCACATGTTCTCCGAGGGGTGAGATGAAGAGCAAGCCCACGCCTACTCCGGTTTTTATCAACGACCCGTCGAAGTACATGGTCCAAAGTTCAGCCTGGATTGGGGCCATTGGCAACTGGGTGTCTGTCCATTCAGGCAGGAAGTCAGCCAAGACTTGGGATTTTATGGCCTTCTGAGGTGCAAATGAAAGTGTTTTGTCCATGAGTTCCACTGCCCATTTTGCTATCCTACCCGAGGCCTCTCAGCACTGGATGATCTCTCCCAGGGGAAAGGTGACACCATAGTAACCGGATGAGACTTGAAGTAGTGTCGCAGCTTTCGTCGTGTTAGAATCACTGCGTACAACAGCTTCTGGATTTGCGGGTAGCGGATTTTGGCCTCAGATAGCACTTCGCTGATGAAGTAGACTGACCTTTGGATGAGCAGTGCATGCCCTTCTTCTCGTCTCTTGACTACGACCGCAACGCTGACCACCTGAGTGGTTGCGGCGATGTAAATCAAGAGGGCTTCTTCCGCAGCGGGGGGCACCAAGATGGGCACATTAGTAAGGAGTGCCTTTAAGTTTCCGAGGGCTTCTTCGGCCTCGAGAGTCCAAGTGAAGCGCTCGGCCTTCCTTAAGAGGCGGTACAAGGGCAATCCTTTCTCGCCAAGGCGCGAGATGAAGCGGCTCAGAGCCGCAAGGCATCCCATGACCCTTTGTACTCCTTTTAAATCTTTGATGGGTCCCATGTTGTTGATGGCCGCGATTTTCTCCGGGTTGGCCTCGATGCCTCGTTCGGAGATGATGAACCCTAGGAGCATGCCTTGGGGGACTCCGAAGACGCACTTCTCAGAATTGAGTTTTACGCTTTTCGCTTTTAGGCACCCGAATGTTACCTCAAGGTCAGAGAGGAGGTTGGAGGCTTTCCTTGTTTTGACAACGATGTCATCGACGTAAGCCTCGACCGTTCTGCCGATGTGCTCTCCGAACACGTGGTTCATGCACCTTTGGTATGTTGCACCTGCATTCCTCAAGCCAAATGGCATAGTAGGATAACAATACATACCAAAAGGTGTGATAAAAGAAGTCGCGAGCTGGTCGGATTCTTTCATCTTGATTTGGTGATAGCCTGAGTAGGCATCGAGGAAAGACAGGGTTTCGCACCCAGCGGTGGAGTCCACAATTTGATCGATGCGAGGCAGAGGGTAGGGAACCTTGGGGCATGTTTTATTTAGCCCAGTGTAGTCCACACACATCCTCCACCTCCCACCTTTTTTCTTTACAAGTACAGGGTTAGCTAACCATTCTGGATGGAATACCTCTTTGATGAACCCTGCAACCATTAGCTTGTGGACCTCCTCGCCTATGGCTCTGCGCTTTTCTTCATCAAAATGGCGCAGGTGCTATTTCACGGGTCGGGCTCCAGCTTGGATGTCCAGTGAGTGCTCGACGACATCCCTTGGTATGCCCGGCATGTCCGAGGGACTCCACGCAAAAACTTCGGCGTTTGCGCGGAGAAAGTCGATGAGCACTGCTTCCTATTTGGGGTCGAGCTCGGAGCCGATCCTGACTTTCTTGTCGGCATCATTGCTGGGGTCGAGAGAGACAGATTTGACTGCTTCGGCTGGCTCGAAGTTGTCGGTGTGCCGCTTCGCGTCGAGCGCCTCTTTGGAGAGGCAATCTGGGTCGATGATGAGGGCTTCGGACTCGACGAGGGCTTCGGCGTACTCCACGCATTCCACGTCGAACTCGTAAGCGTGGTGGTACGTGGGTCCGACGGTGATGACTCCCTTGGGGCTAGGCATCTTGAGCTTGAAGTAAGTGTAGTTGGGGATTGCCATGAACTTGGCGTAGCACGGTCTTCCCAGCACCGCGTGATAGGTCCCTCGGAATCCGACTACCTCAAAGGTGAGGGTTTCCTTTTGGAAGTTGGAGGGAGTTCCGAAGCAAACGGGCAAGTCAATCTGTTTGAGGGGAAGGATACGCTTTCCGAGTGCAATCCCGTGGAAGGGTGCTGCACCAGCCCGGATCTCGGACCGATCAACCCCCAAGAGCTCTAGGGTCTCGGCGTAGATGATGTTGAGGCTGCTGCCTCCGTCCATGAGGACTTTGGAGAGCCTAACTTTGCCGATGATTGGGTCGACGACGAGCAGGTATCTTCCTAGGCTTGGCACATAGTCGGGGTGGTCGCCTTGGTCGAAGGTGATGGGCTTGTCGGACCAGTCTAGGTAGACTGGCGTTGCTACCTTCACCGAGCAGACCTCCCGGTGCTCCTGCTTGCGGTGTCGAGCCGAGGCATCCGCCATTTGCCCACCGTAGATCATGAAGCAGTTGTGGACCTCTGGGAACTCTTCTTCCCCGTCGCCTCCTTTCTTGTTTTTGCCGTGGTCCTTGCCGTCCTCCGCCGAGGATCCAGCCTTATTGAAGTAACGCCGGAGCATGTCACACTCTTCCAGGGTGTGCTTGACGGGACCCCTGTGATAGGGGCACAACTCCTTGAGCATTTTGTCGAACACGTTGGCCCCTCCGGGAGGCTTCCGAGGATTCCTGTGCTCGGCAGCGGCGATGAGGTCCGCGTCGACGGCGTTGCGCTTCGCTTGCGCCTTCTTCCTGGTCTTCTTCTTCATGCCACGCTGGACGGACGCCTTGGGGTCGTCCTCCTTCTGCCTTCCCTAAGACTGCTTGTCCTTCCGGAAGATGGCTTCGACCGCCTCCTGGCCAGAGGCAAACATGGTGGCTATGTACATCAATTCGCTTGCCTTGGTGGGTGTCTTGTGCCCACCAGGTCCCGACAAGCGGTGCCGTCGAGGAATGCCCCGATGACGTCCGAGTCAGTGATGCTAGGAACTCGGTGCACTGCTTTGAAAATCGTCGGATGTACTCTCGCAGGGATTCTATGGGCTGCTGGTGGCAGCTCCGGAGGTCCCATGAGTTCTCAGGGCGCACGTACATACCTTGGAAATTTCCAGCGAAGGCCTTGACTAGGTCGTCCCAGCCGAAGATCTGCGCAGGGGGCAGATGCTCCAGCCAGGCCCGGGTAGCGTTAGAGAGGAAAAGGGGGAGGTTGTGGATGATGAGGTTGTCGTCGTCCATCCCTCCCTACTGGCACGCCAGCCGGTAATCCGCGAGCCACAACTCTGGCCTCGTCTCCCCGAGTACTTGGTGATGGTAGTCAGGGCCCGGAACCGGGCCGGGAACGGCGCTCGTTGTATGGCTCGGCTAAAGACCCGTGGGCCTGGTGGTTCGGGTGAGGGGCTCCGATCCTCCTCACTGTCGTAGCGTCCCCCGCGCCTGGGGTGGTAGCCTCAGCGCACCTTTTCCTTGAGGCGGGCTCGACGATCGCGGCGGCGCTGATCGTTGTCGAGGTGATCCCTGGCTGTGGGTGTCTCGTCTCTTGTAGGCTCGGTGTGGACCGAGGCCTCGCGCGTGTGTCGGGAGAACGCTACGTGATGCACAGAGGGGCACCCTCGCCTTCAGGAGGCGGAGCTCTCGGCTCATCGGGCTGCGGTGTTTTCCAAGAGGTTCTTGAGTTCGCCCTGGATACGTCGCCCTTCGGTGGTGGATGGCTCCGGCATCGTTCGAAGCAATACCGCCGCTGCAGCCAGGTCCTGGCCGGCCCTGTTGATGGCTGGGGGCAGCATTGCCCTGGCATCGTCAATAATGCAGCGCTGGACGTCCCAAGCCCGATGACGCGCTCCTCTGGCGAGCGCTCGGCCTGCCCACTCTTGCTCGAGGTTTTGCTGGAGCTGCAGAAGTCGCCCCGCTTCCTCGTCGAGCTTGGCCTGCATCTCGCGGAGTTGCTCGACCTGTGAGCCCTGACCCCCGTGGGGACCTGGGCCACAACTAGCTATCGCCGGATCTCAACGCGAGACGCAGGCGCAAGGGCGCCGTTGCCCCCTGGCATGCTGGGGTGACTGTCTCCGTCGTGATCTTCCTGATCGATGTGGAAGCACTCGCGAGTTGGGTCGCAACCGTCGTCGTCGAGGCTGTGGCCATCATCAGAGCAGCCGGAGAGGCAGTAGTCACATGCGGACATGAAGTCACGCATGGCACCAGGATCACAGAGTCCGGAGAAATCCCAACTGATGTCGGGGTCGTCCTCTTCCTCGGAACCCACGGGTCCGGAGGTTGAGACGGCCGTCAGTCGGTCCCAAGTTGACCACATATGGTACCCCCGAAGGTCAGGATATGCCCTTACGAAAGCGCTTACCGAAGCGGGGTCGCTTGGTGGGTCGAAGCTGAACCTAAAGGGAACAAGATGGAAAACTGAAGGTACCTGCTGGTTGGTAGACGACGGTGAAGTTGCATCGGAGACGGAATGCATCGTTATCTCAGGCGCGAGACTGATGCCCGACAAGTCCCTCACCAAGGTGCCGACGTCATCAGTGCGCCTGGGGCTGGCGTTTTGCTGGGAAGCGACACCCGTCGTTGTCTCAGGTGCGAGGATAATGCCCGACATGTCTCCCGCAGGGGTGCCAGCGTCATCGACTCACTCTGGTCCGACAGCCGTCGAGGTGCTGCCCCTTGCCTGGCCAAGGTTGCCCCGTCTCCGTCTCCTTCGGCGAGGAGGGTGGCGGGGTTGACTCCGGTGTTCCTCTTCCGCCACGTGGAGACGTCGTCGTCGAGTTCGTCTCCGCCGGGTGAGCCGACGACCTTCATCAGCCAAACAAAGTACATTCAAGACATACTCACCAAGTTTGGAATGAAGGATGCCAAGCCCATCAAACACCCATGGGAACTAATGGGCATCTCGACCTCGACACGGGAGGTAGATCCGTAGATCAAAAGGTATATCGGTCGATGATAGGATCTTTACTCTACTTATGTGCATCTCGACCGGATATTATGCTTTCCGTATGCATGTGTGCAAGGTTCCAAGCCAATCCTAAGGAAGTTCACCTTAGGGCTGTAAAGAGAATCTTGAGATATTTAGTTCATACACCTAAGTTTGGTCTTTGGTACCCCAAGGGATCCTCTTTTGATTTATTAGGATATTCAGATGCTGATTGGGCAGGGTGTAAAATTGATAGGAAGAGCACATCAGGGACTTGTCAGTTCTTGGGAAGATCCTTGGTGTCTTGGGCTTCAAAGAAACAAAACTCAGTAGCTCTTTCTACAGCCAAAGCCGAGTATATTGTCGCTGGTCATTGTTGTGCGCAATTGCTTTGGATGAGGCAAACCCTTAGGGACTATAGCTACAAATTTAGCAAAGTCCCTCTCCTATGTGATAATGGGAGTGCAATCCGCATGGCGGATAATCCCGTTGAACACAGCCGCACTAAGCACATAGCCATTCGGTATCACTTTTTGAGAGATCACCAACAAAGGGGGATATCGAGATAGCCTATATTAACACCAAAGATCAATTAGCCGATATCTTTACCAAGCCACTAGATGAGAAAACCTTTACCAAACTTAGGAATGAGCTAAATATTCTTGATTCTCGGAACTTTGATTGATACTTTGCACACATAGCTCATTTATATACCTTTGATCATATCTCTTTTATGTCTATGACTAATGTGTTTTTAAGTGTATTCTCATGCTTAGTCATAGAATTGAAAGGGAAATGGAGTATTCGGCAAAGATGACGCTTCCACTCAACTCCATAGGTCTTATTCACTTTGCCGGTATTCTGCAAGCTCTCCACATTGGTATATTCTTCACTCATATTTATTTGTTTGCCAAAGTGGGAGAAAATGTTAAAAGGGCTGATATTTCACTCACAAGTATTCGTTTTTGGCGATTAATGCCAAAGGGTGAGAAAGTATTAGCCCAAAGCAAAAGGACCGCACCACCATGCCAATTTCAAAATTTTTCGAAATAAGTTTAAGTTTTATTAGGATATTTAGATGCTGATTGGGTAGGGTGTAAAATTGATAGGAAGAGCACATCAGGGACTTGTCAGTTTCTGGGGAGATCCCTGGTGTCTTGGGCTTCAAAGAAACAAAACTCAGTAGCTCTTTCTACCGCCGAAGCCGAGTATATTGTCGCAGGCCATTGTTGTGCGCAATTGCTTTGGATGAGGCAAACCCTCAGGGACTATGGCTACAAATTTAGCAAAGTCCCTCTCCTATGTGATAATGAGAGTGCAATCCGCATGGCGGATAATCCCGTTGAACACAGCCGCTGTAAGCACATAGCCATTCGGTATCACTTTTTGAGAGATCACCAACAAAGGGGGATATCGAGATAGCCTATATCAACACCAAAGAACAATTAGCCGATATCTTTACCAAGCCTTTAGATGAGAAAACCTTTACCAAACTTAGGAATGAGCTAAATATTCTTAATTCTAGGAACTTTGATTGATACTTTGCACACATCGCTCATTAATATTCCTTTGATCATATCTCTTTTATGTCTACGACTAATGTGTTTTCAAGTGTATTCTCACGCTTAGTCATAGAATTGAAAGAGAAATAGAGTATTCGGCAAAGACGACGCTTCCACTCAACTCCATTGGTATTATCCACTCTTTGCCATTATTCCGCCATCTCTCCACATTGGTATAATCTTCACTCATATTTATTGTTTGCCAAAGGGGGAGAAAATGTTAAAGGGCTTATATTTCACTCACAAGTATCCGTTTTTGGCGATTCATGCCAAAGGGGGAGAAAGTATTAGCCTAAAGCAAAAGGACCGCACCACCACCGACGAATTTTAAAAATGAAGTTTTCAAATTGGTATCTTAATGTGTTTTCAAAAGGGGGAGAAAGTACTAGTATCTTCAAAAAATTTGTAAAACCCTCTTGAACACTAAGAGGAGAATTTCATTGAGGGGGAGTTTTGTTTAAGTCAAAGGAAAAGCATTTGAAACAGGGGGAGAAAATTTCAAAATCTTGAAAATGCTTCTTTCAATCTTATTCATATACCTTTGACTATTTACAAAAAGTTTTTGAAAAGAATTTTACAAAGAATTTGCAAAAACAAAACTAGTGGTGCAAGCGTGGTCCAAAATGTTAAAATAGAAGAAAACAATCCATGCATATCTATTGAAATAATCATATTGGTTTAACTCCAAGCAACCTTTGCACTTACCTTATGCAAACTAGTTCAATTCTGCACTTCTATTTTGCTTTGGTTTGTGTTGGCATCAATCACCAAAAAGGGGGAGATTGAAAGGGAAATAGGGTCAAACCTTTTCCTAAATGATTTTGGTGGTTGAATTGCCCAACACAAACAATTGAACTAACTAGTTTGCTCTAGAATATATGTTCTACAGGTGCCCAAGGTTCACAACAAACCAATACAAAGTCAAAAGAAAGGGTTCAAAATAAAGGAGCAAAGAAAACCGAAGGCTACCCTGGTCTGGTGCACCGGACTGTCCGGTGTGCCACCGGACAGTGACCGATGCACCACCGGACAGTGTCCGGTGCACCAGGGTGGATCAACTCAAACTCCTCTGCTTCGGGTTTCTGGAAAATGCTCTCCGCTATAATTCACCGGACTGCCCGGTGTGCCAGCGGGAGCAACGGCTAGCGCACCAATGGTCAACTGCAAAAGTGTATAGTGCGGTGAACAGTGCGGACTGCACGCGCAAAAGTCAGAGCAGGCGCCAGAAGGCGCACCGGACAGTGAACAGGACCTATCCGGTGCACCACTAGACTGTCTGGTGGCCCAGCTATCAGAAGCTCTAATGGTCGAAACCTAACGGTTGGGTGACGTGGCTGGCACACCGGACAGTGTCCGGTGGCACACCGAACTGTCCGGCGCGCCCGTCGACAGCAGACTTCCCCAACGGTCAGTTTGGTGGGTGGGGCTATAAATACCCCCAACCACCACACTTCAAGGCATCCAAGTTTTCAGCCATTGCATTCAATACAAGAGCTCTAGACTTCACTCCAAGACACAAAAGCAAAGATAAATCATCTCTCCAAGTCTCAATTCCATTCAAAGCAATAGTGACTAGAAGAGAGAGTTTTGCCGTGTTCTTTTGAGCTCTTGCGCTTGGATCGCTTTTCTTCTTCCCCATTTCTTGTTCCCAAGTCATTTGTAATCAAGGCAAGAGACACCAATTGTGTGGTGGTCCTTGTGGGGACTAAGTGTCCCGATTGATTGAGAAGAGAAGCTCACTCGGTCTAGGTGACCGTTTGAGAGAGGGAAAGGGTTGAAAGAGACCCGATCTTTGTGACCACCTCAACGGGGAGTAGGTTTGCAAGAACCGAACCTCGATAAAACAAATCACCATATCACACTCTTCATTTGCTTGTGATTTGTTTTCGCCCTCTCTTTCGGACTCGATTTTATTTCTAACGCTAACCCCGGCTTGTAGTTGTGCTTAAAGTTTATAAATTTCAGATTCCGCCTATTCACCCCCCTCTAGGCGACTTTCAGTCGGCTTGATGTTGAAGATGTTTTTCCTCAAGCTCAGAGCACTACCGAGCCATATCTGACAAGGCAGTCGAAGAAGGATGCACAGTTAAAAACAAGTTAATCGATCAGCAAAGGAAGAAACGAAGTTACTAACCAGCGTTTGACACCTTCAAGTCAGCTATCTGTTTCTGAAGCAGCAATGGGTTCCACTGCATCAAATACAGAGCCCCTTTTGGGATAGTGGCACCATATGACCTCAACTGAGCAGACATTCCGTCAACTAAAGCCTGCAATCGAAGATAAATGGGTATAGGGAAGGTAATTTACCAGGAGGAATGACAGAACACAAGAGCTGAGTACCCGAAGATTGGAAAGGAATGATGGTAACCCCAAGTCAGGAGGAGCTGCGTCATAGCTCGATGAAGGAAGATCAACCGAAACAATTTGAAGAACGTTGTCAGGGGTCGGCTCAGCCCCGCTGGAGGATATCAGACTTTTTACATCTGGCTCGCCGACCTCCAAGGCGACTTGTTTGCTCGAGGCCAAGGAAGCATGCATCGCCATCACCCCATCAGATCTTGGTGGAGACGACCCAACATGGACATCCATGGAGGCGTAGGAAGGAGAGCTCACTTGAACACCCTCGGGGGCTAGGTTGTAGCTCGTGCCACCCACCAAAGCCGGATGACTACCGGCAACACCCTCGGGGGCTGGGTTGCAGCTCGCGCTACCCATTAGGGCCGGATCACTACCGGCGACACCCTCGAAGGCTGGGTGACTGCCAGCACTACCCTCGAGGACTAGGTTTTCTGCAGCAGCCACCTCTAAGGTTGAAGGATCCTCAGTCACCTCCATGTGAGTCGGCCAATCCTGACCAACGTCTTGACATCGAAGATTGCCTTCCAAAGTCGATGATGCATAAGACACTGCTCGAGATACCTCTAATCCCATGTCTGGAATTTCAGAACAAATAGCCATCATGTCATCAGCAAATGTAGCCAAGTTTTGGGAAGCACTTCACAACTCCCTAGGTACTAAGTTGCTCCATAGTTCGGCCTATCATCCTCAAACTAGTGGGCAGACTGAGAGGGTAAATCAGATACTCGAAGATATGCTGCGGGCATGTGTTCTGGAATTCCCACAGAAATGGGATGATTATTTACCATTAGCGGAGTTCTCATATAATAATAGCTATCAAGAAAGCATTAAGATGGCACCCTTCGAAGCTTTATATGGACGACGATGTCGTACTCCGCTAAATTGGTCTGAACCTAGTGAAAGGTACTTCTTCAGGCCTGATATGGTGAAAAAGACCGAAGAAAAAGTGCAAAGGATAATTCATAATTTGAAGAAAGCTCAAGCTCATCAGAAAAGTTATGCAGACAAGCGACAACAACCCTTATACTTTCTCGTGGGAGATTATGTTTACTTGAAAGTTTCACCAATGAAGGGTGTATCGCGTTTTGGGGTTAAAGGGAAGCTTGCACCCCAGTATATTGGTCCTTTTCATATCCTTGAAAGATATGGACCAATAGCATACCGACTTTAGTTACCCGAAACCTTGTCTGCTGTACATAATGTGTTCCACGTGTCTCAAATGAAGAAATGTCTTCGGGTTCCAGATCGAACCATTGAAGTAACAAATGTTGTCCTAGAGCCGGACTTGACATATTCTGAGCACCCTATTCGAGTCTTGGATCAAAAGGACAGGGTTACCCGAAGAAAAACTCTCAAGTTTTATAAGATACAGTGGAACCAGCATTCCGAAGATGAGGCTACTTGGGAAACTCAAGACTTCTTAGACAAGAATTTCCCAGGCTTTTTAGCCTCTTGTAAATTGTAAAGTGTATAAAATTGTTGTAATAAAGGAGTGAGCCCCCAACCACCCCTGCCTTGTACCAAAACTCAGGAAATAAAAATGTGAAGCATTTCCTTTTCCACTACTTACCCTAGGACTTTTAATCTCGGGACGAGATTCTTTTATGGGGGGAAGGATGTAACACCCCTGATGTTACTGTTACTAAAACTTGAGCATGACATCATCAGCATTAGCATTTCATATGTTTGATACACCTAGGATGCATTTACTAGGTAAAAATTTCAAACAAGTTGTATTGTTATGGCATTTTGCAAATAAGACCCTAGTATAGGATACTTAACCCTGAACAGGGATCTAAAGAGTAAAATAAGACCCAAATAGAGAAAACCCTAAAGCTTAAGTAAAATGATCATAAAATATTACTAAGGATGGATCCAAGTGGCATTCACACCCTTGAAATACCAAAAACCCTAATTGCAATTCTGAAAAATTCTAAACCTAAACCCTAGGGGGGTTAAGTGCAAAATTAGTCCATTTTTGGACTAAAGTGCAAAAACTAGTGAAATAAGGTATCCTAAGTCAAATGGATCACAAATATGTGAATTTGCAAGTTAAACCCTAAGTGTTGGGCTTATTTGCAAAAAGCACCACTTAAACCCTATACACCTATGTCTGAAAATCAGTATTTTGGCTCAACTTGGGAGCTTTATAACTTTCAAAATAGTGAGAATTCACCTTAGGGCACCACATCAACTTTGTATCTCTATGAAAGGGGAACAACTTTGCTTAAGAGTGTAAGCATGGTTGTTATAAAGAAATGAAAGAAAAACACACTCAAAGTCGAGCTGTCAGGTTATTGGAGTCTAAAAATTCAGACTAACAGTGGTACTGAGTCAACTTTGGAGCTCTGTAGATTGAGAGGTTCAAAGAATTTGCCCCAAGTCAATATAGCAAAGTTGTAGAGCCATTGTAGAGAAACAACTTTGTTATAGGT
Source organism: Zea luxurians (assembly GCA_029449295.1). NCBI lineage: Eukaryota > Viridiplantae > Streptophyta > Magnoliopsida > Poales > Poaceae > Zea > Zea luxurians. Next base: position 113,359,223 of record JAOPSE010000007.1, read on the forward strand.
GTTTGGGCTTGGTGTCATATGGAATTGGGAGAAAATTTGGTTTCAAATCACTCGGTCAGGCTAACTGATGGAGGGTTGCCATGGTACAATGCATCGGGGGGGGAAAGATAAGGATCAGCCCCTCACCGGCGATAAGGATGCCACCGCGGCTCGGGATGGGTCGACGTCGGCCGTGGTAAAGGTCCTCGGAGACGTGGACGAGAGTTACTGAGGTGGCAAGCCCCGGTTAATCGGTGGTCACCGTGCCATCACCGGATTCCACCGCGCGGTGAGCTCGCCTGCGCAATCTAAAATTCGTGATCCTCATCCAATTCCGGTCGACGGCCTATAAATTGCGCTCGGGTTCTGCTTCTTCACCACATCCCACACCTCAGTGACTGAGCAATCGGCTCAATTTCACCGGAACACTCACGCAGCTCCCAAATTCTCTCCTCCTCTGTTCTTAACTCCGCCGTAAAGGACTCCACCGTGGTCAGCGCTCTTCGGGTTAGTATCTTCCTAATTACTCCCTGTTCTAGCTCGTTTGTAGCCTCCTATTGCTCTCAGTACCAACCAATCTAAGTTTGGCCAAAGCCTTTCACCGGAACGCACAATTGCTCTGTAGAATGCCGCCGTGACACCCTCTCCATCGCCCCACAATTCTATTCGTGCCCAGTCCAAATTTTAGTATGTGCGTCATCTCTGGTAAAACTGTGAAGCTTTCCCAAGCTTCAATTTGGTCATTCACGTCGTCGGTTGGTCGGAACGTGTTCATCCCTCCGATCATCCGCCCTGTCACTGTGGACTGATTGATTCAATGCCCCATTGATGAAATTGATTGAGGGGAAGTGTGCAGTAGGAGTATAATTTGGTCTCTGTCGCACGGGAGCTCCAGCCGTGGTAGCATCCGGCCGGAATAGGCTCGTCGGAGATCGGTCGAGCACTGTTTACCATCGGGGACCCCATCCTGCGAAGAATTAGAAGCTCGATGGTCTTCTTGTAAGTTGTCAGCGACCTGAGGAAACAGTATAGGAACCCACTTCTAGTTATTCCATAAGCCAAGGTCTTTTCTGCAAAATCCACAAGGTTGCGGGCGTGGACGCGTTTTCCACCTGACTTGGGCCGCCTGGGCTTGATTCAGCCCAGCACTGTTCAAACTTTCCCCTTTTCTTTTTCTGTCCAACTTTAGAAATATGTAGGAAATTACAGAAAAATGGTAAAAATGCCAAACCAATTTTCTTAGATTCCTAATTTTCCATAGTATTTAATAAAAATAGTTTTATGATTTTTAGATCAAATGGGGAATTTTGGAGCATTTAAAATAGCTTAAAACATTGGTTCTAGATTTTTAGAAAATAGATAAAAATTCCAAAATTGGCCAAACTTTTTATTTGAACTCTAAACATTATTTAGAAGCCTTGGGTAGAGTTTGAATTAATTTGGACCTTGTTTGATAACTAGAACCCAAAACCCTACCCCCTGCCCTTTGAATTCCTTTACTGACTCCGGAAACCCTAGTTTCTCAGAGAACCGTGAAGGAAAATTATATTCAAACACTTAGATAATAAACTCTTATTATCTTTGCATTCTCATGAACATTACATGGGCATTCATTATTATGTATGGTTATCTTTAGAAAATGAAGAAGAAGTTGAAGTAGAAGGAGAGAAGACTTCACCACCACCTCAGGAACATCAGGCCAACAACTGTTTTTATTTTGACATCTGTGGAACTAAGCCTGAATCACCTCTAAACCAAGGCAAGCCCCGGTGCATTTTCCACCTCCTTGACTCTTTTAAAATCTTTCTCACTTGCTTGATGCATTAGGTGATAGGAGTTGATTGATAAAACAATTCCTGCATTACCTTCCGTGAATTTGATTATCTTCCTTTGAATCCCTGTTTTGTAAAAAGTTTTTACTATTCTTAGTCTTGCTTTAGCAAAGAAAAAGGTTTTGTTTTACAAAAGATGATGTGGCAAAGTGGGAGGGATGTTTTTGAAAATAAAACTTGATGGTGGATCCATCATGGCCGTGATGGGTTCAACATCGGAAAAGATGTACCTCTGCCAGGTACCAAACTTTGGGATTGGAAATGATTAAGCTGAGACCGGGAGGGTGACTTGCACGAGAAGAGAGAGTCTCAGTGTAGTGTCTCCGACTGAGTCGGATGTGGACCGTCTCGATGTAGGCCTACTGACCGAGGACCCTTTAACTGGTCACATGCCTCGTCATGGGTAAGCTTTGCCTCGGGCAGACTAAGGCCAGAATAAGATACCACGCAATGGGAGTGGAGAGATGGCGAGAGTAGCGTGTACCCTCCGTGGCAAGAGGCTAGACGGTGGTGTATCTGTGCTCTCGGTTGGCGTGAACCTAATCTGGTCTTAAGAACCCCGGTGGCAGGTTGACATATGCAAGGGTTAAGTGCTACATATGTCATGTGTGAGAGTCGCCTAGAGGGGGGGTGAATAGGGCGAATCTGAATTTTACGAACTTAATCACAACTACAAGCCGGGTTAGCGTTAGAAATAATAATGAGTCCGAGAGAGAGGGCGCAAAACAAATCGCGAGCGAATAAAGAGTGAGACATGTGGATTTGTTTTACTGAGGTTCGGTTCTCACAAACCTACTCCCCGTTGAGGAGGCCACAAAGGCCGGGTCTATCTCAACCTTTTCCCTCTCTCAAACGGTCCCTCGGACCGAGTGAGCTTCTCTTCTCAAATCAACCGGGAACAAAATTCCCTGCAAGGACCACCACACAATTGGTGTCTCTTGCCTCGGTTACAATTGAGTTTTGATCACAAGAACAAATGAGAAAGAAAAGAAACAATCCAAGCGTAAGAGCTCAAAAGAACACAACAAATCTCTCTCACTAATCACTAAATCTTTGTGTGGAATTGGAGAGGATTTGATCACTTGGGTGTGTCTAGAATTGAATGCTAGAGCTCTTGTAAGGTGCAGAAGTGTGAAAACTTGGATGACTTGAATGTGGGGTGGTTGGGGGTATTTATAGCCCCAACCACCAAACTAGCCGTTTGGTGAAGGCTGCTGTCGACGGGCGCACCGGACAGTCCGGTGCGCCACCGGACAGTGTTCGGTGCGCCAGCCATGTCACCCGGCCGTTAGGGTTCGACCGTTGGAGCTCTGACGAGTGGGCCCGCCTGGCTGTCCGGTGGTGCACCGGACATCCCCTGTAGGCTGTCCGGTGCGCCACCACGCGCGTGCCTGACTTCTGCGCGCGCTGGCGCGCATTTAATGCTGTAGCAGGTGACCGTTGCGCCGAAGTAGCCGTTGCTCCGCCGTTACACCGGACAGTCCGGTGTGCACCGGACATGTCCGGTGAATTATAGCGGAGCGGATTCCCGAAGCTGGCGAGTTCAGAGTCGCATCTCCTTGGAGCACCGGACACTGTCCGGTGTACACCGGACAGTCCGGTGAATTATAGCGTGGCGCCTCTGAGTTTTCCTGAAGGTGCGAAGTTCAGCTTAGAGTCCCCTGGTGCACCGGACACTGTCCGGTGGTGCACCGGACACTGTCTGGTGGCACACCGGACAGTCCGGTGCGCCAGACCAGGGTGCCTTCGGTTGTCCCTTTGCTCTTTTGTTTGAACCCTTCTTCTTGGTCTTTTTATTGGCTTATTGTGAACCTTTGGCACCTGTAGAACTTATAAACTAGGGCAAACTAGTTAGTCCAAATATTTGTGTTGGGCAATTCAACCACCAAAATCAATTTAGGAAATAGGTGTAAGCCTAATTCCCTTTCAGTGTGATTGGAGATCCTCAGCTGAGTATAATCGATTCGGATCACCGTACCTTCACGGTTATAAAGACTTGGTCACTGACTTACACGTAGAACTCCAATAAAAATTAAGGGTGCTAAGAAATTGGCTAGTGCAGGTCAAGTGATTGAACTAGGATAGAAAGAACTTTAGAGACAGGTAATCTTACTTAACCTGACAAGTAAAATTTGGATTCTTAAGGATCCACTTTAGTAAGCATTTATGCAAACAGAGTCTTTGATTATTGAGAAACCTTACCTTGACTCCCTGATAACCAGCATGCCCTTGAGAGTCTTTTCTTTAGTCGGGTAAGTCTTGCTGAGTAATTCCATACTCAGGGTTTTATTCCCTATTGTTTTTAGGTGAATAAGCGACAAACTTTTGTTGGTTCTGTTCCAAGGTGGTCTCAAAAGAAGAAAATCAAGAATACAGCTGCGGGAGGAAGGGTTCCTCCATAAAAACTTTTGTTTGATACTTACGGGAGGGGTTTTTGCCTCCCTTGGCTTGTAATAATAATACTCTGCACTCAGTTAATTATATCTTGGTCTGTAATATATAACTTTGTCTTACTTTTAAATAAAGGTAAGTTTATGTAATCGCTTCCACATTTTCGTATCTCCGATAATCTGTAATGTCTGCGTGACGGGTGAAAAGCTCTTGGGAAAGGTAAGAAAAGCAGATACCGAACTTGTCAAGTGATTCAGGGGCACCTACAGGGTTGTCTGAGGTCCGTTGGACAAGGACAACTGTAGGTGGGCCTAATGACTTGGGAGGTTCCGTCACAGCTGGTATCGGAGCGAAGCCCATCTCTGCAGATATTATGAGGCATCTTCAAAAGAATTTTTCTAAGACTTATCTAGAGAATTTCTTCCCTTCTTACCTAGTATCTCTGAGGAGTTTATATGAAAGACCAGATAGGAAGAGTGCAATATATAGAAGGTTGAATCAACTAAGGTTGGTTCTGTAATTACACATGCATCATGCTAAGAACTATGCTAATAAGATTTCCCCCTTAGTAATAATGCCGCAGCGTACAAGAAAGACTGCCCGCAAGTCAACCGGGCCGATCGGTGTACCTCGTCACCAACTTGCCCCGAGACATGACGACAACAGTAGAGGCAGTAACGATCCAATTGGGGACTTAGAAGCTCAAGTTAATCAGCTTCAAACGGAACTCCGTCGCAGGAATAACATATGGGTCGCGAATGGCGAGAAGATCAATGAATTGAGAAGCGACATCCACCGCCTGCAAGATCAGCTTGTAGATCGAGATCTAGCGCTCGACTGGGCGGTTCACTCTCGTTCGCTTGCCTGGGCTAAGGAGGCGAAAGCTTGAGCCTGAGTAGAAGAGCTTAGCTCAGCTATTGATACCTTGCAGGCTTATTGTAATACTCTACATGAAGAAGTTCATGTATTGTACTCACAACTACACCCAGTGTACCTACGGATACTGTCGGGACAGAAGCCGGACCTTCTCAAGTAGCGGGAGAAGCTTTTGGTGGCGAAATGGACCTTTTCAGGCCTCCTCCCTCTATGAAGTTGGTCGATGAGTGGTCTCCTATGCCCGACAGTGAGGCTACCAAGAGTGACAGGAAGCAGGAATAGTATAGTATAGAAGTAGTACTATTGAGTAATAGGGGGTGTAATCCTATTATAAAGTACGAGTCTGTAACACTACCTTTTAAAGTAATGTGAAATTGGATGGTTTGTATGGCATATCATATTGCTCCCAATGTTCTTTGCCTCAGATGCCTTCCAGGACTCGAGCTCAGGATGGGGCTGGTACCTCTCGTGGGAGGGAGGCAACCCTGAATCCACCTCCAGTACCCCCGACACTTGCTGAGGCCATCGCTGCCTAGGTAAACGCTACAGCAGAAAATACTCGCTTTCTACAGGAGATGGCAGGCCAACCACTTCAACAACAAGGCGGACGGGCCTATCCGCAAGGCCCCCGGGAGACATCTTATTTGGACTTCTCCGAGACGCGCCCTCCGTTGTTCGTCAAGGCAGAAGATCCTTTAGAGGCGGATGAATGGATCCGCGTCATTGAGCAAAAATTTGGACTTCTTCGATGTTCCGAAACTCAGAAGCCCCTGTTTGCAGCTCAACAATTGCGTGGCCCTGCCAGCACATGGTGGGGAAACTTTGTGGCCGTTCAGCCGGCCGATCATCAGATTACATGGGAGGAATTCAAGCTGGCCTTCAGAGAGCATTACATACCTGAAGGAGTCCTCCACATGAAACAGGAGGAATTCATGAAGTTGAAGCAAGGCGGAGATACTGTCACCCAGTATCTCAATAAATTTAATCACTTATCTCAGTATGCGATTGACCAAGTCAACACCGACATGAAGAAGAAGAACTGTTTCATGAAGGGGTTTAAATGATCGGATGCAAAGGAAAATGGCCACCTGCATCGACCTCACATATGGAAGGGCTGTCAGCACAGCGCTGGCAGTTGAATCTAAATGTACAAGTTCTGGAAAGTCCAAGGGGAATGGAGGCAATCGGCCTAATCAGGGCCCCGAGAAAAGGCAACGGTTAGTCATCCGGCCTTTTAATCAGGGTCGTTCTTCATCACGCCCACCCTCCTTCCCATTCAAACAACCAGTGTTTATCCGTCCTACCCTTGCCCCCACTACTATAAATCAGCCGGGTGCCCCTGACACTCGTTTCCCCGCTCTTCCAAGCTCATCTACCGGCTGTTTCAACTACAGGAAGTTCGGACATTTCATTAAGGACTGTCCGTACCCAGGGCAAAATCAAGCAAATAATCAACAGGGTTCTGGAAGCTGCAAGGGAAATGCTGGCAACAATACTTCGGGCAAGAACACAAAGAAAACTGGACGGGTTTACTACACTCAAGTGGCTACCACATCGGAGGGCGAACCGGTGATGATGGGTACGTTCCTCGTAGCCCACCACTCTGCACTTATTCTCTTTGATTCGGGTGCATCACATACTTTCATAAGAAAAAAGTTCGTGGAGAAACACTGCATTCCATATACTGAATCAAGGGAAGGGTTTAAAATACATTCGCCTGGGGGACAAATCTTTACTAAAGAAGTGGCTTACCAAGTGCCCGTAACATTGGCTGGACGGGACATTCCTACTAAGATGATTGTTCTGAAAGGCCAAGACATAGATGTAATCTTGGGCATGAATTGGTTGGCCCAACATAAGGCAGTTCTCAACACTGATCTGAGAACAATCAGGTTGAGTTATGGCCAGGAAGAAATTCTTTTGTCTATCGCCATAGCTATTCCAGCTAGACCAATTGGCAGAATTAATGAAGCCATTATACCGGAGATCAAGGATATTCTAGTAATATGTGAGTTCCCAAATGTCTTTCCAGAAGATTTGCCTGGATTGCCGCCCGAAAGAGATGTAGAGTTTGTAATTGAGTTGAAGCCCGGTACGGCTCCCATTTCTAGAAGATCGTACCGGATGCCTCCAAATGAATTGGCAGAACTCAAGATTCAATTGCAAGATCTACTTGAGAAAGGATTCATCCAGCCAAGCTCGTCACCATGGGGTTGTCCAGCCATATTCGTCAAAAAGAAGGATCAAACATTGCGGATGTGCGTGGATTATCGACCCCTTAATGAGGTCACTATCAAGAATAAGTATCCTCTCCCTCGGATTGATATTTTGTTTGATCAACTGGCTGGAGCAAGGGTATTTTCTAAAATTGATCTCAGGTCGGGCTATCATCAGATCCGTATTAGGCCCGAGGATATACCCAGAACCGCATTCACTACGCGGTATGGTTTATTTGAATACTTGGTGATGTCTTTCGGACTGACGAATGCTCCTGCCCACTTTACTTATCTGATGAACTCGGTATTTATGCTCGAGTTGGACAAATTTGTGGTGGTCTTCATAGATGATATTTTAATATAATCAAAGAATGAAGAGGAGCATGCTCAACACTTACGGATCGTATTGACGCGCTTAAGGGAACATCAATTATATGCTAAGTTCAATAAATGCGCGTTCTGGCTGGAAGAAATCCAATTCTTCGAACATGTGTTATCTGCCAAGGGGATTGCAGTAGATCCCAGCAAAGTCAAGGATATTTTGGAGTGGAAACCCCCAACCACTGTTCATCAAGTCCGAAGCTTCCTTGGACTAGCTGGCTATTACCGCCGATTTATACCGGATTTTTCTAAGCTTGTGAAGCCAATCACAAGTCTATTGAAGAATGAGACTAAATTCAATTGGTCTTCAAAGTGTAATGAAGCTTTTGAGAAATTGAAGATATTATTAACCACTGCTCCGGTATTGGCTCAACCGGACATTAGTAAGCCCTTTGATGTGTATTGTGACGCATCAGGCAGTGGTCTCGGCTGCGTATTAATGCAAGAGGGCCAAGTAATCGCGTATGCTTCAAGGCAGTTGCGCCGGCATGAGGAGCATTATCCCACTCATGATTTGGAGCTAGCTGTAGTGGTTCATGCCTTGAAGATATGGCGTCATTATCTACTGGGAAATGTCTGTCATATTTATACAGACCACAAAAGTTTGAAGTACATCTTTACCCATTCCGAGCTCAATATGAGACAAAGGATATGGCTCGAGCTAATCAAGGATTATGAACTGGAGAACCATTATCACCCAGGCAAAGCAAATGTAGTGGCAGATGCACTCAGTCACAAGGCCTCCTGCCATTGTTTAACCATGAGGACTTCTGACATTACATTGTGCCAGGAGATGGAAAATCTGAACCTGGGAATGATTCAATAGGGGACTTCAAATCACTTGAAGCTAGAGTCAGTCATCCTACAAAGGATAATTGACGCACAAAAGGATGATGAGGGTATGAAACATGTACGTGAGAAGATAAGGGCTAGAAAAGCCAACTGTTTCAGAGAAGACGACCAAAGTGTGGTATGGTTCAACAACCGCATAGTTGTGCCAAAGACGCCAGCAAATTCTAGATGAAGCACATCTTAGTCGCTATTCTATTCATCCTGGAAGCACTAAGATGTATCAAGATCTGAAGCAGCATTATTGGTGGACGAAGATGAAGATTGAAATCGCACACTATGTGGCTAAATGTGACACTTGTAGACGCGTCAAAGCCATACACATGAAGACTGCCGGTCCATTACAATCTTTACCAATACCAACATGGAAATGGGAAGATATTAGTATGAACTTTATTGTGTGATTACCTAGGACTGCAAAAGGGTATGATTCTATCTGGGTTAGGCTTACGAAAATTGCTCATTTTCTACCAGTCAAGACAGATCACTCGATTACTGTCTATGCCCAATTGTACATTGCTCGTATTCTTAGTCTGTATGGTGTTCCAAAGACTATAGTGTTGGACCGTGGCCCCCAATTTGTAGCCAAGTTTTGGGAAGCACTTCACAACTCTCTGGGTACTAAGTTGCTCCATAGTTTGGCCTATCATCCTCAAACCAGTGGGCAGACTGAGAGGGTAAATCAGATACTCGAAGATATGCTGCGGGCATGTGTTCTGGAATTCCCACAGAAACGGGATGATTGTTTACTATTAGCGGAGTTCTTATATAATAATAGCTATCAAGAAAGCATTAAGATGGCACCCTTCGAAGCTTTATATGGACGACGATGTCGTACTCCGCTAAATTGGTATGAACCTGGTGAAAGGTACTTCTTCAGGCCTGATATGGTGAAAGAGACCGAAGAAAAAGTGCAAAGGATAATTCATAATTTGAAGAAAGCTCAAGCTCGTCAGAAAAGTTATGCAGACAAGCGACGACAACCCTTATACTTTCTCGTGGGAGATTATGTTTACTTGAAAGTTTCACCAATGAAGGGTGTATCGCGTTTCGGGGTTAAAGGGAAGCTTGCACCCCAATATATTGGTCCTTTTCCTGTCCTTGAAAGATATGGACCAGTAGCATACCGACTTCAGTTACCCGAAACCTTGTCTGCTGTACATAATGTGTTCCACGTGTCTCAATTGAAGAAATGTCTTCGGGTTCCAGATCAAACCATTGAAGTAACAGATGTTGTCCTGGAACTGGACTTGACATATTCTGAGCACCCTATTCGAGTCTTGGATCAAAAGGATAGGGTTACCCGAAGAAAAATTCTCAAGTTTTATAAGATACAGTGGAACCAGCATTCCGAAGATGAGGCTACTTGGGAAACTCAAGACTTCTTAGACAAGAATTTCCTAGGCTTTTTAGCCTCTTATAAATTGTAAAGTGTATAAAATTGTTGTAATAAAGGAGTGAGCCCCCAACCACCCCTGCCTTGTACCAAAACTCAGGAAATAAAAACATGAAGCATTTCCTTTTCCACTACTTACCCTAGGACTTTTAATCTCGGGACAAGATTCTTTTATGGGGGGAAGGATGTAACACCCCTGGTGTTACTGTTACTAAAACTTGAGCATGACATCATCAGCATTAGCATTTCATATGTTTGATACACCTAGGATGCATTCACTAGGTAAAAATTTCAAACAAGTTGTATTGTTATGGCATTTTGCAAATAAGACCCTAGTATAGGATACTTAACCCTGAACAGGGATCTGAAGGGTAAAATAAGACCCAAATAGAGAAAACCCTAAAGCTTAAGTAAAATGATCATAAAATATTACTAAGGATGGATCCAAGTGGCATTCACACCCTTGAAATACCAAAAACCCTAATTGCAACCCTGAAAAATTCTAAACCTAAACCCTAGGGGGTTAAGTGCAAAATTAGTCCATTTTTGGACTAAAGTGCAAAAACTAGTGAAATAAGGTATCCTAAGTCAAATGGATCACAAATATGTGAATTTGCAAGTTAAACCCTAAGTGTTGGGCTTATTTGCAAAAAGCACCACTTAAACCCTATACACCTAAGTCTGAAAATCAGTATTTTGGCTCAACTTGGGAGCTTTATAACTTTCAAAATAGTGATAATTCACCTTAGGGCACCACATCAACTTTGTAGCTCTATGAAAGGGGAACAACTTTGCTTAAGAGTGTATGCATGGTTGTTATAAAGAAATGAAAGAAAAACACACTCAAAGTCGAGCTGTCAGGTTATTGGAGTCTGAAAATTCAGACTAACAGTGGTACTGAGTCAACTTTGGAGCTCTGTAGATTGAGAGTTTCAAAGAATTTGCCCCAAGTCAATATAGCAAAGTTTTAGAGCCATTATAGAGGAACAACTTTGTTATAGGTGTTTGGGCTTGGTGTCAAGTTACTGAGGTGACAAGCCCCAGTTAATCGGCGACCACCGTGCCATCACCGGATTCCGCCGCGCGGTGAGCTCGCCTGCGCAATCTAAAATCCGCGATCCTCATCCAATTTCAGTCGACGGCCTATAAATAGCGCCCGGGTTCTGCTTCTTCACCACATCCCGCACCTCAGTGACTGAGCAATCAGCTCAATTTCACCGGAACACTCACGTAGCCCCCAAATTCCCTCCTCCTCTGTTCTTAACTCCGCCGTGAAGGACTCCACCGTGGTCAGCGCTCTTCGGGTTAGTATCTTCCCAATTACTCCCTATTCTAGCTCCTTTGTAGCCTCCTATTGCTCTCAGTACCAACCAATCTAAGTTCGGCCAAAGCCTTTCACCGGAATGCACAATTGCTTTGTAGAATGCTGCCGTGACACCCTCTCCGTCGCCCCACAATTCTATTCATGCCAGTCCAAATTTTAGTATGTGCGTCATCTCTGGTAAACCTGTGAAGCTTTCCCAAGCTTCAATTTGGTCATTCACGTCGTCGGTTGGTCGGAACGTGTTTCATCCCTCCGATCATCTGCCCTGTCACCGTGGACTGATTGATTCAATGCCCCATTGATGAAATTGATTGAGGGGAAGTGTGCGGTATGAGTCTAATTTGGTCTCTGTCGCACGGGAGCTCCAGCCGTGGCAGCATCCGTCCGGAATAGGCTCGTCGGAGATCGGTCGAGCACTGTTTACCGTCGAAGACCCCATCCTGCGAAGAATTAGAAGCTCGAGGGTCTTCTTGTAAGTTGTCAGCGACCTGAGGAAACAGTATAGGAACCCGCTTCCAGTTATTCCATAAGCCAAGGTCTTTTTTGCAAAATCCACAAGGTCGCGGGTGCGGACACGTTTTCCACCTAACTTGGGCCGCCTGGGCTTGATTCAGCCCAGCACTGTTCAAACTTTCCCCTTTTCTTTTTCTGTCCAACTTTAGAAATATGTAGGAAATTACAGAAAAATGGTAAAAATGCCAAACCAATTTTCTTAGATTTCTAATTTTCCATAGTATTTAATAAAAATAGTTTTATGATTTTTAGATCAAATGGGGAATTTTGGAGCATTTAAAATAGCTTAAAACATTGGTTCTGGATTTTTAGAAAATAGATAATAATTCCAAAATTGCCCAAACTTTTTATTTGAACTCTAAACATTATTTAGAAGCCTTGGGTAGAGTTTGATTTAATTTGGACCTTGTTTGATAACTAGAACCCAAAACCCTACCCCCTGCCCTTTGAATTCCTTTACTGACTCCGGAAACCCTAGTTTCTCGGAGAACCGTGAAGGAAAATTATATTCAAGACCTTAGATAATAAACTCTTATTATCTTTGCATTCTCATGAACATTACATGGGCATTCATTATTATGTATGGTTATCTTTAGAAAATGAAGAAGAAGTTGAAGTAGAAGGAGAGAAGACTTCACCACCACCTCAGGAACATCAGGCCAACAACTGTTTTTATTTTGACATCTGTGGAACTGAGCCTGAATCACCTGTAAACCAAGGCAAGCCCTGGTGCATTTTCCACCTCCTTGACTCTTTTAAAATCTTTCTCACTTGCTTGATGCATTAGGTGATAGGAGTTGATTGATAAAACAATTCCTGCATTACCTTCCGTGAATTTGATTATCTTTCTTTGAATCCCTGTTTTGTAAAAAGTTTTTACTATGCTTAGTCTTGCTTTAGCAAAGAAAAAGGTTTTGTTTTACAAAAGATGATGTGGCAAAGTGGGTGGGATGTTTTTGAAAATAAAACTTGATGGTGGATCCATCATGGCTGTGATGGGTTCAACATCGGAAAAGATGTACCTCTGCCAGGTACCAAACTTTGGGATTGGAAATGATTAAGCTGAGACCAGGCAGGTGACTTGCACGAGAAGAGAGAGTCTCGTTGTAGTGTCTCCGTCTGAGTCGATTGAGGACCGTCTCGATGTAGGCCTGCTGACCGAGGACCCTTTAACTGATCACATGCCTCGTCATGGGTAAGCTTTGCCTCGGGCAGACTAAGGCTAGAATAAGATACCACGCAATGGGAGTGGAGAGATGGCGAGAGTAGCGTGTACCCTCCGTGGCAAGAGGCTGGACGGTGGTGTATCTGTGCTCTCGGTTGGCGTGAACCTGATCTGGTCTTAAGAACCCCGGTGGCGGGTTGACATATGCAAGGATTAAGTGCTACATATGTCATGTGATTGGAGATCCTCAGCTGAGTATAATCGATTCGGATCGCCGTACCTTCGCGGTTATGAAGACTTGGTCACTGACTTACACGTAGAACTCTAGTAAAAATTAAGGGTGCTAAGAAATTGGCTAGTGCAGGTCAAGTGATTGAACTAGGGTACAAAGAACTTTAGAGACAGGTAATCTTACTTAACCTGACAAGTAAAATTTGGATTCTTAAGGATCCACTTTAGTAAGCATTTCTGCAAACAGAGTCTTTGATTATTGAGAAACCTTACCTTGACTCCCTGATAACCAGCATGCCCTTGAGAGTCTTTTCTTTAGTCGGGTAAGTCTTGCTGAGTAATTCCATACTCAGGGTTTTATTCCCTATTTTTTATGTGCAGAAGCGACAAACTTTTGTTGTTTCTGTTCCAAGGTGGTCTCAAAAGAAGAAAATCAAGAATAGAGCTGCGGGAGGAAGGGTTCCTCCATAAAAACTTTTGTTTGATACTTATCGGGAGGGGTTTTTGCCTCCCTTGGTTTGTGATAATAATACTCTGCACTCAGTTAATTATATCCTGGTCTGTAATATATAACTTTGTCTTACTTTTAAATAAAGGTAAGTTTATGTAATCGCTTCCGCATTTTCGTATCTCTGATGATCTATAATGTCTGTGTGACGGGTGAAACGCTCTTGGGAAAGGTAAGAAAAGCAGATACCGAACTTGTCAAGTGATTCAGGGGCACCTACAGGGTTATCTGAGGTCTGTTGGACAAGGACAACTGTAGGTGGGCCTAATGACTTGGGAGGTTCTGTCAGAGCAATCGGCTCCGATAGCATATCCTCAGGGATGACATCCTCAAGGGCCTGGTCAAAATCCGTTATAGACAGTTCTTGAAGGCTGACAAGGGCGGACAGAGCTGGAGAAGGAATATCACTATCCCCCCTACTACCTCTGTAATGCCGGCTATTCTTACGAATCAGCGGGACTTCTTCTTCCTCTTCTTCATCCTCATCAAAAGTACGGACAACAACTTCTACACGGTCACACCCATTGGGATCAGCTTCAACACGGTTACACCCATTAGGATCAACTTCAACATGGATGCCACCATTGGGATCAACCTCAGAAAGGACCTCCGCTGGCACTTCATCGCAAACAGGAGCAGAAGGACCGGCATCCTGGTCCAAGCATGACAGTCGCCAAAGCCGCTTCTTCTTTTACTCAACAGGCGCAGTCGGATGGCTAACTTGTCGAGAACGCTTCGGGCGGGTACCCTCAGGCTTTCGGGTCTCCGCTGCTTTGTTAAGCTCTTGTCCAACCATGATAGCCATCGGTTCAGCATGGGTTGAGTCAGAAGATTCTCCAGCCAACATATTGAGTACAACATCTATTTCTGCATCACCTGGACTTGCTGGCATCTCAAAGTGAATCTGTCTCTCATCATTGGGAAGATCACGGAGGGGAGCAACCAGAGCTTCAATGTCCTCGGGAGAGGGTCGCACTCTAAGACCCAGACCACCATCACTAGTAGGAGGATTGGACACGAAATTGAAAAATGACCTATGAGGTGGCAATTCCAAGCAGAATAGGCAACAGGAGCACCAACATTTGATGTCTTAACCCTCAACATCATGTCTAGTCGGCTCACCAGATCCTCATTAGGAATTTTCTTGTTGGTGACCCGGGTAGAGTTGGTAATACCACTGTACAAATAAGCTGGATACGCCCTATCTTTCAAAGGCTGAATATTCTTGAAAACGAAGTCAACAACCACGGCTTCGGCAGTCAGACCCCTCTCCTTCAGCAGACAGATCTCAGCAAGCAGAACTCTAGCCTCTGTTACCTTCAAGGAAGTGGGAGACTCAACCCAGCTCGGAGTGCGTACATCTGGCTGTCTCCCCGACCGAGAGGGGAGGGACTTGCAGTGGTTTTCCATAATAAACCACTCAAGGTGCCACCCTTTAATGCTATCCTTGAGAGGAATGTCGAGGTATTCTGTCTTCCTCCCGCGTAGAGATGGCAATGGGTACCCGCGACCCGATACCCGATGGGTATTTACTCCATTAGGGTATGTATGTGGGCTAAATATTCTATCCGTGGGTCTGTTATTGGACAAAAATCTTCACCCAATGGGTAAACAGGTATTAGAACGTTCCGCCTTCACCCATACCCGTTAACCCGTGGGTATAAAATACCTAATATAAACTTAGCACAAGCATGAACTTGGACTTTAGTCACACATCATTTTTTACTATTTAACAACATTTTAGGCCATAATGTCATAAAAGGCTTAACGACAATTTAATGACCATGTAATGGAACATTAATGTGCTATATAGTACTATCCTAGTGTTACTACTTTAGCCAATTATCTTTGGTGTGTTGAATGGATGGTTAAATGATGCTAGAATTTTTGTAATGGTATTTATATGGATATACTTGACATTTGTATAATATAATATTTTGATAGATGTTTAATTTTTGTGGGTACGGGACCCGATGTGTGACCCATACCCACATGGGTATGGGTATGGGGGTAAATCCATACCCACCAGTGTATATGGGTGACCCGATGAGGTTATTTTTATGTCATAGGTATGTATATGGGGTAGTAATACCCGGTGGATATTTACCCATTGCCATCTCTACTCTTGCGGTGCACCTCCAAACTTGCACCACCAAGCTGGTGCTGCCCCCTAGCCATCCCAGGCCAACAGTGATACAAATATTTCCATAGTCCGAAATGATGAAGAATTCCGATGTAGGCCTCACACAGATGCACGAAGATAGAAATTTGCAAGATAGAATTGGGATTCAGATGGGTCAAGTTTAGATTGTAAAAATCAAGGAGACTACGGAAGAAGGGAGAAATGGGAAGAGCAAGGTCACGGATGAGAAAAGGAACGTAGACGACGGACTCGTGGGTATCTTCCGTCAGAACAGTGACCCCACAACAAATCCGCCAAGAGCAGAGCTCTTTTAGAGGAAGAACTCCAACATCAACAAGGTGGAGGAGATCTGATTCCGAGACAATAGACATGTGGTTACCTACGAATGACAACTAGTTGTTGGGATCGATGAGAGGAATGACTACCGCAGCAGAACTCTGATTCTTCCACTTGGGTGCCATCACAATCTCGCTGGTGGATCGAACAAAGGCGAAATCTTAGGGAAACAGAGGAGTGGTTCGAGGCGGAAATGTGAAGTTAGGGCTCAGAACTCAAAAGCGCACATTGACATGAGTATAAATGGGGTTTTCCCGGGTTGGGCACCATTCCTAAAAAAGTGCCAAGTCGTCACTCGGGAAAACGAGACTTCTGACATAACTCGGTTGTTACCTCTAAAACGCCGACAACATCAAGCACCACTCGGCTGTTATCTCTAAAACGCCGGCAGTGTCTGCCATAACTCGGCTGTTATCTCTAAAACGCCGACGGGGTCAAGCTTAACTCGACTGTTACCTCTAAAATGCCGACAACATCAAGCACCACTCGGCTATTATCTCTAAAATGCCGGCAGTGCCTGCCATAACTCGGTTGTTATCTCTAAAACGCCGACAGAGCCAAGCATAACTCAGCAGTTACCAGTTATCGCTTGGTAATTACTTCTAATAACGACGGTAGCGTTAGGCGCGAAGACAATCTATCAACCGACTATAAAGAATGACAGAAAAGCGAAAGGTTGCCCGGAATAGCTGAAATTTCTTCAATATATAGAGGAGGGAAGTTTTTTACAAACTTAAAGACTAACTTATTATGAGTCAGCCTTTTCCCCTTTTCACTACATTACATTACTACATTACTACACTACTTACACTACACTATACTACTAACTACTACTACATTATTCTACTACTACTATTGCTGCTGCTAATTATCTATACTAATATTTAAACCAGTGGCGCTTTGCCACTGGCCTTGCTGTCGCCGCCGCTGTTGTCGCCCTTGTCACCGTTGTCGTCGCCCTTGCTGTTGTTGCCTCCGTCACCCTCGCCGTCGTCGTCGCCGTCATCACCGCCATCGCCGCCATCACCCTCGTCGTCGCCGTCACCGCCGCTCTCCCCCTCGGATGAGTCAGAGGAGTTCTCCTCGTCCGAGGAGACCTCCGACTCATCTGAGCCCTCGAGCCCAGAGCGCTCGACGGCCCGGATGTACGTCCACACCTCGGCGGCTATCCCCTGAGAATCGTACGAGTCATCGGACGACACTGGAGGAGAGGCGTAGACTGGCAACCCCCCGGACTCGGAGGAAAACTCCTCCTCCGAGTACTCAGAGTCACCAAAGTCCTCCGAGGGAGGACTTGGCTCGCGCTTCCACTTATCACCGGATTGGTGCGACGAATCTCCACCCTTCTTGTTCTTGCCCATGGTCGGTTGGAAGAGAAGAGAAAAGTGGGAAGATGAGCAACAGACGATCAGAAGATGTGTGAAGACACCAGTGAGGCAGGCAGTCTATTTATAGAGGCCGGAAGCAACCACTCATCTCCTACCATGGTCACCGAACAGTCGCAAGTATTCGATAAGCAATTCAAATCGTCTGGAAGCAAGTCAGGCAGCAGACGTCGTTTCACGTAACACGACACCATTTGGACTAAGATCAACTGCTTGGACGATATGATTACACCCCATGGTCACATCAAGTTACTACTCAAGGATAGTTCGCTAAATGCTCGGCGTACCAAGCCGTCCCTCTGTCACACCCATTGGGGGAACGTCTAGGAATTTCCAATAGATTTTCCCAAGCAGTCACATCCATATAGTATACGTAATGAATGTATCAAGATAGAAGAAAGATATCGATGGAGATCAGAGGAAAGCCAAATATAGCTGCTAAAGTACAAGTCTAATCAACAGAAGCATTGAAGCACAAAGCGAAATGAAGACCAGCCAAGAGCCATCTACCAGACGTCCAATCTGTCGCCGATCAAATAAATTTCAAACCTAACAGGACATGGGCAGATCACGCTGCTGGTTTCTAAAGCATGAAATGAAGACAACATGCTGATCTCTAAAGCATAAGATGATGATATATCGCTGATTTCTAAAGCATGAGACGAAGGTAAAGCAATGATTTCTAAAAAGCATGAGATGAAGATCTTTGAGTGGATTATTTTTAGTAATCCACTCAAAGCTCGGGGGCTACACCCAATGATTCGTTAACCCCAAAAGACAGAATGCTGATCTCCAAAGCATAAGCCAGTAACAGAGCACCGATTTCTGAAGTATAAGGCGAAGACCGTTGAATGTCCCAAAAGAGGATAACAGAAGATTGTTTTTTACTGAATGGCTCAGAATTCAGAAGCAACGATTCAACAGGTGTATTTTTCAAAGCATCCATTACCAAAATCTCAAACCGCAAGCTGGACTTAGAATCTTTAGGCCGATTATTTCAAAATCAACTCAAAGATTAGGGGCTTGTGGGGGACAGATATACCCTGGGTCCACTAGAAGGCTCTAAGGCCTCGAGAAAAGCTTTGAGCCCATTATTTCGCAAGACCATCTCTTCATGGGCCAGGGGAGAAACTACTGGCAGAATAGATCGACACAATATTGGATAGACTCGAGCCCAGACGGCTCATTGGATTTAAGCATTATCCGCAGCATTGATCTGATTCTCCAGCGCAACACCCTCAGACGTCGGAACTAAATGAAGATAAGTTGGCAGGATTATAGGAAGATAAGTTCAGTCGGTTCACTATTACTTAGGTGCATGTTGTTAGCATACCCGCATGTAGCGCCCCACGGTCGAGTATATAAGGCCATGGGAGCACCCTATCAAAAGACAGGTCATTCATTAGCCATTTACTCCATTCCCTAGCATCCACCACACTAGAGAATTCCCCTGTAACCCACCACATAAAAGATCCACACTAGGAAGTAGGGTATTACGCATCTCCAAGCGGCCCGAACCTGTAGAAAATTGTCTGTCGTCTCTCGTGCACCTAGCACGAACCATCGAGCTACAGTCGGCAACACCGTCCTACCCAAAAGCACCTCGAGGGGTAACCCTAGGTACGCGGTCGGGTCCCAAACACCGTCAGGTACACGCCGAAGCTACGATCCAAGGAGCTTCGACATAGTGACATGCCTTGAGACGAAGGGCTGCACCGACTTAAAGAGGAAAAGACCGATCAGTCCATGATAATTTGTGTTATGATTGTAACTAGTCATCAAGGACGTAAATGTAATTTTGACTGGGCCACGTCCCGTGCCTATAAATAGGTGAACAATACCCCCGTACTGTTCACGCTGACTTGTATTCACTCGCTTGTCGCAAGCTTTCCCCTTCTGTTAAGCCGAAGGTATAAAATGTAACTTAATATTGTTCATACTCATTCATGATAATAAAAATGTTTTGATAATGCTATATGATTATTTATGTTATTTTCCATGTTTTGTATCTCTCCATTTCAATTATTATATACTAAGATGATGAAGGTATGTCCTTCATAACCTTCGTCTGAAGATCATTATATCCTAAGGGAAATAATGCTTCAAAGGACGAAGGTCTTTAATTATTAACATTTCATGTTGCCTTGTTCTTGATTCATAGCCTTTGAGAACAAGTGACCAACTTTGGCGCCCACCTTCGGTAAACTCACTTCCACTGTTGAGACGATGGCTTCGTTCAACAATCAAGCTATAGCACCTTCGGTTGCGAAGCTGGTGCTTCCGATAACAGGCGATTCAAGTTCAGAGCCGACTAACAAGAAGCAAAAGAAGGAAGCGCAGAGAAGGGTGCAGCATGTTGGGGTGCAAGGACCCTTCATCAAGTCCAAGTGGTCTCACATCCTAATCACCTTCTGCCAGGAGGACCTTCAGCTCAAAGATTACCCTCACAATGATGTTATGGTCATATCTTGTGTCATCAAGGATTTCTGGTCTACAATGTTCTAGTTGACACAGGCAGTGCAACAGACATCATATTTGCAAAGGCCTTCAGATAGATGCAAGAGCTAGAAGACAAGATTCATGATGCTACACACCCTCTTTGTGGCTTCGGAGGAAGGCAGATTGTCGCACTTGGAAAAATCACAATGTCAGTTACCTTCAGCTATGTCCACAACACAAGAACTGAGCAAGTTGTTTTTGACATTGTTGACATGCAGTACCCATACAATGCAATCATTGGTCGTGGGACAATCAATGCATTTGAAGCTATACTCCATCCAGCATACCTATGCATGAAGATACCTTCAGAACAAGGGCCCATTACTGTCCATGGAAGTCAAGAAGTTGCCAGAAAGGTTGAAGGGAACTGGACGGATTCAAAAGCAATTCATAACATAGATGAAGCCGAAGCTTGTCAATAGTATAAACACAAAGGAGAGAAGGCTGCTTCGGCAGATCACCCGAAGCCTATGCTACTATGCGAAGACATAGCAGAACAAATGGTACTGCTGGGATCTCAGTTATCTAATGAAAGAGAAGACTTTGATAAGATTTATATTCAACAACAAAGATGTCTTTGCTTGGTCAGTCAATGATCTCTGTGGTGTCAACAGAGATATTATTGAGCATTCACTTAATGTAGATTCATCCTTTAGGCCAAGAAAACAAAGGCTTCGGAAGATGTCTAAAGACAAAGTTGAAGGTGCTCGAAATGAACTGAAGGGACTTCTCAGTGCTGGTGTTATCAGAGAAGTGAAATACCCAGAATGGCTAGCCAACACTGTTATGGTGAAGAAGGCAAATGGTAAATGGAGAATGTGCACTGATTTCACAGATCTCAATAAGGCATGTCCAAAGGACGAGTTCCTGTTACCAAGAATAGACTCTCCAGTAGATGCAGCAGCTTATTCAGAGCTAATGAGTCTACTGGATTGCTATTAAGGCTATCATCAAATTTGGATGAAGAAGGAAGACGAGCCAAAGACTAGCTTCATGACTCCTAGTGGCACCTATTGCTACCTTCGGATGCCTGAGGGGCTAAAGAATGCTGGAAGAAGCTTCAGTAGAATGACAGCCAAGGTCCTTCACTCCCAAATAGGCAGGAATGTGCTCATTTATGTTGACGATATCATAGTGAAAAGCACGAAGCAAGAAAATCATATTGCGGATTTGCAAGAAACATTTACCAACTTTAGGCAAGCTGGCCTGAAATTAAATACAGAAAAATGTGTCTTTGGAGTGAAGAAGGGCAAGTTTCTTGGCTATTTAGTCTCAACGAAGGGGATTGAAGCCAACCCGAGCAAGATCGAAGCTATCCTTTGGATGGAGCCGCCAAACTCGAAGAAAGGGGCTCAACAATTGGCAGGAAGGCTGGCATCGCTGAACAGATTTATATCAAGATCAGTAGAAAGGAACCTGCCATTCTTTGAAATTTTAAAGTAAGCCGAAGTTTTTCAGTGGGGTCCGGCTCAGCAAAAGGCTTTTGAAGAGTTAAAGCAATATTTAATAGATCTAACATTTCTAACTCCACCTTCGCCACGGGCTCCATTACTCCTGTATTTAGCAGCTTCTCATTCTACAGTCAGCGTAGCGCTTGTACAATAGAAGCAAGATGGTCAAGTCAAAAGACAAGCCCCGGTATACTTTGTCTCCAAAGTTCTAAGTTTATCAAAGAAAAATTATACAGAGCTAGAGAAGGTGTTGTATGCTGTGTGTAATGCCCCGAATTTTGGAGTTGAATTTTTTTTCTTTTCTTTACTCGCCAAATTCGGGCATTACCCTTTCCTTTTTCCTTTTCCCCTCGCTAAGCCTTGATCTTTTCCAAAGTTATAGCGTGACTCGGCTTGAGATCTCGTGTAAAGCAAAACCCTAAAATACTTTATTTTGTTTGCTGCACCATGCCGAACCATGCATTTATTTTGATTGATTGAAATTGTGAAAGCATTCATCTAGAAAATGGATTTTAGAAAAAAAAAGAAAAAACTTTTTCTTTTCTCTCCCCCTCTCTCCTCCCCTTTCGGCCCAGCCGCCCCTTCCCCCTCGCGTGCGGCCCAACTGGCCAGCCAGCCTTCCCCCCCTCTCCCTTCCCGCTGTGAGCCCCGTGCCAACCTCCCGGCCCAGCTGGCCTTGCGGCCCAGCCCCCCCCCCCCCCCGCTCCCACGCCGTGCCCTCGGCGCGGGCGGTTGGAAACCGCTGCCTCCCCCGTGGGCCCCACCCGTCAGGTCCTCACCCCTCCCCAAACCCCTCTCTCTCTCCTCCCCTGCTCGCCCCCGCTCCCCTGCCCGACCCGCCCCGCTCCCCTATCCCGCTCGCCGGCCCCGCCCGCCGCCGGTGCTCGCCCCCACGCGGTAAGCACCCTTCCCCCCTCCTCTCTCCCCTCCCCTCCCTCTTTCTTTCCCCGCGCTCGCCGGCGCCCTCCCCATGGCGCGGTCGTGCCCGCCCTTGGAGCTCGCGGCCATAGCGCGGTTGCCCGGCGCGTCTCGCCCCCCCCCCCGACGTGCGCGATGCGGCCTCGGCCCCGGCTCCCCTTCCCCGCGTCTCATCCGGCCAGCCCTCGACGCGCCCGCGCCCGCCTGTCCCTGGCGGCGTTCGCTCGGCCCGGCATCCAGCCCCCTCCCCGCGGCTCGGCCTCGCCCGGCACGGTCGCACCCGCCCCTGCCCGGTGCGCTCGCCAGCGTGCTCACGCGGCTTGCGGCTCGGCGCAGCGTGGCCGTGGCGCCCGTTCCCGACGCGGCCTCGGTGGTGCGCGCAGAGCCCCGGCGCGGCCCGTGCAGCGCGCGGTGCCCCGGCGAGCTCGCCGCACCCGCGGTTCGCGGCCGTGGCGCTCGGCCCCGGCGTGTGCGCGACCCGTTCGCGACGTGTCAGTGCGGCCTTGCGCGCACGTGCTCTCGTGGTGCGCGTGGTGCCTTGACATGGCTCACCGTGCCCTCGGCGCGCTCGTCTACCCCCTAGACACGTCCGTCTACCCCCCCTGTGCATTCCGTGCGTAGTGATCGCGTTACGTAATTAATAAATGGAAACTCAATTTGGAAATTTGTTACGTTAGTTAATTCATGTAGTTAATCATCTACCTTATTTAATGTTGATCAATTGAAAATGGTTATAATTCTATTAGTGCATGTGACTAATCCTCATTATTGGAACTAAGTGGATCCAGAGCACATAACGATTAGTTATGCGTCTACCCATACTACGCCTCGAATATAGCTCTAACCCCTGCGAGACCTTTCTTCTTTTTCTAGCCATGGAAAATGCAATATCGTATGTTATACTCTATGCATATTTAATCTATTTGTTCTCTTGTATGGTGTATTATTTGTTTCCTAATTCGAATGGATGGATGTATGTATGTTTGCGCTTGCATAGAGAACGATCTGGTCGAGGAGCCCGAAGAACTCGCAGGAGAAGCCCCTATGCAGCAGTCGGTTGGTGGAGGCAAGTGTCCCTTGACCTATCTCTGTCCTATACATTCTTTAATTCACCTCCCGCATTTCACAGTTATACCTAAGGATCGACTAGCTTTTGTTTTCCATGTCCTTGTTTACCTATTTGGGTTGAATTATTATTGCTTAGTCTTATGCTATTTCTCAATTCTAATCAACGAACATGATGGGAATTATCAACGATACGCTGTTTTCCCCTCTTTTATTATGATGTTATACTTGTGACCTTCAAGGGGGCTCGAGCCATTTCTCGAGTGCCTCTCCGTAAGGACCTGTTCGTTGGATGACCGCCCGGGAAAACAGTGCAACCATGAGGGTGGAGTGGGACGCCCTTAGTTGAGCAATTAGAGGAACCGGGGTGTAGTTTGCTTCGCCGTCGTGCCGTCAATGGGGCTCGGTGTATGCGGCTCGCTCGGCCAAGGTTGATTTATCCCTTGGGGAGGAGTGCGGTACATTTAGGAAACCTAACGGGCGGCTACAGCCCCGGGGAATCTTTGTAAAGGCTACGTAGTGATACACTGATACCCTGCTGGGTCACCTTGGTAGTGATCAATGGAGAGTCATGATCTCCGGGCGGAAAGGGAATTACGGCTTGTGGGTAAAGTGCACAACCTCTGCAGAGTGTTATGAAAACTGATATATCAGTCGTGCTCACGGTTATGAGCGGCCAAGGGAGCTCCAGTGATTAGTGGTACTCGATCAGAGATGTTCGGATTTGTAGGTGGCAATGAGATTGATGGTTCTTATAATTGATTATGGTAATGGTAAGTGGTATTCTTTCCATTTGTAAAGGGTGCGTTTGGGTTAATAACGTGGGTTAACTCTAAAACTTGGCCTTCTCTACTAGTAATAATAAATCTGACCAACTAAAAGCAACTGCTTGACTTACCCCCACATAAAGCTAGTCCACTACAGCCAAACAGGACACTTGCTGAGTATGTTGATGTGTACTCACCCTTGCTCTACACACCAAATCCCCCCCTTCCCCAGGTTGTTCGCATTGCAACCACTGCTTAGGAGAAGATGAAGCCGTGGAAGGACACTTCCAGGAGTTCCAAGATTACGATGAGTTCTAGGCGTGGGTTAGCGGTAACACTACCGGACACAGCTCCTTTGCCGAGTGTCTCAGACACTCGGCAAAGGCTATTTTACACTCGGCAAAGGCTTTGCCGAGTGTTACACTCGGCAAAGAACGCTCGGCGAACTGTACATCGGCAACGGCCTCTTTGCCGAGTACTTTTTGTCGGGCACTCGGCAAAGAATTTGCCGAGTGCCATTTGGCACTCGGCAAAGAAAAGTCACTGTCACGGCGCCAAGTGACGGTGATGGATCCTTTGCCGAGTGTCTTCATAGGCACTCGGCAAAGGAGGCTTCTTTGCCGAGTGTCTAGTGGACTGGCTCTCGGCAAAGTGTCCTCCAGTGGGCCCCTTTGCCAGCCCCTTTGCCGAGTGTGCTGGGTGGCACTCGGCAAAGGTAGCTTCTTTGCCGAGTGTCTTGACCACAACACTCGGCAAAGAAGGCTTTACCGGTTCCCAGGTTTTCTCCTTTGCCGAGTGCCATGGTCATAGCACTCGACAAAGATACCCTTTGCCGAGTGTTACACTCGGCAAAGTGACCAGGAAGTCCCTTTTTTATTTGGTTTTGCTGTTCCATCCAAACAAACAAAAGATATATATCATTCACATCACATTATATATCATTCGCATCACAGAATCAACACATTTATCATCAACACCATATATATCACAAATATCACCACATAAATCAGGTTTCACAGCACATAAGTCTCAATAAGTATCTCACAAGACCAAGTATAACTAACATCACCAACACTCACGAATATAAGTCTGGATCATCACAAAACAGGTCATCAACGAGGTGGGCATCTGGACTGGTTCGGCGAAGGGCTGGACGAAGCGTAAGGGTTGTTCGACGCTGCCGATTGACCCTGCACAGAGAAGAGATTGCATGTGGGAGAACATATGAGTATATATCATGCAATACTAAAATTTTGATACTCACAGGAGTAGCGAACTCAGCAGGGTCAGCTGCAGGGAACAACGGAGGTGGTGGAGCATGACCCTGTGCAGCGCCAAGGCTCTGCATGTACGCGAACATCTCTGCCATCCTCTTCTCCAGCTCCTCACGTTGCCTCCTCTCATCATCTAGCTGAGTCTGTAATATTTCGCCCTAATGTTACGATAATGCAAAGAGAAGATATATAATAATCAATGAACGATGAATAGATAAGGAATAACCTGGAGTTGCTGGATACGATGCTGTGAGCTGTCCTGCCGAGGTCGTATGGCTGGGCTCGCGCTCGTGCACCTAGCTCGCACCTGAGATAGAGTGGGAGTGGAGGACGAGTCGATTGCCCCGTCGGCAATCCAGTACCGCCCATGCCTCTTGCCTTCTCCGACCCTCATGAGGACATCTCTGTCGATGTCCTCGGTCCTCGGATCGTAATCTGGCCCGTGGACCTCCTTGGCCATGGTGGTGTACTCACTGAGGCGGCTGTGGACGGCGGGGTTGGTGTACGCCTCGGGCCCGTCATTCGGGTTGTAGGTGACGTCGAACGTCGCCTTACCCTTGTGGGCCATAGCATATGCCGAGAACGTGGAGCAAGGCGCGCCACCATGTGCCGCCGACTGCGAGATAACCAACGAGATGGTTAGAAATCATGTCTAATCGAAAGTTATATACCTAAATAAAAAAGAGCACGTACCCATGCTTCCGCGTATTTGCCTAGGCTGCGGCTGCCTTGATGGTGGGAGGGACCTTGCATCATCAAATGTCGTTCCCGGCTAGCGTTGTGCGCCTCGTCCCACTCAGCCGAGCACCACCTCTGCACCATCTGCTCCCAGCACTCAGGATGCGCGGCGCATTAATGAGGAATCATCTAAAAAAATACAAGTACACGGCATATCAGAAGATAAAATTAAGCATATTTAGTACCAATAATAAAGTTTTGTATTTACCTGCAAGTACTGGTCCGGAGTCAACGACATGGTTCGGGCGTCCTTCTTGCTCACCTTCTCCCCAAGGACGGAGCCGTGGTAAGTGACGATGGCCTGGATGCGCGCCTCATAGTGCATGTCCACGACGAGCTTCTTACAACTCGTGGTAGCCACCACATCCGCCCTAGCCTCGTATCCAGCCTCGCATCTGAAGAAATCCTACATACAAAGACGATGTATCCATACATTA
Source organism: Zea luxurians (assembly GCA_029449295.1). Lineage (NCBI taxonomy): Eukaryota > Viridiplantae > Streptophyta > Magnoliopsida > Poales > Poaceae > Zea > Zea luxurians. The sequence goes on from JAOPSE010000007.1 coordinate 113,385,897, forward strand.
TTTCAAGAATATGCAACAAATGCGACTTATTAAATAATATAGTGCGAGGAAGACTTACCCACAGCTCTTGCTTCACCCGCTCCGCCTTGTTGTTGAATTGTCTGCCGTCCCGATCTACTGCATCGGGAGCGACGGCGTAGTGGTCGAAGGTGTATGCGGGGCTCATCACTCCGGCGTACTCGACAAGTCCAGGGAAGTGTTCCCTGCATAGAAGGCCGAGGATGCCATTGGGGTTGCGGCCGTGACCCCCTGCAGTCTCCAAAACCATCCAAGACCTGTCCAAGTGATTAAGATAAAGTATTTGTTGGGGGCCTTCGGCTCCCGAAGGTCCTCAAAAGTAGAGTCTAATAATGTTTTCCAAGTGTAATATGTGAACAGGCACCTTCAGAGCAGGCACCTTCGGAGTCAGGCCGCGAATATACAAGAGCCTGGTTAAGACAAAGCTTGACTGGAATGAAGAACGATCATGACGAAGGATAAGGCGATCATGAAGCTATATGCAGAAAGGCTTCGGTAGAACAACAGAAAAGAAGAACCGACTTAAAGATGAAAAGACAAATTGGACCTCGAAGAATTACTGTAGTTATTGATAAATGTAAAGGGCATCTATGTAACTTTACGCGGGCTGCGACCCGAGTCTATAAATAGGTGAACAGTACTCCCGTACTGTTCACGCTGACTTGGCATATGCTTTTTCACATCACCTTTGTACCTTTATTCTTCAACAATCTGAAGGTACATTTGTAATTCATTTTTGTAAATTTAATAATGGAAATACATCGATGATTATACTGGTATTATTACTTCCACATTTTATTTAGTTGCTCTGTTATAATCATTTGTCAACATAACGAAGGTCCTTTCTTCTGTAACCTTCGTCCTATATTCGTTATACCCGAAAGGGTGTAACGTTTTTAAGGACGAAGGAGTTCGACATTTAACACTTTTATGTTGTCTTGTTCTTGATTCATAGCATTCGAGAACAAGCCCCCAACATTGGCGCCCACCTCCGGTCAACTCACTTCCACTTTTTGGGTTTTGAAAACCTTCGGCAAGCGTCACCTTCGTCATGCCGCCGAAAAAAGCTTCAACGACAGGGGCTGCCACTCTGCAGCCGCTGGACCCCAACCAGGATGTCGTCTCTCTTAGGGAGGCCCGAAGCCAGAAGAGGAAGGCCATCAGCCCAACGCCTCCGGAAGATGATTTGGACCAAGAAATACAAAAAATGGAGATGCTCCATCAACAGGTTCAACGGAAGACGGAGAAGATGGCTCGTCTAGCTGATCTTCAAAAGCAGATAGATGAAGCCTCTGAAGAGCTTCGACATCTCGCTCAAGATGACCAGAATCAAAGGCCCCCGTGCAGAGAGCTTCATCAAGAGGGTTTCTACAACGAGGATGACTGGTATGAAGATTTCCATCATGGAAATTTTGCTTTTGATGATGCTTCTCCCTTGTCAATAGAACTGCAGGCTGTTCCTTGGCCACAATCTTACAAGCCATCTCAGCTCCCCATGTATGACGGTCATTCAGACCCGAAACAATTCTTGATGAGCTATGAGGCAACCATATCTTCGTACGGTGGCAACACAGCGGTCATGGCAAAGTCCTTCGTCATGGCTGTCAGGAGCGTTGCACAAACTTGGTACTCTTCCCTTAGGCCAGGGACAGTTACCTCATGGCAAAAGTTGAAGGATATGCTGATAACCAGCTTCCAAGGGTTTCAGACGAAGTCAGTCACTGCTCAAGCTTTATTCCAGTGCACCCAGGATCATGAAGAATACCTTCAGGCATATGTCCGAAGGTTCCTACGTCTGAGAGCGCAGGCACCAACGGTGCCCAATGAAATTGTCATTGAGGCCATGATCAAGGGGCTTCGGCCAGGACCTGCAGCTCAGTACTTTGCCAGGAAGCCTCCTCAGACACTAGAGAAGCTGCTCCAGAAGATGGACGAGTACATTCGAGCTGACAATGATTTTCGCCAAAGAAGGGAGGAAGCTCTCAGGTTCTCTGAAATGACTAGGGGCTTCGGAGGAAGATTTTATCCAAGGCACGTCAGGTCAATTCACAATTCTACTCAAAATGATGACAAAGCGGGTCAACAACAAAGGCCACAGTGCTCCTCGCAAGCTTCGGGGCAACAGCAAAGCTCCTTCCGACCGCCAGCGCCAAGGGGCAGAGGCGCCAGGGGCTTCGGTGGAAGATTTGGGGATCAACCAAGAAAAATATACTGCCTATTCTGTGATGAAGGTAAGGGCCACACCACTAGGATGTGTCACATTACCATTCAGAAGCAAAAGGAGTTAGCAGAAGCTGCTGCACAACAGAATCAGCCGAAGCAGGTCATGCACACTGCTTCGTATCATTCGCCTTACATTCCAGAATATGTAGGCAATCACCCTGCAGCCTCTGTTGCTTCGGCAAGCCAACCCCAAGCTTCCTGGCAACAGCCTCCACCGCCACCACCAATACAACGAGCTTCGTAGCCAGAAGGGAGCCAGCACTCTCACCCCCAGAGGGACTTCAGAGAAGAATCCGAAGCTCGCACAGTCAATAGCACTGTGCCAGAGTCGAAGCACATTTATTGACAAATATCCTACCAAAACAGCACTTTTTCGCATTTTCACATTTAGTATTACTTTTTTGTTAATAAGGAACAATTATGGGAGGTTTAGATGTCTTTTATTGTTTTTCAACTTTTTGTAACACTTTCTCCATGAAAAGTGCAAATTGTTGCCGAAGCATACGAATTTATGGTGGCATGAAGGACCGTTGTATTGTCAAAAGTTTTTTTTTAACAGACACAGTGCAAATTGTTCGAAATAGTGAAAAGTCGTTCCTAAAGGAGCGCAGAGTAAGTTTTCTGATCTTACAGCGAAAAGTCAGCGCTGATTCCGCCGAAAGTAAAAGGCGAAGAAGCTCCTAAGGGAGGCTTACAGCGAAAAATAAACGCTGATTCCGCTGAAAGTAAAAGGCGAAGAAGCTCCTAAGGGAGGCTTACAGCGAAAAGTCAACGCTGATATAAAAAGTGTGTGTGCTCTATTACAGGGATATGTATCTGTGGCATAAATGTCATTTTGCATAACATAACATCATCACATCATTTTGCATAACATCAGCATCATACAGCATATTGCATGTGAAACAAGAAGAGGGTGCAGTCTTGATCTTTGGAGAACATTTCGGGAAAGAGAAAATTGTACTAAAACACAAGACAAGTTGAGAAGAAATGTATCTTCATTAGAGAGACAACAAAAAAAACTTTTCTATAGCATCGGAGAATATTTCACGAAGCTTGGATAATCTTCACCAGCGAAGTATGCAATTTCTTGTGAAAATAAGATTTTCTTCACGAAGCATGAAAAGAAGGGAAGGTGTTTTTTCGCCGAAGGCTCAAAAAATGGTATGTATGCAAGATTTCATGCATCGTAAAGAATTAAAATTGTACATGGATTATATATTACATTCAAAGTTACAATATATTACATACGTTATGTTCCAAATGTTTTTACATTAGCATTTAATCCTCTTTAAGAACTATTTCTGCAGCTTCATTCAGTAGCTGGTTGACAACCTTGTCCATAATGGCTTCGGCCATTTTTCTAATTTCATCGTCCCCTTCAGGTGGGGGCCCGGAGATGCCTCAGCAGGTTTTGAGCGAAGAGAAGATACGGCTATATTACTATTATAAACCGTGAACAAAGTCCGGAATCAAAAGTTACAACATAATAAAAATCACTAATTAATACCTATTTGCCCCCTCAGCCTCTGTACTTTTTTCGGCTGCAGCCGCCGCTACCTTTCTAGCATCATGGATACCTTTTTCGCTCTTTTGAATAATTTCTTGCGCCATTTCTCGGCCGCCGTTGTCCTAGATATCGGTAAAAAATTTTCCATCGATCATGCTTGCCTCGGCTGAGGGGTCTTTAATGTCTTCGGAGGACAAAGTAGCTCGGATTGCGCTAAAGATTTTATATGCTCGCAACCTTTCTTCTCCAGAATAGTAGCAATTCCTCTAGCACCCGAAAAAGCACATATGTCTCCGCGGCTATTCAGGATTTCTTCGAAGGCCTCAGCTTCGTTACTGATCCATTCCATCGGACCTTCGAGATTGCCCCTTGAGAAATTCTCTTCGCTAGAGAATGCGCCAACGTTAGCAAAGCTGGACTTTATCTTTTTAACGCACTCTATGGATTTAACATAGCATCTTCTCTGAGAAGCTCGAAGCTCTTTAACATTAACTTCCAAATGATCTGCCCATTGATCGCTTAATTCTCGTCTTGTTTCTTCAAGAGTGCGTTCTTCTTTGGCTCGGGCTAGTTGTTTATGAAGATCTTCAATTTCGCGCTTTTGAGCTTCGACTTGAGTTTTAGAGTTAGCCTCGTTTTCCTTCATTTTTTCCACCAGTGTAAGCAGAACTCTGTCCTTCTCCAAGGCTTCGTTTCTTAGTCTGATAACCTCTGTTCAAAGGTTGTTGAGAGCAATGGTGCAGCTCTCGTCTTCAGCATTCTTTTGTGCCCTTAAGGCATTGCTGAGAATTAAACCCTATTCAAAAAGAAATAATAGATTAACACAACAGTAAAGGACTCATTCAAAATCCACAAAATTCAAAATTTACAATCTTCGTACCTTCAGACTGTTATATGCAAGACTATCCGCAAGATCCTCCTTCGTCATGGCGCAAAGGCCAGCTTCAAGCTTCGGGAATCCCATGCTTCTAGCCATCTCTCGGCAGACGGATAGTTCTTTATTGTTTGGGAGGCAATACAAGAAGTCATCTTCGTCTGTCCCATTGAACACTACGCCCCCCTTTGGATACTTCAGTTCTCGGGCATAGTGATTAGCTTCGAAAATCTCTTCTTCAGATAGTTTCTTCCCCGAAGCATGTCGCACAATATAATCATGTATTCTGGAAGATGCTTCGGGAATGGCAGTCCCAATTTCTTCAATCAGAATCGATTCTGTTATTTTTGCTTTTTCAGTTTCTAAACTTGCCCTTGACATTTTTTCGACCTCCAAAGGTTGTATCTTGGTGGAGTCCGAAGGCTCAGCTTCAGTTTCAAACTGCTGCTTTGAAGTTTCGGCAGCAAAGGCTTCAGTAGACTCTTCAACAGTTTTCTTTGGAGTTGTGCTTGAAGATTTAATTGTCTCCAAAACATCCAGCACATTAACCATTCTCTTCCTTTTTGGGGTCGCTGCTGGCCCCTTCTGGCTTTTAGCTGCCTCAACTTTTGACGAAGGATTTATAACATCCAGTGTTTTTCCTTCTTCAGATTTCTCTTTTCTCATTACTAGTGCTTCGGCCATTTTTTCAGTCTCTGGCGCTGCAGTTGGTTCTCTGGCTTCGGTGGCCGGAGAGGCCTCGCCAATAAACTCGAGCACCGTAGCCGGCACAATACAGCGTGGAGGGTGTGTGGATACTTTTACCTTCTTCCTCTTCGGCGTTGGCTCCCCGGGAGCAGCCGAAGCAGTGTCCTTTGCAGCAGAAGTATTTTTTCTCTTTTGACCTCGCATTGGATAATAGTAGTCGGGATAGATAAATCCAATTGCATCAAATACTCGGTTGAGTCTCTTCTTTTTTCGGCCTCCGAAGGCTGCTGATAATGCAGTGTTTTCGGCCTTCGAGTATGCCCCAAGCAATTCATCACTTACATTCTCAATGCTTTTTAGCCAATCATCATCCGGTTCAACAAATTTATCTCCGTACTTGAATGTATATTTCAGCCTGATTAGTCCACCCTCGTCAGTTTCTTTAACGGTCTCCTTCGGCATTTCCCAGTCATCTACAAGTGGCCACACCCTGAAGGCAATATGCTCTTGCATTAAATCCCTCGTCCCAATAAAAGAGCAGACCACCCCGAAGGCCCTCTGACATTCCTCAGCTACTTCATCCATTTCCACTTTTGGTTTTCGAAGTCCGAAGCGTTGCCAGATAGGGCACATGATGATATCTTTGATATCTCCCCGAACCTTCAAATCGTTCTTCACATAGAACCATTCCTTCATCCATTCCCCGGGCCACCTCTTCCGAAAGGTTGGCACGGGACAGCTTGACCCAGAGCGGGCGCCGAAGCTATAGCAACCAAAATTATTATGATATTGCTCCTTACCCCAGGGTTTCGTCTCATATACTAGCTCGTGTATATTGCAAAAGCTTTTTGCACTTGGCTCCAGACCTTGGCTCCTCACCGCCCAGACGAAGATTCCCAATCTTATCACTGCCTTGGGGGTAAGTTGATGAAGGTAAATTTCATATATTTTCAGAACTTCTACCACAAACCTGCTCAGAGGAAATCGCAGCCCAGCCTTTAAAAAGCTTCGGAAGATCACGACCTCATCATCTTCGGGGGTCGGCGTAGTTTTTTCTCCGACATCTGCCCTCACAATGGATATATCTCGAAAATATCTCCCTCTCATATTTTCAAGGTGACTCTGCTTTATAGTTGATTTTCCGAAGTTAGAGTGACTAGGTCGCCACGGGCGATCTTCGGAGTCCTCCCCACCACTATCCACATCATAACTATCACTGTCGCCAGTATCTTCAGATAAACCCTCCAAAGCTTCCTTGACAATCTTTTCTGTATTGGTCTTCGACATTGACTCAAGAAAACCCAGGTGCATTTCCTCCGAAAGGCTTAGCTTCGAAGTACCAGCAACTGTCTTATCCTCAGACATTTTCGCGAAATGCTGGCAAACTAGACTTGAAACCGAAGCTTAAAAATCTAAGACCGAGCAAATGCTGGCGCGCACAGGCTGAAAGCTGGGTGCGTAGGCTAATACCTGGGTGAGAAAAAGCAGGTGGCAAAAGGGCGTGCCAAATAACTCGCGGTGAGCTTGTATTTATACACCCAGTATGTCGAAAACTGGAGGGCCCCGCTTGTCAATGACTGTTGTTATTCTAGCAAGAGGAAGGTGTTTTTTCGGACCTTCGGCTTAAAGCCTTCGTCCATGTCGCAATATGAATTTATTTTTACAATAAATTGACATTGCGAGGGGCTACTGTTGGGGGCCTTCGGCTCCCGAAGGTCCTCAAAAGTAGAGTCTGATAATGTTTTCCAAGTGTAATATGTGAACAGGCACCTTCGGAGTCAGGCCGCGAATATACAAGAGCATGGTTAAGATGAAGCTTGACTGGAATGAAGAACGATCATGACGAAGGATAAGGCGATCACGAAGCTATATGCAGAAAGGCTTCGGTAGAACAACATAAAAGAAGAACCGACTTAAAGATGAAAAGCCAAATTGGATGCGCGGCGCACCACCTCTGCCGAGCACCACCTCTGCACCATCTGCTCCCAGCACTCAGGATGCGCGGCGCATTAATGAGGAATCATCTAAAAAAATACAAGTACACGGCATATCAGAAGATAAAATTAAGCATATTTAGTACCAATAATAAAGTTTTGTATTTACCTGCAAGTACTGGTCCGGAGTCAACGACATGGTTCGAGCGTCCTTCTTGCTCACCTTCTCCCCAAGGACGGAGCCGTGGTAAGTGACGATGGCCTGGATGCGCGCCTCATAGTGCATGTCCACGACGAGCTTCTTACAACTCGTGGTAGCCACCACATCTGCCCTGGCCTCGTATCCAGCCTCGCATCTGAAGAAATCCTACATACAAAGACGATGTATCCATACATTATTTCAAGAATATGCAACAAATGCGACTTATTAAATAATATAGTGCGAGGAAGACTTACCCACAGCTCTTGCTTCACCCGCTCCGCCTTGTTGTTGAATTGTCTGCCGTCCCGATCTACTGCATCGGGAGCGACGGCGTAGTGGTCGAAGGTGTATGCGGGGCTCATCACTCCGGCGTACTCGACAAGTCCAGGGAAGTGTTCCCTGCATAGAAGGCCGAGGATGCCATTGGGGTTGCGGCCGTGACCCCCTGCAGTCTCCAAAACCATCCAAGACCTGTCCAAGTGATTAAGATAAAGTATTTGTTGGGGGCCTTCGGCTCCCGAAGGTCCTCAAAAGTAGAGTCTGATAATGTTTTCCAAGTGTAATATGTGAACAGGCACCTTCAGAGCAGGCACCTTCGGAGTCAGGCCGCGAATATACAAGAGCCTGGTTAAGACAAAGCTTGACTGGAATGAAGAACGATCATGACGAAGGATAAGGCGATCATGAAGCTATATGCAGAAAGGCTTCGGTAGAACAACAGAAAAGAAGAACCGACTTAAAGATGAAAAGACAAATTGGACCTCGAAGAATTACTGTAGTTATTGATAAATGTAAAGGGCATCTATGTAACTTTATGCGGGCTGCGACCCGAGTCTATAAATAGGTGAACAGTACTCCCGTACTGTTCACGCTGACTTGGCATATGCTTTTTCACATCACCTTTGTACCTTTATTCTTCAACAATCTGAAGGTACATTTGTAATTCATTTTTGTAAATTTAATAATGGAAATACATCGATGATTATACTGGTATTATTACTTCCACATTTTATTTAGTTGCTCTGTTATAATCATTTGTCAACATAACGAAGGTCTTTTCTTCTGTAACCTTCGTCCTATATTCGTTATACCCGAAAGGGTGTAACGTTTTTAAGGACGAAGGAGTTCGACATTTAACACTTTTATGTTGTCTTGTTCTTGATTCATAGCATTCGAGAACAAGCCCCCAACAGTATTAGTTTCTATTATTAATTTGAACATATAATATGAAAAAGCAGCAACAACATCTAAAGTTACCTACCTCTCTCCATCAGGTCGTATCAGCGGACGTCTGTCACGAAGTATGGGTCGCTGAGGGAGACTCGCGGGACCTCACAGGTAGATACTCCTTGAACCTGAGGAGCCAGAACCTGAGACGTCCTGCTGAGCGGCGGCGGCGTCGTCGTCCTGCTGCGCCGCATCGTTGTCGTCCTGCTGCGCCGCATCGACAGTGGCTTGCTGCTCCACCTGTTGTTGTACGGCGTCGTCTTGCTACGCCTCCTCCTCCGTCCTACGGGTGCTCCTCCTCCCCCTCCCCCTCCCCCTCCCCCTCCTCGTCCTCGTCCCACCGCCCACCATCTTTGTCCAACAACCTGCAATTAAGAGTAAGCAATTAAGCACAGATAAAAAAATATGTATTTAGAAACATATGCAAAATAAATGAAATATAGCATTACATCGATTAAAAATAATCTTCATATGTGTCCGGGTTAGCCGGATCATAAGTGTCATCATCACTATCAACCATTTCATAGTCAACACCATCTGAAGGCGCAATTTCGTCATTGGCATTGCCTTCAAACATTTCTAAGTCATTCTCATTTTGCACCTCATCATCCTCCTCATCAACAACCATTTCAATATCTACTTCCATTCCGATCGCTTCGGTTAAGTCTATCTCAAATCGCCCTTCTAGCCCATCTTCTTGGAAGAACTCTCCGTCATATGTGTCCGGGTCTAAGTTATAATCTTCATCGTTTGGAACAGGTAATTTACCGTGCGGTGATACCTTATACACAACATCCCAACCCTTAAGATGTTGTTTCGTTTGGCACGCATATGGAAGATAATACACTTGTGTGGCTTGTTGGGCCACAATATAGACATCGTCTCCTGGTAAGGTGGAATCCTATCGAATTTTGACTAGCCCAATATTAGAATGTGTCCGTCTCGTAACTTCAGGGTCAAACCAATGACATTAGAATATCACTGGAGTAAGAGGTTTGGAACCATAAAAATTTGAGTTCATATATTTCTTCAATTCTTCCATAATACTCGACCTCGTCAAGCCCGGGCGTAAAGACTCCAGAACACATGGTTTTTCGATTGGGCTGACTTTGGTCGTAGCTTGTTGTGCGAAAATGGTATCCATTGACGTCATACCTAGAAAATTTCCTGACCCTATAGGCAAAGCCATTGGCTACTTGTCTCAACTCGACACTCATAGACGGCTCTCTTTGGCCCTGCAAGTTCAAACACGCTAGATTGTTATATTATTCTCACGTAAGAGCAACTTCAAATGACAAACTAAGCACGTACCTTATGTTTAAACTAGGAAATGAAATTGGGCAATCCATTTCCCACACCCTTTCTAAGAAGGGTATCATATTCCTGTGGAGTTGGGTCCCTTGATCAATGCCAGAATTCATGAAGAAATCGCTCCATGTATGGTGTCACCTCTTCAAGGTTGGTCAATATATATAGCATGATATGGCGCCACTCTTCATGTCTCAGGGTCTTGGTGGTCGAACCACTCGCGCTTCCGAGTTGCCCTCGAAAAATGCTGAGGTTCGATTCATTGCCGCCATCATTGTAACGAGGGGGTGGATTATGCACGCTCGGCAGTTTGTCACCATAGTAAGTTGTTGTGAAGTTTGACACCTCCTCCAATAGGTATGCCTCTGCAATGGAAGCATCGATTTTGCATTTATTTCTACATTTCTTTCGGATAGCCTTTAGACATCTCTCGATTGGATAGCACCAACGTCCCTGCACGGGCCCCCCCATTCGTGCCTCATACGGGAGATGAAGAATCAAATGCTGCATCGGATTGAAGAAGCCGGGTGGAAAGATCTTCGCCAGCTTACACAGTAACACGGGTGCCATCCTTTCCAAGTCTGCAATCATGGTCCGAGCTAACTCTTTTGCACAAAGCTGGCGGAAGAAATAGCTCAACTCTACAAGCGCTAGCCAGACATGCTCAGGGACATAGCCTCGAACCATCGCCGGAAGAATTCGTTCAATCCATATGTGGAAGTCATGACTCTTCATCCCTAAGACTCGCAGAGTAGATAACTTCACCCCCCTACTAAGGTTAGCTGCATACCCATCAAGGAACATTAACATCTTGATCCACTGTAGTACTTCCTTCCTCTGGGCCCTGCTCAGGACGAAATCAGCCTTAGGCCTTCTCCATGTCTTTCCACCACTAGGCGGCTTCATCTCTTGGTTTGGTCTATCACATAACTCTACCAGATCCACTCTTGCCTTTACGTTATCCTTTGACTTATCAGGAATCTCCATAATTGTTGCCCAAAGTGCCTCGGCGACATTCTTTTCAGTGTGCATCACGTCAATGTTGTGTGGAAGGAGCAGGTCATCATAATAGGGGAGCCGAGTCAAGCCCGACTTATGTGTCCACATATGTTGCTCACCATATCCCACAAAACCACCTTCTGGGTTGGCCACGAGACCATCTATCTGTTGGTGAACTTCGGCACCAGTCATCATTGCAGGTGGGCCGTCTGTCACCACGACACCTTTCGTAAAGTTCTTGATGTCTAGTCGGAATGCATGGTCAGGAGGGAGAAATTGTCGATGTTTATCGAATGACGAATATTTGCCACCCTTCTTCAACCAAATGAACCTAAGATCTTCCTTGCAAACTGGGCATGGGAACTTACCGTGAACACACCAGGCGCAAAATAGCCCATACGCCAGAAAGTCATGCATGGAGTACTGGTACCAAACATGCATTTTGATGTTTGTCTTCGTAGCTTGGTCGTACGTCCATACCCCTTCCTCCCAAGCACGGACCAATTCATCAATCAAAGGCTCCATGTACACGCCCATTTTATTCCCCGGGTGTCCAGGAATTATCAACGACACGAATATGTTCTGTCTTTGAAAGCATACGCCGGGGGGGAGATTGATGGGGATAACGAACACGGGCCAACATGTGTATGGGGCAGCGGTCATTCCATAGGGATTGAACCCATCTATGGCCAGCGCAACACGAACATTACGAGCCTCTTTGGCTTTCTCATGGTGAATGGAATCAAAGTGGGTCCATGCTTCACCATCGGATGCGTGAACCATCTTGTCAGGATTGTATCGTTTGCCTTTTTTGTGCCATGTCATCTGTTTCGTGGATTCCTCTGTCATGTATAGACGCTGGATCCTCGGTATGAACGGAAGGTGGCGTAGGATTGTCACGGGGATGTCGAGCTGCCTCTTCTGTCCATCACCAGAGTCTACCTCCATGAACCTAGACGATTTACACTTCGGACAGTACTTTGCCTCAGTGTGTTCTTTCCTAAATAGGACGCAGCCCTTCGGACAAGCATGTATCTGCTCATACGTCATCTTGAGTGCACGAAGGAGTTTCGGTGCCTCGTACATGCTCTTTGGCAGAACGTGATCCTCTAGAAGCAGGCTGCCAATAACTGTCAACAAACCATCGAAGGCGTCTCGACTCATGCTATACCGTGACTTGAACGCCATTATACGCCCAATGGCATCCAGTTGAGAAACCTTTGTCTTGTCATGAAGGGGTTTCTGTGCCGCGTCAAACATGTCGTAGAATGCCTTTGCGGTCGCCTCTGGCTCATCCTCCATACGTCCTTCGGCGAGCTGTGCCTCGTGATAGTCGTTCAACATGTCCGCTACCCCGGCATCAGCATCGTAATCCTCGACGCGTTGTCTCACCACCTCCTCTCTCGTGTGATGCGCTTCACCATGGAAGATCCACCGAGTATAGTCCGGCGTAAATCCATTCTTCCAAATATGTTCTACCATGACCTTCTTTGTTTTCCTTTTCCTGTTGGCACATTTGCTGCACGGACAAGGGACTAGACTAGCTCCTTTAGCAGCTTCGCCAAAATGTCTGTTCCATGAAAGCATCGGTCTTCCTAATCCATTCAGGGGTGACATCATTACGTCGAACGCGGCCCGTGTACATCCACTCATGGTCCTCCATCCTCTAACATATATAACCGAGTATAGTTTAATATAGACATGTAATGCATGTACACTACGTTCCTACCTTCTAATAGGTGAGGATAGGTCCTAATCCCACCCGCGGTTGCGTAGATGGAGTTAGTTTCCATGCTCTACTCCGATGCGAGATAGAATTTCGGCAGCACCTCCCCGCTGTTCTCCGGATACACGTCCTGGCAGGGAGAGTGTACTGTCCGGAGAACAACAGGGAGGTGACGCCGAAACTCTATCTCGGACCGGAGTAGAGCATGAAACTAACACCATCTACGCAACCGCGGGCTGTCCAAAAAACGTGGACAATTCGAAACTGATACATTTTTAGATATGCAAAGATCTGCATATCTACACCGTATCTCTTTCGAACGGGAGACGCCTAACTGGGTTACGTGATCTACGACCATGATGCGGAAATTGAGGTTATACCTAGGGTGGCGGTGGAGTCAAGCTAGCGGGACTGTGGCGTGTCGGTGCAGTGGCGACTCGGCGCGGTGAAGGCAGACCCGCAACGGTTAGGAAGACCTCTGCAAAAAAATAAACAAGCCTGTTAATAAAAAAATTCGGCAACACCTCCCCTGCACGGGGAGGTTTCCAAAACCTGCAAATAAAACTGACAACACAATGGCTGACATCCACACATATATCAACGGCACGATGGCCGACAATCACATTTAATCGACATCCATATCCACCATCACCAACTAATATTAATTTCTACAGCTAATTAACAGAAGAACCATATCCATATCCATATCCACACATTTATGTTTACTGTTTATTTGTAGTGGAAACTAGAAGAACCATCGTTTGTTCTTCAATTACGTACCGGAGGCGAGGACGGCGGAGGCGCGGCCGGAGGCGCGGATGGCGGCGAGCGGGCGGACGGCGTGGCGCGGATGGCGGCGCGTGGGCGGGCGGACGGTGGGGCGCGGGTGGCGGTGAGGCGGTGAGGCGGCGCGGCGGTGAGGCGGCGTGTGGGCACGACGAGCCGGTGGCGCGCGGTGGGCGCGGGCGGCCTCGGCGGGCGCGGGCGGGCGTGGGCGAGCTCGGCAAGTCGACGGCGTGGCGGTGGCGGTTTAGGGCGGCAGCGGCGCACTGCGCTGAGACAGAGAGAGTGAGAGGAGAGAAAGAAGAAGAAAGAAGCCGGGCGCGAAGTATATTTTCCTTCTTTGCCGAGTGCTCGCGATCTGGCACTCGGCAAAGATTTTTTTTATTTTTAAAAAAAGCTTTGCCGAGTGCCAGATCGGCGACACTCGGCAAAGGCTCCTTTGCCAAGTGTCGGCCAGGTGACACTCGGCAAAGATTAATTTACACTTCTTTGCCGAGTGCCTACCTGGGCGGCACTCGGCAAAGCATACTTTGCCGAGTGTCACCATCTGACACTCGGCAAAGTACATTTGTATTTTTTTTGGTTTTGGCCACCAAACTTTTTGTGGTTTGTTCCTACACTATGTAGACCTACATGTACTATTTGGGGACAATTATAACTGTGTTTGCAATATCTAGTAGATTTAGTTTGTTTATTTGAATTTCTTCGGAAAATTCAGATTTGAACTATAGGTCACTCGAAACTTCGAAAACCGTGCATGCAAAAATGATATTCATGTTACTTACCATAAGTTACGACCGATTCCAAGAGCGTACCGGAAACGTCGAGCAACATGCTCACTAAACATGGTCGTGAACTTGCCATCCACATGTTTAAAAATTGTATAAAACACAAACAAAGTCAAAAAATCATGAAACTTGTCCACGTGTCATGATATTATATGTACAGGCTGTGATAAAAATTATAGAATGTTTGGAGAAAGTTGTGAGACACAATGTGTAGAAACCTAAGAGAACTACACATGAAATCATAGAGTTTCAATGTAGTTCTCTTAGGTTTCTACACATTGTGTCTCACAACTTTCTCCAAACATTCTAAAATTTTTATCACAACCTCTACATATGATATCATGACACGTGGACAAGTTTCATGATTTTCTGACTTTGTTTGTGTTTTATACAATTTTTAAACATGTGGATGGCAAGTTCACGGCCATGTTTAGTGAGCATGTTGCTCGACATTTCCGGTACGCTCCTGGAATCGGTCGTAACTTATGGTAAGTAACATGAATATCATTTTTGCATGCACGGTTTTCCAAGTTTCGAGTGACCTACAGTTCAAATTTGAATTTTCCGAAGAAATTCAAATAAACGAACTAAATCTACTAACGATTGAAAACTCTGTTATAATTGTCCACAAATGATACATGTAGGTCTACATAGTATAGGAACATACCACAAAAAGTTTAGGAGACAAAATCAAAAAATAAAAATATACTTTGCCGAGTGTCTAGAGAAGACACTCGGCAAAGAGTCTTTTGCCGAGTGCCAACCCACGGCTCTCGGCAAAGACTGACGGCCGTCAGCTTTGGGACAGCCGCTGACGGCCCTTTGCCGAGCGCCGCCTTTGCAAACGTGTCTTTGCCGAGTGGGGTCCTGTGCCGAGTGTCCAGCACTCGGTAAAGAGGCTCGTTGCCGAGAGCCTAACTTTACCGAGTGCGGCTCTCGGCAAAGCCTTCTTTGCCGAGTGCCCGACAAAAAGCACTCGGCAAAGAGGCCAACACTCGGCAAAGCCTCGGATTCCGGTAGTGTAACCCCCCAGTCAGCTGCCTGTGGAGGCCGCGTTTATCTACGTTTCGTTTTCGCACTTTGATTATTGTAAAGACTATGTGGATGACTCAGACATATGATGTAATCGACTATTATTTCCCTTTTTAATACCATTTGAGCACTGTGTGATGATGTCCATGTTATGTAACTGCTGTGTACGTGAATTGCTGATCCTGGCACGTACATGGTTCGCATTCAGTTTGCCTTCTAAAATCGGGTGTGACACTGTGTTAATGGCCTCCAGAAAGCTTCGGCATTATTTTCAAGCATATCACATAATTGTTCCTTCATCACAGCCTTTAAAGGATATAATGAGGAACAGAGAAGCTACTGGAAGGATTGGAAAATGGGCTGCGGAGCTCAATGAATTTACCATTGACTATGTACATAGATCCTCAATCCAATCCCAGGCATTAGCAGACTTCATTGCTAATTGGATGCCAGGGGCTCAAGAAGAAGAAACAAGTAAAGACGTCGAAGCCTGGATAGTTTTCTATGATGGTTCTTGGGGAACCTTCGGTGCAGGAGCCGCCACTGTCCTAGTAGCGCCCTCTAAAGTTAGAACATGCTATGTAGCAAGATTGGACTTTAGTTGTACAAATAACATTGCTGAATACGAAGCCCTCCTGTTGGGACTTCAGAAGCTAAAGGATATGGGAATAAGAAGGGTGATCCTCAAAACTGACTCCCAAGTCATCTCTGGTCATGTGGATAAAAGCAGCAGGGCAAGGGACCCGAAGCTTGAAAAATATTTGGACACAGTTCGAAGGTTGGAGGCCTCTTTCGAAGGTTTTTCTGTAAAAAATATTCCAAGAGAGGAAAATGAACATGCAGACCTACTGGCCAAATCAGCAGCACAGGGGCTCCCTCTGCCTTTGGAAGTGTTCTTTGAGACAATAAAGGCACCTTCGGTTGAACTTATGGAAAGAGCAGTCCTAGTAATATGACATGTACATAGTGAAGACTAGAGGACTGAAATCATATCCTTCCTCCAAGGCAATTGTCTTTCAGATGACTAAGTTTACAATAAAAGAATGGAAGCAAGAACAAGACCATACATCATAATAGAAGGGGAGCTATACAAAAACGGAGTTTGCTCCCCACTTCTCAAGTGTTTATCAGAACCGAAGATATAGAGTTAATGAAAAAGATACATGCAGGTTTGTGTGGATCTCATATTGGGACCAGGCCTTTGTTGGAAAAAGTTTTTAGACAAGGGTTTTATTGGCCGAAGGCAGCTTCGGATGCAGCAGATCTAGTTCAGAAGTGTGAAAACTGTCAAAAATGTTGAAGAAATCAGAAGCAACTCTCGTCGTTAACTCAGCTAATACAGCCAACCTAGCCATTGCAAAGATGAGGTCTATATTTGTTGGGTCCACTCCCACCAGCACAAGGCAGTTTGAAGTATGTTGTAGTGGCAGTGGAATATTTTTCCAAATGGATTGAAGCGAAGCCTTTGGCCACATTAACTTCGGCTACCGTCCAAAAATTCTTCTGGCAGAATATTGTTTGTCGCTTTGGCATCCCAAAGGCAATAACCGTAGACAATGGTACACAATTTGAGGCCGAAGCATTCCAAGATTTTTGTGATCAAATTAGTACGAAGATCCACTTTGCATCGGCATCCAGAATCATACGGGCTGGTAGAAATAGCAAATGGCATTATAATGATAGGAATAATGAAGCTAATCTTCAACCAGCCCAGAGGAAAATGGCCAGATGAGCTGATTAAAGTGGTGTGGAGCCACAACACAACTACGTCAAGGTCAACGGGATTTACACCCTTCAAGCTTCTATTTGGTGATGAAGCAATAACTCCAGAAGAAGCAAAAATAGGGTCAATAAGAACAATAGCTTTGGCAGAAGATGAAGTTGATTATCAAGTAACAAAAGACACTATAGAATGGACCAGACTTCAGGCAATAGAGCACATCAATAAATATCAGACCAAAACAATAAAATGGTGTGACAGAAAAGTTCGGTTGCAGAATATTAAGCCAGGGCATCTAGTGCTTCGGAGAGTCGCTAACCTAGAAATAGTGGGTAAGTTGCAACTAAAGTGGGAAGGTCCTTTTGTAGTAGTATCTTCGTCAAGACCCGGTTCCTACAGACTGAAGGATATGGACGGCAACGACATACCCAGATCTTGGAATGCAGATGAGCTTCGGTGATATTATGTGTAACTTGATGTATTTTTATTTTCTCTGTGGCACCCTTTTCCTTTCAAGAGGGGATAAAGGTTTTTAATGGGGCCATAGCTTGTAATTTTTTCATTCTTATTTAGCCCCATGAGGGCCAAATCCCCCCAAAAAGATGTAATATGTAAATTTGAGCACGCACCATCGAGTGCAAAAAAGAAAAACAGGAAGAAGCTCAAAAGACGTCCCCAAGGGGATGCAGAGCATGACGAAGCTACAAAAAGTCGTTCCTAAGGGAGCGTTGCGTAAGTTTTCTGCTCAAAAGTCGTTCCTAAGGGAATGCAGAGCCAAATACCACCGAAATATAAGGCGAAGAAGTTCAAAAGTCATTCCTAAGGGGATGCAGAACTTATACCACCGAAATAGAAGGCGAAGAAGTTCAAAAGACGTTTCTAAGGGGATGCAGAACTTATACCACCGAAATAGAAGGTGAAGAAGCTTAAAAGACGTTCCTAAGGGGATGTCGAGCTTAAGACTCAAAAGACGTTCCTAAGGGGATGTAGAGTCTGGGTGTGGCTTCGTTTGCGTGTGTTTGGACATTCATTTGCACATTACATTACACCATTCATGGCATTCATACACATTCATGTAGACATCCGTAGGATCATCATCATAACATAAAGTATGAACAGATACTTCGGCTTTGATGACAATGCTTCGATGAGCATAAAGAAGCAAAGATACGCTTCGTTGTGTACGAAAAGAAGGGAATGTGTTTTTCGCCTTTGGCTCAAAAGATACAAGTTTCGTCCACATCAAAGCAATTCACACACGGTTGGAAAGGTAAAAGTATATTACAAGGTATGGACAAATTTACAGAGTAATGTTTGATTCCTAAATTACAATATCTTTTACAAAGATACTTCAAATATTTCTAAGCCTTGTTCAGCAGCTTCAATAATCTTCGAGAAGAGCTTCGGACTACTAACCTTCGGCATCGTCATCCTGTACACGGCAACACAGTATAAGGTAAAAAGTACTTACAAGAGAGCAAGCAATAGGTATAAGTATCATATCGGCTTAAGATGACCTCGTGCCTCGTCACCAGCTAAGTTCCGCCCACCCTTCGTCCAAATTTGTGTTATAAATCTATTCCCAATACTTCGGGCTAAGCTGGGGATATTAACTAGGTCCGCTGGTCCTTTAGCTTCAGCATGCTAAATTCACTTAACGTCGAAGACGTCCTATTAGCCAAGTATTCTTGAACTAGATGTCTAATACTGATTTGTTAAACCACCACTCCGAATCCTGATATAGACAGTTGGCATGCTGACCCTAGCTTCATGTTGCACAAAGGCCTAGTCGTTCCGAAGCTTAATGATAGAGGGCTCATCACCATCGTCATCAGTTTCCCTCTTTTCTTTTCATTGGCCTTAATATAAAACCACTCACTCTTCCAGCCGGTTCACCACTTGGTGCGATAGCTGAGGACCGGAGCCTTCGTATTTACGATATGCGAAGTTATAACAACCAAAATTTTCTTGTAGCCCGTCTTCTCTGGCCTTTGTTTGGTAATGCAACTCATGAACTCGGCAGAAAGCTTCAGCATTTGGGTCCATCCCTTGGCTTCGAAGGGCCCAGATGAAGATGTGAGCCTAACGATAGCTTTAGAGGTCAGCTGGTGAAGATAAATTTCAAAATTATCCAAAACTTCTCCTATCATCTCGTTCAGAGGAAACCGTAATCCTGCTATGAAAAAGCTTTTGAAAACCACTACTTCATCATCCTTCGGCGTTGGAGTGGTTTCTTCTCTGGCAAAACGAATAAGCTTCTTTTCAGCTTCTCCGAAGTAGCCCAGTTTCATCATCATGGGCACGTCGGCTTTAGATACAGTAGATTTCTCAAAATCAAGGTGGCTGGGTTTTGATGGGATCAAAATGCTATAATTCTCCTCTTCTTCATCAGCATTTTCTTCCTCAATATTAGCTTGTTCAGCTTTGGCAGCAGGTGCACCTTCGATAATGGCTCCTTCTGTTACAACTAAGCCCGATTGTCTCATGACTTCAGAAATCGGAGTTGTTTCAATGGCCTCAGTCTCCTCTCCTTCATGAGTCACCCTCGCAGTCAAGCATACTCTGGCCATCTGATGGATCTTTTGTGGTTTTTACGAAGCTGATGTTTTTTACAGTTTTGACGAAGCTCTCTCTCTCTCTTTTGACGAAGCTAATTCAAAATGATAGTTCTCTCGAGAACGCAGTGAAAAAGCTTTGGCTATGGTTAAATTTTTCAACAACACAGTAGTACAATAGCAATGAATGTTGTGGTAACTACACACCTACCCGTCTGTTTACATAGTGTTGCAGGTGGGAAGGTGAATCGCCAAGTCGCCCGCACCCGCTGAACGGTGAACCACTAGGCGCTTGGGAAGTGAATCACCAAATCGTTCGTACCCGCTGCGTGGTGGGGCACCTCGCGCTTGAAATATTACAATTGTTTCTCGGCAACGAGCTTAGGGAAGGTGTTTTTCGGACCTTCGTCATTTAGAAGCCTTAGAGATTTTCACGGCTTAAGCTCGTTACGAAAAACGATCTAGCACCGCGAAGGGACTACTGTTGGAGGCTTGCTTCTTCACCGAAGGTCCTCTAAGCAGAAACACCTTTGAAAGATCGGCATATAAGCAAACACAGCGCGAAGGTACACGCCGAAGCTACGATCCAGGGAGCTTCGGCATAGTAACATGCCTTGAGACGAAGGGCTGCACCGACTTAAAGAGGAAAAGACTGATCAGTCCATGATAATTTGTGTCATGATTGTAACTAGTCATGAAGGACATAAATGTAATTTTGACCGGGCCGCGTCCCGTGCCTATAAATAGGTGAACAGTACCCCCGTACTGTTCACGCTGACTTGTATTCACTCGCACGTCGCTCTCAAGCTTTCACCTTCTGTTAAGCCGAAGGTATAAAAATGTAACTTAATATTGTTCATACTCATTCATGATAATAAAAATGTTTTGATAATGCTATATGATTATTTATGTTATTTTCCATGTTTCGTATCTCTCCATTTCAATTATTATATATTGAGATGATGAAGGTATGTCCTTCACAACCTTCGTCTGAAGATCATTATATCCTGAGGGAAATAATGCTTTGAAGGACGAAGGTCTTTAATTATTAATATTTCGTGTTGCCTTGTTCTTAATTAATAGCATTTGAGAACAAGTGACCAACAGAAACCACACAAAATTAAAATGGCGATCTCTATCTCCAATTTTCCTATTTGGGAATTCATGTGCATATGGTTGAAATGGACCTCTAAGAATATATGCTCTTCGAATTGCATTGTGATTATTAGCATTGTCGGCGTTTCGAGACCGGGGGGTCCCCGAGCCGACGAGTGAGAGTGCCGCGTGCCCCAGCCCAGATGGGTCGAGCGCGTGGGCGAGCGCAAAGGGGGGAATAGAGAGAGCGAGAGGTCGGTGGCCGGAGCCGGGTCGCGACGAGGGAGACGGAGATTCCCGCGGCCTTTCGTGTTCGCCCCGCGCCCAGGTCGGGTGCGCTTGCAGTAGGGGGTTACAAGCGTCCGCGCGGGTGAGGGGAGCGAGCGGCCCCGAGAGAGCGCCTGCCCCTGCCCTCGTTCCCGCGAGGCCAACCTTCTCTAAGAAGGCCCTGGTCCTTCCTTTTATAGTCGTAAGGAGAGGATCCAGGTGTACAAAATGGGGGTGTAGCAAGGTGCTACGTGTCTAGCGAGGGAGAGCTAGCGCCCTAAGTACATGCCAAGGTGGCAGCCGGAGAGATCTTGGCACCCTGTTGGTGTGGCGTCGTGGCTGTTGGAGAAGCAGTGGAGCTTGATGGAGGGACAGCTGTTGGAACAGCGGTGCTCTTGCTGACGTCTCCCTGCTTTCGTAAGGGAGTCAAGAGTCGCCGTCGTCATGGTCTAGTGAGGCGCCATCATTGCCTATCTGGCGGTGCTGGCCAGATGGGACGCCGGTCTTGTTCTCTGCGGCCCGAGTCGGCTCAGGGCAGGGTGATGATGACGCTTCCTGTTGACGTGGCGGTCTTGTGTCCTAGGTCGGGCGTCGTGGAGGCTCCTCCGAAGTCGAGGTCGAGTCCGTCCTGCATGACAGAGGCCGAGTCCGAACTCCTGGGTCGGGCGAGGCGAAGGTCGTTCGGCAGAGGCCGAGGCGGAGTCCGAGCCCTGGGTCGGGCGAGGCGGAGGTCGTCGTCTTCCGGGGCCTTAGCCCGAGTCCGAGCCCTGGGTCGGGCGGAGCGGAGTTCGCCGTCTTCCGGGGCCTTAGCCCGAGTCCGAGCCCTGGGTCGGGCGGAGCGGAGTTCGCCGTCTTCCGGGGCCTTAGCCCGAGTCCGAGCCCTGGGTCGGGCGGAGCGGAGTTCGCCGTCTTCCGGGACCTTAGCCCGAGTCCGAGCCCTGGGTCGGGCAGAGCGGAGTTCGCCGTCTTCCGGGGCCTTAGCCCGAGTCCGAGCCCTGGGTCGGGCAGAGCCCCCCATGGCACCTCTGGCGAAGTCTGGTCGCCCGTCGGTCTTACCTTTTGCGTTAAACGCCCCGGTGACTTGGTCGGTTGGCGCGGTGATTTAGTCAGGGTTACTTCTTATCGAAGGCGGGGCCTCGGGCGAGCCGGAGATGCGTCTGCCGTGAAAGAGGAGGCCTCAGGCGAGACGGAGTCATCTTAGGGTCGGCTGCCCTCGCCCGAGGCTAGGCTCGGGCGTGGCGTGATCGAGTCGCTCGTATGGACTGATCCCTAACTTAATCAAACCCATCAGGCCTCTGCAGCTTTATGCTGATGGGGGTTACCAGCTGAGAATTAGGCGTCTTGAGGGTACCCCTAATTATGGTCCCCGACAGTAGCCCCCGAGCCTCGAAGAGAGTGTTAACACTCGCTTGGAGGCTTGCGTCGCACTTTTTTGCAAGGGGACCAGCCTTTCTCGGCGGTACTTTGTTCCGGTGGGTGCGCGCGAGCGCACCCGCCGGGTGTAGCCCCCGAGGCCTCGGAGGAGTGGTTTCACTCCTTCGAGGTCTTAATGCCTTGCGTAATGCCTCGGCTGGTCTGGCGGTTCCCTCATGCGAGCAGGGCGTAGCCCAGGTGTACTGTCGGGGCCCAAGTTCTCGGGCTGGTATGTTGACGCTGTCAACGGTTCGGCCGGAGCCGGGTTTGCGAGAGCAGCCCCCGAGCCTCCGCACGGAGCGAGAGGACGATCAGGGACAGACTCGACTTTTTACATACGCCCCTACGTCGCCTTTCCGCAAGGAGGAGGGGGGGAGAGCGCCATGTTACCCTCGATGGGCACCGAACATGGTGTCTCCGGTGAGCTGCAATCGGGTAATCCGAGTGGACGTCCGTGCCCCGTTCGTTGGGGGTCGGCTAGGGGCCCGGAGGCACGCCCAAAAGTACCTGCGGGTGATCTGCCGGACCCGGTCCCCTAGCGACGGGGTCCGAGGGCTCGTTGCCTCCCTCCGATGGGATTCCGTTACAGAGTCGTTCCCGCTGGTCTCGGAAATGTCCTAGGGTACCTCGGGAGCGCAGCCCGAGCCTTGGTTATGTATCGAACGTACCCCTGGTCATCCCTCGCTCGGCGTCTGAGGCGACTGTGAACCCTTCGACAGGCCAGCCTTCGAACCCCTGATCAGTAATGGGCGCGGAGCCCTAGTAGCCTGAGGCGGTCGTGGAACCTTTCGGGAGGCCGACCTTCGAACCCCTGACCAGTAGTGGGTGTCGGGCCCACGCGATCTGAGGCGGCTGTTGAACCCCTCGGGGGGCCAGCCTTCGAACCCCTGATCAGTAGGGAGGCTCGGAGCCTAGTTCCTTCACGGGGAAGGATCCCTTTGGGGGTACCCCCTTTCCCGGTCCCTGTTGCAAGAGATAGAGAAAGAAGGAAAAGGGAAAAAAGGATACGAAATTGAACGACGTGGCGTACCTTTTTTGGTGTGGTCGTTTTGGCGGAGGCGAAGCGTCGCCAGCTGCCCCTGCCAGAAACGTCACCTGTCCAGCCGCGGAGTTAATGCGCCGGGGTAAGCGGTCGGCGAGGCTGCCGTTGCGTGCGCGAGCCGTTCGAGGAACGGCTGTTCCGCTTCGCGTTTTTTGAACCCCGCGTCCGGTTCGGGCGGTACGTTGGAACCGTCTTGACCTTGGTCTTTATGTACCCCGGAGAGGGTCCGGTGACGGTTCTCGACTCCGCTTCTCGCCTCCTTCTCAGGTTTTTTGCAGCCTGAGAGATCTAGCCAAGAAAAGGAAACCGCCCTCCCCTGTCCTTCACGCCGCCACCCCTTCTGCCTTGGCGATGGCTGACCGGGTGACCATCCTCCCGCCGCGCGACCCGTGGCCCTTCTCCACGGTGACGGCGGGTGATCTGGAGGACCTCGTCGGCGAGGGTTTGCTCCGCCCCCTCACCGATAAGCAGCGGCCGGAATGGATTCCTCCTGCGGGCGGAGTCGCTCCATCCCCTCCGCCGGGGTATGTCGTGAGCTTCATCTCCTTCCATGAGCGGGGATTTGGTGTGCCGTCGAGCCGCTTCATGTGGGCCATCCTGTTCCACTACGGGGTGGAACTGCACAACCTCACTCCCAACTCCATCGCGCAGGCCGCTATCTTTGTAGCGGTGTGCGAGGGGTATCTGGGGATCGCCCCCCATTGGGATTTATGGACTCATCTCTTCTTTGCCGAGCTTTTTGCTTCGTCGACGGGGGAGAGGAAGGTCCGTGCGGCGGTGCGGGCCGGCGGCTGCACCCTCTTGCTGAGGCAGTTGCGGTCGTCGCAGTATATCCCTACCGTCCTTGCATCCTCAAACAAGGGTTGGCAGCGCCGGTGGTTCTACCTCCGGAATGACGGGGAGTCGCTCCCGCCGTTCTCTCAGCGGGTTGTCACCGCCGCTCCCGACGCCTGGCGCCACGGGACTCCACACGAGAGGCAGAAGAACCTCGAACCTCTTCTCCAGGCCCTGAAGGCTTTGCGGGAGGAAGGGCTCACCGCCGCGGGAGTGGTTGCCGCCATCCACCGCCGGAGGGTGCTCCCTCTGGCGGAGCGGCGGCTGTCGCTTTGGGAGATGACCCAGGAGGCCGACTGGGAGGGGTCACGGATGTCCCCTGATCCTCTTCCCCACGACGCCCTCCACTGGCGGGTGTCGGCCGCGATGGGGAAGCCGGACCCCTGCGCCTTCTCCCAGCCTCGAATGCGCCCCGACCAGGGGTGCGTCGCTCTGGTGAGTGTTCGTTCCTTCTTTCTTCACATACCAGGTTGCTTCTGATTCTTACGATTGGGTTTCTTTCTCCCCCCTTTTTAGGAGGTGGGGCGGCACAAACCCTCCTTGCCGCGGGTCCCGGAGGACGCGGTGGGTCGGGCGGCGCGGCGGGTCGCCGCGGAGGAGGAGAAGAAGAGAAAGGATGCGGAGAAGGCCCGGGCCCGCAGGCGGAGGCGGGCTCGGGATGCCCTGGAGAAACGCCGTCGCCAGCAGGAGAGGGAAGGACTTCCCAGGGAGCTGTCGCCGGAGACGTCCGACGATGACGACGACGACGACGACGAAGAGGAGGAGGACGACATGGCCGCCCGTCTCGGTCTCAGCCCCGGCTTGGGGTGTGGCCGGGAGCCGTCGAGTCAGCCCCCGAGCGGGCCTACGTCGTCGGTCCCTGGAGCCGAGGCGCCGGATCCCCGACCTGAGGGGCGGGGGCAACCCGAGAGGGTTCTTGACCCCTCGGCTGGAGGAGCTGACGCGACTCCAGGGAGCCGGGCCGAGGGGTCCGTTCCTCGGGAACCGTCGCCCGCGCCGGCAGCATGGGGGAGCGGTCCTCAGGTTGCCATGGCGGCGCCTGGGCAGTCCGCCTCCCGGGCCTCAGGGGCGTCCGAGGCGAGGGCGGCGCCGGGGCTGTTGGCGAGGCGGACCTCGGCGGTGGTTCCAGGAAGCGGGAGCCAAGAGACCTCCCCCCAGGCACCGTGGATCATGGTCCGGAGCGGGTAGGTACCCTGGAATGTCTCCGTCCCGACGCTTCATTCATACGTCTGGGCCGTGATTTTCCCTTTCTTGTTTTTTCCAGCAAACGGAGCCATGGCCCTACTGACCTGGCGCCTCGGAAGGCCCTCAAGACGGCGCTGGTCCAGGCAGCTGGCGCCACCTCGGGCCCTGCCGCTCAGCCGACCCTTTCGCAGGGTGCTCCGCCGCACGGGGCTCAGGCGTCGCATGTTCCGGGGGAGCAGGTCCCCGGGGCGGGCTCCTCTGCCGAGGTGGCCATCGTGATCGGGGAGGCGGCCGGCGCCGACGTGGTCCCGAGCTCGCCTGCCATGTCGGCCATGCCGGCGTCTGCCGCTACCGCAGTTGGCACCGTCCCAGTCGGAGAGCGTACGGTTGCCGCCGGCGTCGAGACGGCCGCGGCGTCGGCGCCCGGAGCCTCGGAAGAGGTGGGCGCGGATGCGCAGTGCTTCCGGGCGGGCGGCAGCCTTGTCGCTGGGCGGCGGAGCCCCGAGGCCCGGGGCCAGTTGCTCCGATTCCGGACCCGCGAGGCTTCGGGCCCTATCTTCGTTCTTGACGACGAAGAGGAGGACCGGTCCTGGGACAAGCTCCGCAAGCGTGCGGAGGCGACAGTGGGGTTGCTCCGATCGTCGCTGGAGGTTCTCTGCGGGGACGTCCCCAAAATCCTTCAGGTAATGGTTTCAGGCATACCTTCTCGCTTCTGCGAGTGAGGCGTTCGTCGTGATGTCTTGCTTTCCTTTCCAGGATCTGACGGACCGGAGCGCTGCCAAGTCGTCGTTCATCCGCCGCGAGGCCGACGTCTGGGGCTCGCTGCGGTCCCTGAGGACTTCGCTCGCCGGGGCTACCGCGCGCCTTTCTCAGCAGGACGCTAAGATAGCGGACCTCCAGTTGCTCTGCGCTGACCTGAGGGCCGAGGCGGCGGCAGCGCGCACGGAGGTGCTACAACAGCGGTCGGAGCTCGCCCAGGTTGCCGAGGAGCGGGACCAAACTCGGGGCCGGGCCGCCGAGGCTGAAAACCGGGCCAAGACCCTCGCGGCCGATCTGGCCGCGGCCCAGGTCGCGGCCTCGGAGCAATGCGTCCGAGCCGGAGGTGCGCCCCGTCCGTCCTCGGTTCTCGTTCTTGCCCGTTTCTTTCGCTTGAGTTTGAGGTCTTTCTTTCGGTTGTTCGCAGAGCTCGAGTCTGCTCTTGACGAGTCTGCCAAAACGCTCGCCGAGGCGCTCGCTGGAGCTGCTGAGCAGAGGGAGGTCGATCTCGCGGCCATGTCCGAGGCCGTCTCGGAGGTCTATCGGAAACTCGGTCCCGGCGACGTCCCTTCAGGAAGCTCTCCCCAAAGCCGCCTTCAAGCCCTAGGTGATTACGCGCGCGGTAAAGTCCGCGGGGCGCTACACCACGGCGTCAGGCGGGCCTTCGCCGTGCTCGCTTCCCACTACGTCGTGGACTTGGAGCGGGTCAGTGAGGGATACTGCCTTCCTGACGAAGACGAGGCGGCCTTGGCGGAAGTTCAGCGGCTCGACGCGGTCGCTGCGGGTCCGAGCGCGGCGCTGGCGACCGTCTTCGAAGCGGAGATTCTTCCTCCTGCGCCGCCGCCGGAAGCGGAGGTGGACCTTACCGACGGCGGGGGTGGAGTTGAGGGCGCGGCGCCTGCCCGAGGCGACGCCTGATTTTTGTTGGGACAATTTCTGTTGGATGTGTGATTTGCCGCGGCCACCGAGGCCTGGACATTTTACTTCTCTTCCGTGAAGTCATGCTCCTTTTCGTTTCGATTTTCGCGCCTGGCCCGTAGTGTCGACAACAGGGTGATTTCCCGAGCTGGGTCCTTTTTCGTGGCAGGCGACGAGTGAGGTGTCCCTAGCCCGGAGGCATAGGTGTTCCCCAGCTCAGTCGGTCTCGCCATTTACTCGTACCCAAGTTCGCTCCTCGGGACCCTGCTTCTGACGCATCCAGGAGAACGCAAAAAACCCTTCTTGACCGAAAAAAGAGTTTCTTTGACGCGGAACGGTACGTCCAAACTCGACGAGAGGGGTTCCCCCTTTTTAGACGCGGAACGGTACGTCCAAACTCGACGAGAGGGGTTCCCCCTTTTTAGCCCCCGAGGGAGGGTCAGGCTCTGCCGGGGCGAGGCCGACCCTTCCTTGATGACTGATTCTTATGTGTGAGTGGGGAAAGGGCGCAGCCCCCGGGCGTCGTTCGCGCAGAGGCTGTTTGGCGAGTCAGGCTCCTGCCCAGATATCCGGCGAGTGCTCGGTGACATCCCTCGGTATGCCGGGCATGCCCGAGGGACCCCACGCAAAAATGTCGACGTTTGCGCGAGGAAAGTCGACGAGTACTGCTTCTTATTTGGGACCGAGCCCAGAACTGATCCGGACATGCTTGGAGGCGTCGCCACTGGGGTCGAGAGGGACGGCCTTGACCGTCTCCGCTGGCTCGAAGTTGCCGGCGTGTCGCTTCACGTCCGGCACCTCTCGGGAGAGGCTTTCCAGGTCGGCGATGAGGGCCTCGGACTCGGCGAGGGCCTCGGCGTACTCCACGCACTCCACATCGCATTCGAACGCGTGTTTGTACGTGGGGCCGACGGTGATGACCCCGTTGGGGCCTGGCATCTTGAGCTTCAGGTACGTGTAGTTGGGGACGGCCATGAACTTCGCGTAGCATGGCCTTCCCAACACTGCGTGGTAGGTTCCTCGGAACCCGACCACCTCGAACGTCAAAGTCTCCCTTCGGAAGTTGGAGGGTGTTCCGAAGCAGACAGGGAGGTCGATCTGCCCGAGGGGCTGGACGCGCTTCCCAGGGATGATCCCATGGAAGGGCGCAGCGCCTGCTCGGACGGATGACAGACCGACGCGCAGGAGCCTGAGGGTCTCAGCGTAGATGATGTTGAGGCAGCTGCCCCCATCCATCAGGACCTTGGTGAGCCTGACGTCGCCGATGACGGGGTCGGCGACGAGCGAGTACTTCCCCGGGCTCGGCACGTGGTCGGGGTGGTCGTCCCGGTCGAAGGTGATGGGCTTGTCGGACCAGTCTAGGTAGACTGGTGCCGTCACCTTCACCGAGCAGACCTCCCGACGTTCCTGCTTACGATGCCGAGCCGAGGCATTCGCCGCATGCCCTCCGTAGATCATGAAGCAGTCGCGGACCTCTGGGAACTCTCCTGCTTGGCGATCCTCCCTTTTGTCGTCGTCGTGAGCCCTGCCACCCTCTGCGGGTGGCCCGGCCCTGTGGAAGTGGCGCCGAAGCATGACGCACTCCTCGAGGGTGTGCTTGACGGGCCCCTGATGGTAGGGGCACGTCTCCTTGAGTGCCTTGTCGAAGAGGTTAGCACCTCCGGGGGGCTTCCGAGGGTTCTTGTGCTCGGCGGCGGCGACAAGGTCTGCATCGGGAACGTCGCGTTTCGCTTGCGACTTCCTCCTGCCTTTCTTCTTGGCGCCGCGCGGAGTAGACGCCTCGGGAGCATCTTCCGATGGGCGGCCCTGGGGCTGCTTGTCCTTTCGGAAGATGGCTTCAACCGCCTCCTGGCCGGAGGTGAACTTGGTGGCGATGTCCATCAGCTCGCTCGCCCTGGTGGGGGTCTTGCGACCCAACTTGCTCACCAGGTCACGGCAGGTGGTGCCGGCGAGGAACGCGCCGATGACATCGGAGTCGGTGATGTTGGGCAGCTCGGTGCGCTGCTTCAAGAATCGCCGGATGTAGTCCCGAAGGGACTCTCCCGGCTGTTGCCGACAGCTTCGGAGGTCCCAGGAATTCCCGGGGCGCACGTACGTGCCCTGGAAGTTGCCGGCGAAAGCCTGGACCAGATCTTCCCAGTTGGAAATCTGCCCCGGAGGCAGGTGCTCCAACCAAGCGCGAGCGGTGTCGGAGAGAAACAGGGGGAGGTTTCGGATGATGAGGTTGTCATCGTCCGTCCCACCCAGTTGACAGGCCAGGCGGTAGTCCGCAAGCCACAATTCCGGTCTCGTTTCCCCCGAGTACTTTGTGATAGTAGTCGGGGGTCGGAATCGGGGGGGAAACGGCGCCCGCCGAATGGCTCGGCTAAAGACCTGCGGACCGGGTGGTTCGGGCGAGGGACTCCGATCCTCCCCGCTGTCGTAGCGTCCCCCACGCCTGGGGTGATAACCTCGGCGCACCCTTTCGTCGAGGCGGGCCCGACGGTCGCGATGAGGGTGCTCGTCGCTGAGGTGGCCCGGGGCCGCAGGCGCGGTGTTGCGCGTGCGCCCGGTGTAGACCGAGGCTTCCCGCGTGAGTCGGGAAGTCGCGGCACGAGGTTCCGAGGGGTACCCCTGCCTTCGAGAGGCAGAGCTCTCGGCCCGCCGGGCCGCAGCGCCTTCCAGGAGATGCTTGAGTTCTCCCTGGATTCGCCGACCCTCGGTGGTTGATGACTCCGGCATCGCGCGGAGGAGCATCGCTGCGGCGGCCAGGTCCTGACCGGTTCCGCCGGATGCGGGTGGCGGTCTGTCCCTGGCATCGTTGGCGATGCGGTGCTGGAGACCTTGGGGCAGGTGACGTATTCCTCCGGCTAGGGGCTGGCTCGCCCATACCTGCCCGATGTTCTGGCGGATTGCCTCGAGCGCTCCTGCTCCCTCATCGAGCCCGGCCTGCGCCCCGCGGACTTGCTCGAGCTGTGGGTCGTGACCCCCCGCCGGAACGGGGACCACAGCTAGCTCCCGCGGGATGTCGGCGCGAGGCGCTGG
Organism: Zea luxurians; assembly: GCA_029449295.1. NCBI lineage: Eukaryota > Viridiplantae > Streptophyta > Magnoliopsida > Poales > Poaceae > Zea > Zea luxurians. Next base: position 113,416,014 of record JAOPSE010000007.1, read on the forward strand.
CCTAGGGGGATCACCATCCTCCGGCATGCTGAGACAGCAGCCTCCGGAGGGATCCCTTAGCTCGACATGGAGACATTCGCGGCTCGGGCCGCAGTCCTTGTCGTCAAGGCTGCGGCTGCCGTCGGAACAGTCGGAGAGGCAGTAGTCACATGCGGTCATGAAGTCCCGCATGGCACTGGGGTTGCCAAATCCGGAGAAATCCCAGCAGATGCTGGGGTCGTCATCTTCCTCAGACCCAGAGGGTCCGTAGGTCGAGACACCCGTCAATCGGTCCCAAGGCGACCGCACACGAAACCCCAGAGAGGTTGCACTCGCCTCAACGTGAGCGCCCGCCAAAGCGAGGTCGCCAGGCGGGTTGAGGCCGAGTCGAAATGACGAAAGATGGGTAGCAGTCGGTACCTTTTTGTCGACGAGGAGCGATGAAGTCACGTCGGGGGCTGATCGCGCCGTCGTCTTGGGTACGAGGGCGACGTCCTGCAGGCCCCTCGTGAGCGTGCTGGCGTCGTCCACCTACTCGGAGTCGACGTGCTGCGGGGGGATGGCGCTCGCCTTAGCCTCGAACGCGAGGGTGACGCCTAGCGTGTCCTCCGTTGGGGCACTGGGGATGTCGATTCGCTCGACAGCTGTCGGAGCGCGGCCTCCCGCTCGGCCTTGGTTGCCCCGCCTCCTCCTCCGATGACGAGGGAGAGGACGAAGCGAGCTCGAAGGTTGTCCTTCCCCCACGCGGGAAAGGCGTCGTCGATTCCGCCGCCGGCGGGCGGGCTGTCCGCCACCATTGTCGCTGTCGCGCGGCGGTGGAAAGAGTATCATGTCGTAGCCGCCGTCGAGAGACATGAACTCGAGGCTCCCGAAACGGAGCACCGTCCCGGGTTGGAGAGGTCGCTGGAGACTGCCCATCTGGAGCTTGACGGGAAACTGCTCGTCAACACGCAGCGTGCCCCTACCTGGCGCGCCAACTGTCGGCGTTTCGAGACCGGGGGGTCCCCGAGCCGACGAGTGAGAGTGCCGCGTGCCCCAGCCCAGATGGGTCGAGCGCGTGGGCGAGCGCGAAGGGGGGAATAGAGAGAGCGAGAGGTCGGTGGCCGGAGCCGGGTCGCGACGAGGGAGACGGAGATTCCCGCGGCCTTTCGTGTTTGCCCCGCGCCCAGGTCGGGTGCGCTTGCAGTAGGGGGTTACAAGCGTCCGCGCGGGTGAGGGGAGCGAGCGGCCCCGAGAGAGCGCCTGCCCCTGCCCTCGTTCCCGCGAGGCCAACCTTCTCTAAGAAGGCCCTGGTCCTTCCTTTTATAGTCGTAAGGAGAGGATCCAGGTGTACAAAATGGGGGTGTAGCAAGGTGCTACGTGTCTAGCGAGGGAGAGCTAGCGCCCTAAGTACATGCCAAGGTGGCAGCCGGAGAGATCTTGGCACCCTGTTGGTGTGGCGTCGTGGCTGTTGGAGAAGCAGTGGAGCTTGATGGAGGGACAGCTGTTGGAACAGCGGTGCTCTTGCTGACGTCTCCCTGCTTTCGTAAGGGAGTCAAGAGTCGCCGTCGTCATGGTCTAGTGAGGCGCCATCATTGCCTATCTGGCGGTGCTGGCCAGATGGGACGCCGGTCTTGTTCTCTGCGGCCCGAGTCGGCTCAGGGCAGGGTGATGATGACGCTTCCTGTTGACGTGGCGGTCTTGTGTCCTAGGTCGGGCGTCGTGGAGGCTCCTCCGAAGTCGAGGTCGAGTCCGTCCTGCATGACAGAGGCCGAGTCCGAACTCCTGGGTCGGGCGAGGCGAAGGTCGTTCGGCAGAGGCCGAGGCGGAGTCCAAGCCCTGGGTCGGGCGAGGCGGAGGTCGTCGTCTTCCGGGGCCTTAGCCCGAGTCCGAGCCCTGGGTCGGGCGGAGCGGAGTTCGCCGTCTTCCGGGGCCTTAGCCCGAGTCCGAGCCCTGGGTCGGGCGGAGCGGAGTTCGCCGTCTTCTGGGGCCTTAGCCCGAGTCCGAGCCCTGGGTCGGGCGGAGCGGAGTTCGCCGTCTTCCGGGACCTTAGCCCGAGTCCGAGCCCTGGGTCGGGCGGAGCGGAGTTCGCCGTCTTCTGGGGCCTTAGCCCGAGTCCGAGCCCTGGGTCGGGCAGAGCCCCCCATGGCACCTCTGGCGAAGTCTGGTCGCCCGTCGGTCTTACCTTTTGCGTTAAACGCCCCGGTGACTTGGTCGGTTGGCGCGGTGATTTAGTCAGGGTTACTTCTTATCGAAGGCGGGGCCTCGGGCGAGCCGGAGATGCGTCTGCCGTGAAAGAGGAGGCCTCAGGCGAGACAGAGTCATCTTAGGGTCGGCTGCCCTCGCCCGAGGCTAGGCTCGGGCGTGGCGTGATCGAGTCGCTCGTATGGACTGATCCCTGACTTAATCAAACCCATCAGGCCTCTGCAGCTTTATGCTGATGGGGGTTACCAGCTGAGAATTAGGCGTCTTGAGGGTACCCCTAATTATGGTCCCCGACAAGCATGGTAACTTGCAATAGGTTGTCTTTCGCCTGGATCATGTGGAAGACGACTGACATCATAAAATGTTGGCGGTGGCGTTGCAGATGGCATTGGATTCACAATTTCTTCATTTATCCTCTCTTCCTCTTGTTCTTGAGGTGTCGATGCAATAAACTTCTGTGTTCTTTACAGCGTGATTGCGAAAAAGAGAGGCAATATCTCTCTGCTTCTTTATATTTTAGTCACTATAAAAATAATGATAGTGAATCAATAATCAATAAGACAAAAATCAACAGCACGGGCCGAGGGGCGCGATGTTCCTGCAGCCTGCACACCTGTACGCGGGGAACTGGGGGTCTGGGGAAGGGCACCTCCGCGCGAGCCGACCAAGCAAGCGAGCAAGATGCCAAGATGTTGTTGCACTGTTGCAGCCTTACAGTTGCAGCCTGCAGGACGTCGTCACGCCGGTCGGTGGTCGCCAGAACGCCCAGATGCCAGCCACCAGGAACTGAGGCTGTTCTGCGCACTCGGTCGAACGAGCGAATAGGAGAACCGTAGAAGTTGGAAAGTCAGTCGTCGGCCGAACGGATGGCTGGCTAGGTCCCCGGTGGACCTGGCTTAGGTTGTGCCAGGGCCCACCCGGACCCCCCTGTGGGTCCACCCCTGTACACGCTCTAAGTCACTATTTCGCTCTCCAACAGCCTCCGCATCCGTCTCTGCAAAATACACACCCGGTCTTTCACTCCTAGTTCTCACGTTGTCTCTCTCATCTCCGTGTATGACCAGCGAATAAAGTTGTTGGCGTTTCGACCCCGGGGGGTCCCTGGACCGACAAGTAAATTGTCGCTGCGTGCCCCAGCCCAGATGGGTCGGCGCGAGACCGGACACAAAGGGGGGAGAACAGTGAGGGGAAACCGCGACCTTCGTGTTGTCCTGCGCCCAGGGCGGCTGGATGCGCTTGCAGTAGGGGGTTACAAGCGTTCGCGTGGGAGAGAGAGAGAGAGAGCCTTACGCGTCGGCCCGTTCTCCCGTGCGGCCAACCTCCTACTGCAAGCGCATCCAGCCACCCTGGGTGTAGGACAACACGAAAGCCGCGGTTTCCCCTCACTGTTCTCCCCCCTTTGTGTCCCGTCTCGCGCCGACCCATCTGGGCTGGGGCACGCAGCGACAATTTACTCGTCGGTCCAGGGACCCCCCAGGGTCGAAACGCCGACAGTTGGCGCGCCAGGTAGGGGCCTGCTGCGTGTTGACGAACAACTTCCTGTTAAGCTCCAGATGGGTAGTCTCCAACGACCTTTCCAACCCGGGACGATGCTCCGTTTCGGGAGTCTTGAGTTCATGTCCCTCGATGGCAGCTACGACATGATACTCCTTCCTCCGTCGCGTGACAACGACAATGGCGGCCGTCAGCCCGCCCGCCGGCGGCGGAATCAACGACATCTTTGCCACATGGCGGAAGGACAACATCCGGGCTTGTCCCATCACCTCCCCCATCGATGGAGGAGGAGGCGGGGCAACCATGGCCAAGCAGGAGGCGGCACCTCGTCGGCTGTCAAGCAAGTCGACAACGCCGGCGCCCCAGCGGGGGACACGTCGGGCGTCGACCCTGCATCTGAGACGAAGACGAGCGCCGTTTCCCCGCAACACGCCAACCCCAAGCAGACGAACGACGCCAGCACGCTCGCAAAGGACTTGCTGAGCGTCACCCTCGTACCTGAGACAGCGGTGCAGTCCGCCCCTAACGCGACTTCGTCACCACCCGTCGATCAAGAGGTACCGTCCGTTTCCCATCCCATGCCTTTCAAATTCAGCTTTGACCCACCAAGCGACCCGGCTTCGGTGGAAGCTTTCGCAAAGGCACGTCCAAACCCTCCGGGGTACCATGTGCGGTCACCCTGGGACAGACTGACGGTCGTCTCGACCTACGGGCCCTCGGGTTCCGAGGAAGATGACGAGCCCGACTCTGGTTGGGATTTCTTCGGGCTTGGTAACCCCAGTACCATGCGGGACTTCATGACCGCATGTGACTACTGCCTCTCCGATTGTTCCGATGGTAGCCACAACCTCGTCGACGAGGACTGTGGCCCAAGTCGCGAATGTTTCCACGTTGATCTAGGGGGTCTCGGCGAAGGTAACCATCTTGGTATGTCGAAGAACGGCGATCCCCCTAGGCCTAAGCCTCGCGTTGACATCCTTCGGGAACTAGCTGTGGTCCCAGTCCCTGCGGGGGGTCAGGACGCACAGCTCGAGCAAATCCGCGAGATGCAGGCCAGGCTCGATGAGGATGCAGGAACACTTGCGCAGCCTCGGCTGAACCTCGGATAGGAGTGGGCAGGCCGAGCTCCGGCCGGAGAAGCGCGTCATTTGGCCCAGGACGTCCAGCACCGCATCACCGACGATACCAGGCCGAGGCTGCCCCCGGTTTCCAGTGGGGTCGGCCAGAACCTGGCTACAGCAGCAATACTGCTCCGCGCGATGCCAGAACCATCAACCACCGAAGGGCGGCGTAGCCAGGGAGAGCTCAAGAACCTCCTGGAAGATGTCGCGGTCCGACGGGCCGAAAGCTCTACCTTCCGAAGGCAGGGGTACCCCTCGGAGCATCGCGCTGCAACTTCCAGATTCGTGCGAGAAGCCTCGGTCCACACCGGGCGCACGCGCAACACGGCACCTGTGGCCTCGGGTCGCCTCGGCAACGAGCACCACCACCGCAACCGCCGAGCCCACCTCGACGAAAGGGTGCGCCGAGGCTACCACCCCAGGCGTGGGGGACGCTACGACAGCGGGGAGGATCGGAGCCCCTCGCCCGAACCACCCGGTCCACAGGCTTTCAGCCGGGCCATACGACGGGCGCCGTTCCCGACCCGGTTCCGAACCTCGACTACCATCACAAAGTACTCGGGAGAGACGAGGCCGGAACTGTGGCTCGCGGACTACCGACTGGCCTGCCAGCTGGGTGGAACGGACGATGACAACCTCATCATCCGCAACCTCCCCCTGTTCCTCTCCGACACCGCTCGAGCCTGGCTAGAGCATCTGCCTCCGGGACAGATCTCCAACTGGGACGACCTGGTCCAAGCCTTCGCCGGCAACTTCCAGGGCACGTACGTGCACCCTGGGAACTCCTGGGATCTCCAAAGCTGCCGCCAGCAGCCGGGAGAGTCTCTCCGGGACTACATCCGGCGATTCTCGAAGCAGCGCACCGAGCTGCCCAACATCACCGACTCCGATGTCATCGGCACGTTCCTCGCCGGCACCACCTGCCGCGACCTGGTGAGCAAGCTGGGTCGCAAGACCCCCACCAAGGCGAGCGAGCTGATGGACATCACCACCAAGTTCGCCTCTGGCCAGGAGGCGGTTGAGGCCATCTTCCAGAAGGACAAGCAGCCCCAGGGCCGCCAGCCGGAAGACGTCCCCGAGGCGTCCGCCCAGCGCGGCACCAAAAAGAAGAACAAGAAGAAGTCGCAAGCGAAACGCGACGCCACCGACGCGGACCTTGTCGCCGCCGCTGAGTACAAGAACCCTCGGAAACCTCCTCGAGGTGCCAATCTCTTTGATAAGATGCTCAAGGAACCGTGCCCCTATCATCAGGGGCCCGTCAAGCACACCCTTAAGGAGTGCGTCATGCTTCGGCGCCACTTTCACAAGGTCGGGCCACCAGCGGAAGGTGGCAGGGCCCACAACGACGACAAGGAGGATCACAAGGCAGAGGAGTTTCCCGAGGTCCACGACTGCTTCATGATCTACGGTGGGCAAGTGGCGAACGCCTTGGCTCGGCACCGCAAGCAAGAGCGTCGGGAGGTCTGCTCGGTAAAGGTGGCGGCGCCAGTCTACCTAGACTGGTCCGACAAGCCCATCACCTTCGACCAGGGCGACCACCCCGACCGCGTGCCGAGCCCAGGGAAATATCTGCTCGTTGTCGACCCCGTCATCGGCAACGTCAGGCTCACCAAGGTCCTCATGGACGGAGGCAGCAGCCTCAACATCATCTACGCCGAGACCCTCGGGCTCCTGCAGATCGATCTGTCCTCGATCCGGGCCGGCGTGGCGCCTTTTCACGGGATCATCCCCAGGAAACGCGTCCAACCCCTCAGACAACTCGATCTGCCTGTCTGCTTCAGGACTCCCTCCAACTTCCGAAGGGAAACCCTCACGTTCGAGGTGGTCGGGTTTCGAGGAACCTACCATGCAGTGCTGGGGAGACCATGTTACGCCAAGTTCATGGCCGTCCCCAACTACACCTACCTCAAGCTCAAGATGCCGGGCCCCAACGGGGTCATCACCGTCGGCCCCATGTACCGACACGTGTACGAATGCGACGTGGAGTGTGTGGAGTACACCGAGGCCCTCGCCGAATCTGAGGTCCTCATCGCCGACATGGAAAGCCTCCCCAAGGAGGTTCCAGATGCGAAGCGCCACACTGGCAACTTTGAACCAGCAGAGGCGGTTAAATCCGTCCCTCTTGACCCCAGCAACGACACCTCCAAGCAGATACGGATCGGCTCCGAGCTCGACCCCAAATAGGAAGCAGTGCTCGTCGACTTTCTCCGGCAAACGCCGACGTTTTCGCGTGGAGTCCCTCGGACATGCCTGGCATACCGAGGGAAGTCGCCGAGCACTCACTGGATATCCGAGCTGGAGCCCGACCCGTGAAGCAGCCTCTGCGCCGATTCGACGAAGAAAAGCGTAGAGCCATAAGCGAGGAGATCCACAAGCTGATGGCCGCTGGGTTCATCAAAGAGGTATTCCATCCTGAATGGCTTGCCAACCCTGTGCTTGTGAGAAAGAAAGGAGGGAAATGGTGGATGTGTATAGACTACACTGGTCTGAACAAAGCATGTCTGAAGGTTCCCTACCCTCTGCCTCGTATCGATCAAATCGTGGATTCCACTGCTGGGTGCGAAACCCTGTCGTTCCTCGATGCCAACTCAGGGTATCACCAAATCAGGATGAAAGAGTCCGACCAGCTCGTGACTTCTTTCATCACACCTTTTGGCATGTACTGCTACGTTACTATGCCATTTGGTTTGAGGAATGCGGGTGCGACGTACCAAAGGTGCATGAACCACGTGTTCGGAGAGCACATTGGTCGGACCGTCGAGGCTTACGTCGATGACATCGTAGTCAAGACGAAGAAAGCCTCCGACCACCTCTCCGACCTTGAAACGACATTCAAGTGCCTCAAGGCGAAAGGCGTAAAACTCAACCCCGAGAAGTGTGTCTTCGGAGTCCCCCGAGGCATGCTCTTGGGGTTCATCGTCTCTGAGCGGGGCATCGAGGCCAACCCGGAAAAAATCGTGGCCATCACCAACATGGGGCCCATCAAGGACTTGAAAGGCGTACAGAGGGTCATGGGATGCCTTGCGGCTCTGAGCCGCTTCATCTCGCGCCTCGGTGAAAGAGGCCTACCTCTGTACCGCCTCTTAAGAAAGACCGAGTGCTTCACTTGGACCCCCGAGGCCGAGGAAGCCCTTGGGAACTTGAAGGCGCTCCTTACGAATGCACCCGTCCTGGTGCCCCCCGCTGCCGGAGAAGCCCTCTTGATCTACGTCGCCGCTACCGCTCAGGTGGTCAGCGCCACGATCGTGGTCGAGAGACGAGAAGAAGGGCATGCATTGCCCGTCCAGAGGCCGGTCTACTTCATCAGTGAGGTACTGTCCGAGACCAAGATCCGCTACCCACAGATTCAGAAACTACTGTACGCGGTAATTCTGACGCGGCGAAAGTTGTGACACTACTTCGAGTCTCATCCGGTAACTGTGGTGTCATCCTTCCCCCTCGGGGAGATCATCCAGTGCCGAGAGGCCTCGGGTAGGATTGCAAAGTGGGTGATGGAAATCATGGACGAGACAATCTCGTTCGCCCCTCGGAAGGCCATCAAGTCCCAAGTCTTGGCAGACTTTGTGGCTGAATGGGTCGACACCCAGCTTCCGGCAGCTCCGATCCAACCGGAACTCTGGACCATGTTTTTCGATGGGTCGCTGATGAAAACAGGGGCAGGCGCGGGCCTGCTCTTCATCTCGCCCCTCGAGAAGCACCTCCACTACGTGTTGCGCCTCCATTTCCCGGCGTCCAACAACGTGGCTGAGTACGAGGCTCTGGTCAACGGGTTGCGCATCGCCATCGAGCTAGGGGTTCGACGCCTCGACGCTCGCGGTGACTCGCAGCTTGTCATCGACCAAGTCATGAAGAACTCCCACTGCCGCGACCCGAAGATGGAAGCCTACTGCGACGAGGTTCGGCGCCTGGAAGACAAGTTCTACGGGCTCGAGGTCAACCACGTCGTCCGACGATACAACGAGACTATGGACGAGCTGGCAAAGATAGCTTCGAGGTGAACAACGGTTCCCCTGGACGTCTTCTCCCGAGACCTACATCAACCCTCGGTCAAGACCAGCGACACGACCGAGCCCGAGGCACCCTCGGCTCCGCCCAAGGCACCCCCGGCTACCGAGGGTGAGACTCTGCGCATCGAGGAAGAGCGGAATGGGGTCATGCCTAATCGGGACTGGCAGACCCCGTACCTGCAATATCTCCACCGAGGGGAGCTACCCCTCGACAGAGTCGAAGCTCGGCGATAGGCGTGGCACACCAAGTCATTCGTCTTGCTGGGCGACGGGAAGGAGCTCTACCACCGCAGCCCCTCCGGCATCCTCCAGCGATGCATATCCACCGCCGAAGGCCAGGAGCTCTTACAAGAAATACACTCGGGGGCTTGCGGTCACCACGTAGCGCCTCGAGCCCTTGTTGGAAATGCTTTCCGATAAGGTTTCTACTGGCCGACCGCGGTGGCCGACGCCACTAGAATCGTCCGCACCTGCCAAGGGTGTCAGTTCTACGCAAGGCAGACGCACCTACCCGCTCAGGCTCTACAAACAATACCCATCACCTGGTCGTTTGCTGTGTGGGGTCTGGACCTTGTCGGTCCCTTGCAGAAGGCACCCGGGGGCTACACGCACCTACTGGTCGCCATCAACAAATTCTCCAAGTGGATCGAGGTCCGACCCCCAAACAGCATCAGGTCCGAACAGGCGGTGGCGTTCTTCACCAACATCATCCATCGCTTTGGGGTCCCGAACTCCATCATCACCGACAACGGCACCCAGTTCACCGGCAGAAAGTTCCTGGACTTCTGCGAGGATCACCACATCCGGGTGGACTGGGCCGTCGTGGCTCACCCCATGACGAATGGGCAGGTAGAGCGTGCCAACGGCATGATTCTGCAAGGACTCAAGCCGAGGATCTACAACGACCTCCACAAGTTCGGCAGGCGATGGATGAAGGAACTCCCCTCGGTGGTCTGGAGCCTGAGGACAACGCCGAGCCGAGCCACGGGCTTCACACCGTTCTTTCTAGTCTATGGGGCTGAGGCCATCTTGCCCACAGACTTAGTACGGTTCCCCAAGGACGAGGGCCTACGACGACCGACGCAACCAGACCAACCGAGAAGACTCACTAGACCAGCTGGAAGAGGCTCGGGACATGGCCTTACTACACTCAGCGCGGTATCAGCAGTCCCTGCGACGCTACCACGCCCGAGGGGTTCAGTCCCGAGACCTCCAGGTGGGCGACTTGGTGCTTCGACTACGACAAGATGCCCGAGGGCGGCACAAGCTCACGCCTCCCTGGGAAGGGCCATTCATCATCGCCAAGGTTTTGAAAACCCGGAACATACAAGCTAGCCAACAGTCAAGGCGAGGTCTACAGCAACGCTTGGAACATCCGACAGCTACGTCGCTTCTACCCTTAAGATGTTTTCAAGCCGTTAATATACCTCGTTTACATATGAAGTCTAACCATCAAGGAAGGGTCGGCCTTGCCTCGGCAAAGCCCGACCCTCCCTCGGGGGCTAGAAGGGGCAAACCCCCTCTGCGTCAAAATTTTCCTCGGAAAAAGTCTTTCGGCAAGAAAATTTTTCGTGTTTTTCGACTACTTCGATGGTGGGATCCTGAAAACGACGGAGTACACATAAGCAGGCAAGGCTGACCGAGCCGAGGGACTCCTAAGCCTCCGGGATACGGATACCTCACTCATCACCTTCTGCGATAAGTAACTCGCGCTCGGATAAACGGTTCCGCTGACCGAACAAGTCTTAACGCTCAAAGACTCTTCTGCCGAAATATTTTTTCATGCCATCTCGACCATGTCGACAAAAGAATCCTACGGACAAGTAAGAGTACACGTAAGCGGCAAGGCCGACCGAGCCGAGGAACTCCTACGCCTCCGGGATACGGATACCTCACTCATCACCTTCCGTGAGAAGTAACTCTCGCTCGGATGAACGATTCTGCCGCCGACAAGCAAGTCTTGATACTCGAAACAAGGGGAAAAGAAACGCAGCTTTACAACACGACGACAGTATGTTTGGGCCTCGGCGGCCGCAAAAAACATATGCATACTACAGGCGAACCGATGTTGCAGGCTCAGATGTCGACGGAGAGGAAGCAGCAGCACCTCAGCGTCAACTCCACCATCGGCGAAGTCCGACCGAGCCTCGGACGGCAACATGGTCGGAGGATCTCCGCACCGAAGGACGACATCAGCACCACGCCCGGGCCATCGTCGCCAGGGTCTCCTCTAGGAACCCGGCCCAAGCAGACGGCTCGGCCGGCCGCCCCGAAGCCTCAGCCTGCCGTCCCCCGAGGACACCAGCCCGGCTCGTGGCCTCGGCAACTCGACTCCGGCGTTGGTCCCGGCCAAGCCCCGGCCGACGAAGCTTCCCTTTTCGAGCCAACTCCGCCTCTGTCCACACTGACACCGCTGCCCTCGGCCCCGGCTCACCGTAGAGCAGCCGAGGGTTTCTTTAACTAAACATGAGAAGCCTCGGGCGCAAGGCCGATCGAGCCGAGGGATTCCTACGCCTCCGGGATACGGATACCTCACTCGTCACCTTCCGCACAGAGCAAGTCACACTTGGTTAAGCGGTTCAGTTAGCCGACAGGCGAGTCCTAGCGCTCGAAATGAGGAAGAAACATGGCTTCACGCCAAAATACATAAATGTTCAGGCCCCGACAGCCACAATGAACATACGCCAGCACTCAAGGTGTCATTACAAACGGAACTCTGGTTCCGTTCCCGCGGGTGCGAACAACCTCCGCATTGGAGAGCCTGCGGGACGACAGACTCCGGGCGACTCGCCAGCGACCTCCACAGCAGCAGCCATGGTCCCAGGACGGACGCAGCCACCGGAAGGCACTCGTTCGCGTCCCCACTCAAGGGACGCGAACCAGATATTAAAGCCAAAGAGCTGGAGGTCGGTCCGCGGGTGGCGCTGACGGTCTCGTCGGCGAAAAAGCCTACCTCACCAGCTGCCACCACCTCAGCACCGACGGCGGCGTCCACCTGTCCACCAACACCGCACCGGCGAGCGTCGGCCGCCCCAAAGCGCACTGGTAGGTCCTCATTCCCGTCCTCGCCACGAAAGCGAGGACAGAGGACGGAATGTTGCATCCTAGCTGGGCAGCAACAGTCCGCCTTCCCCGGCATGGCTGGAGGGCGCCTCCTCCGCAGAGCTGGGGGATGGTTTCCACCCCCAAAAGCTAGAAGAGGCGGGACGCCAGCCCACGCAAAGGCAGGCCCCGGCTCGGCGCACTCTCCGCCCCAGCAAGGATGATGAAGATCCTTGAAGCTGAGGGCGGGGCAGAGGCCGCAGCCTGGCTCGCTACTCCCCACCATCGAACTGGTGGTCGCCGTCTTGGGTGACCACCGGCGAGGGAATGCCCCGGGCTGCCTGATGAAAATCCTTGAAGCCGAACGATGGCTGAAAGGTACCAACTTCTGCGAAGTTGCGTTCCTCCAACGACAGCAAGACGAAAGCGACGTGAGCGCTCCCCATCCGGGGGCTCGGAAGGTGGAAGGGCGCGATGCATGAGGAGAGTGTGAAGACATGGTTGCCATCCAAGGGGGTCGCCCTCCTTTTAAAGGCAACTCTCCCCACTTGCGTCCTCAACCGGCGCGGACTGAGTCTTCTCCAACACGCTCCAAGGTCCTCCCCCTACGACACGGGGGCTGGGTCCCACGCATTATACAAGCTGGCCCAGGACAGAAGAGGCCAAACCGCCGCGCGCGGTACGCGTAACTGCCCAGCGGTTACAAGCGCTCCTCCACTTTCGCCCAGACCAGCGGGTGAAAGGGCGGACCGCCATGCAAGCGGCATGCAACCGCACCAAGGGGGCGCACCCTTTCGACTTCAACGCGTCCAGCTCGGAGGTCCAGGCCCACACGTCATGTAACCGGCGCGCCGGTTACTACGTGCAAGAAACTGCACCGCCACTCGCGCCAGCGCCGCGCCTTCTCGACTACGGAACCGGTGCCGCGACTCGAGGCAACCCTGCGCATGACCCAACAGTGCCAACCGAGCGCGGTCACGAGTCAGTCAGCCGCGGGAGAAGGCGCGACGGTCGATACGGCCAGAAATGGGCCGGCAGTAATGGCGATGGCAGGTGGGCAGAAGCAGCAGTCAAATCATCTGCAGGCTCACGACCCCTCCTGGAACAGCGAGAGAACCCTCTCCCACGGCGTGAAGATGACGCGCCCGTGTTCCGTTCCTCGAACGGCTCGCGCACGCACAACGGCTGCCCCGCGAACCACTCGTCCCGTTGCATTAACTCTGCGGCAGGGCAGGCGACACCTTTGGCAGGCAAAGCGGGCGACGCTTCACCTCCGCCATAATGACCGCATCAAAAAGGTACGCCACGACGTTCGATTTCGTATCCTTTTCCACTTCCTCTTTCTCTCTCTTGCCACAGGGACCGGGAAAGGGGATACTCCGAAAGGGATCCTTCTCCACGAAGGAAGCGGGCCCCGAGCCCCCCTACTGATCAGAGGTTCGAAGGCTGGCCCCTCGGAAGGGTTCAACAGCTGCCTCAGAGCACCCGGGCTCCACGCCCACTACTGGCCAGAGGTTCGAAGGCTGGCCCCTCGGAAGGGTTCAACGGCCGCCTCAGGCCACACGGGCTCCGCGCCCACTACTGATCAGGGGTTCGTAGGCTGGCCCCCGAAGGGTTCGACAGCCGCCTTAGAGCACGCAGAGCGAGGGATGACCCTGGGTACGTTTGATACATAACCAAGGCTCGGTCTACGCTCCCGAGGTACCCTAGGACATTTCCGAGACCAGCGGGAGCGACTTTGTAACGGAATCCCACCAGAGGGAGGCATCGAGCCCTCGGACCCCATCAAAAGGGGACCCGGTCCGGCGAATCACCCGCAGGTACTTTTGGAGCGCGCCTCCGGGCCACTAGCCGACCCCTAACGAATGGGGCACGGGCGTCCACTCGGATTACCCATTAGCAACTCACTGGAGACACCATGTTCGGCGCCCTCCGAGGGCAACATGGCGCTTCCCCCCCCTCCTCCTTGCGGAAAGGCGACGCAGGGGCGTATGAAAAAAAATCGAGTCTGTCCTTGACCGTCCTCTCGCTTTATGGGGAGGCTCGGGGGCTGCTCTCGCAAACCCGGCTCCGGCCAAACCGTTGACAGCGTCAACATACCAGCCCGAGAACTTGGGACTCGACTATGCACCCGGGCTACGGCCAGCTCGCATGAGGGAACAACCAAACCGGTCGAGCCATCACGAAAGGCATTAAGACCTCGAAGGAGTCAAAACACTCCTCCGAGGCCTCGGGGGCTACACCCGGCGGGTGCGCTCGCGCACCCACCGGAACAAAATGCAACCGAGAAAGGTCGGTCCCTTGCAAAAAAGTGCGACAAAAGCCTCCAAGCGAGTGCCAACACTCCCTTCGAGGCTCGAGGGCTACTGTCGGGGACCATAATTAGGGGTACCCTCAAGACTTCTAAATCTCAGCTAGTAAACCCCATCAGCACAAAGCTGCGAAGGCCTAATGGGCGCGATTCAGGCCAAGGCTCCGCTTAAGGGACATGATCCCGCCTCGCCCAAGCCCGACCTCGGGCAAAGACAGCCGACCCCGGAAGATTCACGCCTCGCCCGAGGGTCCCCTCGAGCAACGGACGCACCATCGACTCGCCCGAGGCTCAGCTCGGGTAGGCTTCGCGGAGAAGCAACCTTGGCCAAATCGCCACACCAACCGACAATATCGCAAGAGCATTTAATGCAAAGATTGCCTGACATCTTATCCTGACGCGCACTCTTCAGTCGACAGAGCCGAAGTGACCGCAGTCACTTCGCCGCTCCACTGACCGACCTGACAAGAAAACAACGCCGCCTGCCCCGCTCCGACTGCCGTGCCACTCGCCAGAGTGAGGTTGACAGCGGCTAAGTCTAGCCTCGGGCGACATAGGAAGCTCCGCCTCGCCCAACCCCAGGGCTCGGACTCGGCCTCGGCTCCGGAAGACGACGAACTCCGCCTCGCCCGACCCCAGGGCTCGGACTCGGCCTCGGCTCCCAAAGACGATGGACTCCGCCTCGCCCGACCCCAGGGCTCGGACTCGGCCTCGGCTCCGGAAGACGACGAACTCCGCCTCACCCGACCCCAGGGCTCGGACTCGGCCTCGGCTCCCGAAGACGATGGACTCCGCCTCGCCCGACCCCAGGGCTCGGACTCAACCTCGATCTCGAAGGAATCGCCACCTCGCTCAAACTTGGGTCCAGACCGGCCACGTCGCCAGGGGGATCATCATTACCCTGCCCCTAGCTAGTTCAAGCTACGGGGACAAGACCGGCGTCCCATCTGGCTCGCCCCAGCAAACAAGTAATGATGACACCCCGCACGCTCCATGACGACGACAGCTCCCAGCCCTTTACGTCAGCAAGGAGACGTCAGCAAGGATCCGACAGCCCCGACAGCTGTCCTTCCGCAGGGCTCCAGCGCTCCTCCGGTGGCCACGACATCACATGAACAGGGTGCCAAAACCTCTCCGACTGCCACGACGGCATGTACTTAGGGCTCTAGCTCCTCTCTGCTAGACACGTTAGCACACTGCTACACCCCCCATTATACACCTGGACCCTCTCCTTACGCCTATAAAAGGAAGGTCCAGGGCTCTCGTACGAAGAGGTTGGCCGCGCGGGAAAACGGGCCGACGCGTAAGGCTCTCTCTCTCTCTCCCACACGGACGCTTGTAACCCCCTACTGCAAGCGCATCCAGCCGCCTTGGGCGCAGGACAACACGAAGACCGCGGTTTCCCCTCACTGTTCTCCCCCCTTTGTGTCCCGTCTCGCGCCGACCCATCTGGGCTGGGCACGCAGCGACAATTTACTCGTCGGTCCAGGGACCCCCCGGGGTCGAAACGCCGATAAAAGTGTTTAAAAATCTGACGCTGTGGAACCAAGCTGTCATACACACGAATGCAGATGGTGATTGGGAGACTGCTCGGCGACTTGAACGATACGGAGGTTGTACAGCATGCAAAATAGGGATACATATTGGAGTGTTTGCCGGTGTTGGTCTTATAACATTACCAATTATTATCCTACGTCGTCAAATAACGTGGTCACTTAGGCTATACGTGGTGGACTGTAAATGACTCCCTATGAGTAACGTTTGCAGTAAAAAAATCCTGCAACCAACCACTCTATGTCATACTCTAAAGTTTGGAGTGAGCAGGGAAACCGTATTTTCAGGGTGACTGCAAAGCGCAGAGGTGGGACCAAAAGTGGACCGAAGGCATATACAGAGGGAAGTGAAAATAAATAATAGGATATTGGGTAGTTGGTATAGAGTAGACATTTAAAGTAATATGATTGTAAAGGATTGAGAGATAGAGTAGAGAATTAGAGGCATATGCGGGAGGGTCAAAGGGAGTGGCAGAGGTCGGCGTGAGCGCCCGATCGACGCGAGGGGAACGGGATGGAGAGAATGGCAAAGCGAGGATGGGAACTGGAGCGACATGAGGAACTAGACTAAAAAACTCGAGCTCGACAATTGAGTTAGGGCTTATGGCGGCTCACCTCGGCTCGATGCTCAGAACAAGTTCGAGCCGAGCCGGTTTTTCTAACTCGAGAAAAGAGCGAGCCAGCTCGGCTCAGCTCGCTGTGGCTCGTGGCTTGATCCAACAACAATTTATTACATAAAATTCTAATTAGTATATATTATATTGATAATATATTTTATATATATTATAATATATATTATATTGATAATATATTTATTTATTTGATCTAAAATATGTTTATTAAATTATTTTGATATTTTATATTATATTTTAGATAGTGATTTCATGTTTTGGCCAGTTTGTTGGCATACGAGCCGATAGCGAGCTGAACCAAACCATCGCTAGAGGAGCAAGCCGAGCTTGGCTCCTTTCCATCGAGGGATAGGATTGGGAGGCTGAGGTATGCGGGCTTGCTATTGGGTCGACCTAGTTTGAAATGTATTGGGCTGCTGGCTAGGTTATTGGTTTTTTGTTAACCGAGGGTAAGAATCGAATAAACTGAGATTAGTTCGTTTAGGCCCCCTTTGGAACGCGGGAATTTTTCCCGTTTCCTGCGTTTTTTCTGTGAAATTGAATTGTTTTCTACAGTATTCCTGCGTTTTTTTTGTGAAATTCCTGCAATCTAAAGGGGGCCTTAGTGTGAACTAGGAATCGTTTTCGGTGTCAGTTACCTCGGTTCGGTTTTGGAGTCTTGGTCATTTGTTCTCAGACCTAAATCTATGAGAAAATACTCGAGCCCAAAACGACACAAGGCCTCATTCAGCACAGTGTTCCCAGATAATATACTAGTTAAAGAAAGAGAAGCAGTCGAACTAGTTATAAAAAGGGTTATTTCTTATTTTTCAACTTATACTTGTTCTTGACTTTTTTTTTGGCTAACATTCTGCGTTTTAATATTTGATATGCGTCGTTACATGGACATCAGCAATAACAGTATAAATATCATTAATATTATTATTATATGGGCTTCGTTTGTAACCTTGGCACCTTTTCATAGTGGGCTGCATTTGGCTGACTTGAACTATCTATCGTGCCAAAAAGAAGACTTATCAGTCCCCTTTCAGAAGCAAGTGGTCCAGTCAACAGGGAAAAAAAACGTACCAGACTAGTACTCTCTTTATTTTAAAATCGTAAGATGTTTGAACTTTTTAAAAAGTAGGAGCATTTAAATTTTAACTGGAATTATATAAAAAGTATAGTAATTATGACATGAAATAGAATGGACATAAATAATGAATAATATAATGATACAATTTGATATCCTAAATGTTTTGTATAATTGTATGACAGATGACCGCCGCGCCGATACGGCCTAGCACCAGCGTCCGTTACCACCCTGCGGCTGCGACCGCCGACCGTGACGGAATCCGACACGGCCACCCACCCAGGCATCACCAGCAGCAGCGCTGCGCTGCATTCCATATTTCCATTCCACCTGGTGGCCCTGGCTGTCATCCGGCCGCCTCATTAACTCGTCGGCCCCGATAAAAGCTGCACGCTTCCTTGTGCAACGTGAAAACCACATCAATGTTGCATGCGCGCACACCCGTACCGTACCTCTCCCAGGCCGCGTCCGTCACCGCCAGGCACGAGGCCAGGCCAGCGGAGGTGCAGGACCACTGGACCAGCAGTCTTGCACGCGGAGGCAGAGGCAGAGGCAGCAGGTCGAAGCAGCTACGGCTCCAACCAACCAATCACGTCGCCTACGAGTTTTCAATGCGCGACCCCTCCCCGCGGCAACGCCGGCAGTCGGGCTCGAGCCCATGGGATGGGACGCCCGCTCGTGCGTGGACGAGACCGGGAGCATTGCGATTGCGAGCAACCGCGCGCAGCGCAGGCAACAGTGTTCCCCGGCGCGGACGGCAGCGGGGGGCAGGGTTTCTGTCTGGCTTCAGCGGTTCAGCCATGCGAGCACGAGAGCAGACCTGCCCACTGCCCAGTCCACACTAACACAAGGGAGTGATGATTGGTGACAAACCGGGCAGGAAATTGAAGTGCACACCGCCCCGCGCACCACAAGTTCTGGGATCACAAGTCAGAACACCGCCCCGTTTCACACGGGGACACTCACGCACGCCCTCTGGACCGCGCCCCTGTGCTGATTGATTCAACGGTCAAGACGTCCACAGCTTCCTGCATGTGACTGCGCAGTGTTTAACCATGCCACAGACATGTGTCTTCGCTGTCGCTGTGATGGACTCCATTCATATTCAGAGCGTGCTTGCATTTTAGCTCATCTCGACTTTTGCGCGTGCCGCTGGCTAGTTCGCCGGCAAAGCTGACCGCCGGTAGACGATAGCGCGCCGGAAACGACCGGCCGGCCAGTGGATCGTTTTTTTTTTGGGGGGGGGGGGGGGTGTCAAGTTCGACTGCAGTAGGTGAGGGGCTATCACTCGTCACCAATTCAAAACAGTGTGTGTGGTGGAGTTGGTGCCGCCGTAGAGTCCCCCACTGCCCGCTGGACCGATGTAGGTCATACATTACACACAACCCAGATCTCTCATGACTCTTGCTGCCGTCCAGATGAAGCCTTTTTTTTCTTTGGGGTCCAAGAACAGAAACATGGGAAACAAGTCTGCCGAGCCTTTCATTTCAGGTACGATCCACCCCAACTGACGGCCAATAGCAGGCATGGCAGATAGAAAAGAGCAGCAGCTAGCGCGTTACCATTACCAAAAGCAAAAAAAAAAAAAGGCCAGGCCGCCCGCTTTGACACCTGACCTCGTTACGAAATACCCAACGCATGGCGAAAGAGCTCTTTATTAGATAGTAGTTGTTGTGCAGTGTCAGCACGGACGGACGGAGTACGTCCGTGCGCTTGGCTGCACGCCCTAATTGACTGAAGGGGCTTGTGGTAGCTTGTTTAATCATGCCCAGAAAAACTTCCCCCCGTGCGTTGATGCATCTGCCCTTCGCCTCGCCAGTCAGGTTATTGGAAGATGGCCTTTCTCGGCCGTTGGATCGCGAGGTCGAGGCGCAGCCGCCCCCGGCGCGCACGCGAAAAGGGCCATGAGAAAAGAATGCCACCACACGAACCAAGATGTTCAGAGCGAGAGCCGAGAGCGATGGACCAAAAAAGGGCTACGGTTAGAGCTGCCCCCCCACTGGTGCTTCTACGTACGTACCACGTGCATCGAGTGCTTTCCCAAGGTTCATGCACTTGTCTAGCATCATCACTAGTAAATAAATATAAACAGTTTTAGCGCCGAACAAACTCGCGCGCATCTTCCTTCCATATCCACCGCGATAAAACAAACACGCGCAAGCAAGCCCAATCAACTCAACACATTTACTATTAAAAAAACAGGCAGATGAGGACAAGAGGACGGCTCACTTCCAGAACTACACTTTTTCCAGGCTTCCAACAACATCGTGAAACTGCCGAGTGGCCCAGGCCAGGCCACCCACATGCCCGGTCCCATCCGTCAGCTCAGCTCAGCTCCGTCGCGCGCCAAGACGACGACGGTCAGCACCAGCTGCGCTCTGACGGGGAGAAAGAGAGAGAGAGACAGCAACCGGTTAAGACAGAGTGGGGGTAAGCTAACCGGCGTGCCAAATAATCCGAGAGCAGTTTAGGTGAGCTAATAAACTGGATAAAAAAGAATTGCAGTGGAGTAGGCCGGTCACCGATGCCGATGCAGTCATGCAGCAGCAGAAGCGGCGGGCGCAGATAAAGCAGCCAACCGCGTAGTCAACGGTGTTGATGATGGCGATGGCAACGGAAAAAGGAAGGAAGGAAAAAAAAAAACCCATGCCGGCTTTTTGGTAGTATCTGCCTTCTCTTCTGTTCTGCTTCTGCCACCGCCCGTCGTCTCAATCAGCTCCGTGGCGTGCCGGTGCCGATGCGTTTTTTCAAATGCTACACCAGTAGGCTCGGCAGCTCATTCTGGAATATAAAACTCGGCACAAGTTAGATTCGTTTTGTTCTTTCCTTTCTTTTTTTTTTCTTTCCTTTTATTTTCTTTCAAGCCGAAGCGAAGCTAATACGCCACGCCGATGATCGAATTTTAAGATTTTGAGTGCCTCCTCCCGGCCAATCAAATGGAACAAATTAATTGTCGTCAAATTCAGAGGCAGGAGACTTTTTGTAGTTTGGTTAGACTGGGCAATTTTCTCAGAACCTGTTTGGCTTTTCGGTCCCGTTTGAGTCGGATAAAGACTCTGATAAAAAAACAGTAACTCGGCCAAACGGGAGAGATAATAACGTAGATTCTTAGAACCTTATCACTCAAAGACCTACAATCTCATGATCCACCTCACATAGATAATCTAAATTTCTAGAACATTCTGTTCTTCCAAGAGGCACCTTAGACTTTGTCCAATAGTTTATCCATAATTTAACTAAAACACTATTTTTTTAACTACACTCTATAAACAATGCAATGTATAGTGCAAAAAAAATGCAAAAACAGTGTTTTGGCTGACTATATTAATGCAATATACAACAGTTCACCCGTATGATTACCAAAAATATTGTTTTGCACTAATTTGCATTATACATTATTATACTGTTTGTATAATGTAATTTTAATATGTGATGGGTATGTGTAAGCTGCTGGAGATAGTACGACGTATTTGCCACCTTGGTCCGGTGGCTTGGCTACGCCCTTAGGCTACAACTCTTTTGTTTGCGTTGCCTGGCTTGCTCAGGAGCTCGGTCGTGTGTGCGACAAAAGTGGCTTCTTAGCCTGGTTCCAAGTAAACGAAGCAAGGATGTGTTTTCTTGGAGCTCGACTGCTCGTGGCGTAAGGTAAATGATTTTAGGTTTGTTTTAGCTTCTTGGCCTCATTGCTTGCGTGTGACAAACACCGGATTATTTGGGCAGCCTTATTTAATATAACTACATAAACAAGATGAGTTGCAGCAGTTAGGACAGAACTAGACTTAGCATGGATTAGTTGGGCGGGCCGAGACGGCCACATACACGGTCGCCCTTAGTACGCCGGACGAAACGCCTAATCCAAATAACATCATCTAGTCAATGGTCTAGTCATAGTCACTCGGATTTTGACGCACGAGATTGTTATTGCTATGCTATAGTGCAGCTTTTGTAGCGTCTAGATTAAACTAAGCAGACCCTAGACAGTCTCTTAATAATATAATAATTATTGTTATTTTCTTTGCGCTACATGCTTGCGTTGCACCGAAAGTCGAAATGCAGTATGCAGTCCAGCACCTAGAAGAACTCCACAATGCGCAAAAGTGAGCGAGTAACCATATGGCATGGAGACGAAGGGTTAAAGACACGGGCAAAAGTCGCTTTATCCAGTTTGTATCAGAAAAAAGGATGTAGCTTTCACAACTCGCTTTTTTCTTTGATGTTTTTTTAAGCGTAATACTATTCCTAACACCGAACGTGAGATAGATAGGCTTACAATCAGCGTTAAATTTCTCGCTCCGAAATCACCGAAACTCGGTCTTTTTTATCCGTTTTGAATTTCAGACCGGTTTAAACTAGATTCTGATTCAAAGTATAAAAATACAAGAGTCAAGTTTTGGTTAACAAAGCGAAATTCGGTTTACCCAAAACGAATTTGTGAACATTGCTTACAATACAATACTGAAACGGGTTGCTTGCATCAAAACTGGTGGGGATGGGGTGGGGAGCGAGCTGCAAGTCAAACAACTGTACGCTGGTCTCTCGATGAGTGGATGGCGATACATATCAAGGGGCGTGTTCGGCTGGCTTGTAGCCGACACTGTTGCAGCTGTTTGGACTGCTGCAGCTGCAATCCATAGAGAGAAAAATACTGTAGAAGCCGCAGCCGCAGCCGGATTGCAGCCGCAGCAAGCCGCAGCGAACAGCCTGAAGGAAACTCTCAACTTAGATGTTTTCACGTTAGATGTCTAGGTTGTAACGAATCTTGACAAAAACCCACGCAAGGTCCACAATAGTCCTAGTTATCGCTGGCGTGTTGGTCCACTGGTCGCCTCTGCCCAGCTCGAATAGGAAGGGCATATCGCGGACACAAATTTTCAATAACATCGCACGTACAAACATCAATAGCTAATATATGTCAGATTTAAGCAATGCTTGATGACGATACATCTCCTTTGAAGATAGCAGTCGATTAATTCAACAAAGATCAATCAAACAGGAATGACTATCCAAATTAAAGACCAAATTCCAACAATCCAAGAGCTAAAATACATATAAATTTGAAGGACAAATCGGTTAGTGGGTTAGGGTGTAATACATAAATTATAATGTAATAATACATCTAAAAACATAATGGGCAAAGGCTCCGCTCAATTTTTAATATACCTCTTATATCTCGGTTTTGGTTAATTTGGTTCGGTTCTTCGTTTTCGATTTATTTTTTCTATGCCTATACACCATACAAGCTAATCGCGGTTATTTTGTACCATTTTTCAGTGGTGTCCTCTATATTTATCATTTATAAACTTCTATAAAAGATTCTCTTCTATATTTCATTACTCTCCAACAACATACTTTATATCTCGTCCTCTATATATCAAATACTCATCTTACAGATATATTTTGCTATAATTTTTTTATATATATATTTTTTATACCATCAAGTGCACTCTAAATTTTAGAGAACATTGTTGAAGGTCATAAAAGAAAAAAAATCCTGTCTATATTAACGATAGAGAAGCATATAGAGTCTCTCGTTGGAGAGGTCCGTTGGAGACGACCTCGTGGGCTAAGGTTGCCTACTTGATCCTTCTCTTAGGCTATCTCCATCAATTTAACCGTCTCCATACTCATATTCAAACTCGACTCTATGAATAGTATAGTCTATAGTGTAAAACAATGTTTTGAGTAACCATATGGGGTGAAATGTTGGACACGGTCTTAGATTATTTGGTCCTTTAACTCATTTTTTCTAAACCTAATTGGCTTTAACTAATATGTAAACCATGTGTTCATTGTTTTCGCTTAGTATCTGAAAAATAATTATGTAATTTGACGTGTGTTTAGTATCTTATGAACAAAATTACATCTCGTAATACTCGAGTCCATACCGAAGTCAAGAAAATAACTATATATCTATATTCATATATGGACCATCTGTATATGAAATTACTGTAGGTACTTTTTATTAGTTAAATACTAGGATAATAGATTTTGATATTGACGCTCTAGATATTCTATCATTGCAGGAGCAATCATGCCGAAATATTAGAGCCTCCTTGGCAGGGTTTTAAATTAACTTGGGCTTAGTGCTAGTGCTACAAGTCTACAACACACGGTAGAAAAAGTGGGTGAAACCCCTAGATCACCGGCTTCTCCATCTTTGCAATGTATTTGGGGGAAAGAAAAGAAGATTTTTGTTGACCTAAATTATGTAAACCATGTATTCATTGTAGGAGCTAGTATGCCCAAAAGACGCTATAATGCATAAGTCAAAAGAAACTGAAGCTTGAAAAACCGGCGGCCAAAGAGTTTGTTCTTTTTTACGTAAATTATTTAAGCTTGATTATATAATTTGAACAGATTACAACATGAAGCAAATAAGCGCTAAAAGCAACACAGCCTGCCACAGGATATTTTGCAGACCTCACAGTCACAACACTTGAATCCAACACAGATAGTCTACAGATTGGCAAACAGATATACCAAAACCCACCGCAAGCATTTCCCAAGTGTGGCGCCATAACTCTTTCACCAAAATGCAGAATCGCACATGGACACGAGGTGGAAAGGAGGTCAGGTTGCTTTATTAGTTGAGCACACATATAAAAAATTAACAGAAATTTGAGAATTCCATCATAAGCAAGCAATCAAAGCCGAGAGCGACAGACGCTTGATCACTCTCTGCAAACAGTGCTGACCGCCAAGGCAACCAACCTTTCCTGCTTCCCAGCCCAACTCTTCGCAAACAGCCGGAGAATATTAGACCCTCGCTACACGACAAAGCGCCTGCCGGGGTCTGCGCCCCGCTTGACTCCACTAGCGAGATGCCCATCGCCTCGCCTGTGCCCGCGTGTACGACGACGATGCCTCCACGCCACGCTCACCGGGACGGTGAGCTCACCTCCCCTAGTTAATGCACCGCTCTTGCGAGTCATGGCTCCCTCTTTGCTTGCGTGTATCCCCCGTCCTTTTTAGCGGCTTCTCCGACTCCTTCCGATCCTCTCGCCTCGTCTCCGTCGTCAGTCGCCTAGCTAGCTTCCCTCACAAGCAGCAAGGCGGGAGCGAACACGCCGGCGACCGTTAGCTCGACCGACCTCCGAGCCGTCGCTCCGCCCTCGCAAAGGCGCAGCCGCGCGCTTTTATGCTCGCGGCAGCTCGGTTCGTGGTCTCTACTAGCGGTATCCTCTCGCCCTCGGACCTTTCTGCGAAAGCGAAGATTCCGGTATGGAGGTGGAGGCGACGCCCACGACGGCCGTGTCATCTTCCGGCGTGGCCGCGCAGCTGCCGCCGCCCGGCCCGCCCGCCAAGAAAAAGCGTGCCCTCCCCGGCATGCCAGGTGATTGATATTTTTTGTTTTGTTTTGTTTTGTTTTTAGTCGTTTATAGTGGTCCGAGGTGTGTGTGCGTGCCGGGGATAGCTAGCTCTTTGTCGTGATCGATGGCGACGGCGCCGTGGCCGTGGTGGTGGTGGCGCAGATCCTGACGCGGAGGTGATCGCGCTGTCGCCCAAGACGCTGCTGGCGACGAACCGGTTCGTGTGCGAGATCTGCAACAAGGGGTTCCAGCGGGACCAGAACCTGCAGCTCCACCGGCGGGGCCACAACCTGCCGTGGAAGCTGCGGCAGCGGAGCGGCAAGGAGGCCCGGAAGCGGGTGTACGTGTGCCCGGAGCCCAGCTGCGTGCACCACGACCCGTCGCGCGCGCTCGGCGACCTCACCGGGATCAAGAAGCACTTCTGCCGCAAGCACGGCGAGAAGAAGTGGAAGTGCGACAAGTGCTCCAAGAAGTACGCCGTGCAGTCGGACTGGAAGGCGCACGTCAAGACCTGCGGCTCCCGCGAGTACCGCTGCGATTGCGGCACCCTCTTCTCCCGGTCCGTCCTCTTCCTCCTCCCCCTCCTCCTGCTTGCTCAATCTCGCTCCGGTCACGAATTGCTTGTGCCCCCCAATTCCGTTGACTGACATGTGTTTCGCCGTGCGCACGTTGCAGGAGGGACAGCTTCATCACCCACCGCGCCTTCTGTGACGCGCTTGCCGAAGAGAGCGCCAAGGCGCGGGCGGAGGCGCCTTCCGCGGAGGATGGGAGCTCGGCAGCCGCCGTGGTTCCGCCACCGGCACCCCCGCCTGCGCCGGCGCCGGCGCCACTGCGACAGCAACCGCCCCCGCCTGCGCCGCATCATGCGGAGCCACGTAATGGTCAGTCCACATCAATGCTTATCATCTTGCTGGGGTCAAATTCGACTGTACAGTAGTACTTAGTACGGGTTCGCTGCATCTTGCATGCGTGGGTTTGGAATGTCATATTGTTTGAGTAAGGTTGTTGGACGGCGGAGATCGGAGGGGAATCCCTCTCTATGGTTTTTGTCAGGATCTAGGATAGCTAAAAAAATGGGACCTTGTCCCATAGCTTGGGTGAAGTAGCACTGTGTTCTTGCGCGCGCCTCGGAGCTCGATTTACACACCATTTCTCACACGCCTCATAATTTCACACGAGAGAGAGAGAGAGAGAGAGAGAGAGAGAGAGAGAGATCAGATGACGGCGGTTAAATGTTCAGGATCAGGACCGTGGGGGCTGGATTGTTGCTGGCTCCGTTCTGGGATCATGCAAAGTTGCTACTGATTGAAATCCGACGCCTTTCTGAACTTCTCAGAGCATTGAAATGCGATGACAAAAGCGCGCCCACGAGCAACATGAAAAGGACGCCATCATGGCCTCTCGTTGCTTTCTGCATCTCCCGAGCTTTTAGCGCCTTTTACACTAATCAATCTAGTCTGAATCTAATCCATGCTCCCGATTCGCTAATGCTTCGTTGCAATGCATGCAGAGCCTGACACGAATGCGACTGAGGCCGTCCAGTTCGCGCCGCCGCCTCCGCCACCGCCGCCGCCGCAGTTACAGCTGCCGGTGCTTTCGCAAGCTTCGGTGAGCGCTGCTGCCAACGTTAGCGCCAGCAGCAGCAGCAGCAGCGTCGCGGGGACGTCGCAGAGCCTGCTCGGCGGTATGTTCGCGCCGTCGTCGATGGCGTCAGCGCCGCAGTACGCGGACCTCGGCGGCCGGCCGGAGCGCGCCCATCCCGCCAAGCCCCCGCCGCTGTGCCTCGCCACGGACGCATCGTCGTCGATCTTCTCGGCGGCGCCGGTGACCGCCGAGCGCCAGCAGTTCGCGCCGCCGCCTCCGTCCCCGTCCCCGTCCGCACACATGTCGGCCACCGCGCTGCTGCAGAAGGCCGCGCAGATGGGCGCCACCTCGTCGAGCTCCTCATTCCTGCGCGGGCTGGGCCTGGACGTCTCCTCGTCGTCGCCGGGCGCCTCGTCGTCAGGCCAGCAGCAGCAGCACCACCACCAGGAGGCCATGCGGGTGTCACTCCCGGACGCTTCGCTGCAGCAATGGCCGCCGCGGCTGGAGTTGGAGCCGGCGCCAATGCTGTCGGCCGGGCTCGGCCTTGGGCTGCCGTACGACTCCACCGGGGCTCAGGTGAGCCTGCCGGAGCTCATGATGGGCCAGTCGTCTCTGTTCAGCGGGAAGCCGGCCACGCTGGACTTCCTGGGGCTCGGGATGAGCCCGTCGGGCGCGTCGGCAGGTAGAGGCCTCCCCGCGTTCGTCCAGCCCATCGGCGGCGGCATGGCCGGGACAGGGACCGGCGCCGCCGAGACGTTCGGCGCCGGGCGCGGCGCTCAGGCGACGCCGTGGGAGAGGAATCCGAGTAGCTCGCCGATCCTGTAACTAAAAACTTGGATAGCAATGCAAGTAGTTTGGATTGAACCCCAGGCGCTGTGATTTTGGTCAAAAGGAAGAGGAAACAGTAGACGCCAGGTTCGATTAGCAGCTACGTAGTCTTGTGTTGCACTGTCTGTTCTTGCTGTTCTTTTGTTTCTCTTAGCTCGGTACGAAGAAACTCACTCACTCTCCTACAAGAATGCTGCTTTGCACCTCCTTCCTCGTCTCTCCCGTCGTCGCTTGCCGTTGTCTCTTCCCGATTGCTTCCTTGCGCTTGTCGTGCTGCCGCCACTGCCGCGGCATTTAAGCGCGCGGCACAGCGGCAACGCAAAAGTGGACCGCGAAAATAAATGGGATTGGTTGCAGCCTGGGACGATTTCGCAGCAGGTGGCTATGAACATTCATCAGGCTTGTTGCCTCCTGAATGGTTTTCAAGGGTCCGTGTCATCAGCTCAGAGTGGTGGTACAAGCGTTCCTTCACTATTCCTATCAATGCCGGCTCTGTGGCGCCAGGTAACAATAACATGCATGTATGATGACTGTTGCGTGCGGTAGCTGCTTTGAATAGGTTATCTCCTGTGTTCTTTCTTCCCCCGGTGGTTGGATCCATTGTTTAAGCCTGCAGATTCTGATGATTGTAGCAACTTATCAGGCTGTTGACCTCATTTCATACTCCTTTTTATTGGGGGGAAAACAACTTCATTTCGTACTGTACACGAACACGACAGACATAACACAGACGTGTGAGCTTTTGATACGGTAGCTTGACATGTCCTCGACCGATACGCCTCTACAGACAGAGGCAGGTCGAACCCACATCACATGGAGCACAAACAGCGAAAATACGAAAGGCAGCAAAAGCACGTGCCATTCATGCCATGAACTGTGGAAGAATATACATCGCCAACTAGGGTGTGCAAGCAGCGGAGGGCACCGACCGAGTGCGACCGTGTGAGCCTGAGCCAACAGAAAGTGACCGGCCACATCGTGTTCGGTGGTAGTTCGTACGACTGCCTTGTGCCGCGCATGGACTGGACTCTTGGCTCTCGCCCCCGTTTGGAATCATGGAGCTTGGAGACCAGGAGCAGTTGGATTGGATGGATGGCCTTTTGATGAACATGGCAGGCCGCAGACCGCGGTTCTCTGGTTTCAACTTGGGTGTGCTGATGACCATGACGCGGACTTTTCGGCTGTGCTCGAGTGCACCGCATGTGCGTGGCAGATCGCTTTTTTTCCTCTTCTTTTTGTACTTGGTTCGCGACCTTGTGAGTCAGTGTGACGGCCTGCTTTGAATCCCTGCATCGACGGACACAGACTGGGCTGGGGCTGCGGCGTGGCGTGGCCGAGGGAGGCGCGCGCAGAAGTCGCGCAAGGGGGCTCGCTGTGCACGAGCGGGTGAGTGGCGCCGCCGCCGCCGACTCTGATCGCTTGCCATTCATGTCCGTTTGCCCCGATGGAGCTCACATGAAGCATCTGCGGCATTTCCGTCGACCAGAAGCAGCCGCGTACTGCAGAGCAACAATTTGCTGTCACTTCGGCAGGCACGGACAGCATCAGAATCCGAGCACCGTCGCTGTCCTCCCATCGGCGTGGCGTGCGGGTGCGGCCACCGTTTCCCCGGATTTCAGCGCGATTTGGCCCGCTCTATACACCCAGCCAGCCAACCAGCCGTGCGGGCGCCTACACGAACGCCAGCGAGCCGCTTCCCCAGTAAGGCCTTGTTCGGTTATTCCCAATACATATGGATTGGATGAGATTGGAAAAAATTAAGAATAAATTTAATTTGTTTGGGATTTAAACACATCTAATCCTACTCAATCCAAATGAATTGAGAGCTAACCGAATAAGTCCTAACCCGGTTGATGTCACGGGCATGGGAAGCACGTAGTCCGGTTGCGCTGACGGGAGCCTGTTGGCAGTTGGGCGAGACGGGCGTATGGCGTATGCGCTGGTGCCGTCTCGTCGCGGCGGCTGGCGGCAGACAACGTCGCGGCTTCTCGACGTACGCGGGCGCCGGGGAACGCGAGACGGTTTTTGGCTCATCCGGCGTCCCGGACGCGTGCGGGCACGGCGCACGGGCGCGCGCAGCACCCACATGCAACCTGTGACGTGCTGCTACGGGCCTGCCGGCTGCCGTACCCGGCCCTGGTCCGGTCAACCGTGTCAGCTCGAAGTGAATGCCGTCCCCTGGCTGGACTGGCCCTGGCCGGGCCTGAGGCCTGAGCACGACGTCAAGCGGGGACGACCAGGATCCATCGATCGATCGATGGATAAGGGAAGCAGTACGTGACGTGAGAACCAGTGAATGCTCGATCGAATCGAACCATGCAGCCCCTGCCCCACCCACCCACGTGGTGGAGTTATTGCCGTGCCCAATGAGCCCATCTAGCGGCCGGCGCCTCCGGCAGAACCGCAGAAGGCAGACGAAACGTACGCGTGCGTTGGACGGACCACTACAGCCTACAGGCGTCTTTTAGAGGGTGTTTATTAGTGGGCAGATGGGACCTGTTACCTGTATTTTATATCCGGATAAATGACACATGCTGAGTGAAGCCGTATTGACAGAATAATAAAGTTTGGTGAGGAGGTAAATAAAATTGAGATAATATCTAGCATATTGTATATTTGTATGAACGGATATAAACTATCTAATATTTGAGGTTCAAATATGGACCTGTTCATCTTTTCTTAAGGAATCAGGATGAGTCCAGCAAACGGGGTTGTCCACTAAATATAAGGGACATTCCCATCTCTATCCTATCGTTTCTCTAAATATAAAAAAGACGATCCTTCATTATCCTATTATTTTCTTTATCTATTTTAATACTTTCGATGTATATTAAACAAAACTAAAGTGTGTATAAAATGTTTAAGAGTATGATAAATTTGTGCGTATAAAAATTTAGAATATATATATATATATATATTTATGTATAGAGGTTGCTGTTAGAGAGGAGTGTGATGTAATAAAAAAAGATAATATTTTATAAGAGAATATAGAGGAAGGATAGAACACTCTGTTAGAGATAGTCTTATGTCCGCTGTCAAACAAGCAGATATGGCTGATCAGATATTCAGATCGCAATGTCATCATACGCACACGTATTTGCATCTGCATCTGCCAACAAGGAGGTACGATCAGCAGTACCCATCGAGTGGATACCACTCAAGGAAAGAGCAAAGGTCTTAGACTAGGTGTAGATCAGTGTAGACCTCTTTCGGTGTTTCGAACCTAGCTACGATAAGTAAATTTATGTGCGTGCCCGGGACTTCGAACGATGTGCTGTAACACCCTAAAATAATAATTTTGGGTTTATGAAAAAATTTTCAAAAGGGATTCACTCAAAGTGTCTTTTGATGAAAAATTTTACCTTGAAAGTTATTCCTCGTAAAGTGAACAAGTGGCAATACTAAAATATTGTTAAATTAGATTTAAACTTTGAAAGTGAAATTTAATTCAAAATAATAAAAAAACAAATAAATAAAATGGAAAGATACTCAACTATTTAAGTGATGAAACTATTCTTATTCTTTATAGATTAGGCATTTAGAGACCTTCTAAAAAAATCATCTCTTAATGGATATTATACACTAGAAAGTAGTTTTCCTTAAAAATAAAATAAAAAAATTATTATTATGAATGTAGTTTTAAATTAAACTACGCAACCAGATTACTACTTTTATAGAAATAAATAATGAGTGTGTTGCATATATGAAAACACTTTCCTAAATAAATGTATAAATTAATTGCATTCATGCTGGTTTCTTTGATCTGTGCATTTACTTTATGTTTGAAGTTTGAAACTAGTTTGAATTAGGAATTAAAATACGATTTGGGAAAGAAGCAAATGGCTTGGTGGGCTGGGACCATTTCACCGTAGCCACTCTCCATTGTCTACCGAAGAAAGCCCATCTCTAATTGCTATCTCTCTACACGTTCTGTTTTATATCTTTTCTTTATTCCTTTGGCCGGATCTTACATTAGCGTGACCTTAGCAATGACGTCAACATGCAAGCAAACCTGGGTGCGTGCACTGGTGTTCTTGGATCGCTACCATGTGGGCCCCTGGCGCAACCGCTTTCCCTTCCGAAGCGTGGACTGGGCACTGCTTATCTTCTACCCGCGCAACCACCTCCGTATCTACTGGCCGGACATGCTGGACCTGCGTTGTGATCCTCCCTGGGGCTCACGGGTATATGGGGGAAGCCCTCTCATCTCCTCTAACCCAGACTCGCTCTCTCCCTCTGCTCCGCCCTACCTCGATGGCGGCGGCGCGCAGATCGCGGACCTCACCCGCACCAATTCGCCCCCTGCTTCCACCATCTACGTTCATGCCCAGAAAATACCGTTGCCGCTCCTAGGTCGACCCTTCTCCAGCTCTCCGCCCGACCGCGTCCCTGGACCCCCACCGCATCAGCTGTATGGGTGGTCGGGAGATCCGCCGCAGGGGAGATCCATGCCGCTGTCGTGGCCGGCGGTATGTACCACCATTCGGGGTCCTGTGAGGGGTCTGGGTGACCCATCCTACCCCGGCGGAGGTTCCTGTGGCGTCATCGGGTGGATTGGACTCGCTGATCCGACTGAATTTCTCGCCGGTGCTCGCGCCCAATCTCTGTCCGCATCCCGTCGTGGCCTGCTTCGCCATGGCTCTGTGCGCTCGGTAAGCCACCTTACTGCGTTCGCCATTGTGCTCACGTTGTTTAGGTTGTCTCGGTCGGGGATATTTGTCGCCAGTGGGCCATTTTGGCCGTCGCCGGCAAGCTCGCCGCCGCGGAGGCACTGTGCGCCGCCGCGTGCTGACTGTGTGGTGAATGGGAAATGTGGGGCGCGCTGTCAACTATTGATCGCAGTTTGGACGGCTCCGATTAATCGCGCGCACCGTTTCGGCCATGCTGATCTGGTGCGTCCGATCGGCTTTGGATGGTGGGGATTAGATGGTGGCGTGGCGTGTCCAGGGCCGTTGATTTCTAATCTTGCGACTCACAGAGCATACCGGTTCATATGGATCCGATCTATTCTGGGTCGTCCAGATGGGATCCAACATGGGATCCAACGATTAGGAATTAGAGATACCCTTTGGTCGAACACGTTTTCGTAAGAAACCTTGGACTTTTAGAGTATTACCCCGCCGTCCAACTCGGTAATTAGCTGAGTTTGGGCAAGTTTTATAAAATAACCCCTGTGCTTCTATGTAATATTGCGCTTAATCCAGAGGTTAGTGAAAATGAATACAGGCTTATGGAAATTGGTTTTTAGTATAAAATTAATTGCAGAAACTTGTATAATTCACAGAAAATTCATACTAGCTCCTTTTTAACCCATTTCAATTCCTATAATTTTGTATTAATATTGTAAATCAATTGGTAACACTATTTTAACATGAAAGCCACTTTAAAATTTATTTCTTAATTAATCTTATATCAAGTACATAAAACCTTAGGAAATCTGTAGCTCCTCCGTTCGAATTCCGATTTGATTCATTCCAGTTGCGTTAGTTTCGTATAAATATTTACTATGCAATAACAACATTTGTTATACCATGTCTCATTATGTTATAATTAGATCTTTATTTGACTTATGATTGGTTAGTCTTGTTAATCTACTTATCATTATAATCTACTAGAATATAATCTATGGTCAATTTATAACTTAGATTAAGGTTGAGATAATCATTTATAGAACAACCTATTATATGATTTATAGTAACCAATTTATGATATAGTTTAGTATTTTAATCACATAAATCCTCTATAAAATCATAACTCCTTAATTGTAACTCCGATTTTAGTGGTTCTCGTTCCCACGATCTCGTAGCTTCGCGTAGATTATTATTATTTAGTTTGTACTTATGTTTGGTGTGATGTTAATTTTGTCTATACCATGTTTGTTTGTACTGCTACGACTATCAGTGAGGTCAAGAGGATCCGAAGAATCACCCTGGTAACTGAAATCTCAAGTGCCAGGCAAGTTGTGCCCTTGATCACATTTATTACCCAATAATATTCTTTATTATCACTATTAAATGCATAGGTTTAACTTTGATGGGACCCAATAGGTCACCCTAGTTTGTTTATCCTGTTTACCTTGCTTATCCCTGAATCAATTGGGTAGTTATGCTATTGCTTTATATGGTTTTGGGATAATATTTCATTACATCCATGTTCCAATTATTTTGTTATGTTATTTATGTTCATGATAAGATCATTATATTAATTGGAACATGGAGCGACCACCCGGAAAAATAGTGCTACCACAAGGGTTTAATGAGACACCCTTGGCTGATTAATTAGGAAAGCTAGTGGATAACTACCTTACCCGAAAGGGGCAAGGGCAGTAGGGGAATGGTCAGTGTAGGGAGGTCCTTGGGTTGATTTTGCTGCGATGGCGGTCAGGCGAGGGATTCCTGCACTGGAGCTTCCTATAAACTGTAGCGGGTTTTCTGAAGCTAGTGGAACTTTGTAAAGGCCTCATAGTGTTACCCTGCCTCGCTTCCTTGGTAGAGGTGTATGGGATTCATGCCCCCTTGGCAGATGGGTAACACGGCTTGTGGGTAAAGATGCACAACCTCTGCAGAGTGTAAAACTGGTATACTAGCCGTGCTCACGGTCATGAGCGGCTCGAACCCTCACATGATTAAACTATGGAACTTAAATTTAATTTGTCATTTGCATTTGCATGGGATTATTTATTTATTTTGTTCCATTATTTATTATGGTTTGGTTTTTACTTACACTTAGTAACTGCTAATAAAACTTTGACCAACTTATAAAAGCAATGCTCAGCTTCAACCTTTATTTTGTTGATCAGCCTTACACTTCACATGAACTCCCACCTTTTGTGAGTTCATGTCACATTATTCCCCACAACTTGTTGAGCGATGAACATGTGTGAGCTCACTCTTGCTGTCTCACACCCCCCATAGGTGAAGAACAGGTGGTTCAAGTGGAGCCACGCAATCGAGTTCGATTCGTTCTAGGTGGCGTCTCCCAGTTGACTTTGTGGCGCCAAGGATGGATTTTAGATCCTGCTATATTTATTCTTTTATTTTGTAAGACTTCCGCTATGTAATAAGTACTCTGATTATATTGTGACATTTATCTCTATACACTATGTTATTATATATGTTGTCTTCTTTGGCGCATGTATGAGATGCATCCGGCTTTGTTCCTTAATGCCCGGGGTGTTACAAAAGTGGTATCAGAGGAATGTTGACTATAGGACGAAACCTAGATAGAAATGGACAGACCCTTACCTACTTACCTTACTCTGATTCTTTCTATACTTTTCTTGATCTTGTTTCAGCTTCTAATGTTTTACTCTGATTAACCTCACCTTTGCTACTCTGATTCTTTCTAAACTTTTCTAATCTTTTCCCATCTATTCCGCTTTACTCTGATTATCCTTACCTTTTCTTTCTAAAGACAAATGTGGATTTCACACTTTGAAATCCTGTGCCTTTAGGAATAGGAGACCTACTCTTAGGAACAAAAAAAACTATTTTTATAGGTATGTATACGCTTGAGTGTTTGTTCTTATGATACATGTCTGATTTGGATCTTTGATTGAGTGTGATGAGATGTGGAGTATTGTCTACAATTAAATCTGCATATACGTATAGGCACAAATATAAATAAATAAAATTCATGAGATAACTAAACAACGTAGATTATCCTCTTATCTTAATAGATTCTTTCTTATCTTAATAGATCCATCTTATCTCGAAAAGATTATATCCTATCCTAATGGATCTAACTAACCTCAAAAGATTCTATCTCATACTTAGAGACTCATCTTGTCCTAATAAGCATACTTAGCCCCACCACTTTGCTTATCTCATAATGGTGTGACCGACATAATCTATTCTAAAATAAAATAAGTAGATCTTATCTAGATTAATCTGGTCATCCCCAGACCTCATTCGACCTAAACTGATCCAAAATTAATTAGGTCTTATTTAGTCAAATCTAGTTATGCTAAGCTAATCTAGTTTCCATCTAATCTGAACAAACCTAATGTGAGTCACTCAAACGTGATTAGCTAATGCTGAGGAAATACATTAGACCCCTGCTCCTATAAACAAGTTTGATATTGAATCAACCTAGTCTTACCCAACAACTTGACCTACAAAAGCAAGTTACATAACTAATCCCATCTAGCTTATAGCTACCTACTAAACCCTCTACCCATCTGTTACCTACAGATCTATCTTGACCTCTTGTCCCAAACCCGAAAGGTGACACCAAAGCTCAATAAGGAAGAGATCAATCTCATTAAAGAAGAATAGGAATCAAGCTAGACCCCTAATGGAAGCTCGATTATGCCATAGTACACTCATTCTATGTTAACACTTCCCTAATAGCTAAAACCTGATATACCATTGTTTTCTATGCCACACCTGCTAACGGCAACAAAAAATGGAGTATAAAATATATACTAATTGGAAGTTCCACTAAGATAAAAAAATATATACTAGAATTTCATAAGGATAAAGTCAGCTGGTTATGCTCAACTAAATGGTATTCTTAAATAGGATTATAGAATCTAATGTGATCTAATCTAATATGATCTAATCTAATGTGGTCTCCTTAAACAAGATTAGTGATACTGGTAGAAGAGATTATACCCTAATAGCCAGGTGTAGACTAACTCAACCATAAGCAGAAGACCTAACCATATGAGTCTTAATGGACTGTATAATCTATTTATACCTGAAAGGGAAATGTGCCCTTGGGCCATTTCTAAGTATTTTTGTGATTGAGTGCCAACACAAGTGCTTTTGTGTTAATCTATGCAAAGTGGTGGACAAAGTGCAAATCAAGTCAAAAGGTATGTTTCTAGACTTAGTACATTGTTTTATGGACTAATGTATTGTGTCTAAGTGCTGGAAACAGGAGAAATCGAATTGGAAAAGAGATGGCTTTGTTCAGCCAAAGTCTGCGCAGTCTGGGTGCACCGGACTGTCCGGTGGTGCACCGGACAGTGTCCGGTGCGCCAGGCTGACTCTGGCGAACTTGCTGCTCTCGGGACTTCGACGACGGTGTACGGTATAAATCACCGGACTGTCCGGTGAGCCGTTCACAGGCGAAGTCGTCGGTCTCGGAAAGCCATCAACGACGTACGGCTATAATTCACCGGACTGTCCGGTGAGGCACCGGACTGTTCGGTGAGCCAACGGTCAGCCGGAGCAACAGTCGGCCGAGGATTCCGCGCGTGACGCGTGGCCGAGCCAACGGTCACATTAGAGCACCGGACTGTCCGGTGTGCACCGGACAGTGTCCGGTGCGCCAACGACTCTGAATCTCCAACGGTCGGCTTCGCCAAACAAGGAAAGAAATCCGCACCGGACAGTGTCCGGTGGTGCACCCCTCAATTAAGGATGGACTTAGCTTCAAGAGGGAAGCCAAGAACTTAACAAGCCATAAGGCTCCCATCTACGCCAAGGAGAAAGGGAAGGCCCCTATGGCTAGTAGTGCTAAAAAGAACCATGCTTTCATGTATCATGATAGGAGACATTCTAGGAATGCCTATAGAAGTTATGATACTTTTGATTCTCATGCCATGTTTGCTTCTAGTTCTTCCTATATGCATGGTAGAGATATGCCTAGGAGAAATGTTGTTAATGTTCCTAGGAAAATTAATGAACCTTCGACAATATATCATGCTTGCAATGCTTCATTTGCCATTTGTAGAAAGGATAAGAAGGTAATTGCTAGGAAATTAGGGGCAAGATGCAAGGGAGATAAAACTTGCATTTAGGTCCCTAAGACCATTATGACTAACCTTGTAGGACCCAACAAGAGTTGGGTACCTAAGACCCAAGCCTAAATTTGCCTTGCAGGTTTATGCATCCGGGGGTTCAAGCTGGATTATCGACAGCGGATGCACAAACCACATGACGGGGGAGAAGAAGATGTTCACCTCCTACGTCAAGAACAAGGATTCCCAAGATTCAATCATATTCGGTGATGGGAACTAAGGCAAGGTAAAAGGGTTAGGGAAGATTGCTATTTCATCCGAGCACTCTATTTCTAATGTGTTTTTAGTTGAGTCGCTTGGATATAATCTGTTATCCGTTAGTCAACTTTGTAAAATGGGATATAATTATTTATTCACAAATGTAGATGTGTCTGTCTTTAGAAGGTGTGATGGTTCACTAGCTTTTAAGGGTGTACTAGACGGCAAACTTTATTTAGTTGATTTTGCAAAAGAGGAGGCCGGTCTAGATGCATGCTTAATTGCTAAGACTTGCATGGGCTGGCTGTGGCATCACCGTTTAGCACATGTGGGGATGAAGAACCTTCACAAGCTTCTAAAGGGAGAACACGTGATAGGTCTAACTAACGTGCATTTCGAAAAAGATAGACCTTGTGCAGCTTGTCAAGCAGGTAAACAGGTGGGAAGCTCTCATCATCCCAAAAATGTGATGACCATATCAAGACCATTGGAGATGCTTCATATGGACCTCTTCGGACCCGTCGCCTATCTAAGTATAGGAGGAAGTAAGTATGGTCTTGTTATAGTTGATGATTTTTCCCGCTTCACTTGGGTATTCTTTTTGCAGGATAAATCTGAGACCCAAGGGACCCTCAAGCGCTTCCTCAGGAGAGCTCAAAATGAGTTTGAGCTCAAGGTGAAGAAGATAAGGAGCGACAACGGGTCCGAGTTCAAGAACCTTCAAGTGGTGGAGTTCCTTGAGGAGGAAGGGATCAAGCACGAATTCTCCGCTCCCTACACACCACAGCAAAATGGTGTGGTAGAGAGGAAGAACAGGACGCTCATCAATATGGCAAGGACTATGCTTGGAGAGTTCAAGACCCCCGAGCGCTTTTGGCCGGAAGCCGTGAACACGGCTTGCCACGCCATCAACCGGGTCTACCTTCACCGCCTCCTCAAGAAGACTTCGTATGAGCTTCTAACCGGTAACAAACCCAATGTGTCTTACTTTCGTGTATTTGGGAGCAAGTGTTATATTTTTGTGAAGAAAGGTAGAACTTCTAAATTTGCTCCCAAAGCTGTAGAAGAGTTTTTATTAGGTTATGACTCAAATACAAAGGCGTATAGGGTCTTCAACAAATCATCGGGTTTGGTTGAAGTCTCTAGCGACGTTGTATTTGATGAGACTAATGGCTCTCTAAGAGAGCAAGTTGTTGATCTTGATGATGTAGATGAAGAAGACGTTCCAACGGCCGCAATGCGCACCATGGCAATTGGCGATGTGCGACCACAGGAACAATTGGAGCAAGATCAACCTTCTTCCTTAACAATGGTGAATCCCCCAACTCAAGATGATGAACAGGTTCATCAAAAGGAGGCGTGTGATCAAGGGGGAGCACAAGATGATCATGTGATGGAGGAAGAAGCACAACCGGCACCTCCAACCCAAGTTCGAGCGACGATTCAAAGGAATCATCCCGTCGACCAAATTTTGGGTGATATTAGCAAGGGAGTAACTACTCGTTCTAGATTAGTTAATTTTTGTGAGCATTACTCCTTTGTCTCTTCTATTGAACCTTTCAGGGTAGAAGAGGCCTTGCTAGATCCGGACTGGGTGTTGGCCATGCAGGAGGAGCTCAATAATTTCAAGAGAAATGAAGTTTGGACACTGGTGCCTCGTCCCAAGCAAAATGTTGTGGGAACCAAGTGGGTATTCCGCAACAAACAGGACGAGCACGGGGTGGTGACGAGGAACAAGGCTCGACTTGTGGCAAAAGGTTATGCCCAAGTCGCAGGTTTGGACTTTGAGGAGACTTTTGCTCCTGTGGCTAGGCTAGAGTCCATTCGTATTTTGCTAGCATATGCCGCTCACCATTCTTTCAGGTTGTTTCAAATGGATGTGAAGAGCGCTTTCCTCAACGGGCCAATCAAGGAGGAGGTGTACATGGAGCAACCCCCTGGCTTCGAGGATGAACGGTACCCCGACCACGTGTGTAAGCTCTCTAAGGCGCTCTATGGACTTAAGCAAGCCCCAAGAGCATGGTATGAATGCCTTAGAGACTTTTTAATTGCTAATGCTTTCAAGGTTGGGAAAGCCGATCCAACTCTTTTCACTAAGACTTGCGATGGTGATCTTTTTGTGTGCCAAATTTATGTCGATGACATAATATTTGGTTCTACTAATCAAAAGTCTTGTGAAGAGTTTAGCAGGGTGATGACGCAGAAATTTGAGATGTCGATGATGGGCGAGTTGAACTACTTCCTTGGGTTCCAAGTGAAGCAACTCAAGGACGACACCTTCATCTCCCAAACGAAGTACACACAAGACTTGCTAAAGCGGTTTGGGATGAAGGACGCCAAGCCCGCAAAGACTCCGATGGGAACCGACGGACACACAGACCTCAACAAAGGAGGTAAGTCCGTTGATCAAAAGGCATACCGGTCAATGATAGGGTCTTTACTTTATTTATGTGCTAGTAGACCGGATATTATGCTTAGCGTATGCATGTGTGCTAGATTTCAATCCGATCCAAGGGAGTGTCACTTAGTGGCCGTGAAGCGAATTCTTAGATATTTAGTCGCTACGCCTTGCTTCGGGATCTGGTATCCAAAGGGGTCTAACTTTGACTTGATTGGATATTCAGATTCTGACTATGCTGGATGTAAGGTCGATAGGAAGAGTACATTGGGGACATGCCAATTCTTAGGAAGGTCCCTGGTGTCATGGAACTCTAAGAAACAAACTTCTGTTGCCCTATCCACCGCTGAGGCCGAGTATGTTGCCACAGGACAGTGTTGCGCACAACTACTTTGGATGTGGCAAACCCTCCGGGACTTTGGCTACAATCTGAGCAAAGTTTCACTCCTATGTGACAATGAGAGTGCTATCCGCATAGCGGACAATCCTGTTGAGCACAGCCGCACAAAGCACATTGACATCCGGCATCACTTTTTGAGAGACCACCAGCAAAAGGGAGATATCGAAGTGTTCTATATTAGCACCGAGAACCACCTAGCCGATATCTTTACCAAGCCTCTAGATGAGAAGACCTTTTGCAGGCTGCATAGTGAGCTAAATGTCTTAGATTCGCGGAACTTGGATTGATTTATATCATACATGTGTTTATGCCTTTGATCATGTTCCTTATGCATTTTGTTGTTTATGGTGCTCAAGTTGTACAAGTACTCCCCGGACCTCACAAGTCCATTTGCAAGTGATGCACATATTTAGGGGGAGATGTGCTACAACTTGACCCTTTGAGACTAACCATGTGTTTGAGTTTTCTTAATTTAGTCTCAAAGGAGGTTTGAAAGGGAAAAGGTGGACTTGGACCATGAAAGACTTCCACTGCACTCCGATGAGAGGGTAACTTATTCCAAGTTCATCTCATGTACTCTTATTGCCTTTGTATTCTTATTTGAAGACTTTGGTGAGGCAATGGGGTTCAAGGGACAAGATTGATCCCGTTTTGGTGCTTGATGCCAAAGGGGGAGAAAATAAGGCCAAAGTAATAAATGGATCAGCTACCACTTGAGAAATTTTGAAAATAGTAGAATAGAGCTTTTGGGTTTGCTCTTGGTTTGTCAAAACTCTCTTGTCAAAAGTTGGCCTCTTATGGGGAGAAATGTTGATTATGGGAAAAGGGGGAGTTTTTGAAATCCTTGATCAATTTCTCGTGGAATACCTCTCTTTATGTCTCTACAAGTGAATTTGACTTAGAGATAGGAAATTGAGTTTGATTTGCAAAAACAAACCAAGTGGTGGCAAAGAGTGATCCATATATGCCAAATTTGAATCAAAACAATTTTGAGTTCTCATTTGTATTGATGTTGCACTTCTTTTAGTTGCTTTTTGTTGTGTTGGCATAAATCACCAAAAAGGGGGAGATTGAAAGGGAAATGTGCCCTTGGGCCATTTCTAAGTATTTTGGTGATTGAGTGCCAACACAAGTGCTTTTGTGTTAATCTACGCAAAGTGGTGGACAAAATGCAAATCAAGTCAAAAGGTATGTTTCTAGACTTAGTACATTGTTTTATGGACTAATGTATTGTGTCTAAGTGCTGGAAACAGGAGAAATCGAATTGGAAAAGAGATGGCTTTGTTCAGCCAAAGTCTGCGCAGTCTGGGTGCACCGGACAGTGTCCGGTGCGCTAGGCTGACTGTGGCGAACTTGCTGCTCTCGGGACTTCGACGGCGGTGTACGGTATAAATCATCAGACTGTCCGGTGGTGCACCGGACTGTCCGGTGAGCTGTTCACAGGCGAAGTCGTCGGTCTCGGGAAGCCATCAACGGCGTACGGCTATAATTCACCGAACTGTCCGGTGAGGCACCAGACTGTCCGGTGAGCCAACGGTCAGCCGTGGCAACGGTCGGCCAAGGATTCCGCGCGTGACGTGTGGCCGAGCCAACGGTCACATTGGAGCACCGGACTGTCCGGTGTGCACCGGACAGTGTCCGGTGCGCCAACGACTCTGAATCTCCAACGGTCGGCTTCGCCAAACAAGGAAAGAAATCCGCACCGGACAGTGTCCGGTGGTGCACCGGACTGTCCGGTGCGCCAGTCAACAGAAGGCAAGAATTGCCTTCCTACAATGCTCTCAACGGCTCCTAGCTGCCTTGGGGCTATAAAAGGGACCCCTTGGCGCATGGAGAAGATATCCAAGCATTCCTTGAGCATAGTTGATCACTCACACTTCGTTCTTGCGCACTTGTTCGACATTCTTAGTGATTTGAGCTCCGTTCTAGTGAGAAATTCGTGATAGTCTCTTGAGCTCAAGTCTGGGTCTTGTGTGTGTGTATTTGCTGTGATCTTTGTGTGTTGTGTGAGTTGCTCATCCCTCCCTTACTCCACGCTTCTTTGTGAACATCTTTGTAAGGGCGAGAGACTCCAAGTTGTGGAGATTCCTCGCAAGCGGGATAAAGTAAAGCAAAGCAAAACACCGTGGTATTCAAGTAGGTCTTTGGACCGCTTGAGAGGGGTTGATTGCAACCCTCGTCCGTTGGGACGCCACAACGTGGAGTAGGCAAGCGTTGGACTTGGCCGAACCACGGGATAAACCATTGTGTCTATCTGTGTTGATCTTCTTGTGGTTATGGTGTTTTGCTAAGACTCCTCTCTAGCCACTTGGCATTACTGTGCTAACTCCTAATCAAGTTTTTGTGGCTATAAGTTTTTAAGTTTTACAGGATCACCTATTCACCCCCCTCTAGGTGCTCTCAATACCCACCTAACACCAAACAAACTTTTAACCTACATCACGTAGTCTGTCTCATCCATAACTATGTTAACCATATTTCCCCAACTCCGATAATATATGCTAACCTCGATTCAATGAGACCAAAACTGGAGAAGAAAAGGTCAACTTCGACAAGGAAGGG
This sequence comes from Zea luxurians, assembly GCA_029449295.1. Lineage (NCBI taxonomy): Eukaryota > Viridiplantae > Streptophyta > Magnoliopsida > Poales > Poaceae > Zea > Zea luxurians. The sequence goes on from JAOPSE010000007.1 coordinate 113,458,437, forward strand.
TATAACAGTCAAAGCGAATCTCGAGATAAATTAGGACTTAAACATTTTGGATAAAGTCTTTTCCTTGCCATAATTTTTCTTACCTCAACCTGTTCAGTTTATATCCCACATAAATAGTAGCTGGATACCTATGCTCTCCCAATCTTTCACTACCTCCACCACCACAACCAGCTCCACCAAGCTACATAAACATATATATAAATTACTACTATTTGTAAGACCTAAATGTTACTTTAGTTAGTAGTTAGTATTTTACTATTTTAGGTGTAATACTAAGGTCTAATTGACCCCGTATGTTGCTAATGAGTTATGCATCATGCCGAGATTTTTGTTTGTGCATATGTTTTGAGACAATATGAGTATACATCCTATCCTTACAAATCTCGAGAACGAGATTATTTTTAAGGGGGTAGAATTTGTAACACCCCAAAATAATAATTTTGGGTTTATGGAAAAATTTTCAAAAAGGATTCATCCAAAGTGTCTTTTGATGAAGAATTTTACCTTGGAAGTTATTCCTCGTAAAGTGAACAAGTGGCAAAACTAAAATATTGTTAAATTAGATTTAAACTTTGAAAGTGAAATTTAATTCAAAATAATAAAAAAACAAATAAATAAAATGGAAAGATACTCAACTATTTAAGTGATGAAACTATTCTTATTCTTTATAGATTAGGCATTTAGAGACCTTCTCAAAAAATCATCTCCTAATGGATATTATACACTAGAAAGTAGTTTTCCTTAAAAATAAAAATAAAAAAAATATTATTATGAATGTAGTTTTAAATTAAACTACGCAACCAGATTACTACTTTCATAGAAATAAATAATGAGTGTGTTGCATATGTGTAAACACTTTCCTAAATAAATTTATAAATTAATTGCATTCATGCTGGTTTCTTTGATTTGTGCATTTACTTTATGTTTGAAGTTTGAAACTAGTTTGAATTAGGAATTAAAATACGATTTGGGAAAGAAGCAAATCGGCTTGGTGGGCTGGGACCATTTCACCGTAGCCACTCTCCATTTTCTACCGAAGGAAGCCCATCTCCAATTGCTATCTCTCTACACGTTCTGTTTTATATCTTTTCTTTATTCCTTTGGCCGGATCTTGCATCAGCAAACATGCAAGCAAACCTGGGTGCGTGCACTGGTGTTCTTGGATCGCTGCCATGTGGGCCCCTGGCGCAGCCGCTTTCCCTTCCGAAGCGTGGACTGGGCACTGCTTATCTTCTACCCGCGCAACCACATCCGTATCTACTGGCCGGACATGCCGGACCTGCATCGTGATCCTCCTTGGGGCTCACGGGTATATGGGGGGAAGCCCTCTCATCTCCTCTAACCTAGACTCGCTCTCTCCCTCTGCTCTACACTACCTCGATGGCGGCGGCGCGCAGATCGCGGACCTCACCCGCACCAATTCGCCCCCTGCTTCCACCATCTCCGTTCATGCCCAGAAAATACCGTTGCCGCTCCTAGGTCGACCCTTCTCTAGCTCTCCGCCCGACCGCGTCCCTAGACCCCACCGCATCAGCTGTATGGGTGGTCGTGAGGTCCGCCGCGGGGGAGATCCATGCCGCTATCGTGGTCGGCGGTATGTACCACCATTCAGGGTCCTGTGAGGGGTCTGGGTGACCCATCCTACCCCGACGGAGGTTCCTCTGGCGTCATCGGGCGGATTGGACTCGCTGATCCGACTGAATTTCTCGCCGGTGCTCGTGCCCAATCTCTGTCCGCATCCCGTCGTGGCCTGCTTCGCCCTGGCTCTGTGCGCTCGGTAAGCCACCTTACTGCATTCTCCATTGTGCTCACGTTGTTTAGGTTGTCTCGGTCAGGGATATTTGTCGCCAGTGGGCCATTTGGCCGTCGCCGGCAAGCTCGCCGCTGCGGAGGCACTGTGCGCCGCCGCGGGCTAACTGTGTGGTGAATGGGAAATGTGGGGCGCGCTGTCAACTGTTGATCGCAGTTTGGACGGCTCCGATTAATCGCACGCACCGTTTCGGCCATGCTGATCTGGTGCGTCCGATCGGCTTTGGATGGTGGGGATTAGATGGTGGCGTGGCGTGTCCAGGGCCGTTGATTTCTAATCTTGCGACTCACAGAGCATACCGGTTCATATGGATCCGATCTATTCTGGGTCGTCCAGATGGGATCCAACGATTAGGAATTAGAGATACCCTTTTGTCGGGGTTTTGGACCCGGGGGGTCCCTGGACCGACGAGTAAATTTGTCGTTGCGTGTCCCTGCCCAGATGGGTTGGTGCGAGATGGAACACAAGTGGGAGAATGAGCCTTGTATTATCCTGCACCAGGGTGCTCGTAGTAGGGGTTACAAGCGTTGCGAGAGAGCGAGGGCGAGAGGGCGAGAGAGAGAGAGGGTTTGGCCCTGCTCGTCCTCTCTCGTCCCTTTACCGTGCGTTCATGTATTCGTACGCTCATACGTTCGTTCCTCCTCCTTTTTTTCCCTGGACATCCCCTTTTATAGACATAAGGAGATGGCCCAGCTGTACAATGGGGGGTAGCAGGGAGCTAACGTGGCTGGCAGGGAAGTGCCCTGAGCCCTGTAGAGGTAGTATCGTGGCCATCATAGAAGTGTCTTGAGCCCTGTAGAGGTAGTATCGTGGCCGTCGGAGAAGTGCCTTGAGCCCTGTAGCAGTACAGCTATTGGCGCTGCATGGATCCTGCTGACGTCTCCTTGCTTCCGTAGGGGGCTTGAGAACCACCGACGTCATGGACGCACGCGGGGAACCATCATTGCCTGTTACTGGGGTAAGCTTGATGGGGCGCCGGTCTTGTTCCTTCGTAGCCTGAGCTAGCCAGGAGTAGGGTGATGATGTATCCCTTGTGGCGCGGTCGATTTGAGCCTGAGGTCGGGAGAGGCGGTGGCTCCTCCGAGGCCGAGGCTGGGGCCGAGCCCTGGGGTCAGGCGAGGCGGAGATTTCCTCCCGAGGCCGAGGCCGAGCTCGAGCCCTGGGGTCGGGCGAGGCGGAGCTTCCTGTTGCGCCCCAGGCTGAACTTGACCGTTGTCGGTTTCGCCCGGGTGGTTGGCACAGCAGCCGGAGCGGGGCGGGCGGTGCTGTTTTCCTGTCAGATCAGTCAGTGAAAGGGCGAAGTGACTGCGGTCACTTCGACCTTGCCGACTGAGGCGCGCGTGTCAGGATAAGGTGTCAGGCGATCCCAGCATTAAATGCGCATGTAATACGGTCGGCTGGTAAGGCGATTTGGCCAAGGTCGCTTGCAAGACAAGGCTTGCCTTTGGCTGAGCCGAGGGTGCGCTCACTGCCTGAGGAGACCCTCGGGCGAGACGCGAATTCGTCCGGGACCACTGTTCCCGCCCGAGGCCAGGCTCGGACGAGGCGAGATCGCGTCCCTTGGTAGACGAAGCTTTGACTTTGACCCGAACAGTCAGTCTTTATGGTTTGCTCTGAAGGTGTTCATCAGCCGTGATTAGAAGTGTTGGGGGTACCCCTAATTACGGTACCCAACACACCTTTGGTCGAACACGTTTTCGTAAGAAACCCTGGACTTTTAGAGTATTACCCCGCCGTCCAACTCGGTAGTTAGCTGAGTCTGGGCAAGTTTTATAAATTAACCTCTGTGCTTCTCTGTAATATTGCGCTTAATCCAGAGGTTAGTGAAAATGAATACATGCTTATGGAAATTGGTTTTTAGTATAAAATTAATTGCAGAAACTTGTATAATTCACAGAAAATTCATACTAGCTCCTTTTTAACCCATTTCACTTTCTATAATTTTGTATTAATATTGTAAATCAATTGGTAACACTATTTTAACATGAAGGCCACCTTAAAATTTATTTCCTAATTAATCTTATATCAAGTACATAAAACCTTAGGAAATTCGTAGCTCCTCCGTTCGAATTCCGATTTGATTCATTCAAGTTGCGTTAGTTTTGTATAAATATTTACTATGCAATAACAACATTTGTTATACCATGTCTCATTATGTTATAATTAGATCTTTATTTGACTTATGATTGGTTAGTCTTGTTAATCTACCCTACCTCGATGGCGGCGGCGCGCAGATCGCGGACCTCACCCGCACCAATTCGCCCCCTGCTTCCACCATCTACGTTCATGCCCAGAAAATACCGTTGCCGCTCCTAGGTCGACCCTTCTCCAGCTCTCCGCCTGACCGCGTCCCTGGACCCCACCGCATCAGCTGTATGGGTGGTCGGGAGATCCGCCGCGGGGGAGATCCATGCCGATGTCGTGGCCGGCGGTATGTACCACCATTCGGGTTCCTGTGAGGGGTCTGGGTGACCCATCCTACCCTGGTGGAGGTTCCTGTGGCGTCATCGGGCGGATTGGACTCGCTGATCCGACTGAATTTCTCGCAGGTGCTCGCGCCCAATCTCTGTCTGCATCCCGTCGTGGCCTGCTTCGCCATGGCTCTGTGCGCTCGGTAAGCCACCTTACTGTGTTCGCCATTGTGCTCACGTTGTTTAGGTTGTCTCGGTCGGGGATATTTGTCGCCAGTGGGCCATTTTGGCCGTCGCCGGCAAGCTCGCCGCCGCAGAGGCACTGTGCGCCGCCGCGGGCTGACTGTGTGGTGAATGGGAAATGTGGGGCGCGCTGTCAACTGTTGATCGCAGTTTGGACGGCTCCGATTAATCGCGCGCACCGTTTCGGCCATGCTGATCTGGTGCGTCCGATCGGCTTTGGATGGTGGGGATTAGATGGTGGCGTGGGGTGTCCAGGGCCGTTGATTTCTAATCTTGCGACTCACAGAGCATACCGGTTCATATGGATCCGATCTATTCTGGGTCGTCCAGATGGGATCCAACATGGGATCCAACGATTAGGAATTAGAGATACCCTTTGGTCGAACACGTTTTCGTAAGAAACCCTGGACTTTTAGAGTATTACCCCGCCGTCCAACTCGGTAGTTAGCTGAGTCTGGGCAAGTTTTATAAATTAACCCTTGTGCTTCTCTGTAATATTGCGCTTAATCCAGAGGTTGGTGAAAATGAATACAGGCTTATGGAAATTGGTTTTTAGTATAAAATTAATTGCAGAAACTTGTATAATTCACAGAAAATTCATACTAGCTCCTTTTTAACCCATTTCAATTCCTATAATTTTGTATTAATATTGTAAATCAATTGGTAACACTATTTTAACATGAAAGCCACTTTAAAATTTATTTCCTAATTAATCTTATATCAAGTACATAAAACCTTAGGAAATTCGTAGCTCCTCCGTTCGAATTCCGATTTGATTCATTCCAGTTGCGTTAGTTTCGTATAAATATTTACTATGCAATAACAACATTTGTTATACCATGTCTCATTATGTTATAATTAGATCTTTATTTGACTTATGATTGGTTAGTTTTGTTAATCTACTTATCATTATAATCTACTAGAATATAATCTATGGTCAATTTATAACTTAGATTAAAGTTGAGATAATCATTTATAGAAAAACCTCTTATATGATTTATAGTAACCAATTTATGATATAGTTTAATATTTTAATCACATAAATCCTCTATAAAATCATAACTCCTTAACTGTAACTCCGATTTTAGTGGTTCTCATTCCCACGATCTCATAGCTTCGCGTAGATTATTATTATTTAGTTTGTACTTATGTTTAGTGTGATGTTAATTTTGTCTATACCATGTTTGTTTGTATTGCTACGACTATCAGTGAGGTCAAGAGGATCCGAAGAATCACCCTGGTAACTGGAACCTCAAGTACAGGCAAGTTGTGCCCTTGGTCACATTTATTACCCAATAATATTCTTTATTATCACTATTCAATGCATAGGTTTAACTTTGATGGGACCCAATAGGTCACCCTAGTTTGTTTATCCTGTTTACCTTGCTTATCCCTAAATCAATTGGGTAGTTATGCTATTGCTTTATATGGTTTTGGGATAATATTTCATTACACCCATGTTCCAATTATTTTGTTATGTTATTTATGTTCATGATAAGATCATTATGTTAATTGGAACATGGAGCGACCACCCGGAAAAACAGTGCTACCACAAGGGTTTAATGGGACGCCCTTGGCTGATTAATTAGGAAAGATAGTGGATGACTACCTTACCCGAAAGGGGCAAGGGCAGTAGGGGAGTGGTCAGTGTAGGGAGGTCCTTGGGTTGATTTTGTTGCGATGGCAGTCAGGCGAGGGATTCCTGCACTGGAGCTTCCTATAAACTGTAGCGGGTTTTCTAAAGCTAGTGGAACTTTGTAAAGGCCTTGTAGTGTTACCCTGCCTCGCTTCCTTGGTAGAGGTGTATGGGATTCATGACCCCTTGGCAGATGGGTAACACGGCTTGTGGGTAAAGATGCGCAACCTCTGCAGAGTGTAAAACTGGTATACTAGCCGTGCTCACGGTCATGAGCGGCTTAGACCCTCACATGATTAAACTATGGAACTTAAATTCAATTTGTCATTTGCATTTGTATGGGATTATTTATTAATTTTATTCTATTATTTATTATGGTTTGGTATTTACTTACACTTAGTAACTGCTAATAAAACTTTGACCAACTTATAAAAGCAATGCTCAGCTTCAACCTTTATTTTGTTGATCAGCCTTACAGTTCACATGAACTCCCACCTTTTGTAAGTTCATGTCACATTATTCCCCACAACTTGTTGAGCTATGAACATGTGTGAGCTCACCCTTGCTGTCTCACACCCCCCACAGGAGAAGAACAGGTGGTTCAAGTGGAGCCACACAATCGAGGATTTCGATTCGTTCTAGGTGGCGTCTCCCAGTTGACTTTGTAGCGTTAAGGATGGATTTTAGATCCTGCTATATTTATCTTTTATTTTGTAAGACTTCCGCTATGTAATAAGTACTCTGATTATATTGTGACATTTATCTCTATACACTATGTTATTATATATGTTGTCTTCTTTGGCGCATGTATGAGATACACCCGGCTTTGTTCCTTAAAGCCTGGGTTGTTACATGTGCGTAGTGGACGCAAAATTTATACTGATTCGGATAGAACGTCACTACATCCATTCTTCAGCGGCTTGCGCTACCGACACAGCCAGACTCATGCAGGTTGTGTTTCCGCGCGGCTAGGCTCATGCGGTGCCAGACGAACGCACATGCGAGCATATTGTGAGAGGAGAAGTGCATTGGTTGAGCACAAGACAGGCTCATGCTATGCCAGATAAAAATGGACATTCGAATTGTTAGGGTAAATTTAATATTTTTAAATGGAATGCATGAAATTTGGTGTGGATCATTGGTTTTGTTATCAATCACATAATTACAAGCACAAAATTTTATTTTGCATAAATTGTTTTATGCATTATTTGCTCTATAGAACAAAAAATGAAAGATATTTGAATATTTATTCGTATTTATATCTGAATTTTATATATATCATTGGAGAAGATATATGATAAATTTTATGGTTACTTTTTATAAATCTTTATAAGCTCTATGTTAAAAATAAGAATAAGAATTTGTATACCAGATTCTATATTCTATTTGTTCGTAATAAAAAAGATCAAAACATAATATCCGAATAATCATACGTTTTCGTCTCTAGTGTACGAATGCAGGGAGGTATTGTGATAGGGAAAGTGCACTGGTTGAGCACAAGACAACACAAACAAACATTATCTCCGGTCGGTCGGTATAGCTGAACACACAAACAAAAAGTCTGTCGCATCTGGCAAGCCTAGCCAAGTGAAGCCTGGTTCTTCGATACGATACGAGTTATGCTCGGGTGAAAAGACAACCAATAACGTCGTAGATAAATAATTGATAAAGAAGAATGTAAGCAAGGCTACAGAAAGTACAGGGGAAGATGAGGTGACGAGGGAATCCTCAATCCTGCATGAGCTCTGTCTGACCAAATCGACAGAGATTGAAACAGCCCTTCCCTACATCTCACGAGCCAGGAAGGCAGGAACAGGAACCATATGCGAGCAACCAGACGGCTGCTACGTGCAGATACTATAGATCGGTAGTACAGTACAGGGTAGAACGGATGCTTGCGGCACGGCTGCGAGCGACCTGGTGCCTACTACTGACTACTGTGACCTGGTCTTCCGTTCCGTCCGCGGTCGCGCTCAAGTCGGTGGTGTGCCGGATCATGCCCGGCAACAGTGACGAACATATTGCCGCTGTTCACTGTTGCTTGCGTGCTCCATCGATCATCCACAAAGTGGTAGCGTCCTACTGATGTCCGTACTTGAAGTTTAGTACACCGTGAAAAACCGCGCCCTCGGTCCCTCTTCTTTCACAGTATAAAATCGCGCCAGAAAGGACTTTGGGCGACTGGATGAGATGAACGGCAGCAGGTGCGTCAACGTACAAGACAGTAAAGTGATGGCGTTAGGCACCCTCAGCTCTCTCTCCCCTCGCGACGGTGTACGGCAGCTCCCTGCCACCGTCCAATGATCCACCCCATCACGCCGGTGAAAGAAAAATTTTCGAGTAGCTCTAGTCTTCCTCCCTCCACTAATCAATGATAATAATTATGAAAATAATCATTTTTAGTTTAATTAGCGTATAACAATATGTATTACGGTACTACAAACATAATACTATTTTTTAAAACCCAAAAACTGATGTATAAAGATCAAATAGCTTAGTTAAAGGATACATGAGAGCTGAATAGGGAGAATGGTTGAAGAGGAGAAGAAATAGACGGAAGAATAGTTCAAGGAGATACATTAAAATATGGTTTAAATGTCGGAGAGGAAATTCTCCGGCCGGGTGGTGGAACACACCCGCCCTAAGTCCTAAGATGAGTAGGGGCCTAAACGTTTTGCCTGTCTGCTAGGTGGTCGAAGAGCACGAGCGAACACGAGGATTTAGAGTGGTTCAGGCCGCCGTAGCGTAAAACCCTACTCCACTGTTTGTAGTATTGCTGATGCTCGAGAGCTTGGAAAACTTCTCGAGGGTATAAGTGAGTCTGAGTGACTTGCCTTGTAACGTCGGGTGCCTTCCCTTTTATAGCTCAAGGGAGGCACATACAAGGATGCTGAGCCCCGACAGGTGGGCCCAGAAACATAATGGATGGAATACCTAGAGCAACTAATGCAGTCGACGTATGTGCAATCTCCAGGCTCATCTTGTCCATAGCACGCGCAGCGTTGACATGCGGCGGCGGCTTTCTTGGTAACGTACGAGTAATGATGGGCGTAGTGCACACGACAGTATGAGCGTGCAGTCTGCCAGTGGAATAGACAGGCATGCCGCTTATGGGATGGACAGGTCGCTGCCTGTCAGTGGAATGGACAGGTCTCATTTAATGCGGAGGCGGCACATTGCTTGCCAGTGGAATGGACAGGCACGCCGCCTGCAGAATGGACATGTCTCATTAAATGCTGAGGCGGCACATCGTCTGTCAGCGGGATGGTCAGGCGGCACGCCTTATCCGCAATAAATGCAGGGGCCGCGTAACCCGGAGGCCTTACGTTAGGCTCCGCCCGTTGGCTTACGTTACACGTGGTAGGCCACGTGGCAGCATCGGGTCTCCGCCTAGGCGGGGAGCAGTAGCGCATGCGGACAGGTCCGCACCAGACTGGGTCTGGACACGTGTCGACACTGAACCCCCGCCTGGTCCTGCTCAGGGCCCGGGTATGTTCTGTCCTAAGACCCTGGGACCCCCCTGTGGGCGGCCCGGACCCCATACGGGGGGGGGGTCTGGATCCGAACCCAGGGGTCCGGCTTGCACAAGTGGAGGTCCGGGACCAACCTTGGAGGTCCGGACTGTATATCCAGGGGTCCGCGCGCTCTCCCATGGGGGTCCAGACTCACTGTTGATGCTTTGGAGCACGCCACCTTCTCTGGACACGTGGCGGCTTCGGACCCGCCCATCTGGCGGAGTCAGATGCTACTTTGGACCTAGAGTAGCCGCTCGCGACTGGGGCGAGGCGTAGCCTGGTCCCACACAGCTCTTCTGCCACGCGACTGAGGGATAGCCGCGTGGGTTCTGCGTCTTTGTACAGTAGCAGGGGGTACCCTAGTTTTAGTGTACCAACAGTGGCCCTCGGACCCACCTCAGGGGAGGATGCGAGCCTGCAGGTGGGGCCAAAACTTGTTCTTCGCGTCAACGTGGCGTGACCAGTGACTGGGGTGCCACCTTAGCGCGCACCGTATTAACTCAGCGCATCTAGTGACACACGCGCTGTCAGTCTGCCCTCGGTCACGTCAACTGCCACATCTGTCCCCGCGGCTGACTGACCCATGGCCCCACGTCTGGCGGTTCCGTCGGGCCACGCGCGGGGCGCCTTGTTGCCGTCGCCTCGGTTAAAAATATTCCTCCGCAGCGGCCCCAAGGCGGTGCACGATCATGCGCGGCGGTTCGCTCCCTGTGTGGCGGTTCCCTTCTTCCGCACTCGGAGATCGGCACGCCAGCTGCATGACTTGTGGGCCCAGGCCCCCATGTCAGAGACTGGGTCGCTTGGGTGCTAGGTGCGCGTCGGTCGGGATTTCCCGGGGCACGAGCGGGAGAGTCTTCCTTGAAAAGGGATTCACCCCGCGTGCAGCAGTTATGCTTTCACATTTTCTCCAACTGCTGTGCCCTTTCGCCTTCGAGCCCTCTGCGCCCCTTTGCATTCGCGCTCTTCTGCTTTCCGCCGCCGTAGTCGCCATGGCCTCGCTGGTTCATCCTGAGCGTTTCCAGAACGAGGGGGCACTCAACCTGGTGCGCAACCTGCTCGGATGGAGCGCGTCGGTGTTCGCTGGAAGGATCCGCGCCGGTGCCACTCCCCTCGGCGATCTCGCCGCCAAGGAGTTTGTGCTCTTCGTCTCCTACCTCTTCTGCGGGTTGGCACTACCGATCACGCCCTTGTTCTTGCTGCTGCTGGAGGAGCTCGGCCTTCAGCTTCAGCACCTCACGCCCCACTCCATCCTCCAGGTGGCCATATTCGCCCACCTGTGCGAGATCTTCGTGGGGGTGGCGCCGTGTACCTCCCTCTTCCGCCATTTCTTTGTGCTGGTGAAGTTCGGGAAGGCCAAGGACCATCTCGGCGCCTACTACTTCCAGACGAGACCGGATTCGGCCGACGCCTACATCTCCTCCCTCGGTGGCGCGAGGTGGGAAAACTGGTGCACCGACTGGGTGATCGTCAGCATCGAGGCCAACGACCGCCTCACGCTGCCGAGTGACGGGCCAAGGCTTGACTGGAAGCAATGGAGGGCCAAGCCGTCGCTGGCGCCGGAGTTCAAGCCCGTACTGGACAGGATCAAGACCCTGACGACCGGCGGCCTGACGTCGATGCACGTGGTCGGCGACTTCCTGAAGCGCCGGATCGCGCCGCTGCAGAGGAGGGCGCGTCTGTGTTGCTGGTTCACCGGCTCAAACGACATCGGCCGGATTTAGCGCGGGCCTGGCACCGACCTGCCCTGGGAGGAACTGGAACTTCTAGTGAAGGGGATCACTGGTGAGTCCTTCGTCCCTGAGTCCCTAATCCCTCCCTAGGGCATCCCTCCGCTTTGCGATGACCCAGGGTTGAGGGCGGCGATCTTGGACTAGCTGCCGACCCTCGACGAGAGCGGCGTGGCGGTTCGTCAGACCGGCGGCCGGGACCCCCACCGCGGGATCCAGATCCCCAGTGTACCGGCTGGAGGTTCCCAGCCCGCCAGTGCGGGTTCTAGAGTTCCCCCCGTGGCCCCAGCCCCTTGGACAAGGGAAAAGGGGCTGCAAGCAGCTCTTCCGCCCCAGGTGGCACCAGGGGGCTGGAGGAAGAGAGGCGACGCCGGCTGCGCCGCGTCGACGGGTCACGTGTTACGGATCCTCCTCTTGATTCGGACCCGCCCCAGAAGCATCAGAGGACCTCTAGCGAGGCCGAGGAGACCGGCTCCTAGGCCCAGGGCGCGCAGAGGAGCGTCAGTCCTCCGCCGCCACCACCATCGGATCCACCGCCACCGCCGCCACCACCACCACCTGGGGGTGACCTCCCCCAGGGGCACCAGCAGCAGCAACCACAGCAGCGATAGCAGCAACAACAACAGCGGGCGTCCCACTTCCAGGGTCGCTGGAATGTCCAGGGCCCCAAGTAAGTGCAGCCCCATCCTTGTTTTTGCGAGTGTAGCTAACTTGCCGACGGGTCTTAACCCATCCTCGTTTGCCAGGGCTTCCTCCCCCTCTGCTCCCAAGGGCATGCCTCCCCCGCCGGACTCCATGCTCGCCGGCGGGTCTGGCTCTTAGCAGCAGGCGTCTGCTGGGAGTGGTGCCAGCGGTCCGCTGATAGTAGATGTGGCCCAATCTTCCATGAGATACGATAACTTGATTGAGTGGATATCTCGACGCTGATGATCCAAGGCTCCGAGCGAACGGTTCCTCGCAATCACTACACCACGGCTCCGTTGGTTATCACCCGTGACACATGAATGACCTCACCACGAAGGTTTATCCCTGCAAGCGCAATCAAGAACACAAGCAAGAACAGGAAAGAAACGCAACCAAAATTGCATTGATTATGGGATGGGGTCTCACAAGCCGATGACGGTGACACTGTTCGATGACAGAATTGATCTAAGCAAAACCCAAACCTAAATGTGACGGTGGTTGCTGAATAAATAGAGTATTAGAGCCTGCGTGACCCCTAGACTCGCCCCTAATGGGCTCCGACACGATACACGGCCCAACGGCCCAACAGATGGTGTCGCATCACCAAAACAAAATCTGAACGCTGACTTGTTTCGACGATTCCCATTGACTCCGGATGAATTTTAGGGTGGAACCAGTTGGGTTGGTTAGATAATCTTGTTATCTTTCCAACCATATCCAGTCCATCACAATCGAAGTCCGAATGCATCTTGGGCGTCCATTTTAGTGCAGACTAGTCCTGGAACCCGAGATGGAGTCGCAACCGACTCGGACTTGATCTCCTTCCTGTTGTGGACGCCCTTGCTCCTCCTCCTCAACACCTTGGACTTTCCCAAGTCTTTGCTGGTCCTATCCAAGGTTCCTAATCATCAAAACATCCATGGCCCCAAGCGTAAGCTCTGAAATACAATTGACTACGGTAGAACGTACCTGGAGATTTAGCTGTCGTGCACACGATTGTGTTATCGGTCCATTCATTGTATGTATAGAAGTGATGTCCTCATCATCCTCCTCCTCTTGAATTGGAGTCGTCCTCGACTCGATCTCATCCTCGTCACCCATATATGGCTTCAAATCTGAAATGTTAAAGGTGGGACTAACCCCAAAATCTGGCGGCAACTCAAGTGTATATGCATTATCATTAATTTTTGCAAGAACTTTATAAGGACCTGCAGCTCGTGGCATAAGTTTAGACTTTCTCAAATCAGGAAACCTATCTTTTCTTAAATGAACCCACACCAAGTCACCAGGTTCCAATTTCATTTCCTTCCTGCCTTTATTAGCAGCAATACGATACTTTTCATTCATCTTTTCAATTTGCAACTTGTTGTTTCATGTAACTTAAAAATGAATTCAGAACGTTGTGTAGCATCCAAGTTCACTATTTTAGAAGGTGGTAAAGGTAGCAAATCAATTGGAGCACGAGGATTAAAACCATATACTATCATAAATGGACTAAGCTTGGTTGTGGAATGAATTGATCTGTTATAAGCAAACTCAATATGTGGCAAACAATCCTCCCACAACCTCAAATTATCCTTCAAAATAGCCCGCAACATGGTAGATAAAGTGCGATTAACAACCTCTGTTTGCCCATCAGTTTGGGGATGGCAAGTAGTAGAAAACAACAACTTTGTTCCCAATTTAAACCACAAGGTTCTCCAAAAATGACTTAAAAACTTAGCATCCCTATCAGAAATAATAGTATTTGGCACACCATGCAAACGCACAATCTCAGCGAAGAACAAATCAGCAACATGTGAAGCATTATCAGTTTTGTGACAGGGTATAAAATGTGTCATCTTTGAAAAACGATCGACAACGACAAAAACATTATCACTCCCCCTCTTTGTTCTAGGCAATCCCAAAACAAAATCCATAGAAATATCCTCCCAAGGTGCACGAGGAACAGGAAGAGGCAAATAAAGACCATGGGGGTTAAGTCAGGACTTAGCTTTGTTGCACGTGGTGCAACGAGAGACATAGCGCTCAACATCACGATGCATACGAGGCCTATAGAAATGAGTAAACAAGACATCCTCGGTCTTCTTAACACCAAAATGTCCCATCAGGCCACCTCCATGTGCTTCCTGCAAGAGTAGAAGACGAACAGAGCTAGCTGGAACACACAACTTGTTAGCACGGTAGAGAAGGCCTTCACGCAGCATAAATTTGTGCCACGTTCTTCCCTCTCTGCAATTTTCAAAAGCATCTTTGAAGTCCAAATCAGCAGCATATAATTCCTTTATAATCTCCAAACCAAATATTTTATGATTAAGTTGGAACAGCATAGTATAACGTCTAGATAAAGCATCAACAATCACATTATCCTTTCCTTTTTTATGCTTAATAATGTAAGGAAATGATTCTATGAATTCAATCCATTTAGCATGTCGTTTGTTTAGATTAGATTGTACTTTAAGATACTTCAAAGATTCATGATCCGAATGTATGACAAATTCTTTAGACCATAGATAATGTTGCCAAGTTTGTAAAACTCGTACTAAAGCATAATTCTTTGTCATATGTAGAATAATTTAGAGTTGGACCATGCAATTTTTCACTAAAGAAAGCAACAGGTTTACCTCCTTGAATGAGCACTCCTCCAATCCCAATGCTGCTCGCATCACACTCGAGCTCGAATATCTTGTCAAAATCAGGAAGCTGCAGTAGTGGTGCTTGTGTGAGCTTCGACATGAGGGCATCAAAAGCTTGTTGTTGTGATGGTCCCCAACGAAACGACACTCCATTCTTTGTCAACTCGTGGAGAGGTGCTGCAATGGTGCTGAAATCCCGCACAAATTGCCTGTAGAATCCTGCAAGACTAAGAAAACTTCGAACCTGCGTGACCGTGGTTGGAAGTGGCCAGCTCGTGATGGCAACAAATTTTGCCTCATCCATCTCAATGCCCTGCGATGTCACAACATATCCAAAAAAAGACACACGATCGGTGCTAAAGTTGCACTTCTCAAGGTTACCAAATAAACGTGCGTCACGCAAAACATCAAAAACAACACATAAATGTTCAATATGATCATCATGAGATTTACTATAGATAAGAATATCATCAAAATATACCACCACAAATTTACCAATGAAAGCACGTAAAACCTTATTCATCAATCTCATGAAAGTGCTAGGCGCATTAGTTAACCCAAAAGGCATGACTAACCACTCATAAAGACCGAACTTAGTTTTAAATGCAGTTTTCCATTCATCACCTGAAGACATACGAATCTGGTGGTATCCACTACGCAAGTCAATTTTAGAGAAAACAATAGAACCACTTAATTTATCAAGCATGTCATCCAATCTAGGAATAGGATATCTGTACCGAATTGTGATGTTATTAATGGCTCTACAATCAACACACATGCGCCAAGTGCCATCTTTCTTAGGAACCAAAAGAACAGGAATAGAACAAGGACTAAGGCTCTCACGAATATACCCGCGGTCCAGAAGGTCCTAGACCTGGCGCTGAATCTCCTTAGTCTCCTCGGGGTTGGTCATATAGGCAGCACTGTTGGGCAAGCTCGCCCATGGAATTAAATCAATCTTGTGCTCAATGCCTCGCACAGGTGGTAATCCAGGGGGTATCTCAGAGGGAAACACATCCATATACTCTTGCAAAAGGTTAGCAATAGCTGGTGGCAAAGCAATAGACGTATCATCAATGGAATAGAAAGCATTTTTGCACACTAAGGCATAGCAAAGTCCAACAGAGGCATGTAACTCATTAAGATCAGATTTAGTGGCTAGCAAAGTAGGAGTTTTTAACTTAATAGGTTGCTGATTTTTAGAGTTCAAAACACCTTTTTGCTTGGCATTAGTCTTTTTCTCATGTTCAAAGTGGACAATTTCAGTGGGAGTCATAGGAAGCAACACAATTTTCTTTCCCTTATGCATGAAAGTATATTTATTAGATCTACTGAAGCGCCCCAATCCTTTGGGACTCAAATGTGATACAATTACTAGTCTCAGGAGGCTAGTAAACACATTTATATATCAGATGATTTCAAATCTGCTTAAACGAGACAAACCTATAAAGGTGGCGAACAACTTTAAGAGTTGGTCCACGATTTGGGACATATCATCAGAGTGGGGCTGAAGCAGCTCAATATACGCAGCGAAGCAATTCAGCAGTCCAACAGCCACAAGCAAGGTTGGGAACAGTCGTAACTCTTACCTGATCTCCTTTTTCTGAAAAACAACAAATAAGCAAGGGTGAGTACAAATGTACTCAGCAGCCCACCTTCACTCGTGGAATGGAAAAATCAGATATAATGTATGGAATATGTGGAGCTCAGGATATTTTGCAGAAACAATAATATTTGATGCAGGGTTGTTTTGTAAAACATTTTGTATTTTTCAAAGCGCATCCTCTCCCGAAGGAGCAGGAAGTTTTTCAATATAGAATAAAATCCCCTGGACTAAACCATCTAGGTATCTCAGTAGCTTCCCACTAGTTTTCATTTTCAAAAACAGCTACTGGACTTCTCGTCCACCATAGCTCACGACTCAACTGCCGGACCTTTTTAAAAAATCACTTTTCTCAAAAGGCACCCTTTTTTTGAAAAACAAAACACTAATTGCCATACCACACCAAACTCGTCCATTTCTGTGTACACAAACTATTCGAATAGGTTTTCAAACTCTGCGCAGAGCTGTACACTTTACCCACTAGTCCGGCTCTGTGATCTCATGGCCAATGAGATCCGAATCCGAATCTCTTTACTTCCTCGCACGTCCTTGAAAGGGAAATGTGCCCTTGGGCAATTTCTAAGTATTTTGGTGATTTAGTGACCAACACAAGTGTCTAAGTGTAAAAAGGAGGACAAAGTACAAATTAAGGATAAAGGTATGTTTCTCAGACTTAGTACATTGTTTTATGGACTAATGTATTGTGTCTAAGTGCTGGAAACAGAAAAAATCGAGTTGGAGAAGAGATGGCTCGAGCAACCAAAGTCTGCCCAGTCTGGGTGCACCGGACTGTCCGGTGGTGCACCGGACTGTCCGGTGGTTCACCGGACTGTCCGGTGGTTCACCGGACAGTGTCCGGTGCGCCAGGCTAGCTTAGGCAAAGTGGCTGCTCTCGGGACTTCGATGGCGGTGTACGACTAAAATTCACCGGACTGTCCGGTGTGCACCGGACTGTCCGGTGGGCCGCTCACAGGCGAACTCGTCGCTCTCGGGAAACCATCAACGACGTACGGCTAAAATTCACCGGTCTGTCCGGTGTGCACCGGACTGTCCGGTGAGCCAACGGTCGGCCGGGCCAACGGTCGGCCGCGCGATCTGCGCGGGACACGTGGCCAAGCCAACGGCTAGAAGGGGGCACTGGACTGTCCGGTGTGCACCGGACATGTCCGGTGCGCCAACGGCTCTCTGGCTGCCAACGGTCGACTGTGCCATTTATGGAAAGAAATCGGGCACCGGACATGTCCGGTGTGCACCGGACTGTCCGGTGCGCCAGTCGACAGAAGGCAAGATCAGCCTTCCTAGATTGCTCTCAACGGCTCCTAGCTGCCTTGGGGCTATAAAAGGGACCCCTAGGCGCATGGAGGAGAACAACAAGCATCTCCTAAGCATTCCTAAGCACCGAGACATCGATTCCGCGCCTTTGATTCTTTGCGATAGCAATTAGAGCTCTAGTTGAGTGGTGAACTCATTGAGTTGTGTTGTGAGCTCTCGTTGCGACTTGTGTGCGTGGTGTCACTGTGATTTCTTGTCTTGTGTGCGTTGCTAATCCCTCCTTTGCTCCGTGTTCTTTGTGAATTTCAAGTGTAAGGGCGAGAGGCTCCAAGTTGTGGAGATTCCTCGTAAACGGGATTGAGAAAAAGCAAGCAAAACACCGTGGTATTCAAGTGGGTCTTTGGACCGCTTGAGAGGGGTTGATTGCAACCCTCGTCCATTGGGACGCCACAACGTGGAGTAGGCAAGCGTTGGTCTTGGCCGAACCACGGGATAACCACCATGTCATCTCTGTGATTGATCCTTGTTGGTTATTGTGTTTTATTGAGGATTCCTATCTAGCCACTTGGCAATTATTGTGCTAACGATTAACCAAGTTTTGTGGCTTAATTTTTCAAGTTTCACAGGATCACCTATTCACCCCCCCTCTAGGTGCTCTCAATTGGTATCAGAGCCGTTCTCTTCACAAAGGGACTAACCGCCCGAAGAGATGGATCCTAAGGGGAAGGGTATCGTGATCAACGATAAAGAGAAGGAATCCTTCGTCAATGAGCCAAGGGACGACAAGCCTACCGACTCCGGCTCGGGCCATAGACGGAAGGAAGGGAAGAAGAAGACGAGGCGCATCAAGGAGATCGTTTATTACGACGACAGCGATGAGTCTACTTCTTCCCAAAAAGACGACGACCACAACGACTACGAGAGAAGGAAACTGGTTAATTCGAACTTTTCTTTTGACTACTCTCGTATTCCGCAAAGTTCAAATTCACATTTGCTCTCCATTCCACTCGGCAAGCCCCCACACTTTGATGGGGAGGACTACGGATTTTGGAGCCACAAAATGCGTAGTCACCTATTCTCTCTCCATCCTAGTATATGGGAGATTGTAGAGAGTGGAATGCACTTTGATAGTTCGGATAGTCCCATGTTCATTAATGAGCAAATACATAAGAATGCACAAGCTACTACTGTTCTTCTAGCTTCCTTGTGCAGGGATGAATACCACAAAGTGAGCGGCTTGGATAACGCCAAGCAAATATGGGACACCCTCAAGATTTCTCACGAGGGGAACGACGTCACCTTGCTCACCAAAATGGAGTTGGTGGAGGGCGAGCTTGGACGGTTCGCGATGATAAGGGGCGAGGAGCCAACTCAAACATACAACCGGCTCAAGACCCTTATCAACAAAATAAGGAGCTACGGAAGCACGCGATGGACGGACCACGACGTCGTCCAACTGATGCTAAGGTCCTTTACCGTTCTTGATCCTCATTTGGTGAATAATATTCGTGAGAATCCCAGGTACACCAAAATGTCGCCCGAAGAAGTCCTCGGAAAATTCGTTAGCGGGCGAATGATGATCAAGGAGGCGAGGTACGTGGACGACGCTTTGAATGGTCCGATCAACGAGCCGCAACCCCTTGCTCTCAAGGCAACAAGAAGCAAGGAGGCGCTACCTAGCAAGGTGGCACAAATTGAGGCGGCCGGACTTAATGATGAAGAGATGGCCCTCATCATCAAAAGATTCAAGACGACGCTTAAGGGTCGCAAGGGACAGCCAAGCAAGACCAAAGCCAAGGGGAAGCGCTCATGCTTCAAATGCGGTAAGCTTGGTCATTTTATTGCTAACTGTCCCGACAATGATAGTGATCAGGATCAAGGGAACAAGAGGGAGAAAAAGAAGAACTATAAGAAGGCAAAGGGCGAGGCACATCTAGGAAAGGAGTGGGATTCGGATTGCTCCTCCTCCGACTCCGACAATGAAGGACTCGCCACCACTGCCTTCAACAAGTCATTCCTCTTTCCCAACGAGCATCACACATGCCTCATGGCGAAGGAGAAGAAGGTATGTACTCGAGATACCACTTACTCTTCTTCAAGTGATGATGATTCTAGCGATGAGGAAATAGATTACTCTAGCTTGTTCAAGGGATTGGATAGAAATAAAATTGATAAAATCAATGAATTGATTAATGCCTTGAATGAAAAGGATAGGCTTTTAGAAAAGCAAGAGGATTTGTTGTATGATGAACATGATAAATTTGTAGAGGCACAAAAATCCTATGCTTTAGAAGTTAAAAGAAATGAAATGCTTTCTTATGAACTATCTACTTGTCATGAAACCATTTCTACTTTACAAGGTGTTAACAATGATTTAAATGCTAAATTAGAAGTAGCAAATAAATCTAATTCTTGTGTAGAACACGTTATGATTTGCACTAGGTGTAAGGATTTTGATATTGATGCCTGTAGTGGACACCTAGTTTCAATTTCGAGATTGAATGATGAAGTAGCTAGTCTTAATGCCCAACTTAAGACTAGCAAAAGTGATTTCGATAAGCTAAAATTTGCAAGGGATGCCTACACGATTGGTAGACACCCCTCAATTAAGGATGGACTTGGCTTCAAGAGGGAAGCCAAGTACTTAACAAGCCATAAGGCTCCCATCTCCGCCAAGGAGAAAGGGAAGGCCCCTATGGCAAGTAGCACTAAAAAGAACCATGCTTTTATGTACAACGATAGAAGACAGTCTCATACGAGTTGCAATGCTTTTGGTTCACATGACTCGTATGCTATGTTTGCTCCTAGTTCTTCCTATATGCATGGTAGAGATATGCCTAGGAAAAATGTTCATCATGTGCCTAGAAAAAATTTTGTTCATGCTTCTAGGAAAGTTATGAATGGTCCCTCTACAATTTATCATGCTTTGAATGCTTCCTTTGCTATTTGTAGAAAGGATAGGAAGATAGTTGCTAGGAAGTTAGGGGCAAAATGCAAAGGTGATAAAACTTGCATTTGGGTCCCTAAGGAAATTGTGACTAACCTTGTAGGACCCAACAAGAGTTGGGTACCTAAGACCCAAGCATAAATTTGCCTTGCAGGTTTATGCATCCGGGGGTTCAAGCTGGATTATCGACAGCAGATGCACAAACCATATGACAGGGGAGAAGAAGATGTTCACCTCCTACGTCAAGAATAAGGATTCCCAAGATTCAATCATATTCGGTGATGGGAACCAAGGCAAGGTGAAAGGTTTAGGCAAGATTGCAATATCAAATGAGCATTCTATCTCTAATGTGCTTTTAGTGGAGAGTCTTGGATATAATTTACTATCTGTTAGTCAATTATGTAATATGGGATATAACTGTTTATTTACAAATGTAGATGTGTCTGTCTTTAGAAGATGTGACGGTTCACTAGCTTTTAAGGGTGTACTAGACGGCAAACTTTACTTAGTTGATTTTACAAAAGAAGAGGCCGGTCTAGATCCATGCTTAATGGCTAAGACTTGCATGGGCTGGTTGTGGCATCGCCGCTTAGCACATGTGGGGATGAAGAACCTCCACAAGCTTCTAAAGGGAGAACACGTGATAGGTCTAACCAATGTTCATTTCGAAAAAGATAGACCTTGTGCAGCTTGTCAAGCAGGTAAACAAGTGGGAGGAGCACATCACAGCAAGAATGTGATGACTACGTCAAGACCTCTGGAGCTGCTACATATGGACCTCTTCGGACCCGTCGCCTATCTAAGCATAGGAGGAAGTAAGTATGGTCTAGTTATTGTTGATGACTTTTCCCGCTTCACTTGGGTGCTCTTTTTGTAGGATAAGTCTGAAACCCAAGGGACCCTCAAGCGCTTCCTAAGGAGAGCTCAAAATGAGTTTGAGCTCAAGGTGAAGAAGATAAGGAGCGACAACGGGTCCGAATTCAAGAATCTTCAAGTGGAGGAGTTCCTTGAGGAGGAAGGGATCAAGCACGAGTTCTCCGCTCCCTACACACCTCAGCAAAATGGTGTGGTAGAGAGGAAGAACAGGACGCTCATAGATATGGCGAGGACTATGCTTGGAGAGTTCAAGACCCCCGAGTGCTTTTGGTCGGAAGCCGTGAACACGGCTTGCCACGCCATCAACAGGGTCTATCTTCACCGCCTCCTCAAGAAGACTTCATATGAGCTGCTGACTGGTAACAAACCCAATGTATCGTACTTTCGTGTATTTGGGAGTAAATGCTACATTCTAGTGAAAAAGGGTAGGAATTCCAAATTTGCTCCCAAAGCTGTAGAAGGGTTTTTATTAGGTTATGATTCAAATACAAAGGCGTATAGGGTCTTCAACAAATCATCGGGTTTGGTTGAAGTCTCTAGCGACGTTGTATTTGATGAGACTAATGGCTCTCCAAGAGAGCAAGTTGTTGATCTTGATGATGTAGATGAAGAAGACGTTCCAACGGCCGCGATACGCACCATGGCGATTGGAGATGTACGGCCTCAGGAACATTTGGAGCAAGATCAACCGTCTTCCTCAACTATGGTGCATCCCCAACCCAAGATGACGAACAGGTACCTCAAGTGGAGGCACATGATCAAGGGGGAGCACAGGATGTTCAAGTTGAAGAGGAAGAAGCACCTCAGGCACCTCCAACCCAAGTTCGAGCGACGATTCAAAGGGATCATCCCATCAACCAGATATTGGGTGATATTAGCAAGGGAGTAACTACTCGTTCAAGATTAGTTAATTTTTGTGAGCAATACTCTTTTGTCTCTTCTATTGAGCCTTTCAGGGTAGAAGAGGCCTTGCTAGATCCGGACTGGGTGTTGGCCATGCAGGAGGAACTCAACAATTTCAAGCGCAATGAAGTTTGGACACTAGTGCCTCGTCCCAAGCAAAATGTTGTGGGAACCAAGTGGGTGTTCCGCAACAAATAGGACGAGCACGGGGTGGTGACAAGGAACAAGGCTCGACTTGTGGCAAAAGGTTATGCCCAAGTCGCAGGTTTGGACTTTGAGGAAACTTTTGCTCCTGTGGCTAGGCTAGAATCAATTCGTATCTTGCTAGCATATGCCGCTCACCATTCTTTCAGGTTGTACCAAATGGATGTGAAGAGCGCTTTCCTCAACGGGCCGATCAAGGAGGAGGTGTACGTGGAGCAACCCCCTGGCTTTGAGGATGAACGGTACCCCGACCACGTGTGTAAGCTCTCTAAGGCGCTCTATGGACTTAAGCAAGCCCCAAGAGCATGGTATGAATGCCTTAGAGACTTTTTAATTGCTAATGCTTTCAAGGTTGGGAAAGCCGATCCAACTCTTTTTACTAAGACTTGCGATGGTGATCTTTTTGTGTGCCAAATTTATGTCGATGACATAATATTTGGTTCTACTAATCAAAAGTCTTGTGAAGAGTTTAGCAGGGTGATGACGCAGAAATTCGAGATGTCGATGATGGGCGAGTTGAACTACTTCCTTGGGTTCCAAGTGAAGCAACTCAAGGACGGCACTTTCATCTCCCAAACGAAGTACACGCAAGACTTGCTAAAGCGGTTTGGGATGAAGGATGCCAAGCCCGCAAAGACACCGATGGGAACTGACGGACACACCGACCTCAACAAAGGAGGTAAGTCCGTTGATCAAAAAGCATACCGGTCCATGATAGGTTCTTTGCTTTATTTATGTGCTAGTAGACCGGATATTATGCTTAGCGTATGCATGTGTGCTAGATTTCAATCCGATCCTAAGGAGTGTCACTTAGTGGCTGTGAAGCGAATTCTTCGATATTTAGTCGCTACGCCTTGCTTCGGGATCTGGTATCCAAAGGGGTCTAACTTTGACTTGATTGGGTACTCAGATTCCGACTATGCTGGATGTAAGGTCGATGGGAAGAGTACATCGGGGACGTGCCAATTCTTAGGAAGGTCCCTGGTGTCATGGAATTCTAAGAAACAAACTTCCGTTGCCCTATCCACCGCTGAGGCCGAGTACGTTGCCGCAGGACAGTGTTGCGCGCAACTACTTTGGATGAGGCAAACCCTCCGGGACTTTGGCTACAATCTGAGCAAAGTCCCACTCCTATGTGATAATGAGAGTGCTATCCGAATAGCGGAAAATCCTGTTGAGCATAGCCGCACAAAGCACATTGACATCCGGCATCACTTTTTGAGAGACCACCAACAAAAGGGGGATATCGAAGTGTTTCATGTTAGCACCGAGAACCAGCTAGCCGATATCTTTACCAAGCCTCTAGATGAGAAGACCTTCTGCAGGCTGCGTAGTGAGCTCAATATCTTAGATTCGTGGAACTTGGATTGAATTATAGCATACATGTGTTTATGCCTTTGATCATGTTCATTCTGCATATTGTTGCTTATTGTGGTGCTCAAGTTGTACAAACACTCCCTGGACCTCACAAGTCCTTTTCGCAAGTGATGCACATATTTAGGGGGAGCTGTGCTACAACTTGACCCTTTGAGACTAACCGTGTACTTGAGTTTGGTTGTTTTAGTCTCCAAAGAGGATTGAAAGGGAAAAGGTGGACTTGGACCATGCAAGACTTCCACTGCACTCGGATGAAAAGTGTAACTTTTCCAAGTTCATCTTTATACTCTTATTGCCTTTGTACACTTATTTGAAGATTTTGGTGAGGCAATGGGGTTTAAAGGGCCAAGATTGATCCCGTTTTGGTGCTTGATGCCAAAGGGGGAGAAAATAAAGGCCAAAGTAATAAATGGATCAGCTACCACTTGAGAAATTTTGAAAATAGTAGATTAGAGCTTTTGGTTTGTCAAAACTCTTTTATTGTCTCTTATGTCAAAAGTTGGCCTCTTGTGGGGAGAAGTGTTGATTATGGGAAAAAGGGGGAGTTTTTGAAATCCTTGATCAAATTTCTTTGGAAAACCTCTCTTTATGTCTCTACAAGTGGTTTTGACTTAGAGATAGGAATTTGAGTTTGATTTGCAAAAACAAACCAAGTGGTGGCATAGAGTGATCCATATATGTCAAAATTGAATCAAAACAATTTTGAGCTCTTATTTGATTTGATTTTGTACTTGTTCTACTTGCTTTATGTTGTGTTGGCATAAATCACCAAAAAGGGGGAGATTGAAAGGGAAATGTGCCCTTGGGCCATTTCTAAGTATTTTGGTGATTTAGTGACCAACACAAGTGCCTAAGTGTAAAAAGGAGGACAAAGTACAAATTAAGGATAAAGGTATGTTTCTCAGACTTAGTACATTGTTTTATGGACTAATGTATTGTGTCTAAGTGCTGGAAACAGAAAAATCGAGTTGGAGAAGAGATGGCTCGAGCAGCCAAAGTCTGCCCAGTCTGGGTGCACCGGACTGTCCGGTGGTGCACCGGACAGTGTCCGGTGCGCCAGGCTGGCTTGGGCAAAGTGGCTGCTCTCGGGACTTCGACGGCGGTGTACGGCTAAAATTCACCGGACTGTCCGGTGTGCACCGGACTGTCCGGTGGGCCGCTCACAGGCGAACTCGTCGCTCTCGGGAAACCATCAACGGCGTACGGCTAAAATTCACCGGACTGTCTGGTGTGCACCGGACTGTCCGGTGAGCCAACGGTCGGCCGGGCCAACGGTCGGCCGCGCGATCTGCGCGGGACACGTGGCCAAGCCAACGGCTAGAAGGGGGCACCGGACTGTCCGGTGTGCACCGGACATGTCCGGTGCGCCAACGGCTCTCTGGCTGCCAACGGTCGACTGTGCCATTTATGGAAAGAAATCGGGCACCGGACATGTCCGGTGTGCACCGGACTGTCCGGTGCGCCAGTCGACAGAAGGCAAGATCAGCCTTCCTAGATTGCTCTCAACGGCTCCTAGCTGCCTTGGGGCTATAAAAGGGACCCCTAGGCGCATGGAGGAGAACAACAAGCATCTCCTAAGCATTCCTAAGCACCGAGACATCGATTCCGCGCCTTTGATTCTTTGCGATAGCAATTAGAGCTCTAGTTGAGTGGTGAACTCATTGAGTTGTGTTGTGAGCTCTCGTTGCGACTTGTGTGCGTGGTGTCACTGTGATTTCTTGTCTTGTGTGCGTTGCTAATCCCTCCTTTGCTCCGTGTTCTTTGTGAATTTCAAGTGTAAGGGCGAGAGGCTCCAAGTTGTGGAGATTCCTCGTAAACGGGATTGAGAAAAAGCAAGCAAAACACCGTGGTATTCAAGTGGGTCTTTGGACCGCTTGAGAGGGGTTGATTGCAACCCTCGTCCGTTGGGACGCCACAACGTGGAGTAGGCAAGCGTTGGTCTTGGCCGAACCACGGGATAACCATCGTGCCATCTCTGTGATTGATCCTTGTTGGTTATTGTGTTTTGTTGAGGATTCCTCTCTAGCCACTTGGCAATTATTGTGCTAACGATTAACCAAGTTTTGTGACTTAAGTTTTCAAGTTTCACAGGATCACCTATTCACCCCCCCCCTCTAGGTGCTCTCAGTCCTAACCTTAACGGTTATACCGGAAGGAGTCAGGCCACCGCCATGCCCAAATCGGACAAAACATTCCCCCTCCTTATCCTCCCGGTGCTCCCCAGCCTTCATAACCCTGGGGTTTGAATCGTACGAGTTCAGATTGAGTGACTGCCCACACAGTCTCGAGTGGTTGTACTTATCATGAGTACAGGTAGTGAAGGATGACAAACCGGTCCTTATATGAGGGGACAATCCTTCTGCTCACACCTAAACCAGCTGAGCCATCACCTTAGGCCCTCCCCTAAACCAGGGAGTCCCTGATCATCCCTACTCAAAGGTGATAAGGGTGAAAACCCTTCATCATAAACATTTTAAAAAGCATTTTCTTTTGAAAACTCACACCTTTTCTCAAATCATTTGTAACAAATATATCAAGGATTGATTGTGGCAAGCGGCTAGGTGGCCATAATAACTTGTCTCAAAATCATATCATGCATAAAATAGCAGGCTGAGGGTTGTGGTTGAAAAAGCATAGGTAATTTATGCATCAAAGGGATCCAGTGAGCTTGCCGTGCTTATCCGGCGAAGGGGGAAGGAGAGCTCGCGGAACTGGCTTCTAGCTCCACTGTCTGGCGTAGACTTGCAGATCTGGCCTCCATGAGACGGCATGAACGCTCCGATAACTATGCAACATGAATAAGCAAACATACAAACAAGCAAGTATACCAACAAATATTTAGTATAGTGGTCAGAATAGTGATATATGGATGGGTAGAGTCTTGAGTAGAATCTGTGTCATGTGGTGTGGTGATATTACTGGTGGTGGAGCAGAGGTGCTTACCAGGAGGGTGGATTGGAGGCGAAGCGACACTATGCACGTAGCCGGCAGAGCGGGGTAACTGAGTGGGTGGGGTGTTTGCCTTGGCTGAGGGTGTTGGGTGTGTGTGTGGAGAGGGAGAGGGTAGCTGGGTGTATTTATAGCTGGGTGTATATAGTGTAGCACAATGAAGTTCACTGTTGGTGAGAATAGTGACGAATGAATCGTCTGACTTAGTATGAACATGAGAGTTATAGGCAGAATATGGGACAAGAGTATTTTGGGAGTTTTCTGGAATATGAACCATGCCTAAGGGATGACATGGTTGGATAGGGAATAGTTCGATAAGAATTTAGAAACAAGAATTATTGGAATCTGAGTTTGGAAGCCTGGTTCGAAGGAATCTCAAAGTCAAGCATGCTCAACTTGGAGAAACCTAGGATGGGTGGCCAGATGGGAAGTTCCCTACTGGAAGGAAAATCACAGTCACCGGAGTTTGTATGACTGGAATATGGGTCTGGCTGGTCTTAAGTGGACTGGATAGCATGATGGATGAGTAGTTGAAATTTGGGGGTGATCGGATGAACGATGAATAGTAACGATGATGAATATTAACGGTGAATAGTAATGGTGAATAGTGATGTGAATAGTTCATATGAACGAACGATGAACAATGAATAGTGGCTATGAACAAACGATGAACGATGAATAGGAACTATGAACGAACGGACGAACGATCGAAGGATCGGACGAACGAACGATCAGAATTTCGGTAGCATAACGACAGGATAAAGATTATCTGGAAGAACGATGAAATAGGGACTACGAATGAACGATGAACGATGAATAGGAACTATGAACGAACGATGAACGATCAAATAGGAACTATGAACTAATGATGAACGATCGAATAGGAACTATGAACGAACGATGAACGATCGAATGATAGAATGAACGACTGATCGGAATTTCGGCAGCATAACGGCAGGATAAAGATTATCTGGAAGAACGATGAATAGGGACTATGAACGAACGATGAACGATGAATAGGAACTATGAATGAACAGACAAATGATCGAATGATCGAACGAACGATCGGAATTTCGGCAGCATAACAGCAGGATAAAGATTATTTGGATGAACGAATGGACGAACGATCGGACGAACGAACTATGAACGATCGGACGAACGATCGAACGATCGGACGAACGAACGAACAAACTAAGAACAGGGGGATGAACGATCGAAGAACGACTGAATGATCCTTGTGCTAGTGTGTGCTTGTGTGTAACATGGAGTGGGTGTGTGTGGGGGGGGGAGAGTTACCATGAAATGGCTTGGGGTGAGATGAGAGGAGGCTCTTGCCCCTCTATTTATAGGCATGGTGGGGGGATTAGGGGGAGGGATGAGAGGATTAGTGGGAGGATGAGAGGATTAGTGGGAGATTAGCATGTATTTGTCTTGTATAAGTGAGATTTGCTTGTAGAGCTCACCGTATGACACCGGAGGCATAAGTATACGTATGAGCATGAGGAAAGTTATGGAGAAAATATTTGTAGGGACTTGAAAAATGATTTTGAAGGTATTTCCAAGGAAGAAAATATTTGGAGAATTATCGGTGGAATATCTGGGCAATATTTCTAGAAAGAACTTGAGGGGGGGTTACTGGGGAATATCTGGGCAGTATTTCTGGAAAGAATTTGAGGGTGATCACTGGGGAAATATTTGTAGGATATTTTGAGGAGGATTTTGGAGAGAATATAGACCACTATAATTTATTTGTTGATATCAACTTGCAAACAAACATTTTGAAATGAAATTTGAAATTCATTTTGAATTTAGAGCGAGTTTGAGAAAATTTCAAGATTTAAATTTTTGGGATGCTACATCTACCATGGTGAATAGCATCAGTATCAAACTCCCAAGGACATCCCAGTAAAAGAGAGCAAGCATCCGTAGTCACCACATCGAAATCAGCAAAGTCATGGTAAGAGCCAATAGAAAAATGCACCCTTGCTGTTTTTGTTACCTTGAACTTACCGCTGTTGTTAAACCATTGAATGTGATAAGGGTGGGGATGCTCTCGTGTGGTCAAGCCAAGCTTCTTGACCACCTCAACATTCACCAAGTTGTTGCAGCTACCACCGTCAATGATGGTATGTACATGGCAGTCCTTGACGATGAGGAACATGTTGAAGAGGTTGTGGCGCTGTCTGTTGTCGTCGTCACTAGCCGTGGCACTCAAAGCTCGTTGTACAATCAAGGCCTTATAGGTCTCGGTCGTTGTTGTACCAAGAACCTCTTCATCACCATCATAAATCTCTACAATGTTAGCTCCAACAATATCTTCATCTTCAACATCAGAAGCACTAACATACCCACCATCACCAGTAGCAATGTATGCCCGTTTGCTGGGGAAATCTCGCTGAATATGGCCAAGTCTCTGGCAGCGGTGGCACTTGATGTTGGAGGAGCGGCCTACGGAAGAGGTGGTCGTAGCAGGTTTTGCTGCAACACCTGAAGGCACAACGGAAGATGTGGACGTCCGTACGCCCGAAGAGGATGACGCCTTGGCTGGCACCAGTGGCTGGCGTGGCGCGAAAGTGCTGCTCCTCCGCTGTTGACGACCCTGCAATTCTTTTTCTACCAACATAGAAAGATGGAACAAGCGTTGTATAGAATGATATTCTTTATAATTAACAATATCCTGAATCTCCCGCCTCAATCCCCCATAAAACTTAACCATTTGATCCTCCGGATCCTCAACTACCCCACATCGTAGCATATCTTTCTGAAGCTCTTGGTAGTATTCCTGTACCGACATGTCTCCCTGATCTAAGCGTTGCAATTTTTTCGAAGATCACGTCTATAAGAAGGGGGAACAAAGCGAGCTCGCATCTCCTCTTTTAACGCATTCCATGTTTGTGGTGCAGCACGTGTGTTAACAAGTTCATTCCACCAAATGATAGCAAAATCTCTTAATTCACTAGTGGCTTGTCTAACCCTATGCTGCTCAGGAACAAGATGGGAATTAAATTTTTGTTCTACCGTCATCTCCCAGTCTAAGTAAGCTTCAGCATCATAAGAACCCATGAACGGTGGAATAGAGAACTTAATCTTAGCAAATGGATCATGGTCTGGTTCAGGATTATGATGACGACGTCTACCATTACCTCCTATACCTTGTCGATTACGTGCGAGGCGTTGTCGCAGCGGTGCATAAACATCATCGTCATCGTCGTCGTCGTCGTCCCCAGGAGAGTGAGCCAGGGCTGGAGTTGGTGGTGGGCGACGAGCCTCCAGTACGTCCATGCGTGTAACAAGTTCAGCAACTCATCGATCAAGCTGCTCATAGGATGTCGCCGCAGAGTCCTAGTATTTTTTAAAAGCTTCAGTCATCGCGCGCATCATCTCCTTCAATTCCATCTGAGAGACACACTCATCGTCGTTAAGCTTAGGCCCCTTGTCCTTGTCTATTTGATTCTTTGGTCCTGTCATTGTTAGCGCAAAACAGAGACAAAAAGGCAACAAACAATGTGAACCCTACAACTATCTCTCAGGGTGGTGGTGGAGGTGGTGGAATACAAATTATGAAGCGTCTTACTCCGCTCTTACAACGTTCATACCAGCACTGCAGGTGGCAAATGGTGACCGGTGTGACTGTCCAACGAGCGTGGGTGTGATTGCAAAGGAGTACCTGTTCTGCTCGAGAGAAAGCTGGAGCTATGGGAAGGCTGACTAAATATATATATGTGGCATAAGTCAGTAACAGATAGCAATGCTGAATAAGTGTTCCAAGTACTCGTCCTAGTTGCTAGCCTAGAAAATGTGATAGAACAGATGGACCAAAGCACAAGAAAGGAGGTACAAGTATCTAGTGGGAATGGCAGTTCTATAAATAGAGCAGATTTTTCAGCACTAATAGAAATCAAAGGCACGTTTCCAAAGGAGTACCAGCAAAAGAGCTTGAAATATTCTGGATTTTTTACCACTTATCCAAAAACACAAAGGATGGAAGCACACAAAATTTCACTTGAAACAGAGTTGTATTGTGACCTAGAGAAATTCACAAAGGATCTCTGAAATTCCTGAAAACACTTAAATAAATTTTTTAATTATCTTTCCGATTTTTTTGAATTTTTTGACTGAACCAAACAGGCCGAAGGCGAGTTTGGGTCACCCCAGAATGGAGTCAGGAATCTGCTGTAAAAAATTGAGCTCAAACGGAGCACCGAGTGAAAAGTTATGCCCGTTTTATGGAAGGTACCTCAAGTTATGGTTTTCAAAGGCACAAATCGGCAGGAACCGAAGCGGTGGCTATGGAGCACAGTGTCGGTTTTAGAGATAGGATTTGTTTTGTGGATATGGTTGGTTTAGATACAGGATCTGTTTTGTAGATATGGTCGGTTTTAGAGATAGGATATGTTTTTGGATAGGGTCGGTTGTAGAGATAGGATCTGTTTTGTGGATATGGTCTGTTTTAGAGATAGGATTTGTTTTGTAGATAGGGTCGGTTTTGTAGAATGGAAGCGGATGGATAGAATCAAACTGAACTAAAACAAATCTAATCCAGCAACCAAACTCAACTAGAACACGAACTCAGAACTGCGGACTCTAAAACTGAATTGTGCAAAGGCTAAGGCGATGGTTTTAGGTCGAAATAAACTGATCGTAATTTTTTTGGCTTTTTGTGGACTATGGGACAAAACAAACTAATCTAAAGGTAGGATTATACCTCACGGGCAACCTGGAAATCTGATACCAATTGATAGTAGACGCGACCCGATCTTCCGTGAGATACTATAACTTGATTGAGTGGAGATCTCGACGTTGATGATCCAAGGCTCCGAGCGAACGGTTCCTCGCAATCACTACACCACGGCTCCATTGGTTATCACCCATGACATACGAATGACCTCATCATGAAGGCTTATCCCTGCAAGCACAATCAAGAACACAAGCAAGAACAGGAAAGAAACGCAACCAAAATTGTATTGATTACGGGATGGGGTCTCACAAGCCGATGACGGCGACACTGTTCGATGACAGAATTGATCTAAGCAAAACCCAAACCTAAATGTGACGGTGGCTGCTGAATAAATAGAGTATTAGGGCGTGCGTGACCCCTGGACTCACCCCTAATGGGCTCCGACGCGATCCACGGCCCAACAGACGGTGTCGCAGCACCAAAACAGAATCTGAACGCTGACTTGTTTTGAAGATTTCTGTTGACTCCGGATTAATTTTAGGGTGGAACCAGTTGGGTTGGTTAGATAATCTCGTTATCTTTCCAACCATATCCAGTCCGTTGCAATCGAAGTCCGGATGCATCTTGGGCGTCCATTTTAGTGCAGACTGGTCCTGGAACCCGAGATGGAGTCACAACCGACTCGAGCTTGATCTCCTTCCTGTTGTGGACGCCCTTGCTCCTCCTCCTCAACACCTTGGCCTTTCCCAAGTCCTTGCTGGTCCTCTCCAAGGTTCCTAATCATCAAAACATCCATGGCCCCAAGCGTAAGCTCTGAAATACAATTGACTAGGGTAGAACGTACCTGGAGATTTAGCTGTCGTGCACGCAATCGTGTTATCGGTCCATTCATTGTATGTATAGAAATGATGTCCTCATCATTTGCCCCCAGCCGCTGCAACTGCACCGACGGCTACCACAGCCTCAACGACGGCGACGCCGTCGAGTACACCGTTGACAGCGGCCGAGGAGGTCCCCGCTGCGCCCGCCCCCGCCATGGGGGGTGACGCGGCGGGCGCGTCCAGCTCTGTCCCGCCGCCCACTCTGGAGGAGCCAGAGGAAGTTCTTGGGCGATGGCTCTGATCCGGCGCCGAGCCAGAAGCAGCGTCGATCCCCCTCCCCCGGGTGTTGTCTCGTGTGCATCAGGCCCTCCAGGAGACCGATGCGGCGATCCGGCGGGAATGGGAGGTGCTGGGATCCGAGCACCAGCGCCTCAGTGACTGGCGTACCCAGCTGGAGGAGCGCACCAATGCGGCGTCCCAGCACGCCTTTGAGCGGTCCAAGCTGGCGCGAGACTGCAAAGACTAAAAGAAGGACCTCCAGAAGGTGTATGCTAGGGAGCTAGAGGCGAGCCAGAAGGAGAAGAGGCTAGCCAAGAAAGAGGAGCACTTGAACCAGAGGGAGGAGGTCAACACGAATCTGAGCGCCATGAACAAGATCTTGGACGAGCAGCGGACCCAGCAGACCGCGGCCGTGGAGAGGATCCGAAATGGGAGCAGGAGCTGGGTGACAAGGCGAGCAACATTGCCCTGGCCGAGGAGAACCTCAAGGCGAAGGGTGCCTCCTTGGATAAGCGGGCAACGGATCTCGCCTGGCGGGAGAAGGACCTCGCCTTCAGGGAGGAGATGTTTGAAAGGCAGGAAAAGTTGCTGGCCAAGCATGAGCTTGAGGCGGAGCAGAAGGAGGAGCTAGAGGAGTAGGTCCGCCGGTTCCAGGCGGCGTAGGCGACGCAGGCAGCACCGGGCCCCCAGGCGGTGGAGGCGATGAAGAAGACGCTTGAAGATCTCCGGGCGGAGCAGCGCGCCGGGGTCCAGTTCATCGCCGCCTGGGCCAGCGAGGCAAGCACGACACTGGTGCCGCTAGGGGTGAGCCCCATCCCGGTGTCGGAGCCGCCGACGTGCTCCCGGTGCTGGATTCCGCCGCCGACCGCCTCCGACGCCTGAACCAGATACTTGGCGCCCACCTAGAGGCCGAAGGCGGTAGGCTCTGCCGGGCGGTGATATAGTACATCCTGACGTGCTTCCGGAGCCACGACCCGGCCATCTCCTTGGAGCCGGTGATCGCTGGTCCGGTGGCCGACACCGAAGACGCCGCCCGACAGGGCGTACAAGATACCATGGAGGTGGTGGTCGAGCGCTTCCACCAGGATCCTGCCGATGATGAGTAGATAGATCTGCAGAAATAGAGCAAGGGTTCCGCTGGGGTGCGGCTTGTAATATTTTTTGGTTTTGTAAGATACTTTTGGGAATTATTGATCTAATAGTGACAGAACTTATCGGTATGCTATTTGTCTTTGCTGTGTGCGTCGTTACCAACTTCTCCTTTGATTCACGCCACAGGACCTGTAGGACTTAGACTAGGAAGCCAATCCATGTGTCCAGACCCCCTGGATTACGACTCCAAATACTAGGGCACCCGTCGCAGAGTGGTGGAGCATGTAGGCTTAGGGTATAGGACCAGGCTAAGCGGCTACACAGCTACCACCCCAGGAGACAAGTGTCCATTCTTTAGAACCGGACCCCAGGTTGCCAGACCCATAGGACTATAGTTCTAAATACTAGGGTACCCGTCACAGGGTGGTGGAGCGTGCAGGCTTAGGGTACGGAACCAGGCTAAGCGGCTACATGACTCCGGACCACCCTAGGAGACAAGTACCCGTTCTCCAGAACTGGCTCCCAGGCTACCGGACCCCCCCTGCCGAGGGTCCCAAACTGCAAGCCTGGCTACTCAATTCAGATGTCACTATACCAGCAAGGGTGGGAACCGTATGGGTGGGTTAGATAAAAAATGGTGCTCACAAATTGAAGCAAAATAAGACAGTCACAAAAACAAATCTGGGGGTGAATCTTTTCTTTATAACTTGATATACATGGGTGTAGGCCAACGGACCGGGTTTATGAGGGCGGACCTCACCGGGCTGGCGTACATATATGCGCTACCTAGTTACAAAGGAAGAAAACCGGGTCCCCAGGCTTGTTTTTATGGGAAAAACTTACGGAGATGCTCTATGTTCCAAGGATTGGGAAGAGGCTCTCCTTCAGTTGTAGCAAGACGGACACACCTAGGTCGGCATATTTCCGTCACCTTGAAGGGTCCTTCCCAGCTGGGGGAGAGTTTGTGGAGCCCTTCTCGGTTCAGTACTCGCCTTAGGACCAGGTCCCCGACCCGGAGCTCCCTACTATGCACGAATAGTTGGTGGTAGCGCCTGAGCGCTTGGTTGTACCGTGCATTTCGGATCGCCGCTTGCCATCTGCGCTCGTCGATGAAGTCCACGTCCTCACGCCGTAGCTGTTCCTGCACAGACTTATCGAAAGCCTGGACCTGTGGGGAGCCCATAATGATTTCCGGGGGAAGGCAGGCTTCGACCCTGTAGACCAGGAAGAACGGGGTCTCCCCGGTAGCTCGGCTCGGTGTGGTCCGGTTCCCCCAAAGCATGGACGGAAGCTCACTGACCCAATTTGCACCGTGCTTTTTCAAGCAGTCGTAGGTGCGTGTCTTGAGTCCCCTGAGGATCTCTGCATTTGCCCTCTCCACCTGGCTGTTGCTCCTCGGATGAGCCACGGACGCAAAGCAGAGCTGGGTGCCGATGCCCTCGTAATACTCCTGGAAAAGCCGACTTGTAAACTGGGTCCCGTTGTCCGTAATGATATGGCTTTGGACCCCAAATCTACAGACAATCGACTTGAGGAAAGCAACAGCAGCACCCTGGGTGATGTTGACTACAGGGGTGGCCTCTGGCCACTTGGTGAACTAGTCGATGGCGACGAAGAGGTACCGGTACCCGCCGACGGCCCTAGGGAATGGTCCCAGGATATCCACCCCCCATAAGGTGAATGGCCAGGAGGGCGGAATCATCTGTAGAGCTTGAGCTGGTGTGTGTATCTGCTTTGCATGGAATTGACACGCCTTGCAGGACTTTACCATCTCAGCTGCATCCTGGAGGGCGGTTGGCCAGTAAAAGCCATGCCGGAAGGCCTTACCGACCAACGTGCGGGATGAGGAATGACTTCCACACTCTCCTCCATGGATCTCCGTGAGCAACTCACAGCCCTCTTTCTGGGTGATGCACCGCATGAGAATGCCGTTGGCGGCACGGCGGGAGAGACCCCCTTCCACCACCGTGTGTCGTTTAGCTAACCGCACTATACGCTCTGCGGACACATGATCTTCAGGAAGGATGTTTTCCTTCAGATAGTCCCAGATCTCGGAGATCCATGCATCGGGACCACTCTGAGAAACTGGCTGTGGCGCTAAGGGATAGGTAGGGCCCCCTATAGCACACACAGTCTTCGGTGGTTCTGTAGATAGTACGCCACCGGGACCGCTAGCTTCAAGGTGCTAGACTCGCCCCCTTCGCCCAGCTCGGCAGGCTGGGCAGTGGGTCTCAGCAGCTGTCTTTGGAAGACGCCCTCGGGCACGGGTGCCCGAGTTGATGCCCTCTAGGAGAATTCATCTGCCGCCGAGTTGTCAGCCCGAGTAACATGTTGCAGTTCTAGGGCCGTGAAGTCCTTCTCCAACTTCCTTACGTGGAGGAGGTAAGCCGCGAGCCTGGGCTCGTTGTAGCTACATTCCCCGCAGACTTGCTTGATGATCAGCTGGGAGTCCACCTTCACGAGGAGCTGGCGGATCCCCAGGGATAGGGCGCAGGGCGGCTAGAGGCCCGTGGCGTGGAGGAGGCAGCCTCTTCCTCCATCGGGAAATCCTCGGGAATGAAGTCGTGGTGCTCGACGATATGGACCATGGTGTCGAGCAGGAAAACAAGCAAAAACTAAATGCCAAGTCCCCTACCTGGCATACCAAATGTCGGAGAGAAAATTCTCCAGCCGGGTGGCGGAATGCACCCGCCCTAAGTCCTAAGATGAGGAGGGGCCTAAGCGTTTTGCCTGTCTGCTAGGTGGTCAAAGAGCACGAGCGAACATGAGGATTTAGAGTGGTTCAGGCCGCCGGAGCGTAAAACCCTACTCCACTGTGTGTAGTATTGCTGATGCTCGAGAGCTTGGAGAACTTCCCGAGGGTCTAAGTGAGTCGGAGTGATTTGCCTTGTAACGTTGGGTGCCTTCCCTTTTATAGCTCAAGGGAGACACATACAAGGATGCTGAGCCCCGACAGGTGGGCCCAGGAATATAATGGATGGAATACCTAGAACAACTAATGCAGTCGACGTCTGTGCAATCTCCAGGCTCATCCTTGTCCTCAGCACGCACAACGTTGACATGCGGCGGCAGCTTCCTTGGTAACGTACGAGTAATGATGGGCGTAGTGCATGCGGCAGTATGGGCGTGCAGTCTGCTAGTGGAATGGACAGGCATGCCGCCTGTGGGATGGACAGGTCGCTGCCTGTCGGCGGAATGGACAGGTCTCATTTAATGCGGAGGCGGCATATTGCCTGCCGGTGAAATGGACAAGCACGCTGCCTACGGAATGGACAGGTCTCATTAAATGCTGAGGTGACACATCGCCTGTCAGCGGGATGGTCAGGCGGCGCGCCTTATCCGCAATAAATGCAGGGGCCGCGTAACCCGGAGGCCTTCAGGCTCCGCCCGTTGGCTTACGTCACGCGCGGTAGGCCACGTGGCAGCATCGGGTCTCCGCCTGGGCGGGGAGCAGTAGCGCATGCGGACAGGTCCGCACCAGACTGGGTCTGGACACGTGTTGACACCGGACCTCGCCTGGGTCCTGCTCAGGGCCTAGGTATGTTCTATCCTGAGACCCTGGGACCCCCCTGTGGGCGGCCCGGACCCCATACCGGGGGGGTCCGGATCCCAACACAGGGGTCCGGCTTACACAAGTGGAGGTCCGAACTGTATATACGGGAGTCCGGGACCAACCTTGAGGGTCCGGACTGTATATCCAGGGGGTCCGGCGCTCTCCCGTGGGGGTCCGGACTCACTGTTGATGCTTTGGAGCACGCCGCCTTCTCTGGACACATGGCGACTTTGGACCCGCCCATCTGGCGGAGTCGAGCGCTGCTGTGGACCTAGAGTAGCCGCTCGCGACTGGGGCAAGGCGCAGCCTGGTCCCACACAACTCTTCTGTCACGCGACTGAGGGATAGCCGCGTGGTTTCTGCGTATTTGTATAGTAGCAGGGGTACCTTAGTTTCAGGGTACCGACAAACGTTATCAATTACTCATCACATTACAAATATGTGAATCAAACAACACAACACATAAGTTTAAAGATCATTTTGTTTATGTTTCATCTACGGATGTCCAAATGTTAAAAAGGCTGAGAGGAAGAGTATTTTGTCCCTAATATGGCCCCCATGCATGGCAAGGTGCTAGACTTGCTACAAAGTAGGATTACACGTAGTTTGGATTACCCGGATTGGTTTTCAGTCCAAGTAAAACTTAAGATTCTCTCTAATAAGGACCTGTATATGGTCTCGTCTATTAAATTTAGAGGATAACAATATTCCCTACGCATCCAGCGATGGCCGGTAAACGACACTATATTTTACCGTTCGCATTGATCCCTTAACATGTTGTGGACTCCAAACGTTCGCTATACACCAATCGCTAGTGAATCCCGCACCGGCGCGGAGGTTTCCTCTCTGTTGAGCACCAAATTGAGGTGCGGACAGTCCGGCCCTGAGGCTGGACGGTCCGCGGTCCGGACGGTCCGCGCCTGTGGGCCGGACGGTCCGCGCACGCGCAGAACAGATTAGGGTTCCGAGTTTTTCGCTACGTTTGTTGGCGAAAATCCCGGGATTTGCTCGGAGTTTCGACGGTAAAGGGTCCAGCCCCCCTCCTCTATAAATAGAGAGGTCTACGGCCGATTTGTAACAATCAACAATCGAATCAATACAACTTCTATTTCGCATTTTATCCTAGGAGTAGTTCTAGTCTAGTTTAGGTTTAGTCTTCCAATCCCCAAATTCTCCGCCTCTCCTCGACTCTACGTCGATTAGAGGAGTCTAGGTCGGTCTACCCGAGCCTAGACACAACCTAGGATCTCTACTCCCCGACGGGGTCCCTCCCGGGAGCGAGATCCAGGCGCCATCGACGATCTTCCGCCGTCCCTACGTACGCGCGGACCGTCCGGCCCCAGGGCGTGGACCGTCCGGTCGTCAGGCAGGAGCCCTAGCCGCGCACCAGGCCGCGGACCGTCCGGCCCCAGGCCGCGGACAGTCCGCCCCTGCGCAGAGAGCACCACCGCGCCTCGCATCAGGCCGCGGACCGTCCGGCCCCTGCGCGCGGACCGTCCGCCCCTGTGCAGAGGGCACCGCCACGGTTCTTGTAGAGTGTTTGGCGCTCCGAAAAGGCGTCAACATACTTTTTGGCGACTCCGCTGGGGAAAACACATCTAAGCTCATCAGATCGGCCCTCAATGGCCGGTTCAAAGGATAGCTCTGATATTTCTCTAAGCAACATCATAGAGCCGACTTGGGAAACCTTGCCGGCTGACGAGCAGCTCCAGTTTGAGGAGCACAAGGAGCGGATGATCCAGGAGGCGAAAGCAAAGTTCTTGGCCAACTTCAAAGTGGACAGGAACAACAAGGTCGTCCGACATCAGGCGACGGATCCGGCTTCGCTCCAACCCACGCCAGATATCCCCAATGTAAGTAATACCAACGATCTGCAATCTCTTAGAAATTATGTAGAAGATCAGCGTGAACAAATGCAGAACATCATAGGGGGTATGCAAAGCGATCTTAAGAGACTAGTACGTGCATTCGATAAATCTAGTACCGCAAATTTTCCTTCGCACGAGGTTGAGTTAGGAGATAACGCGCGTAACACATCGGCTACAGGTTGTCACGACCAGTCACAACCCCTTTATGGGATGCCGATGGACACGTACCCTAAGCAACCGCAAATCGGCAGCAAACCAGCCAATCTGCACATGCCCGGACCGTCCGCACGTGAGCGCGGACCGTCCGGGCCAACAACAGTCGGGCCTATTTTTAATGAGTTACCTAGATATGCGCCCGAGCCACCACATATGACACAGAACCCAAACTACCCAGCCGGACGGTCCGCATACAATGACGGACGGTCCGCATATGACCACGGACGGTCCGGGTACGTATCCGGACAGTCCGCGCATAAGTCTTTTGAGGAGGATTATTACATGAATCCTCGCCCGTCCCAGCAACACTTCCAATCACACTATGCAATGCACCAGCCCACTAATTCAGGATCCAAAGCCCAGGAAAGCTTTCCGGCCCCACCTGGAAGGCCGGAAAGAAACGATCAAACATATGAGCCATATAGAGCAAATGGAAATGCACCACGTAACTCAAACCAATGGGGGGAAAGACAACATGCTAATATCCAGCCAACCCCACTTATGTTTGACCAGAGAGCCGGTGGTCTCGCACCGGCTGCCATTGATATAGTAAGGGAAGAGATAGCCGGGGCGTTCCGAGATAAGCTTGGAGTAAGCATGGTCCCTGGGGGGCAATCATATCGGAAACCTTATGACAGCCGATTTGATCACCACCCATACCCACAGGGAACCAGGATACCCGAATTCACAAAATTTTCGGGTGATCAAGGAAAGAACACACGTGAACACATAGGCCAATTTTTAGCACAATTAGGAGAGTTGGCCGACACAGAGGCATTTCGCGTACGTTTGTTTTCATTATCTTTAACAGGAACTGCGTTTGCATGGTACGCCACTTTACCTCCTAATTCCATTTCATCATGGGGGGATTTAGAACAAAAATTTCATGATCATTTTTTCTCCGGTGACTATGAATTGGATTTGGTAGATTTAGCGTCGTTGCGACAGACAAAAGATGAATCGGTTAATGATTACATCCGGAGATTCCGAGATACAAGAAACCGATGCTTTCAAATTCACTTAGCAGAGAAACAGCTAGTAGGATTAGCTTTTAATGGTCTACGATATTATTTAAAAGAAAGATTAGAAGGCATCCAATTCTTTACACTAGCACAATTACACCAGAGAGCTTCGGCTTGTGAAAGCCGAAGCAAAGAAACTACTAAAACAATTCGTCACAACATACATGTAGTAGAATGCGACCAAAGTAGCTCAGAAGATGAATCAGCAGAAGTGTATGCTGCTGAAATGGTTTGGCCAAAGCAGGCCAAATCTTCGGCTTGTGCCTCCTTACAGCCGGTTCAAAAGAAACGACAAGAGGAGGTTAAGTTTACATTTAATGTTGGTAAGTGTGATAGAATATTTGATGAATTACTCAAAAATGGCAACATTAAAATAAATCACACTGTTCCATCCGCCGACGAGCTAAAACGTCGTGCATATTGCAAGTGGCATAACTCATTTTCTCATGCCACTAATGATTGTAATGTATTCCGTCGACAGATTCAATCGGCCATTAACGAAGGACGATTAAAATTTCAGGAAATGCAGGTGGACACGGAGCCCTTTCCAATGAACATGATCGACTTTGAGGGCAAGAAAGTCCTGGTTCGGCCAAACGCGGCCGATAAAGGCAAAGGCAAAGAGGCAATCATCAGCAATTCTAAAAAGGCCGATGAGGATCATAAAGTTTCTTGCAGGAAAGTGGTAGCTGAGAAGACTCCCGATGGAGGGGAGACCCTAAAGGTGACCATCACAACCTCCAGTACTGGGGGGGCAAGCGCAGACAGGGAGACAGATACAGGAACCCGTGCTGCGTATCCCGGACGGTCCGGCACGTAGGCGCGGACGGTCCGGGACCCCACCGGACGGTCCGGAGAGCTCTGGCGGACGGTCCGGCCATGCTCAGGACTCGCAGCGACCACGTACCTTCAAACCGCGACGACCAGAGATAGGTACGTGGAAAACAAATACATTTAAAGCAGCTGGTCGGCTGATCAAGCCTGGCCCAACTTTCGATCAATTGTTGTCTAAATATGTGAAAAAGAAGGCCGGCCCCAGTGACCGCCCACCGAAGCGACCCCGCTCACCCATTCATGAGCAACGTCAGGTCAGGCCGATTGGACCACCTCACCAATCGGAAGAAATGAAGGGTCCTATTGTACAATTGAGACCCAACATGCCGACATGGACCCCTCCACCTCCTTATCCATCCATGCCATATCCATACACATACTTACCTCCACCATATGTCCCAAATCAAATGTGGGGCATGCCACCATATCCATTTGGGATGCCACCGTACCCCGCCTGGGGGGCACCCCAAACATCCGTTTTTGATAGGTTGGCACCGCCAGTGCAAGACCGATTGAGCACCGCTGAATCCGGTCACCAGGCACAGGCCCAACAAGGTTGCCGGACTACTCGGCCTCCTAGGCCGACCAATCCGGCAGGGGGGCATATGCCTGTGACAATTCCAAGAACAACAAAAAAGGACATCATCAAAATAGGCACTGCGTATGTTGTCATACAGGGAGACAATAAAGGGCCGATGATTTTCGGCGAATCGGCCAATACAACCGAAAAGGATACGGCTACCATCAAAACAGCCGATCCAAAATACTCCATGCCTCGATGGTGCCCAGCGGGATTGACACGATCCCAAAAGAGAAAATTACAGCGCCTAAGAGCAAAGGAGAGCCAGGAGAAGGAGGCGGAAAAGACATTTAATGACACACATCCACTATACCCGCCACCACAAAAGAAATGGAGACCGAAGGCCGTTGAGGAAAAACAAACGGCCACAGAAATAGAAAGTCAACCTGCACCAGGCGCAGACCGTCCGGCCCCCGCGTGCGGACCGTCCGACGTTCACCAGGAAGGCTCTGGACAACCTGCACCAGGCGCGGACCGTCCGGCCCCCGCGTGCGGACCGTCCGCCGTTCATCAGGAAGCCTCCAACAATACGACAACATCCATGGAAGAGGACGACCTGCTAGGAGAAGACCTGGTCGACTACGAGGCTTCTCCAGAACGCCCAGGTATGGATGTAAATATTATTACATTTTCTTCTGATTGCACTATCATTAGCGACGATGAACCCGTTGCTGCCCAGTTTGATTTTGGTCCTAAAGAAGCCGCCTTTACTAAACCAAAGGAATCGGTAAATCATCTAAAGCCGCTCTTCGTGCGCGGTCACATTGATGGAATACCGATTGCTAAGATGTTGGTGGATGGAGGGGCGGCTGTAAATCTAATGCCTTATTCATTATACAGAAAATTAGGTAAACAAGATGACGAACTTGTCAAAACCAACATGACCCTCAGCGGTGTTGGGGATAGTTCGATTAAAGCCAGGGGAGTCACGTCCGTTGAATTAACCATCGGGACTAAGACCCTTGCTGCTGCATTCTTCGTCGCTGATGTAGAAGGGAATTACAGTTTAATTCTAGGCAGAGATTGGATTCATGCCAATCAATGTATACCTTCTACATTACATCAGATGCTAATACAATGGGTAGGTGATGAGGTAGAACAAGTACATGCTGATGTATCGGCCTGCATCGCTGTGGCCGATGCCCCTGTACTCTGGACTTATGAGACTGCTACATGTCTCACGGGAATAGATTTTTCTGATTATCAGTTCATAAGTATAGATAAGAAAGGTTTCATTCCTGTAATGCTAGAGCCGATGGAGAATCGGCTAAATCCTAAATAGAGTTTAAATGATGAATACACACAAAGTTCATGAGTCTTTGATCACGGACAATCCGGCTCTCAAAGCCGGATGGTCTAGTCTTTCATAGAACAGTTCGGACTTTAAGACCGAACATCTACCACAGCGAAAAGATAGTATTACGGATGATCCAGTTCCCGAGACCGGAAAGTCCACCATCACACAAAGATCATCTGATTCCTCTGTGGGGGACATGATAGAGGAATTCAGAGACCTTGATAAACTAGGACAGGGGTTTACATCGGCTGATCCTTTAGAGGAGATTGACATAGGAAATGGTAAAACTCCAAGGCCGACTTTTGTAAACAAGACCCTGGAGGCCGATCCTAGAGATGAGATGATCGGTCTATTGAAGGAATATTCAGATTGTTTTGCTTGGAATTACACTGAAATGCCTGGACTAAGCCGAGAGATTGTTGAACATCGGCTGCCCATTAAGTCTAGTTTCAGACCTTTCAAGCAGAAAGCTAGAACATTTCGTCCAGATCTTCTCCCACGAATCAAGGACGAAATCCACCGGCTACTAGAAGCTAATTTTATTAGACCTTGCAGATACGCAGAGTGGGTCTCCAATATTGTGCCGGTGGAGAAGAAGGAGTCAGGTAAACTTAGAGTATGCATCGATTTTCGTAATTTAAATAAAGCAACTCCTAAAGATGAATATCCCATGCCCATAGCCGACACATTAATCAATAATGCATCAGGAAATAGAATTATTAGCTTCCTTGATGGTAATGCCGGATATAATCAGATTTTCATGGCCGAAGAAGATGCGTCTAAAACGACCTTTATATGTCCAGGCTTCATTGGTTTATTTGAATGGGTTGTCATGACATTCGGTCTTAAAAATGCTGGTGCTACTTATCAGAGGGCTATGAATCTGATTTTCCATGAGTTGTTAGGAAACACTGTGGAAGTCTACATTGATGATATTGTAGTCAAACCGGCTAAGTTTAGTTCTCATATAGCCGATTTGCGCAAAGCCTTTGATAAAATGCGTCGGTATGGTTTAAAAATGAACCCACGTAAATGTGCTTTTGGGGTGTCGGCTGGTAAGTTTTTAGGATTTGTCATCCATGAACATGGTATAGAAATAGACCCTGACCGAATCAAATCTATTCGGAATGTGGGGCCTCCGACTTGTAAGGTCGAAGTGCAGAGGTTTCTCGGCAAGGTGAATTATTTACGAAGGTTTATTTCTAACCTAGCCGGGAAGATTGATGCCTTCACCCCTATCCTTCGGCTTAAGAATGATGCTGAATTCACTTGGGGGGCAGAGCAGCAGGAAGCATTTGATCTCATTAAAAAATACTTGTCTTCGGCTCCCGTGATAAAAGCACCACAAGTAGGAGCACCATT
Source organism: Zea luxurians (assembly GCA_029449295.1). Lineage (NCBI taxonomy): Eukaryota > Viridiplantae > Streptophyta > Magnoliopsida > Poales > Poaceae > Zea > Zea luxurians. The sequence continues at coordinate 113,502,832 of JAOPSE010000007.1, forward strand.
CAGATTATACATTGCAGCTGAAGACAAGGTTATTGGGGCTGTTCTGACACAAGACACTGAGGGGAAGGAGCATGTGGTGACATACCTAAGTCGAAGGTTGGTGGATGCTGAAACAAGGTACACTTTTATTGAAAAGTTATGCTTATGCTTGTTTTATGCATGCACCAAATGTAGATGTTATTTACTGTCTAGTCATTGCACTGTTTCTGGTCAAGCCGATGTAATCAAATACATGTTGCATAACCCAATTATGAGTGGTAGAATTGGTAAGTGGGCTTATGCACTCATAGAATATGATTTGGCCTATGAACCATTGAAATCTATGAAAGGCCAAGTCGTAGCGGATTTTATTGTAGAACATCGGGTTAATGATATTCATGAACTAGACATGTCATACCTCACTATTACTCCTTGGACTTTATATTTTGATGGATCGGTTTGCAATGAAGGGCAAGGAATTGGCATTGTGCTTGTTTCACCAAGAAATGTCTCCTTTGACTTCTCTAGCCGATTGAAAACTTATTGCACTAATAATCAAGCTGAATATGAGGCTCTCCTGTTCGGCTTAGAACTTTTAAATGGTATGGGAGTAAAACATGTGAAGGTATTTGGTGATTCTCAGCTGGTTGTCCAACAAGTGTTAGAAGAATATCAATGTATTGATGGCACTCTAAATAGTTATCTTGAGAAATGTTGGAGCATAATTCATTCTTTTGACGAATTCAGTATTCGGCATATCTCTAGAGTTGAGAATCATAGAGCTAATGATTTGGCACAAGATGCATCAGGTTATCGGATAAAGAGAGGGAGGTTTCACAAAACTGAAAATCTGATAACCAGTGCAAAGCCAAATTCCCATGTCGCGGACCGTCCGTGTGATGACGCCGGACCGTCCGGGGTTACCAGAAATGTCCTTTTCATTAATTCGGCTGACAATGAAGCCGATGCAAGTGATTGGAGGACACCTATACTTAATTATTTACGAAATCCCAATATCAGGACAGATAAGAACATTCGGCGAACAGCTTTCAAGTATGTTTTGATGAGTGATGAACTTTACCGCCGAACAGTCAATGACGTCCTACTTAAGTGCTTGGGCCCAGATGATGCTATATTAGCTATGGCCGAAGTACATGAAGGAATTTGTGGTACCCATCAATCAGCTCCAAAGATGAAGTGGTTGTTGCGAAGGTCTGGTTTTTATTGGCCTAATATGATAGCTGATTGTTTTAAGTACTACAAGGGTTGCCAAGTGTGCCAAAAATTCGGCGACCTACAGTTGGTCCCTGCAGCCGAATTACATCCTATCATCAAGCCTTGGCCGTTCAGAGGATGGGGATTAGACTTTATTGGAGAAATTCATCCTTCATCATCAAAGGGGCATCGGTTCGTGTTAGTTGCCACTGATTACTTTACCAAATGGACTGAAGCCGTTGCTCTGAAGAACATGACACACAAGGAGGTAATTGAGTTCATAACTGGGCATATTATTCATAGATTCGGCATTCCCCAGACCTTGACTACAGATCAAGGAACTTCTTTTATGTCAAAGGAGGTACGTGAATTTGCTGAATTATATAGAATTAAGTTGCTCAATTCATCTCCATACTACGCTCAGGCCAATGGGCAGGCCGAGTCTAGTAATAGGACATTGATCAACTTGATAAAAAAGAAGATATCTGATAATCCTAAGCATTGGCATAAGATTTTGTCCGAAGCTTTATGGGCTCATAGAATATCTAGGCATCGTGCTACTAAAGTATCTCCTTTTGAGCTTGTCTATGGGCAGGAAGCAGTGTTGCCTGTGGAAATAAGTCTGAATGCTGTCAGGTTCGCCAGACAAAATGATCTAACTGTTACTGATTATTATAATTCAATGATGGATAATATTGATGAGGTGACCGAAAAGAGGATGATAGCTTTGGGAGCAATAGAGAAGGACAAGATCATGGTAGCCAGGGCCTACAACAAGAAAGTCAAAACAAAATCATTTCAAGTAGGGGACCTGGTGTGGAAGACCATTCTGCCTCTAAGGAATAAGGACCGGAAGTTCGGGAAGTGGTCGCCAAGCTGGGAGGGTCCTTATAAAGTAAAACAAGTGATGTCTGGTAACGCCTATTTATTGCAAACATTACAAGGCAAAGATCTACCCAAAGCCTTGAATGGGCGTTTCCTTAAGCAGTACCATCCTAGTATGTGGCAAGATGCCTAGGAGAACCGATGTAATCTCATCGAGTTATTTGCTTTTGGTTTGCTCAGCTCCACCAAAAGGCAGGGGGGCATATGTTGAGCACCAAATTGAGGTGCGGACAGTCCGGTCCTGAGGCCGGACGGTCCGCGGTCCGGACGGTCCGCGCCTGTGGGCCGGACGGTCCGCGCACGCGCAGAACAGATTAGGGTTCCGAGTTTTTCGCTACGTTTGTTGGCGAAAATCCCGGGATTTGCTCGGAGTTTCGACGGTAAAGGGTCCAGCCCCCCTCCTCTATAAATAGAGAGGTCTACGGCCGATTTGTAACAATCAACAATCGAATCAATACAACTTCTATTTCGCATTTTATCCTAGGAGTAGTTCTAGTCTAGTTTAGGTTTAGTCTTCCAATCCCCAAATTCTCCGCCTCTCCTCGACTCTACGTCGATTAGAGGAGTCTAGGTCGGTCTACCCGAGCCTAGACACAACCTAGGATCTCTACTCCCCGACGGGGTCCCTCCCGGGAGCGAGATCCAGGCGCCGTCGGCGATCTTCCGCCGTCCCTGCGTACGCGCGGACCGTCCGGCCCTAGGGCGCGGACCGTCCGGTCGTCAGGCAGGAGCCCTAGCCGCGCACCAGGCCGCGGACCGTCCGGCCCCAGGCCGCGGACAGTCCGCCCGTGCGCAGAGAGCACCACCGCGCCTCGCATCAGGCCACGGACCGTCCGGCCCCTGTGCGCGGACCGTCCACCCCTGTGCAGAGGGCACCGCCACGGTTCTTGTAGAGTGTTTGGCGCTCCGAACAGTCGTCAACACTCTCCGTCTCTGTTCCCCTGGCAACTATCTCCCCTGCGTCGCCGGCGCGCTCACGATAAGCATGTCGACCGACAGCGACGGGGACGAGGGCACAGCCATCGAGGACGCTGGCGCGGTAGCCCACCGGGAAGGATGAGGAGAGCGTGCGTGGCCGCCGGCAACGAAGCCGAGGACATGTGCGCCGATGACCCGGCTGCGGCAGCTCACTGAGGAGGAGGAGGAGAGAGCATGTGGCTGCCGGTGAGGAGGACGAGCGCACGGGGCGTTGAGGACGTGGGCACGACAGCTCATCGAGGAGGAGAGCGCGTATCCACCAAGGACGCGGCCACAACAGCTCGCTAGGGAGGAAGAGGAGTGAGCGCGTGTCGAGGCCAAGCACCAACGCCGCGGCGCACAAGGAACCGACAGAGACACCCGCGCCTAGCCCCTCTTGCCCGTGATGGACGAGGAGCTCTAGGAAGACGACGCCAACACACTATGGGCATTTGACGCAGAGAGGAATTTGGGGATTTTGACTGCGCATATTTTGGACTGGAAATAAATCACATTTCCAAATTTTAATATAATATATGGTAGCTAAACTGTACAAGCTCGAAGTAGTATATCGATTTTCTAGTGTACATATGTGGGAAAAAATATTGAAAAGCTTGATACACATTGGATTGTTTTTAATTAGACGTGATACGTATACTGAGTTTGTTTCGATCATTGGAGCGGGAGCACATAAATGATAATTACAGTCAATAAAATAAAAACACAATTTGATGTACAACAAAGCAAGTAAATAATTATGCTATTTATGCAGAATTGTACAATATACATAGTATAGTTTAATGAAACAAAACTATTGCGGGGATAGCTCAGTTGGGAGAGCGTCAGACTGAAGATCTGAAGGTCACGTGTTCGATCCACGTTCACCGCATTTATTATTTTTTAATTTCTATTTTTTTGCGATAGAGCCCAACAGCAACTTCGATATTTTATATATTTTTTTGCGATAGAGTCCACGTGCAACTTCGACAGCTTGTGGGTTTTCTTCGCCTATTGCATTGTTGCAGGCTTGCAGCCCAAGGATTTCCTTCCCCGTCTCACGCACATCACCGGTGCTCCTGTTTGCCGCTCGCCAATCACACTTCACCGGTGCTCCTGTTTGCCGTTATTTATCCCCAGTGCCGATTCCAGCGTTGGTTCCTCTTATACTCCGGTTAGGCCTTGTTCGGTTCTACCCCAATCCATATAGATTGAGAGGGTTTTAATCCCTAGTAAGTTAAAATCTCTTCCAATCCGTATTAATCCCCTCCAATCCATATAGATTGAAAATAACCGAATAAGCCATTACAGATGTTCTTCGATTCCATTGATTCATCCGGTGATTGCCGCATTTAGTCGGAGCACGCAAGCGAATTCCTGCGCCATATTTCTACTACTCTATAAGGCTATCCGCAGCGGTTCCCTCTAAATTTTTCCCCTATATCACTTTTTTGCGTCACATCATCCACATTTCATCCCTTATTTTTTTTTATCATCCGCAGCGGTTCCCCCTAAATACTCTCCCTATACCCCACTACAACTATAAAATATTATTATCTAACCCTATTCATCTTTTATTACTATTTTTTTTTCAACTATTAAATAGGGGAGCACTGTGCAAGGGGTACTACAGTGCTCCCCTTGATCTGGGGGAGTAGCGCGGCCTCCCCTACCGCTGCAACGCGTAGGGGGCCATTTGGAGGCCACCGCTGCGCGCGTAGAGGCCCCCTACGCGTGTACAGTGCTAGGGGAGGGGGCACCGCGCGGCATGCGCTGTGGATAGTCTAAGCCTCCATCGAGGGCGTCCACACTTCACCGTGCCCCCGCTCCCGTCATTCCCGCACCCCGTCCCGCGTCGCGCACTGCCATGTCCTCCTCCGTGATCACCCGACCATTCCATCCGCCCGGGCGCCCACTCCCGAATTTTTCTCTTCTCGACACCGTGCCCGCTGCGGTCACCTCCCCAACAATCCCCTGAATCTCGCTTCCCGCTCCCGTCTTTCTCCTTTCTCTCCCCGACACCGTAGCCACCACGCTGACCTCCCCCAACAATCCCCTGCATCCACGAGAGGACGCAGAGTTGTTCGTGCAGCGACATCTTCCTCGGCGGACCCCGCCCCCGCGCGACCATCTATTGTGCCCCTCTCCGCGCTGCAAATTCCTCGTCTCAGAAGTCGCGCTCGAGCTCCACCGCCGCCCACCACCCCATGTGACGGTCGCGTCCGCCGTCACACCCCAGTCCCAAACCCGTGCACCGTCGTCCGCTCCCCACCTATCCCACCGTCGCGCCCGCCCCCAAGAGCCATCGAGACGACCATCGAGGTCTGCGTCCCCATGTTTGCGGACAGGTAGAGATCTAGATCTACTCTCCTCTGCTTCGTTGCTCGGTGGTCTCATCGTGGCGAAAGAACAAGCAGCTCGTCGTCGAGTGATTCCATGCGTCCCGTCTCGTCCCCGCGTCGGCGTCACGGCTCCACTGAGCGTGTGCGTCACCAGCGGGAGACGAGGGCAGGTGGTGGTGGTGATGGCGTTCGCCGACGCGCGCTTGGCGGGGATCGCCTCCTCCATCCGCAACACCACCTCTTCGGCGTCAGGTTTGCAGCACCACCTCTTCGGCGCCGCCCCAACGGTGCTTGTAACACCCCTGGTGTTACTGTCACTAAAACTTGAGCATAACATCATAAGCATCAGCATTTCATAAGATTGATATACCTAGAATGCATTCACTTGGTAAAAGTTACATTTATGTCCTTGATAACTAGTTACAATCATGACACAAATTATCATAGACTGATCGGTCTTTTCCTCTTAAAGTCGGCGCAGCCCTTCGTCTCAAGGCGTGCCACTATGCCGAAGCTCCTTAGATAGTAGTCTCGATGTGTACCTTCACGCTGTATTTGATTATACACTGATCTTTTGAAGATGTTTCTTCTTAAGGGACCTTCGGTGATGAAGCAAGCCCCCAACAGCTCCTTAAGGGTGATCCTAAGTTCTTGGAAGTCCCGAAAAGGAAATATTTATAAAAAAGAACTACATCTGGATATGAATAGAATAAGTTTTTAGAATGCAGGAGTGATCCTTACTGAGCATGTCAGAGGTGATGAGACCGGAAGCAAATGGGATTGGGAAAAGTGAAGACATATGCCAAACATGATATATTTTTATCATGTAGCCTTTCCGATAAATAGCAGATGAGGAAGCTCCATCATAATTTTAAGCTTCACCATGCGGAATCTTCGTCGAAAGGTATAACCCACCAGAATCCATTTCTTGCCATCTCAACAATCGTCGTAATTAGTCAACAGATTTCCTTGTTTGCGTCATCTGGCACAAACTCTCCTTGCCTCCATCCCATCAGTCACCTCTGGGCTCTGGCTCTCTGAACTTTACAGTTTATATACCCCTACAACAAGGGTGGTCTATCGAGTAAAGCAGTATCAATGGTGACCAAACACAAATCATGTGGACTGCAACAATATCCATAGTGGTGGCTAGTAGGAGCAAAAGGTTCAAGCAGCCCATGCTATGAAAAAAAACATATTGCCATTTCATATCTTACAATTAGTATATCGAGTTTCTAGTCTACATATGTGAAAAAGTTAGTGAGAAGCGTGGTGCACATCGGATTGTTTTTTTAATTAGACGTGATAGGTATACTGAGTTTGTTTTGATCACCACATTGATAAATGATGATTACAGTCAATAAAATAAAAGGCACACTTTTGATGTACAACAAAGCAAAGAAGAAAAAATGTGCTATTTATGAAAACTATTTTTGTATATATAAAATGTTGTAATAAAATCAAATCATTGCGGGGATAGCTCAGTTGGGAGAGCGTCAGACTGAAGATTTGAAGGTCACGTGTTCGATCCACGTCGACCCTTCTCAGTCATCACACTTCACCAGTGCTCCTGTTTGCCGTTGTTTATCAGCCTGAAAGAATAGAGTAACATGGAAAATACCCAAGGTTGACCAGTGGTTTAGCAGACTGCAATTAGTAAAAGGAAGCATTGCTTGCTTATAAGGTTCAATGAAACAGCAAAAGTACATGTTTTTTCTGATTATGCCTCATCTAGGGAAAGAATAGCATCCCAAAAGTCTGCAGAAAACCTCTCAGGACTGATTTAGTGATCATGGATACCTAGAGGATTCATGGGAAGTAATCCCCTTGTTATTTAAATTTGAATAGCAAGGGGATTCCACCCCATGGATCCCTGATCACCAAATCAGTCCTCATTGGTTGAATGCAACACTGACATGAATACAACGTAATGAGAGAACAGATCACTGGTCTAAACAGAGTACAGACACCAATAACCGCAGCTCATAGGCACACCAAGCAGGCGACGAACTCAGTGGTAAAATGTCAATTGTTCCCTTCCTCAAAACCACATACACGGACCAAATTAAGAAGCCATACATCCAACAGCATGCATTCGAGGAACTCCTCTCCTGCACACACAAAAAGAGGAGGACACTGAAATTTACTTCAAGGGAGTAAGCAAAAACCTGGAATAGGAGAATGAATAGAGGCAGAAGACACCCATTAATGTTGACTAACAAATATAACTATATGATGCAGTGAAAGAAAGCAAAAGTCTGAACCAATTCAAACACTGACGAGTTTTATTTTGAGTTAAAAATCAGAACATTTTACAGTGGGAAGTGGGAACAGAAGGAACCTTGATGCATCTTTAGATCAAAACCTAGATATTCAATCGTGGATTTGTGGTGAAGCCTCCTGTCATCTGGTCGTTGGCTAACGGCCGTTGTGCAATGAAGCCTTAGATCCAAGCGTGCAAAGCAAGTTTTTTTGGTCTTATCATGATCTAATCCTAATTGCACATTTAGCACTTTAATCTTCACCGGCTCACGTAGCTTTAATTAAATCGAGGGATTTAAGTGCTAAATGTGCAAGTATGGTTTTTTTTTGGTAAAGTTGCATGAGCTGATGCGAGGTTTGAGTGCTAAGGGCTAGTTTGGGAACCTCATCTTTATAAAGAATTTCTATTTTCTCTTTCCCTTGGAAAATTGGAAATCGTTTGAAAAAATGAGGCTCTCAAACTAGCACTAAATAAGCAATAACAGTTGGACAACGACCTCAAGGCTCACAAGCTTGTACCTAAGTGTTAGAATAGGAACCCATACCCTAATCAGGGGTTGGGAGTGATATTAAATAGAGAGAGTAGCTGGGCCAAGGCCCATTACACAGGGGTATATCAGTCATTACACAGGGAGTAGTACAAACCCTAGACGGGTAGTCTAACACCCCCCCGCAGTCACAACTCTATCCGGTACAGATGTTGAGACTGGATCGAAAATCGAAAAAGACACTCGACGGCAACCCCTTGGTGAAGATGTCGGCGAACTGAAGCGTGGTGGGGACGCTGAGAACGCGGACGTCGCCGGCAGCGACACGCTCGCGGACGAAGTGCAGGTCGATCTCCACATGCTTCGTGCGCTGATGCTGCACGGGGTTGGTGGAGAGGTAGACCGCGCTGACGTTGTCGCAGTAGACGAGGGTGGCGCGCTGGAGGGGACTGTGAAGCTCGTGAAGGAGCTGGCGCAGCCAGGAGGCCTCGGCCACGCCGTTGGCCACGGCACGGTACTCGGCCTCAGCGCTGGAGCGAGAGACGACGGGCTGCCTCTTGGCGGCCCAAGAGACGAGGTTGGCTCCCAGGAAGACGGCGTAGCCGGAGGTGGACCGGCGCGTGTCGGGACAGCCAGCCCAGTCAGCGTCGGTGTAGACCACAAGCTCCGACGTCGGGGATGGGCGGAGTAGGAGGCCGTAGTCGAGGGAGCCGCGGAGGTAGCGTAGAATCCGCTTGAGCGCAGTGAGATGGGGCTCCCGCGGAGTGTGCATATGCAGGCACACCTGCTGGACGGCGTAAGCGATGTCGGGCCTGGAGAACGTGAGGTACTGGAGCGCGCCGGTGAGGCTCCGGTAGGACGTCGCGTCGGCGACCGGAGGCCCGTCGTCCTCAGAGAGCTTCGCCTGAGTGTCGACAGGCGTGGAGCAGGGCTTGCAGTCAGACATGCCAGCCCGCTCCAAGATGTCGATGGCGTACTGGCGCTGGTGGAGGAAGAGACCCTGAGGCCGACGTTCGGCGGTGATGCCGAGGAAGTGGTGGAGGGGCCCCAGGTCCTTCATCGCGAACTCCCGCTGAAGGGCGACGATCGTGCGGTGAAGGAGGTCGGCGGTGGATGCCGTGAGCACAATGTCGTCGACGTAGAGCAGGAGGTAGACGGTGTCGTCGCCGCGCCGGTAGATGAACAGGGACGTGTCCGACTTGGCCTCGACGAAGCCGACGGAGGCCAGGTAGGAGGCGAAGCGGCTGTACCAAGCCCGTGGCGCCTGCTTGAGGCCGTACAGGGATCGGTTCAGCCGGCAAACCAGGTCCGGACGGTCAGCGTCGACGAAGCCGGTGGGCTGGCTGCAGTAGACAGTCTCCGTCAGAGTGCCATGGAGGAAGGCATTCTTGACATCGAGCTGGTGGATTGCCCAGTCGCGGGAGAGGGCGAGGGAGAGGACGGCGCGAACAGTGGCGAACTTGACGACCGGGCTGAAGGTCTCGTCGTAGTCCACTCCGGGGCGCTGGGTGAAGCCCCGAAGGACCCAACGGGCCTTGTAGCGGTCGAGGGAGCCATCCGAGGTCAGCTTGTGGCGAAATAGCCACTTGCCGGTGACCACGTTGGTGCCTGGTGGACGCGGCACCAGGTCCCAGGTGTGGTTGGCCAAGAGAGCCGCGTACTCCTCCTCCATAGCGCGACGCCAATGTGGGTTGGCGAGGGCAGTGCGAACGGAGGAGGGTACCGGGGAAGCGTCGGGTGGAGTGCTGGTCGTAGCGGCTGCCAGGATGAGCCGGTCAACGGGGCGGAGAACGCCAGCAGCGCGCCGAGTCACCATCGGGTGGACGTGCCCGGGGTCGCGATGGATGGCGACCGGGTGGTATACGGACGGCTCGGAGTGGGCCGCCGTAACGTCGGGAGCGGCTGGTGGGGCCGGCGCACGGCGGTGATAGACGATGGCGGGGTCGGCGAATCGGGCCGCGCTCGTCGACGGCCCCGAGTCGGGGGGCGCCGAGGTATTGGCGTGGCCGCGGCGATGGTAGACGAGGGCGGGGTTGGCGAGTCGAGCCGGAGGCGACGGTGCCGCGCGTGGCGCAGGCGGGGTCGACGGGGCCGCGCATGGCGCAGGCGGGGTCGACGGGGCCGCGCGTGGCGCAGGCGGGGTCGGCGGGGCCGCGCGTGGCGCAGGCGGGGTCGACGGGGCCGCGCGTGGCGCAGGCGGGGTCGGCGGGGCCGCGCGTGGCGCAGGCAGGACCGACGGGGCCGCGCGTGGCGCAGGCGGGGTCGACGGGGCCGCGCGAGGGGCAGGTAACGGCGCAAGACGGGGAGCCGAAGGTGGGGGAGGAATCGGATCAGACTCGAGGAGGGAGTCAAGGTCGGTGGGTGGGGTGGAGCCAGCAAGGGGAAACACATCTTCGTCAAAGACGACGTGACGAGAGATGATGATGCGGTGGGAGGTGAGGTCGAGGCACCGATACCCCTTGTGGTCGGGGGAGTATCCGAGGAAGAGGCATCGAGTGGAGCGAGGAGAAAGCTTATTAGGGGCGGTAGCGGAAGTGTGAGGGTAGCAGGCACAGCCGAACACGCGCAGGTGGTCGTAGGAAGGGGCTGTGCCGTACAGGGCAAAGTGAGGAGTAGGGTGGCTCACCGCCTTCGAGGGAAGACGGTTGAGGAGGTGGGTGGCAGTATGCAGGGCCTCTGCCCAGTAGCTGGCAGGGAGAGACGCCTGGAAGAGGAGACAGCGGAGCATATTAGTGATGGTCCGGATCATGCGTTCGGCACGGCCGTTCTGGGCAGAAGTGTAGGGGCACGAGAGACGCAACTGGACGCCATGAGTGAGGAAGAAGGAGCGAGAGGCGTTGTTATCGAACTCGCGGCCATTGTCACACTGCAGAGCACGGACCGGGCGACGAAACTGAGTGGATACCCAGGTGAGGAAGTGTGTGAGGGTGGTGAATGTGTCCGACTTCAACCGAAGCGGGAAGGTCCAGAGAAAATGGGAAAAATCATCCAAAATCACCAGATAGTATTTATAACCAGAAAGACTGAGTACAGGGGAGGTCCAAAGGTCACAATGAACCAGATCAAAAGCCTGCTCAGCCCGAGAAGAAGAAGTAGTAAATGGGAGACGAGTATGTCGGCCTAACTGACAAGCATGACAGAGACCCTCAAAATGTCCCCTACTACAGGAAGTATCGAGACTACTGGTAATCTTGGTCATGACGTCGGGTCCAGGATGGCCGAGACGTCGATGCCATGTGGTGGAGGAGGTGGTGGAGACCAGGGTAGGAGGTGGAGACACGCCGGCGGTGGAGGGCTGGAGCGTGTAGAGAGGCCCCGAGCTGTCACAGCGGGCGAGAAGGGTCCTGGTGGCCAGATCCTTCACAGAAAAACCAGAGGGGTCAAACTCAATGGAACAGGAGTTGTCAGTGGTGAATCGACGAACAGAAAGAAGATTGTGGGTGATGTGGGGAGCTACGAGAACATCTTTGAGGTAAAACGGCCCAGGGAGAACCGAGGCACCTACTGAGGTGACTGGCAGAGTGGAACCGTTTCCAACGACGATCGAGGATGGGTGAGAGGGGAGGGGGGATGAGAGCGAGAGAGCGTGCCTGCCGTGGGAGTGGTGTGGTACGAGGCACCGGAGTCGATCACCCAGTCGGAGGGGGGTGGGGTCATCGCCATGGTGCTGAAGGCAGCAGCGAGGGAGGCGCTGTCCCAACCACCGGCCGGCGGGGACCAAGTCGTCGAGGTGGGGGTCCCCGGGGGCAGGAGCGCGGGCGACGCCTGGGGCACGACGGGAACACCGTACGGAGGTGTGCCGTAGTGAGGTGTAGTCAGGAGGGCGGGCGACGGAGGACGGGGGGTACTCGGTGCCTGGCCTGGCCACATGGCGATGGTCCCGGTCCAGGGGTTGTAGAATGACGGCCACGCGTGGCCGCCACCCCGGCCGGAGGGACCACCACGAGAGGAGCCGCCGCTGCCACGGCCGCCCTTGCGGGAGCGACGACCCCCGTCGGTCGTGGAAGTCGGACGAGGGGCCGCCGGGACGGCAGGAGTAGGGCGGGTGGGAGCCCCGGTCGACGGAGGACGGGTGACCTGGCCCCCTGAAGGCGGCTGACCACTGGTGGGAGCGCTGTAGAGGGCCGAGGCAGGAGTGGGTGCCTCATTCGCCATGGTGAGCTCCTCGAGGAGAAGCTCGTTACGCACGGCGTGGAAGGTGGGGAAGGGCACACTCCTCTTGATGAGAGCCTTCAGGTGGCCGTAGCGGGGGCTGAGGCCACGCAGGAGGTTCAGCACCAGGGTACGGTCGGCAACGGGCTCGCCGAGATCGCGGAGAGAGTCAGCCAGACCCTTCATCTGGCGGCAGTACTCGCCCACGGAGAGGTCCCCCTGAGAGAACAGGTGAAACTGGGCGTCGAGGTGGAGTGCCCGCGCGTCCCGGTTCCCGAGGAACTGGTCCTCGAGAGCGAGCCATGCCTGACGAGCCGTGTCCGCCTGGTCGCGGATGATGTCCTGTAGCTCAACGGTGATGGTGCCGTGGAGCCACGAGAGGACGACACTGTCCATAAGGCACCATGAGGGAGTCGGCGGAGCGTCGAGGTCGTCGAGGACGTGATCGGCGAGGGCATACCGCCGCAGTGTGAGGAGGACCTGTCCTCGCCAACGGGGGTAGTGGGAGGACGCCGGGTCCAACACCACGGACACGAGGGCCCGGATGTTGTGAAGTCCGGCGGCTTGAGCGTGGAGAGCACCGATGTGGTCGACGTCGAGGCCAGTGGCGGGGGTGGCCGCAGGAATCGCCGGGGGGTCCTCACACGCGACCGGCGGGCGGCCGAGGAGGAGGCGCTGTGCGGTGGCCATCTGGGTGGTCAGAGCGGCGCCCAGGGCACGTTCGTGCTCCAGGGCGAGGGACGTGGCGCGCTCACGCTCCCGCGAGGCAGCCACAGCGGCCTGGATCGTAGCGAGGGCGGCGACGAGTGAGGGGTTGTGCTCGGCGGGTGCCGGTATGGTGGGAAACCCCGGCGGAGAGCCACGGCGCAGGGCCACGGGAGTGGCATCACGGAGGGGCCCGAGGCCGTCGATGAACGGGGCACTGCCACCAGGGCGCTCACTGCAGGGGGCAGTGAGACTGGGCAGGGGAGGTGCGACGGCCGTGGGAGAGGCGAGGCCGGCGTGCAGGGTGGGGGCCGCGCTCAGGGGGGCGGCGGTGAATGCCAGGCGAGCGGCTCCGGCGGCCAGGTGAAAGGGAATTAGGCTTACACCTAGTTCCTAAATAATTTTGGTGGTTGAATTGCCCAACACAAATATTGGACTAACTAGTTTACTCTAGTGCATAAGTTATACAGGTGCAAAAGGTTCACACTTAGCCAATAAAAAGACCAAGTGTTAGATTCAACAAAGGAGCAATGAGGCAACCGAGGGCACCTCTGGCTGAAGGCACCGGACTGTCCGGTGTGCACCGGACATGTCCGGTGCGCCCAGAGGACTTCGACTCCAACTCTTCACCCTCGGGAATTCTCGGAAGCCGGCGCGCTATAATTCACCGGACTGTCCGGTGTGCACCGGACATGTCCGGTGCTCCAAGGAAACGCGGCCTCCGGAACTCGCCAGCCTCGGGTTCGCTCGGCAGCCGCTCCGCTAAAATTCACCGGACTGTCCGGTGTGCACCGGACTGACCGGTGTGCCAGCGGAGCAACGGCTCCCTGCGGCGCCAACGGCTCCCTGTGGAGCATTTAATGCGCGCGCAGCGCGCGCAGACGTCAGGATCGCCCATACCGGTGCACCGGACATCAAACAGTACATGTCCGGTGTGCACCGGACACCCAGGAGGACCCAGAAGTCAGAAGCTCCAACGGTCAGAATCCAACGGCAATGGTGACGTGGCAGGGGCACCGGACTGTCCGGTGTGCACCGGACTGTCCGGTGCGCCATCGAACAGACTGCTTCCAGCAACGGTCACTTTTGGTGGTTGGGGCTATAAATACCCCAACCACCCCACATTCATTGCCATCCAAGTTTTCCAACTCTCAACCACTTACAAGAGCTAGGCATTCAATTCTAGACACATACAAAGAGATCAAATCCTCTCCAATTCCACTCAAGCCCTTAGTGACTAGCGAGAGTGATTTGCCGTGTTCTTTTGAGCTCTTGCGCTTGGATCGCTTTCTTTCTCATTTGTTCTTGAGATCATCACTCAATTGTAACCAAGGCAAGAGGCACCAATTGTGTGGTGGCCCTTGCGGGGAAGTTTTGTTCCCGGTTGATTGAGAAGAAGAGAAAGCTCACTCGATCCGTGGGATCGTTTGAGAGAGGGAAAGGTTGAAAGAGACCCGGCCTTTGTGGCCTCCTCAACGGGGAGTAGGTTTGCAAGAACCGAACCTCGGTAAAACAAATCCGCGTGTCACACTCTTATTTGCTTGCGATTTGTTTTGCGCCCTCTCTCGCGGACTCGTTTCTTTATTACTAACGCTAACCCGGCTTGTAGTTGTGATTATTTTTGTAAATTTCAGTTTCGCCCTATTCACCCCCCTCTAGGCGACTATCAATTGGTATCAAAGCCCGGTGCTTCATTAGAGCCTAACCGCTCGAAGTGATGTCGGGAGATCACACCAAGAGGGAGATGGAGACCGGCGACGACAAGCCCACTACAAGCCAAGGGAGCACATCATCGGAAGAGTCCCGCACCAAGAGAAGGGAGAAGAAGAAGAACTCCTCCAAGCGGAAGGAGAAAAGATCTTCCTCTTCTCACCACAAGGAGAAGAAGGAAAAATCTTCTTCTCACAAGCCGCATCGGAGTGGGGACAAGCACAAAAGGATGAGGAAGGTGGTCTACTACGAGACCGACACTTCATCGACCTCCACCTCCGGCTCCGACGCGGCATCCGTCACTTCTAAACGCCAAGAGCGTAAGAAGTATAGTAAGATTCCCCTACGCTACCCTCGCATTCCTAAACATACACCTTTACTATCCGTCCCATTAGGCAAACCACCAACTTTTAATGGTGAAGATTATGCTATGTGGAGTAATTTGATGCGATTTCATCTAACCTCTCTCCACAAAAGATTATGGGATATTGTTGAGTATGGTGTACAGGTACCATCCGTAGGGGATGAAGACTACGACACGGACGAAGTGGCCCAAATCGAGCACTTCAACTCCCAAGCCGCAACCATCCTTCTTGCCTCTCTAAGCAAGGAGGAATACAACAAAGTACAAGGGTTGAAGAACGCCAAGGAGATTTGGGACCTACTCAAGACGGCGCACGAGGGTGATGAACTCACCAAGATCACCAAGCGGGAAACGATCGAGGGGGAGCTCGGTCGCTTCCGTCTTCGCCAAGGGGAGGAGCCTCAAGACATGTACAACCGGCTCAAAACCTTGGTGAACCAAGTGCGCAACCTCGGGAGCGCAAAGTGGGATGACCACGAGGTGGTTAAGGTTATTCTAAGAGCCCTTATTTTCCTTAACCCCACTCAAGTGCAATTAATTCGTGGCAATCCTAGATATCCACTAATGACCCCCGAGGAAGTCATCGGGAATTTTGTGAGCTTTGAATGCATGATTAAGGGCTCAAAGAAGATCAACGAGCTTGATGAACCCTCCACATCCGAGGCGCAACCCGTGGCCCTCAAGGCAACGGAGGAGAAGAAGGAGGAGTCTACACCAAGTAGACAACCGATTGACGCCTCCAAGCTCGACAATGAGGAGATGGCCCTAATCATCAAAAGCTTTCGGCAAATCCTCAAGCAACGGAAGGGGAAGGACTACAAATCCCGTTCCAAGAAGGTTTGCTACAAGTGTGGTAAGCCCGGTCACTTTATTGCTAAATGTCCATTATCAAGTGATAGTGACAGGGGCGACGACAAGAAGGGCAAGAGGAAGGAGAAGAAGAAGTACTACAAGAAGAAGGGCGGCGATGCCCATGTTTGTCGGGAGTGGGACTCCGACGAAAGCTCTAGCGACTCCTCCGACGACGAGGATGCCGCCAACATCGCCGTCACCAAGGGACTCCTCTTCCCCAACGTCGGCCACAAGTGTCTCATGGCCAAGGACGGCAAAAAGAAGGTAAAATCAAGGTCCTCCACTAAATATGAAACATCTAGTGATGAGGATGATAAAAATGAGGAAGATAATTTGCGCATTCTTTTTGCTAACCTCAACATGCAACAAAAAGAAAAATTAAATGAATTGATTAGTGCTATACATGAGAAGGATGATCTCTTGGATTCTCAAGAGGACTTCCTTATTAAAGAAAATAAAAAGCATGTTAAGGTTAAAAATGCTTATGCTCTAGAAATGGAAAAATGTGAAAAATTGTCTAGTGAGCTAAGCACTTGCCATGAGACTATAGACAACCTTAGAAATGAAAATGCAAATCTGTTAGCTAAGGTTGATTCTCATATTTGCAATGTTTCAATTCCTAGAAATGATAATGATGATTTGATTGCTAGGATTGAAAATTGAACTGTTCTATTGCTAGCCTTAGAAATGAGAATGAGAAATTAATTGCTAAGGCTAAGGATTTTGATGTTTGCAATGCTACTATTTCCGACCTTAGAACTAAAAATGATTTATTGCATGCTAAGGTCAGTGAATTAAAATCTTGCAAACCATCTACATCTACTGAGCATATTTCCATTTGTACTAGATGTAGAGATATTAATATTGATGCTATCCATGATCACCTAGCCTTAATTAAAA
Organism: Zea luxurians; assembly: GCA_029449295.1. Classification (NCBI taxonomy): domain Eukaryota; kingdom Viridiplantae; phylum Streptophyta; class Magnoliopsida; order Poales; family Poaceae; genus Zea; species Zea luxurians. The sequence continues at coordinate 113,519,640 of JAOPSE010000007.1, forward strand.
AACAAAATGATCACATAGCACAACTTAATGATAAGATTAGAGAGCATGACTTAGAAAATGAAAAATATAAACTTGCTAGAAGCATGCTCTATAATGGGAGACGCCCTGGCATTAAGGATGGCATTGGCTTCCAAAGGGGAGACAATGTCAAAATTAATGCCCCTCCAAAGAACTTGTCTAACTTTGTTAAGGGCAAGGCTCCCATGCCTCAGGATAACGAGGGTTACATTTTGTACCCTGCCGGCCATCCTGAGAGCAAAATTAGGAAAATTCATTCTAGGAAGTCTCACTCTGGCCCTAATCATGCTTTTATGTATAAGGGTGAGACATCTAGATCTAGGCAACCAACCCATGCCAAGTTGCCTAGAAAGAAAATTCCAAATGCATCAAATGATCATGCTATTTCATTTAAAACTTTTGATGCATCTTATGTTTTAACTAACAAATCCGGCAAGATAGTTGCCAAAATTGTTGGGGGCAAACACAAGGGCTCCAAGACTTGTGTTTGGGTACCCAAAGTTCTTGTATCTAATGCCAAAGGACCCAAAACCGTTTGGGTACCTAAAACAAAGAACTAAACTTGTTTTGTAGGTTTATGCATCCGGGGGCTCAAGCTAGATACTCGACAGCGGGTGCACGAATCACATGACAGGGGAGAAAAGGATGTTCTCCTCATATGAGAAAAACCAAGATCCCCAACGAGCTATCACATTCGGGGATGGAAATCAAGGTTTGGTCAAAGGTTTGGGAAAATTGCTATTTCTTCTGACCATACTATTTCCAATGTTTTTCTTGTAGACTCTTTAGATTACAATTTGCTTTCCGTATCCCAATTATGTCAAATGGGCTACAACTGTCTTTTTACTGATATAGGTGTTACTGTCTTTAGAAGAAGTGATGATTCAATAGCTTTTAAGGGAGTGTTAGAGGGTCAGCTATACTTAGTAGATTTTAATAGAGCTGAACTCGACACTTGCTTGATTGCTAAGACTAACTTGGGTTGGCTCTGGCACCGCCGACTAGCTCATGTTGGAATGAAGAATCTTCACAAGCTTCTAAAGGGAGAACACATTTTGGGACTAACCGATGTTCATTTTGAGAAAGACAGGATTTGTAGCGCATGCCAAGCCGGGAAGCAAGTTGGCATCCATCATCCACACAAAAACCTCATGACTACCGACAGGCCACTGGAGCTTCTTCACATGGATTTGTTTGGCCCGATCGCTTACATAAGCATCGGCGGTAGTAAGTATTGTCTTGTAATTGTGGATGATTATTCTCGCTTCACTTGGGTGTTCTTTTTGCAGGACAAATCTCATACCCAAGAAACTTTAAAGGGATTCTTGAGACGGGCTCAAAATGAGTTCGGCTTAAGGATCAAGAAAATTAGAAGCGACAACGGAACGGAGTTCAAGAACTCTCAAATTGAAGGTTTTCTTGAGGAGGAGGGCATCAAGCATGAGTTCTCTTCTCCCTACACTCCACAACAAAATGGTGTAGTGGAGAGGAAAAATCGAACTCTATTGGACATGGCAAGAACCATGCTTGATGAGTACAAGACACCGGATCGGTTTTGGGCCGAGGCAGTCAACACCGCCTGCTACGCCATCAACCGGTTATATCTTCATCGAATCCTCAAGAAGACATCTTATGAACTCCTTACCGGTAAAAAGCCCAATATTTCATATTTTAGAGTTTTTGGTAGCAAATGTTTTATTCTTGTCAAAAGAGGTAGAAAGTCTAAATTTGCTCCTAAAACTGTAGAAGGCTTTTTACTAGGATATGACTCAAACACAAGGGCATATAGAGTCTTTAACAAGTCCTCAGGACTTGTTGAAGTTTCTTGTGACGTTGTGTTTGATGAGACTAATGGCTCTCAAGTAGAGCAAGTTGATCTTGATGAAACAGGTGAAGAACAGGCTCCATGTATAGCGCTAAGGAACATGTCCATTGGGGATGTGTGCCCTAAGGAATCCGAAGAGCCTCCAAATGCACAAGATCAACCATCCTCCTCCACGCAAGTATCTCCACCAACTCAAGTTGAGGATGAGGCTCAAGATGTTGAACAAGAAGATCAAGAAGATGAGCCACCTCAAAATGACGGCAACGATCAAGGGGGAGATTCAAATGATGAAGACAAGGAGGATGAACAACCAAGGCCGCCACACCCAAGAGTCCACCAAGCAATACAACGAGATCACCCCGTCGACACTATCCTTGGCGATATTCATAAGGGGGTAACTACTCGATCTCGTGTTGCTCATTTTTGTGAACATTACTCGTTTGTTTCCTCTATTGAGCCACACAGGGTAGAGGAAGCACTTCAAGATTCGGATTGGGTGATGGCGATGCAAGAGGAGCTCAACAATTTCACGAGGAACGAGGTATGGCACTTAGTTCCACGTCCTAATCAAAATGTTGTAGGAACCAAGTGGGTCTTCCGCAACAAGCAAGACGAGCATGGTGTGGTGACTAGGAACAAAGCTCGACTCGTGGCCAAGGGGTATTCACAAGTCGAAGGTTTGGACTTTGGTGAAACCTATGCACCCGTAGCTAGGCTTGAGTCAATTCGTATATTATTGGCCTATGCTACTTACCATGGCTTCAAGCTTTATCAAATGGACGTGAAGAGTGCCTTCCTCAATGGACCAATCAAGGAGGAGGTCTATGTTGAGCAACCTCCCGGCTTTGAAGATAGTGAGTACCCTAACCATGTTTATAGGCTCTCTAAGGCGCTTTATGGGCTTAAGCAAGCCCCAAGAGCATGGTATGAATGCCTTAGAGATTTCCTTATTGCAAATGGCTTCAAAGTCGGCAAGGCCGATCCTACTTTATTCACTAAGACTCTTGATAATGATTTGTTTGTATGTCAAATTTATGTTGATGATATCATATTTGGGTCTACTAACAAATCTACATGTGAAGAATTTAGTAGGATCATGACACAAAAATTCGAGATGTCGATGATGGGGGAGTTGAAGTATTTTCTAGGATTCCAAGTCAAGCAACTCCAAGAGGGCACCTTCATTAGCCAAACGAAGTATACTCAAGATATCCTAAGCAAGTTTGGAATGAAGGATGCCAAGCCCATCAAGACACCCATGGGAACAAATGGGCATCTCGACCTCGACACGGGAGGTAAGTCCGTGGATCAAAAGGTATACCGGTCGATGATTGGTTCATTGCTTTATTTATGTGCATCTCGACCGGACATTATGCTTTCTGTTTGCATGTGTGCAAGATTCCAAGCCGACCCTAAGGAATCACACCTTACGGCCGTGAAACGAATCTTGAGATATTTGGCTTTTACTCCTAAGTTTGGGCTTTGGTACCCTCGGGGATCCACCTTTGATTTGATTGGATATTCGGATGCCGATTGGGCGGGGTGTAGGATTAATAGAAAGAGCACATCAGGGACTTGCCAGTTCTTAGGAAGATCCTTGGTGTCATGGGCTTCAAAGAAGCAAAATTCGGTCGCTCTTTCCACCGCCGAAGCCGAGTATATTGCCGCAGGCCATTGTTGCGCGCAATTGCTTTGGATGAGGCAAACCCTGCGGGACTACGGTTACAAACTAACCAAAGTCCCTTTGCTATGTGACAATGAGAGTGCAATCAAAATGGCCGACAATCCCGTCGAGCATAGCCGCACTAAGCACATAGCCATTCGGTATCATTTTCTTCGGGATCACCAACAAAAGGGGGATATCGAGATTTCTTACATTAACACTAAAGATCAATTAGCCGATATCTTTACCAAGCCACTTGATGAACAATCTTTTACCCGACTTAGGCATGAGCTCAATATTCTTGATTCTAGGAATTTCTTTTGCTAGTCTTGCACACATAGCTCATCAATATACCTTTGATCATGTCTCTTTTATATATGCTATGACTAATGTGTTTTCAAGTGAATTTCAAACCAAGTCATAGGTATATTGAAAGGGAATAGGAGTCTTCGGCGAAGACAAAGGCTTCCACTCCGCTCTACTACTCATTCTTCGCCGTCGCTCCGCATCATCTCTCCAACTTTGGTATAATCTTCACTCATTCATTTCATGACCCAAGGGGGAGAAAGTATTTCTTGGGCTCTAATGATTCCGTTTTTGGCGATTCATGCCAAAGGGGGAGAAAATATGAGCCCAAAGCAAAAGGACCGCACCACCACCTAATTTTATAAATTTGATGATTTTAAAATTGATAAATTTCAAAAGTGGTATCTCTTTGTGTTCTAAAGGGGGAGCAACTAGTATTTTCAAAATTGATGTCTTAAAACCCTCTTGAACACTAAGAGGAGACCTTATTTGAGGGGGAGTTTTGTTTAGTCAAAGGAAAGCATTTGAACAAAGGAAGAAAATTTCAAATCTTGAAAATGCTTTGCAAAATCTTATTCATTTTACCTTTGACTATCTTGCAAAATGACTTTGAAAAGAATTTACAAAAGAGTTTGCAAAAACAAAACTTTTGGTGCAAATGTGGTCCAATATGTCAAAAACAAAGAAACCATCCATGCGCATCACATAAGTATTTATATTGGCTCAATTCCAAGCAACCTTTGCACTTACTTTATGTAAACTAGTTCAATTATGCACTTCTATATTTGCTTTGGTTTGTGTTGGCATCAATCACCAAAAAGGGGGAGATTGAAAGGGAATTAGGCTTACACCTAGTTCCTAAATAATTTTGGTGGTTGAATTGCCCAACACAAATATTGGACTAACTAGTTTACTCTAGTGCATAAGTTATACAGGTGCAAAAGGTTCACACTTAGCCAATAAAAAGACCAAGTGTTAGATTCAACAAAGGAGCAATGAGGCAACCGAGGGCACCTCTGGCTGAAGGCACCGGACTGTCCGGTGTGCACCGGACATGTCCGGTGCGCCCAGAGGACTTCGACTCCAACTCTTCACCCTCGGGAATTCTCGGAAGCCGGCGCGCTATAATTCACCGGACTGTCCGGTGTGCACCGGACATGTCCGGTGCTCCAAGGAAACGCGGCCTCCGGAACTCGCCAGCCTCGGGTTCGCTCGGCAGCCGCTCCGCTAAAATTCACCGGACTGTCCGGTGTGCACCGGACTGACCGGTGTGCCAGCGGAGCAACGGCTCCCTGCGGCGCCAACGGCTCCCTGTGGAGCATTTAATGCGCGCGCAGCGCGCGCAGACGTCAGGATCGCCCATACCGGTGCACCGGACATCAAACAGTACATGTCCGGTGTGCACCGGACACCCAGGAGGACCCAGAAGTCAGAAGCTCCAACGGTCAGAATCCAACGGCAATGGTGACGTGGCAGGGGCACCGGACTGTCCGGTGTGCACCGGACTGTCCGGTGCGCCATCGAACAGACTGCTTCCAGCAACGGTCACTTTTGGTGGTTGGGGCTATAAATACCCCAACCACCCCACATTCATTGCCATCCAAGTTTTCCAACTCTCAACCACTTACAAGAGCTAGGCATTCAATTCTAGACACATACAAAGAGATCAAATCCTCTCCAATTCCACTCAAGCCCTTAGTGACTAGCGAGAGTGATTTGCCGTGTTCTTTTGAGCTCTTGCGCTTGGATCGCTTTCTTTCTTTCTCATTTGTTCTTGAGATCATCACTCAATTGTAACCAAGGCAAGAGGCACCAATTGTGTGGTGGCCCTTGCGGGGAAGTTTTGTTCCCGGTTGATTGAGAAGAAGAGAAAGCTCACTCGATCCGTGGGATCGTTTGAGAGAGGGAAAGGTTGAAAGGGACCCGGCCTTTGTGGCCTCCTCAACGGGGAGTAGGTTTGCAAGAACCGAACCTCGGTAAAACAAATCCGCGTGTCACACTCTTATTTGCTTGCGATTTGTTTTGCGCCCTCTCTCGCGGACTCGTTTCTTTATTACTAACGCTAACCCGGCTTGTAGTTGTGATTATTTTTGTAAATTTCAGTTTCGCCCTATTCACCCCCCCTCTAGGCGACTATCACCAGGCCCGCTCCAGGCGTGGCGGCGGCCCGGCTCGCGGCCCCTGCGGCCAGGCGCGCGCCAGGTGCAGCGGCGGCGGCCGGGTCCGCGCTGGGGGCGAACGTGGCGGCGGGATCCGCGCCAGGGACCGGTGTAGCGGCGACGGCCGTGTAGGTGAGGCGGCCGGCGTCCATGGCGCAGAGCAGAGTCGGGGTCGGCGCGGAGGGGTCGACGCGGATCCGGCGACGAACGGCGTGCGGCGTCCGTAGAGCAGCAGCAGAGTCGGGCGGAGGGTTCGGGGCGGATCCGGCGACGAACGGCGCGCGGCGTCCGTAGAGCAGCGCGCGCTGCGCTCGACCGGCGGCTCCGGTGGCGGGGGTCGCGACGAGCGCGCAGGGGAGGGGAGAGGCAGCGGCGCGGGCGCGACCTGGGGAGGCGCGCGAGTCGTCGGCGGGCGGCTGGCCGTTGCTCTCCCTGGCGGCTGCAGACCTGGCGGCGCGCAGCAGGGGACGGCGGCGGCTAGGTGCGCCGGGGAAGGGGTGGAGGCCGACGGAGAGGGCCGACGGCGCCAGAGAAGGGGAGGAACCCCTGGAGGCGGCGGCGGCTACAGGCTACAGGGGAGGGGAGAGACTAAACCTAGCTGATACCATGTTAGAATAGGAACCCATACCCTAATCAGGGGTTGGGAGTGATATTAAATAGAGAGAGTAGCTGGGCCAAGGCCCATTACACAGGGGTATATCAGTCATTACACAGGGAGTAGTACAAACCCTAGACGGGTAGTCTAACACTAAGATTTACTTGTACAACGGTCGTTGCCGACTGAACTAATTTAAAATCGTCCTTTATTGAATATTGAGTAGATAAATATGTATGCTTCATCTAACTCGAAACGTTAGCGATAAGCATGAAGAATAGTCCTATTCGCAATCACAGGTGTTTTAAATTTCTCGAATACATAAAAATTTGCATATCACTATAATTAAGATGAAAAATAGTTTAACCATAGCTTCGAAAGTTGGTCGTGCTTCAAAGGCTTGCTTATTTAAAGATTGTTCGGTTATTTTCAGTCTATATAGATTTGAGGGGATTGATATGGATCGAGAAAAATTTTGACTTACTAGTGATTGAAACTCCTCAATCCATATGGATTGGAGTAGAACCGAATAAAACATACCTTTGTGACTTGTTCGGTTACGCCAATCTAGAAGAGGATGCAATTTTCTAAGACCATGCGAAATCTGTGTCGAAAGTGATAACTCACCAGAGCCCATTTCTTGCCATCTGAACAATCGTCGTGACTAGTCAATAGATTTTACTTGTTTGCATCATCTGGCACAAAGGCCCTGTTTTGTTCACGGCTCGTTTTCAGAATCTGATTTTAGAATCTCATTCTTAGCCAAACAGATTGGATTCTCTATCGGATTTTGTGCCGAGAATCTCACAATCTCCCCATATGCTGATATCTGATTTCCCAGAAACCGTAGAAACCAAACGCCGCCAAACTCTCCTGGCCTCCATCCCATCAGTCACCTCTGGCTCTCTGAACTTTACAGTTTATACCCCCACAACAAGGGTGGTCTATCTGACAAAGCATTTGTATAAAGTTCCAAGCAGGTGTCACCTGTCTTGTAGCAAAGAATATATAGAGAGGGAAATTTTATAAGGTCGCAGCATTCAGTTTAGCACCTTCTTTTTTTTTCATTTTCGCAAAGAAGCTCAGAGGGTTTCTGTTAGCATAACCTCTCTTTACTTTTTTGTGTGTACATACTCATCAAGACAGAACAAGAGTAGACACTGAGTGAGATGCCAAACTCTTCGTGTTGTCAAATAAACTCCTTGCACATGTGTTTTCCGTTAACTAAACCCTTAGCATTAAGCTGCACAGACACAGTTCAGGACAGACCTTCTTAGCCTCAGTGTCCCACCTAAATTGTTTACAAACATAGGCACCGACTGAAACAACTCTACCCCAGCACCACAGTAATCAAAATCTGAATTACACCGGGTCTCTTATCTCCACGGCAAGAATGGCCGACAGAGAGAGTCATGGCACGTTCTCCGTGAGGCTGGTCCCTTTTCACATCTGACCAACTCCTGTTTCAAGTCAAGCGATAGGGAAATAGCCACATACATAACTGCACTGATCGGATGCCGCTCGTAGTCGGAGACCAATCTATTCTCCTGGACTTCCCTTGTTCTCCTAGACGTTGCAAAAAGGAAAAAGAATATCACGTTCCTCCTTTCACGAGGGAGGATTAGCGAGCTCTGTCAGCGGCCTACTGGGCCAGAATACATGCAGCAACCACGACCCCCCTTCGTGGGCTTTCTTCCCCCGCAGAAAAGGCCCAACCCACACTGACTAGGAGTTTCGCAGTGATCAGTTGGCCAAAAGTATACGAAACAAACGAAGAGACGCCTGTCGGCTGTCCAACCCGCCGACTCCGATGCAATGCGATCCTGTCCAACCCGCTGACGCTCTGACGCCTCACGCAGACACGCACAAGTCCACACCCACCAGGCCACCACCGGCAAACGGCAAACCGCGCGCGCGGCACAGATGCACCACGTCATAGCAGACCGCCGGCGGCGTTACGTGGAAGCGGTCCCACGAGGCCTTCTCGTGGTGCTGCCCGCGACAGCGGCAGCGGCGACCATGGCGAATGGCCACGGACACGGACACGGACACGGCCGGCGCAGGGCGCTCGTGGCCACCCTTGGCGGCTCCCGGAGACGTGGTGGCCTTCCGCTACACCCCGAGGCAGCGCATGCGGTTGCGAGACTCGCTTCTGCGTTCCTCTGCTACTGGCTTTGCGCCATTGTGGGCGTGTTTGTATCACATGCCGATACTGCTCTGTGAGGCCAGAACAGAGCGAACGGTGTAAGACGACCTCATCATGTGAATAGTGGATCCGACATGTGTGGTGTACTGTGCCATTCTGCAATGTATGAGACTCGACGACTTGATTCACGAAAAAGTAATGCCATACGGTTGTGTTGATTCCTCGCCGCCCCACTCACCCCACCCCCGCCATAAAACGGTCATAAGTCCAAATATCAGTTCTCACAAAGTATACAGACACATGGTCCTGTTATAAGTGAACGATCATAGAACGACTAGAAGTCGACTAATCGAGCAAATCGACGACTAATTATGATTAGTTACCTTATCGGTGCTCAGACGACTAGAGCCGAATTGTCGACTTTAAAACCTTTGAGCGGCTCAATTCCAGTTTTTGAGATGTAGGCATTCTATTATACGTTTGGTAAATAGAACAGTGGCGTTTTATTTTTTTTTGGAACTTGGAACCATATGAATGTAGAGGAGAGCATTCCTACTATTTATGATAAACTTTTATATGGAGACTTAAGTCGTTCCGTTCCTATTTTATTGTAAACCAAACATCCAAAATTGTCGGTGTTTCGGACCCGGGGGACCCTCAACCGGACCCACTAGTGAATTTTAGTGCCGCGTGCCCCTGTCCAGATGGTTGATGCAAGATGGAACACAAGAGGGGAATGAGGCTTATGTTATCCTGCACCGGGGTGCTCGTAGTAGGGGTTACAAGCGTTGCAGGAGAGCGAGAACAAGAGAGAGGAGGAGAGGGTTCGGCCTTGAGGTGAGCCGTCTGAGGCTGCCTCTACCGCGTCTCTCCTACTCTGCCTGCCTCCGCTCGTCTGCGTCGTGCGTCCGTGTGTTTGTACATCGCACGTTTTTTCTCTCGCCTCTCCCCCCTCTCTGAAGGCCCTGGACATCCCCTTTTATAGATTTAAGGAGATGCCCAGCTGTACAATGGGGGTGTAGCTATGTGCTAACGTGGCTGGCAGGGAAGTGCCTTGAGCCCTGTACAGGTAATATTGTGGCCGTCGAAGAAGTGCCTTGAGCCCTGTAGTTGTACCAACGTGGCCGTCGGAGAAGTGCCTCGTGCCCTGTAGAAGCATAGCTGGCGGGGCGGCATGGATCTTGCTGACGTTTCCTTGCTTCCGTAGGGGGTTTGAGAGCACCCGACGTCATGGACGCACGCGGGGAACCATCATTACCTGTTACCGGAGTAACTTAGATGGGACACCGGTCTTGTTCCTTCATAGCCTGAGGCGGCTAGCTAGGGATAGGGTAATGATGGGTCTTCAGTAGCGTAGCTGATACGGAGCCGAGGTCGGGCGAGGCGGCGACTCCTCCGAGGTCGAGGCTGAGGTCGAGGCCCAGGGGTCGGGCGAGGCAGAGACCTTCCCCCGAGGCCGAGGTTAAGGCCGAGGCCCAGGGTCGGGCGAGGCGGAGCTCCCTGTTGCGCTCGAGGCCGGACTCAGGGGAGGTCGTAACTTGCTGTTGTCAGTCTTTCCCTAGCGGCTGGCACAGTTGCCGGAGCAGGGTGAACGACGCTGTTTTCCTGTCAGAACGGTCAGTAAGGGGGGCGAAGTGACTGCGGTCACTTCAACCTTGCCGACTGAGGCACACGTGTCAGGATAAGGTGCCAGGCGATCCCTGCATTAAATGCGCATGCGATACGGTCGGTTGGTAAGGCGATTTGGGCGAGGTCGCTGCACGACAAAGTCTGCCCGCGCTGGGCCTTGGGCGAGCCGAGGGTGCGTCTGCTGACTGAGGGGACCCTCGGTCGAGGCATGAATTCGTCCGGGACTACCGTCCTTGCCCGAGGCCGGGCTCGGATGAGGTCGCGTCCCTTGGAGACGAGGCCTGTGCTTTTTAGTCGTTTATGGTTTGTTCTGAAGATGTTTCCCAGCCGGATTAAGGAGCATTGGGGGTACCCCTAATTACGGTCCTCGACAGTAGCCCCCGAGCCTTGAAGGGAGTGTAGGTACTCGCTTGGAGGTTCTGCCGGATTTTTTTGCAAGGGGACCAACCCTTCTCGGTTATGCTTTGTTCCGGTGGGTGCGCGCGAGCGCACCCGCCGGGTGTAGCCCCCGAGGCCTCGGAGGAGTGGTTTGACTCCTCTGAGGTCTTAATCCTTTTTGCGATGCCTCAGTTAGCCTTGTTGTTCCCTCATGCGGCCTGGCCGTGGCCCGGGTGCACGGTCAGGCTCCGAGTTTTTGAGCTGGTTTGTTGACGTGGTCAACAGTTCGGCCGTAGCCTGGCGCGAGAGCAGCCCCCGAGCCTCTGCACGGAGCGAGAGGACGATCAAGGACCATCTCGACTTTTATTGTACGCCCCTTCGTCGCCTCTCCATGAGGAGGAAGGGGGGGAAAGCACCATGTTACCCTCGGAGGGCACCGAACATGGAGTTTCCGGTGAGCTGCTAACAGGTAATCCGAGTGGACGCCCGAGCCCAGTTCGATAAGGGTCGGCTAGTGGCCCAGAGGCACGCTCCAAAAGTACCTGCAGGTGATTTGCCGGACCCGGACCCATTCGATAGGGTCCAAGGGCTCGATGCCTCCCTCCGGTGGGATTCCGTTACAAATCGTTCCCGCTAGTCTCGGAAATGTCCTAGGGTACCTCGGGAGCGTAGCCCGAGCCTCGGCCATGTAACGGACGTACCTAGGGTCATCCCTGACTCTGCGTGCTCTGGGGCGGCTGTCAAACCCTTTCGAGTGGCTAGCCTTCGAACCCCTGATCAGTAGAGGGCTCGGAGCCTGAGTGCTCTGGGGCGGTTGCCGAACCCTGGAGGGCGCAACCTTCGAACCCCTGATCGGTAGGAGGGCTTGGGGCCCGTTTCCTTCGCCGAGAAGGATCCTTTTCACAATATCCCCTTTCCCGGTCCCTGTGGCAAGAGAGAGAGAGAGAGAGGAAAAGGATACAAATTTAAATAATGTGGCACACCTTTTTGACGCGGTCATCATGACGGAGGTGAAACAGCGCCCGCTTCGCCTGCCGGAGGTGTTGCTTGTCCTGCCAAGGAGTTAATGCGACGGGACGGGCGATTCGTGGGGCGTCTGTTGCGCGTGTGCGAGCCATTCAAGGAACAGAAAGATCGTTTCACCTTTGAGTTTGAATTCCACGGCGGGTTCGGGCGAAGCCTTCGGTGGATCTCGCCCGGGCCTTTATATACCCGAAAGAGGGACCGGTGGTGGTTCTTTACCCTGCCATTTGCGCTTGCCTTCTGCTTTGGTTTCCGCAACCTAAGAGCAGCCAGAGAAAAGGAAACCACACACCTCATCCCTTCCGCCTCCACCACCTCTGTTCGGCGATGGCTGATAAGGTGACCGTCATTTTGCCGCGCGACCCATGGCCTTTCTCCACCGTCGCAGTGGAGGATCTAGAGGCCCTCGTTGCCAATGGTCTGCTCCATCCCCTCTCCGATGGGTCGCAGCTGGAGTGGATGGCCCCCGCGAGCGAGGCTGACCCGACTCCACCGCCGGGGTATGTGGTCAGTTTCATCCCCTTCCATGAGCGAGGGTTTGGAGTGCCAGTGAGCCGCTTCATGCGGGCGCTCCTGCACCACTATGGGGTGGAGCTGCATAACTTCAACCCCAACTCTATCACGCAAGCAGCCATCTTCGCGGCGGTTTGCGAGGGTTTTTTGGGGATTGACCCTCACTGGCACCTGTAGACCCATCTCTTCTCCGCGGAGTTCTTCGCCGCGACGACGGAGGCGAAGAAGGTCCGTATGGCGGTGCGGGCCGGTGGCTGCACCCTCCAGCTGAGGCCGGGGCGCGCGCAGCAGTACATCCCTGCCTCCCTTGCATCTTCAAACAAGGGGTGGCAGAACCAGTGGTTTTATCTCCGGAACGACGGCGGGATGCTTCCGCCGTTTTCTCAATGAGTGGTGACCGCTGCCGGCACTAACTGGCGCTGGGGGCCACGCGCGAGAACTAGGAGAAGCTCCAGCCTATTCTGCAGGCCTTGCAGAAGTTACGAGATTCGGGCCTTACCGCTGTGTCACCTCTATCCATCGTCGGAGGGTGGTCCCTTTGGCCGAGCGGCGGTTGCGGCTCGTGAAGATGATGCCGGGGGTCGATTCGGAGGACTCGCGGATGTCCTCGACCTCCCTCTCCGCCGACGACCTCCTCAAGCAGGTAACAAGTATGGTAGGGAGGCCGGATGCCGGCGCCCTTAGCCAGCCCACGATGTGTCCCGACCGCGGGTATGTGTCCCTGGTAAGTGTCCGATCCTCCTTCTATTTTGCGCCGAGTTCTCTACGCCTTTGATTCTTTTCGTTGGGATTTTTGTTCGTCCCCAGGGGTTGAGGATTTATAAACCCATCCGGCCACCGGTCCCGGAGGATGCGGCGGGCCGAGCCACACGGAGGCTTGCCGCGGAGAAGGAGAAGGAGAAGAAGGACGCGGAAAAGGCCCGAGCTCGCGAGAGGATGCTAGCTCGGGAAGCCTTGGAGAAGCATCGTCGGAGGCAGGCGAGGGATGGGCTCCCGAAGGAGTCATCGCCGGAGACGCCTGACGACGACGATGATGACAATGATGATGACGACGAAGACGACGACATGGCGGCCCGACTTGGCCTCAGCCCGAACCCGAGGCTGGGTCAGGGGTCGCCGAGCCAGCCTCCAAGTGGGCTGGCACCATCAGCGCCTGGGGCTGGGACACCAAGGTCCCAATCCGAGGAGCGGGGGTAGGCCGAGGGGGTACTTGACCCCTTGGCCGAGACAGTTGTTGTGACTCCAGGGGGTCAGGCCGATCCGCTCATCCCCCAAGAGCAGGTGCCCGCGCTGGCTGCGCAGGAGGTAGGTCCCTCGGCCGCCGTGACGACGCCTGGGCCGGCCGCTCCCTCGGCGCCTCGGGCGTCCGAGGCAGAAACGATGCTGAAGCCGGCGGCGGGGCAACCTTCGGCAGCGCCTGCGGGATAGGGGCCCAAGGGGCCTCCCCACAAGCACGATTGGCCTTGCCCCGGAGCGGGTAAGTATCTGAGGGTACCTCTGTTTTGGTTCTTTCATTGTGTGTCTTGAACTTGCCGTCTCTCTCTTTCAGCAAGCGAAGGCAAGGCTTGGCTGGTCTGGCCCCCATGAAGGCCCTCAAGACGAAGCCGGCATCGGTGGCCGGTGCCACGGCATGCCATGCCGGTTGGTTGGCCTCCGCACAAGGCGCCCTCCAGCGGGGGGCCCAGGCGATGCGAGTTGCCATGGGGCAAGCCTCTCAGGATGACCCCCCGTTGGAGCGGCCATCATGCCGGGGAGGCTGCAGACGCGGCCGTGACCCCGAGCCCGCCTGACTTATCGTCGGCGCCGGCATCGACTCCTGCCGGGGCCGTCGCTGATTCGCTCACGGAGCCGCCTGTCACTGCCGATGTCAGGATGGTTGAGGTGCCACCGCCCGTGGTCATTCCCGACCTCCCCATTCTCGGCCACGAGGAGAGTGCGGCCGTCGTTGTCGAGGCTGGTGAAAGGGAAATAGGCTTACACCTTTTCCTAATTAATTTTGGTGGTTGAATTGCCCAACACAAATAATTGGACTAACTAGTTTGCTCTAGATTATAAGTTTTACAGTTGCCAAAGGTTCACAACAAACCAATAAAAAGACCAATAATGGGTTCAAACAAAGAGAGCAAAAGACAACCGAAGTGTGCCCTGGTCTGGCGCACCGGACTGTCCGGTGCACCACCGGATAATGTCCGGTGCACCACCGGACGGTGTCTGGTGCACCAGGGACCCCGACGCTGAACTTGCCACCTTCGGGAAAATGGGAGGCCGCTCCGCTATAATTCACCGGACTGTCCGGTGTAGCACCGGACAGTGTCTGGTGTGCCAGCGGAGCAACGGCTACTTCGTGCCAACGGTCGACTGCAAACGCATTCAATGCGCTACAGTGCGCGCCAGAGTTAGAGCAGCGTCAGAAGGCGCACTGGACAGTCTACAGGACATGTCCGGTGCACCACCGGACAGCCAGAAGGCCCCACCTGTCAGAGCTCCAACAGTCAGAATCCAACGGCCGGGTGACGTGGCTGGCGCACCGGACAGTGTCCGGTGGCGCACCGGACTGTCCGATGCGCCATGCGACAGCAGCCTCCACCAAACGACTAGTTTGGTGGTTGGGGCTATAAATACCCCAACCACCCCACATTCAATTGCATCCAAGTTTTCAGACTTCCTACACCTTACAAGAGCTATAGCATTCAATACAAGACACACCAAAGAGATCAAATCCTCTCCCAAGTCCAAAGATCATTCCAATCAAATAGTGACTAGTGAGAGAGTGACTTGTGTTCATTTGAGCTCTTGCGCTTGGATTGCTTCTTTTCTTTCTCATTCTTTCTTGTGATCAACTCAATTGTAACCGAGGCAAGAGACACCAATTGTGTGGTGGTCCTTGTGGGGACTTAGTGTCCCGTTTGATTGAGAAGAGAAGCTCACTCGGTCTAAGTGACCGTTTGAGAGAGGAAAAGGGTTGAAAGAGACCCGGTCTTTGTGACCACCTCAACGGGGAGTAGGTTTGCAAGAACCAAACCTCGGTAAAACAAATCACCGTGTCACACTCTTTATTTGCTTGTGATTTGTTTTCGCCCTCTCTCTCGAACTCGATTTTAATTCTAACGCTAACCTCGGCTTGTAGTTGTGCTTAAACTTTGTAAATTTCAGATTCGCCCTATTCACCCCCCCTCTAGGCGACTTTCAATTGGTATCGGAGCCCAGTGCTTCATTAGAGCCTAACCGCTCGAAGTGATGTCGGGAGATCATGCCAAGAAGGAGATGGTGACCGGCGACAAGCCCGTTACAAGCCACGGGAAGGCTCCATCGGGAGAGTCCCGCAACAAGGGGAAGGAGAAGGAATCCCCTTCACACAAGTCGCATCAGAGTGGCGAAAAGAAAAAGAAGATGAGGAAGGTGGTCTACTACGAAACCGACTCTTCATCGCCATCCACCTCCGGCTCCGACGCGCCGTCCGTAACTTCTAAGCGCCATGAGCGCAAGAAGTTTAGTAAGATTCCCCTACACTACCCTCGCATTTCTAAACGTACTCCATTACTTTCCGTTCCATTAGGCAAACCACCGGTTTTTGACGGTGAAGATTATAACATGTGGAGTGACAAAATGAGGCATCACCTAACCTCACTCCACACTAGCATTTGGAACGTTGTTGAGTTTGGTGTACAGGTACCATCCGTAGGGGATGAGGATTATGATTCAGACGAAGTTGCCCAAGTCCGTCACTTCAACTCCCAAGCCACCACTATACTCCTCGCCTCTCTAAGTCGAGAGGAGTATAACAAGGTGCAAGGGTTGAAGAGCGCCAAAGAGATTTGGGATGTACTCAAAACGGCGCACAAAGGAGATGAGGTGACAAAAATCACCAAAAGGGAGACGATCGAGGGGGAGCTCGGTCGATTCATGCTTCACCAAGGGGAGGAGCCACAAGCAATGTACAACCGGCTCAAGACCTTGGTAAACCAAGTGCGCAACCTCGGGAGCACCAAATGGGATGACCATGAGATGGTCAAGGTTATTCTAAGATCACTAGTTTTCCTTAATCCTACTCAAGTACAACTAATTCGTGGTGATCCTAGATACAAAATAATGTCTCCCGAGGAAGTGATAGGTAAATTTGTGAGCTTTGAACTAATGATTAAAGGCTCCAAAAGGATTATCGAGCAAGGCGCATCCTCCTCCGTACCCGAAGCACAACCCGTTGCATTCAAAGCAACGGAGGAGAAGAAAGAAGATTCTACTCCAAGTAGAATTCCCATCGACGCCTCCAAGCTCGACAATGAGGAGATGGCGCTTATTATCAAAAGCTTCTGTTAAATCCTCAAACAAAGGAAGGGGAAGGATTACAAGCCCCGTTCCAAGAAAGTGTGCTACAAGTGTGGTAAGCCCGGTCATTTTATTGCAAAATGTCCATTATCTAGTGATAGTGACAGGGGCGACGACAAGAAGGGAAAGAGGAGAGAAAAGAAGAGATACTACAAGAAGAAGGGCGGCGATGCCCATGTTTGCCGGGAGTGGGACTCCGACGAGAGCTCCACCGACTCCTCCGACGAGGACGCCGCCAACATCGCCGTCAACAAAGGGCTCCTCTTCCCCAACGTTGGCCACAAATGCCTCATAGCAAAGGACAGAGAAAAGAAGAAGGTGAAATCCAAATCCTCCACTAAATATGCAACATCTAGTGATGAGGCTAATTCTAGTGATGATGAGGATGATTTATTTACTCTCTTTGCCAACTTGAACATGCAACAAAAGGAAAAATTAAATGAATTGATTAGCACTATTCATGATAAGGATGAACTCTTGGATAGCCAAGAGGACTTCCTAATTAAAGAAAACAAAAAACATGTTAAAGTTAAAAGTGCTTATGCTCTAGAAGTAGAAAAATGTGAAAAATTAACTAGTGAGCTAAGCACTTGCCATGATATTATTTCCAACCTTAGAAACGAGAATGCCAATCTAGTTGCTAAGGTTGGGAAGCTTGATGTTTGTGATGATTCAATTGTTAGTCTTAGAAATGATAATGCCAACTTAATTGCTAAGATTGACAAATTGAATGCTTCTCTTTCTAGCCTTAAAATTGAAAATGAAAAATTAATTGCTAAGGCTAAGAATTTAGATGTTTGCAATGTTTCCATTTCCAATCTTAGAGATGAGAATAATATATTGCATGCTAAGATTGTTGAATTAAATACTTGCAAACCCTCTACATCTTCCATTGAGCATGTTACTATTTGTACTAGATGTAGAGATGTTAATGTAGATGCTATTCATGATCACCTTGCCTTAATTAAACAACAAAATGATCACATAGCTACATTAACTGCTAAAATTAATGAGCATGACTTAGAAAATGAAAAATTTAAATTTGCTAGAAGCATGCTCTATAGTGGGAGACGCCCTGGCATTAAGGATGGCATTGGCTTCCAACAGGGAGACAATGTCAAGCTTAATGCCCCGCCCAAAAGATTGTCTAATTTTGTTAAGGGCAAGGCTCCCATGGTTCAGGATAACGAGAGTTACATTTTATACCCTGCCGGTTATCCCGAACACAAAATTAGGAGAATTCACTCTAGGAAGTCTCACTCTGGCCCTAATCATGCTTTTATGTATAAGAGTGAGGCATCTAGTTCTAGGCAATCAACCCATGCTAAATTGCCTAAGAAGAAAACTCCTGTTGCATCAAATGATCACAATGTTTCATTTAAAACTTTTGATGCTTCTTATGTGCTAACTAACAAATCAGGCAAGGTGGTTGCCAAGTATGTTGGGGGCAAACACAAGGGATCAAAAACTTGTGTTTGGGTACCCAAAGTTCTTGTATCTAATGTCAAAGGACCCAAAACCGTTTGGGTACCTAAAATCAAGAACTGAATTTGTTTTGTAGGTTTATGCATCCGGGGGCTCAAGTTGGATCATTGACAGTGGGTGCACAAACCATATGACTGGGGAGAAAAAGATGTTCTCCTCCTATGAGAAAAACCAAGATCCCCAACGAGCTATCACATTCGGGGATGGAAATCAAGGTTTGGTCAAAGGTTTGGGTAAAATTGCTATATCACCTGACCATTCCATTTCCAATGTTTTTCTTATAGACTCTTTAGATTACAACTTGCTTTCTGTTTCCCAATTATGTAAAATGGGTTACAACTGTCTTTTCACGGATACAGGTGTCACTGTCTTTAGAAGAAGTGATGATTCGGTAGCTTTTAAGGGAGTATTAGAGGGTCAGCTATACTTAGTTGATTTCAATAGAGCTGAACTCGATACTTGCTTAATCGCTAAGACTAATATGGGTTGGCTCTGGCATCACCGACTAGCCCATGTTGGGATGAAGAATCTTCACAAGCTTCTAAAGGGAGAACACATTTTGGGACTAACAAATGTGCATTTTGAGAAAGACAGGATTTGTAGCGCATGCCAAGCAGGGAAGCAAGTTGGTGTTCATCATCCACATAAGAACACCATGACGACTGATAGGCCACTGGAGCTCCTCCACATGGACGTATTCGGCCCGATCGCTTACATAAGCATCAGCGGGAGTAAGTACTGTCAAGTTATTGTGGATGACTATTCTTGCTTCACTTGGGTATTCTTTTTACAGGATAAATCTCATACCCAAGAGACTTTGAAAGGATTCTTGAGACGGGCTCAAAATGAGTTCGGCTTGAGGATCAAGAAAATTAGAAGCGACAATGGGACGGAGTTCAAGAACTCTCAAATCAAAGGCTTCCTTGAGGAGGAGGGCATCAAGCATGAGTTCTCTTCTCCCTACACGCCACAACAAAATGGTGTAGTGGAGAGGAAGAATAGAACTCTATTGGACATGGCAAGGACCATGCTTGATGAGTACAAGACTTCGGATCGGTTTTGGGCCGAGGCGGTCAACATCGCATGCTACGCCATCAACCGGTTATATCTACACCGAATCCTCAAGAAGACATCATACGAACTCCTCACTGGTAAATAGCCAAATGTTTCATATTTTAGAGTCTTTGGTAGCAAATGCTTTATTCTTGTTAAAAGAGGTAGAAAATCCAAATTTGCTCCTAAGGCTGTAGAAGGCTTTTTACTAGGGTATGATTCAAACACAAGGGCATATAGAGTCTTTAACAAGTCCATTGGACTAGTTGAAGTTTCTTGTGACATTGTGTTTGATGAGACTAACGGCTCTCAAGTAGAGCAAGTTGATCTTGATGAACTAGATGATGAAGAGGCTCCATCCGTCGCGCCAAGGAACATATCCATTGGGGATGTGTGTCCTAAGGAATCCGAAGAGCCCATTCAAGATCAACCATCCTCCTCCATGCAAGCATCTCCACCAACTCAAGATGAGGATGAGGCTCAAGATGATGAAGAAGAAGATCAAGAAGATGAGCCACCTCAAGAAGACGACAATGATCAAGGGGGAGATGCAATTGATCAAGACAAGGAGGATGAGCAAGTTCCAAGGCCGCCACACCCAAGAGTCCACCAAGCAATCCAACGAGATCACCCCGTGAACACCATCCTAGGAGATATTCATAAGGGGGTAACCACTCGATCTCGTGTTGCTCATTTTTGTGAACATTACTCTTTTGTTTCCTCTATTGAGCCACACAGGGTAGAGGAAGCACTTCAAGATTCGGATTGGGTGATGGCAATGCAAGAGGAGCTCAACAACTTCATGAGGAATGAGGTATGGCATTTAGTTCCACGTCCTAACCAAAATGTTGTAGGAACCAAGTGGGTCTTCCGCAACAAACAAGACGAGCATGGTGTGGTGACAAGGATCAAAGCCTGACTTGTGGCCAAGGGATACTCACAAATCGAAGGTTTGGATTTCGGTGAAACCTATGCACCTGTAGCTAGGCTTGAATCAATTCGTATATTACTTGCCTATGCTACTTACCATGGCTTTAAGCTTTACCAAATGGACGTGAAAAGTGCCTTCCTCAACGGACCTATCAAGGAAGAGGTCTATGTTGAGCAACCTCCCGGCTTTGAAGACAGTGAGTATCCTAACCATGTTTATAGACTCTCAAAGGCGCTTTATGGGCTCAAGCAAGCCCCAAGAGTATGATATGAATGCCTAAGAGACTTTCTTATCGCTAATGGCTTCAAAGTTGGAAAAGCCGATCCTACACTCTTTACTAAAACACTTGCGAATGATTTGTTTGTATGCCAAATTTATGTTGATGATATCATATTTGGGTCTACTAACGAATCTACATGTGAAGAGTTTAGTAGGATCATGACTCAAAAATTCGAGATGTCTATGATTGGGGAGTTGAAGTATTTCTTAGGATTTCAAGTGAAGCAACTCCAAGAGGGCACCTTCATTAGCCAAACAAAGTACATTCAAGACATTCTAACCAAGTTTGGGATGAAGGACGCCAAGCCCATCAAGACACCCATGGGAACTAATGGGCATCTCGACCTCGACACGGGAGGTAAATCCGTAGATCAAAAGGTATACCGGTCGATGATAGGCTCTTTACTCTATTTATGTGCTTCATGACCGGATATTATGCTTTCCGTATGCATGTGTGCAAGATTCCAAGCCGATCGTAAGGAAGTTCACCTTAGGGCCGTAAAACGAATCTTGAGATATTTAGTTTATACTCCTAAGTTTGGCCTTTGGTACCCTAGGGGATCCACATTTGATTTAATTGGTTATTCTGATGCTGATTGGGCAGGGTGTAAAATTAATAGAAAGAGCACATCAGGGACTTGCCAGTTCTTGGGAAGATCTCTGGTGTCTTGGGCTTCAAAGAAGCAAAATTCTGTCGCTCTTTCTACCGCCGAAGCCGAGTATATTGCCGTAGGCCATTGTTGCGCGCAATTGCTTTGGATGAGGCAAACCCTTAGGGACTATGGTTACAAATTAACCAAAGTTCCTCTTGTATGTGATAATGAGAGTGCAATCCGCATGGCGGATAATCCCGTTGAGCATAACCGCACTAAACACATAGCCATTCGGTATCATTTTCTAAGGGATCACCAACAAAAGGGG
Source organism: Zea luxurians (assembly GCA_029449295.1). Classification (NCBI taxonomy): domain Eukaryota; kingdom Viridiplantae; phylum Streptophyta; class Magnoliopsida; order Poales; family Poaceae; genus Zea; species Zea luxurians. The sequence goes on from JAOPSE010000007.1 coordinate 113,540,890, forward strand.
GATATCGAGATTGCATATGTTAGCACCAAAGAACAATTAGCCGATATTTTTACCAAGCCATTAGATGAACAAACATTTACCAAACTTAGGCATGAGCTAAATATTCTTGATTCTAGGAATTTTGATTGATGTTTTGCACACATAGCTCATATATATACCTTTGATCATGTCTTTCATGTGCTATGACTAATGTGTTCTTTAAAGTCCATTTCATGCTAAGTCATAGATTGAAAGGGAAAAGGAGTCTTCGGCGAAGACAAAGCTTCCACTCCACTCCATCGAATCATTCATCCTTCGCCGTCGCTCCGCACAAACTCTCCAACTTTGGTATAATCTTCACTCATATATTATTTACCATAGGGAGAGAAAGTAGTTACACGGGCTTATATTTCACTCAAGTATCCGTTTTTGGCGATTCATGCCAAAGGGGGAGAGAGTATTAGCCCAAAGCAAAAGGACCGCACCACCACCAATTTCAAAGAAAATGTAGTCTTTCAAATTTGAGTTAAGAAAAGAATTTTCAATTCTCTACAACACCTTAAGGGTGGTGCGAGGGCGTCCACAGCATCACCATGCCCCAGCCCACGCTCGTCCGCTCGCCCCGGCCTGTGCACAGACGCGTGCCCCTATCCCCGCCTGCCTCTTCTCCTCCCATCTCGCCTCGGGCACCGCCATCCTAGCACCGCTGCTATTGGCCGTTGGCAGCCTTCTGCCCCGCACCCTCCGCGTCGAACACCAGATCCGGCCATCGCTCCACCTCTGTCCATCTCACGCCAATGCCCACTGGCGTCCTCGTTCCTCCGTGCTGGGGAGCGGCGAAGAGCTTTCCACCTTGTCTTAGGAACCTCTGGCTTCCTTCCCCCTGCCGGCGATCGGTAGAGATTCGTTGTTCTGACATCGTCTCCCGCTGCTGGTATGGCTTACGCGACTACTTGTTCGTTTCGTTCTGTCGGACCTTCTCCTTGTGGTTGCGGCTGCGGACCCCTAGATATCCTAATCATTCTCTAGTGGTGGCCTGGTGGGGAGGATCTAAAATCTGATCTTTAGCACTCTATTTGCGCTTATGTGGATTAGTTCTGTTTACGCTGGTGTAGGTTTAGTTTTCAGGATTTGTGGGGGTGCGGCTGAAACCCTGTTCGTCACGTTAAGTCCGCCAACTGGTTGCGTGTCTTAGCGTGCTTTCGGTTGACGGGACGGTATTTGGCTCGGAGTCACGGAAGGACGAGATCATCCTTGTGACAGAAGAGGCTACCGTATCTGGATCTCCATGGCGGTGCCCTCCCTGGTGGCCGTGACCCTCTGTTGGTTTTCCATTCCGGTGACGCTCACTCTCATCCTTGGTGCTGACCCTCAGCATCCTGCTATACCAGCGGATCTCGTGTTTCCTTGACGAGTTAAGGAGACCCTAGCACCTGAAACCTATTTCGTGTTGCACGGCACTATAAACATGATTTATTTTTTCATGAAGAAACATAAGTCTCTGAAGAGAAAAATATAAAACCCATCCACTCTCAATTATAGTAATTTGCACATCAAAACATTTACAATCCCGAATTGTGGGCATAAAGCAATTTGGGGGAAAAGAGGAACAATGAAGCACGTAGGAAAAGAAATGATTTGTCAGTAGTAGCCGTTGTGTTTCGATAGAACATCCAATTCACTGCTTGTGTCTAACATAAGCCGTTGTGTTAGCACTAGATTAGCCGTTGTGTCTAACACAAGCAGTTGTGTTTCGATAGAACATCCAATTCACTGCCTGTGCCTACTAACATAAGCTAATCTGTCTAACACAAGCAGTGCAGTACCAAACTAAGCAGTGTTTCTGTCTAACACAAGCAGTGTCTGTGCAATCTAGCGAAGAAATTCCAGAGCGTCATACAGATCAGGGCCTCCTTTAGGGGTATTTTTTTTCAACTAAAATTCTTCAGGGGGACGATATTTTCACACATTGGAATGACAGTAACGTTTTCTGTATGCCGTATGCGTTTCTGCTACATCTTCTGAGCTATCATTTTCATCGTCAGGTACCGTTCACATGGGTAGAGAGGTGACTGTCGTAGTATGCAGCTGCAAGTTTCTCTTGTCATTCACGTGGCTACTGATATCGATGTAATTGTAATAACTCCCCAGGTGCAACAAGTAGTTGGTAAAAGTCTGACAGTGTGACTATTAGGCTTCTATGGTGGATATGTAGTCTCTTCGATCTTCACTTATTCAGGCAGAGGCATTTTTCAGTCTGAGACTCGTTCAGATAATTTGGTTTCGATACTTCTGATGAATAAGTTAATTTTTATTGTGTTTAGTTTGACGAATAAGAATTTCTTTTATCTACTAAATAAACATACCATTTTTTTCTTTGCCCATGTTGAATAAATGTAGTGTTTCTATGCATCTGCATATCGCGCCACATGTTTCCGTTCATGTTAGCATCTATCTGAAATCAACATAGGCATAATACTAAAATAGAACCAGATCGCTTTTACCCAATGGTAAACCTTACAAACTGTAAGGCTTGGTAACCACCATTGTTCAAGTTTATTTACACTTTATATCCTCCACAAAATAAGGACATGCACTAGCCATGAATCCCATATAGAAGAGAGAAGCTGGCCAGAAAAAGGGATGAGATGATAGGAAAAGCTTCTCTCTTGTTTGATGTTTACAGGATAACCTATCCAGAGGGAACATGGCAACTATTAGAGCTCTTTGATGGCTATTTCCAGAACACCCAGAGGGCTTAAGTTTATTTATGCTGATTTAGGCAATGCCAAAGCTATATCCTTCTTCTGAAGTTTAATAACCCAGTGCCTCCCCTTGCCTTACATTTATATGTTGATGAGATTTTTTTGCTTAACCAATAATCAGGTGAACATAATATTTTCGGAGAATGCATTTGATGTTGTTATGCACTTTGTTGTTGTTGCTTATGTTGGTGTCATGGTGTGAGCACAATGGAGCCATTCGGGTAAAGGTTTATCCTACGCATGTAATGCACTGGTTTACCATTGGGCGAGCTGAGTCCGGTGTGGCCCCCGCCGCTGATTGCCGAAGTCGGGGGCTTGAGCGCAGCGTGGGAGGAGGAGGGCGAGCTGAGGTGGCGACAAATTCTCCCACGCCGTCGCCCGCGCCCGCTGTCTAGGAAGGCACCGCCATGGAGAAGGTTGGGGTGCTGGTGGCTGGTGTCTCCAAGATGACTGATCTAGGGAGTGGGTCGGCTATGAAGCCCGAGAGGAAGAGCTAGGACAATCTAACTCACACTACGGCTGCACCATCCATGACAAAGTCTAAGGCCAAGGTGGACAAGGTTACCATCCTCAGGACTCAGGTCTGCATTCATGCTACATTGTTGTGTTGTGACATTTGGTACTTGCCAATGATGTCAAGGTAACCATGTGATAATTTGAGGCATATAATTTTATCACTACCTGCATTGTGACTAGAATAGTAGTATTAGACTAATAGTAGTAGTAGTAAATAACTCTTTCTAAAGTCAAAATTGTGTTTAACTGAAAATGATCCCAGACTTGAAGGTACTACAGACATTTGGCTGTGTTGTATTATCGTTCAAATGAAAGATCTTCTAAGGTACACTCAGATGGGGAAGGCACCGCCATGGAGAAGGTTAGGGTGCTCGTGGCTGGTGTCTCCAAGATGACTGATCTAGGGAGCGGGTCGGCTGCGAAGCCCGAGAGGAAGAGTTGGGACGATCTAACTCACACTACGGCTACACCGTCCATAACTCAATGACATTATTAAAATTATATATAGAAGTCTATATGGTACTGATGGTTGCAATGTAATGGTGAAATAGCTAGATTGAAATAACAAAATTTATTTATGGGTAGAATTACAAATGGATTCCGAAACATTTTCTCATAACAATATAACACACATATGTACATAAGTTATCGTGTTATTATACGGTTCCGTTGCAACACACGGACACTCACCTATAATATCTTATTTTTAATATAATTTCAAGTTGGTATACCCTCTTCAAAATTAATATCTAAAACCCTCTTGAACACTAAGAGGAGGATTTCATTAAGGGGGAGTTTTGTTTAGTCAAAGGAAAAGCATTTGAAACAGGGGGAGAAAATTTCAAATCTTGAAAATCCTTCTCAAACTCTTATTCATTTACCTTTGACTATTTGCAAAAGAACTTTGAAAAGAATTTCCAAACATTTTGCAAAACAAAACATGTGGTGCAAGCGTGGTCCAAAATGTTAATAAGAAGAAAGCCATCCATGCATATCTAGTAGTAATATTTATTGGTTCAATTCCAAGTAACCTTTGCACTTACATTATGCAAACTAGTTCAATTCTGCACTTTTATATTTGCTTTGGTTTGTGTTGGCATCAATCACCAAAAAGGGGGAGATTGAAAGGGAAATAGGCTTACACCTTTTCCTAATTAATTTTGGTGGTTGAATTGCCCAACACAAATAATTGGACTAACTAGTTTGCTCTAGATTATAAATTTTACAGGTGCCAAAGGTTCACAACAAACCAATAAAAAGACCAAGAATGGGTTCAAACAAAGAGAGCAAAAGACAACCGAAGTGTGCCCTGGTCTGGTGCACCGGACTGTCCCGTGTGCCACCGGACAATGTCCGGTGCACCATCGGACGGTGTCCGGTGCACCAGGGACCCCGACGTTGAACTTGCCACCTTCGGGAAAATGGGAGGCCGCTCCGCTATAATTCACCGGACTGTCCGGTGTAGCACCGGATAGTGTCCGGTGGCGCACCGGACTGTCCGGTGTGCCAGCGGAGCAACGGCTACTTCACACCAACGGTCGACTGCAAACGCATTCAATGCGCTACAGTGCACGCCAGAGTCAGAGCGTCAGAAGGCGCACCAGACAGTCTACAGGACATGTCCGGTGCACCACCGGACAGCCAGAAGGCCCCACCTGTCAGAGCTCCAACGGTCAGAATCCAACGGCCGGGTGACGTGGCTGGCGCACCGGACAGTGTCCGGTGGCGCACCGGACTGTCCGATGCGCCATGCGACAGCAGCCTCCACCAAACAGCTAGTTTGGTGGTTGGGGCTATAAATACCCCAACCACCCCACATTCAATTGCATCCAAGTTTTCAGACTTCCTACACCTTACAAGAGCTATAGCATTCAATACAAGACACACCAAAGAGATCAAATCCTCTCCCAAGTCCAAAGATCATTCCAATCAAATAGTGACTAGTGAGAGTGACTTGTGTTCATTTGAGCTCTTGCACTTGGATTGCTTCTTTTCTTTCTCATTCTTTCTTGTGATCAACTCAATTGTAACCGAGGCAAGAGACACCAATTGTGTGGTGGTCCTTGCGGGGACTTAGTGTCCCATTTGATTGAGAAGAGAAGCTCACTCGGTCTAAGTGACTGTTTGAGAGAGGGAAAGGGTTGAAAGAGACCCGGTCTTTGTGACCACCTCAACGGGGAGTAGGTTTGCAAGAACCGAACCTCGGTAAAACAAATCACCGTGTCACACTCTTTATTTGCTTGTGATTTGTTTTCGCCCTCTCTCTCAAACTCGATTTTAATTCTAACGCTAACCCCGACTTGTAGTTGTGCTTAAACTTTGTAAATTTCAGATTCGCCCTATTCACCCCCCTCTAGGCGACTTTCAGCTGACGATCGGAGGCCCGCCACCTTAGCTAAGGAGAGGCCCAGTACGTTGACGGCGGTGGTACCTGACACGTCGGCTGCAGGGGGACCCGACGCCTCGGTGGACGGGCGTGTAGGACCGTGGCCTGTCCTGGGGAGCAGTGGCCTTATCCCTGTGCAGCTCAATCCCAATGAATGGTGTGGGCAGCCGCTCCGGTTCTGGGGCCACGGCATCTTGGAGCCCCTCCTCCTCCTCAACGATGAGTTGGAGGAGAAGGCTCGGGATAGTTTCCGTGAGTATACCGAGGCAGCGATGAGGTCGCTTTGGTTGACCATGGAAACCCTTTCCAGGGACGTTCCCAGGGTTTTCCAGGTTAGGACTTAGACGTACACCTTGCGTGACCAGGGCATTCTTTGGGACATCTCATTTTCCTTCCTCAGGAGCTCGCGGACGCGAGCACCGCCAAGTCGCTGTTCATCCGCCGTGAAAGCGACGTTTGGAGGTCACTGCGATCCCAGCGGGCCACGCTTACTGAGGCTAATGAGCGCCTTGCCCAATGGAGCGCCGAGGTGGCGGACCTTCGGTTGCTCTACGATGGGCTAAAGTCGGAGGCAGCAGCGGCGCGGACGGAGGCGGCGTCGACACGAGCGGAGGTTTTGTCGGCCCGGGAGCAGGTGGCTTCCCAGGCCGAGGAGATGCGGCAGCGGCAGCTGGAGCTCGACCAGGCTATCGGTGAGCGGGACCAATCTTGGAGCCAAGCTGCCGAGGCCGTGAGCCGGGCCGAGGCCCTTGCAGAGAGCCTAGCTGAGGCCATCGGGTCTGCCCAGTCCGCGCTAGCCGAGGCCTCACAGCAGCGTGCCCGGGCTGAAGGTATGTTTTGCCCGTTTTGTGACCTTGTTTTTGTATCCATTCTTCTCCTTGCGTCTGAAGGATGTTGTCCGGCTGTCTGTGGGGTTCGAGACGGCTCTTAACGAGTCCGTCAAGAACTGCAAGGCGCTTGCCGAGGCGGCTGAGCGGAAGGAGGCCGAGCGCGTGGCCATGTCCGAGGCTGTCTCGGCTTTCTGCCAGGCCTTTGGCCTCGACGGCGTCCCCTCGGGTAGCTCCCCCCAGAGTCACCTGCGGGCCTTGGGCGGCCTTGTGCGTAACAGACTCCACGGGGCGCTGCACCACGGTGTTAGGCGGGCCTTCGCCGTGCTCGCTAACCACTACGACGTGGATCTAGAGCGGGTCAGCGAGGGGTACTACTTACCCGACGAAGAGGAGGCTGCCTTAGCCGAGGTCCAAAGGCTTGACGCGGCTGTCGAGAGCCCAAGTGCGGCGCTGGCTTCCTCCTTTGAGGTGGAGATCCTTTCGCCCGAGTCACCGTCTGAGGCCGTGCCAGATCCTGCCGAGGGTGGGAACGACGCCGAGGGTGTTGTTCCTCCCCCTGCCGATGTCTGAGCCTGCAGGAACAGTTTGTTTGAAGTATGCGTATGTTTTTTGCGGCCGCTGAGGCCTAAACATTATTGTCGTATTATAAAGCTGCATTTTCTTTCCTCTTGTTTCGTGTATTAGGACTTGTTCGGTAGCAGAATCGCTTATCCAAGCGTGAGTTACTTTTCGCGGAAGGTGATGAGTGAGGTATCCGTATCCCGGAGGCATAGGAGTCCCTCGGCTCGGTCAGCCTTGCCGCTTACGTGTTCTCCGATCGTTTTTAGGATTCTGTTATCGACACAGTCGAAAAGGCATGAAAGTCGTTCTGGCAGAAAAGTTTTCGAGCGTTAGGACTTGTTCGGTAGCAGAATCACTTATCCGAGTGTGAGCTACTTTTCGCGGAAGGTGATGAGTGAGGTATCCGTATCCCGGAGGCGTAGGAGTCCCTCGGCTCGATCGTCCTTGCCATTCAAGAGTTCTCTCGCTCGTTTTTAGGATTCTGTTATCGAAGCAGTCGAAAAGCGCGAAAGACGTTCTGGCAGAAAAGTTTTCGAGCGTTAGGACTTGTTCGGTAGCAGAATCGCTTATCCGAGCGCGAGCTACTTTTCGCGGAAGGTGATGAGTGAGGTATCTGTATCCCGGAGGCATAGGAGTCCCTCGGCTCGATCGGCCTTGCCGTTCAAGGTCTCTCTCGCTCGTTTTTAGGATTCTGTTATCGAAGCAGTCGAAAAGCGCGAAAGACGTTCTGGTAAAAGACTTTTCCGAGGAAAATTTTGACGCACAGGGGGTTCCCCCCTTCTAGCCCCCGAGGGAGGGTCGGGCTTTGCCGAGGCAAGGCTGATCCTTCCTTGACGGTTAGACTTTATTTATGCGTGTAAAGAAAGAGAGATACATGAACGACTTGAAACATTTTAAGGGTAAAAGCGACGTAGCTGTTCGATGTTCCATGCGTTGTTGTAGACCTCGCCTTGATCGTTGGCTAGCTTGTATGTCCCGGGCTTCAAAATCTTGGCGATGATGAAGGGCCCCTCCCAGGGAGGAGTAAGCTTGTGGCGCCATCGGGCGTCTTGTCGCAGCCGAAGTACCAAGTCTCCCACTTGGAAGTCTCGGGGCCGAACCCTTCAGGCGTGGTAGCGTCGTAGAGACTGCTGATACCGTGCTGAGTGTAGCAAAGCTACGTCCCGAGCCTCTTCTAGCTGGTCCAAAGAATCCTCTCGGCTGGTCTGGTTGCCTTGGTTGTCGTAAGCCTTTGTCCTCGGGGAACCGTATTCCAAGTCTGTGGGTAAGATAGCCTCGGCCCCATAGACTAGGAAAAACGGCGTGAAGCCTGTGCCCCGGCTCGACGTCGTCCTCAGACTCTAAACCACCGAGGGTAGTTCTTTTATCCATCGCTTGCCAAACTTGTTGAGGTCGTTGTAGATCCTCGTCTTTAGTCCCTGCAAAATCATACCGTTGGCGCGTTCTACCTGCCCATTTGTCATTGGGTGCGCTACGGCGGCCCAGTCCACACGGATGTGGTGGTCCTCGCAGAAGTCCAGGAACTTTTCCCAGTGAACTGCGTGCCATTGTCAGTGATGATTGAGTTTGGGACTCCAAAGCGATGTATGATGTTTGTGAAGAACGCCACCGCCTGTTCGGACCTGATGCTGGTTAAGGGTCGGACCTCGATCCACTTGTAGAATTTGTCGATGGCGACTAGTAGGTGCGTGAAGCCCCCGGGTGCCTTCTGCAAGGGACCGACGAGGTCCAGACCCCACATAGCGAATGACCAAGTGATAAGTATTGTCTGCAGGGCTTGAGCGGGCAGGTGCGTCTGTCTCGCGTAGAACTGACTCCCTCGGCAGGAGCGTACAATCCTAGTGGCGTCGGCCACCGCGGTCGGCCAGTAGAACCCTTGTCGGAAAGCGTTTCCCACGAGGGCCCAAGGTGCTGCATGGTGACCACAAGCCCCCGAGTGTATTTCTTGTAACAACTCTTGTCCTTGGGCAATGGATATGCATCGTTGGAGGATGCCCGAGGGGCTGCGGTGGTACTACTCCTTTTTACCACCCAGTAAAACGAACGACTTAGCGCGCCATGCCAGTCGCCGAGCTTCGGCCTTGTCGAGGGGCAGCTCTCCTCAGAGGAGATATTCCAGGTACGGGGTCTACCAGTTTGGGACCGGTATGACCCTATTCCGCTCCACCTCGACACGCAGGGCCTCACCCTCGGCGGCCGAGGGTACCTCGGGCCGGGCTGAGGCCTCCTCGGGCTCGGGCGCGTCACCGAGTTTGACGGATGGCTGATATATATATATATATCCTTGGAGAAGACGTTCGGGGGAACCGTCGTTCGCCCCGAAGCTATTTTCGCCAGCTCATCTGCGGTTTCGTTGTACCGTCGAGCAACATGGTTGAGTTCCAGCCCATAGAACTTATCTTCCAAGCGCCGAACTTCGTCGCAGTAGGCCTCCATTTTTTGGTCGCGGCAATGGGAGTTCTTCATGACCTGGTCAATGACGAGCTGCGAGTCACCACGAGTGTCGAGGCACCGAACCCCTAGCTCGACGGTGATGCGTAGTCCATTAACCAGGGCCTCGTACTCGACCACGTTGTTTGACGCCGGAAAATGGAGGCGTAGTACGTAGCGCACATGTTCTCCAAGGGGTGAGATGAAGAGCAAGCCCGCGCCTGCTCTGGTTTTCATCAGCAACCCGTCAAAGTACATGATCCAAAGTTCGAGCTGTATTGGCGCCGTCGGCAACTGGGTGTCAATCCATTCAGCCAGGAAGTTGGCCAAGACTTGGGATTTTATGGCCTTCCGAGGGGCAAATGAAAGTGTTTCGCCCATGAGTTCCACTACCCATTTTGCTACCCTACCCAAGGCCTCTCGGCTCTGGATGATTTCTCCCAGGGGGAAAGATGACACCATAGTAACCGGATGAGACTCGAAGTAGTGTCGCAGCTTCGCCGTGTCAGAATCACTGCGTAGAGCAGCTTCTGGATTTGTGGGTAGCGGACTTTGGTCTCGGATAGCACTTCGTTGATGAAGTAGACTGGCCTCTGGACGAGCAGCGCGTGCCCTTCTTCTCGTCTCTCGACTACGCCCGCAGCGCTGACCACCTGAGTGGTTACGGCGACGTAAATCAAGAGGGCTTCTTCCGCAGCGGGAGGCACCAAGACGGGCGCATTTGTAAGGAGCGCCTTTAAGTTTATGAGGGCTTCCTCAGCCTCGGGGGTCCAAGTGAAGCGCTCGGCCTTCCTTAAGAGGCGGTACAAGGGCAATCCTTTCTCGCCGAGGCGCAAGATGAAGCGGCTCAGAGCCGCAAGGCATCCCATGACCCTTTGTACTCCTTTTAAATCTTTGATGGGCCCCATGTTGGTGATGGCCGCGATTTTCTCTGGGTTGGCTTTGATGCCTCGTTCAGAGACAACGAACCCTAAGAACATGCCTCAGGGGACTCCAAAGACACACTTCTCAGGATTGAGTTTTACGCTCTTCGCTTTTAGGCAACTGAATGTTACCTCAAGGTCAGAGAGGAGGTCGGAGGCTTTCCTTGTTTTGACGACGATGTCATCCAAGTAAGCCTCGACTATCCTGCCGATGTGTTCTCCGAACACATGGTTCGTGCACCTCTAGTAGGTGGCACCTGCATTCCTCAAGCCAAATGGCATTGTAGTATAACAATACATGCCAAAAGGTGTGATAAAAGTAGTCGCGAGCTGGTCGAACTCTTTCATCTTGATTTGGTGATAGCCTGAGTAGGCATCGAGGAAAGACAGGGTTTCGCACCCAGCAGTGGAGTCCACAATTTGATCGATGCGAGGCAGAGGGTAAGGAACCTTCGGACATGCTTTGTTTAGACCAGTGTAGTCTACGCACATCCTCCATTTCCCACCTTTTTTCTTTACAAGCACAGGGTTAGCTAACCATTCGGTATGGAATACCTCTTTGATGAACCCTGCAGCCATCAGCTTGTGGACCTCCTCGCCTATGGCCTTGTGCTTTTCTTCATCAAAGCGGCGCAGGGACTGCTTCACGGGTCGGGCACCGGCTCGAATGTCCAGTGAGTGCTCGGCGACATCCCTCGGTATGTCGGGCATGTCCGAGGGACTCCATGCAAAAACTTCGGCGTTTGCGTGGAGAAAGTCGACGAGCACTGCCTGCTATTTGGGGTCGAGCTCGGAGCCGATCCTGACTTTCTTGCTGGCGTCGTTGCTGGGGTCAAGAGAGACAGACTTGACTGCCTCAGCTAGTTCGAAGTTGCCGGCGTGCCGCTTCGCGTCGGGCGCCTCTTTGGAGAGGCAATCCAGGTCGGCGATGAGGGCTTCGGACTCGGCGAGGGCCTCGGTGTACTCCACGCATTCTACGTCGCACTCGTAAGCGTGGCGGTACGTGGGCCCGACGGTGATGACTCCCTTGGGGCCAGACATCTTGAGCTTGAGGTAAGTGTAGTTGGGGATGGCCATGAACTTGGCGTAGCATGGTCTTCCTAGCACCGCGTGATAGGTCCCTCGGAACCCAACTACCTCGAAGGTGAGGGTTTCCTTTCGGAAGTTGGAGGGAGTTCCGAAGCAGACGGGTAAGTCAATCTGCTCGAGGGGCAGGATACGCTTTCCTGGTGCGATCCCGTGGAAGGGCGCCGCACCAACCCGGATCTCGGACCGATCAACCCCCAAGAGCTCCAGGGTCTCGGCGTAGATGATGTTGAGGCTGCTGCCTCCGTCCATGAGGACCTTGGAGAGCCTAACATTGCCGATGATCGGGTCGACGACGAGCGGGTACCTTCCTGGGCTCGGCACGTAGTTAGGGTGGTTGCCTCGGTCGAAGGTGACGGGCTTGTCGGACCAGTCTAGGTAGACCGGCGCCGCTACCTTCACCGAGCAGACCGCCCGACGCTCCTGCTTGCGGTGCCGAGCCAAGGCGTTCGCCACCTGTCCGCCGTAGATCATGAAGCAGTCACGGACCTCCGGGAACTCCTCTTCCTTGTCACCCCCCTTTTTGTTGTTGCCTTGGTCCTTGCCTCCTTCTACCGAGGGTCCAGCCTTGTTGAAGTAGCGCCGGAGCATGTCGCACTCTTCAAGGGTGTGCTTGACGGGACCCGGTGATAGGGGCACGACTCCTTGAGCATCTTGTCGAATGCGTTGGCTTCTCCGAGAGGCTTCTGAGGGTTCCTGTGCTCGGCGGTAGCGACGAGATCCGCGTCGATGCCGTTGCGCTTTGCCTGCGCCTTCTTCTTGGCCTTCTTCTTCGTGGCACGCTGGGCGGATGCCTCAGGGGTGTCTTCCTTCTGCCCTCCCTGAGGCTGCTTGTCCTTCCGGAAGATGGCTTCGACCGCCTCGTGACCAGAGGCGAACTTGGTGGCGATGTCCATCAAGTCGCTTGCCTTGGTGGGAGTCTTGCGTCCTAGTTTGCTCACTAGGTCCCGGCAAGTGGTGCCGACGAGGAATGCCCCGATGACATCCGAGTCGGTGATGTTGGGCAGCTCGGTGCACTGCTTTGAAAACCGCCGGATGTACTATCGTAGGGATTCCTCGGGTTGCTGGCACCAACTTCGGAGATCCCATGAGTTTCCAGGGCGCACGTACGTACCCTGGAAATTTCCAGCGAAAGCCTTGACCAGGCCATCCCAGTCGGAGATCTGCGCAGGCGGCAGATGCTCCAGCCAGGCTCGGGCAGCGTCGGAGAGGAAAAGGGGAAGGTTGTGGATGATGAGGTTGTCGTCGTCTGCCCCTCCCAACTGGCACGCCAGCCGGTAGTCCGCAAGCCACAACTCCGGCCTTGTCTCCCCTGAGTATTTGGTGATGGTAGTCGGGGCTCGGAACCGGGCCGGGAACGGCGCTCGGCGTATGGCCCGGCTGAAGACTCGTGGACCTGGTGGCTCAGGCGAGGGACTCCGATCCTTCTCACTGACGTAGCGTCCCCCGCGCCTGGGGTGGTAGCCTTGGCGCACCTTCTCCTTGAGTCGGGTTCGACAGTCGCGGCAGTGTTGCTCGGCGCCGAGGCGATCCAGGGCTGCTGGCGTCCCGTCCCGTGTGCGCTCGGTGTGGACCGAGGCCTCCCACATGTGTCGGGAGGGCGCTGCGCGATGCTCCGAGGGGTCTCCTCGCCTCCGGGAGGCAGAGCTCTCGGCTTGTCGAGCAGCGGCGTTTTCCAGGAGGCCCTTGAGCTCGCCCTGGATACATCGCCCTTCGGTGGTGGATGGCTCCGGCATCGTCCGAAGCAACATTGCTGCTGCGGCTAGGCTCTGGCCAGCCCCATTGAAGGCCGGGGGCGGCATCGCCCTGGCACTGTCAACAATGCGACGCTGGACGTCCTGGGCCTAATGACGCGCTCCTCCGGCGAGTGCCTGGCCTGCCCACTCCTGCTTGATGTTTTGCCAGAGCGGCACAAGTCGCCCCGCCTCTTCGTCGAGCTTGGCCTGCATCTCGCGGAGTTGCTCAAGTTGTGTGTCCTGACCCCCCGCAGGGACTTGGACCACAGCTAGCTCCCGCGGGATCTCAATGCGAGACGCAGGCGCGAGGGCGCCGTCATTTCCTGGCATACCAAGGTGGTTTTCTCCGCTGTAATCCTCCTGATCGATGTGGTAGCACTCATGAGTTGGGTCGAACCCTCGTCGCCAAGGCTGTGACCATCATTAGAGCAACCGGAGAGGCAGTGGTCATATGCGGACATGAAGTCGCGCATGGCACGGGGATCACGGAGTCCGGAGAAATCCCAACTGACGTTGGGATCGTCCTTTTCCTTAGAACCCACGGGTACGAAGGTTGAGACGGCCGTCAGTCGGTCCCAAGTTGACCACATATGGTACCCCGAAAGGTCAGGATATGCCCTAGAGAAAGCGCTCACCGATGCGGGGTCGCTTGGTGGATCGAAACTGAATCTAAAGGGAATAGGGTGAAAAACGGATGGTACCTCTTGGTTGATGGATGGTGGCGAAGTCGCAACGGGGACGGACTGCACCGTTATCTCAGGTACGAGGCTAACGCCCAACAAATCCTTCGTGAGGGTGCTGGCGTCATCAGTCCGCTTGGGGTTGGCACGTTGCGGGGAGGCGACACCCGTCGTTGTCTTGGGTGCGAGGTCGACACCCGACATGTCCCCCGCAGGGGTGCCGGCGTCGTCGACTCGCTCTGGCCCGACAGCCGACGAGGTGTTGCCTCCTGCCTGGCCATGGTTGCCCCGTCTCCTCCTCCTCCGGCGAGGAGGATTGTGGGGCAAACTCGGGTGTTCCTCTTCCGCCACGGGAGGAAGGCGTCGTCGAGTTCGCCTTCGCCGGGCAAGCCGATGACCATCGTTGTTGCCGTGCTGCGAGGGGAGGAGTACCATGTCGTAGCTGCCGTCGATGCACATGAACTTGAGACTCCCAAAGCGGAGCACCGTCCCGGGCTGAAGAGGCTGCTGAAAGCTACCCATCTAGAACTCAACGGGAAAGTATTCGTTAACATGCAGCGAGCCCCTACCCGACGCGCCAACTGTCGGTGTTTTGGACCCGGGGGACCCTCAACCGGACCGACTAGTGAATTTTAGTGCCGTGTGCCCCTGTCTAGATGGGTTGATGCAAGATGGAACACAAGAGGGGAATGAGGCTTATGTTATCCTACACCGGGGTGCTCGTAGTAGGGGTTACAAGCGTTGCGAGAGAGCGAGAACGAGAGAGAGAGGAGAGGGTTCGACCTTGAGGTGAGCCGTCTGAGGCTGCCTCTACCGCGTCTCTCCTACTCCGCCTGCCTCCGCTCGTCTACGTTGTGCGTCCGTGTGTTCATACATTGCACGTTTTTTCTCTCACCTCTCCCCCCTCTCTGAAGGCCCTGGACATCCCCTTTTATAGATTCAAGGAGATGCCCAGCTGTACAATGGGGGTGTAGCTATGTGCTAACGTGGCTGGCAGGGAAGTGCCTTGAGCCCTGTACAGGTAATATCATGGCCGTCGGAGAAGTGCCTTGAGACCTATAGATGTACCAACGTGGCCGTCGGAGAAGTGCCTCGTGCCCTGTAGAAGCATAGCTGGCGGGGCGGCATGGATCTTGCTGACGTTTCCTTGCTTCCGTAGGGGGTTTGAGAGCACCCGACATCATGGGCGCACGCGAGGAACCATCATTATCTGTTACCGGAGTAACTTAGATGGGACACCAGTCTTGTTCCTTCGTAGCCTGAGGCGGCTAGCTAGGGATAGGGTAATGATGGGTCTTCAGTAGTGTCGGGTACCATAATTAGGGATACCCCCAACACTCCTAATCACGGCTGGTAAACACCCTCAGACCAACTGACGGGCGTGGTTCAAGTCAAGGCTTCGTCTACCCAAGGGACGCGACCTCGCCCGAGCCTAGCCTCGGGCTAGAGCAGTAGTCCCAGACGAGTTCACGCCTCGCCCGAGGGCCTTCTCAGGCAGCGGGCACCCCCTCGGCTCTCCCGAAGCCCGGCTCGGGCAGGCTCCATTGTGAAGCAACCTTGGCCAGACCGCCTCACCAACCGACCGCTTCGCAGGCGCATTTAATGCAGGGGACGCCTGGCGCCGTATCCTGACACACACGCCTCAGTCGGCCAGGCCGAAGTGACCGCAGTCACTTCGCCCCTCTTTTTTACTGTCCGATATGACGGGAAAACAGCGCCGCTCGCCGCTCGCCCCGCTCCGACTGTCGTGCCAACCACCCAGGCGAAGACTGACAACAAGTCACGATCAACCACCGAGTTCGACCTCGGGCGCAACAGGAAGCTCCGCCTCGCCCGACCTTAGGCTCCAGCCTCGGGAGGAGGTCTCCGCCTCGCCCAACCCCCGGACTTGGCCTCGACCTCGGTCTCGGGAGGAATCGCGTCCTCGCCTGACCCCAGCCTTGGCCTTAAGAGAAGTCTCCGCCTCGCCCGACCTTGGGCTCGGACCGACCGCGCCAGCAGGGGATACATCATTACCCTATCCCTAGCCAGCTCAGGCTATAAGGAACAAGACCGACGTCCCATCTGGCTTACCCCGGTGACGGGTAATGATGGTGCCCCGCGTGCAACCATGACGCCGGTGGCTCTCAGTCCCTTACGGCAGCAAGGAGACGTCGGTAGGATCCTTGCCGCACTGCCAGCTATGCTCCTACAGGGCTCAGGCGCTTCTCCGATGGCCACACTATCACGTGTACAGGGCTCAAGCTCTCCCCCGACAGCCACGTTGCTATGTACATAGGGCTTAGACATTTCTCTGCCGGACACGTTAGCGCATAGCTACACCCCCATTGTACGCCTAGACCCTCTCCTTGCGTCTATAAAAGGGAGGTCCAGGGCCATCCTGGAGGGGGGTTCACGCGGGGGAAGGAGCGAACGAACAGGCTCCCTCTCTCTCTCTCTCTCACTCCCTCTCGTGACATGCTTGTAACCCCTACTACGAGTGGCACCCCTGGTGCAGGATAATACAAGGCTTGTCCCACCTCTTGTGTTCCATCCCGCGCCAACCCATCTGGGCAGGGGCACGCAGCGATAATTTCACTCGTCGGTCCAGGGATCCCCCGGGTCCGAAACGCCGACAGTTGGCGCGCCAGGTAGGGGCCTGCTGTGTGTTAACGAACGCCTTCCCGTTGAGTTCTAGATGGGGAGTCTTCAACATCCTCTTTAGCTCGGGACGGTGCTCCGCTTTGGGAGCCTCGAGTTCATGTCCCTCAACGGCAGCTACGACATGGTACTCCTCCCCTCGCGGCGCAACGACAACGACGGTCTTCGACTCGCCCGGCGGCGGCGAGCTCGGCGACAGCATCTCCCCGCGGCAGAAGAGGAGCACCCCAGTCATCCCCACCACCCTCCTTGCCGGAGGAGGCAGAGATGGGGCAACCATGGCCACGCAAGAGGCGGCACCTTGTCGGCTGTCGCACCAGAGCGAGTCGACGACGCCGGCACTCCCCCGGGGGACATGTTGGGCAATGTCCTCGCACCTGAGACGACGGCGGGTGTCACTTCCCCGCAACGTGTCAACCCCAAGCGGACTGATGATGCCAGCACCCTCGGAAAGGATCTGTTGGGCGTTACCCTCGTACCTGAGATGACGGTGTGCTCCGCCCCCGACGCGACTTCACCACCGTCCATCGACCAAGAGGTATCGTCTGTTTTTCATCCCGTACCCTTTCGATTCAGCTTCGATCCACCTAGCGACCCCGCTACGCTGAGCGCCTTCGTAAAGGCGTATCCAAATCTTCCGGGGTACCATATGTGGTCGACCTGGGACCGACTGACAACCGTCTCAACCTTCGGACCGGCGAGTTCCAAGGAAGAGGACGACCCTGACTCCGGTTGGGATTTCTCCGGCCTCAATGACCCCGGTGCCATGCGGGGCTTCATGTTCGCATGTGACCACTGTCTCTCCGGTTGTTCTGACGATGGCCATGACCTTGACGACGAGGGTTACGGCCCAAGTCGTGAATGTTTCCACATCGATCAAGGAGATCACAACGAAGGCAACCACCTCGGTATGCCGGAGGTTGACGATCCCCCTGGGCCCGCATCTCACGTCGACATCCCGTGGGAGCTAGCTGTGGTCCCAGTCCCTGCGGGGGGTCGGGACACACAGCTCAAGCAAATCCGTGAGATGCAGGCCCAGGTCGACGGGGAAGCAGGCCAGCTTGTGCAGCTCCGACAGAACATCGAACAGGAGTGGGCAGGCCGAACACTCGCCGGAGGAGCCTGTCATCAGGCCCGGGACATCCAGCGCCGCATCATCGACAATGCTAGGGCAGGGCTGCCCCCGGCCGTCAGCGGGTCTGGCCAGTACCTAGCTGCAGCGGTGATGCTACTTCGAGCCACGCCGGAGCCATCCACCACCAAGGGACGGCGTATCCAGGGCGAACTTAAGGATCTCTTGGAAGGCGCCGCAGTTCGACGAGCCAAGAGCTCCGCCTCCCGGAGGCGAGCTGACCCCTTGGAGCATCACGCGACGTCCTCCCGACACATGCGGGAGGCCTCAGTCCATCTCGAGTGCACGTGGGATGGGGCACCCACCGCCTGGGATCGCCTTGGCAACAAGCACCACCATCTTGACCGTCGAGCCCGCCTCGAGGAGAAGGTGCGCCGAGGCTATCATCCTTGGCGCGGGGGACGCTGCGACAATGAGGAGGATTAGAGTCCTTCGCCCGAGCCGCCTGGTTCGTGAGTCTTCAGCCGGGCCATACGACGAGCGCCGTTCCCCACACGTTTCCGAGCCCTGACTACCATCACCAAGTACTCGGGGGAGACGAGGCCGGAGCTGTGGCTCGCGGACTACCGACTAGCATGCCAGTTGGGAGGGGCGGATGATGACAACCTCATCATCCGTAATCTACCCCTTTTCCTCTCCGACGCCACCCGAGCCTGGCTGGAGCATCTGCCTCCTGCGCAGATCTCCGACTGGGACGATCTGGTCAAGGCTTTCGCGGGAAACTTCCAAGGCACATACGTACGCCCTGTGAACTCGTGGGATCTCCGAAGCTGCCACCAGCAGCCAGGGGAGTCCCTCCGAGAGTACATCTGGCGGTTTTCGAAGCAGCGCACCGAGCTGCCCAACGTTACCGACTCGGATGTCATCGGGGCTTTCCTTGCCGGCACCACTTGCCGAGACATGGTGAGCAAACTGGGGTGCAAGACTCCCACCAGTGCGAGCGAACTGATGGACGTCGCCACCAAGTTCGCCTCGGGTCAAGAGGCGGTCGAAGCCATCTTCCGGAAAGACAAGCAGCCTCAGGGAGAGCCAAAGAAAGACGCCCTTGAGGCGTCCGCCCAGTGGGGCATGAAGAAGAAGGCCAAGAACAAGTCGCAAGCGAAGCGCAACGCCGCTGACGCGAGTCTCGTCGCTGCGGCCGAGCACAGTAACCCTCGGAAACCTCCTGGAGGGGCCGGCGCATTCGACAAGATGCTCAAAGAGCCGTGCCCCTATCACCAGGGTCCTGTCAAGCACACCCTCGAAGAATGTGTCATGCTCCGGCGCTACTTCCACAAGGCCAGGCCCCCGACGGAAGATAGCAAAGGCCATGACAACAACAAGAAGGTGGGTGACAAGGAAGAGGAGTTCCCGGAGGTCCACAACTGCTTCATGATCTATGGCGGGCAGGCGGCGAACGCCTCAGCTCGGCATCGCAAGCAGGAGCACCAGGAGGTCTGCTTGGTGAAGGTGGCAGCGCCAGTCTACCTAGACTGGTCCGACAAGCCTATCACCTTCGACCGAGGTGACCACCCTGACTTCGTGCCAAGCCCAGGGAGGTACCCGCTCATCGTCGATCCGATCATCAGCAACGTTAGGCTCTCCAAAGTCCTCATGGATGGAGGCAGCAGCCTTAACATCATCTACGCCGAGACCCTGGAACTCTTGGGGGTTGATAGGTTCGAGGTCCAGGCCGGTGCGACACCCTTCCACGGGATCGCGCCCGGAAAGCGAATCCTGCCCCTCGGACGGATCGACTTACCCGTCTGCTTCGGGACTCCCTCCAACTTCCAAAAGGAAACTCTCACCTTCGAGGTCGTCGGGTTCCGAGGAACCTACCACGCGGTGCTGGGAAGACCATGCTACGCCAAGTTCATGGCCGTCCCCAACTATACCTACCTCAAGCTCAAGATGCCGGGCCCGAACGGGATCATCACCGTTGGATCCACGTACCGCCACGCGTACGAATGCGACGTGGAGTGCGTGGAGTACGTTGAGGCCCTCGCCGAGTCCGAGGCCCTCATCGCCGACCTAGAACGCCTCTCCAAGGAGGCACCTGACGCGAAGAGGCACGTCGGCAACTTTGAACCAATCGAGGCGGTCAAGTCCGTCTCTCTCGACCCCAGCAACGACGCCGGCAAGAAAGTCCGGATCGACTCCGAGCTCGACCCCAAATAGGAAGCAGTGCTCGTCGACTTTCTCTGCGCAAACGTCAAAGTTTTTGCGTGGAGTCCCTCGGACATGCCAGACATACCAAGGGATGTCGCCGAGCACTCACTGGACATCAGAGCTAGATCCCGACCCATGAAGCAAACCCTGCACCGTTTTGATGAAGAGAAGTGTAGGGCCATAGGCGAGGAGATCCACAAGCTACTCGCGGCAGGGTTCATCAAAGAGGTATTCCATCCCGAATGGTTAGCCAACCCTGTTCTTGTAAGGAAGAAGGATGGGAAATGGAGGATGTGCGTAGACTACACCAGTTTGAACAAAGCATGTCCGAAGGTTCCCTACCCTCTACCTCGCATCGATCAAATTGTGGACTCCACTGCTGGGTGCGAAACCCTATCATTCCTCGATGCCTACTCAGGCTATCACCAAATCAAGATGAAAGAGTCCGACCAGCTCGCGACTTCTTTTATCACACCTTTTGGCATATACTTCTACACTACAATGCCATTTGGTTTGAGGAATGCAGGCGCCACCTACCAGAGGTGCATGAACCATGTGTTCGGAGAACACATCTGTAGAACGGTCGAGGCTTACGTCGATGACATCGTTGTCAAGATGAAGAAAGCCTCCGACCTCCTCTTTGACCTTGAAACGACATTCAAGTGTCTGAGAGCGAAAGGCGTGAAACTCAACCCCGAGAAGTGTGTCTTCGGAGTCCCCCGAGGCATGCTCCTAGGGTTCATCGTCTCCGAGCGGGGCATAGAGGCCAATCCGGAGAAAATCGCGGCCATCACCAACATGGGACCGATCAAAGATTTGAAAGGAGTACAGAGGGTCATGGGATGCCTTGCGGTTCTGAGCCGTTTCATCTCACGCCTTAGCGAAAAAGGATTGCCCCTGTACCGCCTCTTAAGGAAGACCGAGCGCTTCACTTGGACCCCCGAGGCCGAGGAAGCCCTTGGAAACCTTAAGGCGCTCTTTACAAACACACCCATCCTGGTGCCCCTCGCTGCAGGAGAAGCCCTCTTGATCTACGTAGTCGCAACCACTCAGGTGGTCAGCGCCGCGATCGTAGTCGAGAGACGGGAAGAAAGGCATGCACTGCTCATCCAGAGGCCAGTCTACTTCATCAGCGAAGTGCTTTCCGAGACCAAAGTCCGCTACACGCAGATCTAGAAGCTGCTCTACGCAGTGATTCTGACACGGCGAAAGTTGCGACACTACTTCGAGTCTCATCTGGTGACTGTGGTGTCATCCTTCCCCCTGGGGGAGATCATCCAGTGCCGTGAGGCCTCGGGTAGGATAGCAAAGTGGGCGGTGGAACTCATGGGCGAAACGCTATCATTCGCCCCTCGGAAGGCCATAAAATCTAGGTCTTGGCAGACTTCCTGGCTGAGTGGACTGACACCTAGTTATCAACAACTCCAATCCAACCCGAGCTTTGGACCATGTACTTCGATGGGTCACTCATGAAAACAGGAGCAGGCGTTGGCTTGGTCTTCGTTTCAACCCTCGAAAAGCATCTTCGCTACGTCATACGCCTCCATTTTCCGGCATCAAACAATGTGGCCGAGTATGAGGCTCTGGTTAATGGGCTGCGCATCACCGTCGAGCTAGGGGTCCGGCGCCTCGACGCTCGTGGCGATTCACAGCTTGTCATCGACCAAGTCATGAAGAACTCCCACTACCACGACCGGAGGATGGAAGCCTACTACGACGAAGTCCGGCGCCTGGAATACAAGTTCTACGGGCTGGAGCTCAACCACATCGCCTGACGGTACAACGAGACGGCGGATGAGCTGGCGAAGATAGCCTCGGGGCGGACGACGGTTCCCCCGGACGTCTTCTCCAGAGACCTACATCAACCACCGTCAAGATCGACGACACGCCCGAGCCCGAGGAAGCCTCGGCCCAGCCCGAGGTACCCTCGGCCGAGCCCGAGGAGGCCTCGACCGAGCCCGAGGTACCCTCGGCCATCGAGGAGGAGGCCTTGCCCGTCGAGGGGGAACAGAATGGGGTCACACCAGATCCGAACTAGCAGACCCCGTACCTAGAATATCTCCTCCGAGGAGAGCTTCCCCTCGACAAGGCCAAAGCTCGGCGACTGGCTCGACGCGCCAAGTCGTTCGTCTTGCTGGGTGATGAAAAGGAGCTCTACCACCACAGCCCCTCGGGCATCCTCCAACGATGCATATCCATCGCCCGAGGACAAGAGCTGTTGCAAGAAATACACTTGGGGCTTGCGGCCACCATGCAGCACCTCGAGCCCTCGTGGGAAATGCCTTCCGACAAGGTTTCTACTGGCCAAACGCGGTGGCCGACGCCACTAGGATTGTTCGCTCCTACCGGGGTGTCAATTCTACGCAAAGCAGACACGCCTGCCCGCTCAAGCTCTGCAGACGATACCCATCACCTGGTCGTTTGCTGTGTGGGGTCTAGACCTTGTTGGTCCCTTGCAGAAGGCACCTGGGGGCTTCTCGCACCTGCTAGTCGCCATCGACAAATTCTCCAAGTGGATCGAGGTCCGACCCTTGACCAGCATCAGGTCTGAGCAGGCGGTGGCGTTCTTCACCAACATCATCCATCGATTCAGGGTCCCAAACTCCATCATCACCGACAATGGCACACAGTTCATCGGAAAAAAGTTCCTGGACTGCCGCCGTAGCTCACCCCATGACGAATGGGCAGTTGGAGCGTGCCAACGGTATGATCTTGCAGGGACTCAAACCAAGGATTTACAACAACCTCAACAAGTTCGGCAAGCGGTGGATGAAAGAGCTACCCTCGGTAGTCTGGAGTCTAAGGACGACGCCGAGCTGAGCCACGGGTTTCTCGCCGTTTTTTCTAGTCTATGGGGCTGAGGCCGTCCTCCCCATGGACTTAGAATACGGCTCCCCGAGGACCAGCGCGTACAACGACCGAAGCAACCAGATCAGCCGAGAGGACTCGCTGGACCAACTCGAAGAGGCTTGGGACGTTGCCTTACTACATTCGGCACGGTACCAGCAGTCGCTGCGACGCTACCACGCCCGAAGCATTCGGCCCCGAGGCTTCCAAGTGGGAGACTTGGTGCTTCGTCTGCGATAGGACGCCCGAGGGCGCCACAAGCTCACTCCTCCCTAGGAAGGGCCCTTCATCATCGCCAAGATTTTGAAGCCCGGAACATACAAGCTGGCCATCGACCAAGGCGAGGTCTACAGTAACGCTTGGAACATCCAACAGCTACGTTGCTTCTACCCTTAAGATGTTTTAAGCCGTTCATGTACCTCGTTTTATTTACATACACAAAGTCTAACCGTCAAGGAAGGGTCGGCCTTGCCTCAGCAAAGCCCGACCCTCCCTCGGGGGCTAGAAGGCGGGAACCGCCTCTGCGTCAAAACTTTCCTCGGAAAAAATTTTCTACCAAAACGACCTTCGTGCTTTCGACTTCTGTATCGATAGCGGGATCCTGAAAACGACAGGAGTACACGTAAGCGGCGAGGCCGACCGAGCCGAGGAACTCCTACACCTCCGGGATACGGATACCTCACTCATCACCTTCCGTGAGAAGTAACTCACGCTCGGATAAGCGATCCTGCTACCGAACAAGTCCAAACACTCGGGTAGAAAATGACTTTCGTGCCTTCTCGACTATATCGATAACGGAATCCTACGACCAAATGAGAGTGCACGTAAACGGCAAGGCCGACCGAGCCGAGGAACTCCTACGCCTCTGGGATACGGATACATCACTCATCACCTTCCACGAAAAGTAACTCTCGCTTGGATAAACGATTCTGCTACTGACAGACAAGTCGTGATGCCCAAAACAAGAGGAAAAAAAACGCGGCTTTTTAACACGACGATAAAGTGTTTAGGCCTCGGTGGCCGAGAAAAACATGCGCATGCTATAGACAAACTGTTCCTTCAGGTTCAGGCATCGGCAGGGGGAGCAGCAGTACCCTCGGCGTTGCTTCCACCCTCGACGGAACCTGGCCCGGCCTCGGACGGCGACCCGGGCGAAAGGACCTCCACCCAAGGGAGGACGCCAGCACCGCGCCCGCGGATGTCTTGGCCAAGCTCCAGCCGCTGCTGCCACATCTTCCTCGGCCTGGGAAGCCGCCAGCTCCCGGGCCGACGAAGTCTCTTTTCAAGCCGACTCCGCCTCTGTCCGCGCCAACACCGCTGCCTCCGGCTCCGGCTCATCGCAGAGCAGCCGAGGGTTCTAAAAACTGAGCAAGAGAGGCCTAGAGCGGCAAGGCCGACCGAGCCAAGGGACTCCTACGCCTCCGGGATATGGATACCTCACTCGTCACCTTTCGCGAAAGGCAACTCACGCTTGGTTAAGTGGTTCGGCTAGCCAACAGGCAAGTCCCAGTGCTCGGAATGAGGAAGAAACACATCTTTAATCTCGAATACCCAAATGTTCAGGCCTCGACAGCCACAAAGAACAAACACATACACTTGGGGGTAACTATGCTACACAGACTTAGACGTCGGCAGAACCCTCGGCGGTTCTCCCGACTTACGACAAATGTCTAAGTCCTTGAAGCGGTTACATTTTGCTCCAGCAAAAACCCAGTATATCTCCTTACAAACGAGACTCCGGTTCCATTCCCGCGGGTATGAAAAACCTCCACACCAGGGGGCCCACGGGATAACAAACTCCAAGCGGCTCGCCAGCGACCTCTGCAGCAGCAGAGACAACGACCTCCACCTCGGCTCTGACGACAGCGGCCACCTGCGCACCAGCGCCACACCAACGAATGGCGGCGGCCCCGGCCGGCACAGGAGGATCCCAGCCTGCGCCGGCAGATCCCCACTCAAATCCTCGCGGACCGGCCAGCGCCGGTCCGCACGAGGACCAAGCGGCAGGAGGCAGCATTGGGAGCGGCGCTAGAGCTAGCTGGGCCAGCGAGCCGGACACGCTGCAGATGACGACGTCTACGACCGACCGAACCAGCGTTGTCGAGGTTCGCCCTCTCCGCAAGGGCAGTGACAGCAGCCACCGATGTATGGCACGACCGTTGCCCGGGTGGAGGACGGACGGCTGTGCCCTGGCCGGGCAGCAGCGGTTTGCCTTCCCTCGCATAGCTGGAGGACGTCACCTCCGCAGGGATGGAGGATGCCCTTCTCCCCCTAATATTGGAGGAAGAAGCGGGTCGCCGGCCCACACGGGAGGTGAAACCCGGCTCGGCTCGCCCTCCGACTCAGCCCGCACGACGAAAATCCTTGAAGTCGAGCGATGGCTGAAGGGCGCCGATCTCCACGAGGCCACGCTCCTCCAACGACAGCAAGAGCAAGGCAACGCTGGTGCACCCCATCCGGGGGCTCGAAAGGTGGAAGGGCGCAATGCATGAGGGGAGAACGAAGGCATGACCACTGCTCGGGGGATCGATCCCCTTTTATAGGCAAACCTCCTCACTTGCACCCCTAGCGTCACGGGCAAAGTCTCCACTGACATACTCCAGGGTTCTCCCCCTACGACACGGGGGCTGGGTCCCGCACGTCATACGAGCTGATCCGAAGCGCGAAGAAGGCGAACCACCGCACGCACGACGGTTGGCATGGCCAAAAGTGGGCCGGCGGTAATTGTAGCAGCAGACGAGCAGAAGCAGTGGTCAAATCGCCTGCAGGCTCGCGTCCCCTCCCGTGTCCCGTTCCTCGAATGGCTCGCACGCGCAACGGGCGCCACACGAATCGCCCGTCCCGTCGCATTAACTCCCCGGTAGAGCGAGCGACACCTCTGGCAGGCGAAGCGGGCGTCGTTTCACCTCCGCCATGATGACCGCGCCAGAAAAGGTGCGCCTCCTTGTTTAAATTCATACCCTTCCCCTTCTCCTCTCTCTCTCTCGCTACAGGGATCGGGAAAGGGGATGTTTCGGAAAGGATCCTTCTCGACGAAGGAAGCGGGCCCCGAGCCCTCCTACTGATCAGGGGTTCAAAGGCTGGCCCCTCGGAAGGGTTTCGACAGCCGCCCCAGAGCACTCGGGCTTCAAGCCCATTACTGATCAGGGGTTCAAAGGCTGGCCCCTCGGAAGGGTTCGACAACCGCCCCAGAGTGCTCGGGCTCCATGGCCATTACTGATCAAGGGTTCGAAAGCTGGCCCCTCGGAAGGGTTCGACAGTCTCCCCAGAGCACGCAGAGTGAGGGATGACTCTAGGTACGTCCGATACATGGCCGAGGCTCGGGTTACGCTCCCGAGGTACCCTAGGATATTTCCGAGACCGGCGGGAACGATTTGTAACGGAATCCCACCGGAGGGAGGCATCGAGCCCTCGGACCCTATCGAAGGGGTCTGGGTCCGGCGAATCACCCGCAGGTACTTTTGGAGCGTGCCTCTGGGCCACCAGCCGACCCCTAATGAACGGGGCACGGGCGTCCACTCGGATCACCCGTTAGCAGCTCACTGGAAACACCATGTTCGGCGCCCTCCGAGGGCAACATTGCGCTTTCCCCTCTCCTCCTTGCGGAAAGGTGACGTAGGGGCGTATGATAAAAGTCGGGAAAGTCCTTGATCGTCCTCTTGCTCCGTGCAGAGGCTCGGGGGCTGCTCTCGCACCCGGCTACGGCCAAACTGTTGACAGCGTCAACAAACCAGCTTGATAACTCGGAACCTGACCATGCACCCGGGCTACGACCAGGCCGCATGAGGAAACGATCAGACCGGCCGAGGCACCACGAAAAGCATTAAGACCTCAGAGGAGTCAAACCACTCCTCCGAGGCCTCGGGGGCTACACCCGGCAGGGTGCGCTCGCGTGCACCCACCAGAACAAAGCAAAACCGAGAAAGGCCGGTCCCCTCACCAAAAATGCGGCAAAAGCCTCCAAGCGAGTACCAACACTCCCTTTGAGGCTCGGAGGCTACTGTTGGGTACCATAATTAGGGGTACCCCCAACACTCCTAATCACGGATGGTAAACACCCTCAGACCAACTGACATGCGCGGTTCAAGTCAAGGCTTCGTCTACCCAAGGGACGCGACCTCGCCCGAGCCTAGCCTCGGGCTGGAGCAGTAGTCCTAGACGAGTTCACGCCTCACCCGAGGGCCTTCTCAGGCAGCGGGCACACCCTCGGCTCTTCCAAAGCCCGGCTCGGGCAGGCTCCATTGTGAAGCAACCTTGGCCAGACCACCTCACCAACCGACCGCTTCACAGGCGCATTCAATGCAGGGGACGCCTGGCGCCGTATCCTGACACACGCGCCTCAGTCGGCCAGGCCGAAGTGATCGTAGTCACTTCGCCCCTCTTTTTTACTGTCCGATATGACGGGAAAACAGCGCCGCTCGCCGGTCGCCCCGCTCCGACTGCCGTGCCAACCACCCAGGCGAAGACTGACAACAAGTCACGATCAACCACCGAGTTCGGCCTCGGGCGCAACAGGAAGCTCCGCCTCGCCCGACCTCAGGCTCCGGCCTTGGGAGGAGGTCTCCGCCTCGCCCAACCCCCAGACTCAGTCTCAAGAGGAATCGCGTCCTCGCCGACCCCGGCCTCGGCCTCAAGAGAAGTCTCCGCCTCGCCCGACCTTGGGCTCGGACTGACCACGCCAACAGGGGATACATCATTACCCTATCCCTAGCCAGCTCAGGCTACAAGGAACAAGACCGGCGTCCCATCTGGCTTACCCCGGCGACGGGTAATGATGGTGCCCCGCGTGCAACCATGACGCCGGTGGCTCTCAGCCCATTACGGCAGCAAGGAGACGTCAGCAGGATCCTTGCCGCACTGCCAGCTGTGCTCCTATAGGGCTTAGGCGCTTCTCCGACGGCCACGCTATCACGTGTACAGGGCTCAAGCTCTCCCCCGACAGCCATGTTGCCATGTACACAGGGCTTAGGCATTTCTCTGTCGGACATGTTAGCGCATAGCTACACCCCCATTGTACGTCTGGACCCTCCCCTTGCGTCTATAAAAGGGAGGTCCAGGGCCATCCTGGAGGGGGGTTCGCGCGGGGGAAGGAGCGAACGAACAGGCTCCCTCTCTCTCTCTCTCTCACTCCCTCTCGCGACGTGCTTGTAACCCCTACTACGAGCGGCACCCCTGGTGCAGGATAATACAAGGCTTGCCCCACCTCTTGTGTTCCATCCCGCGCCAACCCATCTGGGGAGGGGCACACAGCGACAATTTCACTCGTCGGTCTAGGGACCCCCCCCCGGGTCCGAAACGCCGACAAGTAGCGTAGCTGATATGGAGCCGAGGTCGGGCGAGGCGGCGAATCCTCCGAGGCCGAGGTTGAGGTCGAGGCCCAGGGTCGGGCGAGGCGGAGACCTTCCCCTGAGGCCGAGGTTAAGGCCGAGGCCCAGGGTCGGGCGAGGCGGAGTCCTTCTCCTGAGGCTGAGGCCCAGGGTCGGGCGAGGCGGAGCTCCCTGTTGCGCTCGAGGCCGGACTCAGGGGAGGTCATGACTTGCTGTTGTCAGTCTTTCCCTGGCGGCTGGCACAGTTGCCGGAGCGGGGTGAACGGCGTTGTTTTTCTGTCAGAACGGTCAGTAAGGGGGGCAAAGTGACTGCGGTCACTTCGACCTTGCCGACTGAGGCACGCGTGTCAGGATAAGGTGACAGGCGATCCCTGCATTAAATGTGCATGCGATACAGTCGGTTGGTAAGGCGATTTGGGCGAGGTCGCTGCACGATAAAGTCTGCTCGCGCTGGGCCTTGGGCGAGCCGAGGGTGCGTCTGCTGACTGAGGGGACCCTCGGTCGAGGCGTGAATCCGTCCGGTACTACCGTCCTTGCCCGAGGCCGGGCTCGGATGAGGTCGCGTCCCTTAGAGACGAGGCCTGCGATTTATTAGTCGTTTATGGTTTGTTCTGAAGATGTTTCCCAGCCGGATTAAAGAGCATTGCGTACCCTAATTACGGTCCCCGACAAAAATAAATAGAAATAAAGCTACTCTATCAGTTTTATCAGTTTTGGTTGCAGTTAATAGACTACCGTATAAGCTGACGTAACAATGGTTTTTAAAAGAGAGAAAAAAATTGAGTTTTCTGCTCGATTACCAAAAGTCATAAAATTAGAATTAATTATCTATGAAACAAAAAACTATACATTAAAACTAATGATTTTATCTGTGCTTTTTGTATTATATGTCCTTTAAAAACTAAGACAATGAAACTCCATTGGCGATGACCGTAACACTCCAACGAAATGAAACAAGAGCTGCACCGGTGAGAATCTTTGACACGGAAGAGAAGAGCAAGCATAGGAAGACCATGGCACCATAGAAGATACGGGAAGAGAATACTATGCAGGCACGGTTCACCGATAGTCCGTTCCACCAGGTTTACGGCGCCTAACATATTTTTTTCTGTCATTTTTATCAGCAAGAGATTACATGCTATTCAATCCCCTCGTATCGTAGACAAGTATCTCCAGAACTCTTCTATCTTAAGTCCTATTACATCATATATTTCTAACTTCACTCTATAAACAGTGATATCTTATAATACCCCGGCCACTCCGGATCGGTGATACTTATTTATGAGAGCCATATAGAATCATAGAACATTCCACAAACCAATATAAGTTTTTATGTGCACTTTGTTCTGACTCGTGCGCACTCGGAAAAACTTCTGAGGCGGTCACCCATTTCAAGATTGTTATACGGCCAAGCACGCTTAACCTAAGTAGGGTTTTAAAAAAGAATATGCACCTTGTTGGTATGAGTACTACATTAATTCTATTAAGCCTTGTACCATTATCTCACACAATCCACCTATGCCACAATATAACAATCCTCCCCCTTAGAAGACCATTGTCCTCTCGGTCAACCCCAAGCCAAGAACCCCGTCTCTAGGCCACGTCCGTGTGTCTAGTGTCGTCATATGCCATGTCATATGATGACTGCGGGCCCAGATAAGCTTTGTGCCATATGTACGAATCCCTAGCCTAGACATGCCCGTGAAACCGTGATGGTCGGCTCTGATACCATTTGTAACACTTCGGCCACTCCGGACAGACGTTACTTACTCCTGACAACCCTCTAGAACCATTAATCATCCCCACAAAGCAACACGAGTCTTTTGTGCGCACTTTTTCCTCACTCGATGTGAATCATTTAGGCCCCTTAGTGATGTTTTGATAATTAATAACAACTGTTTGTGGACTAACAGTTCTTGGAGAAATAAGAATACAGGGTTGGACCACATAGATCAGGAAATTTTGGAGATTTATAAGCATTGGTTGTGGATCAAGTGAAGGCAAAGGTATAACATAGGTTTTGTTTTTGTCGATCTTCAGGAGTTTAGAGAAGATACTTTACCGGATTAGTAGGTTAGATAGCCATACTATTAAGAGGGGTCAATGACTTTGATCTGTGTAAAACTTAGTGCCTCATAGAGCATCTAGTGGTTGCATTTGCATGAGGACTGACAACGTTTCAGATTTCATGAGTTAAAAATCCTTTCAAAAGCTTGTTTGAAAAATGCAAAGCCTTGGGATGCGCGGACCGTCCGGGCCTTAAGGGTGGACCGTCCGCGATCCTCTTGTGTGTCCAAAGTCTGTTCACTTCGGACAGGTCCTGTTCATTTGCAGTATGGACCGTCCAGGCCTTGGGGCCGGACCGTCCGCAATCCTGACCAGAGAACGCTGCTCTTGGCACAGTCCCTGAATTATAGTGCGGACTGTCCGGCCTTGATGGACGGACCGTCCGCAGGTGCCAAATTTGGTTTGGGTAGGGACTGTGTGGTTTTTGGGATTTGTACTACAGACTGTCCGGAGGATAAGCCCAGACAGTACTGTCTCCAGGTCTCGGACCATCCGGCCTTGTAGGCGGATGGTCCGCTTGTGTTAACTCCACTTGGTCAGAGCTCTGGTGCTCCAAGTTGCCAGGTCGCGGACGGTCCGGCCAAGGTGGGCGAACTATCCAAACCTTACTTTTCTGACAGCTCTGACAGATTTCAAACAGGAAAAATAGTCGTTATGTGTACGGCGGACCGTCCGGCCCTACGGCGCGGACCGTCCACGTGCGCGCAGAACTTGTGTCTTTTGCTCATAACGGTTGGATTTGAGTGGGGGACTATAAAAAGAAGGGGAGCTCGTGTGTGAGACCTCTCTTGGCCATTCCTTGCATACATTGAGCTCTATTGTGATCCTCCAACTCACTCTCTCACACTCTTTGCTTGAGATTGCATTCTAGTGAGAGATTGAGTGTTTCTAGTGCATTTGCATCCGTTGGTGATTCTTGAGGCACTAGGTGGTACACCGAGCAAGCGTCATCGGCTTGTTACTCTTGGAGGTTGCTGCCTCCTAGACGGCTCGGGTGATTGTCTCTGTCAAGCTCTCCAAGAAGATTGTGGAGAAGCCGCAGTGTTGATTGTGAGGGGTTTGCGCCTATCTCGCTAGAGCGGCAAAGGCGACATTAGTGGAATCGAGGTATTGAGTGATTTCTTGTCCACTTGGCTCAAAGATCAAGCCGTGTCTTGATAGAGGAGCAAGTGAGAGCTTGAAGTCCACCTCAACGTGTATTAGGGGTGATCGGCAAATCACCGATACCACGGGATAAATTTCGGTGTCTTTACTTTCTTGCATTACTTATTGTCGTGCAAGTGATTATTATTTTGCATATTGTTCATCAAGTATTCAATCACCCTAGTTGATTCTCATAGATTGTTTACTTGTTATCACTAGAGAATTTATACCGCTTGTTATATTGATTAAATTTCCCAAGTGTTCTTTATTTTAGTCAAAACCGTCTATTCACCCCCCCTCTAGCCGGTGTTCTAGATCCTACAAGTGGTATCGGAGCCAAGGACTCCATTGTTTGTGGATCTAATCATCCCGGAGTGGGACAAAATGGCTAGTAACAACAATGTGCACATTGGGAAGCCACCACATTTTGATGGGAATAACTACAACTATTGGAAAATAAGAATGTCAATGCATCTTAGAGCAATGGGTGGAAAAATTTAGCCAATTGTCAGGGATGGATTTGTTGTGTTGAAAGAAGATGAACCATCCGTTAATGATAATGAGAATATCCTTACAAATGATCAAGCCATGAATGTATTCTATGATGCTCTTGATATAAATGAGTTCAATCGTATCAAGAATCTCACAACCGCTCATGAGATTTGGATTAAGCTAATGGAAATTCATGAAGGAACTACAATTGTGAAGAGTGCCAAGCTATATGTGTGCAAAGGGAAGTTTGAGCAATTTATTATGAAAGAAGATGAGAGTGTATCCGATATGTTCAATCGGTTAAATGAGATAGTGAATGAACTCAAGGGACTTGGTTTTAATGTACCGGATGTGGATTTCACTCATAAATTCCTTAGATCACTTCCAGAGAAATATGAGACCATTGTGACAATGTTAGTAAGAAGTGATCTATCTACAACTTCTCCAACCGAAGTATTGGGGGAAATTCTTACTCAAGATATATTCAAGAAATCTCAAGCCGATGCTATAAGTTTGGCAAAGAAAGTGAAGAATGAATCAATTGCTCTCAAAGCTAAAGCCTCTAAGGAAATTGAAAAAGAAGATAGTAATGATGAAGAAAATGAAAGTGAGAGTGATGGTGATATGGCTCTATTTGTAAGGAAATTCAACAAATTCATGAAGATGAAGAGAGGTCAACCTAGAAGAGGTCAAACATCAAGAAGAAATGCTTTCAATGATAGAAAATGTTTTGAGTGTGGGGAACCCGGTCACATTGCCATGCATTGCCCTAACAAGTAGAAGAAGGGCAAAGATGAAAGTGAAAAGAAGAAAAAAAAATCTACAACAAGAAGAAAGATGGCAAAGCCTACCTAGTTGAATGGGACTCGGATGATAGCTCGGATGATGATGATGATGACACCTCATCCAAGCTTAATGCCGGAATTGCCGTCACGGAAGCTCCCTCACTTTTCTCATCCTCCCATTGTCTCATGGCAAAGGGAGATGCTAAGGTGAACTACAAGGCGGGAGGGAATCATTGGGTGTTAGATAGTGGATGCACTCAACACATGACCGGAGATATGAAAATGTTCACCCAAATGAGTGAGGAAGATTGCTCAAATTATGATAGTATCACATTTGGGGATAATCGCAAAGGAAAGGTTAAAGGATTGGGTAAAATTGCTATTTCAAATGATCATTCCATATCAAATGTGCTCTTGGTTGAGTCTTTGAATTTTAATTTACTATCCGTAGCTCAATTATGTGATTTAGGATTTAGTTGCAATTTCACGGTTGATGATGTTATTATCTCTAGTGTTGATGGTAGCAATCTTAAGTTTAAAGGTTTTAGACATAAAAATATTTACCTTGTTGATTTCTCATCTAGTGAGGCAAAGCTCTCAACTTGCTTATTCTCAAAGGCTTCACTAGGTTGGTTATGGCATAGAAGACTTGGTCATGTTGGAATGAAGCAACTCAATCGGTTAACCAAGCATGACTTAGTCCATGGCTTAAAAGATGTGAAATTTGAGAAGAACAACTTGTGTAGCTCTTGTCAAGCCAGGAAGCAAGTGGCAAATACTCATCCAAGTAAAAGTCAAATGTCCACTCATCGACCTTTGGAATTACTTCACATGGATTTATTTGGGCCCACATCATTTGTGAGTATTGGTGGTAATTCCTATTGTCTTGTGATTGTAGATGATTATTCTAGATTCACTTGGGTTTATTTTCTTCGGGATAAATCTAATGTGTTTGAAACATTCAAGTCATTTGCTATATTGGCTCAAAATCAATTTGATTTTGATATCAAGAAAGTTAGAAGTGATAATGGGTCGGAATTCAAAAATGCAAGAATTGATGAATATTGTGATGACAAGGGTATTAAACATGAATTCTCTTCCAAATATACCCCGGAACAAAAAATGGTATTGTTGAAAGAAAGAATAGAACTCTCATTGATATGGCTAGGTCTATGTTAGCGGAATATAATGTTTCGGATTCTTATTGGGCCGAGGCAATAAACACCGCTTGCCATTCATCAAATAGGCTATATTGTCACAAGCTTTTAAAGAAAACTCTCTATGAATTACTCATTGGTAGAAAGCCAAATATCTCATATTTTAGGGTATTCGGTTGCAAATGTTATATTTTGAGAAAGGGAAGCCGGCTTTCTAAATTTGAGAAGAAATGTGATGAGGGTTTTCTTCTTGGATATTCATCAAATAGTAAGGCTTATAGAGTTTTCAACAAAACTCATGGTATTATTGAAGAAACATATGATGTTGAGTTTGATGAAACAAATGGGTCTCAAGATGAAAGTGACAATCTTGATGATGTTGGTGGAACTCAATTGAAAAATGCTATGAAAACAATGGCCATTGGTGAAATAAAGCCAAAGGAAGATGATGATGAAAATAGTGTGGTTTTCATTCCTTCCTCTTCAACTCTAAATGAAGAAGATCACCAAGCCAACAAAATGATGAAATTATGGATACTCATGATCAAGGTACTTCAAGTCATTCGGTTCCTCCTAATGCTTCAACTAGCAATTATCAAACGGTATCAAGAATTCATCATTCTATTGTGAAGGATCACCCGGTTGATCAAATTGTGGGTGATATTAGTAAGGGTGTTCAAACTCGCTCTCGCATAGCTTCATTTTGTGAACATTTCTCTTTTGTATCTTGTATGGAACCTAACCGTGTAGATGAAGCTCTACTTGATGTTGATTGGGTGAATGCAATGCATGAAGAATTAAATAACTTCACTCAAAATGAAGTTTGGGAGCTTGTTGAGAGACCAAAGAACCACAATGTTATTGGTACAAAATGGGTATTTCGCAACAAGCACATTGAAGATGGGGTAGTAGTAAGAAACAAGGCAAGATTAGTTGCACAAGGATATACTCAAATAGAGGGATTGGATTTTGGGGAGACATTTGCTCCTGTGGCATGATTGGAAGCAATCCGGATTCTTCTTGCTTATGCTTGTGCACATAATATCAAGCTCTATCAAATGGATGTAAATAGTGCCTTTCTAAATAGTAAGATTAGTGAACTAGTGTATGTTGAACAACCTCCCGGTTTTGAGGACCCCAAAAGACCTAACCATGTGTTCAAGCTTTCTAAAGCTCTCTATGGGCTTAAGCAAGCTCCACGCGCTTGGTATGAAAGGCTTAGGGATTTCTTGCTTTCCAAAGACTTCAAAATTGGGAAGGTTGACACTACCCTATTCACTAAAAGAATTGGCAAAGACTTATTTGTTTGTCAAATTTATGTTGTTGATATTATCTTTGGATCTACTAATGAATTGTTTTGTGAGGAATTTGGAAAAATGATGTGAAAAGAATTTGAAATGTCTATGATAGGAGAATTGAGCTTCTTTCTTGGTCTTTAAATCAAACAATTGAAAGATGGAATTTTTATAAGCCAATCAAAATATTTAAAGGACATGCTCAAGAAGTTTGGCTTAGAAAATGCAAAGCCTATCAAGACTCTTATGGCAACAAATGGTCATCTAGACTTAGATGAGGGAGGTACTATGGTTGATCAAAAACTTTATCGCTCAATAATTGGTAGTTTACTTTATATTACAGCATCTAGGCCCGATGTTATGTTTAGTGTTTGCATGTGTGCTCGATTTCAAGCTTCACCTAGAGAGATTCACTTGAAGGCCACAAAAAGAATTCTAAGATATTTGAAGTATACTCCCAATGTTGGTCTATGGTATCCCAAAGGTGCTCAATTTGATTAATTGGATATTCCGATTCGAACTATGCGGGGTGCAAAGTTGATAGAAAAAGCACCTCCTGTTGTTGTCAATTTCTTGGTAGATCTCTTGTTTCATGGTCTTCTAAAAAGCAAAATTCCTTTGCTCTCTCTACCGCCGAGGCAGAATATATATCGACTGAAAATTGTTGTGCTCAACTATTATGGACGAAACAAACTCTATTGGATTATGGGATTATTTTCAAGAATGTGCCTCTCATGTGTGATAATGAAAGTGCAGTAAAATTGGCTACAAATCCGGTCCAACACTCAAGAACTAAGCATATTGATATACGACATCACTTCTTAAGGGATCATGTTGGAAAGAGAGATATCTCTATATATTCCATTGGCACGGATGATCAATTAGCCGATATTTTTACAAAGCCATTGGATGAAACGAGATTTTGTACTCTAAGAAGTGAAATGAATGTGATCGATCTCTCAAATGTGGCTTGAGGTTGAATGCACATGTGTAGTATTGCATTTCGGTTCTAAATATGCTCTCTACGCTATTTATTGGGTATTTTTGATGATATTTTTTCATTTTAAATTGATCTAAGTAAGTTTGAATGAAAATTTGCATTCCTCAAATCCATAATGTGTATATGCATGCATACTAACCCTTGGATTGGTCGAAATGTCCATATATAAGCATCAAATCAGATTTGAAATTCAAAATCAGAAAGTGGACAAAATTTGAAAAATTGAGTATCAGGCCGCGGACCGTCCGCCCATGGACCGTGGACCGTCTGCAGTATCAGGATCTGGACAGTCCGGTCAGAAGCGCAGACAGTCTGAAGTTATCAGGGCACGGACCGTCCGCCCCCCCCCCCCTGCGCGGACCGTCCACGACAGACAGTAAAGAGAGGCAGAGGCAGTCAACTTGTCATTTCTACTCATTGCCTCTCCTCTCACGCTCTCCACTCGCCAAAAGGTCAATTTCGTCGATTGTGCGTGGACGGTGAAGAGAAGTTGCGCACGGACAGTCCGAAAGCTTGTGGAAAGTTCAACAAACATGTCTTCATCCCGATATTTCATAATCTCATGGATTTCATCAAATTTATTCAAATTTGGGATTTTTCGGATTTTCTCTCGGATCTAGAATTGAGCAATAGATTCACAAATCTGATTGGTGGAATTATTAGTGCTACTCATTGTGAATGTTGTGCAAAAATTTGAACAAGTTTGGATGGATATTTTCTGCAGAATCATCGTTTGAATGATTGAGGCGACTAGGGTTCTAGAGAGTCGCCCCTGGACGGTCGCGGACC
Source organism: Zea luxurians (assembly GCA_029449295.1). Classification (NCBI taxonomy): domain Eukaryota; kingdom Viridiplantae; phylum Streptophyta; class Magnoliopsida; order Poales; family Poaceae; genus Zea; species Zea luxurians. The sequence continues at coordinate 113,577,604 of JAOPSE010000007.1, forward strand.
GTCCGCCAGGTGGGCGCAGACCGTCCGGACCTGTGGCGCGGACAGTCTGGCCCTCTAGCGCGGACAGTTCAGACCCTGACAGAGAATTGCACTTCCTTTCTCTATGATTGTGGCGTTATCAACTATTCACCTATGAATGTTTCTCACATTTATTGTAGTGGTCTGGGTGGTCTTCAAAAGAAGCTTGCCGGTCGCTTCAAATCAAAGCGCCCTCCTGCAGACGATGCTGACTACACTCCAACCACTGACTCAGAGGCCCAATCTTCAGCTGGGGCAGTGTATCTATGGACACCAGAAGACATTCCGCATGCACATCCTGACTATCCAATTGACATCACAGGATGGGCATTTCCAAAGAGGAGGTTCTCTATGGCAGAATACTGCTCCAGGAGAACTGTCAATCAATATACTCTGCCATCAGACACAAATTTTCAATTCTTTCACACTCAGCTCCAATTTGATGTTTTTTGGGGCACATTGATGGACACCAAATTTCACAAACATCAGGTGATTGATTGGACTTTTATGCTGGGACAATCAGTTATGGAGGACCTGATTCCAAAGTTTGAGACATGTGGTCTAGATCACTTTATGGGTCAGAGGACTGATTACAATGAGATGGTAGTAAAGCAATTCCTGGTCACAGCTGAGATTGATATAGAAGAGGAATCCATCACTTGGATGACTGGGTTCAAGAGATATTCTGCAACATTTGCTAAATTTGCAGCTGCCAACAGTCTGAATTATGGTACCATTTTAGCTGGGATTGATCTATACACTGAAGATAATTTTGAAGACTTTGTGCAATTTTATGAGCCAGCGAGGCTGGGAATACCTAGGAGGTTTGGAGAGACAGCAGGCCTAAGGCATCATCCTGCTGTGATCAACAAAATTTCAAGAGTCACGATTCTTCCCAAGAGTGGGGACAAGAGCAAAAATCGAGACAAATTCTGGAACATTATCCACCATGTCATGAATGGTGAGGTAATGAATGTTGTGCTTTTCATGATGAGACAGTTAAATGATCTAAAAATGGACAAAAACTAGAATTTAGCCTATGCTCCTTACATTATGGCTCTCATCAAAGCAAAGACAAGATTTGAGGGGCCCTGTGAGATAGTTCATACACCCTTTAGACCCTTCAAGAATGAAATTGGGTTTCTCACCAGGCCACTCACTCCCTTCCCAGATGATGAGGAAGATCCTGGTTATGATGCAGGAGAAGCTCCTGAAGCTGAGGCAGAGTAGATGCCTCCTCCTCCACCTCCTCCTCAGCCTCAGCAGTACTGGCAGCCTGGTCCGGGCTATTTTGACCCATATTTTCAAAACATGCAGCAAGGGCTTCAGACCCACATGGATAGCCACTTTGAGGGAATGTTGACACATATGGACCAGCGCATGGATGCCATGCAATCTAGTTTTGATAATAACTGGGATGCGCTAAACACTGAGTTCTCTAAATTTCAAAGTCACATTCAAACTCATGTCACTGATCCTATCATGAACAGACTCAACAACATGCAGCAGAGTTTTCAGGATAACATGGGAGCTCTGTCTAGTCAATTTGAAAATCTCTCTACCAATGACAGCATGCAAGAGATCAGTCAGAGGCAGCAACAGCTCCAGCAAGACTTTGGCTAGTTCTCCTCTCTCTTTGACACCTTCAACACTCACTACTATAGCATGCATCCTCCACCAGGTGATCAGTGAAGCCCCTCCTTTGTGGCAATTGATGCCAAAGGGGGAGAGAAGAGAAGAAAGAGAAGTTATCATTTTCAGGGGGAGCTTGCTTATATGGACATTGAGACCATGCATGTGCATGTTTACCATTTTATGTCATATGCACTATTTTATGTCTTATGCACTTGGTATTGGCTACTATTTGAACTCTATGTCTTATGCCTGTGGACAACTATGTGTAATATTCTGTGGGTTGAACTATGTTTAGTTCAATCACTCAATGAATGGTTAATCGAGGAGTGATTATAATTGCTGCGCTTTCTTTACATATTATCTCTTATATGCCTCGATAACCATGACTGTAGGAAGATCTCCATCAAAACTCCGATTGATTATGTGTGTTGTATCTTCAGCTTGAAATATTATGCACACACATAGGGGGAGCCTTTCCTACATTCTGAGTTTTATTGGGATTTATCTATCTCTCAGACAGAACTTCAAATCAAGATAAGTCCTATGAAACTCATCTCCAAAATCCTTCGTATACCTAAGGTATGAGGGAGATTTGGAAAAACAAAACTTCTCTTGAATATATTGTGTAGTGTTGTCATCAATTACCAAAAAGGGGGAGATTGTGAATCATCTAGGCCCCTTAGTGACGTTTTGGTAATTAATAACAACTGTTTGTGGACTAATGGTTCTTGGATAAATAAGAATGCATGGTTGGACCACATAGATCAGGAAATCTTGGAGATTTATAAGCATTGGTTGTGGATCAAGTGAAGGCAAAGGTATAACATAGGTTTTGTTTTTGCCGGTCTTCAGGAGTTTAGAGAAGATACTTGACCGGATTAGTAGGTTAGATAGCCATACTATTAAGAGGGGTCAATGACTTTGATCTGTGTAAAACTTAGTGCCTCATAGAGCATCTAGTGGTTGCATTTGCATGAGGACTAACAGGGTTTCAGATTTCATGAGTTAAAAATCCTTTCAAAAGCTTGTTTGCAAAATGCAAAGTCTTGGGATGCGCGGATCGTCCGGGCCTTGAGGGCGGACCGTCCGCGATCCTCCTGTGTGTCCGAAGTCTGTTCACTTCGGACAAGTCCTGTTCATTTGCACTGCGGACCGTCCGCAGTCCTGACCAGAGAACGCTGCTCTCGGCATAGTCCCTGAAGTATAGTGCGGACCGTCCGGCCTTGATGGGCGGACCGTCCGCAGGTGCCAAATTTGGTTTGGGCAGGGACTGTGTGGTTTTTGGGATTTGTACTACGGACTGTCCGGAGGATAAGCCCGGACAGTACTGTCTCCAGGTCTCGGACCGTCCGGCCTTGTAGGCGGACGGTCCGCTTGTGTTAACTCCACTTGGTCAGAGCTCTGGTGCTCCAAGTTGCCAGGTCGTGGACGATCCAGCCAAGGTGGGCAGATTGTCCGGACCTTACTTTTCTGACAGCTCTGACAGATTTCAAACGGGAAAAATAGTCGTTATGTGTACGGCGGACCGTCCGACCCTAGGGCGCGGACCGTCCGCGTGTGCGCAGAACTTGTGTCTTTTGCTCATAACGGTTGGATTTGAGTGGGGGACTATAAATAGAAGGGGAGCTCGTGTGTGAGACCTCTCTTGGCCATTCCTTGCATACATTGAGCTCTATTGTGATCCTCCAACTCACTCTCTCACACTCTTTGCTTGAGATTGCATTCTAGTGAGAGATTGAGTGTTTCTAGTGCATTTGCATCCATTGGTGATTCTTGAGGCACGAGGTGGTACACCGAGCAAGCATCATCGACTTGTTACTCTTGGAGGTTGTCGCCTCCTAGACGGCTCGTGTGATTGTCTCCGTCGAGCTCTCCAAGAAGATTGTGGAGAAGCCGCGGTGTTGATTGTGAGGGGTTTGCGCCTACCTCGCCGAAGCGGCAAAGGTGACATTAGTGGAATCGAGGTATTGAGCGATTTCTTGTCCACTTGGCTCAAAGATCAAGTCGTGTCTTGATAGAGGAGCAAGTGAGAGCTTGAAGTCCACCTCAACGTGGATTAGGGGTGATCGGCAAATCACCGATACCATGGGATAAATTTCGGTGTCTTTACTTTCTTGCATTACTTATTGTCGTGCAAGTGATTATTATTTTGCATATTGTTCATCAAGTATTCAATCACCCTAGTTGATTCTCATAGATTGTTTACTTGTTATCACTAGAGAATTTATACCTCTTGTTATATTGATTAAATTTCCCAAGTGTTTTTGATTTTAGTCAAAACCGTCTATTCACCCCCCTCTAGCCGGTGTCCTAGATCCTACACTCGAGCGCTCCCTAGAAAAACTTCTCGGTCGATCACACATCCTAAGATTGATCTAGGCCAAGCACACTTAGGCTTCCAAAAAAGAAGGCGCACCTTGTTGGTATGAGTACTCCATTAATTATATTAGGCCTTGAACCAAAATATTAGACAATCGACTTGGGCTAGGATATCACATATCTACATTACAAAACTATGTTTTACATAGACCTGAGCATCAGCCACCCGACCCAACCAATGCAATGGGTGGGTGTAAGGAAAACGGACCCCGGGCCATTTGGCTAATTAAGTTTTGGTGTTTCATGAACAACACAATCCGTGAACTAATAAGTTTTCTAGTGTTTGTGTTTGTAGTTCACAGGATGCAAGATTTACTTGGACTAAGGAATTGAGGAAAGCAACACCTCAAAAGAAGACATTAAGAAGATCCAAGAAAAGTCCAAGTGTGCTGCTGCGGACTGTCTGTGCGAGGCGCACCGGACTGTCCGGTGGCACACCGAACTGTCCGGTGCCCACACGCCAGACTGTCCGGTGCACCAGGGAACTCCAGCCCAATGGCTAGTTCCAGGTGGCACCCGGAGAGAAGACCACTAGACTGTCCGGTGTGAGCACCAGACTGTCCGGTGTGAAAAGCCTACGGCGCCAACGGTCACCTGCTCTGACAGAGCAACGGCTAGGCGCACCGGACAGGCTATAGTGCGCTGTCCGGTGCACCACCGGACTATCCGGTGTGCCGCAGAGAACTGCAGCTTTTCTCCAACAGCTAGAATTGTGTTGGGGGCTATAAATACACCCCCAACCGGCCATTTGAAGGTATGGAAGCCCAAGCAACATACCAAGGCATATAGTGCACATTTCCAAGAGCTCAAACACCCAAGTGCTTAATAGAATCACTCGGTGATTAGCGTAGGTGCTTTGCGAAGTGCTTAGGTTAGTTAGACCGCTTTAGCGCTTGCTCTAGGTGAACCCTAGTTAGTTGAGTGAGTTTAGACAAACTACACAACCCCTCGGCTCTTGCGTAAGCCATTGTAATTGTACCGAGTGGGGCAAGAGTCTTGCGAGACCGTGACAACCGCGTTTGTGTCACGGTCGCCACCGTGTACCGGAGGGAATGAGGCCTGCGGCGTTTCGGCCGGAAGCTCGATAGTGGAGACGGCGGGGAGCGTCCGAGAGGAGTCGAAAGCGAAGCACCACTTGCGCGTGGAGAAGGCCCGCGGCTCTCTACGAAGTTACTCGACCGTGGTGCTTGGCCCTCGCGTGGGCTTCCCTTTGCGTAGGGGCACCAACGAGGATTAGTCGGGACCTTGCGTGGTTCCGGATACCTCGGTAAAAGTACCAGCGTCATCCACGAGAGTTTGCTTCTCTACTTTGCTCTTTAAGTTTCCGCATTTATATTAAGCATTTAAGTTTCAATCTTGTATTCATACTTATTTAGTGTAGATTGAAACTTAGCCTTTGCGGTAGAGATAGCAACACTTAGACAAAACCTAGATTGCACTTTCTAGTTTGATTATTTGCATAGGTTTTGCTCTAGGGATTTAATTGTGGCCTAGTTTAATAAAAGTTTTAGAAGTCCTAATTCACCCCCCCTCTTAGGCGTCACCCGTTTCCTACAAGTGGTATCAGATGCCGGTTTGGCTCATTTGAAACGCTTTAGCTTCACCGCTAAAAGAGCCGACACTTTTTAGAGGAAGGGATGGATACCCATAGGCCACCACACTTTGACGGCACTAACTTCCCATATTATAGTGCTAGAATGGCTTGCTACCTAGAGGTCGTTGATCTAGGTGTTTGGAGAGTCACTCGTGACGGGATGAAACCCCTCAAGAATCTCGAGAAACCCACCACGAGTGAGGAAAAAGAAATTCATTTAAATGCTAGAGCCAAAAATTGCTTGTATGAATCTCTTAGCATGGATATTTTTAATCAAGTATTTACCTTGAAAACTGCTAATGAGATTTGGCTAAAATTGCATGAGCTCCATGACGGCACATTCAATGTCCGTGAGCAAAAACATTGCCTAGTCTTAAATGAGTATAATTCTTTTGCTATGAAAGATGATGAGCTTGTTAGAGACATGTATTCTCATTTGAATCTAATCATCAATGAGCTCAATTCTATTGGCATTAATAAGCTAGGTGATGCGGACATTGTGAGGAAGATTATCTCCCTGCTACCACAACAAAGATATGGGAGCATCATCACCATCCTTCACAACATGGAGGACTTGAGCAACATGACCCCGACCATTGTGATTGGGAAAATCGCGGCTTTTGAGATGTCACGAAAGATGTGTCGGGGAGAGGAGCCAACTTCCTCAAAACCATATGCTTTTGCATGTGATGAAAGGAAGGGCAAAAAGAAGGCTCCCACTCCAAGTTCCTCAGGTGAAGAAGAGGAAGAAGAAGAAAGTGATGATGATGAAGATAATCAACCATGCACATCATTATCCGAGGATGAAGAAACAATCCGACGCGTTGGAAAGGTAATGAGGATGATCCGCAAGATTAATCTAATGGGTGTGCCCCTGCAGGTCGAGGATCTTCTCTTTAACATTGACAGGAAAAAGCAAAGGAAGAGAGGATGCTTCGCATGTGGGGAGAAGGGCCACTTCAGGGACAACTGTCCAAATATGGCCGAACCCAAAAAGGAGAGGAGCAAAGGCAAGGCGCTAACAAGTGTTAGAACTTGGGATGACTCTTCAAGTGAAGATGAACCTCCAAGGACGCGCAGCCACCGGTCCTCATCACGCTCATCACGGTCATCACACAAATGCCTTATGGCAAGAGGTAACAAAAGCATTCCATCCTCTAGTGATGATAGCAGTAGTGATGATGAAGGTGAGGGAAAGCCCTCTCTAGATGAGCTTGCGGAAGCCGTAGAATTTTTCCAGGATGTTTGCACTAAGCAAAAAGCTCAACTTAAAACTTTGAAAAATAAGTTGATTAACTCTCAAAATGATTATAAAGGTTTGCTAGAAAAATTTGAAACTTTTGCAAACTTAAATAGTGAGCTATCAACTAAAATTGAGCTATTAGAATCTAGTGCTCCATCCACTGCTACCGATGATAGCCTTATTAAAAAGAATGAAAAACTTAAGGCTAAGTTAGCTACCTCCTAAGAAGCCATTGAAAATTTGCTAGAGAAAATGGAAATTCTTAGCATACACAATAATGAGCTAACTACTAAGCTAGAAAACATTGGTAGCACCCCAGCAGCATCTTTAGTTGAAATACCTGAAATAATTAAAAAAGATGCTTCTACTTCCTGCTTTGATTTAATTGATGATTCTAACCCCTGCAACAAAGTCGTTGTTGAGAATATTGTTGTAGAAACATGCTCGGATGAGGTTGCAAAGGAAAATGAACAATTAAAGCAAGAAGTGGCTCGCCTTGGCAAGGCTTTGTATGACAAGAAAGGCAAAGCCAAACAAATCCGACCTCCACAGGATAACACCACTGCAGGAGTGAACAAGCCTATGGAGGGAGAAACTGTGATTTGTAGGTTATGCCACATGGAAGGCCACAAGTCTTTCCAATGCAAGGCAATGACCGGGGATAAACAAAGGCAAAAGTTCAAGCAAAAGCCATCAAGCAAAATCTCCAACACCTACATCAAAAAGGTGGACAAAAAGACTGCTACACCATATTTAATCAAGAAGAAAAAGAATGGAAAGGTGATAGCAATCAAGGCCAACAAGCAAGCCAACAAAGGAAAAGGGGCCAAACGCATATGGGTGCCAAAGGAAATAATTTCAACCATGAAAAGCACCAAGAAGATTTGGATCCCGAAAGGGAAGTAAGTGGACCGAAGGTCGTCGGGAAATTTGGAGACTTGGCAAAGTTGGGATGTATATCATGGGATACATCATATTGGACAAAGTTGATTGCCAAGTGGGTTAGTGAAAATTTTGGACCTAAATTTCCCACCCATGACTAAGGTAACTAGAATTATTGTATCTCTTGTTTTTAGATATGTGTATCCATTTACCTTGTATCTAGTTTACCTTTTTTTCCTAGTATTATATTTGTTATTTACTTGTATTTAAAATTATGCATACTAGGTAAATCACATGGTAGGATTGCTTGCTTTCAATTCATATACTTAAGCAAACCTACATGGCTTAAAATGTTTATTTAAGCACGGCACATAGCTTCTATATCACTCCATAGTAAATGATACATCAATTGAAAATTTTGAATTCTACAAGTTGTATCATTTAACTTATATGTGCCAAAGTTCGGATTATAGCTAATTTGCCCCTCTTGATATCAAATCAAAGTGCATGTCTCCTACAAGTATTCAAAACTTGTATGCACACCTTCACGGGGAGGTTACTCTATAATCTAATACTTTGAGACTAATACCTTTTCAAGTCTATTTCATGTGATAGTCTCATTGTAAGGAAAATGAGGTCCCCGGAGAAAGACAACAATCTTCCACTGCAAAATCTCCAAGAACTCTCATGTCTCTCAAGCTTGCCATTGAATTTCAATCGGTATCTTTTGAGACTACATCTAGTATCATTTACATGTCTTCTCCAATATTTGATTAGACTATATTTCATATCATATACTTCCATGTTGCTAAAAATGCATAAGTGGTTAACTCATATTCTGTTACCTATGCATAAGGGAAGTTAGTCTTTTCAAATCATGTCTTGCACCTCTAATTTTCACATGCTTTTTCCTAAGATCTTTGTCAGGGGGAGCTTTTCTTCATCTTTAAAGGGGGAGAAAAACTCTTTCTAAAGGAGAACACTCACTTAGGGGGAGTAATCCTTTGAGGACAAGCTTTTATTTACTTCCTATATGCTTTTAATGTCTTCCTTTTCGGTGGTTGATGCCAAAGGGGGAGAAGTTTAGGGACCAAAGCAATGAAAACTATATCAAATACCAAACACCACAAATTTTAAATTTTATATCCACAAATGTTTTTAAGTGGTTTTGGTTATTTGGTCCTAAAATAGGAAGTAAGTGAATTATGGAGTTAGGGGGGGCTTAAGTCCATAATTTCACATTGTGGGGACATCATGCATCCTAGCAAGTAGATTGCATATTTTCATTCAAATACTTGTAATATTTGCCTGCTTTGGTTGTGTTGTCATCCATCACCAAAAAGGGGGAGATTGTAAGGAAAATGGACCCCGGGCCATTTGGCTAATTGAGTTTTGGTGTTTGATGAACAACACAATCCGTGAACTAATAAGTTTTCTAGTGTTTGTGTTTGTAGTTCACAGGATGCAAGATTTACTTGGACTAAAGAATTGAGGAAAGCAACACCTCAAAAGAAGACATTAAGAAGATCCAAGAAAAGTCCAAGTGTGCTGCTGCGGACTGTCTGTGCGAGGCACACCGTACTGTCTGGTGGCACACCGGACTGTCCGGTGCACCAGAGAACTCCAGCCCAATGGCTAGTTCCAGGTGGCACCCGAAGAGAAGACCACCGGACTTTCCGGTGTGAGCACCAGACTGTCCGGTGTGAAAAGCCTACGGCGCCAATGGTCACCTGCTCTGACAAAGCAATGGCTAGGCGCACCGGACAGGCTACAGTGCGCTGTCCGATGCACCACCGGACTGTCCGGTGTGCCGCAGAGAACTGCAGTTTTTCTCCAACGGCTAGAATTGTGTTGGTGGCTATAAATACACCCCGAACCGGCCATTTGAAGGTGTGGGAGCCCAAGCAACATACCAAGGCATATAGTGCACATTTCCAAGAGCTCAAACACCCAAGTGCTTAATAGAATCACTTGGTGATTAGCGTAGGTGCTTTGTGAAGTGCTTAGGTTAGTTAGACTGCTTTAGCGCTTGCTCTAGGTGAACCCTAGTTAGTTGAGTGAGTTTAGACAAACCACACAACCCCTCGGCTCTTGCGTAAGCCGTTGTAATTGTACCGAGTGGGACGAGAGTCTTGCGAGACCGTGACAACCGCGTTTGTGTCACGGCCGCCACCGTGTACCGAAGGGAACGAGGCCCACGGCGTTTCGGCCGGAAGCTCGATAGTGGAGACGGCGGGGAGAGTCCGAGAGGAGCCAAAAGCGGAGCACCACTTGCGCGTGGAGAAGGCCCGCGGCTCTCTACGGAGTTACTCGACCGTGGTGCTTGGCCCTCGCGTGGGCTTCCCTTTGCGTAGGGGCACCAACGAGGATTAGTCGGGACCTTGCGTGGTTTCGGATACCTCGGTAAAAATACTGGCGTCATCCACGAGAGTTTGCTTCTCTACTTTGCTCTTTAAGTTTCCGCATTTATATTAAGCATTTAAGTTTTAATCTTGTATTCATACTTATTTAGTGTAGATTGAAACTTAGCCTTTGCGGTAGAGATAGCAACACTTAGACAAAACCTAGATTGCACTTTCTAGTTTGATTATTAGCATAGGTTTTGCTCTAGGATTTAATTGTGGCCTAGTTTAGTAAAAGTTTTAGAAGTCCTAATTCACCCCCCTCTTAGGCGTCACCCGTTTCCTACAGTGGGTATGAGCCACAATTTTTTACCTCAACAATCTATGGGTCAGACACGAGCCATGATTTGGAGGGAGACGACCTCGCCGACGAGGACCAGGATGGGGCGACGGTGTGTGCAAGGAGACGAGCTCGAGGAGCGGGGGCGGGTGGTGATAGGGGAGCGGTTTCCACCTACGTGATGGGAATGACAGAACCGAACCGGGAATGAGAATGGAAGAACGGGAATGGAGAGAACGACAGATCAGAGAATGATAGCCTCCTTACTGACCCAAACCCTGGCCGAATTCGAAAAAACCCGACCCAAAGAAAAAAACACAACCCAACCTGGCCCACCTATTAACGGGGCACAGACCAACCCGACCCGACCCGACCCAACACTATCTGTACAAGTGAAAAATCTATTTTGTAAATATAAGAATTATTTTTATGCTGGTTTACATTGAATACCAGATTATATCACCCATCTTATCATTCCTTATTGAATTTCTAAATGTATTTTACTGAATTAACATGGATTTTTTTAACTTGGCATGCTGTATAACAAAATCCCAGATCTTCCGCTAGTGTCGCCATAATACTTCTACTTGTACGTCTGGTAGTCAGTACTAGTATCCACTTCGGAAGCGGTCGAACTAGCTAATGCTGGCTGCCGTCTCATCCTAAACGAGTCCCTCAAAATCAGGGGGGACTCACATCGACGACGGTTTTGTGCATGCTGTGATCAGGGATAACTGGAGGATCCATGGGGATTGGGGAGGAATCTCTATATTATTTAATTTTAAATAGCAAGAGATTCCTCTCCATAGATCTCGTAATCTCTGGTCACCAAACAAATCATTAATAATTATGGAAGGCCTCGAGGGACCTATAAGGCTGAACGCAGCGGGCAGCGGTAAATGGAACGCTACTGCGTTTTAGCGTACCAGTGAGCTGCAGCGGGAGACGCTATAGCTTACGGCAAAATAGGGGGAGGGGAGAGAAACGCTATTTCTAGCGTTGTACGGCGGCAACGGTAAATTGATGATCGGGCAGGAGCTGGGTGAGGAGGAGGTGGAGAAGAAAGAGAAAAAATTGATATAATATGTTGTAGTTAGTATAGAGTTGAGATATAGAGTACATGTGACTGCGGAGAATTGTGGTATAGAGTAAAGGTTTTTGCTGACAAGGACAGAATATTCCTTTTAGGGTAGAAATTTAGAGTTATATGAGTGTGGATAGCCTAATAGCGACGATTTGGTCTAATCCAACGCGTGGCTTGGGGCCTCCTCATGCACGGCCGCAGTGGCTTGTTGTGCTGCCCTGTGGTGGTCAGTGGTCACATACTCACACCCCCAACATCTTTTCAGTTTTGGTCGACCTGAGCAATCACGTACGTACGTGAAGGAAGGCCGGCCGTTCCCGCCTGCTGGACAAATGGAACCGCGTTGCCGATGCCAGTGTATCACTGTACTGTGTACCTACTTACCCGTCTCCAGCAGTTCAATTAGGTAGTGTTTGGTTGAGGAGTCAAGTAGAACGGAGTCGTTCTATTCCTGATTCTAGGAACGGAGCCGCTCTGTACTGTGTTTGGTAAGCTGGAACGGAGCGGCTCTGTTTTTTGTTTGGTTGCAGAGTGAACTGGAACAGAGCGGCTCTATTTTTTGTTTGGTTGCAGAGGGAGGCGCGCGAGCTGCTGCGCACGGATGGGAGGACGAGCTGTGCGAGCGGGCTGGGAACAGAGTGGCTCCGTTCCATTGATTTTTTGGAGTGGGATGGTTCCGGATCTAAGGAGAATGTTCCCTAATTGGAGCCACTCTGTTCTAATTACTTTGTAACTAAACAACAATAAAACTGAGACAGAACGGTTTCGTTCTACTTGGCTCTTCAACCAAACACTACCTTAGAGCGTGTTTGGTTGAATGTACAAGAAGGGATAAAAGACGACGATCACAATTTCTATAACGTTTAGATAAGAATCACGTGGAGGCGAGGTAAACACCAAAGTAATTTTTGGTGGTGGCGTAAACACCACGGTACAAGGAGGAAGGGATGGAAGGAAGCGACTACAATTTATATAGCTACATGGCCATCTGTTGGAGACCAAAAGTGTCTCGCGGACGGTCCGGCCCTGAGGCCAGACGGTCCGCGGTCCGGACAGTCCGCGGTGGTGGCGTGGACGGCCCACGCGTGCGCAGAGTCAGTTAGGGTTCCTAGTTTCTCGCGGGATTTGTTACCTAAAACCGCGGGATTAACTCGGAAATCAGTTTGAAGCGGATCCAGACCTCCCCTTTATATAGATGAAGGGCTACGGCCGATTGAACCCCCAACAATCGATCAAATCAAGTCTATTACTCGTTTTTACCTTATGCATTAGGAGTAGTTCTAGTCTAGTTCTAGTTTAGCCCTAGTTCAGTATTCCAATCCCCAAATTCTTCGCTTCTCTTCGACTCTACGTCGATTAGAGGAGTCTAGGTCGGCCTGCCGAGCCTAGACAACCCCAAGGATCTCTCCTCCCCGACGGGATCCCTCCCGGGAGCGAGATCCAGGCGCCGACGGCGACCTTTCGCCGCCCCTGCGCACGCGCGGACCGTCCGGCCCCAGGGCGCGGACCGTCTAGCCGTCAGGCAGGGAACCCTAGCCCTGCGCCAGGTCACGGACCGTCCGCGCCTGTGCAGAGAGCACCGCTGCCGGTTCTTGTTAAGTGTTTGGCGCCCGAAAAAGGTGTCAACATACTTTTTGACGACTCCGCTGGGGACAGGTGTTTAGATATACTAAAAATCAGGCCCTCAAATGGCCGGTTCTAAAGATCACACTGATATCTCCCCAGATAATATCCTGAAAACGGCTGTTGAAAATCTAACAGCCGATGAGCAACAGAAATACGAGGACTACATGCGCCAAGCGAAGGAGAAATTCTTGTCGCAATACACGGTGGATCGCCACCAGAAGGTTATCAAACATGGAGAGACCGACGTTGCATCTCTTCTATCTTCGCTTCAAGTCCCAAATGTAAGTAAACCCGACGATATCCAATCTATTAAATATTATATAGATCAGCAGCAGGATCAAATGAAACAACAGATTGTAGGGTTAGAAGAATTAATTAGAAAATTAACGTGTACGTTGGAGAAGTCTGTTGCTCCTAGTTTTCCATCATATGAGACTAGTAACAGGATATCTATGTCTAATACGTCGGCAACAAATGGGGATTTGCAGCCCCAACCATTATATGGTATGCCGATGAACCCATATCTAGGGCAAGTACCACCACCGCTATCCCTGCTTGGCAGATCGGCGCCCCTGAACACGGTCGGACCGTCCGAGCTTCTACCCGGACCGTCCGGCCCATACGCGGACCGTCTGGCTTGCTCTGCCAAACAGTCTGGGGCCGCCCTAGGACCACCGCCATCCCTGCTTGGCAGATCGACGACTCTAGACGCGGTCGGACCGTTTGAGCTTCTACCCGGACTGTCCGACCCTTACGCGGATCGTTCGGCTTTTTATGCCGAACAGTCCGGGGTCGTACCAGGACTGCCGCGTGGCGCCCCAATAATGGTGAACACGACCGGCCAGTTCGGATGTACCGCCGTACAAACCGGATACACATATGCAGAACCTGTTGTTGCACACCATGCGCCAAATTATTACACACCACAACAGTAGTATGTTTCGCCCTCTACATATTTAAACCATAACGCACCATACAATCACAGACCGATCAACACTATCGATCGGTCACGGCAAGAAGGTCGGTATACTAATGCCCGACCAAATGAGCCCCGCAGCTCAGGATCTAGTGGTCTGCCACCAGGTGCAATGGAAAAAATTAGGGAAGAGATGACTGAACTATTTCGAGATAAGTTCGGAGTTAGTGTAGCCAGAGTAGGGCAATCATACCAAAAGTCGTATAATCATCGGTTTGACACTGTCCCATATCCACAAGGGGCAAGGATACCGGAATTTTCTAAGTTTTCTGGTGAGAATGGGAGAAGCACACACGAACACATAGGCCAATTCCTAGCACACCTAGGTGAATTGGCCGATGGAGAAGCATTTCGTGTGACCGGTTATTTTCTTTATCCCTTACTGGTACCGCTTTTGCATGGTATGCCGCCCTGCCTCCTAATTCCATTAATTCCTGGAATGAGTTAGAAAGTAAATTTCATGAATATTTCTTTGTCGGGGAATATGAATTTGGGCTAGCTGACTTAGCTTCAGTCCGCCAAGGACGCCAAGAATCGGTTAATGACTATATCCGGAGGTTCCGGGACACTAGAAACCGATGCTTTCGGATCCATGTCGCAGACAAAGAGCTAGCAGGGTTAGCCTTTAATGGGTTGCTATCCTACTTAAGAGACAAATTAGATGGGACCCAGTTCGTTTCGATAGCCCAGCTACATCAGCGGGCTTTAGCCTGTGAAAACCGATTTAAAGAGACATCAAAATCGGCCGCCCGTACTATAAATCTGATAGAGCGTGATAATTCAGATGATGAATCCGCAGATGTATATACCGCTGAGTTTATTTGGCCAACAAAGGCCTAATCTTCAGCATGTTCTTCCTTACAGCCGGTTCAAAAGAATCGGCAAGAAGAGATTAAATTTACCTTTAATGTTGCCAAATGCGATAAGATATTTGATGAGCTACTTAAAAATGGCAACATTAAATTAACTCATACTATCCCTTCTATAGATGAATTAAAGAGACATGCTTATTGTAAATGGCATAATTCTTTTTCTCATGTCACCAATGACTGTAATGTTTTTCGTCGACAGGTACAATCGGCCATAAATGAGGGCTGGTTGGCTTTTCAGGAGATGCAAGTGGACACACAACCATTTCCTGTTAATATAATAGATATCGCATGCAAAAAGATCTTAGTTCGGCCGAAATGGCCGATAAAGGCAAAAGCAAAGACATCATCATTGACAGTCCTCGCATGTCGAATATATCACAAAAGGAGATTGCTCAAAAGGCTCCGGACGATAAGGCTAAAAAGTCCGGAGGCACCGGGGGGCAGGCACAATTAATGAGCCAAGCATGACAGCCTGGCCTGAACACCATAGACGGTATGACACCTACGTGTAGACGGTCCGGTGCTCAGACAAACGGTTCGGCTAACTCTGCCGGACAGTCCGCCTATGCCCAAAGGCGTCAGCCTCCACACAAAACCTTAAAAGGGAAGGAGACACAATGGCAAAGCACAAATGGTCGGCTGATCAAAGCTGACTCTACTGTTGATCAGTTGCTCTCCAAGAATACTAGCGAGAAGACCGTTCTACGTGATCGGTCAACGAAGAAACCTCGGTCACCTGCTAAAACGAAACGGGTAAACAAAACGGCCCGAAAGGCGACACAACAAGCATCGCCTATTCATCCTATGAGACCAGGGTACTTTCCACCCGTTTACTCATCGTCGGTATATTATCCTGTTCAAATATGGAATGGTACGATGATGAATCCATGGTACATGTATAGTCCCTTTGTCTATCCATACTGGGGGCACCTCCATTCTATTCCTTTTGATCCATTGATCAAATGGTCATGGCCGAGAAAGATAAAATCTGAAATGGCCTGTATACATTGGTGCTTTATTAAATGATCTCCATATTGAAAAGCCGATGACTTACATCAGGTTTAGTTCATATGCTTTTGGTTCGTCAACCTTCACCAAAAGGCAGGGAGCATATGTTGGAGACCAAAAGTGTCTCGCGGACGTTCCGGCCCTGAGTCTGGATGGTCCGCGGTCCAGACAGTCCGCGGTGGTGGCGCGGACGGTCCGCGCGTGCGCAGAGTCAGTTAGGGTTCCTAGTTTCTCGCGGGATTTGTTATCTAAAACCGCAGGATTAACTCGGAAATCAGTTTGAAGCGGATCCAGACCTCCCCTTTATATAGATGAAGGGCTACGGCCGATTGAATCCCCAACAATCGATCAAATCAAGTCTATTACTCGTTTTTACCTTATGCATTAGGAGTAGTTCTAGTCTAGTTCTAGTTTAGCCCTAGTTTAGTATTACAATCCCCAAATTCTTCGCTTCTCTTCAACTCTACGTCGATTAGAGGAGTCTAGGTCGGCCTGCCGAGCCTAGACAACCCCTAGGATTTCTCCTCCCGACGGGGTCCCTCCCGGGAGCAAGATCCAGGCGCCGCCGGCGACCTTTCGCCGTCCCTGCGCACGTGCGGACCGTCCGGCCGTCAGGCAGTGAACCCTAGCCCTGCGCCAGGTCGCGGACCGTCCGCGTCTGTGCAGAGAGCTCCGCCGCCGGTTTTTATTGAGTGTTTGGCGCCCGAAAAAGGTGTCAACACCATCTAAAACTCTCTTTCAGTAAACTACACTATTTAGAGTTTCAATATGTTTTAATTTGGACATTTCAGTCTGGCGTTGGCAAGACGGTCTTCTTTTTTTGAAAGGCAGTCGTAGCGTTTCAGTTAGCTGGTAGTAGGGCTGTCTGCCCTGTCACACCAGCAATAAATTTAGCAGAACCAAACCAAAATAATACTCCTCCAGAGCCAGCCGCGTGCCAATACGCGGAGTCCAGAACACGCGTATACTGTACAGAACTGGATCGAGCATCCAGGACGACTGGATCATGGTCGAGCTGGAATATATTCGTGGGAACGTACAACGGAGGAACCTCAGTCCTGGATCCTGGACTGTCCCTCAGTGCCTCCGTCCAAAAAACAGTACGTGCCGCTTTTTTTTCTATAAAAAACTCTTTGATTTCAAATTCGATTAAGTTGTAAAACTAATATCTATACTCACGTTCCCAGATAAGTTAATAATTAAAACCTAACAGTAGTATTTATTTTGGTACTTCTTTTAGATTTACGCTGACTCCACTCTCCAGCAACGTCGCTAAATTTCATTCTCTAAAGAAATATTCTCTGTCCTTTACAACATACTTTAAAAGATTCTATCATCTATATTTTTTCAGTCTCTAGCAACGTCCCTCTAAATTTCATCTTCTATATCACATCTTTTACATTTTCACAATTATATTAATATTAACATAAGTTTTTACAACCGTAATGTTTAACGAAATATTGTGTCGTTTACATATTGTAAATCAATTTTTAATTATGCGTTAATGAATATTTTTAAGAACTATAAATACCAATCAAATTCTCAAATCATTCTCTTCGTGCCATTTCTTTCTTCCTTTGTTTTGCTTTTTCAAGTGGTCGACGAGTGGCTTGCTCTTTTCTAGTCGTCGGTGCCATGCAGTACAAAAGTAGCTTGCTGGTGGCCGTCCGCACAACAACAATGCGATTGCTGGTCGTTGATGCCATGCTGGTGGCCGTCCGCCGCTGGCAGCATTCAATATAACGTTCGTTGTTAGACCAAAGAAGTTGGCTAGATTTAGCGGGCGCTGAGAACCTCCGCTATTTAAAGGACCGTATAAGGTTTGTTGTTGGAGTGATAAAATTGGCGAAGAAATGCTAAATATAGAGTTTAGAACGCTTTAGCGTTCCTTGTTGAAGATAGTCTTAATTTCATTTATTTATTTATTTATTTTACTTATTGTAAAAAACAACCAGACGTGCACTCCTCGTGTCCTCCAGCTACTTCAGGGACGGTGCGCCAGTGCATAAATGCATGGAGCAAAGTCAACTGCCGACATAACAAAACAAAAATTCGAAATTCGAAACTAACATGCATTTGGCCGTTGGTGCAAAACATTCCGGTCATCCATTTATTACTGCATCAGCATCTTCAGGCGATGAGCATGGCTGTACAAAACTTCTACTAGCAGGCGAGGACAGACCGAATAAATACTGAGCTCTACTAGCACCGATTCAGTGCAGCAAGAAATCACTAATTCTTCCTCGTTTTTGGAAAACAACTACCACTGCTTCCTCACTCTATATGTAGGGCTTTTAGGCTGGCCGCACTCGTGCACTCGAAAGGCAACCATATATGATAGGGTGAGAATATAGAGTTGAATTATGCCGCAGCGATAGACTGAAAAACTCCCCTAACTTACAGCGCGCTGGGATATACGCTAGATATAGCGCTTCCAGGCCAGCCGACTGGACAGGAGAGAGAGAGCAGGAGGCGTGCACCGCAGGAGAGAGAGAGCAGGATGCATGTGGGTGGGATAAAAAAGTGTGGGAAAAAATGATAGAATATAGGGTAGTTGGTATAGGGTAGATATTTAGGGTGAATATGAACGCGGAGTATTATAAGATAGAGTAGAAAATCTCGTTGACCAGGATAAAATATTTCTTTTAGAGTAGAAATTTAGGGTTCCACGAGTGCGGACAGCCTTAGCTATAGATCATCCACGGTGTTTATCTGGGCGCTGAAAGGAACCGAACAAACCTAGCTCAAAAGCTGTGCAGGAGAATCCGAGCTCCGCCAGGTCAAGGCTCGCGTGAATAAAGACGCTTTGAGATCTTCGAATCCAATTTCACTCACAAAGGGCCGGGGAGGGGGGGAGTAGTACGTACTGTACGTCCTAGCCTAGCTATCAGTAAAATGTGGAGTATGCCGCATCAAATCACATCGCGTCAACTGTTTGCTTTCTTTCTGCACAGCGTTTTCTTTTCCGGCAAGTGAATGATGCCCGGACGTGTGAGAAGTGAATGTCTTCTGTAGAACGAGACTCCAATTGATTTTAAAGACATGTCAATATTTATGCAGTCTCTTAATGAACTCTTACATGTCATAATCCTAAGAACGTTTAACCGAATGTGCTGGCAGGAATACAATACAGCAAATCACCAAAGAGTGAACAAATTACTCTGTCCCCCCACCGCCAAAATATGGAGCCAAGCGCCAAGCCAACTCCACGCACCAAATGGAAGCTTGCGCGCGAGTGCGCGTCACATCCATGTTGGGGTGGTTTGGGCCATGGCTGCCTTCTGCCTGTGCCTGGGGTGGGGGTTTGTCCAACAAAGTAGTGAAGTACACCAGCAGCTGTGAGGTCGAGTAGATAGATTTCTGTGTCTGCGCCGCGGTCAGCCTGCACGAAATGTGTACGCAAAAATAAAATTCAGTGAAAGGAGAAAGCAGAGGTGGATTGGGATCGAGAAATAGTGTCATACACTCCAGGTCACATCACATCAGGTCAGTCTCAGACACCAGGGTCGTGTCGTGTTGACACAGATTTTCCACAGATGAACTGAAACATGCAGCCGGAGAAGGCCGAAAGGAGCCGGTGCCGCAAAACCGCACAAGAAAGCTTAATTTACAGCCGCATTACGTGAACATTATAATCGCATTTTTTTACATATAATAGAGTAGTTGCTTCACCTAATGGAATAGACCTACGTGCGCGCGAGCGCAATGACGATGACGTCGATGAGCACGCTAGTCTAGGGGTGAGACATGGCGGAGGTGGCAGCGGCAGCGGTGCCGTGGGAGTGGGACTGCGACGGCGGGTCGGATAAGACGGCCTCCCACACGTCGCCGAACGCCGCCACGATGTCGGGACGGTGGCGTCGGTCGTTGAGCGCCAGGAAGCAGCGGAGCAGGCGCTCGAGGCCGTCGGCGTCGTAGATGCCGCGGCCCACGACCATCTCCGCCATGGACCGCCGGAAGTCGGCGCGCGGGTCGTCGGAGCGCTTCACCACCGCGAAGCCCCCGGCCAGCGACGCGGCCGCAGCCTCCCCCTCCCCCCTCCCGGCGCCGGCGCCGGCGCTGTTCCGTCTCGCGCCCGTCGACGAGGACTCCGTTGTGGTGCTCGACGACGCCGCCACGTGCAGCGCCGACCCCGCGCCGAACGGCTCGTCGCCGTCGTCGTCGCCGTCGCTGCTGAACCACCCGCTGTCGCCCGACGACCAGCTCGCCGGGCCCGCCAGCCTCCGGTGGAGCACCCTGCGGCGGCGGCGGCGGCGCGAGTGCCGCACCCGGCGCCGCGCGTCGATCTTCAGGCGGGGCGTGTCGTCGCCGTCGCCGTCGGAGGCGTACGCGTTGGCGGCCTCAATGACGTGCCAGCGGGAGCTCTTCAGCCAGCGGTACGCCGGCGTTCCACGCGCCGGAGGGAGGTCGTCGGCGCCGTAGTCGACGGTGCAGCCCCCGCCGCCACAGGCTGCAGGTGTCTGGGCCCGCCCCCGCCGAGGCACGCGGCGCGGGCAGCACGCACACGCACCGCCCGATGGAGCCGGGACAACGGGCGGGTGAGCTGTCGGGAGGAGGGTAGTCGTGGGGCTCACCGCGGCTGCGGCGGACGGCGAGCGGCAGGAGTGGAAGAGGCGCTTGGCCATGGGCGGAACGGAGGAGCGACGAAGCTTGATGGGCCTTGCCCGGAGGCGATGTCAACTTGGCAAGTGACGAGGTGTAAATAGGGGGATGGGTGAATGGGTCTCGGCGGGGTTTATTGTTCGGCTGCCTCGCAATCCCTGTACATATAGACAAAGTATTATAGAAATCGAGTTGGATTAAAGTCGAAACAAGTCGCAGTAAATAAACTGTATGTTTAGAGTACTCTGGATATTTTGAAACATTCTAAAAAATTCGATATTTGGATCGCTATGATAGACCTCACGTCATAAGGATTTAGTTGATTCTCCACTTTAACCATCTAATTCTTTCTAAATAGATCGAAGATTATAGTTTATATATTAGTGAGGTAGACGAGGGAGAGAGAGTACCATACCTTCGAACCAGAGGTGGACCTTGGTGGTAGTTATGGTCGCAATGGGTGAGATGGGATCATAATGTTGTGCATCTTCGAGTTGGCTCGTCTCTCCTTCTCTTCCTTGGATTAGAGTCTAAGCAGAGCATCGATAGTCGACGACGTAAAAATATTAAGATCAACAGAAGCCACATGTAGGTTGGACGATTTTCGATCACTAGGGCGCTAGATGCGAGATCTAGTCCCTTCTGAGTTTGGTAAGCAGGGTTTTGCGGAAGCACGAGTGTGTCGCCTTTATTCTCTTTAATACAGCGCTTGTGATTGGGAGCTAAAAGTTACTAAAGAGGGGTGAATAAGTGAAATTTGAAATTTAACTCAAAACAACCAAAACTTGATCTGATATATGTAATTCTAAGTGTTAGGACAAAGGGTAGTCTGTGATAAGTTCAAGTGCAATATGTTGCTAACAAATATAAGTGCTGAAAGATCTTAGCAACAATATAAAGCTTAAGGCACGTAGAGCTTAGGGAAGAAAGACATAAAACAAATTGCAAAAGCAAGACACAAAGAGGCACGACAATTTGTTTACCGGAGTTTGGTTTTCAACTGAAACCTACGTCTCCGTTGAGGAGTCCACTAAGAACTAGGTCTATTTTAACCCTTTCCACACTCAAGTGGTCACCAAAATCAAACTTGAGTCTCCTTTCACTTTGCTTGATTGAGACGAAGTCTCCGCAAGGCTCTCCACAACTTGGAGGCTCTTGTCCGCTTTACAAGGGCTTTGCTCCAAGGCTCAAGATTACAATGCACTCTGCTTGCAACTCAAACCCAAATGCACAATCACATTCCCATAAGGAATGTCTATCTCAAAGCTCACTGTAGGAAACGGGTGACGCCTAAGAGGGGGGGGGGTGAATTAGGACTTCTAAAACTTTTACTCAACTAGGACACAATAAAATCCCTAGAGCAAAACCTATGCAAATAATCAAACTAGAGAGTGCAATCTAGGTTTTGTCTAAGTGTTGCTATCTCTACCGCAAAGACTAAGTTTCAATCTACACTAGATAAGTATGAATACAAGATTGAAACTTAAATGCTTAATATAAATGCGGAAGCTTAAAGAGCAAAGTAGAGAAGCAAACTCTCGTGGATGACGCCGGTATTTTTACCGAGGTATCCGGAACCACGCAAGGTCCCGACTAATCCTCGTTGGTGCCCCTACGCAAAGGGAAGCCCACGCGAGGGCCAAGCACCTCGGTCGAGTAACTCCATAGAGAGTCGCGGGCCTTCTCCACGCGCAAGTGAGAGCACCTAGAGGGGGGGGGGGTGAATAGGTGATCCTGTAACACTTAAAACTTTGAGCCACAAAAACTTGGTTAAGGTTAGCACGGTAATTGCCAAGTGGCTAGAGAGGAATCTCGTCAAAACACAATAACCAACAAGAGATCAATCACAGAGATGGCACAGTGGTTATCCCGTGGTTCGGTCAAGACCAACGCTTGCCTACTCCACGTTGTGGCGTCCCAACGGACGAGGGTTGCAATCAACCCCTCTCAAGCGGTCCAAAGACCCACTTGAATACCACGGTGTTTTGCTTGCTTTTCTTAATCCTGGCTGCGAGGAATCTTTATACTTGCTTTGTATTTTATCCACCATTTAACACTTAGGCACTTGTGTTTGACACTAAATCACCAAAACACTTAGAAATGACCCAAGGGCACATTTCCCTTTCAATCTCCCCCTTTTTGGTGATTTATGCCAACACAATATAAAGCAAGTGGAACAAATACAAGAACACTTCAAATAAGAACTCAAATTGTTTTGATTCAGATTTGACATATATGGATCACTCTATGCCACCACTTGGTTTGTTTTTGCGAATCAAACTCAAATCTCTATCTCTAAGTCAAACACACTTGTTAAAACATAAAGAGAGTCATTCCAAGAGAAATTGATTCAAGATTCCAAAAAAACTTTTTTTCCATGTTTTCCCATGATCAACAGTTCTCCCCACAAGAAGCCAACTTTTGACAAGAGATACAACAAAAGAGTTTTGACAAACCAAAAACAAAAACTCTATTCTACTGTTTTCAAAATATCTCAAGTGGTAGCTGATCCATTTATCACTTTGGCCTTTATTTTCTCCCCCTTTGGCATCAAGCACCAAAACGGGATCAATCTTGGCCCATTAACCCCATTGCCTCACCAAATCTTCGAATAAGAGTCCAAAGGCAATAAGAGTTTACAAGATGAACTTGGAAGAAGTTACTCTCTCATCGGAGTGCAGTGGAAGTCTTTTATGGTCCAAGTCCACCTTTCCCTTTCAATCCATCTTTGAGACTAAAACAGGCAAACTCAAGCACACGGTTAGTCTCAAAGGGTCAAGTTGTAGCACAGCTCCCCCTTAATATGTGCGACACTTGCACAAGGACTTGTGAGGTCCGAGGAGAATTTGTACAACTTGAGCACCAAAAATAAGCAACAGTATGCAGAAGGAACATGATCAAATGCATAGGTACATGTATGCTATATTTCAATCCATGTTTCGCGAATCTAGGACATTGAGCTCACTACGCAGCCTGCAAAAGGTCTTCTCATCTAGAGGCTTGGTAAAGATATCGGCTAGCTGGTTCTCGGTGCTAACATGAAACACTTCGATATCCCCCTTTTGCTGGTGGTCTCTCAAAAAGTGATGCCGGATGTCAATGTGCTTTGTGCGGCTGTGCTCGACAGGATTTTCCGCCATGCGGATAGCACTCTCATTATCACATAGGAGTGGGACTTTGCTCAGATTGTAGCCAAAGTCCCGGAGGGTTTGCCTCATCCAAAGTAGTTGCGCACAACACTGTCCTGCGGCAACGTACTCGGCCTCAGCGGTGGATAGGGCAACGGAAGTTTGTTTCTTAGAGTTCCACGACACCAGGGACCTTCCTAAGAATTGGCACATCCCCGATGTACTCTTCCTATCGACCTTACATCCAGCATAGTCGGAATCTGAGTACCCAATCAAGTCAAAGTTAGACCCCTTTGGATACCAGATCCCGAAGCAAGGCGTAGCGACTAAATATCGAAGAATTGCTTCACAGCCACTAAGTGACACTCCTTAGGATCGGATTGAAATCTAGCACACATGCATACGCTAAGCATAATATCCGGTCTACTAGCATATAAATAAAGCAAAGAACCTATCATGGACCGGTATGCTTTTTGATCAACGGACTTACCTCCTTTGTTGAGGTCGGTGTGTCCGTCAGTTCCCATTGGCGTCTTTGCGGGCTTGGCGTCCTTCATCCCAAACCGCTTTAGCAGGTCTTGAGTGTACTTCGTTTGAGAGATGAAGGTGCCGTCCTTGAGTTGCTTCACTTGGAACCCAAGGAAGTAGTTCAACTCGCCCATCATCGACATCTCAAATTTCTGCGTCATCACCCTGCTAAACTCTTCACAAGACTTTTGATTAGTAGAACCAAATATTATGTCATCGACATAGATTTGGCACACAAAAAGATCACCATCGCAAGTCTTAGTAAAAAGAGTTGGATCGGCTTTCCCGACCTTGAAAGCATTAGCAATTAAAAAGTCTCTAAGGCATTCATACCATGCTCTTGGGGCTTTCTTAAGTCCATAGAGCGCCTTAGAGAGCTTACACACGTGGTCGGGGTACCGTTCATCCTCGAAGCCAGGGGGTTGCTCCACGTACACCTCCTCCTTGATCGGCCCGTTGAGGAAAGCGCTCTTCACATCCATTTGGTACGACCTGAAAGAATGGTGAGCGGCATATGCTAGCAAGATTCGAATGGACTCTAGCCTAGCCACAGGAGCAAAAGTCTCCTCAAAGTCCAAACCTGCGACTTGGGCATAACCTTTTGCCACAAGTCGAGCCTTGTTCCTTGTCACCACCCCGTGCTCGTCCTGTTTGTTGCGGAACACCCACTTGGTTCCCACAACATTTTGTTTGGGATGAGGCACCAATGTCCAAACTTCATTGCGCTTGAAGTTGTTGAGTTCCTCCTGCATGGCCAACACCCAGTCCGGATCTAGCAAGGCCTCTTCTACCCTGAAAGGCTCAATAGAAGAGACAAAAGAGTAATGCTCACAAAAATTAACTAATCTTGAACGAGTAGTTACTCCCTTGCTAATATCACCCAATATTTGGTCGACGGGATGATCCCTTTGGATCGTCGCTCGAACTTGGGTTAGAGGAGCCTGAGGTGCTTCTTCCTCTTCAACTTGAATATCCTGTGCTCCCCCTTGATCATGCGCCTCCGCTTGAGGTACCTGTTCGTCATCTTGGGTTGGGGGATGCACCATAGTTGAGGAAGACGGTTGATCTTGCTCCAATTGTTCCCGAGGCCGTACATCTCCAATCGCCATGTTGCGTATCGCGGCCGTTGGAACGTCTTCTTCATCTACATCATCAAAATCAACAACTTGCTCTCTTGGAGAGCCATTAGTCTCATCAAATACAACATCGCTAGAGACTTCAACCAACCCTAATGATTTGTTGAAGACCCTATATGCCTTTGTATTTGAGTCATAACCTAACAAAAACCCTTCTACAGCTTTGGGAGCAAATTTAGAGGTTCTACCTTTCTTCACAAGAATATAACACTTGCTCCCAAATACATGAAAATAAGACACATTGGGTTTGTTACCAGTTAGCAGCTCATATGAAGTCTTCTTGAGGAGGCGGTGAAGATAGACCCTATTGATGGCGTGGCAAGCCGTGTTCACGGCTTCCGACCAAAAACGCTCGGGGGTCTTGAACTCTCCAAGCATAGTCCTCGCCATATCGATGAGCGTCCTGTTCTTCCTCTCTACCACACCATTTTATTGTGGTGTGTAGAGAGCGGAGAACTCGTGCTTGATCCCCTCCTCCTCAAGGAACTCCTCCACTTGAAGATTCTTGAATTCGGACCCGTTGTCGCTCCTTATCTTCTTCACCTTGAGCTCAAACTCATTTTGAGCTCTCCTGAGGAAGCGCTTGAGGGTCCCTTGAGTTTCAGTTTTATCCTGCAAAAAGAATACCCAAGTGAAGCGGGAAAAGTCATCAACAATAACAAGACCATACTTACTTCCTCCTATACTCAGATAGGCGACGGGTCCGAAGAGGTCCATATGAAGCATCTCCAGTGGTCTTGACGTGGTCATCACATTTTTGGTGTGATGAGAGCCTCCCACCTGTTTCCCTGCTTGACAAGCTGCACATGGTCTATCCTTTTCGAAATGCACGTTAGTCAAACCTATCACGTGTTCTCCCTTTAGAAGCTTGTGAAGGTTCTTCATCCCCACATGTGCTAAGCGGCGATGCCACAGCCAGCCCATGCTAGTCTTAGCAATTAAGCATGCATCTAGACCGGCCTCCTCTTTTGCAAAATCAACTAAATAAAGTTTGCCGTCTAGTACACCCTTAAAAGCTAGTGAACCATCACATCTTCTAAAGACAGACACGTCTACATTTGTAAATAGACAATTATATCCCATTTGGCATAACTGACTAACAGATAACAAATTATATCCAAGCGACTCAACTAAAAACACATTAGAAATGGAGTGCTCAGATGAAATAGCAATTTTACCTAACCCTTTTACCTTGCCTTGGTTCCCATCACCAAATATTATTGAATCTTGGGAATCCTTGTTCTTGACGTAGGAAGAGAACATCCTCTTTTCCCCCGTCATGTGGTTTGTGCATCCGGTGTCGATAATCCAGCTTGAGCCCCCGGATGCATAACCCTGCAAGGCAAATTTAGGCTTGGGTCTTAGGTACCCAACTCTTGTTGGGTCCTACAAGGTTAGTCACAATTGTCTTTGGGACCCAAATGCAAGTTTTATCGCCCTTGCATTTTGCCCCTAATTTCCTAGCAACTATCTTCCTATCCTTTCTACAAATAGCAAAGGAAGCATTTAAAGCATGATAAATTGTAGAGGGTCCATTCATAACTTTCCTAGGAACATGAACAATATTCTTCCTAGGCACATGATGAATATTTTTCCTAGGCATATCTCTACCATGCATATAGGAAGAACTAGAAGCAGACATAGCATAAGAATCATAGGCATGTGAATCAAAAGCATTACAACTCCTATGAGACTGTCTTCTATCATTGTACATAAAAGCATGGTTCTTTTTAGTACTACTTGCTATAGGGGCCTTCCCTTTCTCCTTGGCGGAGATGGGAGCCTTATGGCTCGTTAAGTTCTTGGCTTCCCTCTTGAAGCCAAGCCCATCCTTAATAGAGGGGTGTCTACCAACCGTGTAGGCATCCCTAGCAAATTTTAGTTTATCAAACTCATTTTTGCTAGCCTTAAGTTGGGCATTAAGACTAGCCATTTCATCATTTAACTTTGCAATAGAAGATATGTGTTCACCACAAGCATCAATATCAAAATCTTTACATCTATTGCAAATGACAACATTTTCTACACAAGTTGTTGATTTACTAGCTATTTCTAACTTAGCATCCAAATCATCATTAACGCTCTTTAAGCTAGAGATTGTCTCATGGCAAGAAGATAATTCCAAAGAAAGCATTTCATTTCTCTTAACTTCTAAGGCATGAGATTTTTGAGCTTCTACAAATTTGTCATGTTCTTCATATAACAAGTCCTCTTGCTTTTCTAAGAGCCTATTCTTATCATTTAAGGCATCAATCAATTCATTAATTTTATCTACCTTGGTTCTATCTAGGCCCTTAAATAGACATGAATAATCAATTTCATCCTCATCACTAGATTCGTCCTCACTCGAAGAAGCATAAGTAGAGTTTCGAGTACATACCTTCTTCTCCCTTGCCATAAGGCATGTGTGACGCTCGTTTGGGAAGAGGGATGACTTGTTGAAGGCGGTGGCGGTGAGTCCTTCATTGTCGGAGTCGGACGAGGAGCAATCCGAATCCCACTCTTTGCCCAGATGTGCCTCGCCCTTTGCCTTCTTATAGTTCTTCTTCTTCTCCCTCTTGTTCCCTTGATCCTGATCACTATCATTTTCGGGACAGTTAGCAATAAAATGACCAATCTTACCGCATTTGAAGCATGAGCGCTTCCCCTTGGTTTTGGTCTTGTTTGGCTGTCCCTTGCGACCCTTTAGCGCCGTCTTGAATCTTTTGATGATGAGGGCCATCTCTTCATCATTAAGTCCGGCCGCCTCAATTTGTGCCACCTTGCTAGGTAGCGCCTCCTTGCTTCTTGTTGCCTTTAGAGCAAGGGGTTGAGGCTCATTGATTGGACCGTTCAACGCGTCGTCCACGTACCTCGCCTCCTTGATCATCATTCGCCTGCTTACAAATTTTCCAAGAACTTCTTCGGGCGACATTTTGGTGTACCTGGGATTCTCACGAATATTATTCACCAAATGAGGATCAAGAACGGTAAAGGACCTTAGCATCAGTCGGACGACGTCGTGATCCATCCATCGCGTGCTTCCGTAGCTCCTTATTTTGTTGATAAGGGTCTTGAGCCGGTTGTAAGTTTGAGTTGGCTCCTCGCCCCTTATCATCGCGAATCGTCCAAGCTCGCCCTCCACCAACTCCATTTTGGTGAGCAAGGTGACGTCATTCCCCTCATGAGAGATCTTGAGGGTGTCCCAGATTTGCTTGGCATTGTCCAAGCCGCTCACCTTATGATATTCGTCCCTGCACAGAGAGGCTAACAACATAGTAGTAGCTTGTGCATTTCTATGAATCTGTTCATTAATAAACGTAGGACTATCCGAGCTATCAAATTTCATTCCACTTTCCACAATCTCCCAAATGCTTGGATGGAGAGAGAATAGATGACTACGCATTTTGTGGCTCCAAAATCCGTAGTCCTCTCCATCAAAGTGAGGAGGTTTGCCAAGTGGAATGGAGAGCAAATGTGAATTTGAACTTTGAGGAATACGCGAGTAATCGAAAGAAAAGTTTGAGTTAACCGTCTTTCGTTTGTCGTAGTCATTGTCGTCGTTGTCCTTATGAGAGGAAGTGGACTCATCACTGTCATCGTAGTAGACGATCTCCTTGATGCGTCTCGTCTTCTTCTTCCTTCCATCTTTGCGTCTATGGCCCGAGCCCGAGTCGGTAGGCTTATCATCCTTAGGCTCGTTGATGAAAGTCTCCTTCTCCTTGTCGTTGATCACAACTCCCTTCCCCTTAGGATCCATCTCTTCGGGCGATTAGTCCCTTTGTGAAGAGAACGGCTCTGATACCAATTGAGAGCACCTAGAGGGGGGGAGGGTGAATAGGTGATCCTGTAACACTTAAAACTTTGAGCCACAAAAACTTGGTTAAGGTTAGCACGGTAATTGCCAAGTGGCTAGAGAGGAATCTCGTCAAAACACAATAACCAACAAGAGATCAATCATAGAGATGGCACGGTGGTTATCCCGTGGTTCGGTCAAGACCAACGCTTGCCTACTCCACGTTGTGGCGTCCCAATGGACGAGGGTTGCAATCAACCCCTCTCAAGCGGTCCAAAGACCCACTTGAATACCACGGTGTTTTGCTTGCTTTTCTTAATCCCGGTTGCGAGGAATCTTCACAACTTGGAGCCTCTCGCCCTTACACTTGAAATTCACAAAGAAGCACGGAGCAAGGGAGGGATTAGCAACGCACACAAGACACAAGAATCACAGAGTCAACACGCACACAAGTCGCAACAAGAGCTCGCAACACAACCCAATGAGTTTACAACTCCACTAGAGCTCTATATGCTATCACAATGAAACAAATGCGTGAAATCGATGTCTTGGTGCTTGGAAATGTTGTAAGTATGCTTGGTGTACTCCTCCATGCGCCTAGGGGTCCCTTTTATAGCCCCAAGGCAGCTAGGAGCCGTTGAGAGCATTCTAGGAAGGCTGATCTTGCCTTCTGTCGACTGGCGCACCGGACATGTCCGGTGCACCACCGGACACTGTCCGGTGCCCGATTTCCTTCCAAAAATGGCGTAGTCGACCGTTGGCAGCCTGAGAGCCGTTGGCGCACCGGACATGTCCGGTGCACACCGGACAGTCCGGTGCCCTCTTCTAGCCGTTGGCTCGGCCACGTGTCCCGCGCGGATCGCGCGGCCGACCGTTGGCTCACCGGACAGTCCGGTGCACACCGGACAGTCCGGTGAATTATAGCCGTACGTCGCCGGTGAATTCCCGAGAGCGGCCAGTTCGCTCGAGCCAGCCTGGCGCACCGGACACTGTCCGGTGCACCACCGGACAGTCTGGTGCTCCCAGACTGAGCAGAGTCTTGGCTGCTCGAGCCAAGACATTTCCAATTGTTCTTTTCCTGTTTCCAGCACTTAGACACAATACATTAGTCCCTAAAACAATGTACTAAGTCTGAGAAACATACCTTTATACTTGCTTTGTATTTTGTCCACCATTTAACACTTAGGCACTTGTGTTTGACACTAAATCACCAAAACACTTAGAAATGACCCAAGGGCACATTTCCCTTTTAGCAAGTGGTGCTCCGCTTCCGGTTCCTCTCGGACGCTCCCCGCCGTCTCCACTATCAAGCTTCCGGCTGAAACGCCGCTGGCCTCGTTCCCTCCGGTACACGGTGGCGGCCGTGACACAAACGCGGTTGTCACGGTCTCGCAAGACTCTCGCCCCACTCGGTACAATTACAACGGCTCGCGCAAGAGCCAAAGGGTTGTGTGGTTTTTCTAAACTCACTCAACTAACTAGGATTCACCTAGAGCAAGCGCTAAAGCGGTCTAACTAACCTAAGCACTTCGCAAAGCACCTACGCTAATCACCGAGTGATTCTATTAAGCACTTGGGTGTTTGAGTTCTTGGAAATATGCACTATGTGCCTTGGTGTTGGGGGCCTTCGGCTTCCGAAGGTCCTCAAAAATATGATTTAACAAAGTTTCTGTAGTATAATGCATGAACAGGTATCTTCGGGCTTGGGTTAAAACCACGGTGTGAAGAAGCACAAAAGGAATACGAAGGATGGCACGGAGCCGAAGCTGTACACAGGAGAGCTTCGGCAAGATAGTGGAAAAGGAAACCGACTTAAAGATGAAAAGGCTATTCAGACCCCGGCGGGTTACTACAGAGTTATTAGCAAATGTAAAGGGCATGGATGTAATTTTACATGGGCTGCGACCCGTGCCTATAAATAGATGAACAGTGTTCCTGTACTGTTCACGCTGATTTGGCATTTGCTTTTGCGTCACGCTTGTACTTCTGCCTTCCCTCAAGCCGAAGGTACATTTGTAATTTGAAATCATTTCTATTTTTCCATGATAATAAAATAGAAATGATTTTATGATAATGTTTAAATGTTTATATTATATCTCATACTTTATATGAATCCTTCGTCATTATTTGTTGCACTTACGAAGGTATGTCTCTTGTAACCTTCGTTCGAAACTCATTATTTCCCGAAGGGGCATAATGTTTCGAAGGACGAAGGACTTTAACATTTAACACTTTTTGTGTTGCCTTGTTCTTAACTCTTAGCATTTGAGAACAAGTCCCCAACACTTGGTATGTTGCTTGGGCTCTCACACTTGAGAATGGCCGGTTGGGGTGGTATTTATAGCCTCCAACCCCAAACTAGCCGTTGGACAGAAAGCAGCAGCTTTCTGTCGTCGGGTGCACCGGACAGTCTGGTGCACCACCAGACAGCCACTGTGCAGTGTCCGGTGCACGCCACGTCAGCCGACCGTTGGCGCCTGTAGCAGTCGACCATTGGATCCGACCGTTGCCATCTGGCCGGTGCACACCGGACAGTCCGGTGCCGACTATCCGGTGCCCCACCGGACAGACCGGTGCTACAGCCAGAGAGCGCCTGTCTGTGGCCTCTCTGCGCAGACTGTCTGGTGGTCCACCGGACAGTCCGGTGCACACCGGATAGCACTGTCCGGTGCGCCACCAGGCGTTGGCTGACAGCCCGTATCTTGGATTCCTTCGATGATTTCTTCGGGCTTCTTTTGTTCTTGAGTATTGGACTCCTATGCATCTTTTTATGTCTTCTTTTGAGGTGTTGCCTCCCCGTTGTCTTGGTCCAATTCTCTTCGCATCCTGTGAACTATAATTATAAACACTAGCAAACATATTAGTCCACAGGTTGTGTTAATCATCAAACACCAAAACTCAATTATCCAAATGGCCGGGGTCCATTTTCCTTACACTCACTACTCGATTTGTGGCACTTGGGACACTTTGATCACTTGAAGTTGTTGCTCTAGCATGTATGACTTGTTTCTTAGCTCTTGGATGTCCTACACACTAGTTGGGAACATATTTATAGGATCCCCAAGCCATAGAGCCATTGGAAACCCACTCCTAAATTTGCTCTAAAAACGATCGCACCAGACCTCTCACTGTGATAGGTCCAGTGCACAAAGGACCTTTGACTGGTCTGTCCCATTAGTGACCATTCTGAAAAGATGTCATCTAACAGTGTGCATCGAACGGGTTCGATGCTCATCGAACCTTGCATTGTTCGCTGCCACGTCAATAGATCATTGGATCGTCCCATCAGACCGTTGGATATACTGTTGGTCTGGTGGCACGTCCATGGTGGGTATCTCATTTGAAATTCAATATTTTTCTTTCAATTATCTATTTTATATCTAGTTGTTCATTATTTACTTTTTTATTGGTGTTCTTTAGTGCCATATATTTCTTCTGTTCCTTAGGTTCAGCAATATTCTCTTCTATGAACTAGTTTTAAGCACAGGAATGGGGAGAAGTGGTTGCACTGGTCGACTATAGGAGAGTCTGAGTGATGACATGAGTGCTACTGGTGAAAGGGAATTAGGCTTACACCTATTTCCTAATTAATTTTGGTGGTTGAATTGCCCAACACAAATAATTGGACTAACTAGTTTGCTCTAGTCTATAAGTTATACATGTGCCAAAGGTTCACACTAAGCCAATAAAAAGATCAAGAAAAGGGTTCAAACAAAGAGAGCAAGGGATAACCGAAGGCACCCTGGACTGGCGCACCGGACTCTCCGGTGTGCCACTGGACAGTGTCCGGTGCACCACTGGACAGTGTCCGGTGCACCAGGGTACTCCAAGATGAACTCTTCACCTTCGGGAATTTTCAGAGGGCTCTGCTATAATTCACCGGACTGTCCGGTGTACCACCGGACAGTGTCCGGTGCCTCAAGGAAGAGCAACTCTGAACTCGCCAGCTTCGGGAATCCGCTCCGCTATAATTCATCGGACATGTCCAGTGCACATCGGACTGTCCGGTGAGCCAGCGGAGCAACGACTACTTCGCGCCAACGGTCACCTGCAGCAGCATTTAATGCGCGCCAGAGCGCGCAGAAGTCAGGCACGCACGAGACGGCACACCGGACAGTCTACAGTACCTGTCCGGTGCACCACCGGACAGCCAGGCGACCCCACCAGTTAGAGCTCCAACGATCGGGTGACGTGGCTGGCGCACCGGACACTGTCCGGTGGCGCACCGGACTGTCCGGTGCGCCATGTGACAACAGCCTTCACCAAACGGTTAGTTTGGTGGTTGGGGTTATAAATACCCCCAACCACCCCACATTCAAGTCATCCAAGTTTTCCACCTTCCAACTACTTACAAGAGCTAAGCATTCAATACAAGACACACCCAAGTGATCAAATCCTCTCCCAATTCCATACAAGGCTTTAGTGATTAGTGAGAGAGATTTGTTGTGTTCTTTTGAGCTCTTGCGCTTGGATTGCTTCTTTTTCTCATTCTTTCTTGCGATCATCTCAATTGTAATCAAGGCAAGAGACACTAATTGTGTGGTGGTCCTTGCGGGGAAGTTTGGTTCCCGGTTGATTGAGAAGAGAAGCTCACTCGGTCCGAGGGGCCGTTTGAGAGAGGGAAAGGGTTGAAATAGACCTGGCCTTTGTGGCCTCCTCAACGGGGAGTAGGTTTACGAGAACCGAACCTCGGTAAAACAAATCCTTGCGTCTCATTTCTTCATTCACTAGTGATTTGTTTTTACGCCCTCTCTCGGACTCGTTTCTATTTCTAACGCTAACCTGGCTTGTAGTTGTGATTAAGTTTGTAAATTTCAGATTCGCCCTATTCACCCCCTCTAGGCGACTTTCAATTGGTATCGGAGCCCGGTGCTTCATTAAAGCCTAACCGCTCAAAGTGATGTCGGGAGATCACGCCAAGAGGGAGATGGAGATCGGCGACAAGCCCACTACAAGCCACGGGAAGACGTCATCGGAAGAGTCCCGCAACAAAGGGAAGGGGAAGGAAAGGAAATCCTCTTCTCACAAGTCGTATCGGAGAGGCGACAAGCACAAGAAGATGAGGAAAGTGGTCTACTACGAGACCGATTCTTCATCACCATCGACCTCCGGCTCCGATGCGCCGTCCGTAACTTCTAAGCGCCATGAGCGCAAGAAGTATAGTAAGATTCCCCTACGCTATCCTCATATTTCAAAACGTACTCCTTTACTCTCCGTTCCATTAGGCAAACCACCAGTTTTTGACGGTGAAGATTATAATATGTGGAGTGACAAAATGAGGCATTATCTAACCTCACTCCACACAAGCATTTGGAATGTTGTTGAGTTTGGTGTACAGGTACCATCCGTAGGGGATGAAGACTATGACTCGGACGAAGTGGCCCAAATTCATCACTTTAACTCCCAAGCCACCACTATACTCCTCGCCTCTCTAAGTCGAGAGGAGTATAATAAGGTGCAAGGGTTAAAGAG
Organism: Zea luxurians; assembly: GCA_029449295.1. Taxonomy (NCBI): domain Eukaryota; kingdom Viridiplantae; phylum Streptophyta; class Magnoliopsida; order Poales; family Poaceae; genus Zea; species Zea luxurians. The sequence continues at coordinate 113,612,244 of JAOPSE010000007.1, forward strand.
TGCGAAGGAAATTTGGGACGTACTCAAGACCACGCACGAAGAAGACGAGGTGACAAAGATCACCAAGCGGGAGACGATCGAGGGGGAGCTCGGTCGCTTCATGCTTCACCAAGGGGAGGATCCACAAGCTATGTACAACCTCTTGAAGACCTTGGTGAACCAAGTGCGCAACCTCGGGAGCGAAAAATGGGATGACCATGAGATGGTCAAGGTTATTCTTAGATCCCTCGTATTTCTTAACCCTATGCAAGTTCAATTAATTCGAGGTGATCCTAGATATAAGCTAATGTCTCCCGAGGAGGTTATAGGAAAATTTGTGAGCTTTGAGCTAATGATTAAAGGCTCAAAGAAAATCATCGAGCAAGGCACCTCCTCCACGCCCGAAGCACAACCGGTGGCATTCAAGGCGAGGGAGGAGAAGAAGGAGGAGTCTACATCAAGTAGACAACCAATCGACGCCTCCAAGCTCGACAATGAGGAAATGGCGCTTATCATCAAAAGCTTCCGCCAAATCCTCAAGCAAAGGAGGGGGAAAGACTACAAGCCCCGCTCCAAGAAAGTTTGCTACAAATGTGGTAAGCCAGGTCATTTCATTGCTAAATGTCCATTATCTAGTGATAGTGACAGGGGCGACGACAAGAAGGGGAGAAGAAAGGAGAAGAAGAGGCACTACAAGAAGAGGGGCGGCGATGCCCATGTATGCCACGAGTGGGACTCCGAGGAGAGCTCCTCCGACTCCTCCTCCGACGAGGACGCCGCCAACATCGCCGTCACCAAGGGACTTCTCTTCCCCAACGTCGGCCATAAGTGCCTCATGGCAAAGGACGGCAAAAAGAAGAAGGTTAAATCCAAATCCTCCACTAAATATGAGTCCTCTAGTGATGATAATGCTAGTGATGAGGAGGATAATTTGCGTACCCTTTTTGCCAACCTAAACATGCAACAAAAGGAAAAATTAAATGAATTAATTAGTGCCATCCATGAAAAGGATGAACTCTTGGACACCCAAGAGGACTTCCTAATCAAGGAAAACAAAAAGCATGTTAAGGTTAAAAATGCTTATGCTCTAGAAGTTGAAAAATGTGAGAAATTAACTAGTGAGCTAAGTGATAGTCGCCTAGAGGGGGGGGGTGAATAGGGCGAAACTGAAATTCACAAAACTAATCACAACTACAAGCCGGGTTAACGTTAGTAATAACAAACGAGTCCACGAGAGAGAGGGTCCAAAACAAATCGCAAGCGAATAAGAGGTGTGACACACGGATTTGTTTTACCGAGGTTCGGTTCTCGCAAACCTACTCCCCGTTGAGGAGGCCACAAAGGCCGGGTCTCTTTCAACCCTTTCCCTCTCTCAAACGATCCAACGATCGAGTGAGCTTCTTCTTCTCAATCACTTGGAACACAAAGCTCCCACAAGGACCACCACAAGATTGGTGTCTCTTGCCTCAATTACAAGTGAGTTTGATCGCAACAAAGAATCAAAGAAAGAAGAAAGCAATCCAAGCGCAAGAGCTCGAAGAAACACAAGCAAATCTCTCTCACTAATCACTAGGGCGTTGTGTGGAATTTGGAGAGGATTTGATCACTTGGGTGTGTCTAGAATTGAATGCTAGAGCTCTTGTAAGTAGTAGAAGTGGGAAAACTTGGATGGCAATGAATGTGGGGTGGTTGGGGTATTTATAGCCCCAACCACCAAACTAGCCGTTTGGTGGAGGCTGTCTGTCGAATGGTGCACCGGACAGTCCGGTGCACACCGGACATGTCCGGTGCGACAGCCACGTCACCCGGCCGACTGTTGGAGCTCTGACTTCTGGGCCCGCCTTGATGTCCGGTGGCGCACCGGACATACACTGTAGAGTGTCCGGTGCGCCAGCATGGGCGTGCCTGCCTTCTGCGCGCGCTGGCGCGCATTTAATGCGCCCGCAGGTAGCCGTTGGCGCCGAAGTAGTCGTTGCCTCGTCGTCTCACCGGACAGTCCGGTGCACACCGGACATGTCCGGTGAATTATAGCGGAGCAGCTTTCCGCGAATTCCCGAGGCTGCGAAGTTTGGAGCCGCGTCCCCTTGGAGCATCGGACACTGTTCGGTGTACACCGGACATGTCCGGTGAATTATAGCGCGCCGGCTCCTGGATTTCCCGAAGGTGAAGAGTTTGAACTGAAGTGCCCTGGTGCACCGGACACTGCCCGGTGGCACACCGGACAGTCCGGTGTGCCAAGCCAGGGCAACCTTCGGTTGATCCTTGCTCCATTTGTTGAACCCTTTGCCAGGTCTTTTTATTGGCTAAGTGTGAACCTTTTGCACCTGTAGAACTTATACACTAGAGCAAACTAGTTAGTCCAATTATTTGTGTTGGACAATTCAACCACCAAAATCATTTAGGAACTAGGTGTAAGCCTAATTCCCTTTCAATCTCCCCCTTTTTGGTGATTGATGCCAACACAAACCAAAGTAAACATAATAGTACTAGCTTGCATAAAGAAAGTGCAAAGGTTACTTGGAATTGAGCCAATATAAATACTTAGGATGCGCATGGATGGTTTCTTTCTTATTTAACATTTTGGACCACTCTTGCACCACATGTTTTGTTTTTGCAAATTCTTTTGTAAATTCTATTCAAAGTTCTTTTGCAAATAGTCAAGGATAAAGGAATAAGATTTAGCAAAGCATTTCCAAGATTTGAAATTTTCTCCCCCTATTCCAAATGCTTTTCCTTTGGCTAAAACAAAACTCCCCCTAAATGAGATTCTCCTCTTAGTGTTCAAGAGGGTTTTGATATATCTATTTTTGAAAATACTACTTTCACCCTCTTTTGAACACAAGAAGATACCAATTGATAATTTCCAATACAAAATTTGAATTAGGTGGTGGTGCGGTCCTTTTGCTTTGGGCTCTATACTTTCTCCCCCTTTGGCATGAATCGCCAAAAACGGATACTTAGAGTGAAATATAAGCCCTTTTCCTAACTACTTTCTCCCCTTTGGCAAATAAAACATATAAGTGAAGATTATACCAAAGCCGGAGTCCTTTTGCTTTGCTTTCTCCCCCATGGATGAGGAGTAGTTTGGAGCGACGACGAAGGATGGATTGCAAAGTGGAAGCCTTTGTTTTCGCCGAAGACTCCAATTCCCTTTCAATATACCTATGACTTGGTTTGAAATAGACTTGGAAACACATTAGTCATAGCATATGAAAGAGACATGATTAAAGGTATACAAATGAGCTATGTGTGCAAGTTAACAAAAGAAATTCCTAGAATCTAGAATATTGAGCTCATGCCTAAGTTTGGTAAAAGATTGTTCATCAAGAGGCTTGGTAAAGATATCGGCTAATTGATCTTTAGTGTTAATATAAGCAATCTCGATACCCCCCTTTTGTTGGTGATCCCTAAGAAAGTGATACCGAATGGCTATGTGTTTAGTGCGGCTATGCTCGACGGGATTGTCGGCCATTTTGATTGCACTCTCATTATCACATAGCAAAGGGACTTTGGTTAATTTGTAACCGTAGTCCCGCAGGGTTTGCCTCATCCAAAGCAATTGCGCACAACAATGGCCTGCGGCAATGTACTCGACTTCGGCGGTGGAAAGAGCGATCGAATTTTGCTTCTTTGAAGCCCAAAACACCAAGGATCTTCCCAAGAACTGGCAAGTCCCCGATGTGCTCTTTCTATTAATTTTGCACCCCGCCCAGTCGGCATCCGAATAACCAATTAAATCAAAAGTGGATCCCCGAGGGTACCAAAGCCCAAACTTAGGAGTATAAGCTAGATATCTCAAGATTCGTTTTACGGCCGTAAGGTGAGATTCCTTAGGGTCGGATTGGAATCTTGCACACATGCAAACGGAAAGCATAATATCCGGTCGAGATGCACATAGATAAAGCAATGAACCTATCATCGACCGGTATACCTTTTGATCCACGGACTTACCTCCCGTGTCGAGGTCAAGATGCCCATTAGTTCCCATGGGTGTCTTGATGGGCTTGGCATCCTTCATCCCAAACTTGGTTAAAATGTCTTGAGTGTACTTCGTTTGAGAAATGAAGGTGCCCTCTTGGAGTTGCTTCACTTGAAATCCTAAGAAATACTTCAACTCCCCCATCATAGACATCTCGAACTTTTGTGTCATGATCCTACTAAATTCTTCACAAATAGACTCGTTAGTAGACCCAAATATAATATCATCAACATAGATTTGGCATACAAACAAGTCATTCTCAAGAGTTTTAGTAAACGAAGTAGGATCGGCCTTGCCGACTTTGAAGCCATTTGCAATAAGGAAATCTCTAAGGCATTCATACCATGCTCTTGGGGCTTGCTTGAGCCCATAAAGCGCCTTAGAGAGCCTATAGACATGATTAGGATACTCACTGTCTTCAAAGCCGGGAGGTTGCTCAACATAGACCTCTTCCTTGATAGGTCCGTTGAGGAAGGCACTCTTTACGTCCATTTGAAAGAGCTTGAAGCCATGGTAAGTAGCATAGGCTAATAATATGCGAATTGACTCAAGCCTAGCTACGGGTGCATAGGTTTCACCAAAATCCAAACCTTCGACTTGTGAATACCCCTTGGCCACGAGTCGAGCTTTGTTCCTTGTCACCACACCATGCTCGTCTTGCTTGTTGCGGAAGACCCACTTGGTTCCTACAACATTTTGATTAGGACGTGGAACTAAGTGCCATACCTCGTTCCTCGTGAAGTTGTTGAGCTCCTCTTGCATCGCCACCACCCAATCCGAATCTTGAAGTGCTTCCTCTACCCTGGTTGGTTCAATAGAGGAAACAAACGAGTAATGTTCACAAAAATGAGCAACACGAGATCTAGTGGTTACCCCCTTATGAATGTCGCCGAGGATGGTGTCGACGGGGTGATCTCGTTGGATTGCTTGGTGGACTCTTGGGTGTGGCGGCCTTGGTTCTTCATCCTCCTTGTCTTGATTGATTGCATCTCCCCCTTGATCATTGCCGTCATCTTGAGGTGGCTCATCTCCTTGATCTTCTTCTTCATCAACTTGAGCCTCATCCTCATTTTGAGTTGGTGAAGATGCTGGTGTGGAGGAGGATGGTTGATCTTGTGCATTCGTAGGCTCTTCGGATTCCTTAGGACACACATCCCCAATGGACATGTTCCTTAGCGCGATGCACAGAGCCTGTTCCTCACCTATCTCATCAAGATCAACTTGCTCTACTTGAGAGCCGTTAGTTTCATCAAACACAACATCACAAGAAACTTCAACAAGTCCTGAGGACTTGTTAAAGACTCTATATGCCCTTGTGTTTGAGTCATACCCTAGTAAAAAGCCTTCTACAGTTATAGGAGCAAATTTAGATTTTCTACCTCTTTTAACAAGAATAAAGCATTTGCTACCAAAAACTCTAAAATATGAAATATTGGGCTTTTTACCGGTTAGGAGTTCATAGGATGTCTTCTTGAGGATTCGGTGTAGATATAACCGGTTGATGGCGTAGCAAGCGGTGTTAACCGCCTCGGCCCAAAACCGATCCGGTGTCTTGTACTCATCAAGCATGGTTCTTGCCATGTCCAGTAGAGTTCGATTCTTCCTCTCCACTACACCATTTTGTTGTGGCGTGTAGGGAGAAGAGAACTCATGCTTGATGCCCTCGTCCTCAAGAAAGCCTTCAATTTGAGAGTTCTTGAACTCCGTCCCGTTGTCGCTTCGAATTTTCTTGATCCTCAAGCCGAACTCATTTTGAGCCCGTCTCAAGAATCCCTTTAATGTCTCTTGGGTTTGAGATTTTTCCTGCAAAAAGAAGACCCAAGTGAAGCGAGAATAATCATCCACTATTACAAGACAATACTTACTCCTGCCGATGCTTATGTAAGCAATCGGGCCGAATAGATCCATGTGGAGTAGCTCAAGCGGCCTGTCGGTCGTCATGATGTTCTTGTGTGGATGTTGAGCACCAATTTGCTTCCCGGCTTGGCAAGCGCTACAAACCCTGTCTTTCTCAAAATGAACATTGGTTAGTCCTAAAATGTGCTCTCCCTTTAGAAGCTTATGAATATTCTTCATCCCAACATGGGCTAGTCGGCGGTGCCAGAGCCAACCCATGTTAGTCTTAGCAATCAAGCAAGTATCGAGTTCAGCTCTATTGAAATCAACTAAGTATAGCTGACCCTCTAATACTCCCTTAAAAGCTATTGAATCATCACTTCTTCTAAAGACAGTAACACCTATATCAGTGAAAAGACAGTTGTAACCCATTTTGCATAATTGAGATACAGAAAGCAAATTGTAATCTAAAGAATCAACAAGAAAAACATTGGAAATAGAATGGTCAGGGGATATAGCAATTTTTCCCAAACCTTTGACCAAACCTTGATTTCCATCCCCGAATGTGATCGCTCGTTGGGGATCTTGGTTTTTCTCGTATGAGGAGAACATCTTTTCCTCCCCGGTCATGTGGTTTGTGCACCCGCTATCAATAATCCAACTTGTTCCCCCGGATGCATAAACCTACAAAACAAATTTAGTTCTTGACTTTAGGTACCCAAACAGTTTTGGGTCCTTTGGCATTAGATACAAGAACTTTTGGTACCCAAACACAAGTCTTGGAGCCCTTGTGTTTGCCCCCAACAAATTTGGCAACTACCTTGCCGGATTTGCTTGTAAGAACATATGAAGCATCAAAAGTTTTGAATGAAATGCTATGATCATGTGATGCATTAGGAGATTTTTTCTTAGGCAACTTAGCACGGGTTGGTTGCCTAGAACTAGATGTCTCACCCTTATACATGAAAGCATAATTAGGACCAGAGTGAGACTTCCTAGAATGAATCCTCCTAATCTTGCTCTCAGGATAGCCGGCAGGGTACAAAATGTAACCCTCGTTATCCTGAGGCATGGGAGCCTTGCCCTTAACAAAATTGGACAATTTCTTAGGAGGGGCATTAAGTTTGACATTGTCTCCCCTTTGGAAGCCAATGCCGTCCTTAATGCCAGGGCGTCTCCCATTATAGAGCATGCTTCTAGCAAATTTAAATTTTTCATTTTCTAAGTCATGCTCACTAATCTTAGCATTAAGTTGTGCTATGTGATCATTTTGTTTCTTAATTAAGGCTAGGTGATCATGGATAGCATCAACATTAATATCTCTACATCTAGTACAAATGGAAATATGCTCAGTAGATGTAGAGGGTTTGCAAGTTTTTAATTCTATAACCTTAGCATGTAGTACATCATTCTCATCTCTAAGGTTAGAAATGCAAACATCAAAATCTCTAGCCTTAGCAAGCAATTTTTCTTTTTCATCTCTAAGGCTAGCAAGAGAAGCATTCAACTCATCAATTCTAGCAAGTAAATCAATATTATCATCCCTAGAATTGGAAGTTGAAACATTGCAAACATGTGAATCAACCTTAGCAATTAATCTAGCATTTTCATTTCTAAGGTTGGCAATAGTGTCATGGCATGTGCTTAGCTCACTAGTTAATTTCTTACATTTTTCTATTTCAAGAGCATAAGCATTTTTAACCTTAACATGTTTTCTATTTTCTTTAATTAGGAAGTCCTCTTGGGAGTCCAAAAGGTCATCCTTTTCATGAATTGCACTAATTAATTCATTTAATTTTTCTTTTTGTTCCATATTAAGGTTGGCAAAAAGGGTGTGCAAATTATCTTCCTCATCACTAGCATTATCATCACTGGAGGACTCATATCTAGTGGAGGATTTAGATTTAACCTTCTTTTTGCCGTCCTTGGCCATGAGGCACTTGTGGCCGACGTTGGGGAAGAGGAGGCCTTTGGTGACGGCGATGTTGGCGGCGTCCTCGTTGTCGGAGGAGTCGCTGGAGCTCTCGTCAGAGTCCCACTCGCGGCATACGTGGGCATCGCCGCCCCTCTTCTTGTGGTACCTCTTCTTTTCTCTCCTCTTGCCCTTCTTGTCGTTATCCCTGTCACTGTCACTTGATAATGGACATTTAGCAATAAAGTGACCGGGCTTACCACACTTGTAGCAAACCTTTTTGGAACGGGGTTTGTAATCCTTCCCCTTCCGTTGCTTGAGGATTTGGCGAAAGCTTTTAATGATTAAAGCCATCTCCTCGTTGTCGAGTTTGGAGGTGTCGATGGGTTGTCTAGTTGATGTAGACTCCTCCTTTTCCTCCGTTGCCTTAAGCGCCATGGGTTGAGCTTCGGAAGTGGAGGGCTCATCAAGCTCGATGATCTTCCTTGAGCCCTTAATCATACATTCAAAGCACACAAAATTCCCGATTACTTCCTCGGGAGTCATTAGTGTGTATCTTGGATTACCACGAATTAATTGTACTTGAGTAGGGTTAAGGAAAATGAGTGATCTTAAAATAACCTTAACCACCTCGTGGTCATCCCATTTCGTGCTCCCGAGGTTGCGCACTTGATTCACCAAGGTCTTGAGCCGGTTGTACATATCTTGTGGCTCCTCTCCTTGGCAAAGACGGAAGCGACCGAGCTCCCCCTCGATCGTCTCCCGCTTGGTGATCTTGGTGAGCTCATCACCTTCGTGTGTCGTCTTGAGCACATCCCAAACCTCCTTGGCGCTTTTTAGACCTTGCACCTTGTTGTATTCCTCCCTACTTAGAGAGGCAAGGAGGATGGTCGTTGCTTGGGAGTTGAAGTGCTCGATTTGGGCAACTTCGTCCGCATCATAGTCCTCATCCCCTACCGATGGTACCTGCACACCAAACTCAACTACATCCCATATACTTTTGTGGAGTGAGGTTAGATGAAATTTCATTAAATCACTCCACCTTGCATAATCTTCGCCATCAAAAGTTGGTGGCTTGCCTAAAGGGACGGAAAGTAGAGGTGTGTGCTTAGTAATGCGTGGATAACATAGGGGGATCTTACTAAACTTCTTGCGCTCGTGGCGCTTAGAAGTGACGGAAGGCGCATTGGAGCCGGATGTCGATGGTGATGAAGTGTCGGTCTCGTAGTAGACGACCTTCCTCATCTTCTTGTGTTTGCCGCTACTCCGATGTGACTTGTGAGAAGAGGACTTCTTTTCCTTCCCCTTCCCTTTCCCCTTGTTGCGGGACTCTTCGGATGAGTGGCTTGTAGTGGGCTTGTCTCCGGTCTCCATCTCCCTCTTGGCGTGATCTCCGGACATCACTTCGAGCGGTTAGGCTCTAATGAAGCACCGAGCTCTAATACCAATTGATAGTCGCCTAGAGGGGGGGTGAATAGGGCAAAACTGAAATTCACAAAACTAATCACAACTACAAGCCGGGTTAACATTAGTAATAACAAACGAGTCCGCGAGAGAGAGGGTCCAAAACAAATCGCAAGCGAATAAGAGGTGTGACACACGGATTTGTTTTACCGAGGTTCGGTTTTCGCAAACCTACTCCCCGTTGAGGAGGCCACAAAGGCCGGGTCTCTTTCAACCCTTTCCCTCTCTCAAACGATCCACCGATCGAGTGAGCTTCTTCTCAATCACTTGGAACACAAAGCTCCCACAAGGACCACCACAAGATTGGTGTCTCTTGCCTCAATTACAAGTGAGTTTGATCGCAACAAAGAATCAAAGAAAGAAGAAAGCAATCCAAGCGCAAGAGCTCGAAGAAACACAAGCAAATCTCTCTCACTAATCACTAGGGCGTTGTGTGGAATTTGGAGAGGATTTGATCACTTGGGTGTGTCTAGAATTGAATGCTAGAGCTCTTGTAAGTAGTAGAAGTGGGAAAACTTGGATGGCAATGAATGTGGGGTGGTTGGGGTATTTATAGCCCCAACCACCAAACTAGCCGTTTGGTGGAGGCTGTCTGTCGAATGGTGCACCGGACAGTCCGGTGCACACCGGACATGTCCGGTGCGACAGCCACGTCACCCGGCCGACCGTTGGAGCTCTGACTTCTGGGCCCGCTTTGATGTCCGGTGGCGCACCGGACATACACTGTAGAGTGTCCGGTGCGCCAGCATGGGCGTGCCTACCTTTTGCGCGCGCTGGCGCGCATTTAATGCGCCCGCAGGTAGCCGTTGGCGCCGAAGTAGCCGTTGCCCGTCGTCTCACCGGACAGTCCGGTGCACACCGGACATGTCCGGTGAATTATAGCGGAGCAGCTTTCCGCAAATTCCCGAGGCTGCGAAGTTTGGAGCCGCGTCCCCTTGGAGCACCGGACACTGTCCGGTGTACACCGGACATGTCCGGTGAATTATAGCGCGCCGGCTCCTGGATTTCCCGAAGGTGAAGAGTTTGAACTGAAGTGCCCTGGTGCACCGGACACTGTCCGGTGGTGCACCGGACACTGTCCGGTGGCACACCGGACAGTCCGGTGTGCCAAGCCAGGGCAGCCTTCGGATCCTTGCTCCATTTGTTGAACCCTTTGCCAGGTCTTTTTATTGGCTAAGTGTGAACCTTTTGCACCTGTAGAACTTATACACTAGAGCAAACTAGTTAGTCCAATTATTTGTGTTGGACAATTCAACCACCAAAATCATTTAGGAACTAGGTGTAAGCCTTATTCCCTTTCACTAAGCACATGCCATGATTTAATTGCCAACCTTAGAAATGAAAATGCTAGTTTAAATGCTAAGGTTGATTCTCATGTTTGTAATGTTTCAATTCCCAATCTTATAGATGATAATGTTGATTTGCTTGCTAAGATTGAAGAATTGAATGATTCTCTTGCTAGCCTTAGGATTGAAAATGAAAAATTGCTCGCTAAGGCTAAAGATTTTGATGTTTGCAATACAACTATTTCTAATCTTAGAAGTGAAAATGATATATTACATGCTAAGGTTGTAGAATTAAAATCTTGCAAACCCTCTACATCTACTATTGAGCATGTTTCTATTTGCACTAGATGTAGAGATATTGATGTTAATGCTATTCATGATCACATGGCTTTAATTAAACAACAAAATGATCATATAGCAATACTAGATGCTAAAATTGCCGAGCATAACTTAGAAAATGAAAAGTTTAAATTTGCTAGAAGTATGCTCTATAATGGGAGACGCCCTGGCATCAAGGATGGCATTGGCTTCCAAAAGGGAGACAATGTCAAACTTAATGCCCCTCCTAAAAGATTGTCTAATTTTGTTAAGGGCAAAGCTCCCATGCCTCAAGATAATGAGGGTTACATTTTATACCCTGCCGATTATCCTGAGAGCAAAATTAGGAGAATTCACTCTAGGAAGTCTCACTCTGGCCCTAACCATGCTTTTATGTATAAGGGTGAGACATCTAGCTCTAGGCAACCAACCCGTGCTAAGTTGCCTAAAAAGAAAACTCCTACTGCATCAAATGACCATAGCATTTCATTCAAAACTTTTGATGCATCATATGTGCTTACTAACAAATCCGGCAAGGTAGTTGCCAAGTTTGTTGAGGGCAAACACAAGGGATCAAGGACTTGTGTTTGGGTACCCAAAGTTCTTGTTTCTAATGCTAAAGGACCCAAAACCGTTTGGGTACCTAAAGTCAAGAACTAAAATTGTTTTGTAGGTTTATGCATCCGGGGGCTCAAGTTGGATCATCGATAGCGGGTGCACAAACCACATGACAGGGGAGAAGAAGATGTTCTCCTCCTACGAGAAAAACCAAGATCCCCAACGAGCTATCACATTCGGGGATGGAAACCAAGGTTTGGTCAAAGGTTTGGGTAAAATAGTTATATCTCCTGACCATTCCATTTCCAATGTTTTTCTTGTTGATTCATTAGATTACAACTTGCTTTCTGTTTCCCAATTATGTCAAATGGGCTACAACTGTCTATTTACTGATGTAGGTATCACTGTCTTTAGAAGGAGTGATGATTCAATAGCATTTAAGGGAGTGTTAGAGGGTCAGCTATACTTGGTAGATTTTGATAGAGCTGAACTCGACACTTGCTTAATTGCTAAGACTAACATGGGTTGGCTCTGGCATCGCCGACTAGCCCATGTTGGAATGAAGAATCTTCATAAGCTTTTAAACGGAGAACACATTTTAGGATTAACAAATGTTCATTTTAAGAAAGACAGGATTTGTAGCGCATGCCAAGCCAAGAAGCAAGTTGGTGTTCATCATCCACACAAGAACATCATGACAACTGACAGGCCTCTGGAGCTCCTACACATGGATCTATTCGGCCCGATAGCTTACATAAGCATCGGCGGGAGTAAGTACTGTCTAGTTATTGTGGATGATTATTCTCGCTTCACTTGGGTATTCTTTTTGCAGGAGAAATCACAAACCCAAGAGACTTTAAAGGGATTCTTGAGACGGGCTCAAAATGAGTTCGACTTGAGGATCAAGAAAATTAGAAGCGACAACAGGACGGAGTTCAAGAACTCTCAAATTGAAGGCTTCCTTGAGGAGGAGGGCATCAAGCATGAGTTCTCTTCTCCCTACACCCCACAACAAAATGGTGTGGTGGAGAGAAAGAATAGAACTCTATTGGACATGGCAAGAACCATGCTTGATGAGTACAAGACGCCGGATCGGTTTTGGGCCGAGGCGGTCAACACCGCCTGCTACGCCATCAACCGGTTGTATCTACACTGAATCCTCAAGAAGACATCATACGAACTCCTAACCGGTAAAAAGCCCAACATTTCATATTTTAGAGTCATTGGTAGCAAATGCTTTATTCTTGTTAGAAGAGGTAGAAAATCTAAATTTGCTCCTAAGACAGTAGAAGGCTTTTTACTAGGATATGATTCAAACACAAGGGCATACAGAGTCTTTAACAAGTCCTCAGGACTAGTTGAAGTTTCTTGTGACGTTGTGTTTGATGAAACTAACGGCTCTCAAGTAGAGCAAGTTGATCTTGATGAGATAGGTAATGAAGAGGCTCCGTGCATCGCGCTAAGGAACATGTCCATTGGGGATGTGTGTCCTAAGGAATCCAAAGAGCCTCCAAATGCACAAGATCAACCATCCTCCTCCACGCAAGCATCTCCACCAACTCAAAATGAGGACGAGGCTCAAATTGATGAAGGAGAAAATCAAAATGATGAGCCACCTCAAGATGACGACAATGATCAAGGGGGAGATGCAAATGATCAAGACAAGGAGGATGAACAACCAAGGCCGCCACACTCAAGAGTCCACCAAGCAATCCAACGAGATCACCCTGTCGACACCATCCTCAACGACATTCATAAGGGGGTAACCACTAGATCTCGTGTTGCACATTTTTGTGAGCATTACTCTTTTGTTTCCTCTATTGAGCCATACAGGGTAGAGGAAGCACTCCAAGATTCGGATTGGGTGATGGCGATGCAAGAGGAGCTCAACAATTTCACTAGGAACGAGGTATGGCATTTAGTTCCACGTCCTAATCAAAATGTTGTAGGAACCAAATGGGTCTTCCGCAACAAGCAAGATGAGCATGGTGTGGTGACAAGGAACAAAGCTCGACTTGTGGCCAAGGGATACTCCCAAGTCGAAGGTTTGGATTTCAGTGAAACCTATGCACCCGTAGCTAGGCTTGAGTCAATTCGTATATTATTAGCCTATGCTACTTACCATGGCTTCAAGCTTTACCAAATGGATGTGAAGAGTGCCTTCCTCAACGGACCAATCAAGGAAGAGGTCTATGTTGAGCAACCTCCCGGCTTTGAAGACAGTGAGTACCCTAACCATGTCTATAGGCTCTCTAAGGCGCTTTATGGGCTCAAGCAAGCCCCAAGAGCATGGTATGAATGCCTAAGAGATTTCCTTATTGCTAATGGCTTCAAAGTCGGCAAGGCCGATCCTACTCTATTCACTAAAACTCTTGACAATGATTTGTTTGTATGCCAAATTTATGTTGATGATATTATATTTGGGTCTACTAACGAATCTACCTGTGAAGAATTTAGTAGGATCATGACACAGAAATTCGAGATGTCGATGATGAGGGAGTTGAAGTATTTTCTAGGATTTCAAGTCAAGCAACTCCAAGAAGGCACCTTAATTAGCCAAACGAAATATACTCAAGACATTCTAAACAAGTTTGGGATGAAGGATGCCAAGCCCATCAAGACTCCCATGGGAACAAATGGGCATCTTGACCTCGACACGGAAGGTAAATCCGTCGATCAAAAGGTATACCGGTCGATGATAGGTTCATTACTCTATTTATGTGCATCTCGACCGGACATTATGCTCTCCGTATGCATGTGTGCAAGATTCCAAGCCGACCCTAAGGAATCTCACCTTACGACCGTAAAACGAATCTTGAGATATTTGGCTTACACTCCTAAGTTTGGGCTTTGGTACCCTCGGGGATCCACTTTTGATTGGTTATTCGGATGCCGATTGGGCAGGGTGTAAAATTAATAGAAAGAGCACATCGGGGACTTGCCAGTTCTTGGGAAGGTCCTTGGTGTCTTGGGCTTCAAAGAAGCAAAATTCGGTCGCTCTTTCTACCGCCGAAGCCGAGTACATTGCCGCAGGCCATTGTTGCGCGCAATTGCTTTGGATGAGGCAAACCCTACGGGACTATGGTTACAAATTAACCAAAGTTCCTCTTCTATGTGATAATGAGAGTGCAATCCGCATGGCGGATAATCCCGTTGAGCATAGCCGCACTAAACACATAGCCATTCGGTATCACTTTCTTAGGGATCACCAACAAAAGGGGGATATCGAGATTGCATATATTAACACTAAAGATCAATTAGCCGATATCTTTACCAAGACACTAGATGAACAAACTTTTACCAAACTTAGGCATGAGTTAAATATTCTTGATTCTAGGAATTTCTTTTGATATCTTGCACACATAGCTCATAAATATACCTTTGATCATGTCTCTTCTATATATGCTATGACTAATGTGTTTTCAAGTGTATTTCAAACCAAGTCATAGGTATATTGAAAGGGAATTGGAGTCTTCGGAGAAAACAAAGGCTTCCACTCCACTCCATAACTCATCCTTCACCGTCGCTCCGAGTATCTCTCCGTCTTGGTATAATCTTCACTCATATGTTTTATTTGCGAAAGGGGAGAAAGTAGTTAACGAAGAGGGCTTATATTACACTCAAACATCCGTTTTTGGCGATTCATGCCAAAGGGGGAGAGTATTAGCCCAAAGCAAAAGGACCGCACCACCACCCTAATTTTAAAACTAATGATTTTCAAATTGGTTGGTAATTTTCAATTTGGTATCTTATTGTGTTCAAAAAGAGGAAAAAATAGTACTTCCAAAAATTGGTATCTTAAAACCCTCTTGAACAATAAGAGAAGAATTTATTGAGGGGGAGTTTTGTTTAAGTCAAAGGAAAAGCATTTGAAATAGGGGGAGAAAATCTCAAATCTTGAAAATGCTTCTCAAAATCTTATTCATTTATCTTTGACTATTTGCAAAAGGACTTTGAAAAAGGATTTACAAAAAGAATTTGCAAAAACAAAACATGTGGTGCAAGCGTGGTCCAAAATATCAAAAATTAAAGAAACAATCCATGCATATCTAGTAAGTAATATATATTGGCTCAATTCCAAGTAACCTTTGCACTTACAATTATGCAAACTAGTTCAATTATGCACTTCTATACTTGCTTTGGTTTGTGTTGGCATCAATCACCAAAAAGGGGGAGATTGAAAGGGAATTAGGCTTACACCTATTTCCTAATTAATTTTGGTGGTTGAATTGCCCAACACAAATAATTGGACTAACTAGTTTGCTCTAGTCTATAAGTTATACAGGTGCCAAAGGTTCACACTAAGCCAATAAAAAGATCAAGAAAAGGGTTCAAACAAAGAGAGCAAGGGATAACCGAAGGCACCCTGGACTGGCGCACTGGACTGTCCGGTGCGCCACCGGACAGTGTCCGGTGCACTAGGGTACTCCAAGATGAACTCTTCACCTTCGGGAATTTTCAGAGGGCTCCGCTATAATTCACCGGACTGTCCGGTGTACCACCGGACAGTGTCTGGTGCCCCAAGGAAGAGCAACTCTGAACTCGCCAGCTTCAGGAATCCGCTCCGCTATAATTCACCGGACATGTCCGGTGCACACCGGACTATCCGGTGAGCCAGCGGAGCAACGACTACTTCGCGCCAACGGTCACCTGCAGCAGCATTTAATGCGCGCTAGAGCGCGCAGAAGTCAGGCACGCGCGAGATGGCGCACCGGACAGTCTACAGTACCTGTCCGGTGCACCATCGGACAGCCAGGCGACCCCACCAGTCAGAGCTCCAACGGTCGAACCCCAATGGCCGAGTGACGTGGCTGGCGCACCGGACACTGTCCGGTGGCGCACCGGACTGTCCGGTGTGCCATGCGACAACAGCCTTCACCAAACGGCTAGTTTGCTTGTTGGGGTTATAAATACCCCCAACCACCCCACATTCAAGTCATCCAAGTTTTCCACCTTCCAACTACTTACAAGAGCTAAGCATTCAATACAAGACACACCCAAGTGATCAAATCCTCTCCCAATTCCACACAAGGCTTTAGTGATTAGTGAGAGAGATTTGTTGTGTTCTTTTGAGCTCTTGCGCTTGGATTTCTTCTTTTTCTCATTCTTTCTTGCGATCATCTCAATTGTAATCAAGGCAAGAGACACCAATTGTGTGGTGGTCCTTGCGGAGAAGTTTGGTTCCCGGTTGATTGAGAAGAGAAGCTCACTCGGTCCGAGGGACCGTTTGAGAGAGGGAAAGGGTTGAAATAGACCCGACCTTTGTGGCCTCCTCAATGGGGAGTAGGTTTGCGAGAACCGAACCTCGGTAAAACAAATCCTTGCGTCTCATTTCTTCATTCACTCGTGATTTGTTTTTACGCCCTCTCTCGGACTTGTTTCTATTTCTAACGCTAACCCGGCTTGTAGTTGTGATTAAGTTTGTAAATTTCAGATTCACCCTATTCACCCCCCTCTAGGCGACTTTCAACTGGTTTTGAGGAAGGCAACAAGGAAGAAGAACCATTTGATGTTGAATTCTATGATAATGATGATGAGCCAGATGTGGAGCACAACAATGGCACCGTTCTGCCTGAAAACAAGGATGCAAGCCATGGGAACCTTATGAACTGGACCTTTGTACCGATAAAGGCATTAACAAGGTCATGTCATCTCATTCAGAGCATTACATCAAATGTGTCCTTGATGGGCGCAATACTTGCAGGAACCGACTGTATGTGGCGCAACCATGTCATGGTCTAATGACTAACAAGGAGGAATTTGTTGATAAGAAGTTCGAGTATGTGCAACCTTTGAAACATAATACATAGTGTCGTGGTTTCAAAAACTAGGGGACAATATAAATTATGTTTGGGAGGGGATGTTAGCATGGACTCACTTCAAATGGTGAACCACCTAGGATTCAAACACAGGGTCGAGATAGATAGTTATACTAGTTCAAGCTTTTGTCCTAGTCCTGTGTAGTGCTGATCGTAGTATTGCTTTGAGAGATGTGTTACAGCTGGTGCGTGGTTGGGAAGAAGGAGGGGCCCTGCCCTTTTATAGCTCAAGGGTAGGGTGAAAGGGAAATAGGGTCAAACCTTTTCCTATATGATTTTGGTGGTTGAATTGGCCAACACAAATAATTGGACTAACTAGTTTGCTCTAGATTATATGATCCACAGGTGCCAAAGGTTCACAAGAAACCAATACAAAGTTAAAAGAAAGGATTCAAATTAAAGGAGCAAAGAAAAACGAAGGCTACCCTGGTCTGGCACACCGGACAGTCCGGTGTGCCATCGAACAGTGTCCGGTGCACCACCGGACAGTGTCCGATGCACCAGGGAGAATCACTCTGAACTGCTCAGCTCCGGGTTTTTGGAAACTGCTCTCCGCTATAATTCACCGGACTATCCGGTGTAGCACCGGACTGTCCGGTGTGCCAGCGGGAGCAACGGCTACTGCGCCAACGGTCAACTCCAAAAGTGAACAGTGAACATGCGGACTGCGCGCGTAGAGTCAGAGCAGGCGCCAGAAGGCGCACCGGACAGTGAATGGGACCTGTCCGGTGCACCACTGGACTGTCCGGTGGCCCAGCTGTCAGAAGCTCCAACGGTCGAACCCTAACGGTTGGGTGATGTGGCTGGCGCACCAGATAGTGTTCGGTGGCGCACCGGACTGTCCGGTGCGCCCGTCGACAGTAGAGTTCCCCAACGGCCACTTTGGTGGTTGGGGCTATAAATACCCCCCAACCACCACACTTCAAGGCATCCAAGTTTTCAGCCAACACATTCAATACAAGAGCTAGTGCATTCAATACAAGACACAATTAGAGTGAATCAAAATCTCTCCAAGTCCTAATTCCACTCTAAGCAATAGTGACTAGAAGAGAGAGTTTTTGCCGTGTTCTTTTGACCTCTTGCGCTTGGATCGCTTTTCTTCTTCGCCATTTCTTGTTCCCAAGACTTTTGTAATCAAAGCAAGAGACACCAAGTTGTGGTGGTCCTTGTGGAGACTAAGTGTCCCAATTGATTGAGGAGAAAAGCTCACTCGGTCTAGGTGACCGTTTGAGAGAGGGAAAGGGTTGAAAGAGACCCGGTCTTTGTGACCACCTCAACGGGGAGTAGGTTTGCAAGAACCGAATCTCGGCAAAACAAATCACTGTGTCACTCTCTTCATTTACTTGTGATTTGTTTTCGCCCTCTCTTTTCGGACTCGATTTTATTTCTAACGCTAACCCCGGCTTGTAGTGCGTGCTTAAGTTTGTAATTTTCAGATTCTGTCTATTCACCCCCCTCTAGGCGACTTTCAATTGGTATCAGAGCCTGGTACTTCATTAGAGCTTAACCGCTCGAAGTGATGTTGGGAGATCACGCCAAGAAGGAGGTCGTGACCGGTGAGAAGCCCGCCACAAGCCATGGGAAGACTCCATCGGGAGAGTCCGGCAACAAGGGGAAGGGACCCCCTTCACATACCAAGTCGCATCGGAGCGGCAACAAGAAAAAGAAGATGAAGAAGGTGGTCTACTACGAGACCGACTCTTTGTTGCCATCTACCTCCGGCTCCAACGCACCGTCCATCACTTCTAAGCGCCATGAGCGCAAGAAGTTTAGTAAGATCCCCTTACGCTACCCTCGCATTTCTAAACATACTCCTTTACTTTCTGTCCCATTAGGCAAACCACCCGTTTTTGATGGTGAAGATTATTGTATGTGGAGTGATAAAATGAGGCACCATCTAACCTCACTCCATGCTAGCATTTGGGATGTTGTTGAGTTTGGAGTACAGGTACCATCCATAGGGGATGAAGATTATGATTCGGACAAGGTTGCCCAAATCCGGCACTTCAACTCCCAAGCCACTACTATACTCCTCGCCTCTCTAAGTCGAGAGGAGTATAATAAGGTGCAAGGGTTGAAGAGTGCTAAAGAGATTTGGGACGTTCTCAAGACCGCGCACGAAGGAGATGAGGTGACCAAGATCACCAAGCGGGAAACGATCGAGGGGGAGCTCGATCGGTTCATGCTCAACCAAGGGGAGGAGCCACAAGCTATGTACAACTGGCTCAAGACCTTGGTGAACCAAGTGCGCAACCTCGGGAGCACAAAATGGGATGACCATGAAATGGTCAAGGTTATTCTTAGAACTCGTTTTTCTTAATCCTACTCAAGTTCAATTAATTCGTGGTGATCCTAGATATAAGCTAATGTCTCCCGAGGAAGTGATAGGAAAGTTTGTGAGCTTTGAATTGATGATCAAAGGCTCCAAACAAATCATCAAGCGAGGCGCCACCTCAACACCCAAGGTGCAACCCGTCGCATTCAAGGCGACGGAAGAAGAAAAGAAGGATTCTACACCAAGTAGGGTCCCCATCGACGCCTCCAAGATTGAAAATGAGGAGATGACTTTCAACATCAAAAGCTTTCGCCAAATCCTCAAGCAAAGGAGGGGGAAGGATTACAAGCCTCACTCCAAGAAAGTTTGCTACAAGTGTGGTAAGCCCGGTCATTTCATTGCTAAATGTCCATTATCTAGTGATAGTGATAGGGGCGACGACAAGAAGGGAAGGAGGAAGGAAAAGAAGAAGTACTACAAGAAGAAGGGCGGTGATGCCCCCGTGTGTCGAGAGTGGGACTACGATGAAAGCTCTACCGGCTCCTCCGACGACGAGGACGCCGCCAACATCGCCATCAACAAAGGCCTCCTCTTCCCAATCGTCGGCCACAAGTGCCTCATGGCAAAGGATGGCAAAAAGAAAAGGTAAAATCTAGAGCTTCTACTAAATATACAACATCTAGTGATGAGGCTAGCTCTAGTGATGATGAGGATGATTTGCTTACAGTTTTTGCCAACCTAAACATGCAACAAAAGGAAAATTGAATGAACTAATTAGTGCTATTCATGAGAAGGATGAACTCTTGGATAGCCAAGAGGACTTCCTTATTAAGGAAAACAAGAAGCATGTTAAGGTTAAAAATGCTTATGCTCAGGAGATAGAAAAATGTGAGAAATTAACTAGTGAGCTTAGCACTTGCCATGACACTATCTCCAACCTTAGAAATGAAAATGCTAAATTAATTGCTAAGGTTGAGAAGTCAAATGTTTGTGATGATTCATTTGTTAGTCTTAGAAATGAGAATGCCAATTTAATTGCTAAGATTGACAAGTTGAACGAATCTCTCTCTAGCCTTAAGATTGAGAATGATAAATTAATTGCTAAGGCTAAGGAACTAGATGTTTGCAATGTTTTTATTTCCAATGAGAATGTTATTTTACATGCTAAGATTGATGAATTAAATGCATGCAAACCCTCTAAATCTTCTATTGATCATGTCTCCATTTGTACTAGATGTAGAGATGTTAATGTTGATGCTATCCATGATCACATTGCTATGATTAAACAACAAAATGATCATATAGAAAAATTAGATGCTAAAATTGCCGAGCATGAATTAGAAAATGAAAAATTTAAATTTGCTCATAGTATGCTTTATAGTGGGAGACGCCCTAGCATTAAGGATGGCATTGGCTTCCAACAGGGAGGCAATGTCAAGCTTAATGCCCCTAAAAGATTGTCTAATTTTGTTAAGGGCAAAGCTCCCATGCCTCAGGATAACGAGGGCTATATTTTATATCCTGCTAGTTATCCTGAGGATAAGATTAGGAGAATTCATTCTAGGAAGTCTCACTCTGGCTCTCATCATGCTTTCATGTATAAGAGTGAGGCATCTAGTTCTTAGCGTTCTACTCATGTTAAAATGCCTAAAAATAAATCTCCTATTGCATCAAATGAGCCAATTATTTCATTTAAGACTTTTGATGCATCTTATGTTTTAACAGGCAAAGTAGTTGCCAAATATGTTGGAGCCAAGCACAAGGGCTCAAAGACTTGTGTTTGGGTACCCAAGGTGCTTGTTTCTAATGTGAAAGGACCCAAGATTGTTTGGGTACCTAAGAACAAGGCCTAAACTTGTTTTGTAGGTTTATGCATTCGGGGGCTCAAGTTGGATCATTGATAGCGGGTGCACAAACCATATAACTGGGGAGAAAAGGATGTTCTCCTCCTATGAGAAAAACCAAGATCCCCAAAGAGCTATCACATTCGGGGATGGAAATTAAGGTTTGGTCAAAGGATTGGGTAAAATTACTATATCACCTGACTATTCTATTTCCAATGTTTTTCTTGTAGATTCTTTAGATTATAACTTGCTTTCAGTTTCTCAATTATATAAAATGGGCTACAATTGTCTTTTTACGGATATAGGTGTTACTGTCTTTAGAAGAAGTGGTGATTCAGAAGCGTTTAAGGGAGTGTTAGAGGGTCAGCTATACTTAGTTGATTTCAATAGAGCTGAACTCGACACTTGCTTAATTGCTAAGACTAATATGGGTTGGCTCTGGCATCACCGACTAGCCCATGTTGGGATGAAGAATCTTCACAAGCTTCTAAAAGGAGAACACATTTTGGGACTAACCAATGTTCATTTTGAGAAAGACAGGATTTGTAGCGCATGCCAAGCAGGGAAGCAAGTTGGTGTTCATCATCCACACAAGAACATCATGACGACCGACAGGCCGCTTGAGCTACTCCACATGGATTTATTTGGCCCGATAGCTTACATAAGCATTGGCGGGAGTAAGTATTGTCTTATAATTATGGATGACTATTCTCGCTTTACTTGGGTGTTCTTTTTGCAGGAAAAATCTCAAACCCAAGAAACCTTAAAGGGATTCTTGAGACGGGCTCAAAATGAGTTTGGATTAAGGATCAAGAAAATAAGAAGCGACAATGGAACAGAGTTCAAGAATTCTCAAATTGAAGGCTTTCTTGAGGACGAGGGCATCAAGCATGAGTTCTCTTCTCCCTACACGCCACAGCAAATGGTGTAGTGGAGAGGAAGAATAGAACTCTACTTGACATGGCGAGGACCATGCTTGATGAGTACAAGACTTCGGACCGGTTTTGGGCGGAAGCAATCAACACCGCTTGCTATGCCATCAACCGTCTCTACCTTCACCGAATCCTCAAGAAGACATCTTATGAACTCCTCACCGGTAAAAAGCCAAATGTTTCATATTTTAGAGTCTTTGGTAGCAAATGTTTTATTCTTGTTAAAAGAGGTAGAAAATCTAAATTTGCTCCTAAGGTTGTAGAAGGCTTTTTACTTGGTTATGACTCAAACACAAGGGCATATAGAGTCTTTAACAAGTCCACTGGACTAGTTGAAGTTTCTTGTGACATTGTGTTTGATGAGACTAACGGCTCCCAAGTGGAGCAAGTTGATCTTGATGAGCTAGATGATGAAGAGGCTCCGTGCGTCGCGCTAAGGAACATGTCCTTTGGGGATGTGTGTCCTAAGGAATCCGAAGAGCCTCCACAAGCACAAGATCAACCTTCATCTTTCATACAAGCATCTCCACCAACTCAAGATGAGGATCAAGCTCAAGATGATGAAAATGAAGATCAAGAAGATGAGACACCTCAAGAGGAGGACAATGATCAAGGGGGAGATGCCAATGATCAAGACAAGGAAGATGAACAAGATCAAAGGCTGCCACACCCAAGAGTCTACCAGGCGATTCAAAGAGATCACCCCGTGAACACAATCCTCGGTGATATTCATAAGGGGGTAACCACTCGATCTCGAGTCGCTCATTTTTGTGAACATTACTCTTTTGTTTCCTCTATTGAGCCACACAGGGTAGAGGATGCACTTAAACATTACTCTTTTGTTTCCTCTATTTGCAAAAAGGATTTTGAAAAGAATTTACCAAAGAATTTGCAAAAACAAAACTCGTGGTGCAAATGTGGTCTAAAATGTTAAAAGAAAGAAAGCAATCCATGCATATCTATCGAAATAATTATTTTGGTTTCATTCCAAGCAACCTTTGCACTTACCTTATGCAAACTAGTTCAATTCTGCACTTATATATTTGCTTTGGTTTGTGTTGGCATCAATCACCAAAAAGGGGGAGACTGAAAGGGAAATAGGGTCAAACCTTTTCCTATATGATTTTGGTGGTTGAATTGGCCAACACAAATAATTGGACTAACTAGTTTGCTCTAGATTATATGATCCACAGGTGCCAAATGTTCACAAGAAACCAATACAAAGTTAAAAGAAAGGGTTCAAATTAAAGGAGCAAAGAAAAACGAAGGCTGCCCTGGTCTGGCGCACCGGACAGTCCGGTGCACCAGGGAAAATCACTCTGAACTGCTCAGCTCCAGGTTTTTGGAAACTGCTCTCCGCTATAATTCACCGGACTGTCCGGCGTAGCACCGGACTGTCCGGTGTGCCAGCGGGAGCAACGACTACTGCGCCAACGGTCAACTCCAAAAGTGAACAGTGAACATGCAGACTGCGCGCGCAGAGTCAGAGCAGGCGCCAGAAGGCGCACCGGACAGTGAACGGGACCTGTCCGGTGCACCACCGGACTGTCTGGTGGCCCAGCTGTTAGAAGCTCCAACGGTCTGTAAGGAAAATGGACCCCGGCCATTTGACTAATTAAGTTTTGGTGTTTGATGATTAACACAACCTGTGGACTAACGCATTTGCTGGTGTTTATGATTGTAGTTCACAGGATGCAAGATTTACTTGGACTAAGGAATTGAGGAAAGCAACACCTCAAAAGAAGACATTAAGAAGATCCAAGAAAAGTCCAAGTGTGCTGCTGCGGACTGTCTGTGCGAAGGCGCACCAGACTGTCCGGTGCCCACACGCCGGACTGTCCGGTGCACCAGGGAACTCTAGCTCCAACGGCTAGTTCCAGGTGGCACTCGGAGAAAAGACCACCGGACTGTCCGGTGTGAAAAGCCTGCGCGCACCAACGGTCGACTGCTCTGTCAGAGCAACGGATAGGCGCACCGGACAGGCTACAGTGCGCTGTCCGGTGGTGCACCGGACTGTCCGGTGCACCCGACGACAGAAAGCTGCTGCTTTCTGTCCAACAGCTAGTTTGGGGTGTGGAGGCTATAAATACCACCCAACCGGCCATTCTCAAGTGTGAGAGCCCAAGCAACATACCAAGGCACATAGTGCATATTTCCAAGAGCTCAAACACCCAAGTGCTTAATAGAATCACTCGGTGATTAGCGTAGGTACTTTGCGAAGTGCTTAGGTTAGTTAGACCGCTTTAGCGCTTGCTCTAGGTGAATCCTAGTTATTTGAGTGAATTTAGAAAAACCACACAACCCCTCGGCTCTTGCGCGAGCCGTTGTAATTGTACCGAGTGGGGCGAGAGTCTTGCGAGACCGTGACAACCGCGTTTGTATCACGGCCGCCACCGTGTACCGGAGGGAACGAGGCCCGCGGCGTTTCGGCCGGAAGCTCGATAGTGGAGACGGCGGGGAGCGTCCGAGAGGAGCCGGAAGCGGAGCACCATTTGCGCGTGGAGAAGGCCCGCGGCTCTCTACGGAGTTACTCGACCGAGGTGCTTGGCCCTCGCGTGGGCTTCCCTTTGCGTAGGGACACCAACGAGGATTAGTCGGGACCTTGCGCGGTTTCGGATACCTCGGTAAAAATACCGACGTCATCCACAAGAGTTTGCTTCTCTACTTTGCTCTTTAAGCTTCCGCATTTACATTAAGCATTTAAGTTTCAATCTTGTATTCATACTTATCTAGTGTAGATTGAAACTTAGCCTTTGCGGTAGAGATAGCAACACTTAGACAAAACCTAGTTTGCACTCTCTAGTTTGATTATTTGCATAGGTTTTGCTCTAGGGATTTTATTGTGGCCTAGTTTAGTAAAAGTTTTAGAAGTCCTAATTCACCCCCCTCTTAGGCGTCACCCGTTTCCTACACGGTCGAACCCTAACGGTTGGGTGATGTGGCTGGCGTACCGGATAGTGTTCGGTGGCGCACCGGACTGTCCGGTGCGCCCGTCGACAGCAGAGTTCCCCAACGGCCACTTTGGTGGTTGGGGCTATAAATACCCCCCAACCACCACACTTCAAGGCATCCAAGTTTTCAGCCAACACATTCAATACAAGAGCTAGTGCATTCAATACAAGACACAATTAGAGTGAATCAAAATCTCTCCAAGTCCTAATTCCACTCTAAGCAATAGTGACTAGAAGAGAGAGTTTTTGCCATGTTCTTTTGACCTCTTGCGCTTGGATCGCTTTTCTTCTTCCCCATTTCTTGTTCCCAAGACTTTTGTAATCAAAGCAAGAGACACCAAGTTGTGGTGGTCCTTGTGGGGACTAAGTGTCCCAATTGATTGAGGAGAAAAGCTCACTCGATCTAGGTGACCGTTTGAGAGAGGGAAAGGGTTGAAAGAGACCCGGTCTTTGTGACCACCTCAACGGGAAGTAGGTTTGCAAGAACTAAACCTCGCTAAAACAAATCATCGTGTTACTCTCTTCATTTACTTGTGATTTGTTTTCGCCCTCTCTTTTTGGACTCGATTTTATTTCTAACGCTAACCCCGGCTTGTAGTGCGTGCTTAAGTTTGTAATTTTCAGATTTTGCCTATTCACCCCCCTCTAGGCAACTTTCATAGGGCCTTATAGAGTGGTCTTGTTTCCTACTAGTAAGGGCATGATTTGTAGTAGCATTGTCTCTAATAGTCCTGTTGACGTAGCCTTCCTAACGTTATCTCCAGTATCATGCGTAGTTGTTCACTAGTCATGGCATATTGTCTTATTCATCTGGTACATGGGTCCCTATAGCGAGTTCGACGCTGAGGTCCCTGTAGCAACGCCCATCGGTCCCTACATCGTAGAGTCAGGGCAATTCTCGGGGTCATGCATGGCGCGACCCTGCCTTTTGTCAAAACACCCTGCGTCATCCTCCTTGCATGCGTAAGTGTACACTATGTATGGTGTATTGCTCTATCCTACCCAGTATAAGGGTTACTATGGCGATGTTGATGCTTAAGTTCCCCATGACTAGGGTCGTCTGATCCCACTAGGCAGAGACCGTAGGCAGTGACGTACTATCATGTTGATATGGACTTCCCGACACCCCTTCAATATACCACGTCACTAGTACAGACGTAGTTTCGTGATGACGTGTCTTGTCGTGGCTGATGTGGGTCAACAATACCGGATTAGGGCCTCCGCGTCGCTGACTTGCTTGACGAGAACTTGGTTCGTCGCTCCGCCTCACAGGGTTGCTCGATAGAGACTTGGTCGGCAGCTCCTCATCGCTGGGTTGCTCGGTAGAGACTTGGTTGCTTGCTCTGCCTCGCAGGGTTGCTTCGAAGAGACTTGGTTAGCCACTGCACCTCATAGGGTTGCTCGGGAGAGACTTGGTCTACAAGTGGACCGTTGAGAGTATTGGGCCTACTTTGGGCACCCAGTTCCTGGGTACCTGATGAGTCAGAGAGTTGGTGTGGTTGGCTATCGAGTTGGTGAGGAAGTTGGTTATTCTACACGCTTTGATGTACATGAACAAAAATATCATCAAGTACATGTCAGACAACATGATCCTTCAAGAGATTTTGGTGGATGGAGACATGTCTTATTCAGTGGTCATGATTAATGAGGCACATGAGATATCCATCTACACATACATTCTCTTTAGCTTGCTAAAGCAACTAATTAAGTGGAGAAATTACCTTAAGTTAATAGTCAATTCAACCACTCTTGAGATAGAGAAGTGAAAGTCGCCTAGAGGGGGGGTGAATAGGCGGAATCTGAAAATTATAAACTTAAGCACACACTACAAGCCGGGGTTAGCGTTAGAATTAAAATCGAGTCCGAAAGAGAGGGCGAAAAACAAATCACAAGCAAATGAAGAGAGTGACACGGTGATTTGTTTTACCGAGGTTCGGTTCTTGCAAACCTACTCCCCGTTGAGGTGGTCACAAAGACCGGGTCTCTTTCAACCCTTTCCCTCTCTCAAATAGTCACCTAGACCGAGTGAGCTTTTCTCCTCAATCAATTGGGACACTTAGTCCCCACAAGGACCACCACAACTTGGTGTCTCTTGCTTTGATTACAAAGGTCTCGAGAACAAGAATGGGGAAGAAGAAAAGCGATCCAAGCGACAAGAACTCAAATGAACACAAATATCTCTCTCTCACTAGTCACTAAATGTTTGGAGTGATTCCGGACTTGGGAGAGGATTTGATCTCTTGTTTGTGTCTTGGAGTGAAGTCTAGAGCTCTTGTATTGAATGCAATGGCTGAAAACTTGGATGCCTTGAATGTGTGGTGGTTGGGGGTATTTATAGCCCCACCCACCAAAATGGTCGTTGGGGAGGCTGTCTGTCGACAGGCGCATCGGACAGTCCGGTGCGCCAACGGACACTGTCCAGTGCGCCAGCCACATCACCCAACCGTTAGAGTTCGACCGTTGGAGCTTCTGACAGCTGGGCCACCGGACAGTCCGGTGGTGCACCGAACAGGTACTGTTCACTGTCCGGTGCGCCTTCTGGCGCCTGCTCTAACTCTGCGCGCGCAGTTTGCACTGTTCACTGTTCACCGTTCATTTTGCAGTCGACCGTTGGCGCTGTAGCCGTTACTCCCTCTGGCACACCGGACAGTCCGGTGCTACAACGGACAGTCCGGTGAATTATAGCGGAGAGCGTTTTCCAGAAACCCGAAAGTGGCAAGTTTGGAGTTGATCTCTCTGGTGCACCGAACACTGTCCGGTGGTGCACCGAACACTATCCGGTGCGCCAGACCAGGGCAACCTTCGGTTGGTTTTGCTCCTTTCTATTTGAACCTTTTCTTGGACTTTTTATTGGTTTGTGTTGAACCTTTGACACCTGTAGAACTTATAATCTAGAGCAAACTAGTTAGTCCAATTGTTTGTGTTGGGCAATTCAACCACCAAAATTATTTAGGAAAAGGTTTGACCCTATTTCCCTTTCAAGAAGTTCTCTAGTTATTTTTTATTGCAATATCTTCACGATTTTTTTAAGAACATTTCTAGTTGGGATATTATATACAAAAGCGGACATAGTGGGTGAGTAGTTACTTCTTGACTAATCTGTCATGCTCATGTAAGAGGAAATGGGGATTTAAATCCAAAACTAATACTATCCCAAATTTTATGAATCATTGAAGTACAAAAACTAATTTTGTAACCCTTTTCGACATCCTAAATGTTGATGAGTGTAGTAAGCATTTTAGCATGTTAGTTTTGCAATATTAGGTGTTGTTTGGGTCATGGACGGTAACGTAAATGGCAATGGTAATGATTCACGATGGTAATAAGTTTGAATAGGATGATATTCATTTTTAGTGTGGTATATGATTATGGTTTGACTTAAAAAAACATGATTTAATGTTATTTGTTACCCATCACGTTACAATTATGTGAACCAAACAACATCGTAGTGTAAGCACAAACATCAATGGTATGAAGTGTGGGATAAGAATCATAGGTATATCGTTTTCAATTTTTTGAGATGCATCTATACAATTTTGACACATTATAAGTTGGCTCTAACTAGCTAGACAGTATACCCATGTCACCTTCAAATATGTTGTTCGTTAGATTTTTAGTATTGAAAAATTTGATTCTTTTATTGGCAATCTTGACGTATGAGCGAAGCAACGCTTTCCGCTGAGTCCAGACAAAAGGCATGCGCTAGCACATGCAACAGACTTGTACATTCATCGGACAATAAGTGCTAACTTGTTTTAAACTTCTCTATGTTTAATACATATTGGATAACTTTGTCAAGTATTCCAAACACTTGAGAGGGCAATAGTACCAATGAGAGCAATATTATGAACAACGTTAGTTCAATGGTCAAAATAGTTGAGGCCATGAACAACCAAAGCTAATTTTGTAACATTTATAGATGCTCCCATTGTGACTTAGCTAAGGCAACTATATTTCTACACATCAACGTTCTTATGGATGGTCTAATGCAAAACACCTAATGCAAAGCCATGTAGGAATTTTGATGATGTGGTGGGATTACGAGACAAGAAAAAGAGGTTGTTGTTTCTATAAACAACCACCTTATAAAATAGAATTTAGGACTGTGCAACAAGTCTAACACCGTTTTTATCTATCATTGCTATGCAACTCACAATGTTTCTTTTGTTCTATGTACAAATTTACAGTTAATGTTGATCTATGGGTGTTGTTGTCTCTTATTCTGAACTTCTGAATCATGAGCCATTAGATAACTCTAGTCGTACCTGAGTCTACCACTAGAGTCGTACGTGTAGCGAGGGCTCATTTTTAAGGAGCCAAATTTGTGCTAGTTATAAATGTCGGAGGGCGATGGATCCCCCGGCCGGGTGGCAGAGTGCACCCGCCCTGGTCCTCCATCGAGGAGTAGGATTAGGTGTTTGCATGGCCTTCCGAATGGACACAAGAACACAATGATTTAGAGTGGTTCAAGCTATTGAAGTGTAATATCCTACATCCACTATGAGTTTTATTGCTTGAGAACTTAGAAGTCGTTTGTCTGAGTGTGAATCAACCTCCCTTGTTACGGTGCAAGTGCTCTCCCCTTTATAATCTAAGGGAGGCACGTTATAAGGGAGTTTAGGCCCCGACATATGGGCCTAGGAGTATTTACAATATGGAACAGGAAAAACCGAATAGAGCTAACAACGCTAGATCTTTCTGAGCGTGTTTCCCTTCTTGGTCATCGTGCAGGCTCCTCACATCATATCCTCCCGCTTTGCCATCGCACAAGCTACTACAATATGTGACGCAGAGCCGAAACCACATGTACCTCCATGGCATTGTCAGCAAGGACCTCCTTGTTGGCGCTGGCTGCCGAAATGCGCAGCTCGACGATGATTGACAACACAAGAATCATTCCTATGGCGTCGCACAATCCTCTAACACATGCGGACACAGAAGATTGGCGATGCCAAGAGTTGCAGCCTTTTCGGTTTCATTTGTTCCTTTTTGTCAGCGTCATTCTTCTGTGTTCGCGTGTGTTAGAGGATTGTGCAACGCCGTAGGCACGATTGTGCATTCCGTCAGCCGGCGCCAACACTCCTCACACACAAGCAGATCATCCAGCTCTCCAGGAAGATCAAGGATGACATCTGAAGACTGAAGTACTTTGAAGTTTGATGAACAACAAGGACATCCTAACAAACAAGTTTGATGAATAGTAAGTACTCTGAAGTACTCAGCCCCATTTTAATTTATGGTGATACATGTATTTCTTAAATGCTGATTATGCGATCATTTTCGTCCAGCAACGGTAATCCACAAAGCTATAGCAGCTGCTTCGTTGCAAAGCAATCCAATAACTTTTCCTTTTCATCTTTAATTTCAGCTTTCACAACTGTTCAGTAACTGCATATTGTAAAAAATCACATAAAATACATTGTGCTTGCATGAATGCAGAGAAAGTTGCCAACCTTTCTCCAGGTTCCTGCCTGATGACTCATTTCTCCAGTTTTGATGTCACCATAGATTGGAAGGTTCAAGGTTGGTTCAACCGTGTTGTTTAGCTCTTACTTGAGCAACACATGGAGCACCCAAAAAAAATTAGCAACTAGAGAATTTAGTGTGAATTTGTATTAGAATTGGAACTCAATTTGTGCAGTCCAGTAGTATGGTCTTACTCTCTTGGTTTGGCTTGCATGTGAAAAAATTCCTTGAGTCAGTTCACTCCTACTCAATGGGACAAAGATCAGTGGCATCCTTTCATGGGGCCACTGGTTCATCCAAGTGTTGTTCCTCTGCATTGTCTTCATGACCGTGGAGGTCAATACATTCTTCCTTAAGTTTATGTCCTGTTGCCGAGTTCCTCAAAAGGACAAAGTCCTTACTATTCAGTCTCTACTTGAATGATATTAGTGACAAGGTAATATTGTTCCTTTAATATTAATTATTTGCATGATGGCAGTAACTAAAATATTGGATTGTGTACATATGGACATACAACAAGTTCTAGAAACAATTAGCTAACCACATAATCAATGATATTAACCCAGTGACCATTTAACAACGTATATATTATAAATTCAGATTAGATGCTTTATTATTTCTGTGTAGACCTTTTGCACATATAAGTGCTCCATAGAACTTTGGCTGTTATTTTCAGTCTCATTATTATTTGTTAAGCTATTCCTGTTTCCTGGGAACCTGAGAAATTGTTTCATGATGCAAATAGGATCCTTTTCAAAAAGTTAATATATGTTTCTATTTTGTTTTGGGTAATCTGGAATTATTCCTTGAAGTTGTTCTCTATTTGTGGTTACTCCTCCAGTATGTTTGTTTGTTTTTTCATTCACATGGCTAATAATTACAGTTAGTTGTTTGTCTATAATAACTATATTCATAATTCCTTACAAGATTTCCCATGTATCCATTCTTAACTGGTCTCTCTAGCTTATAGATCTGCATGATTATGTGTTGGTTATTAGTAGACAAATAAAAAACTTAGTTTTGACATTGCTTTTTTTTCTTTGAAATGTTAAATCGTCCAAACAAACTAGGAGTGCTGGGAGAAAAAGATTGGTATGTTTATGCTGCCGTATTTTTTAGTTTTTCCTGTGAACTTGTGAGCAGCCAACTTGGAACATGTGAACTTGCAACTTACCATCTATTTTTTTACTAATATTGCAATATAATTTTCAGCGAAGATTCATCTAGATCTCTTGTACTGCTATATAAAAAATCAGCCAAGAGACAAAGGAGATGCTCATGTGTGTTTGAGAAAAGAAAACAAGAGCAACTAGAACACATAGCTTATTAGAGATTGTACGTCAAATAAATTTATGTAGTACATATATTACAGAAGTCCTCAAAAATGTACACCAAATTATGTTAGGAACTATATCTCCACGCAACTCATTTTAACGTTGTACATTTCAATCAAATCCAAATACATGTGAAGTAAATGCAGTAGGTTACTCTGACTAGTGTTGCGCTGGCGCGCCAGCATGCTCGGACTAACCGATGAGAAAGATGAATTGCGATGGTATACCATTTGCAATTGACATTTATGCTGTCTCCAGCAACATCCTATATATTCATCCACTATATCCGTTCTTTACGGTCTTCTCTAAAAGATTATATTCTCTATATCTCCTTCCTCTCCAACAACGTCCTCTAAGTTACATACTCTATACTCAAATACCTATATTAGAGACATTTTTTATTTTTATTTTTTGTGCATATGTATTTATCATACTCTCAAATGTATTGTACATATTTTAGTTTTGCTAAACTGGTTGTTTAAAGTATTCAAATGGATAGAGGACTGTTTAGAGAAACTCTATATAGAGAATCCAGCAGCATCCTCTAAATTTAGAGGACCGTTTAGAGAACGCTCCTGGAGAGCGTAGAAGACCATTTGATCCTCTATATTTAGGGTAGAGGACCATTTAGGGTTCCTTGCTGGAGCCAGCCTTATGGTTTTTGCTATGCTAGGCACTCAATGTTTCCAAATATCTATTAGTCAATGTGTGATCGTACCAAATTCAATAGGGCTCTTTACATATGGTATGTATAATGTGAGAGTCACTCAACTGTTTAGTAATGATTTTTCTCATTGTTATGTCTAACTATGTTATTCAGTTTTGCAATATGCACGACAATTTGTGGCGCTACAGTTGTTATAGGCTACCTCATGTTTGGAGACAAGACACTCTCACAAATAGCTTTGAATCTTCCAAAATATTCATTTGCGCAAAAGTTGCACAGTGGACCACGATAATTATTATTGTTGGTTTCTCTGATTCAACTAGCACCTATCGCGCGCCCTTGCGCGCGTGGCGTGGCGTGTTGCTGGCCAACGGTAACTGTTCTTGGCAAATGACTATTTGCAAGTATACATATTCGATGATTTCTGCTATTCTTAGCAAAGTAATATCACTTGGACTTTTGTGCCAAAAAGCATTGCAAAAAAAAATCTCCTTGGACTCCAGCACACAGATAAGGATGTTCAGGGTGTCTTATCAATTCTCACTTAACTCTTATATGGAAAAAAAGAGCAGCAATATGAGTGTAACCATCTTAAGACTAAATACATTTACTCCCTCCAGTGTACTGTTAGTTGTCGTTTTAGACAAGGTTTGAGTCAAACTTATAAACTTTTAACTATAAATAATTATTTTATTATTTAATATCGAAATCTAATGTTTGTATCTACTGATTTGTCTTAAAAAGTACTTTTTATAAAAGTATAAATATATTAAGAGTTTATTTGTGTTTTAATTAAAGAAATGATCAAAGTTATATTTTAGAGACCATGTCGCTGTCCAAAAATGATCAAAGTTATATTTCAGAAGTACTTATATCATGTACACCGCCTAAGGGACATAATTAATGGTACACGGGAAATAACCATAACACCGCTAGAATGGCTGAGGATCCTCATGTAGGTGCGAGGGAACCAACCTCATCAAAGAAAATGGCACATGGGCCTGCAGATGTAGCCTGAGGTTGATAGTGGAAAACCAGGGGAACTATGAATGTTTCAGACAATTACTTGGCTGTGTAAATTCCACACTTCTTCAAAATATCCCAAACATTCTTCTCTGTTTCTCCAACATACATGTTTATCAGTTCTGGACCTTTGACGCTACGAAAGTTCAATGAGTATTCAGTTGCTACTGCTTTCCGAGTAAGGCCTAGAAGTCCAACAAACAATCATTTTAGCGATCCCATGTCTTTAGGATGCACTTGTTATCGGATGTCTCCTAAGAGACAGGGTG
Source organism: Zea luxurians (assembly GCA_029449295.1). Classification (NCBI taxonomy): domain Eukaryota; kingdom Viridiplantae; phylum Streptophyta; class Magnoliopsida; order Poales; family Poaceae; genus Zea; species Zea luxurians. Next base: position 113,646,156 of record JAOPSE010000007.1, read on the forward strand.
CACTTGTTATCATAACTAAACAAAATATATAATTTAATTCGTGTGAAACCTTTTCAAACCAACATTCCATGTTTCTGGAGGTCCATATACCCGGACACCTGATTGCTTGCGCAATTTAGAAGAAATCAGGCGCTTGTACGTCAGAGGGAGCTAAAATATCAAGCAAAAGAAAAGGTCATCCCACAAAAGCCCAAAACTATTGTAGGGAAAAAACTTGTTTTTACGCATAATTGAGTGTCATATTGGTGTTGCTGATATTTACTGCTGAACCAAGTCCAATTTACCAGAATAGTATCTAGAAGAATCCTTTTCACATCCTCTAGCCCGCCACAATCCTACCATTTGACACTAAGAACCTAAAAAACAAATTGTTCCCAAAGGAAAGCTAAAGTCGTTTTATACGACTGGCTGCAGTAGGTGAGCACGATCTCCCCAGCGTCGGGCATGGCGTGACTATGCCCCTTTTTGTTTCGGCTTTTCGCAGCTTCTGGCCACCAAAAGCTGCTGCGGACTGCCAAACACTCAGCTTTTCAGTCAGCTTTTATAAAATTCGTTTGGGTAAAAACCATTCAAAATCAATATAAACATATAATCGGTTGAGTCGTCGTAATAGTTGTAATCCGTCACTTTATGGATCTTGAGCCTTATGGACAACTTTATCTTCCTCCGCACGTAATCCTAATGATACTCAGATTCTCTACACAGCCAGATTCTCCCTGCAGTTAGATTCTCAGAAAAGCTGGTCAGAAAAAAGCTGAACCAAACAGGCCCTATGATAGACGACCTGGCCATTTTGTCGAACACCTACATGGCGGCCATCACTCAGAACGATGTCAAGGCCGTTGTAGGCTACCGCTTGGGGAGCGGACGGAATGTCAAAGCTGAGGCCGCTAGGAACTCCGAGCGCGCTGCCGCCTAGGAGCGGACGGAGTACGGTGTACTCTAGGAGGAGTTGGTGGGAAGCGACGCGACGATGAACGGCGACGCGAAGAAGCGGGATGTGTCGGGCAACTACATGAACGGAGAATTGCCGTTATGGAACAAGAGAGAGACCGGGTTTCGACGAAATAGAGGCGTTGATCTTTTGAAGGCGCAGACGACAGGCATGCGCTGATATGGACAAGAGACAGTCATTTGGGGCTGTGGACACCAATTAAATCTCTCCGTGCTCACGTCGTCAAATACCTACAGTTGTTGTCGCTCTTCTTGCTCACGCTCTTGTCTTGTTCGTCTTCTCCAATCCAGAAACCCTAGTCGCCGCCTCTCTGTGAATGGACCCTCCTCCAGTCAAAGTGGTGACCGATGCTGTTGAAGCGGCTCGTGCCGCTGCCGTTGCGGCTTCGGAGGCACGATGCGCGGCCATTACTGCATAAAAGGAGGCCAGCGCTGCGGTACAGTTCGCCGCCATTGCCGTCGATAAGGTCGAAGTTGTGAAGGTCTCAACCAATGTCGTACATATTATGAAACTCTTGCACTCCTATGCTAGATTGGGCATAGGTACTGTCTCGCGTGGATTTGCAGGGGGTTTAGGGTTATCACCTGCTGCCATGATACCTACATTAGGGTTTAGGGTTAGCTAAATGAACAGGACAACATCTTGAAACCTCGAGAGATTTATTAAACACAAATATGCTATTGATTTATGAAACATACAAATGTCCTTTTTAACTTCATCATCTGGTTGTTGTACAGGAAAATGTCGATTTCAAGTATCATGTTAGCATCAAGAATTCGTTGAGATACACTATTCAAGAAATGAGGAGGCAATCTACACTGTTGCATTCGATTAATAAATTGTGTTCCACTATCGGTGGCAAGTCTGGAAGGTTTGTGGCCATCTGTCTGTTCTCAACGGCACAATAGGTCTCTGTCTGGTCAATAGACATAGAACCTATGTTGTTTCATTCTGTCTGTTCTATTATGTAGAACTGTTGTTCTATTTTGTCTGTCTATTCTGTCTGTTCTCAACACCACAATAGACATAGAACAAAAGTAATACCTAGAAGTTCTTTGTGGTCTTTAACCCAGTTATTAAAAACCTCTACCATGTTATTTGTGATGTAATCGCATTTGATATCTTTGTTGAAACCACTCCTGTACCAAAGGAATTTGTGACGTTGGTCTAAGTACTCAACTATCTTATGAACACTTCTGACCTGGCTGATGTGGTGTTCAAATACCTTCCTTCTATATGCCCTAGCTGCTAGATACATGTGCTCTGAACCAGCATGGTGCTTGACATAGTTACCCATTAAGTGTATGAAGCATTCTCTTTTCTCAGCATACGGGAAAACATCATTTACTGCATGCATCAGACCTTTTTGTGCATCTGAACATATGGCGAGGACTGTCATATCTCCCACGACCTTTTTCAACTATGTCATGAACCAAATCCAGTTGCCAACTGTCTCTGATTGGAAAAAGCCAAAAGCAACAGGTACATCCAATTATGGCCATCTACACCAGTAGCTGATGCTAGATGCCTGTTCCATCTATCATTCAATGTCGTCGAGTCTACACTAAGGTAAGGTCTACATCCCTCTCGGAACCCTGATATGCATGGGCCTAAGGCACAAAAGAATCGACTAAAATAGTACTTCCCATCTTCCAAAATGACATCAGTTTCAACAACGCTGTTAGGCAACTTTGCAAGTACAGCCTCCCTCCCAGAGAACAAGAGCTGGAAGCTTTCCTCCCAAGATCCATACAACTCTTTCAACGCCTTCTCTTTGCCTTTCCAAACTGTATCGTACCCAATAGTGACATTATGACTACCCTGTAGTGTTTGGTGTAACTCTTTAGCACCCATTTGTGGTTTCTTCATGAGCAGAGGTTTAGCGTGGAATGCAACCCAACCACTGGTAGGCGTAGTAGTCTTCCTCCTTCCACTAGATGTGCAACTGTGCACATCGTCTAGTACAACAACCACGATAGTAGGCAATCCTTTCTTCTCTTTGAATGCATAGATCCTCCAAGGGCAATCACCACCCTTATAGTAGCGAATGTATCTGGTTGTCGAAGTAACATCAATTCCAAGCTCAAACTCATGCTTTATTGCATACTGACGCATATCAATCCTAAATTCTTTCATGTTAGGAAACAAACAACCTGGCTGCATAGAAGTATTCATCCTATTGTACACCACCCTCTTCTCATCTGGAATGAAGTCTTCACATGGCTGATCAGCATGGTGGTCTTCCTTGTGAAAGGGAAATGTGCCCTTGGGCCATTTCTATAAGATTTTGGTGATTAAGTGCTCCACACAAAAATGCTTTGAGTGATATTTGTGCCAAAGACTCAAGAAGTGCAAATCAAGATTAAAGGTATGTTTCTAGAATTAGTCCATTGTTTTGAAGACTAATGTGTTGTGTCTAAGTGCTAGAAACAGGAGAAATCACTTTGGAGATAAGTTGGCTGTGTTCAGCCAAAAAGGCTGCTCGGTCTGGGTGCACCGGACTGTCCAGTGGTGCACCGGACGGTGTCCGGTATGCCAGGTCCAGTCCCGATGAACAGTCTACTCTCGGGTCTCGACGGCGGCGTACGGCTATAAATCACCGGACTGTCCGGTGGTGCACCGGACTGTCCGGTGAGTCGTCTGCGGCGAAGTCGCCGCTCTCGGGAAACAGTCAACAGCGTACGGCTAAAATTCACCGGACTGTCCAGTGAGGCACCGGACTGTTCGGTGAGCCAACGGTCGGCCGCGCAATCCGCGCGTGACGCGTGGCCGAGCCAACGGTCGGATGGGTGCACCGGACTGTCCGGTGTGCACCGGATAGTGTCCGGTGCGCCAACGGCTCCAAATCTTCAACGGTCGGCTGCGCCAATTTAGGAAAGCAATCTGCACCGGACTGTGAATAGTGCCTGTCCGGTGGTGCACCGGACTGTCCGGTGCGCCACCCGACAGAAGGCAAGAATTGCCTTCCTGGATTGCTTCCAATGGCTTCTAGCTGCCTTAGGGCTATAAAAGGGATCCCTACGCGCATGGAGGAGAACACCAAGCATTCTTTGATCATCCCTAAGCACCAAGACTCCATTCTAGCGCATTTGATTCGTTGTGATAGCAATTTGAGCTCCTTCTGAGTCGAGAACTCTGTGTGTGAACTTTGAGCTCAAGTTGTTGGCTAGTGTGCGTGTTTGTGCTCTTGCTTTGAGTCTTGTGTGTGTTGCTTTTCCCACCCTTACTTCTGTGCTTCTTTGTGATCATCTAATTGTAAGAGCGAGAGGCTCCAAGTTGTGGAGATTCCTCGCGAATGGGATATAGTGAAACAAAGAGAAACACCATGGTATTCAAGTAGGTATTTGGACCGCTTGAAAGGGGCTGAGTGCAACCCTCGTCCATTGGGACGCCACAACGTGGAGGTAGACAAGTGTTGTACTTGTCGAACCACAGGATAACTCGCGTGTCCTTTGTGATTGCTTTTCTGTGTTACTTGTGTTCACAAGAGCTCGCTATTTAGTCTACTAACTCTTAATCAAGTTTTGTGGCTTTAAGTTTCAAGTTTTTACAGGATCACCTATTCACCCCCTCTCTAGGTGCTCTCAATTGGTATCAGAGTCGTTCTCTTCACAAAAGGGACTAATCGCCCGAAGGGATGGATCCTAAGGGAAAGGGGATGGTGATCAACGACAAGGAGAAGGAGTCCACCTTCAACGAGCCAAGAGACGATAAGCCCACCGACTTTGGCTCGAGTCACAAAAAGAAAGACGGGAAGAAGAAGAGGCGCATCAAGAAGATAGTCTACTACGACAGCGACGAGTCTTCTTCTTCCCAAAGAGACGACGACGACTACGACGAGAAAAAGAAAATGGTCAACTCAAACTTTTCTTTCGATTATTCTCGTATTCCGCATAATTCGAATGCTCGTTTGCTTTCCATTCCTCTTGGTAAACCTCCACACTTTGATGGAGAGGACTATGGATTTTGGATTCACAAAATGCATCCAAGTATATGAGAGATAGTAAAAAATGGAATGCATTTTGATAGTTCGGATAATCCCATGTTTATCAATGAACAAATTCACAAAAATGCACAAGCTACCATTGTTCTATTAGCATCCTTGTGTAGGGAAGAGTACCATAAGGTGAGCGGCTTGGATAACGCCAAGCAGATTTGGGACACCCTCAGGATCTCGCATGAGGGAAATGATGTCACCATGCTCACCAAGATGGAGTTGGTGGAGGGCGAACTGGGAAGGTTCGCGATGATCAGGGGGAGGAGCCAACCCAAACGTACAACAGGCTCAAGACCCTGGTCAACAAAATAAGGAGCTATGGAAGCACGAGATGGACGGACCACGACGTCGTCCGGCTTATGCTAAGATCCTTCACTGTCCTTGATCCTCATCTTGTAAACTCTATTCGTGAAAATCCTAGGTATACCAAGATGACGCTCGAGGAAATACTTGGGAAGTTTGTAAGCGGGCGAATGATGATCATGGAGGCGAGATATGTTGGTGAGGCGCTAAATGGCCCAATGCCGATCCACGAGCCTCAAACCATTGCTCTCAAAGCAACAAGTAGCAGGGAGGCACTACCTAGCAAGGTGGCGCAAGTTGAGGCGGCCGGGCTTAACGAGGAAGAAATGACCCTCATCATCAAGCGCTTCAAGACGGCGCTAAAAGGTCGCAAGGAGCATCCCAACAAGAGCAAGACGAAGGGAAAGCGCTCCTGCTTCAAGTGTGGTAAGTATGGTCATTTTATAGCAAATTGTCCCGACAATACTAATGACCAGGAGCAAGAGAAAGGCGGGAGGAAGGAAAAGAAGAAGGCCTACAAGAAGGCGAAGGGCGAGGCACACCTCGGCAAAGAGTGGGACTCTGATTGTTCATCGTCCGACTCCGACGACGAAGGACTCGCCGCCTCGGCCTTCAACAAGTCATCGCTCTTCCCCAACGAGCACCATACTTATCTAATGGCAAAGGAAAAGAAGGTAATCACTAGAGAAACTCCTAAGTACTCTAATTCTAGTGATGAGGACTCTAGTGATGATGAAATTGATTACACTAGCTTGTTTAAAGGATTAGATAGAGCAAAAGTAGAAAAGATCAATGAATTAATTGATGCTCTAAATGAAAAGGATAAACTTTTAGAAAAGCAAGATGATCTCTTATATGAAGAGCATGATAAATTTGTAAGTGTGCAAAAGTCTCTGGCTTTAGAAGTTAAAAGGAATGAAATGCTTTCGTATGAATTATCTACTTGTCATGAGACTTTGGCTAGCTTAAGAAGTATTAATGATGATTTAAATGCTAAGCTAAAAGTAGCAAATAAATCTAGTTCTTGTGTTGAGCATGTTGTGATTTGCACTAGGTGTAAAGATTTTAATGTTGATGCTTGTAGTGAACATTTAATTTCTATTTCTAAATTAAATGATGAAGTAGCTAGTCTTAATGCCCAACTTAAGACTAGCAAAAATGATTTTGATAAACTAAAATTTGCAAGGGATGCCTACACGGTAGGTAGACATCCCTCAATTAAGGATGGGCTTGGCTTTCGAAGGGAAGCCAAGAACTTAACAAGTCAAAGGGCTCCCATCTCTGCCAAGGACAAAGGGAAGGCCCCTATGACTAATAGTATTCAAAGGAATCATGCTTTCTTGTACCATGATAGGAAATATTCTAGAAATGTTCATTATAATAGGATTTATAATGCTTTTGACTCTCATGCCATGATTGCTTCAAGTTCAAACTTTAATGGTAGATCTAGGAGGAATTTTGTGTCTCATGCTCCTAGGAAAGTGTAATGGATCTACCACTATCTTTCATGCTTGCAATGCTAAATTTGTTCTTTCATGTAAAAATGAAAAAGTGATTGCTAAAAAGGTGGGGGCCAAATGCAAGGGAGATAAAACTTGCATTTGGGTCCCTAAGGCTATTGTAACTAACCTTGTAGGACCCAACAAGAGTTGGGTACCTAAAACCCAAGCCTAATTTGCCTTGCAGGTTTATGCATCCGGGGGCTCAAGCTGGATTATCGACAGCGGATGCACAAACCACATGACGGGGGAGAAGAAGATGTTCACCTCCTACGTCAAGAACAAAGATTCCCAAGATTCAATCATATTCAGTGATGGGAATCAAGGCAAGGTTAAAGGACTAGGAAAAATAGCTATTTCTTTCGAGCATTCCATATCTAATGTGTTTTTAGTAGAATCGCTCGGGTATAACTTGTTGTCTGTTAGTCAATTATGTAATATGGGTTACAATTGTTTATTTACAAATGTATATGTGTTTGTCTTTAGAAGGAGTGATGGTTCATTAGCCTTTAAGGGTGTACTAGACGACAAACTCTATTTAGTTGATTTTTCGAAGGAGGAGGCCGGTCTAGATGCATGCTTAATTGCTAAGACCAGCATGGGCTGGCTGTGGCATCGCCGTCTAGCACATGTTGGGATGAAGAACCTTCACAAACTTCTGAAGGGAGAACATGTGTTAGGTCTAACAAATGTGTATTTCAAAAAAGATAGACCTTGTGTAGCTTGTCAAGCAGGTAAACAGGTGGGAAGCGCTCATCACAACAAGAATGTGATGACTACATCAAGACCTCTAGAGCTACTGCATATGGACCTCTTCGGACCCGTCGCCTACCTTAGCATCGGGGGAAGTAAGTATGGTCTTGTTGTTGTTGATGATTTTTCCCGCTTCACTTGGGTATTATTTTTGCAGGATAAATCAGAAACCCAAGGGACCCTCAAGCGCTTTCTAAGGCGAGCTCAAAACGAATTTGAGCTCAAGGTGAAAAAGATTAGAAGCGACAACGGGTCCGAGTTCAAGAACCTTCAAGTGGAGGAGTACCTTGAGGAGGAAGGAATCAAGCATGAGTTCTCCGCTCCCTACACACCACAACAAAACGGTGTGGTAGAGAGGAAGAACAGGACACTTATAGACATGGCGAGGACGATGCTTGGAGAATTCAAGATGTCCGAGCGGTTTTGGTCGGAAGCTGTGAACACAGCTTGCCATGCTATAAACCGAGTCTACCTTCATCGCCTCCTCAAGAAGACGTCGTACGAACTTCTAACCGGTAACAAACCCAACGTTTCATATTTTCGAGTTTTTGGGAGTAAATGCTACATTCTGGTGAAGAAAGGTAGGAATTCAAAATTTGCTCCCAAAGTTGTAGAAGGGTTTTTGTTAGGTTATGACTCAAATACAAAGGCGTATAGAGTCTTCAACAAATCATCGGGTTTGGTTGAAGTCTCTAGCGATGTTGTATTTGATGAAACTAATGGCTCTCCGAGAGAGCAAGTTGATCCTGATGATGTAGATAAGGATGATGTTCCAACGGACGCAATTCGCACCATGGCGACTGGAGATGTGCGACCGCAGGAACACCAAGAGCAAGATCAACCCTCTTCCTCAACCATGGTGCATCCCCCAACTCAAGATGATGAACAGGTTCCTCAAGAGGAGGTGTGTGATCAAGGGGGAGCACAAGAAGACCAAGTTGAGGAGGAAGAAGTACCATGGGTCCCTCCAACTCAAGTTCGAGCGACGATTCAAAGGAATCATCCCGTCGACCAAATATTGGGTGATATTAGCAAGGGAGTAACCACTCGCTCTAGATTAGCTAATTTTTGTGAGCATTACTCTTTTGTCTCTTCTATTGAGCCTTTCAGGGTAGAAGAGGCCTTGCTAGATCCGGACTAGGTGTTGGCCATGCAGGAAGAGCTCAACAACTTCAAGCGAAATGAAGTTTGGACACTGGTGCCACGTCCCAAGCAAAACGTTGTAGGAACCAAGTGGGTGTTCTGCAACAAACAGGATGAGCACGGGGTGGTGACAAGGAACAAGGCTCGACTTGTGGCAAAAGGTTATGCCCAAGTCGCAGGTTTGGACTTTGAGGAGACTTTTGTTCCTGTGGCTAGGCTAGAGTCGATTCGTATTTTGTTAGCCTATGTCGCTTACCATTCTTTCAGGTTGTTCCAAATGGACGTAAAGAGCGCTTTCCTCAACGAGCCAATCAAGGAGGAGGTGTACGTGGAGCAACCCCCTGGCTTTGAGGATGAACAGTACCCCTACCACGTGTGTAAGCTCTCTAAGGCGCTCTATGGACTTAAGCAAGCCCCAAGAGCATGGTATGAATGCCTTAGAGATTTTTTAATTGCTAATGCTTTCAAGGTTGGGAAAGCCGATCCAACTCTTTTCACTAAGACTTGTGATGGTGATCTATTTGTGTGCCAAATTTATGTCGATGACATAATATTCGGTTCTACTAACCAAAAGTCTTGTGAAGAGTTTAGCAGGGTGATGACTTAGAAATTCGAGATGTCGATGATGGGCGAGTTGAACTACTTCCTTGGGTTCCAAGTGAAGCAACTCAAGGACGACACCTTCATCTCTCAAACAAAGTACACGCAAGACTTGCTTAAGCGGTTTGGGATGAAGGACGCCAAGCCCGCAAAGACTCCAATAGGAACCGACGGACATGTCGACCTCAACAAAGGAGGTAAGTCCGTTGATCAAAAGGCATACCGGTCTATGATAGGGTCTTTACTTTATTTATGTGCAAGTAGACCGGATATTATGCTTAGCGTATGCATGTGTTCTAGATTTCAATCCGACCCAAGGGAGTGTCACCTTGTGGCCGTTAAGCGAATTCTTAGATATTTAGTTGCTACGCCTTGCTTCGGGATCTGGTATCCAAAGGGGTCTACCTTCGACTTGATTGGATACTCAAATTCCGACTATGCTGGATGTAAGGTCGATAGGAAGAGTACATCAGGGACGTGCCAATTTCTAGGAAGGTCCCTGGTGTCGTGGAGTTCTAAGAAACAAACTTCTGTTGCCCTATCCACCGCTGAGGCCGAGTATGTTGCCGCAGGACAGTGTTGCGCGCAACTACTTTGGATGAGGCAAACCCTCCGGGACTTTGGCTACAATCTGAGCAAAGTCCCACTCCTATGCGACAATGAGAGTGCAATCCGCATGGCGGACAATCCTGTTGAACACAGCCGCACAAAGCACATAGACATCCGGCATCACTTTTTGAGAGACCACCAGCAAAAGGGAGATATCGAAGTGTTTTACGTTAGCACCGAGAACCAGCTAGCCGATATCTTTACCAAGCCTTTAGATGAGAAGACCTTTTGCAGGCTGCGTAGTGAGCTAAATGTCTTAGATTCGTGTAACTTGGATTGATATAGAGCATACATGTGTTTTATGCCTTTGATCATGTTCCATTATGCATTTTATTGCTTATTTATGGTGCTCACGTTGTGCAAGGGATCCCCGGACCTCACAAGTCCACGTGTGAATGTTGCACATACTTAGGGGGAGAAATGCCACAACTTGACCCTTTGAGACTAACCGTGTGCTTGAGTTTTCTTAAATTAGTCTCAAAGGAGGATTGAAAGGGAAAAGGTGAACTTAGACCATGCAAGACTTCCACTACACTCCGATGAGAGGGTAATTTACTCCAAGTTCATCTCCGTGCTCTTATTGCCTTTTTACTCTTAATTGAAGATTTTGGTGAGGCAATGAGGTTTAAGGGCCAACAATGATCCCGTTTTGGTGCTTAATGCCAAAGGGGGAGAAATTAAGGCCAAAGCAAGAAATGGATCAGCTACCACTTGAGAATTTTTATAATAGTAGAGTTAGAGCTTTTGTTGTCAAAATACTCTTATTGTTTCTTATTGTCAAAAGTTGGTCTCTTGTGGGGAGAATGGTTTATTATAGGAAAAAGGGGAGTTTTTGAATCTTTGATCAATTTCTCTTGGAATACCTCTCTCTATGCCTCAACAAGTGAATTTGACTTAGAGATAGGAATTTGAGTTTGATTTGCAAAAACAAACCAAGTGGTGGTAAAGAATGATCCAAATATGCCAAATTTGAATCAAAAACAAATTTTTGTTCTCATTTGCATTTGATGTTGCACTTCTTTAGTTGCTTTTGTTGTGTTGGCATAAATCACCAAAAAGGGGGAGATTGAAAGGGAAATGTGCCCTTGGGCCATTTCTATAAGATTTTGGTGATTAAGTGCTCCACACAAAAATGCTTTGAGTGATATTTGTGCCAAAGACTCAAGAAGTGCAAATCAAGATTAAAGGTATGTTTCTAGACTTAGTCCATTGTTTTGAAGACTAATGTATTGTGTCTAAGTGCTAGAAACAGGAGAAATCACTTTGGAGATAAGTTGGTTGTGTTCAGCCGAAAAGGCTGCTCGGTCTGGGTGCACCGGACTGTCCGGTGGTGCACCGGACGGTGTCCAGTGTGTCAGGTCCAGTCCTAATGAACAGTCTACTCTCGGGTCTCGACAGCGGCGTATGGCTATAAATCACCGGACTGTCCAGTGGTGCACCGGACTATCCGGTGAGTCGTCTGCGGCGAAGTCGCCGCTCTCGGGAAACAGTCAACAGTGTACGGCTAAAATTCACCGGACTGTCCGGTGAGGCACCGGATTGTCCGGTGAGCCAATGGTCGACTGCGCCAACGGTCGGCCGCGCAATCCGCGCGTGACGCGTGGCCGAGCCAACGGTCGGATGGGTGCACCGGACTGTCCGGTGCGCCAACGGCTCCAAATCTTCAACGGTCGGCTGCGCCAATTTAGGAAAGCAATCTGCACCGGACTGTGAACAGTGCCTGTCCGGTGGTGCACCGGACTGTCAGGTGCGCCACCCGATAGAAGGCAAGAATTGCCTTCCTGGATTGCTTCCAACGGCTCCTAGCTGTCTTGGGGCTATAAAAGGGACCCCTAGGCGCATGGAGGAGAACACCAAGCATTCTTTGATCATCCCTAAGCACCAAGACTCCATTCTAGCGCATTTGATTCGTTGTGATAGCAATTTGAGCTCCTTCTGAGTCGAGAACTCCGTGTGTGAACTTTGAGCTCAAGTTGTTGGCTAGTGTGCGTGTTTGTGCTCTTGCTTTGAGTCTTGTGTGTGTTGCTTTTCCCACCCTTACTTCCGTGCTTCTTTGTGATCATCAAATTGTAAGGGCGAGAGGCTCCAAGTTGTGGAGATTCCTCGCGAACGGGATATAGTGAAACAAAGAGAAACACCATGGTATTCAAGTGGGTCTTTGGACCGCTTGAAAGGGGCTGAGTGCAACCCTCGTCCATTGGGACGCCACAACGTGGAGGTAGACAAGTGTTGTACTTGTCGAACCACGGGATAACTCGCATGTCCTTTGTGATTGCTTTTCTATGTTACTTGTGTTCACAAGAGCTTGCTATTTAGTCTACTAACTCTTAATCAAGTTTTGTGGCTTTAAGTTTCAAGTTTTTACAGGATCACCTATTCACCCCCCTCTAGGTGCTCTCACCTTGTCAATATCCACACTTTCTTGCGCATGACAAGTTGAACCACTGCTATAAAATCTATCACCCATTCTATTATTCGTAGCCTCATCCTCTTTATTGAGTCCAAGTTTACAAATATCTCATTTTCACATGGTACTTCTATTCTTCCTTCTATCCATCGAATCCCAGTCCATTTATGTTGTTCCATCCATCCTCTGAACATCCTATATTACAAAAAATGTAGGAGCAACCAAGCATCACAATCAATTGCAGCGAAAATAAATTCACACTTTATGACATAGTTTTGTATTTGACCTCACCTCACTGCCACTTATTTTCCCCAATGGCACTAGTGTTGTAGGGCAACTTGGTGATGCAAGATGGGAAACGGTGATGTACCAGGGTGCATATCCATGGATCCAAACGGATCCAAATCCATGGATCCAAACTCACTTAAACCCTAAACTCACATTCGGTGACAGTGAGAGGAAGAACTGAGGGGAGATAGATGGATGGGAAAGGAGGACGAGGAGAACTCACATCTGCGAGAGATCTCTAGCCGCGAGAAACCTCCAGCCGTGATGAAGATGACAGGAGACGGCGTCTGAGCACGGTGACGGTAATGGTGAAAGGGACCTTGAAATATGTTGGCACAACCCCAAATGACTATCTCATGTCCATTTTAGCGTTTTTCTATCCTCTGCACCTCCAAAAAATCAAAGCCATCGCCAACGCCTCTATTTCGTCGAAACCCACTGTGTATTGTTTCATAATGGCAATAATCTCACATGAACGTGGCATGTAGGAACACGGAGTCTCCTTGACCAACATGCCTTGGTGGTAGCTACCCTGGTGCGACATGAAGGGGGGAATGGTTTGGCTTCCGGTGGGATGGCAGAGGAGGATCTCAACTGAGTTTTTGGAACTCTTTTAGTGTTGTGTAGTCCCAAAAGGGAAACCAAGGATGACTCCCGTTCGTTAAACACCAATCGTGCAGAGGAGAAAAAACTGACATGGATAGCTTGGGAGCTCACCGTTGCTCCCGGCTTTAATATATAAAAATAAATAAATAAAGTGGGAACCCTTTGTAGTGATTCAATTAAGTGAGAAGTGAGAACCCTCATTGTGCTATTTTTTGTTTCGGGTGATCATTCCTTTCACAAAGTATCCTTACACATCTTAGTTATCAACTCTGTAAGTTAAGGTTTTTAGGATGGTGTTGTGTTCTTGAAATTGTTTGAATCCTTTGTGGGATTTCTTTATCCTTAACCACTTGCAGATATTCTTTGGTTATAAAACCATTAGCTCGGAGTATGGAGGAATTGTGTCCTACAGGGTTTCTGACGAATAGTCTTCGATGTTATGCTGCGTACTCTATGCTTTGCCTTTCTCTTGCCATTCTTTGGTACATAACTAACGCATTATGCTTAAATGTGGAGTCATTATCATATAAATTCTTTTTCTGTCACTACTCATTGTTTTGGTTCCTATTTCACATAAATTGTCTAATTACCTTATAAATTTGTTGTCCTATCTTTTTTGTTCTACTCATTGTTTGGTTCCCCTACTTCTAGAATTTATATGGCCTATGGATTTTAAATGAAGAAGAGAAAGGAAAATTATGAATCATGGATTACTCACTCATGCCATAACATTGATTTTGTGTAGGATTGTTATCTGTCTTTGTAGCCGAAGAAACAATCCTGAGAGAATGGAGAACTCCTTGGCTAGGAGTAATGTTTCTGAGTGGAATCACATGGGTTATGCGAGAAGCACATCAATTGATTCCACTGGTCCTCTGTTAGCTGGTAGGTCCAGCTTAATTAGCTCATTGTTAAGTAGGAGAACTAGCAGACATGGCTCAAGTGAGATGGGAGACTGCATATTGAGCTCAATGAGACATTGTCTTCATTTAGCAGATCAATTACTAGTAGAATTTGTTAGATATTAAGATCAATAGTTGTTGGAACTTGCTCTCTTGGGCAAGTTTATCCAGCGGGGCAGTGGAAAGAGTGCAAGCAAGGTTTAAAGCGGGATGGCAATTGCTCTGTTAATCTGGTCTCTCAAGGGCACTGTACGGGGGTATTTATAGGTACCCGAGTGCCAACGTCCCAAGGCAAGGACGTTTATGCCCTTGGGTGCCCGGACTATTCCTAGAATATTCCCGCAAAGGGAGGTTACAGACCATCATTACAGAAAAGCTATTACAGATGAGGCCCGTAACACGCTTGTCCACGTGGGGCCCGTTACAATGGGCTGAATTCCACGTGGGCCTCCAGGCGAGATGAGGACGCGAGACTAGCAGACTTCGTCGGAGTCTAGCCTTCGTCTTGCAATGGAGAGGACGAAGGGCAAACGTGCCGATCATCTCGCCTTCGTTGGTGTAGCGGGGCGACGAGGGCTTCGCGCGAAGGGTAGCGTCTTCGCCTTCGCCCCAACATTTGCCCTTCGAGGGACCAGTTCTGTCGATGTTTTGGGTCCGACCGCGCACCCGGGGTTGCCCCTCGAGGTGCTTTTGGAGTAGGACGGTGTTACCGATTGTAGCTCAATGGTTCATGCTAGATGCACGAGAGACAATAGACGATTTTGCACAGGTTCATGCTGCTTTGAGACGCGTAACACCCTACATCCTAGTGTGGATCTTTTATGGGGTGGTTTATAGATGAATTCTCTAGCACGAGGGATGCTAGAGAGCTAGGTGGATGGCCGATGAATGAGATGAAGATAATTTTGATGGGGTGCCCCCTAGGCCTTATATACTCGACCATGGGGCGATACATGCGGATATGATAACAACGTGAGCCCAAGTAATAGTGAACTGACTGAGCCTATCTTCCTATAATTCTGCTGACTCATTGCCATTCAGTTCCGACGCCTGAGGACGTAGCGCGGGAAAGTCGGACTACTGCTGTGGATGTTACTCAAATCTATTGGGTTGTCTGGGCTCGAGTTGATCTGATCTCGTGTTGATCTAATCTACCGAAAGTTCTTCCCCTGGCCCACGAAGGGATGGCCTTGCAAAATAATGGGCCTGGGGCCCTTCGCGAGGCCTTCTTGCCTTCTAGTGGACCCGAGGGATATCTGTCCCCCACAAGCCCCCAATCTTTGTGTTGATTTTGAAATAATCGGCCCAAAGATTCCAGGTCCAGCTTGCAATTTTGAAACATGTCTGCTAAGTCGTTACCTCTAACTCTGAGTGACTTGGTAAAAACAATCTTCTGTCATCTTCTTTTGGCATCATTCCATAGTTTTTTGCTTTAATCTTCAGGAATTGGTGCTCTGCTCATGCTTTGGAGATCAACAATTTGTTCTCAGGGGTTAAGGATTCATTAGGTGCACCAGAGGTGCACCCAATGGGTGTAGCCCCCAAGCTTTGAGTGGATTACTGAAAATAATCCACTCAAAGGTCTTTATCCCATGCTTTTTTAGAAATCATTGTCTCTAACTTGTACTCATGCCTTAGAAATCAGCATTTTGCCCTCAGCCTATGCTTTAGAGATCAGCATTTTGTTCTCGGGGATTTTAACGTTAGTTCATGCTTCAGAGATCAGCATTTCGTCTTTTAGAGTTAACAATTCATTGGGTGCACCGGAGGTGCATCCAATGGGCGTAGCCCCTGAGCTTTGAGTGCATTACTGGAAATAATCCCCTCACAGGTCTTCATCCCATGCTTTTGAAGTCAGCATTTTATCCTCGCCGAATGCCTTAGAATTCAGCATGATATCATCAACTTTATGCTTTAGAAATCAGCATACGGTTTTGCCTTTGAGATCAACAACAGGGTCTACCCATGTCCTGTTGAAATTTATTTGATCTGCGATAGATTGGACATCCGGTAGATGGCCCTTAGCTGGTCTTCCTTTCTCTTCATGCTTCAATGCTTCTGTTGATTAGACTTATACTTCATCAGCTATTTGTGACTTTCCTCTGATCTCCATCAATATTTTTTTGTCTTGATACATTCACTGCGTATACTGTATGGATGTGACTGTTTGGGAAAATCTATTGAAAATTCCTGGACGTCCCCCCCCAATGGGTGTAGGCAAGGGACGGCTTGGTGCGCTGAGCGTTTAGCAAACTGTCCCTGAGTAGTAACTTGACGTGACTGCGGGTGTAATCATATAGTCCATGCAGTTGACTTGAGTCCCAATGGGTGTTGTGTTGCGTGAAACGGTGTCAGCCGCCTGACTTGTTTCTAGGCGATTTGAATTGCTTATTGAATACTTGCGACTGTTTAGTGGCCATGGTAGGAGATGAGCGGTTGCCTTCTTCCTCTATAAATAGAACGCTTGCTTCTCTGGCGTCTTCACACATCCCTCTGCCGCTTGTTGCTTGCTCTCCTCTTTTCTCTTCTACTCCACCATGGGCAAGAGCAAAAAGGGTGGGAGCTCGTCGCACCATTCCAGCGACAAGCGGAAGCATGAGCCGACCCCTCCCTCGGAGGACTTCGGCAATTCCGAGTACTTGAAGGAAGAGTTTTCCTCCGAGTCTAAGGGATCGCCAGTCTACACCTCGCCCCCGGCATCGTCCGAAGACTCGGACGATTCCCAAGGGATCGCCACTGAGGTGTGGACATATATCCGAGCCATCGAGCACTCTAGGCTCGAGGGCTCGGATGAGTCGGAGGTCTCCTCAGACGAGGAGGACCCCTCTGACTCGTCCGAGGAGGGGAGCAGCGGTGATGGCGACGGCGAGGGCGACAGCGGCGACGGAGGCGACGGCAACAAGGGCGACGGCAAGGGCGATGACAAGGGCAGTGGCGGCAGCAGCAGGGCCAGTGGCAAAGCGCTAATGGCTTAAAATATTAGTAGTATAGTGTAGTGTAAGTAGTGTAGTAGTGTAATGTAGTAATGTAATGTGTCGAAAAATGGGAGGAAGTCCGGCTCATAATGAGTCGGTCTTTGAATTTGTGAAAAAACTTCTCCCTTTATAATGAAGAATGTTGGCTCTTATGCATATCTTTTGCCTTTCTGATGCCCCTTTATAGTCGATCAACAACTTGTACTTATGCCCCACGCAGCCGTTATTCTTAGAAGTAACTCTTGAGTAACGACTTGTTACTATCGGGTCGTATTTAATTCTACCTGTGTTTTATGTGGAGAAAAATGGCTGAGTTGTTGTTGGTGCCTTCAAAGGCAATATCCGAGTCATGCTAAATCACGTCGGTGTTTTAGAAGTAACAACTGGGTGGTTTCTAGTAACAGCCGAGTGATGCTGGACCATGTTAACGTTTTAGAAGTAACGGTCGAGTGGTTCCTGGTGACGTCAGCGTTTTAGAGGCAACATCCGAGTCATGAAGTCCTACTTTTTCCCCGAGTGATGACTTAGCACTTTTACAAATGGTATGTGACCCGGGAAAACCCTATTTGCATCACGTCATCACACGCCTCCGCGTCCTGAGCCTTAGCCTTGCTTTTTGCCTCCGAACATCCTCTATTTTCCTTTGATTTCGCTTCCGCCCATTTCACCGGCGAGATTGTGATGGCGCCCAAGCGGAAGAGCCAGAATTCCGCTGCTGCGGTCATTCCTCCCATCGATCCCAACAGCCAATTGCCTTTCGCAGGTAATCATATGTCTGTTGTCTCCGAATCGGATCTTCTCCACCTTGTCTCTATCGGAGTTCTTCCTCTGAAGGAGCTTTATTCTTGACGGATTTATCATGGGGTTACTATCCCAATAGAGGACACCCACGAGTCTGTTGTTTATGTTCCTTTTCTTATTCATGGTCTTGCCCTTCCCATTTGTCCCTTCTTTCGCGGTCTCCTTGACTTTTACCATCTGAATCTGACTCACCTGAATCCCAACTCTATTCTGCAAATTTCTATCTTTGTTCACTTGTGTGAGGCCTACCTTGGAATTCTTCCTCACTTCAGTTTGTGGAAATACCTGTATCACTGTCGCCCTGGGATGGCTGGGGGGCAGCATCAACTTGTGGGCGGTGCGAGCTTGGAGATGCACCATGGGAGGAAAACAAAATACCTCGATATCCCACTTAAGGACAGTATTAAAGGATGGCGCTTAGAGTGGTTCATTGTGGAAAATCATGGTAACTCCCTTCCCCTCGGTCAGGGAGACAACCGAATGTGCGCACTCTGAGTTGGATTGAGCCTCCCACAGCCCTAGAAGTAATAGAGGCCAAGGTTCGGCTTGCTGAAATTTGTTTACTAAAGGAGAGAGGTCTGACCGCTGAAGCTATGGTTGCAGACTTTGTGTTTAAGAATATTCAGCCTCTGAAGGACAGAGCATACCCGGCTTACTTATACAGTGGTATCGCCGACTCAACCCGGGTTACCAACAAGAGAATTCCCGCTATGGATTTGGTGAGCCGACTGGAAATGATTCTTAGGGGCAAAGTATCAAATATTGGTGCTCCTGTTGCATATTCTGCCTAGAATCTGCCATCTTTCAAGTCCTTTTTTGATTTTGTGTCCAATCCTCCTGATAGTGACAGTAGTTTGGGTCTTAGAGTGCGACCCTCTCTCGAAGAAGTTGAGGTTTTGGTTGCTTCGCTTGGAGATCTTCCCAATGATGAGAGGCAAGTTCACTTTGAGATGCCTATGAGTCCGGGTGATGCAGAGATAAGTGCTATGTTGGATATGTTGGCTGGGGATTCTTCTGACTCGGTCCCTACTGAAACAGTGGCTGTTGCAACTATCCCAGAGCCTGAGAAAACCGTGGATACTCGAAGGCCTAAGGGTACTCGCCCGAAACGTCTTTGCCAAGTCAGTCATCCAACTACTCCTGCCGAGGGGAAGAAAAAGAAAAAGAGACGGTTTCGGTGAGTGTCATGCTTGGATCATGATGCTAGCCCTTCTGCTCCTGCTGCTGAAGAAGTACTAGTGGGACTCTTTACTAGAGCTGATCCCAATGGGTGTGACCCTACTGATGCTGATCCCAATGGGTGTGACCCTACTAATGCTGATCTCAATGGGTGTGATCCTTCTAGAACTGATCCCAATGGGTGTGACCCTATGCCGTTTGTTGCCCGTATTGTTGACGAGGATGAAGAGGAAGAAGAGGAAGTCCTGCTAATTCAGAAGAACAGTCGGCTCTACAGAGTCAGTGGGGGGAGTAGCGATATCCCTTCTTCGGCTCTGTCTGCTCTTGTTGGTTTGCAAGAATTATCCATAGCCAATTTTTATCAAACTCTTGAGGATTTTGTCCCTGAAGATCTGCTATCTGAGCCCATTGATGGTGATATGATGGACGTCTGCCCTGACATTCTAGATGTGGGATTAGAGGTATCCCGGGCAGCGTCTCGTGCATCGTCGACCTTGGAGGGCAGTCTTTGGAGCCAAGAGGTTGTTCAATTCCCATGGAGGTGACTGAGAGTCCTTCAGCTTTAGAGGTGGCTGTTGCAGAGAACCTAGTTCTCAAGGATGGTGCCAGCGGTTGCCCAGCCCCCGAGGGTGTCGCCGGTAATGATCTGGCTCGGGTGGGTAGCGCAACCTGCGACCCAGCCCCCGAGGGTGTTGCCGGTGGTGATCCGGCTCTGATGATCAGTACGGGCTGCAATCCAGCCCCCGAGGGTGTCTAAGCGGGATCCTCTTCTCATACCTCCATGGATGTCCACGTTGGATCCTCTCCACTACATTCTAGAGGCGTACTAGCAGTACATGCTTCAAGTGAAGGAGTTGCCTTAGAGGTCGGCGCACTAGATGCTGAAGCTCTGATGCCTGTTAGTGGCGTCGAATTGATCCCTAGTGATGTTCCTTTATCGAGCCATCATCTAGCTTCTCGTGACTTGGGATTTCCGTCGTTCTTCTCTAATCTTCAGGTAACTTGGCTTTTCCTGTTCTGGCGATACTCCTGGTAAATTACTGTCTTTGTACTCATTTGTTTGTAATATCAGGCTTTGGTTGACGGGATGGCTGGTCAATTGAGATCACAAGGTGCCTCTGTCTCGGAAGGAGCTCTGTCCCTGATGCAATGGAATCCGTTGCTACTTCAGAAACAGATATCTGATTTGAAAATGGCAAATGCTGGTTAGTGTCTTTGTTTTCTTCCTTGACTTCTTGATTAGTCTACTTTTAACTGCGTGTCCTTCTTCAACTGTTTTTTATTAGATATGACCCGGTGGTACTCTGAACTCGAGGAGAAGTATTTCCAAGATCAGACCGACCTGGCTCGGGTTTCTGCTTCCTTAGATGATGCCAATTCATTTAATTCCTCTCTCAGTGCTCAGTTTGACTCTGAAAAGGCGGCTAACGAGGTAAGCTTGCTTGACTTTCTCTGCTGTGTTTTTTCTGCTTACTGGATGTTTGAAAGCTGATTCTTGTCTGTAGGAAGAAAAACATGTACTTGCGGCTTCTCACGATAATCTTGATAGGTTGTATCGTGATGCCAGCAATTCTCTGACTATCATGGAGAGGAGCCATCGTTTTACCATGGCAGATTTGGATCACCACCGTCATGAGCTGCAAGCTTCTCAGGATGAGGTCCTGCGTCTTAGGCAATTGGTGGCGAGCAAAGACTCCATCATCAAGGATCTGCGTGCCTCCAAGAAGTCAGTCGCCCAGGAGCTAGAGGCCGCTTGACTGGCCACCAAAGCTGCAGAAGCTAACTCCGTCATTCTGAAGGCCCAGCGCGATAAGGCCATGGACAAAGCCATTCGTGCGGGGCGGATCTTGATGAGGAGGCCGGGCGTGGTTGTTCCTGATGATATAGTTGCCGATGTCAAGGCTGCTCCTGACTCCTCGAGTCGCCCTTCTTCATCGGTTGCTCCTGAGAAAGATATTACCAAGTAGAGATACTGAATACATTCATGAACCGTAGGTGTATGTGATTGATATGCCCAAATACTCCGCTAGAACGTGTTCTTGGTACTGAATGCTACTTTTGCTTTTTCCGTTGTTTGAATTCAACAGTTGTTACGATTGTAGAGGCAAATGCAGTGTGTTGGTTTCGAAACTTCTTCCTATTTTGTGAGGCATAGAGACCGCCCTAAGATGAGTGATCGTAAGCATGTTTATACTAGATCGAGTAGTCGTGAACATGTCGCACCGCCTTAAGTCACTGCCGACTTAAGCCGATTGCTCCGTTAGTAGGGTATAGTGGTCACCCTCAGTTAAGCAAGCGTGAGCATGTTGCACCATCTTAAGTCATTGCCGACTTAAGCCGATTGCTCCGTTAGTAGGGTATAGTGGTCACCCTAAGTTAAGCAAGTGTGAGCATGTTGCACCGTCTTAAGTCACTACCGACTTAAGCCGATTGCTCCGTTAGTAGGGTATAGTGGTCACCCTAAGTTAAGCAAGCGTGAGCATGTTGCACCATCTTAAGTCACTGCCTACTTAAGCCGATTGCTCCGTTAGTAGGGTATAGTGGTCACTCTAAGTTAAGCAAGCGTGAGCATGTTGCACCGTCTTAAGTCACTGCCGACTTAAGTCGATTGCTCTGTTAGCACGGTATAGTGGTCACCCTGAGCCGAGTAAGTATGCAGATTGATAATAAATAGTTCGAGTGCCTTTGAGAATGAATTCTTTTTATTGATGATGTATTTTTCCTATTACAGAATACAATGCTGCCCCGATAGCTTTTGAAATCTAGCTAGGGGTAAAACTTCCTGAGATGCTCTATATTCCATGAATTCCCTATTTCCGTGCCATCCATTTGAGTAAGTCAATATGATCCTGGCCGAGTGACTTCTGCTACCATGAATGGCCCTTCCCATAGTGGAAACAATTTATGTCGTCCTTCCCCTGTTTGAATTCAGCAAAGGACCAAGTCTCCCACTATGAAGGATCGATGTCGTATGGCCTTATCATGATAGCGCCTCAGAGTTTGCTGGTACCTAGCTGACTGAATTATTGTATTCAATCGTTCTTCTTCCAATATGTTGATATCCTCCAGTCTAGTAGCTTCGGCTTCGGTTATGTTTTCGAAGATCAGCCTTGGTGCCCCAAACCTGAGATCGGCAGGTAGCACTGCCTCCGAACCGTAGACCATGAAGAAGGGAGTGTTTCCATGCAAAGCTCGACTAGGTTGAGTTCTTAGGCTCCAAACCACATATGGCAATTCTCTGATCCACTTTCCTGCAAACTTTTCATTCTTGTTGAAGACTTTTTTCTTGAGTGCTTCCAATATCATTCCATTGGCCCTTTCCACCTGACCGTTGGCTCTCGGCTGTGCTACTGATGCATATTTGATCTGGATGCTTCTTTGTTCGTAGAAATCAAAGAACTCGGAGCTAGTGAAATTGGATCCTAGTTCAGTTATGATGCTATTCAGTATTTCGAACCTGAATATTATATCTTGTATGAACTCCACTGCCTTAGCTGAAGTCAGAGAAGCGATGGGCTTGTACTCTATCCATTTAGTGAATTTGCCGATGGCAACCAGCACGTGAGTGTATCCTCCTTGAGCTTTCTTGAAGGGCCCAATCATGTCTAGTCCCCAGCACGCAAATGGCCATGTTACGTGTATGGTCTGCAGCTGCTGTGCTGGTAAATGCTGCTGCTTTGATAAGTACTGGCAAGCTTCACACCTCTGGACTAACTCGGCTGTATCACTCTTTGCTGTTGGCTGCTGCATGTATCCCGCATTGCGCAGCGTGGATCTCATCTAGTAGTTGCTTCCCAGTGGCCGAAAGAATGCACTTCATGAGGACTCCTGTTGCGCCCCTTCTGTATAGTGCTTCCCCAATGAGAGTGTAGTGAGCTGACTGCCTTGCGATGCGTTTTGCTGCAGTTTTGTCATCTGGCTCTTCTTCATTCTTTATATATCTGATGATTGACTCCCTCCAGTCATCAGAATCTAACTCTGGCTGGCTCAGAACATTGCACTCTTTTGCCCGTTCTAAGGAAATACTCGGGCGTGATACTTCTTGGACAAAAACCCTAGGTGGAACCTGGGTCCGACTGGATCCTAGTTTCGACAACGCGTCTGCTGCCGCGTTGCGATCTCTCTCCACATGATGAAATTCCAGCCCTTCAAATTTGTCTTCCAGCTTTCGGACGGCTGTGCAGTACTTGCCCATAGAGTCATTCGAGCAATCCCATTGCTTATTTATCTGACTTATGACCACCAGTGAATCTTCGTATACCATCAGCCTCTTAATGCCCAGTGATACAGCAATGTTCAGTCCGTGAATCAAAGCTTCATATTCTGCTACATTGTTGGATGCTGAGAATAACAACTGAAGAGCATATTTGAGTTGTTCACCTCCAGGTGCAATGAAGAGGATCCCTACGCCTACCCCCTGCAGCTTCAACGAGCCATCGAAATACATCTGCCATACTTCTACAGTCTCTGGGTTATCTGGCACTTGTTGTTCGGTCCACTCTGATATGAAGTCGACTAATGCTTGAGTCTTTATTGCAGTTGAAGGAAACGGGTGACGCCTAAGAGGGGGGTGAATTAGGACTTCTAAAAACTATTTCTAAACTAGGCCACAATAAAATCCCTAGAGCAAAACCTATGCAAATAATCAAACTAGAGAGTGCAATCTAGGTTTTGTCTAAGTGTTGCTATCTCTACCGCAAAGGCTAAGTTTCAATCTACACTAGATAAGTATAAATACAAGATTGAAACTTAATTGATTAATATAAATGCGGAATCTTAAAGGCAAGGTAGAGATGCAAACTCTCGTGGATGACGCCGGTATTTTTACCGAGGTATCCGGAACTGCGCAAGGTCCCGACTAATCCTCGTTGGTGCCCCTACGCAAAGGGAAGCCCACGCGAGGGCCAAGCACCACGGTCGAGTAACTCCGTAGAGAGCCGCGGGCCTTCTCCACGCACAAGTGGTGCTCCGCTTCCGGCTCCTCTCGGACGCTCCCCGCCGTCTCCACTATCGAGCTTCCGGCCGAAACGCCGCGGGTCTCGTTCCCTCCGGTACACAGTGGCGGCCGTGACACAAACGCGGTTGTCACGGTCTCGCAAGACTCTCGCCCCACTCGGTACAATTACAACGGCTCGCGCAAGAGCCGAGGGGTTATGTGGTTTTACAAAACTCACTCAACTAACTAGGATTCACCTAGAGCAAGCGCTAAAGCGGTCTAACTAACCTAAGCACTTCTAAAGCACCTACGCTAATCACCGAGTGATTCTATTAAGCACTTGAGTGTTTGAGCTCTTGGAAATGTGCACTATGTGCCTTGGTATGTTGCTTGGGCTCTCACACTTGAGAATGGCCGGTTGGGGTGGTATTTATAGCCTCCACACCCCAATCTAGCCGTTGGACAGAAAGCTAAAACTTTCTGTCGTCGGGTGCACCGGACAGTCCGGTGCACCACCGGACACTGCACTGTAGCATGTCCGGTGCGCCTATCCGTTGCTCTGACAGAGTAGACGACCGTTGGCACGCGCAGGCTTTTCACACCGGACATGTCCGGTGTGCCACCGGACAGTCCGGTGGTCTTCTCTTCGGGTGCCACCTAGAACTAGCCATTGGGCTACAGTTTCCTTGTGCACCGGACAGTCCGGCGTGTGGGCACCGGACAGTCTGGTGTGCCACCGGACATGTCCGGTGCGCCTTCGCACAGACAGTCCGCAGCAGCACACGCCTCCTTTCTTGGACTTTTCTTAATCTTCTTAATGTCTTCTTTTGAGGTGTTGCTTTCCTCAATTCCTTAGTCCAAGTAAATCTTGCATCCTGTGAACTACAATCATAAACACTAGAAAACTTATTAGTTCACGGATTGTGTTGTTCATCAAACACCAAAATTCGATTAGCCAAATGGCGCGGGGTCCATTTTCCTTACAATCTCCCCCTTTTTGGTGATTGATGACAACACAACCAAAGCAAGCAAATAATACAAGTAATTGAATGAAAATATGCAATCTACTTGCTAGGATGCATGATTGTCCCCACAATGTGATATTATGGACTTAAGCCTCCCCCTAACTCCATAATTCACTTACTTCCTATTCTTGGACCAAATAACCAAAACCACTTAAAAACCCACTTGTAGATATAAAATTTTAAATTGGTGGTGTTTGGTGTTTGATATATTTTTTATTGCTTTGGTCCCTAAAACTTCTCCCCCTTTGGCATTAACCACCGAAAAGGAAGACATTAAAAGCATGTAGGAAGTAAATAAAAGCTTGCCCTCGTCAAGAATTTTATCAAATGATACCACTAGAAGGATATTAAATTAAACCATATGAATGATACCAATTGCAGAGATTGCTCCCCCTAAACAAGTATTCTCTTTAGAAAGAAGTTTCTCCCCCTTTTTAGAGATGAAGAAATACTCCCCCTGACAGAGATCCTCTACTTAGGAAAAAGCATGTGAAACTTAGAGGTGCAAGACATGATTTGAAAAGACTAACTTCCCTTATGCATAGGTAACAGAATATGAGTTAAGAACTTATGCATTATTAGCAACATGGAAGCATATGATATGAAATATAGTCTAATCAAATGTTGGAGAAGACATGTAAATGATATACAAAGTAGTCTCAAAAGATACCAATTGAAAGTCAATGGCGAGCTTGAGAGAGATGAGAGTTCTTGGAGATTTTGTAGTGGAAGATTGTTGTCTTTCTCCGAGGACCTTATTTTCCTTACAATGAGACTATCACATAAAATAGACTTGAAAAGGTGTTAGTCTCAAAGTATTAGATTATAGAGTAACCTCCCCCTAAAGGTGTGCATATAAGTTTTGAATTCTTGTAGGAGACATGCACTTTGATTTGATATCAGGAGGGGCAAATTATCCATAATCCAAACTTTGGCACATATAGGATAAATGATACCAAATGTAATATATAAGCTTTTGATGCATTAGTGTCATTTACTTTGGGAACTTTAAGTAAGCTATGTGCCGTGCTTAAACATTTTAAACCATGTAGGTTTGCTTAAGTATATGTATTGAAAACAAGCAATCCTACCATATGATTTTACCTAGTATGCATGATTTTAAACAAGAGTGAATAACAAGTTTAATACTAGGCAAGAAAGGTAAACTAGATACAAAGTAAATAGATACGCATATCTAAAAACAAGAAATACAATAAATCTAGTTACCTTAGTCATGGGTGGGAAATTTGGGTCCAAAATTTTCACTAACCCACTTGGCAATAAACTTGATCCAATATGATGTGTCCCATGATATACATCCCAAATTTGCCAAGTCTCCAAATTTCCCGAAGACCTTCGGTCCACTCACTTCCCTTTCGGGATCCAAACCTTCTTGGTGCTTTTCATGGTTGAAATTATTTCCTTTGGCACCCAGATGTGTTTGGCCCCTTTTCCTTTGTTGGCTTGCTTGTTGGCCTTGATTGCTATCACCTTTCCATTCTTTTTCTTCTTGATTAAGTATGGTGTAGCATCCTTTTTGTTCACCTTTTTGATGTAGGTGTTGGAGATTTTGCTTGTTGGCTTTTGCTTGAGCTTTTGCCTTTTATCCCCGGTCATCGCCTTGCATTGGAAAGACTTGTGGCCTTCCTTGTGGCATAGCCTACAAATCACAGTTTCTCCCTCTACAGGCTTGTTCACTCCCGCAGTGGTGTTATCCTGTGGAGGTTGGATTTGTTTGGCTTTGCCTTTCTTGTCATACAAAGCCTTGCCAAGGTGAGCCACTTCTTGCTTCAATAGTTCATTTTCCTTTGCAACCTCATCCGAACATGTTTCTACAACAATATTCTCAACAAAGACTTGGTTGCAGGGGTTAGAATCATCAAGTAAATCAAAGCAGGAAGTAGAAGCATATTTCTTAATTATTTCAGGTATTTCAGCTAAAGATGGTGCTGGGGTGCTACCAATGTTTTCTAACTTAGTAGTTAGCTCATTATTGTGTATGCTAAGAATTTCCATTTTCTCTAGCAAATTTTCAATAGCTTCTTGGGAGCTAGCTAACTTAGCCTTAAGTTTTTCATTCTTTTTAATAAGGCTATCATCGGTAGCAGTGGATGAAGCACTAGATTCTAATAGCTCAATTTTAGTTGATAGCTCACAATTTAAGTTTGCAAAAGTTTCAAATTTTTCTAGCAAACCTTTGTAATCATTTTGAGAGCTAATCAACTTATTTTTCAAAGTTTTAAGTTGAGCTTTTTGCTTAGTGCAAACATCCTGGAAAAATTCTACGGCTTCCGCAAGCTCATCTAGAGAGGCCTTTCCCTCACCTTCATCATCACTACTACTTTCATCACTAGAGGATGGAATGCTTTTGTTACCTCTTGCCATAAGGCATTTGTGTGATGACCGTGATGATCGTGATGAGGACCGGTGGCTGCGTGTCCTTGGAGGTTCATCTTCACTTGAAGAATCATCCCAAGTTCTTACACTTGTTAGCGCCTGGCCTTTGCTCCTCTCCTTTTTGGGTTTGGCCATATTTGGACAGTTGTCCCTGAAGTGGCCCTTCTCCCCACATGCGAAGCATCCTTTCTTCCTTTGCTTTTTCCTGTCAATGTTAAAGAGAAGATCCTCGACCTGCAGGGGCACACCCATTAGATTAATCTTGCGGATCATCCTCATTACCTTTCCGACGCGTCGGATTGTTTCTTCGTCCTCGGAGGATGATGTGCATGGTTGATTATCTTCATCATCATAACTTTCTTCTTCTTCCTCTTCTTCACCTGAGGAACTTGAAGTGGGAGCCTTCTTTTTGCCCTTCCTTTCATCACATGCAAAAGCATATGGCTTTGAGGAAGTTGGCTCCTCTCCCCGACTCATTTTTCGCGACATCTCAAAGGCCGCGATTTTCCCAATCACAATGGTCGGGGTCATGTTGCTCAAGTCCTCCATATTGTGAAGGATGGTGATGATGCTCCCATATCTTTGTTGTGGTAGCAGGGAGATAATCTTCCTCACAATGTCCGCATCACCTAGCTTATTAATGCCAATAGAATTGAGCTCATTGATAATTAGATTCAAACGTGAATACATGTCTCTAACAAGCTCATCATCTTTCATAGCAAAAGAATTATACTCATTTAAGACTAGGCAATGTTTTTGCTCACGGACATTGGATGTGCCGTCATGGAGCTCATGCAATTTTAGCCAAATCTCATTAGCAGTTTTCAAAGTGAATACTTGATTAAAAATATCCATGCTAAGAGATTCAAACAAGCAATTTTTGGCTCTAGCATTTAAATGGATTTCTTTTTCCTCACTCGTGGTGGGTTTCTCGGGATTCTTGAGGGGTTTCATCCCGTCACGAGTGACTCTCCAAACACCTAGATCAACGGCCTCTAGGTAACAAGCCATTCTAGCACTATAATATGGGAAGTTAGTGTCGTCGAAGTGTGGTGGCCTATGGGTATCCATCCCTTCCTCTAAAAAGCGTCGGCTCTTTTAGCGGTGAAGCTAAAGCGTTTCAAATGAGCCAAACCGGGCTCTGATACCAATTGAAGGAAACGGGTGACGCCTAAGAGGGGGGTGAATTAGGACTTCTAAAAACTATTTCTAAACTAGGCCACAATAAAATCCCTAGAGCAAAACCTATGCAAATAATCAAACTAGAGAGTGCAATCTAGGTTTTGTCTAAGTGTTGCTATCTCTACCGCAAAGGCTAAGTTTCAATCTACACTAGATAAGTATAAATACAAGATTGAAACTTAATTGATTAATATAAATGCGGAATCTTAAAGGCAAGATAGAGATGCAAACTCTCGTGGATGACGCCGGTATTTTTACCGAGGTATCCGGAACCGCGCAAGGTCCCGATTAATCCTCGTTGGTGCCCCTACGCAAAGGGAAGCCCACGCGAGGGCCAAGCACCACAGTCGAGTAACTCCGTAGAGAGCCGCGGGCCTTCTCCACGCGCAAGTGGTGCTCCGCTTCCGGCTCCTCTCGGATGCTCCCCGCCGTCTCCACTATCGAGCTTCCGGCCGAAACGCCGCGGGTCTCGTTCCCTCCGGTACACAGTGGCGGCCGTGACACAAACGCGGTTGTCACGGTCTCGCAAGACTCTCACCCCACTCGGTACAATTACAACGGCGCGCGCAAGAGCCGAGGGGTTATGTGGTTTTACAAAACTCACTCAACTAACTAGGATTCACCTAGAGCAAGCGCTAAAGCGGTCTAACTAACCTAAGCACTTTCAAAGCACCTACGCTAATCACCGAGTGATTCTATTAAGAACTTGAGTGTTTGAGCTCTTGGAAATGTGCACTATATGCCTTGGTATGTTGCTTGGGCTCTCACACTTGAGAATGGCCGGTTGGGGTGGTATTTATAGCCTCCACACCCCAATCTAGCCGTTGGACAGAAAGCTGAAACTTTCTGTCGTCGGGTGCACCGGACACTGCACTGTAGCATGTCCGGTGCGCCTATCCGTTGCTCTGACAGAGCAGACGACCGTTGGCGCGCGCAGGCTTTTCACACCGGACATGTCCGGTGTGCCACCGGACAGTCCGGTGGTCTTCTCTTCGGGTGCCACCTAGAACTAGCCGTTGGGCTACAGTTTCCTTGTGCACCGGACAGTCCGGCGTGTGGGCACCGGACAGTCCGGCGTGTGGGCACCGGACAGTCCGGTGTGCCACCGGACATGTCCGGTGCGCCTTCACACAGACAGTCCGCAGCAGCACACGCCTCCTTTCTTGGACTTTTCTTAATCTTCTTAATGTCTTCTTTTGAGGTGTTGCTTTCCTCAATTCCTTAGTCCAAGTAAATCTTGCATCCTGTGAACTACAATCATAAACACTAGAAAACTTATTAGTTCACGGATTGTGTTGTTCATCAAACACCAAAACTCGATTAGCCAAATGGCGCGGGGTCATTTTCCTTACAGCAGGGCGAGGTCGAAACTCGATGTCGTGAGCTCCTAGCTGATAGGCCCACTTGGCTATTCTTCTGATGGCTTCTTTGTTGTGGAGAATATCCCCTATTAGAAATCCAGTGACTACTATGACTTTGTGGTCGTCAAAGTAGTGACGGAGCTTGCGTGCAGTTAGAAGTACTACATACAATAGCTTTTGAACTTGAGGATATTTCTTCTTTGAGGGCCCCAGAACTTCACTGATGAAATAGACGGGATGCTATACTGGATATGCATGTCCCTCCTCTACTCGCTCGACTACCAATGTGGTGCTCACCACGTGAGTCATGCAAGAGATGTACAACAACAGATCTTCTGGCGGTTGACTTGATGTAGCTCGGCGTGGCGGCTTTAACACTAGCGGTGTTGTCAGGAATTTCTTCAGTGCATCAAGGGCTTCCTGAGCTTCTGAGGTCTACTAGAACCTGTCCACCTTCTTGAGCAACTTGTAGAACGGTAGGCCTTTTTCTCCTAACCTTGATATGAACCTGCTTAGAGCTGCCATGCATCCGGTGAGTCTTTGCACTTTCTTCTGTGACCGCGGTGCTTCCATCCTCATGATAGCCTCGATCTTTTCTGGGTTAGCTCCAATTCCTCGGTGGCTGACAATGAATCCGAGCAATTTTCCTGCTGGTACTCCAAAGACACATTTTTCTAGATTAAGCTTCCACCGATATCGCCGCAGGCTATTGAAGACCAACTGCAAATCTTCAATGAAGTTTTCTGAGTTTTCTGTCTTGATCACCATGTCATCCATATAAGCTTCTACACGCTTGCCCCAGTGATTGGCTAAGCATGTCTGAATGGCTCTTTGGTAAGTCGCTCTAGCGTTTTTGAGACCAAACGACATGGAGGTATAGCAGAAAGCTCCAAACGGGGTGATGAATGCAGTTTTTTCCTCATCTTCTTTTGCCAGGCTGATCTGATGATACTCGAAGTAGCAATCCAAGAAGGACAACATAGAACACATGGCGGTCGAGTCTACCACCTGGTCTATCCTTGGAAGTTCGAAGGGATCCTTCGGACAGTGCTTGTTGAGATCTGTATAGTCGACGCACATGCGCCAATCCACTTTATTCTTTTTGAGTACAAGAACAGGATTTGCTAACCACTCAGGATGCAGTACTTCTCTAATGAATCCTGCTATGACTAAGCGAGCTAGCTCAGCACAGATGGATTCTCTCTTGTCAGGCGTGAAACGATGTAACTTTTGTCGGATCGGCCTCGCCTGGGGATAGACCTTCAGTTTGTGCTCGGCCAGCTCTCTCGGGACTCCCAGCATATCCGCAGGTTGCCATGCGAATATGTCTTGGTTATCTTGCAGGAACTGGATGACCGTGCTTTCCTATTTGTCATCCAGGCTGGAGCTGATGATTGCAGTCTTGCGTTCATCAGCGAACCCGAGGTTGATTCTCTTGGTTTCCTCAGTCGGCCGCATAGAGGTCACGGCTTGAGCTTCATTTGTAGGTACTGTGAGGTCCTCCTCAGGCTTTGAGTTTGCCTGTGTAGAAGAAGTCGTTGATAGTTTGGTGGTGAGAGTCGCCTGAATGGCCACTCGGAAGCACTCTGCGGCGCCTTGTAAGTCAGCACGCACAGTGATGATTCCTTGTGGTCCAGGCATCTTCAATATCATGTATGTATAATGCGGAATGGCCATGAACTTTGCCAGTCCAGGCCTACCGATGATGGCGTTGTATCCGCAGTCGAAGCTTGCCACCTCGAACCTCAGGAACTCGGTTCTGTAGTTTTTTGGAGTTCTGAATGTGACCGGCATGTAGATGTGTCCGTGTGGATATTCTCCTTCAGTCGGCACGATGCCGAAAAAAGGAGTGTCTGACTCGTCGAGCTCTTTGAGTGCGACCCCCAAGCCTTGAAGCGTCCGGGGGAAGGTAACGTTGATGCTGCTTCCCCCATCCACTAACACCTTCTTTACCTTGCTCTCTCGGATCACCGGATCAACGAGGAGCGGGTATTTACCCGGGTGATCGAAGTTGAGCCACTGATCCACCCGAGTGAAGGTGATCGAGTGTTCAGACCATCGATACGGGGCGGGAGGACCTGTGGCCGCCACCAGTATCTGACGGTCGTTGAGCTTCTGTTGCCTCTTGCTTTCTTGCGACCCATGTCCACCAAAGATGACGTTGACTTCTCCGTCGACGTGCGGGAATGATCCACCTCCTCCCCCTTCCTGTTGTTGAGGCAGTCAAGGTTCTTCAGGTCCTCCTTGAGGTGGGGGAGGTGGTAGGGGTTGGAAGGGTCGACCATTCCCAATGGAGTGCTTAAAGTCCCTGCAGTTCCAGAGGGTGTGGTGCATGTCCTTGTGGTACAGGCACTGGGCGTCGAGGATGTCGTCCAATATACGTTCACCTCCCCGAGGTGCTCCTCGGGTGCGAGAGGCGGGTGGTCCGGCGGCGTGAACTTCTTCACGAGGCCTCTTCTCCCAACGCTTGTCAGGTTGTTGGTTCATGTCACGTCGTGGTGCCGTCGGTGCAGGCTTCGCTCCTCCGATGAGGTCCTAAGCTCGTTCGTCGGTGGTGATGTAGAGGTCCGCTTCCTGGAATAGCTTCTCGGAGGTAGTCGGTGCCTTTTGCAGTATGGCTCGGACGAAGGCCGAGTCATTAGATCCCCGGTAGAAGTCTTCGATTACCGCTGCTTCTGCAACCTCAGGGATTCGATTTCACATGGTCTGGAATCTTTTGAGGTATGACCGGAGAGTCTCATCCCCTCGGTGCTTGATGGATTTGAGGTCCCATGGCTGCACCGGTTTGTCCGAGAGAGATTGGAAGTTGGCGATGAAACCCCGACTGAAGTCGCTCCAGTCATCGATGCAGTGTCAGGGTAGGTGTCGTAGCCATTGTAGCGCATCTTGCCCGAGGACGATGGGCAAGTACACGGTCATCACATCTTTAGTTGCCCCAGCGGCTCGGGCAGCGGTGGTGTATACAGCCAACCAACCTCCCGGGTCCTGCTTAGGCTCGTACTTGTCGACGTTGGAGACTTTGAAGTTAGGGGGGCATTGAATGTCCCTGAGACGTGGAGTGAGTGCCGATACTCCGCATGTGTCCTCCTATCGACGATGTTGATGTCGGTCCTGGGGAGGGGAGTCGTTGACATGGTGCCTCGACCGTCCCCGGGTCGTGCCGCCAGTTGAAGCTGTTGCCGACTCAACTCTGGTGGCCTGACTTCGCGCAGGGACGCCGTGATCCCGGTCATACTCTTCTCGGTGCCAAATCGCGTTCTCGTGTCATCGTTCGTGCGAAGCATTGATGGAGCTCCGTGCATCCCACCGACTATTGATGGTGTGTCGTAGGTGGCTCGGTGGATGGGCGAGAGGTAGAAGATGATTAGCTGCCTGAGTGAGCAGCTGTCGATAGCCCTCGGCGTCTGGAGTCCGGGGGAGGCCATCGGCTATCTAAGCCAACACTCCACCGACCTCGCTCGGTATGTTCATGGCTCGGGCGAAGTCGGGGTTCAAGTTTTGTCCGAGAAGAGGGTTCTCTCGGCGTTATCTCGCTTCCTGTTCGGCCTGCTCTTGAGCTTGCCGACGATCGTGTTGTTGGGAATTCCTTCTTTCCCTGAAGACCCATTCTTCTGGGGTTTCTCCCATCTCCGAGATCTCATCTCGTGATATAGGTTGTGCCGGGTCCCGCTCTCCGGCTTCATGATGTCACCGAATATTTCGGCGTCGGTTCCTTCGTTGGCGAGATTCCCGCTGAAGAGGTTCTTCTCCCGGTGCGGTTGGTTCATCGTCGGAGATGGGGGTTGATTCCGCTCTTCCCTTGATAAAGAGGACGTCGGGGTAGAAGGGAACCGTCATAGTGACAAGCTTCTTCCTGTTCTCTTTTGAGGGTGGAGATACCAGAAGAGAAGCTTGACGAGCCTTTACCTCATTTGCTTCCTTTTTCCTTGTGATCCGTGTCCATTTTTCCGTAGAAGAGGTGGACAGCAGAGTTCTCTGGGTAGACAGATCCTCTGTTCCCGTCTTGTAGGAGGTAATCTTCACCCGGAGCGCTGGAGGTTGCGCTCT
The DNA here is from genome assembly GCA_029449295.1 of Zea luxurians. NCBI lineage: Eukaryota > Viridiplantae > Streptophyta > Magnoliopsida > Poales > Poaceae > Zea > Zea luxurians. The sequence goes on from JAOPSE010000007.1 coordinate 113,680,121, forward strand.
TTCCTGCTTTGCTCCGACTTTCCTGGAGATTGTTGAGGAAGGCTTTTTCTCCGGTGGATCCGCGATGCGATGTAGAGTTTCTTCTTCGTCTACCACAAACGAAATGGTTCTGAAGCAGAACACGTATCCAGGGTGGAGGATAATCTTGTGCTAGAAAGTGATGGCCATTAAGCTAGCTTGGATTAGTGACACACCCCCTACCTGGTGCGCCAGCTGTCGGTGTTTTGGGTCCGACCGCGCACCCGGGGTTGCCCCCCAAGGTGCTTTTGGAGTAGGACGGTGTTACCGACTGTAGCTCAATGGTTCGTGCTAGATGCACGAGAGACAGTAGATGATTTTGTATAGGTTCGGGCCGCTTTGAGACGCATAACACCCTACGTCCTGGTGTGGATCTTTTATGGGATGGGTTACAGAGGAATTCTCTAGCTCGAGGGATGCTAGAGAGCTAGGTGGATAGCCGATGAATGAGATGAAGATAATTTTGATGGGGTGCCCCCTAGACCTTATATACTCGACCATGGGGCGATACATGCGGATATGATAACAACCTGAGCCCAAGTAATAGTGAATCGACCGAGCCTATCTTCCTACAATTCTGCCGACTCATCGCCATTCAGTTCCGACGCCTGAGGACGCAGCATGAGAAAGTCGGACTACTGCTGTGGATGTTACTCAAATCTGTTGGGCCATCTGGGCATGAGTTGATCTGATCTCGTGTTGATCCAATCTGCCGAAAGTTCTTCCCCTGGCCCACGAAGGGATGGCCTTGCGAAATAATGGGCCTGGGGACCTTCGCGAGGCCTTCTTGCCTTCTAGTGGACCCGGGGGATATCTGTCCCCCACAAGTTTGACTGAGTCATCTGGTGCCGAAGATGTCGCTAGATGGTGGAGATGCTGCCCTCGCTCGAAGTGGTCTCGCGGGGGTTTTTGATGTGACCCTTAATGGATGTAGCACAGTTGGACTGTGGGTTTCCCGAAGTGTCGCGCCGTGTGTATAAAAAAGGGCGGCGCGGCGCGGGCGGACTCTTACCTTTGCGTGCGCCAGAAAACCCTAATCTTTTGAAACCGCTCACCCGCTCGCTTGCCCTCCTTGTTCCTCTGCATCTGAGATCTGGCCCGTGTCAAGCAAACCATGTGCTACCACCGACGGTACGTAGCGTGTCATCTTCTTCCTCATCTGCTGCAAATGCGCCACTGGTCGATTCGTTGTCCGAAGATACCTTTAGCGATTTTGTGGTGGTGGAGTTACAGCCGGGCCACACGGTGGAGTTCGACGTTTCAAAGATTTCCTCGGTTAGCGTGCAGGATATGCAGCAGTTGGGGGTATTTTGGGGACGGTGTTGGGTGCGTCCCGGGGGCAGAAGAGATTCTCGAGCCCGAGGGCGAGTTAGTCGTGTTTGAGGCGTTCTTCATCGCCGGCCTTTGTCTACCTACGCATCGTTTCATGGTGGAGGTCCTGCAGAGGTTTGAAGTCCAGGTCCACTAGTTGACACCTAACGCCGTGGTGGCTCTAGCGAAGTATGTCTAGGCGGTGACTTCGTATGGTGGTCAACCTTCTATAGAGGTCTTCACCAAGAATTACTGTCTGCACTGGCAAAATAGAAAGATTGGGAGTAAGATTGCACAGTTTGGATCATGCACGTTCACGTCGAGGACCGAAAAGACTTCGGTGGAAGTCGTGGAATTGGTTCCCTGTGCCCGCAACAAGTGGGGCAACTGGTGGGATTATTGGTTTTATGTTTCGGGAAGCGAAGTCGAAGACCTCCCAGGGCTCCCCGTAGCCGTAATGTGCTCCCATTGTTATGTGGCATTCCCACAATTTAAGGTGGCGAAGGATGATGAGGACGAAGGGGCCCTCCGGTGCGCTGCCCGCATGAGCAGCGGGCATGATTTGGTTGAGAATTCATTGGTTATAGAGTGTGGCCCCTGGCGCATGGCTGGGTGCTTGGCGAAGTATGCCCTCGCCAGATGCCTACTTTGGGCCAGCAGCTGGTGTGAAGTCCGGCCTTCGCTTTGGATCTGCGCGGCCGAGACCCAGCTGCGTTTGTTCGTGAAGTGGAGGACGGGGCTATGAGGATTGTAGGGCAGTATGCGCCGAGGACGGAGAGTCTGCGGAGTTGGGATATTTGGGGATCCAATGTTCTCTTGAATCGGGTCTTCGAGTTAAACCGTTTGCCTTACGGTGGGTACCCTGGAGATGACGCTGCTGCGGCTGTTGACCGCCGCGGGAAAAAACCAGTGGCTGAGGAAGGCCCTTCGTGGGAGGCTGTCCCGGCCACTAAGAAGAGAAAAATAGGTACTGCAGTGGGGGGGTTGGGGGTCTCTAACCGTTTTGCTGTGGAGTTGATGGGGACTTGCGCGGCCCTCGAGGTAAGGATGTCTTCGCCCGAGCTCCGGGAGTCTTCAGCGCGAATGCTGAAGGTTACCGGGGGTCGATGGCCAAGGAACATTCTGATTCCCCGGGCGGCCATCGAGGACATATTTACGTCTCGTTTGGCCTGTGAGATGAAGATTTTTCCTTATGGCCAGATTATTGTTGTTGTTGTATCGGCAGTGATGGACAAGGATCGTCAAGATGCAGCACGGAAGCGACGGGCGTTTACTAGGGTCGGGGACCCTACTCGCGAGGTGAAGCGGGCACGGGAAGGTGCAAAGTCCATCGCCCTAGCAGCAGCAAACCACCACCGGCAGCGAAGCCTGCCGTCCCTGGGCCCAGCAAGTCTTCGGTGGGCTCGAGGGCTGCCGCTTCTAGCGCGGGCAAGGCGCCCTCGGCTGAGCCCACGAAGCAGCGAAGGCCGCCATCACCGGTGCATACTGACGAAGCGGCGGCGGGTGGTGCCAACTTCGACACGGATATCTGCATGGAGGATTACCTCGTTGGTGAGTTTTTTTTGGGGTCTTAAACGAGGTTATGGTGCAGGATCAGATGCAGGGCAACTGGCTGTTGTCTCGGCTCCGGTGGTGGCCACTTCGCCTACGGCGGCAGTTAGGGCGAAGGGTACTTCGCCGGACCCATGGTCAAAATTCTGCGCCAGTGGCGAGATTTCGTCGGCCGCCGTCGCTATAGATGTGGCGGGCTCTGTTTCCCAGCAGCTGAAGCATGCGACGCAGCAGTTGGAGTGTGTAAGTCGTCTTGGACTTCGCTAGTTCATTGTTTTTATGTGGTTGTGAATCTAATGGATTTTTCGTGACAGGCGGCCGCCTTCACCGACCATGTTGCGACGGGCGCCCTGACTTCAGAGTTCGTTGCTGAGAGGCAACGACTCGAGGGCAGGATCGAGCGCCTCCGTGCGCAGCATATGGATGCTGTTCGGGACAAGTCAGCTGCGGAGAACAAGAGCCGCAGGCTGGGGGAGAGGTTGGTGGCTACAGAGGCTGAAAGGGAGGATCTTAGGCGTCAGTTGGCGGAGGAGAGGAGGGACGCAAATAGGGCCTACGCGGAGGCGCAGTCTGCGTAAGCTGAGGCCAAGCTTGTGTGGGCGGAGGCCAGTCCCACCCGCCAACGCGCCGAGGAGATGGAGACGAGGCTCGGCGGCCTATGCAACCACCTGGACAAGATGGAGGCCTCGACGCGAGTGGAGGTCGAGCGGACGCATACGCAGCTTGTGGACGTGTAACGGGAACTAGGTGCGCGGACCGCTCCCTTCGAAGCACCCGGTCAGGAGGTGGGCCTCCGCTTCCTTGGGTGGCTATAGGAGGAGCTGGAGGTGCTCTCGACCATTGTGACGGGCCTCATGTCCTTTGCCTCCCTCATCACATGCGAGGGGGCCGTGAATGCCTTGTCCCGCGAGGGATGCAGGCACTTCAAGGTCTTCGGCTAGTCGGACAAAGGCTTCGAACACGGAATCTTCCAGGTTGAGGATCCAGTGCTGAAGCGGTCGGCTGGGGCGCTTTTTGATAGGATGTGGGGCCCTCATGACCGAGAGACTGTCCGAGAGAGGTTCGACCGAGCCATAGATCAGGTAAAGGTGCATTTGTGTGATTATATGTGCGGATGTGTGTGGTTTGTTGAATGGATGTGCTATTTCCGTAGTTGGCGCATGATGAAGAGGTTGAGGACCTCGGTTATCTGGACAGCACGCTGTCCGAGGCATCGGGGGTGGAGTTGGCGCCGCCATCCGATGTTGGCGAGGGCCCCTCGGCGACCCCCGCACTGACTGGAGCTGGCGAAGATCCCGTGCCAGCCACTGCGCTGACGGGTGAGGACGCTTCGAAGGTGTTGGGTGAACCAGCTGCTGAAGACCCAGCGGCGTCGGCCAGGCCTTTGTAGGTGGTGGAATAGGGGCTAGGGCTTTCGGTGTGAACTTTTATTTTTGTGATACTGAACCTTAGTTGCTGTGCAGGTTCCGACGTTTGGGCCTACGCAAGCAACCGCTGATGACAATACTGATTTTGTGGCGGCCTCAACCATTGTGGTTGTCGATGATAATTTGTTTGGCTTTGGATCTGAGTTTTTTGAGTCTGATGGTGAGTCTGGGAGTTCGTTTTTCTAGACAGAGGAGTCCTCGGATGAAGGCTTGGATTATTTTGCTGCGTTAGATGTGGCCGCAGCGGAGTGTTCACCGCTTGTGGAGGCTGGTGTGGCTGCTGGTCTTCCTGGTTCGAGTACTGAGTATAGGCGGCGAAGGGTGGTGTCGAAACACAGTGTGGGTGAGTTTTCGCGAAGTGGTAGGCACCGTCGAATGGTGATGGAGCATGGCCATCTTTGAGTAGACCGGATTAGTAAACGAGAATTGTTGTCTTCGCCGATTAGGGCGAGTATAGGTGAGGGGGATCTGCAAAATCTTTTTGAGGGTGAGGAGTTGAGGATGATGTTGTTCAATTATAGACAGATGGGCATCATCCTGAAGGCTGAGTCGATGTAGTATATAGTGCCCTCGTTGTGTGTATGTAACTATAACTTGTATTTGTAATGTGGCCTTTTAGCCGTTGTCGTACGCCTGTGCTGATCCGGTTGCACCCGTGGGTGACTTTTGCGCGGAGTGTAGATTGACGTACTTGCTGTACTTTTCCGTCAGCACCCTTAGGTTATTTTAGCACGTAGTGTTTTTCGAAGGACTTCGATGGCGTATGTTATTGTGCATGTCTGGCTGCACTTGTAGACGTCTTTTGCCCAGAGCGTTTTTAATAAAAGACTTTGATTGACGCACTTATTGTGTTGTTCTGGCTGCACCCTTAGGCGACTTTTGCACAGAGTGTCTTTTTGATAAAAGACTTAGATTGACGCACTTATTGTGATGTTCCAGCTGCACCCTTAGGCGACTTTTGCACGAAATGTCTTTTTGATAAAAGACTTCGATTGACACACTTATTGTGATGTTCCGGCTGCACCCTTATGCAACTTTTGCATGGAGTGTCTTTTTGAGAAAAGACTTCGATTGACGCACTTATTGTGCTGTTCCGGCTGCACCCTTAGGCGACTTTTGCATGGAATGTCTTTTTGACTAAAGACTTCGATTGACGCACTTATTGTGCTGTTCCGGCTGCACCCTTAGGCGACTTTTACGCGGAGTGTCGCACGCGAGGGTAGTCTACGCTACCTATCGCGGTGACTTTGGAGTGGTCGAATGCCGAAGACCGTCGATGCGGTCTTTTTCGACACATTGCGTCTGAGCTTTTGTTTTTGCGGGGGCTTTTGCTGGTATATTACATGGCTCCGCCTTGTTAAAAACCTCACCCCCTAGGAGGAAAAGAGTGCGGGCCGGGATAGTATTGTCTGGTGGATTACAAGGGTGTGTGGGCCCTGAAGTTTAAACAAAAAATTTGTGGAGATTTTCAATGTTCCAGGAGTGCTCTAGGTCTTTGCCGGAGGGCGTTGCTAGCCTGTACGCGCTAGGGGACGCCTTCGTCTTGACAATGAATGGACCCTCCAATTTCGGCTCTAGCTTGCCCCGTGATTCTGTCCGGGTGGTCCGGACGAGGACGAGGTCTTCTTTGTTGAACTCTCTTGGGACGACCGTGTTATCGCGCCAGGCCTTGGTTTGAGCTTGGTACTTGTTGAGGGCCTGCAGGGCGAGGACGCGGTCTCCGTCGATGAGGTCCTTAGACATTGGTTCGCCGACGTCGGGGACCGCTGATGTGCTTGTTCAGGGCGACCCATGCTTTATCTTCTGCGACGTCATGGCCTCCGATCCATATAATAGACGGAAAGATGTGAATCCGATTGCCCGGCATTCAATCGTGTTTAGGGCCCAAACCACTTTGGGTAGTTGGTCGGCCCATTTGCCCTTCTTGTCGTCGAGAAGTCTTTTCTTGATGGCAGTGGAAATCTTGTCGTTGGCGCGCTCGACGACGCCGTTGGATTGTGGGTGGTATACCGAGGAGAAGATAGGCTTTGTGCCGATGGAAAGGCAGAAATCCCTGAAGTCCTGGCTGTCAAACTGTTTGCCGTTGTCGACTGTGAGCTCGGACGGGACTCTGAATCGGCAAACGATGTTTTGCTAGAAGAACTTTTGGGTGGTCTTCGACGTTATTGTAGGCACTGTCCTAGCCTCGATCCACTTGGTGAAGTACTCGACGGCGACAAAGGTGAATTTGAGGTTCCCTTGAGTCGTAGGTAGTGGTCCAACAATATCTAGCCCCCAGCGTTGAAGTGGCCATGTGTGGGCGATCAGTGGTGAACTACGAAGGGTTGCCCGAGCGGGGAGAAAACTTCTGGCATGCTTCGCAAGACCTCGTGACTCAATTCACGGTATAGATTAGTGCGGGCCAGTAAAATCCTTAACGGATTACCTTAGCGGCGAAGGCCCTGGGCCCTGAGTGGGACCCGCAAGTTCCACTGTGGACTTCGCGAAGGATTTGAATGCCCTCGGTTTCGGTCACGCATTTTAGCATGGGCTGACTGATCCCCTTTTTGTATAGTTGGCCCCTGATTAGTACGAAGTCCTGGCTTCGGTGCTTGAGGCGTTTGGCCTCATTGACGTCATTTGGGTGGTAATATCCTTGCAGAAACAGGGTTATTGGGGCCCACCAATCTTTAGTCATGATAAGGTTGACAATGCGATGGCCTTCGGCGTCTATGGTTACTTGTAAGCCCTCTGGGTTGCGGATGGCTGGTGTGCCAATGATGTGGTAGAACACGTCAGAGGGCAAGGTCTCGCCTCTAGCCGCTGCCTTAGCCAACGCATCGGTCTCTTCGTTTCTGGCTCGGTCCACATGCTGTAGGGTGAAGCCCTTGAACTGTCTTTCGAGACTGCGAACAGCTGTGAGATACTGCATGAGTGCAGGGTCTTTTGCTGAATATTCTTTTTCGACCTGGCTGGCAACTACTTTGGAATCTGTCTTGACTATGCAGGTGGTGATGTCTAGCGCTCTCAGCTTGTGAAGGCCCAAGATGACAGCTTCGTATTCTGCTATGTTGTTGGTGCATCTGTCGGACTCCAAGGCAAAGTTGAGGCATGCTGCGTATCTATGCCTGACGCCTGTGGGTGACGTGATAATTGCAGCAGCGCCTGCCCCCGCATGGCACCATGTGCCGTCATAGTGGATGGTACACACCTTCTCTGGAGGCTCTTCTTGCTGCCGTGTCAGCCCTGTCTAGTCGATGATGAAGTCTGCTAGGACCTACGACTTGATTGCTGTCCTGGGTTCGAAGGTGATGTTGTACCCGGAGAGCTCGGCTGCCCATTTGGTGATTCGGATGGACACCTTCAGATTTCTGAAGAGTTCTCCTAGTCCCCTGTCCAAGGTGACCCGCACCTTGAACGCTTCGAAGTAGTGGCGCAGCTTGCGCGATGCCATGATGACTGAGTAAGAGATTTTTTCCAATTCAGTCATGTTGCATTTGGAGGGTATGAGGACTTCGGAGATGTAGTAGACTGGACACTGTCGGGTCGTGCCCTCTCTGTGTTGCTCTTGGACTAGTGCTGCACTGACTGCATATGGTGAGGCTGCGATGTAGAGAAGCAGAGGCAGCGAGGGGTCGGGGCTAGTGAGAATTGCCAAGTCTGACAGGTGTTGCTTGAGTGATGCGAAGGCTACCACCTGTTCTGGTCCCCACGCGAAGTCTTTCGCACCGCACAGTGTCTTGAGGAAGGGTAGACTCCGCTCTGCGGACTTGGAAATGAATCTGTTAAGGGCGGCTAATCTGCCTGTCAGGCGCTGGACATCCCTGGTTGACTGTGGGATGTCATGTTGATGATTGCTTGAATCTTGGTTGGGTTGGCCTCGATCCCGTGGTGCGACACCAGGTAGCCCAGTATCTTCCCCTGGCGAACTCCAAAGACGCACTTCTCGGGGTTGAGGCAAAGTCGTGCGTCCCGCATGTTTGCGAACGTCTCTGCGAGGTCAGCCAGGTGATCCTCTTTATTTTTGCTTGCGACAACAATGTCGGCCACGTATGTGAAAATGTTGCGGCCCATTTGGCTCTCAAGCACCGTCTTGGTGAGGCGAGAGAAGGTTGACCCAGCGTTCTTAAGTCCCTCTGGCATCCTGCTAAAGCAGTACGTGCCGAAGGGTGTGATGAAGCTGGTGCTGGCCTTATCTTCCTCTTTCATGTATATCTGGTGGTAGCTAGAGAAGCAGTCGTGAAGGGACATGACTTCGCAACCGGCTGCGCTATCGACTATTTTGTTGATCCATGGCAGCGGGAGGTTGTCCTTGGGGCAGGCCTTGTTGAGGCTGGTGAAGTCTATGCACATGCGCCACTTGCCACTTTTCTTCTGTACCATGACTATGTTGGCAAGCCACGTAGGGCAGGCGATTGGTTCGATGAAGTTGGCCTCTAGCAGGCGGTGCAGTTCGGCCTTGGCAGCTTCTGTCTTCTCATCGGACATTTTGCGCAGCCGCTGCTTTTTTGGGCACACCGAAGGGTTGATGCCCAGACCGTGCTCGATGACGGTGCGGCTGACTCCAACCAGGTCAAGGGCGAACCAGGCGAAGACGTCCTTATTTCTGGCGAGACAGGAGATGAGCTTCTCCTCGTCTTGCGAAGTCAGGTCTTCGCTTATTACGACCGTTTGCTTGGGCGTCGCCGAATCGAGGGGAACTGTCTTCGTTCCGTCATTGCTCTGTAGCTGCGCCTTACCTTTCTCGGCGGCAGCTGGGTGGATTACTTCAGAGACTTCGCGTTGTGTTGTAAGGCAGTGTACGTTCCATTGTCCTGGAACAAAGTCTCTCTCAATGTTGCGCGCAGTCTGTTGGTTACCATAAATTGTTATCACCCCTTGCGGACCCGGAATTTTTATGCATAGGTACAGTCCGTGAATGGCCGCTTCAAATTTATTAATGGAGCCCCAGCCCATTATAGCATTGTAGGGATAAACCATGTCGACAATGTCGAAGGTAATCTGCTCACTCCGCGCATTGGGTGCTACGCCGAATGACAAGGGTAGTTCAATCTTGCCCACGGGGAAAGTGCCCTTGCCGCCGAAGCCATATAGGGGGTTGTCCGAAGGCTTGAGTAAGCTATAGCTGATACCCATGCGATCGAAGGCGTGCAGGAAGATGATGTCCGCTTGGCTGCCGTTGTCAACTAGGACCTTGTGTAGGTCCCAGCCAGCCACGCTGCAGTTGATTACCATGGCGTCGACGTGAGGTGCGCTGCATAGATCAACATCTCTGGCGTCGAAGGTTAGTGGCACGTGTGACCACCTCATCTGCACCACCGGGCCGGTGAGGGCAACATGGTTGACACTCTGGTAGTGATCCCTCTTTTATCGCTTCGTCTCGAAGTCTACGCTAGACCCTCCGGTGATCATGTGGATGACTCCACGATACGGCTGATCGGTGAAGTCTTCCTGCTTTGGTGCTAGTGGGTGATTTTGGTGGTGTGGGTTTGGGTGATGCGGAGGCGGAGGTGGGGGTGGAAGCACTTGTACTTCCTGATGATGCTGATATGTGTGGTTGGGTGGGTGCTAGATATGGACGCTGTTGTATGGTTGCTGGTGGTGATATGTGTGCGCGACAACTCTTTGATTGTCGGTTGGTTGTGCCCGATACATTCTGTCCTTGGTGACCTTTGTTTCTAGGCAATCCCTTGTTGGGTGTGCGCAGTCTTCACTGTGAAACAAACAGTAAAATCTGCGTGATTGTTGCGCTCGTCCCCGGCCCCGGCCTCGCGTTCCATTACCACGGCCGTGGGGGGGATGTTCCTGACGGCGAGGGGCCTCGCCAGTGGGGTGCTGGTTGGCTATGTTGTGCACCTGCTGCTGACGATGGCTGTCCCGTCCGGAGTCTGGCTGTGGAGGCCTTGTCTAGGTTTGGCTGGACTGCGGAGGGTCCTTGGGCTTCCTCTGAGACTCGACCTTTCGCTGATGGAGTTCTTTGAATCTGGCGTACTTCTCGAACAGCTGAAAGAGCTCTTGGAGATTTTTGGGTGGGTTCCTGATGCAGTGACTGTATAGGACGCCAGCCCGAAGGCCACTGATGGCGTAGTGTATCACAATGTGGTCGTCGACCGAAGGCAATTGTGACTTGAGAGTCAAGAACTTACGGTAGTACTCCCGTAGGGTTTCCTTCTCTTGCTGCTTGCAGTGTGATAGCTCGGCCAAGGCGTCGGTATCGGGTCGGTACCCTTGGAAATTGAGCAGAAACTTATCCCGGAGTCCTTTCCAGGAGTCGATGGACAACGGCGACAGCCTGGTGTACCAGGTCAAGGCTGGACCCTCGAGGGCGATGATGAACGACTTGGCCATTATGGCGTCGTCCCCTTCGACCGATGCGACGGCGACTTGGTAGCTCATAATGTATTGTGCTGGGTCGGTGCTGCCGTTGTACTTTGGGTAGGTCCCTGCCCTGAAGTTGGTGGGCCACGGTGATGCTTGGAGTTGCGAGGCTAGGGGACTTCGCTCGTCAAGGTAATTGATGCCTTAGAAAGCTGCGGTATGCGGGACGAAGGGTCCGCACTGGGGTATGAATAAGTCCTCGGCTGGCGCGCGCTATTGGAGGGGGGCGTGCTGCAGGTCGTGCTGGCTTTCGTTCTGCATGAGTGCGATCTCTTGCTCGAGCTCCCAGGCTCTCTGCTCCTCGTCCCGTATCATCTGGCGCACCTTGGCTTGCGCGGTGACACGCTGGCGGTTGGCCTCGAGGATGTCTCTCTGTTTTTGGAGGTTGCGGTTCTTGATACGTAGGGCTTGTAGCTGTAGTTGTTCTTCGGCTAAGATGTCGATGACTTCGCCGTCCTCTGCTGCGTCTTCGTCCTCTGGTGGAGCAAAGCCTGGGGGTGGTGCTTGTGGTTGCCCTCCGGAGCTGCAGGTGCGTACGGTGCCTTCGGGAGTGGGGTGTTCTTGGCGCTATCTCTTGCTGAGAGCTTCGTCTTCAGAGGCTTCTTGGTGGGTGTTGTCTGCGAGGGCCTTACCTTTTTTCTCAGCCAGGAGCGCTGCCTTCGCCGCTTCGTCGACGGATGGGGCTGCCTTCGAACTAGTTCTCTTGGGGGGGCCATCATGGGTGGTCTGTTCGTAGCACGAACGGTGGGCGCCATATGTTGGAACTTGCTCTATTATGTAAGTTGATCCAACGGGGCAGTGGAAAGAGTGCAAGCAAGGTTTAACGCGGGATGACAATTGCTCTGTTAATCTGGCCTCTCAATGGCATTGTACAGGGGTATTTATAGGTACCCAAGTGCCCAACGTCCCAAGGCATGGACGTTTATGCCCTCGGGTGCCCGGACTATTCCCAGAATATTCCCACAAAGGGAGGTTACAGACCGTCATTATAGAAAAGCTATTACAGATGAGGCCTGTAACACGCTTGTCCACGCGGGGCCCGTTACAATGGGCCGAATTCCACGCGGGCCTCCGGGCGAGATGAGGACGCGGGACTAGCAGAATTCGTCGGAGTCTGGCCTTCGTTTTGCAATGGAGAGGACGAAGGGCAACCATACCGATCATCTCGCCTTCGTTGGTGTAGCGAGGCGACAAGAGCTTCGCGTGAAGGGTAGCGTCTTCGCCTTCGCCCCAACAATAGTAATAAATATTATTTTTATTTTTATGTAAACGTTATGCATCAATATTTTATCGAATAATTTTTACGTTGTTGCAAAGCACGGTCACCTCAAAATAGAAGAAGAGGTCTAATGGAACAGGAATGGAAAAGAGCAGGAACAGAGGGCGCCGCGCCCGAGCTACCAAACGGAAGATGCAGGGCTCTAATAAGTAGAGGGATTATTAGGGTTTAGGTTTATTGGGCCTTTGCAAGCCCAGCAGGTCATGCGTTAGCATGCAGGGATTATAGAGCGGGGCGCTAAGTGGATTGAGCCCAACCAAATGGGTCAGTTTCGCGTGTCGAAACGAAATCTGCGCCGCACCGCGTCAGCCGCAGCCCACACGTGGGCGTTTCGCAATCCGACGCGGACGTGGTGTCCCAACTCTCAAGTCTCAACGGACAAGGCGACAATCAAACCCAGACCGTCGATGCCGATGGTGGTCGCCTACAGGCCCGGGCCCAGACCCAGCAGGTGCTCGCCATTCGCCCGCTCCTCGCCACACTCCATAAGCAGCACGTGCTAGAGCATCGCTAGGCCGCAGCACCATGGCGGGTGCGCCGCCATGGAGGTCGGACTTTGACTTCGCTGACGTGTTAGGCGGCCCGTCGCGCCGCTCGTCGGGGAACGAGCACCGGTCGCACCGCAACTCGCTGGACACCTCGTCGTTCGGGTCCGCGGCGATGGCGCGGAGCGAGGAATCAAACACGCGCGTGTTCGGGGACGGGGGAAGCTCCGACCGAAGGAGTCAGCTCGGGGAGGGCCCCGGAGGGGTTATACAAAGACATATTCCTCGGGAGCGAGGCAGCGTCGCACAGGCAGGGCGGAGCCGAGGATTGGGGGAATGTGTTCGGCGGCCCGGCTTCGCCTGTCTCCACGACCCGCCCGCGATCGAGGTAGTACTGTTTAACTTAGTCAACTAGAATTCAGCGAAGTGATACCAAGTTAGCAACAATCGTCGTACTAGCGTATCTAGAAATGTGGGCATTGTGATTATGTAATGATTCTGTTGGGGACTTGTTCTCAAAGGCTATGAGTTAAGAACAAGGCAACATAAAAATGTTAAGTGTTAAAGTCCCTCGTCCTTCGGAACATTATGCCCCTTCGGGAGATAATGCTTTTCGGACGAAGGTCATAAGAGACATACCTTCGTAAACATAATAAGTAATGACGAAGGATTCATATAAGGCATGAAATATAATGTAAACACCATCATAGAATCATTTCTATTTTATTAACATGGAAAAATAGAAATGATTTCAAATTACAAATGTACCTTCGGTCTTGAGAGAAGGTAAAAAGTACAAGCGTGACGCAAAAGCAGATGCCAAGTCAGCGTGAACAGTACGGGAGTACTGTTCATCTATTTATAGACGCGGGACGCAGCCCACGTAAAATTACATTCATGTCCATTACATTTGTTAATGACTTATGGAAATCTGTCGAGGCCCACGTAGTCTTTTCATCTTTAAGTCGGTTCCCCTTTCCGCTATCGCGACGAAGCTTCCCTGCACACAGCTCCGGCTGTGCACCGTCCTTCGTAGAACTTGGTAATTAGTTCGCCCTTCGTCTGGTTCAGGCTTCGTCCTGACCGTGTTTTATGTTCATAATTCTGAGTCCGAGGATACCTGTTCACATAATCCACTTGAAAAAACATTGTCAAATCATGTTTTTGAGGACCTTCGGAGGACGAAGGCCCCCAACAGATTCCTTGTGTTTACATATATGTGGGTTTAGCTAATGGCTGGATGGCATACATGGAGATTATTTGTTGCATGTCGATCCATAAAACTTGAAAACGAAGAGAAACAATATATACGACAAGTCCATCACTGATCACCCTTAGCCGATAGTTTCTTTTATTATTTTGTAAACCACATCTTTGGTCTACTTTGGAGTGTGCAACTAACTGATTAAGTTGTAAAGTGTCGCCAAATAATATTATGTGCGCACTGTTGTGACTCTACATGTACCTGTTTCTTGCAGCTTCTCCATGCGGTTCAACAGAGGCACGGACAGTTCAATGCCTACTTCTCCCTCTCGGGAAATATCCAAAAGAAACAATGACGGAACATCTTATGCTTACAGTGTTCCAACTTCACCCAATGCACCCATGAATAATTACCTTGCCCAGGGGGCAGCCCAACAACATTCAAAGAAGAATCCCTTCTCATGGCATCGCTATCCATTCCTATCTAGGTTCCATTCTCAAAGTGGGGAAACGAAAAACAAATTTAATTATGTCAGCTCCATGCACAATGAATGTGAAGGGAGTTCGGTTAACTTGGAAAGTACCATGGTCAATAACGAGTTCCGTTTTTCCTTCTATAAGTGGGCATGTAAAGGAGCCTTGTCAGTGTTGCCAGCTACTGCACAAGTCCATAGACATAATTACATAAATGGACTGAGAAGTTTCCCTCAAGTGGTTGTTCAAGGCATTGATCTAATTGATTACGAAGACAGCATGTCAACTGCCACTGGAACGTCCAAATGTCAGACATATTATGAGGATTTCCAATCTGGAAAACATAGGACAAACTCAGCAACCAAGGATGGAACTATTCCTTTACTCTTCGATGTATTCTTTTATTTAGAGTGACATGAACATTTTATTACTAGTATGTTATCAGATCTTAGCAGCTAAAAATACAGAACCTATCTGCTCTAAGTATTTTTGGTCCCTTTGCATGGTTAAAAAGAGTAGAGTAACTTACTAGATTTCTATTATTAAGCTAGAGTACAAAGTGCATTGAGCTTACCAAACTCTTGTAATAGCAAAGGGCATGCCCTTTTCTTATGCAATTAATAAAATTGTTGTCATTCAAAATATCTAAACTATCGTTTGCTCCCTTTCTCTTCATGAATAGATGGATTCCAGCTTATGTGATTTATCTGCAGGAACGAAAAAGAGCAACGACCATACAAAAAATGATGTTTCATTAGCTAGCCCGAGTTATAAATTTTCTTGATCAACTTTGGGGAAAAGTCATAGTAGTAGGGTAAAGGACAAGGTGATGGGTTTCATCAAAGTGTTTAGCCCTAAGATTTCACCAAAGCGCAAACGAGTATCGGAAGCACAAGGCCAAACATTTGTGGGAAAAATGGAAGCAAAACTGAACTGCAATATAAGTTTAGTGTATCCAGTTTGGAGGCCCATGAGGATGTCGAAACGGCACAAATGAACAGCCAGAATACTTTTATTGCTGAACCTTTTCCAGTATGTGAAATCTATATTGTATATTACATGATACATATTTCTCTATATGAATTTTAAATACTCGAATTCTTGAATATTATCTTCTATAAAATAGAAAATTTCCATTAGATAGATATATTATACACATTAGAATAGTCTCTTGATTGTTGCAGATGAGTGAAGTGCAAGAGAGGATGGACAAACCAGTTCTGGCAGAGAATAGTAAAATGGATACAACTATGGGAAATAATGAAGCCGTTTCTTATGGTAAGCCCTGACAAGGATGGGAATAAATTGGAATTTAACATAACCACTAACCATTTTTTGTATTAGTTTTCCTTGATTATTTCTACACCGAAAGAAAGATCATCCTAGGCTTTATTGGTATGTTTTTACCATAACATTTTGGGAATTTTCTACATAGGTTACTAGCTACAATTGAGATTTGTGCTGACCAATGAACCATGTGTTTGCAGATGACCATAAGTAACATAGAGATGTCCAAGCACAAACTTCTTATGATATTTTTCATTTATTATCACTTATATTGTATTTCTTCCTTTTTCTGTTTTTTCAGAGTCCATCCACGATGGTACAAAAGACAACATAATAGAGCATGAAGACACACACATTGAGGATCTTGATGGGCGTGTGGTATGTGCAAACTGCAAAGTCTTTATATTTTTAGATTTATTATTATAGTAGGCATGTAGTCGGCAGATTCAATTGTAATATTGGTCATTCCATCAACCAAATTATGCATTATTCATACAACTAAATTGTGCCAACTAGATACTGTTTCTTCAAATGTCCTACAGGGTCTTGGAAGCTGAAATTCAGCATGATACCACTAGGTGGGGAAAAATGCAACGCGGCGGTGCCGCACCGAGTCTCACGTGCGAGACATCGCCCAATCTCCGTACATTCCATGCATCCTGGACCACATGGGCATAGTGGGCCAGGTTTAGATGGATAGAACAATCAATCAGCACCCTCATACGCAAGCCTTCCGTGCGACAGTGCCACATATTTTTTACCCACTAGGTGACTTACTGATTGATATGCGACAATGCCCATTTTTGAGATTCAGTCGCTACACCTCTGATCCATAGCTAACACTTTGTTTTGGAGAAACTACAGCTCCAGCACCTTAGTATTAAAAAATGTGCCTATGTGATTCTGAATTTACCCTTAATAAGTTTAATGTGCTGCTGCATTTTTTTTCAAACACGCAAGAGAGTTGTATATCTTTGTATTAAGAAGAAACTAAGGAGATAAGAACCCTTACAATTCCAACACACACCCACCACTCAATGCACCACACCCTAGGTTATAGGATCACCTTTTAACACACAAATAACTTGACCCGGCCACAACTAGGACTAGCTGCTAATATCCATCCAGCAGTAGGACAAGGAGTTGGGTAACTCCTTTAGCCCCAGCAAGGATCCAATCTCGCAGCTCTTCAACAGCAAGAGACATGGCCTCTTAAACTCTACTAGATCAGACGGCGCCCTTGCGGGCGCTCTATCCGGCACTGAAAAAATATGAACAATACCTGCTATACTCAAATCAAGTGAAGGATGACTAAATCTCTAACATTTTTTTTAGTTCGGCAAGCAAGAAAGAAGGTACTTAACTGTCGGGGACCATAATTAGGGGTACCCCCCGAGGTTCCTAATTCTCAGCTGGTAACCCCCATCAGCATAAAGCTGCAGAGGCCTGATGGGTGCGATTAAGTCAGGGATCGGTCCATTCGAAGGACGCGATCGCGCCTCGCCCGAGCCTAGCCTCGGACAAGGGCGGCCGACCCCGGAGGATCTCCGCCTCGCCCGAGGCCCCCCTTCAGCGGCTAACGTATTTCCGGCTCGCCCGAGGCCCTGTCTTCGCCAAGAAGCAACCCTGACCAAATCGCCACGCCGACCGACCAAATCGCAGAAGCATTTAATGCAAAGGCAGCATGACGCCCTTATCCTGACGCGCGCCCTGCAGTCGACAGAGCCGAAGTGACCGCCGTCACTTCGCCGCTCCACTGACCGGCCTGACAGAAAGACAGCGCCGCCTGTGCCACTCCGACTGCGGTGCCGCCTGACAGAGTGAGGCTGACAGGCGGTCAGGCCCGGCCGCGGGCACCATAGGAAACTCCGTCCCGCCCGACCCCAGGGCTCGGACTCGGGCTAAGTCCCGGAAGACGGCGAACTCCGCTCCGCCCGACCCTAGGGCTCGGACTCGGGCCAAGTCCTCGAAGACGACGAACTCCGCTCCGCCCGACCCCAGGGCTCGGACTCGGGCTAAGTCCTGGAAGACGGCGAACTCCGCTCCGCCCGACCCCAGGGCTCGGACTTGGGCTAAGTCCCGGAAGACGGCGAACTCCGCTCCGCCCGACCCCAGGGCTCGGACTTGGGCCAAGTCCTCGAAGACGACGAACTCCGCTCCGCCCGACCCTAGGGCTCGGACTCCGCCCTGGCCTCAGCCGACGATCTCCGCCTCGCCCGACCCAGGGGATCGGACTCGACCTCGACCACAGAAGACAGACTCGACCTCGGCTTTGGAGGAGCTTCCACATCGCCCAACCTAGGGCGCGGACCGGCCACGTCAACAGGAGGCGCCATCATCACCCTACCCCAAGCCGACTCGAGCTACGGGGAACAAGACTGGCGTCCCATCTGGCACACTCCACCAGATAGGCAATGATGGCGCCCCGCATGCGCAGTGACGATGGCGGCTCTCAGCCCCCTTACGGAGGCAAGAGGACATCAGCAAGGACTCCACAGCCCCGACAGCTGTCCCTCCGCCAGGCTCCAGCGCTCCTCCGACAGCCACGACATCGCACCAGCAGGGTGCCAAAATCTCTCCGGCTGCCACGATGGCATGTACTCAGGGCGCTAGCTCTCCCCCGCTAGACACGTAGCACTCTGCTACACCCCCCATTGTACACATGTGTCCTCTCCTTACGCCTATAAAAGGAAGGACCAGGGCCTTCTTAGAGAAGGTTGGCCGCGCGGGGACGAGGACGAGACAAGGCGCTCGCGTGAGGCCGCTCGCTCCCTCTCCCGCGTGGACGCTTGTAACCCCCTACTGCAAGCGCACCCGACCTGGGCGCGGGACGAACACGAAGGCCGCGGGATTTCCACTCCTCTCTCACGCCCACTTCCGGCCACCTCGCTTCCCCCCTTCGCGCTCGGTCTCGCGTCGACCCATCTGGGCTGGGGAACGCGGCGACATTCACTCGTCGGCATTAGAGACCCCCGGTCTCGAAACGCCGACAGTTGGCGCGCCAGGTAGGGGCCTGCTGCGTGTTGACGAACTGCTTCCCGTCAAGCTCCAGATGGGCAGTCTCTAACAACTTCTCCGACCCAGGACGGTGCTTCGTTTCGGGAGCCTTGAGTTCATGTCCCTCGACGGTGGCTACGACATGATACTCATTCCACCGCCAGGCGACAGCGGCAATGGTGGCCGACAGCCCGCCCGCCGGCGACGGAATCGACGACGTCTTCCCCACGTGGCGGAAGAGTTACATTCGAGCTTGTCCTGTCGCCTCCCCCGCCGACGGAGGAGGGGACGGGGCAACCAAGGCCAAGCAGGAGGCGGCACCTCGTCGGCTGTCGAGCGAGTCGACGACGCCGGCGCTCCAATGGGGGGCACGTCGAGCGTCGCCCTCGCGTCTGAGACGAAGACGAGCGTCGTTTCCCCGCGACACGCCTACTCCAAGCAGACGGACGACGCCAGCACGCTCGCGGAAGGCTTGCTGGGCGTCACCCTCGTGCCTGGGACGACGGTGCGGTCAGTGAAAGTCGCCTAGAGGGGGGGTGGATAGGCGAAACCTGAAATTTAAAACTTTATCCCCCAACTAGATCCTTTGATTAGTGGTTAGAACAAGATGAATAATTATCGGAGTATAAAAACTAAGTTCTTGCTAGTAAAGGGTATAGCTTTCAAATAATGCGGAAGTGATAAATCAATGCAACTAATAAGTTTATGATAACAAAGCAAGAAAACTTAGATGAAAAAGAGCACTAACTCAAGTTCTATCTTGCAGAGTGTTGCTTCACTTAAATGAGATTTTAACTTGAGGCAACACCAAACGATATGAGCAAAGAATAGTGCAAGAGAACTTAGAGTAAGGGAAAGCAAACAAATCACAAGCAAAAACACAATGAACACGGGTGATTTGTTTTACCGAGGTTCGGCCCTCGAAGGCCTAGTCCCCGTTGAGGAGTCCACTTAAGGACGGGTCTTTTTCAACCCTTTCCCTCTCTCCCCCGATCACACAAGGATCGGTGAGCTCTTCTTCTTCTCAAGGATCACTCTCGATCCCACAAGGACCACCACAATCTTTGGTGTCTCTTGCTAGCTTTTACAAGCCTCCAAAACTTTGGAGGAAGTCCAATGGGAGTCAAAAACTCCACGCGCAAAGGAACACAAAGATGAAGCACACACTATCTCTCGATGAATCTCACAAGGCACTAGTGCTAAACTCAAATGAGTAGCTCTCTTTTGCTTGCTCTTTCTTTTGTGGCACTTGTGTTGGTTGTAGTGGTCTAAATCTTGTGTATAGGATGGATCAATGAATATATGTGGTTGGGAGGGCTTGAGTATGTCAACTAGATGACTTGGAATGTTGCTTGGGCTCCCACACCTTGAAGTGGCCGGTTGGGGTGGTATTTATAGCCACCAACCAAAATCTAGCCGTTGGTGAAGGCTGTCTGTCGTATGGTGCACCGGACAGTCCGGTGCACACCGGACATGTCCGGTGCAACAGCCACGTCACCCGACCGTAAGGGTTCTGACCGTTGGAGCTCTGACTGCTGGGCCCGCCTCGATGTCCGGTGGCGCACCGGACATGTACTGTAGAGTGTCCGGTGTGCCATGACGCGCGTGCCAGACTTCTGCGCGCCCTGGCGCGCATTTAATGCGCCGGCAGGTGACCGTTGGCGCCGAAGTAGCCGTTGTCCCGCTGTCACACCGGACAGTCCGGTGTACACCGGACAGTCCGGTGAATTATAGCGCGCCGGCTTCCGAGAATTCCCGAAGGTGAAGAGTTTGAAGTCGGAGTCCTCTGGTGCACCGGACATGTCCGGTGGCACACCGGACAGTCCGGTGCGCCACACCAGAGGTGCCTTCGGTTGGTTCTTGCTCCTTTGTTTGAACCCAATACTTGGTCTTTTTATTGGCCAAGTGTGAATCCTTTGGCACCTGTATAACTTATATACTAGAGCAAACTAGTTAGTCCACTATTTGTGTTGGGCAATTCAACCACCAAAATTAATTAGTAACTAGGTGTAAGCCTAATTCCCTTTCAATCTCCCCCTTTTTGGTGATTGATGCCAACACAAACCAAAGCAAATATAGAAGTGCATACTTGAACTAGTTTGCATAAAGTAAGTGCAAAGGTTGCTTGGAGTTGAGCCAATATAAATACTTACAAGATATGCAAGGATTGTTTCTTCATTTTTAACATATTGGACCATGCTTGCACCACATGTTTTGTTTTTGCAAATTTTTTTTGTAAATCCTTTTCAAAGTCCTTTTTGCAACATAGTCAAAGGTAAATGAATAAGATTTTTGCAAAGCATTTTCAAGTTTGAAATTTTCTCCCCTTGTTTCAAATGCTTTTCCTTTGACTAAACAAAACTCCCCCTCAAATAAATTCTCCTCTTAGTGTTCAAGAGGGTTTTAAGATATCAAGTTTTGAAAATACTATTTGCTCCCCCTTTAGAACACAAAGAGATACCAATTTGAAAATTTTCAATTGAAAACCATTAATTTTAAAATTAGGGTGGTGGTGCGGTCCTTTTGCTTTGGGCCAATACTTTCTCCCCCTTTGGCATGAATCGCCAAAAACGGATACTTAGAATGAGATATAGGCCCTTTTTCCTAACTATTTTCTCCCCTTTGGCAAATAAAACATATGAGTGAAGATTATACCAAAGATGGAGAGACATTGTGGAGTGATGGCGAAGGGTAGATGATATCGATAGAGTAGAGTGGAAGCTTTGTCTTCACCGAAGACTCCAATTCCCTTTCAATGTACCTATGACTTGGTTTGAAATTCACTTGAAAACATATTAGTCATCGCTTATAAAAGAGATATGATCAAGAGGATATATCAAATTAAGCATGATCATAGTTCTATATAACATAGATTGCTCCCCCTAAGTATGTGCATGGATAGGAACACATATTTTGGCCTTAAATGCCAATTGCACATAATTAGGTTAATGAGAACATATCTATATCATACAGATTATGAAGTGCATTGTGTCATAGTATAAGTGTGATGCTCATGACAATTTATGCACTTATGAAAGCATGTTGTAAACAATTTAAGCATTTTCCCTTAAGGATTTCAAAGAGACTTAAGGACCATCCACCTTTGAAACAAAGGCAGCTTATCCTCGTTACAAGGTTAAGCTTTAAGCTCTTTGACAATAAAAGTACTTCATCTAGTTTTACCAAAGATGCACTAAAGCAGGAATGAATTTTGGGAAATTAAACTAGGTATGAAGCAGGGATAATACATGGACATGCTTTCTCTTCCTTTTTATACAAGATATGCAAAGAATGTATAGAAAAGGAAGATTTAGGTACAAGTTTAAATGAAAGGAGATAGTTTTACCCTTTTTGTACCTTCACATAGAGATGCTCTCTTCATTGTGCTTTGTCCTTAGTCTTTATATGCTTAAGACCTATACTTAATGACAATATATGGAAATATTTTGCACAAGAGAGAGTTTTACAACTAGTGATCCTTTTGAAGTTATTGAAGCATATATCAAATGGATCACAAATTGTATAAATGAATCATGAATTCTCCTTTTAACTTAGTGCATATCAAGAGAGATATTGATTGAAAGAATATGAGGCACTAAGAGGCATGATTGTTAATGAAAGTCATTCAATGATCAAACAAATAACACATATGATCAAAAGAACAACATACGCATTAGATTATCAGTTAAGCTTAGGATAGGAGAATCCAGCAAATATGCTACTTTAGAGTGAAAGACAAGAATTTAAAAATAGTAGCATACTTCATGAGAAACTCATTCTCATGCAAGAGACTATATGAAATAACTGAGATAAAGCAATAGTCTCAACGCAATCAAGATGTAGATAGAGGCTCCCCCTAGAGATATGCATCAAGTATTTGAATTGAATGGATGCATTTACTTTAAAGACAAATATGGAGAAGCATTGTACATCTTGATCAAGACTCATAAATTTTGCAATAACAACTTAAGCCTAGTATTCTCAATATGAAAGGGTTTAGAATACTCACAACCACACCATTGATTATTTCGTAGAAGTAGGTGGTGTTGTTCTTGATGTTCTCCTCTTTCATTTGAGAGTCCTCCCTTTGCAGTGGCTTCTTTTACCTTTCAAACTTATTGAAAATACTCAAGAAGAATGTTAGTAATACAAGGGAGTATATAGTGATGGATGATTTCTTTTAGATAGGAAATAAGCATAATTCATCATCCATGAGTCACATAGACATGAAGTAAATTCCTTAACGTTAGTGCACACTTAGTTAATTTAGGTCCAATAAAGAATCTATTCCTCACAAGGGTAGAATATTATAATTTAGATTATATACCAATTGAGATGGGAACCAAACTTAAGAAGGTGAGTTCCCATACCTTTGCTTTTACCTTTCTTCCTTTGGGAGAAGATCAATCAATGAGGCTTGTGCACTTTCTCTCTTGTAGATTTTCATAATTGAACTCAAGAGAAATGTTAGCAGCAACACAAGCACTAGTTTCCATTTTTGTAATCATTTTGATAAGAAATGAGAAGCTAGATTATCAAAACATGGAAACTCCATAGCATGAACTAGATTATCCATAGATGATGTTATGCTCAAATTTAACTCATAAAACAAGCATAAATAATCCTTTGAGATTATAGGAATAAATCTAATTCATGATTTGGAAAGCGATAAGTGTGAAAGAATCAGATCCAATTTGAGCAAGTAAAAATACATTATAAACATTTGGATTGATTTTTCTTTTCATGTTAGATTACACGCTTTTAAAGAGAAACTTATTCTCTACATGTGAGACTACTTGGGTTACTTAGATAAGAATCATTAGTCTCACTATTCTAGTTATAGAGAGAGTTTTCCTTTTACAAGTGTCCTAAGGATTTGAATTCCTTACATGACACCTTATTCTTTTAAGAACATGAAATATCTCTCTATATCTAGAATCATGGCAATAACAAGATAATTAGAGGAAGAATATGCCATGACATACTTGCAACAAATTAAAGCATGTAGATTGCCATAGTATGGAAATGATGAATGTGCAATCTACCATATGAGAGGAAATTTTTCAAAGAATGGTAATATCAAATTAAAGACATTTAAAGTGCTTCAATTTTTCTATGTGACTACACAAGACACATAAGAAATGATATTTTAAATACTTGCACTTAAAAGATAAGTGTTACCATCCTTTGGCTTTCCTCCATGTTGTAGGCCTTGAATTTTCGCATATGATACCTCTTCACTTCCTACAACATATAATATCTTCCTCGAGATGATATGAGTTTAAGACATAGCAATTTGAAAAATAACCTTGGGTCAATCATGTATATAGATCATTGAAGATTGATAGTTTGAGTTAATAAGAATTGAATGGATTCTCTCGAACATCCCAAGTCTTCATATCATCTCCTTCTCCTGCAAAGCTTGTCAACCATATTTTGGTACCCATCGCTTGATGGGTCCATCATGGTTAGTCAACAAAGATCTAGGAACCCAAAAGCCCTTTATGCTAGCACTCGGTAAACTCATTACCTTTCTAGCACAAGTTGCAATTTTGGGTTGCCTAGTTACATGAGAATCAATTGACAAGTTGGGAGTGGAATTGTTACCAATGGGACAATCCTTGCAATGATGTCCCTTCTTTCGGCATGTGTAGCAAAGGCGTTTTTCAAGTTTTGAAGCTTTCTTCTTTCCTTGTTTGTTGCTTGCTACATGGTTAGTAAAGACTTTCTTTTCTAACCCAATGCCTTTTTGTTTTAAATGAGGACAAGATCTAAGCAAGTGTCCCTTCTTGGAGCATTTAAAACAAAGTCTATCATCCTTGTTAATAATCAAGCCATTTTTAATGTAGGGACATGACCTAATCAAGTGCCCCTCTTCAAAGCATTCACTACACCTCTTAATGTAAAGTGTGGCTTGATTATTACCTTGGATGTTACCTTTTGTGGAGGCGTGGTTGAGGCTTTTGGAGGAGGTGTTGAATTTCATCTTTTGTTTCTTCCTCTTGGCAATCCTCAAATCCTTGACATTTTCTTCAAGGGATGTAGTGCATGCCACGGTTGTTCCCGTCTCAAGCTTCTTCACCATGTGATCACGGTTATCTTGAGAAGGTTGGGCAATGCATTTCCCTTTTAGTTGTGTCAAGCTCTTCTTTAGCCTCTCATTTTCCTTTTTGAGCTTTTGATATGAATCATCACTTGTTCCTGCAAATTCTAGCTCAAAGGAAGATTTGCTTGTCGACAAACAACAAGCATTAGCACATGGTAATATAGTATCAATTTGAATACATGTGCATGAGTGAGGTTGTTGGGATTTTAAGTTTTCTATCACAACCTCATGAGCAATGTTTAATATGATATGATCATCCATAAGATTTTCATGAGAACATAGAAGCATATCATATTTTTCTTGAAAAGCTAGATTTTCAACTTTTAGCTTTTCTACTTGGTCCTTAAGCAAGGTATTCCTATTTACTAATTGAGCGATACAATGTAAAGCGTTATCTTGCTCAATTGAACTAGTTTCATACCTTTGGACCAAATCAACATGAGAGCACTTTAGCTCCTCATGTTCTTTAGTCAACTCGTCAAAGTGTAGCATTTTCATGGAGAAAATATCTTCTAGCCTTTGACGAGCTTCGCTTTGCTCTCTTGCTCTTTCTAGAAGTTTGAGCATGACCGCCTTATCTTCTTGGCTTTGGCGAGCGTAGAGATGCAAGAAGCTTCTTTCTTCCTCCTCATCCTCATTTGTCCTTCCGCTATCATTTTCATTAGCCACACAACATATGTGGGAATCGAAATGGGAAGACAAACCTTTTGGAGAGGTGGATTCATCGTTTGGTCTCCACAGTTCATTTTCTTCTTCTTCCTTGCAAGGGTTAGTATCACAAAGACTAAAGGAAGTAGAAGCATCAAATGAACTATCATGTTTGGACTCATCAAATTTATTTTTAATTCTAGTCCAAATATCATGCGCATCATGGATAGATTCGTCATAGTTTGATATGAAGGCATGATAATCTTCTCTACTAAGAGAATTAGTTAAGATGTCAAAAGCTAGATAGTTTAAGTGATAACATCTTTGATCCTCCTCGGAATTAATTTTTCCATTGAAATTAGAGGAAAAAATACTCTTGTCTATAATTTGTTCTAATCGTGGATCTATGGTTCTAAAAGCATTTATCACACTAGTATACCATGAGTCATAATTAGAACAATCATCAAATAATATTTCAAGAGTTGCCTCCTTTCGAGTTACGTTTGATGGAGGAGTCTTCTTGTTCTTTTGGGATCTTCTACGAGCCATCACTTCGAGTTGTTAGACTCAAGATGAAGTGCCTAGCTCCGATACCAATTGAAAGTCGCCTAGAGGGGGGGTGGATAGGCGAAACCTGAAATTTAAAACTTTATCCCCCAACTAGATCCTTTGATTAGTGGTTAGAACAAGATGAATAATTATCGGAGTATAAAAACTAAGTTCTTGCTAGTAAAGGGTATAGCTTTCAAATAATGCGGAAGTGATAAATCAATGCAACTAATAAGTTTATGATAACAAAGCAAGAAAACTTAGATGAAAAAGAGCACTAACTCAAGTTCTATCTTGCGGAGTGTTGCTTCACTTAAATGAGATTTTAACTTGAGGCAACACCAAACGATATGAGCAAAGAATAGTGCAAGAGAACTTAGAGTAAGGGAAAGCAAACAAATCACAAGCAAAAACACAATGAACACGGGTGATTTGTTTTACCGAGGTTCGGCCCTCGAAGGCCTAGTCCCCGTTGAGGAGTCCACTTAAGGACGGGTCTTTTTCAACCCTTTCCCTCTCTCCCCCGATCACACAAGGATCGGTGAGCTCTTCTTCTTCTCAAGGATCACTCTCGATCCCACAAGGACCACCACAATCTTTGGTGTCTCTTGCTAGCTTTTATAAGCCTCCAAAACTTTGGAGGAAGTCCAATGGGAGTCAAAAACTCCACGCGCAAAGGAACACAAAGATGAAGCACACACTATCTCTCGATGAATCTCACAAGGCACTAGTGCTAAACTCAAATGAGTAGCTCTCTTTTGCTTGCTCTTTCTTTTGTGGCACTTGTGTTGGTTGTAGTGGTCTAAATCTTGTGTATAGGATGGATCAATGAATATATGTGGTTGGGAGGGCTTGAGTATGTCAACTAGATGACTTGGAATGTTGCTTGGGCTCCCACACCTTGAAGTGGCCGGTTGGGGTGGTATTTATAGCCACCAACCAAAATCTAGCCGTTGGTGAAGGCTGTCTGTCGTATGGTGCACCGGACAGTCCGGTGCACACCGGACATGTCCGGTGCAACAGCCACGTCACCCGACCGTAAGGGTTCTGACCGTTGGAGCTCTGACTGCTGGGCCCGCCTCGATGTCCGGTGGCGCACCGGACATGTACTGTAGAGTGTCCGGTGTGCCATGACGCGCGTGCCAGACTTCTGCGCGCCCTGGCGCGCATTTAATGCGCCGGCAGGTGACCGTTGGCGCCGAAGTAGCCGTTGTCCCGCTGTCACACCGGACAGTCCGGTGTACACCGGACAGTCCGGTGAATTATAGCGCGCCGGTTTCCGAGAATTCCCGAAGGTGAAGAGTTTGAAGTCGGAGTCCTCTGGTGCACCGGACATGTCCGGTGGCACACCGGACAGTCCGGTGCGCCAGACCAGAGGTGCCTTCGGTTGGTTCTTGCTCCTTTGTTTGAACCCAATACTTGGTCTTTTTATTGGCCAAGTGTGAATCCTTTGGCACCTGTATAACTTATATACTAGAGCAAACTAGTTAGTCCACTATTTGTGTTGGGCAATTCAACCACCAAAATTAATTAGTAACTAGGTGTAAGCCTAATTCCCTTTCAGTCAGCCCCCGACATGACTTCATCACCGCCCCTCGACCAAGAGGTACCGACCGATTCCCATCTCGCGCCTTTCGGATTCAGCCTCGACCCGCCAAGCGGCCTCGCTTTGGCGGACGCTCTCGTAGAGGCGAGTCCCAATCCTTTGGGGATTCGTATGCGGTCACCTTGGGACCGGCTGACGGACGTCTCGACCTACGGGCCCTCTGGGTCTGAGGAAGACGACGAGCCCAGCTCCTGTTGGGATTTCTCCGGACTTGGTAACCCCAGTACCATGCGGGACTTCATGACCGCATGCGACTACTGCCTTTCCGACTGTTCCGACGGTAGCCGTGGCCTCAGCGATGAGGACTGTGGCCCAAGCCGTGAATGTTTCCACGTCGATCTAGGGGGTCCCTCCGAAGGCAACCATCTCGGTATGCCAGAGGACGGTGATCTCCCCAGGCTTGCGCCTCGCGTTGACATCCTTCAGGAGCTAACTGTGGTCCCAGTCCCTGCGGGGGGTCAGGACACACAGCTCGAGCAAATCCGTGAGGTGCAAGCCAGGCTCGACGAGGGAGCAGGAGCGCTTGAGCCGATCCGCCAGGACGTCGGGCAGGCAGGGGTGGCCCAACCTCCAGCCGGAGAAATACGTCATCTCCCCCAGGGCTTCCAGCACCGCATCGCCGACGATGTCAGGGTCAGGCCGCCACCCACATCCAGTGGGGTTGGCCAGAACCTGGCTGCAGCAGCAATGCTCCTCCGCGCGATGCCGGAGCCATCAACCACCAAGAGGCGGCGAATCCAGGGAGAGCTCAAGAATCTCCTAGAAGGCGCCGCGGTCCGACGGGCCGAGAGCTCCGCCTCCCGAAGGCAGGGGTACCCCTCGGAACCTCATGTCGCGACTTCCCGATTCATGCGGGAAGCCTCGGCCTACACCGGGCGCACGCGCCACACAGCGCCTGTGGCCCCGGGCCGCCTCGGCAACGAGCACCCTCACCGCGACCGTCGGGCCCGCCTTGACGAGAGGGTGCGCCGAGGCTACCACCCCAGGCGTGGGGGATGCTACGACAGCGGGGAGGATCGGAGTCCTTCGCCCGAACCACCCGGTCCGCGGGTCTTTAGCCGGGCCATACGACGGGCGCCGTTCCCGACTCGGTTCCAACCCCCGACTACTATCACGAAGTACTCGGGGGAGACAAGGCTAGAACTGTGGCTCGCGGACTACCGTCTGGCCTGCCAACTGGGTGGAACGGACGATGACAACCTCATCATCCGCAACCTCCCCCTGTTCCTCTCTGACACCGCTCGCGCCTGGTTGGAGCACCTACCTCCGGGGCAGATCTCCAACTGGGACGACCTAGTCCAGGCTTTCGCCGGCAACTTCCAGGGCACATACGTGCGCCCCGGGAATTCCTGGGACCTCCGAAGCTGCCGACAGCAGCCGGGAGAGTCCCTCCGGGACTACATCCGGCGATTCTCGAAGCAGCGCACCGAGCTACCCAACGTCACCGACTCGGATGTCATCGGCGCGTTCCTCGCCGGCACCACCTGCCGCGACCTGGTGAGCAAGCTGGGTCGCAAGACCCCCACCAGGGCGAGCGAGCTGATGGACGTCGCCACCAAGTTTGCCTCCGGCCAGGAGGCGGTTGAGGCTATCTTCCGGAAGGACGAGCAGCCCTAGGGCCGCCCATCGGAAGAAGCCCCCGAGGCGTCAACTCAGCACGACGCCAAGAAGAAGGGCAAGAAGAAGTCGCAAGCGAAACGCGACGCCGCCGACGCGCACCTCATCGCCGCCGCCGAGTACAAGAACCCTCGGAAACCCCCAGAAGGTGCCAACCTCTTCGACAAGATGCTCAAGGAGCCATGCCCCTATCACCAGGGGCCCGTCAAGCATACCCTTGAGGAATGCGTCATGCTTCGGCGCCACATCCACAGGGCCGGGCCACCCACGGAGGGTGGCAGGGCCCGCGACAACGATAAGAAGGAAGATCGCCAAGCAGGAGAGTTCCCTGAGGTCTGCGACTGCTTCATGATCTATGGTGGGCAAGCGGCGAATGCCTCGGCTCGGCACCGCAAGCAAGAGCGCCGGGAGGTCTGTTCGGTGAAGGTGGCGGCGCCAGTCTACCTGGACTGGTCCGACAAGCCCGTCACCTTCGACCAAGCTGACCACCCCGACCATGTGCCGAGCCCGGGGAGGTACCCGCTCGTCGTTGACCCCGTCATCGACAACGTCAGACTCACCAAGGTCCTCATGGACGGAGGCAGCAGCCTCAACATCATCTACGCTGAGACCCTCGGGTTCTTGCGTGTCGATTTGTCCTCTGTCCGGGCAGGCGCTGCGCCCTTCCACGAGATCATTCCCGGGAAGCGCGTTCAGCCCCTCGGACAACTCGACCTCCCCGTCTGCTTCGGAACACCCTCCAACTTCCGAAGGGAAACCCTGACGTTCGAGGTGGTCCGGTTCCGAGGAACCTACCATGCGGTACTGGGAAGACCATGCTACGCGAAGTTCATGGCCGTCCCCAACTACACCTACCTGAAGCTCAAGATGTCGGGCCCCAACGGGGTCATCACCGTCGGCCCCACGTACAAACACGCGTTCGAATGCGACGTGGAGTGTGTGGAGTACGCCGAGGCCCTCGCCGAGTCAGAGGCCCTCATCGCCGACCTGGAGAGCCTCTCCAAGGAGGTGCCAGACGTGAAGCGCCATGCCGGCAACTTGAGCCAGCAGAGACAGTCAAGTCCATCCCCCTCGACCCCAGCAACGACGTCTCCAAGTAGGCCCGGATCGGCTCCGGGCTCGATCCCAAATAGGAAGCAGTGCTCGTCGACTTTCTCCGCACGAACGCCGATGTCTTCGCGTGGAGTCCCTCGGACATGCCCGGCATACCGAGGGATGTCGCCGAGCACTCGCTGGACAACCGAGCCGGGGCCCGACCCGTCAAGCAACCTCTGCGCCGATTTGACGAGGAGAAGCGCAGAGCCATAGGCGAGGAGATCCACAAGCTAATGGCGGCAGGGTTCATCAAAGAGGTATTCCATCCCGAATGGCTTGCCAACCCTGTGCTTGTGAGAAAGAAAGGTGGGAAATGGCGGATGTGTGTAGACTACACTGGTCTGAACAAAGCATGTCCGAAGGTTCCCTACCCTCTGCCTCGCATCGATCAAATCGTGGATTCTACTGCTGGGTGCGAAACCCTGTCTTTCCTCGATGCCTACTCAGGGTATCACCAAATCAGGATGAAAGAGTCCGACCAGCTCACGACTTCTTTCGTCACCCCCTTCGGCATGTACTACTATGTCACCATGCCGTTTGGCTTGAGGAATGCGGGCGCGACGTACCAGCGATGCATGAACCATGTGTTCGGCGAACACATTGGCCGTACGGTCGAGGCCTACGTCAATGACATCGTAGTCAAGACAAGGAAAGCCTCCGAACTCCTTTCCGACCTTGAAGTGGCATTCCGATGTCTCAAGGCGAATGGCGTCAAGCTCAATCCCGAGAAGTGTGTCTTCGGGGTGCCCCGAGGCATGCTCTTGGGGTTCATCGTCTCCGAGCGGGGCATCGAAGCCAACCCGGAGAAGATCACAGCCATCACCGGCATGGGGCCCATCAAGGACTTGAAAGGCGTACAAAGGGTCATGGGATGTCTCGCGGCTCTGAGCCGCTTCATCTCACGCCTCGGCGAAAGAGGTCTACCTCTGTACCGCCTCTTGAGGAAGGCCGAGTGCTTCACTTGGACCCCTGAGGCCGAGGAAGCCCTCGGGAACCTGAAGGCGCTCCTTACGAAGGCACCTATCTTGGTGCCCCCAGCCGCTGGAGAAGCCCTCTTGGTCTACGTCGCCGCAACCACTCAGGTGGTTAGCGCCGCGATTGTGGTCGAGAGGCAAGAAGAGGGGCATGCATTTTCCGTTCAGAGGCCAGTCTACTTCGTCAGCGAGGTACTGTCCGAAACCAAGATCCGCTACCCACAAGTTCAGAAGCTGTTGTATGCGGTGATCCTGACACGGTGGAAGTTGCGACACTACTTCGAGTCTCATCCGGTAACGGTGGTGTCATCCTTCCCCTTGGGGGAGATCATCCAGTGCCTGGAGGCCTCGGGGAGGATTGCAAAGTGGGCGGTGGAGATCATGGGCGAGACAATCTCGTTCGCCCCTCGGAAGGCCATCAAGTCCCAGGTTTTGGCGGACTTCGTGGCTGAATGGGTCGACACCCAGCTCTCAACAGCTCCGATCTAGCCGGAGCTCTGGACCATGTTCTTCGACGGGTCGTTAATGAAGACGGGGGCCGGCGCAGGCCTACTCTTCATCTCGCCCCTCGGAAAGCACATACGCTATGTGCTACGCCTCCATTTCCCGGCGTCCAACAATGTGGCCGAATATGAGGCTCTAGTCAACGGGTTGCGGATCGCCATCGAGCTAGGGGTCCGACGCCTCGACGCTCGCGGTGACTCGCAGCTCGTCATCGACCAAGTCATGAAGAACTCCAACTGCCGTGACCCGAAGATGGAGGCCTATTGCGATGAGGTTCGGCGCCTGGAAGACAAGTTCTACAGGCTCGAGCTCAACCACGTCGCCCGACGATACAACGAGACTGTGGATGAGCTGGCTAAGATAGCCTCGGGGCGAACAGCAGTTCCCCCGGACGTCTTCTCCCGAGACCTACATCAACCCTCGGTCAAAACTGACGACTCGCCCGAGCCCGAGAAGGCCTCGGCCCAGCCCGAGGCACCCTCGGCCGAGCCCGAGGCACCCTCGGCCCTCGAGGGTGAGGCACTGCGCGTCGAGGAAGAGCGGAGCGGGGTCGCGCCTAACCGAAACTGGCAGACCCCGTACCTGCAATATCTCCACCGAGGAGAGCTACCACTTGACCAAGCCGAAGCTCGGCGATTGGCACGGCGTGCCAAGTCGTTCGTCCTACTGGGGGACGAGAAGGAGCTCTACCATCACAGCCCCTCAGGCATCCTTCAGCGATGCATTTCCATCGCCGAAGGTCAGGAGTTGCTACAAGAAATACACTCGGGGGCTTGCGGTCATCTCGCAGCGCCTCGAGCCCTCGTCGGAAAAGCTTTCCGACAAGGTTTCTACTGGCCGACGGCGGTGGCCGACGCCACTAGGATTGTCCGCACCTGCCAAGGGTGCCAATTCTACGCAAGGTAGACTCACCTGCCCGCTCAGGCTCTACAGACGATACCCATCACCTGGCCTTTCGCTGTGTGGGGCCTGGACCTCGTCGGTCCCCTGCAGAAGGCACCCGGGGGCTACACGCACCTGTTGGTCACCATCGACAAATTCTCCAAGTGGATCGAGGTCCGACCCCTAAACAGCATCAGGTCCGAGCAGGCGGTAGCATTCTTCACCAACATCATCCATCGTTTCGGGGTCCCGAACTCCATCATCACTGACAACGGCACCTAGTTCACCGGCAGAAAGTTCCTGGACTTCTGCGAGGGTCACCACATCCGAGTGGACTGGGCTGCCGTGGCTCATCCCATGACGAATGGGCAAGTAGAGCGTGCCAACGGCATGATTCTACAAGGACTCAAGCCTCGGATCTACAACGACCTCAACAAGTTCGGCAAACGATGGATAAAGGAACTCCCCTCGGTGGTCTAGAGCCTGAGGACAACACCGAGCCGAGCCACGGGCTTCACGCCGTTCTTTCTAGTCTATGGGGCCGAGGCCATCTTGCCCACAGACTTAGAATACGGCTCCCTGAGGACGAGGGCCTATGCCGACCAAAGCAACCAAGTTAGTCGAGAAGACTCGCTGGACCAGCTGGAAGAGGCTCGGGACAGGGCCTTACTACACTCGGCAGGGTACCAGCAGTCCATGCGACGCTACCACGCCCGAGGGGTCCGGTCCTGAGACCTCCAGGTGGGCGATCTGGTGCTTCGGCTGCGACAAGACGCGCGAGGGCGACACAAGCTCACGCCTCCCTGGGAGGGGCCGTTCGTCATCGCCAAGGTTCTGAAGCCCGGAACGTACAAGCTGGCCAACAGTCAAGGCGAGGTCTACGGCAACGCTTGGAACATCCAACAGCTACGTCGCTTTTACCCTTAAGATGTTTTCAAGTTGTTCATATACCTCGCTCCTACGCAAAGTTTAGTCATCAAGGAAGGGTCAGCCTTGCCTCGGCAAAGCCCGACCCTCCCTCGGGGGCTAAAAGGGGGGAACCCCCTCTGCGCCAAAACTTTCCTCGAAAAAAGTCTTCCATCGAAACGACTTTTGTGTCTCCCGGCTATATTAGTAACAAGACCCCAAGAAACGAATAAGAGTGCATATAAGTGGCAAGGCCGACCGAGCCAAGGGACTCCTACGCCTCTGGGATACGGATACCTCACTCGTCGCCTACTGCGAAAAATAACTCTTACTTGGGTAAGAAATCTTGTTACTAACGAACGAGCTCGGATACGCAGAACAGGAGGGAAAAGACGCAACTTCATATCATGATGATAAAAGTGTCTAGGCCTCAGCGGCCGCGAGAGGCACACACGTGTCCAAAATAAACTGCTCTGGCAGAATCAAGCATCGCCCGGGGGAGGGGCGGCACCCTTGGCGTCATCCCCAACTTCAGCGCCGTCTCCACCCCCGGCGAGACCCGCCTAAGCCTTGAACGACGGTGCAGGCGGAAGGATCTCCACCTCGAAGATGGACGCCAGCACCACGCCTGGGCCCACGACGGCCGCATCGAGCCTCTGGACTTCGGCCAGGGCAGCCTCGTCTTCATCGGGAAGGCAGTACCCCTCGCTGACCCGCTCCAGATCCACGTCATAGTGGGATGCGAGCATGGCGAAGGCCCGCCTAACGTCGTGATGCAACGCCTCACGGAGTCGGGCGCGCGCGCGGTCGCCCAAGGCCTGCAGGCGACTCTGAGGGGAACTCCCCGAGGGAACGTCGTCGAGGCCTAAGGTCTGGCCGAAGGCCAAGATGGCCCCGGACATGGCCGCACTATCGGCCTCCTTCTGGGCGAGCGCCTTGGTGGACTCGCTGAGAGCAGACTCGAGCCCTGAAAACAGCCAAAACAGAAGACTTCAAACACTGTTTGAGGAACGAAGCTAGGTCAAAATCCTAAAACAGCCAAGACATACCTTCGGCTCGGGCACACTGCTCCGAGGATGCGGCTCGGGCCATGGCTAGGTCTGCTGCGAGGGTTCCGGCCCGAGCAGACGCCTCGGCCAACTGGACACCGAGAGCCTCGGCCTGACTTTCGGCCCGGTCCCGCTCATCGATGACCTGGGCAAGCTCCAGCTGCTGCCGCTGCGCCTCCGCGCGCGTCGCCGCTGCCTCCGCTCTCAGATCGGCGCAGAGCAACCGAAGGTCCGCCGCCTCGGTGCTCCGTTGGGAGAGGCGTCCGGTAGCCCCGACAAGCGTGGCCCTCAGGGACCGCAGCGAACCCCAGACATTGGCCTCTCGGCGGATGAACGACGACTTGGCGGCGCTCAGATCCGTCAGATCCTGAAGAAGGGAAGCGAGGCGTCACAAAGGATGCCTTGATCACGTGAAAGGTATGCTCAAGCTTATTACCTGAAGGATCTTGGGAACGTCCCTGCGAAGGACCTCCAAAGTCGACCGAAGCGACCCCACCGTCGCCTCGGCACACTCACGAAGCCCGTCCCAAGATTGCTCCTCTCGCTCGTCATCAAGAACGAAGAGGGGATCCGAAGCCCCACCGGTCTAGAACCAGAGCAACCCATGCCGCTCATCGACACTGCGCCACGCGGGGACGAGGTCGCCGCCCCCCAGGACGGGTCACGGTTCCGCGCCCCCTCCCTCGAAGCGTCAGGTAGCGACGCCTCGGCCATCTCCGCATCGGCGGCGGCGGGCGGTTCCACGGTCGGAACAGCAACCGCCTCGGCGGAAGCCGGTGCCAGCGTCGGCAACGCATCTGGAGGGCTCAGGGCCACGGCTGCGCCAGCAGTCTCCCTCGCACGGCGGCCGCCTCAACGGAGGGGTCAACCTCGAGGGCTTGCCCCACGGCAGCTTGTGCCGCCTGTGCCCCTCGCTCGGAGGCACCTTGTGCGGAGGCTAGCCAGCTGGCGAGGCTCGGTACGGCATCGGCTGCAGAGGCCAGCGCCGTCTTAAGAGCCTTCCGCGGAGCCAGACTGGTCGAACCGTGCCTCCATTTGCTGGGAAGAAAGGGAAGAGCAAGATCAGGACACGCAAAGAAGGAACCGGAACAGAGGTATTCTCCGATACTTACCCGCTCCGATCCACGACCAATCGCGCCTGTGGGGAGGCCCCTCGAGCCTCGGTCCCCGCAGGCACCGCCGAGGTTTGCCCCGCTGCCGGCTTCGGCACCCTCCCTGCCTCGGGCGCCCGGGGCACCGAAGGGACGGTCCGCCCAAGCACAGACACGGCGGCCTGAGGGTCAGCCTTCTGTGCTACCAGCATGGGCAACGGCTCTTCAGGGACAGGCAGGTCGGCCTGGCTTCCCGGGGTCACCTCGACCACCTCGGCCACGGGGTCAAGTGCCCCCTCGGCCTGCCCCCGTTCTTCGGACCGAGACCCCGACGTCCCGGCCCCGGATACCGACGGCGCCAGCCCGCTCGGGGGCTGGCTCGGCGACCCCTGGCCCAGCCTCAGATCTGGGCTGAGGCCAAGAAGGGCAGCCATGTCGTCGTCTTCATCGTCATCGTCGTCATCATCATCAGGCGTCTCCGGCGACGGTTCCCTCGGGAGCTCGTCCCTCTCCTGCCGTCGACGACGCTTCTCCAAGGCGTCCCGGGCCCGCATCCACTCGCGGGCCCGAGCCTTCTCCGCGTCCTTTTTCTCCTTCTTCCTCTCCGCAGCAACCCTCCGCGCGGCTCGGTCCACCGCGTCCTCCAGGACCGGTGGCGGGGAAGGCTTGTGAGACCCCAGCTCCTAGAGATAAACGAAAAGTCTCGGCCAAGAGGACCAGGTGCGATCCGACACAAGAAAGAAGAAGGAGTGGACACTCACCAGGGACATGCACCCGCGATCGGGACGCACAGGAAGCTGGGTGAGGGCGTCGGCGTCGGGCTTCCCTAATGCACCGGCCACCCGCCTACGGAGGTAATCGGCGGCGAGGGGGATCGAGGACATCTGCGAACCCTCCAAGCCGACCCCCGGCGTCATCTCCGAAAGTAGCAGCCGTCGCTCTGTTAAGGGGAGCACCCTCCGGCGGTGGATGGCGGCAACCACCCCCGTGGCGGTGAGCCCTCCTTCTCGTAGCTCCTCCAGGGCCTTCAAAAGGGGCTGAAGATTCTTCTGCCTCTCGCGCAGGGCCCCGTGGCGCCAGTTATCGCCGGCGGCGGTCACCACTCGTTGGGAAAACGACGGGAGCTTCCCGTCGTCGTTTCGGAGATAAAACCACCGGCACTGCCACCCTTTGTTCGAAGACGCGAGGACGGCAGGGATGTACTGCAGCGCCCGTGCCTGCCTCAACTGGAGGATGCAGCCGCCGGCCCGCACCGCCATACGGACTCTTCTTTCCCCCGTCGACGAGGCAAAAAGCTCCGCGGAGAAGAGATGGGTCCACAGGTCCCAGTAGGGGGCGATCCCCAAATACCCTTCGCAAACCGCCGCGAAGATGGCTGCTTGTGAAATGGAGTTGGGACTGAGATTGTGCAGCTCCACCCCGTAGGCGTGCAGAATCGCCCGCATAAAATGACTCGCCGTCACTCCGAACCCCCGCTCGTGGAAGGAGACGAAGCTCAGCACATACCCCGGCGGTGGGGACGGGGCGGCCTCGCTCGGAGGGGCCAGCCACTCCGGTTGCGAGTCATCGGAGAGAGGGCAAAGCAGACCGTCAGCAACAAGGGCCTCCAGATCATCCGCCGTGACGGTGGAGAAAGGCCACGGGTCGCGCGGCGAAACAACGGTCGCCCGGTCGGCCATCACCGAGCAGAGGAGGTGGCGACGGAGAGGACGAGGTGCGCGGTTTCCTTTCTCTGGCTATTCCTTCAGGTTGCGAAAACCTAAGTGGGAAGCAAGCAGCAGAGTAAAGAACCATCACCGGTCCCTCTCCCGAATATATAAAGGACCAGGCGAGACCCGTTCAATGTTCCGTCCGGACCGGCCGCAGGATTCAAAAACACGAAGCAAAACAGCCGTTCCTCGAACGGCTCGCGCACGCGCAACGGCTGCCCCGCGAACCACTTGTCCCGTCGCATTAACTCTGCGGCAGGGCAGGCGGCGCCTCTGGCAGGGGAAGCAAGCGACGCTTCGCCTTCGCCATGATGACCGTGTCAAAAAAGGTACGCCACGTCGTTCGATTTCGTATCCTCTTCCTTTTTCCCTCTTTCTCTCTCTTGCAACAGGGACCGGGAAAGGGGGATACCCCAAAAAGGATCCTTCTCCATGAAGGAACCAGGCCCCGAGCCTCCCTATTGATCAGAGGTTCGAAGGCTGGCCCCTCGGAAGGGTTCAACAGCCGCCTCAGATCGCGTGGGCTCTACACCCACTACTGGTCAGAGGTTCGAAGGCCGGCCCCTTGAAGGGTTCAACGACCGCCTCAGGCTACTCGGGCTCCGTGCCCACTACTGATCAGGGGTTCGAAGGCTAGCCCCCGAAGGGTTCACAGCCGCCTCAGACACAGAGCGAGGGATGACCATGGGTACGTTCGATACATAACCAAGGCTCGGGCTGCGCTCCCGAGGTACCCTAGGACATTTCTGAGACCAGCGGGAACGATATTGTAACTGAATCCCATCAGAGGGAGGCATCGATCCCTCGGACCCCGTCGCCAGGGGACCGGGTCCGGCAAATCACCCGCAGGTACTTTTGGGCATGCCTCCGGGCCACAGCTGACCCCTAACGAATGGGGCATGGGCGTCCACTCGGATCACCCGTTCGCAGCTCGCTGGAGACACCATGTTCGACGCCCATCGAGGGCAACATGGCGCTTTCCCCCCTCCTCCTTGCGGAAAGGCGACGCAGGGGCGTATGTAAAAAAGTCAAGTCTGTCCTTGATCGTCCTCTCGCTCTGTGTGGAGGCTCAGGGGCTGCTCTCGCAAAATCAGCTTCGGCCAAACCGTTGGCAGCGTCAACATACCAGCCCGAGAACTTGGGACTCGACGGTGCACCCGGGCTACGGCCAGTTCGCATGAGGGGACAACCAGACCGGCCAAAGCATCACGAAACGCACTAAGACCTCGAAGGAGTCTAACCACTCCTCCGAGGCCTCGGGGGCTACACCCGGCGGGTGCGCTCGCGCGCCCCCGCCGGAACAAACAGCAACTGGGAAAGGCTGGTCCCCTTGCAAAAGAGTGCGACAAAAGCCTCCAAGCGAGTATTAACACTCCCTTGGAGGCTCGGGGGCTACTGTCGGGGACCATAATTAGGGGTACCCCCGAGGTTCCTAATTCTCAGCTGGTAACCCCCATCAGCATAAAGCTGCAGAGGCCTGATGGGTGCGATTAAGTCAGGGATCGGTCCATTCGAAGGACGCGATCGCGCCTCGCCCGAGCCTAGCCTCGGATAAGGGCGGCCGACCCCGGAGGATCTCTGCCTCGCCCGAGGCCCCCCTTCAGCGGCTAACGTATTTCCGGCTCGCCCGAGGCCCTGTCTTCGCCAAGAAGCAACCCTGACCAAATCGCCACGCCGACCGACCAAATCGCAGAAGCATTTAATGCAAAGGCAGCCTGACGCCCTTATCCTGACGCGCGCCCTGCAGTCAACAGAGCCGAAGTGACCGCCATCACTTCGCCGCTCCACTGGCCGGCCTGACAAAAAGACAGCGCTGCCTGCGCCACTCT
This sequence comes from Zea luxurians, assembly GCA_029449295.1. Classification (NCBI taxonomy): domain Eukaryota; kingdom Viridiplantae; phylum Streptophyta; class Magnoliopsida; order Poales; family Poaceae; genus Zea; species Zea luxurians. Next base: position 113,719,075 of record JAOPSE010000007.1, read on the forward strand.
GACTGCGGTGCCGCCTGACAAAGCGAGGCTGACAGGCGGTCAGGCCCGGCCGCGGGCACCATAGGAAACTCCATCCCGCCCGACCCCAGGGCTCGGACTCGGGCTAAGTCCCGGAAGACGGCGAACTCCGCTCTGCTCGACCCTAGGGCTCGGACTCGGGCTAAGTCCCGGAAGACGGCGAACTCCGCTCCGCCCGACCCCAGGGCTCGGACTTGGGCTAAGTCCCGGAAGACGGCGAACTCCGCTCTGCCCGACCCCAGGGCTCGGACTCGGGCCAAGTCCTCGAAGACGACGAACTCCGCTCCGCCCGACCCCAGGGCTCGAACTCGGGCTAAGTCCCGGAAGACGGCGAACTCTGCTCCGCCCGACCCCAGGGCTCGGACTCGGGCTAAGTCCCGGAAGACGGCGAACTCCGCTCTGCCCGACCCCAGGGCTCGGACTCGGGCTAAGTCCCGGAAGACGGCGAACTCCGCTCCGCCCGACCCCAGGGCTCGGACTCGGGCCAAGTCCTCAAAGACGACGAACTCCGCTCCGCCCGACCCTAGGGCTTAGACTCCGCCCTGGCCTCAGCCGACGATCTCCGCCTCGCCCGACCCAGGGGATCGGACTCGACCTCGACCATAGAAGACAGACTCGACCTCGGCTTCGGAGGAGCTTCCACATCGCCCAACCTAGGGCGCGGACCGGCCACGTCAATAGGAGGCGCCATCATCACCCTACCCCAAGCCGACTCGAGCTACGGGGAACAAGACCGGCGTCCCATCTGGCACACTCCACCAGATAGGCAATGATGGCGCCCCGCATGCGCAGTGACGATGGCGGCTCTCAGCCCCCTTACGGAGGCAAGAGGACGTCAGCAAGGACTCCACAGCCCCGACAGTTGTCCTTCCGCCAGGCTCCAGCGCTCCTCCGACAGCCACGACATCGCACCAGCAGGGTGCCAAAATCTCTCCGGCTGCCACGATGGCATGTACTCAGGGCGCTAGCTCTCCCCCGCTAGACACGTAGCACTCTGCTACACCCCCCATTGTACACCTGTGTCCTCTCCTTACGCCTATAAAAGGAAGGACCAGGGCCTTCTTAGAGAAGGTTGGCCGCTCGCTCCCTCTCCCGCGTGGACGCTTGTAACCCCCTACTGCAAGCGCACCCGACCTGGGCGCGGGACGAACATGAAGGCCGCGGGATTTCCACTCCTCTCTCACGCCCACTTCCGGCCACCTCGCTTCCCCCCTTCGCGCTCGGCCTCGCGTCGACCCATCTGGGCTGGGGCACGCGGCGACATTCACTCGTCGGCATTAGGGACCCCTCGGTCTCGAAACGCTGACATTAACAAAATATAGATAGCCTAAAAATAATTCACATTAAAGTTGCAGCACCACGCTAAAACTGAAAGGAAAATAGGGTTTAACCTTTTCCTATAAATAATTTTGGTGCTTGAATGCCCAACGCAAATATTGGACTGACTAGTTTGCTTTAGATTATATATTCTACAGGTGCATAAAGGTTCAACACAAACCAACATAAAGATCAAGTTAGGGTTCAAAAAGAAAGTAGCAAAAGAAACCGAAGAGCACCCCGGTCTGGTGCACCGGACTGTCCGGTGCACCAGGGCCGTACGAGTCTGAACTTGCCACCTTCGGGTTTCAGAAGAGCCGCTCCGCTATAATTCACCGGACTGTTCGGTGTGCCACCAGACTGTCCGGTGCACCAGCAGAGCAATGGCTAGGCAGCGCAACGGTCGGCTCCAACGGTCGCCTGCAGAGCTACAGTGCACGGACAGTTCGCGCAGAAGTCAGGGCAGCCGTAGAAGACGCACCGGACAGTGAACAGTGCCTGTCCGGTGCGGCACCGGACTGTCCGGTGCCACAAGAAGACAAAGCTCCAACAGTTGGGTGACGTGGCTGGCGCACCGGATAGTGTTAGGTGGCACACCGGACTGTCCGGTGCGCCCATCGACAACAGCCTGCCCCAACGGTTGAATTGGTGGTTGGGGCTATAAATACCCCACAACCATCTCCACTCCAATCATCCAAGCATTCACAACAGTGCATTCAATACAAGAGCAATACACTTTACTCCAAAGACACAATTCAAGTGATCGATCCGCTCAAAGTCCCGAATTTAACTCTAGCGCATTAGGACTTGTGAGAGGATTCTTTGTGTTCCTTGTTGCTCTTGTTTGCTTAGCTTGGCTTTCTTTTCTTTCTCACTTCTTACTCTCAAGTGCTTTGTAAGCAAGGCAAGAGACACCAATTGTGTGGTGATCCTTGCAGGGTCTAAGTGACCCGTGAGATTAAGGAAGAAGCCTCACTCGGTCTAAGTGACCGTTTGAGAGAGGGAAAGGTTTGAAAGAGACCTGGTCTTTGTGACCACCTCAACGGTGACTAGGTTCTTTGGAACCGAACCTCGGTAAAACAAATCACCGTGTCATCCGTTTTACTTCTTGGTTGATTTGTTTTCCCTCTCTCTTGGACTCGGTTTTTATTCTAACGCTAACCCCAGCTTGTAGTTGTAAATTTCAGTTTCCACCTATCCACCCCCCTCTAGGCGACTTTCCATTGGTATCGGAGCCGGTACTTCATTAGAGTCTAACCACTCGAAGTGATGTTGGGAGATCACGCCAAGAGGGAGTGTAACACCCTGAATTTGGGGGTATAAAATTTCTTTGCTCATATTCACAAATTCAGGTGTTACTTCCCTTTTCTCATCTTCCCCTAATCTCCTCTTTCTCATTTCTATAGGAAAAGAGTGGTTATTCTTATTTGTAATTATAATTTAGTAGGCTAAACTCCAAGGGAGTATGAAATGTTGCATCATGTTGAACCCTAGATTTCACTTTCGTTTGGTGCATAATCCTTAGAAATGCTAATTTGAATTTGTGGCTTATTTGGATTTGAATCAAAGAAAGTAAATAAAAAGAAAAGAGAAAACAAATGCCAGAATAAAAGAAAAAGGGAAAGAAGCCCAACCCTGCCCCCCCTCGGCCTTTCGGCCCAGTCGGCCCAATCCCGCGCGCGCCTCTCCCCCCCCCCCTTCTCTCTCTGCCCTGGCGGGCCCGCCCGTCAGCACGGCCACCTTCTCCGCGCCCGCGCCCGCTTTCCTCTCTCTCTCTGCTCGCGGGCCCGGGCTATCAGCTCCGTCATCCCCGCGTAACCGCCGCCCGAGCTGCGCGTTGCCGTGGTCTCCGCGCCCACGTCGCGCGTGGAGCTCGCAACCGCCCCGCCCCCGGCCACTTGAGAGCACCTAGAGGGGGGGGTGAATAGGTGATCCTGTAAAAACTTCAAACTTAAGCCACAAAAACTTGTTAAGCGTTAGCACGATTAATGCCAAGTGGCTAAGATGAAGTCTCAACAAAACACAATACCACAAGAGATCAAGCACAGAGGGACACAGTGGTTTATCCCGTGGTTCGGCCAAGCCAATGCTTGCCTACTTCCACGTTGTGGCGTCCCAACGGACGAGGGTTGCAATCAACCCCTCTCAAGCGGTCCAAAGACCCACTTGAATACCACGTTGTTTTGTTGTTCCTTTCACTATCCCGTTTGCAAGGAATCTCCACAAATTGGAGTCTCTTGCCCTTACAAGTATATGATCACAAAGAAAGCACAGAGTAAGGGAGGGAAGCAACACACACAAATCCACAACAAAAGCGCACACACACGGCCAAGACTCGAGCTCGAATGACTATCTCAGAGTTCACACTAGAACAGAGCTCGAATCACTTAGAATCACAAACGAATGCGCAAAGAACTTGTGTGGATGATCAAGAATGCTTAGGAGTTGCTTGTGTGTCTCCTCCATGCGCCTAGGGGCTCCTTTTATAGCCCCAAGGCAGCTAGGAGCCGTTGAGAGCAATTCTGGAAGGCTATCCTGGCCTTCTGTCGTCGGGGGCACCGGACAGTCCGGTGCACACCGGACACTGTCCGGTGCCCGATTTGTTTCCTTTTCTGGCGCTTCCGACCGTTGGAAGACTGCCGTGGATCTGCGAGCCGTTGGCGCACCGGACAGTCCGGTGCACACCGGACAGTCCGGTGCCGTCTTCCGACCGTTGGCTCGGCCACGTGTCCCGCGCCGATTGCGCGGCCGACCGTTGGCCCTGGCCGACCGTTGGCTCACCGGACAGTCCGGTGCACACCGGACAGTCCGGTGAATTTTAGCCGTACGCCGCCGGCCAAAATCCCGAGAGCGGCCAGTTCGAGTCGAGTTGGCCTGGCGCACCGGACACTGTCCGGTGCACACCGGACAGTCCGGTGCTCCAGACCGAGCTGGGACTTGGCTGAGTCATTTCTCCTCTTCTCTCTTCCTGTTTCTAACACTTAGACAAATATGTTAGTCCATAAAACCAATGTACTAAGGCTTAGAAACATACCTTTATCTCATGATTTGCACCTTGTTCATCCATGTACATAAATTCACAATTAAGCACATGTGTTGGCACTCAATCACCAAAATACTTAGAAATGGCTCAAGGGCACATTTCCCTTTCAATCTCCCCCTTTTTGGTGATTTATGCCAACACAACATAAAGCCACTAGAACAAGTGCAAACTCAATTCAAATAACACTTAAATTTATTTTGAATCAATTTTGGCATATATGGATCATCCTTTGCCACCACTTGGTTTGTTTTTGCAAATCAAACACAGATCTCTATCTCTAAGTTAAACACACATGTTTAAGCATAAAGAGAGTCATTCAAAGAGAGATTGATCAAGGATTTCAAAAACTCCCCCTTTTTCCCATAATCAATACTTCTCCCCACAAGAAGCCAACTTTTGACAAGAGAGACAACTTAAGAATTTTGACAAATCAAAAACTCTATTCTACTATTTTCAAAATCTCTCAAGTGGTAGCTGATCCATTTATTGCTTTGGCCTTTATTTTCTCCCCCTTTGGCATCAAGCACCAAAACGGGATCAATTGTGGCCCTTTAACCCCATTGCCTCACCAAAATCTTCAATTAAGAGCAAATGGCAATAAGAGTTCAGAGATGGACTTGGAATAAGTTACCCTCTCATCGGAGTGCAGTGGAAGTCTTGCATGATCCAAGTCCACCTTTTCCCTTTCAATTCTCCTTTGAGACTAAATCAAACAAACTCAAGCATATGGTTAGTCTCAAAGGGTCAAGTTGCAACACATCTCCCCCTAAACATGTGCATCACATTGCAACGGACTTGTGAGGTCCAGGGAGTGTTTGTACAGCTTGAGCACCATAATAAGCAACAAAATGCAGAAGGGAACATGATCAAAAGCATAAATACATGTATGCTACAATTCAATCCAAGTTCCGCGAATCTAAGACATTTAGCTCACTACGCAGCCTGCAAAAGGTCTTCTCATCTAAAGGCTTGGTAAAGATATCGGCTAGCTGGTTCTCGGTGCTAACATAAAACACTTCGATATCTCCCTTTTGCTGGTGGTCTCTCAAAAAGTGATGCCGGATGTCAATGTGCTTTGTGCGGCTGTGCTCAACAGGATTTTCCGCTATTCGGATAGCACTCTCATTGTCACATAGGAGTGGGACTTTGCTCAGATTGTAGCCAAAATCCCTGAGGGTTTGCCTCATCCAAAGTAGTTGCGCGCAACACTGACCTGCGGCAACGTACTCGGCCTCAGCGGTGGATAGGGCAACGGATGTTTGTTTCTTAGAGTTCCATGACACCAGGGACCTTCCTAAGAATTGGCACGTCCCCGATGTACTCTTCCTATCGACCTTACATCCAGCATAGTCGGAATCTGAGTACCCAATTAAGTCAAAGTTAGACCCCTTTGGATACCAGATCCCGAAGCAAGGCGTAGCGACTAAATATCTAAGAATTCGCTTCACCGCCACCAAGTGACACTCCTTAGGATCGGATTGAAATCTAGCACACATGCATACGCTAAGCATAATATCCGGTCTACTAGCACATAAATAAAGCAGAGAACCTATCATTGACCGGTATGCTTTTTGATCAACGGACTTACCTCCTTTGTTGAGGTCGGTGTGTCCGTCGGTTCTGAAAGGGAAATGTGCCCTTGGGCCATTTCTAAGTATTTTGGTGATTTAGTGCCCAACACATGTGCTTAATTGTAAAATGGGACAAAGTACAAATCATGGAGAAAAGGTATGTTTCTAATCCTTAGTACATTGGTTTTGTGTACTAATATATTTGTCTAAGTGTTAGAAACAGAAAAGGAGATGAAAAGAAAAGAGGAGAAAGTCTTGGCTGTGTGCAGCCAAGACCCAGCTCGGCCTGGAGCACCGGACTGTCCGGTGTGCACCGGACAGTGTCCGGTGCGCCAGGCTGCCTCGGCTCGAACTGGCCGCTCTCGGGAATTCGCCGACGGCGTACGGCTAAAATTCACCGGACTGTCCGGTGTGCACCGGACTGTCCGGTGAGCCAACGGTCGGCTAGGGCCAACGGTCGGCCGCGCGATCAGCGCGCGACACGTGGCCGGGCCAACGGTCGGGAAGGAACACCGGACTGTCCGGTGTGCACCGGACATGTCCGGTGCGCCAACTGAGCGCAGATCTGGAGCAGCCAGCAACGGTCAGAAGTGCTGTTTTTGGAAACAAATCGGGCACCGGACAGTGTCCGGTGTGCACCGGACTGTCCGGTGCGCCACGAGACAGAAGGCAAAGATGGCTTTCCAGATTTGTTCCCAACGGCTCCTAGCTGCCTTGGGGCTATAAAAGGGACCCCTTGGCGCATGGAGGAGGACAAAAGCATTCCTTGAGCACTCTTGATCACTCACACATCAATCTTGCGCACTTGTTTGAAATTCTAGTGATTTGAGCTCTGTTCTAGTGTGTTAGCCTCTTGAGCTCAAGTCTGGGTTTTGTGTGTGCGTATTCGCTGTGATCTTTGTGTTGTGTGTGAGTTGCTAATCCCTCCCTTACTCCGTGATTCTTTGTGAACATCTTTTGTAAGGGCGAGAGACTCCAAGTTGTGGAGATTCCTCGCAAACGGGATTGAGATAAGAACAACAAAACACCGTGGTATTCAAGTGGGTCTTTGGACCGCTTGAGAGGGGTTGATTGCAACCCTCGTCCGTTGGGACGCCACAACGTGGAAGTAGGCAAGCATTGGCTTGGCCGAACCACGGGATAAACCACCGTGTCCCTCTGTGCTTGATTCTTGTGGTATTGTGTTTTGTTGAAGACTTCACCTTAGCCACTTGGCATTAACTGTGCTAACGCTTAACAAGTTTTTGTGGCTTAAGTTTGAAGTTTTTTACAGGATCACCTATTCACCCCCCCCCCTCTAGGTGCTCTCAATTGGTATCGGAGCCGTTCTATTCACAAAGGGACTAACCGCCCGAATAGATGGATCCTAAGGGGAAGGGTATAGTGATCAACGACAAAGAGAAGGAGACCTTCGTCAACGAGCCGAAGGACGACAAGCCTACCGACTCCGGCTCGGGTCAAAGACGGAAGGAAGGGAAGAAGAAGAAGACCAGGCGCATCAAGGAGATAATCTACTACGACAGCGACGAGTCTACTTCTTCCCAAAAGAATGAGGATCACAACGACTACGAGAGGAGAAAACCGGTTAACTCGAACTTTTCCTTTGATTACTCTCGTATTCCGCAAAGTTCACATTCTCATTTGCTCTCCATTCCACTTGGCAAGCCCCCACACTTTGATGGAGAGGACTACGGATTTTGGAGTCACAAAATGCGTAGTCACCTATTCTCTCTCCATCCTAGTATATGGGAGATTGTAGAGAGTGGAATGCACTTTGATAGTTCGGATAGTCCCATGTTCATTAATGAACAAATTCATAAAAATGCACAAGCTACTACTGTTCTTCTAGCTTCCTTGTGCAGGGATGAATACCATAAGGTGAGCGGCTTGGACAACGCCAAGCAAATCTGGGACACCCTCAAGATTTCTCATGAGGGGAACGACGTCACCTTACTCACCAAGATGGAGTTGGTGGAGGGCGAGCTTGGACGGTTCGCGATGATAAGGGGCGAGGAGCCAACGCAAACGTACAACCGGCTCAAGACCCTTATCAACAAGATAAGAAGCTACGGGAGCACGCGATGGACGGACCACGACGTCGTCCGCCTAATGCTCAGGTCCTTTACCGTACTTGATCCTCATCTCGTGAACAATATTCGTGAGAATCCCAGGTACACGATGATGACGCCCGAGGAAGTGCTTGGAAAATTCGTGAGCGGGCGGATGATGATCAAGGAGGCAAGATACGTCGACGACGCGTTGAACGGACCACTCCACGAGCCTCAACCCATTGCTCTAAAGGCAACGAGGAGCAAGGAGTCGCTACCTAGCAAGGTGGCGCAAGTTGAGGCGGCTGGCCTTAATGATGAAGAGATGGCTCTCATCATTAAGAGATTCAAGACGGTGCTTAAAGGTCACAAGGGACAACCAAGCAAGACCAAAGCCAAGGGGAAGCGCTCATGCTTCAAATGCGGTAAGCTTGGTCATTTCATTGCTAACTGTCCCGATAATGAAAGTGACCAGGAAAAGGGGAACAAAAGAGAGAAGAAGAAGCAATACAAGAAGGCAAAAGGCGAGGCGCATCTAGGAAAGGAGTGGGACTCGGATTGCTCCTCCTCCGACTCCGACAACGAAGGACTCGCCGCCACTGCCTTCAACAAATCGGCTCTCTTCCCCAACGAGCGTCTCACTTGCCTTATGGCAAGGGAGAAGAAGGTGAGTATTCAAGACTCCACTTATGCTTCATCTAGTGATAGTGAGTCTAGTGATGATGACATAGATTATTCCTGCTTGTTCAAGGGCTTAGATAGATCTAAGATAGAGAAAATCAATGAATTAATTAATGCATTGAATGAAAAGGATAGGCTTTTAGAAAAGCAAGAAGATTTATTGTATGATGAACATGATAAATTTGTAGAGGCACAAAAATCATATGCTTTAGAAGTGAAAAGAAATGAAATGCTTTCTAGTGAAATATCTTCCTGTCATGAAACCATTTCTACCTTAAGAAGTGTTAATATTGATTTAAGTGCTAAACTAGAAGTAGCTAGTAAATCAAATTCTTGTGTTGAACATGTTGAAATTTGTAAGAATTTTGATGTTAATGCTTGTAGTGAACACCTAGTTCTAATTTCCAAATTAAATGATGAAGTGGCTAGTCTTAATGCCCAACTTAAGACTAGCAAGAATGAAGTTAATAAAATAAAATTTGCAAGGGATGCCTACACAGTTGGTAGACACCCCTCAATTAAGGATGGGCTTGGCTTCAAGAGGGAAGCCAAGAACTTAACAAGCCATAAGGCTCCCGTCTTCGTCAAGGAGAAAGGGAAGGCCCCTATGGCTAATAGTGCTAAAAAGAACCATGCTTTTATGTATTATGATAGGAGACATGCTAGAAGTGCTTATAATCATTTTGATTCACATGTTTATGATTCTCATGCCATGTTTGCCTCTAGTTCCTCTTATAAGCATGATAGGAGGAATGTTGTATATATGCCTAGGAGAAATATTGCTCATGTGCCTAGAAAGAATGTTATTCATGCTCCTAGAAAATTAGTGAATGAACCTTCTACCATTTATTATGCTTGTAATGCTCCCTTTGCTATTTGTAGAAAGGGAAAGAAGGTTGTTGCTAGGAAATTAGGGGCTAGATGTAAGGGAGATAAAACTTGCATCTGGGTCCCTAAGAATATTTGTGCTAACCTTGCAGGACCCAACATGAGTTGGGTACCTAAGACCCAAGCCTAAATTTGCCTTGCAGGTTTATGCATCCGGGGGTTCAAGCTGGATTATCGACAGCGGATGCACAAACCATATGACGGGGGAGAAGAAGATGTTCACCTCCTACGTCAAAAGTAAAGATTCCCAAGATTCAATTATATTCGGTGACGGGAATCAAGGCAAGGTAAAAGGGCTAGGTAAAATTGCAATTTCTAATGAGCATTCTATATCAAATGTATTCTTAGTGGAGAGTCTTGGATATAACTTGCTATCTGTTAGTCAATTATGTCAAATGGGATATAATTGCTTATTTACGAATGTAGATGTGTCTGTCTTTAGAAGATGTGATGGTTCACTAGCTTTTAAGGGTGTACTAGACGGCAAGCTTTATTTAGTTGATTTTGCAAAAGAAGAGGCCGGTCTAGATGCATGCTTAATGGCTAAGACTTGCATGGGCTGGCTGTGGCATCGCCGCTTAGCTCATGTGGGGATGAAGAACCTCCACAAGCTTCTAAAGGGGGAACACGTAATAGGTCTAACAAATGTGCATTTCGAAAAGGATAGACCTTGTGCAGCTTGTCAAGCAGGGAAACAGGTGGGAGGAGCACATCACAGCAAGAACGTGATGACCACGTCAAGACCCCTGGAGCTGCTACACATGGATCTCTTCGGACCCGTCGCCTATCTAAGCATAGGAGGGAGTAAGTATGGTTTAGTTGTTGTTGATGACTTTTCCCGCTTCACTTGGGTATTCTTTTTGCAGGATAAGTCTGAAACCCAAGGAACCCTCAAGCGCTTCCTCAGGAGAGCTCAAAATGAGTTTGAGCTCAAGGTGAAGAAGATAAGGAGCGACAACGGGTCCGAGTTCAAGAACCTTCAAGTGGAGGAGTTTCTTGAGGAGGAAGGGATCAAGCACGAGTTCTCCGCTCCCTACACACCACAGCAAAATGGTGTGGTAGAGAGGAAGAACAGGACGCTAATCGATATGGCGAGGACGATGCTTGGAGAGTTCAAGACCCCCGAGTGTTTTTGGTCGGAAGCCGTGAACACGGCTTGCCACGCCATCAACAGGGTCTACCTTCATCGACTCCTCAAGAAGACTTCGTATGAGCTACTAACCGGTAACAAACCCAATGTATCTTATTTTCGTGTATTTGGGAGCAAATGCTACATTCTAGTGAAGAAGGGTAGAAATTCTAAGTTTGCTCCCAAAGTTGTAGAAGGGTTTTTATTAGGTTATGATTCAAATACAAAGGCGTATAGGGTCTTCAACAAATCATCGGGTTTGGTTGAAGTCTCTAGCGACGTTGTATTTGATGAGACTAATGGCTCTCCAAGAGAGCAAGTTGTTGATTGTGATGATGTAGATGAAGAAGATGTTCCAACGGCCGCTATACGAACCATGGCAATTGGAGACGTTCGGCCACAGGAACAGGATGAACGTGATCAACCTTCTTCCTCAATAACGGTGCATCCCCCAACTCAAAATGATGAACAGGTTCATCAAAAGGAGGCGTGTGATCAAGGGGGAGCACAAGACGACCAAGTGATGGAGGAAGAAGCGCAACCGGCACCTCCAACCCAAGTTCGAGCGATGATTCAAAGGGATCATCCCGTCGATCAAATTTTGGGTGACATTAGCAAGGGAGTAACTACTCGATCTCGATTAGTTAATTTTTGTGAGCATTACTCTTTTGTCTCCTCTATTGAGCCTTTCAGGGTAGAGGAGGCCTTGCTAGATCCGGATTGGGTGTTAGCCATGCAGGAGGAACTTAATAACTTCAAGCGCAACGAAGTTTGGACGCTGGTGCCTCGTCCCAAGCAAAATGTTGTGGGAACCAAGTGGGTGTTCCGCAACAAACAGGACGAGCACGGGGTGGTGACAAGGAACAAGGCTCGACTTGTGGCAAAAGGTTATGCCCAAGTCGCAGGTTTGGACTTTGAGGAGACTTTTGCTCCTGTGGCTAGGCTAGAGTCTATTCGTATCTTGCTAGCATATGCCGCTCACCATTCTTTCAGGTTGTACCAAATGGATGTGAAGAGCGCGTTCCTCAACGGGCCAATAAAGGAGGAGGTGTACGTGGAGCAACCCCCTGGCTTCGAGGATGAGCGGTACCCCGACCACGTGTGTAAGCTCTCTAAGGCGCTCTATGGACTTAAACAAGCCCCAAGAGCATGGTATGAATGCCTTAGAGATTTCTTACTTGCTAATGCTTTCAAGGTTGGGAAAGCCGATCCAACTCTTTTTACAAAGACATGTGATGGTGATTTGTTTATATGCCAAATTTATGTTGATGACATAATATTTGGTTCTACTAATCAAAAGTCTTGTGAAGAGTTTAGCAGGGTGATGACGCAGAAATTCGAGATGTCGATGATGGGCGAGTTGAACTACTTCCTTGGGTTCCAAGTGAAGCAACTCAAGGACGGCACCTTCATCTCCCAAACGAAGTACACGCAAGATCTGCTGAAGCGGTTTGGGATGAAGGACGCCAAGCCCGCAAAGACTCCGATGGGAACCGACGGACACACCGACCTCAACAAAGGAGGTAAGTCCGTTGATCAAAAAGCATACCGGTCAATGATAGGATCTCTACTTTATTTATGTGCTAGTAGACCGGATATTATGCTTAGCGTATGCATGTGTGCTAGATTTCAATCCGATCCTAAGGAGTGTCACTTGGTGGCGGTGAAGCGAATTCTTAGATATTTAGTCGCTACGCCTTGCTTCGGGATCTGGTATCCAAAGGGGTCTAACTTTGACTTAATTGGGTACTCAGATTCCGACTATGCTGGATGTAAGGTCGATAGGAAGAGTACATCGGGGACGTGCCAATTCTTAGGAAGGTCCCTGGTGTCATGGAACTCTAAGAAACAAACCTCCGTTGCCCTATCCACCGCTGAGGCCGAGTACGTTGCCGCAGGACAGTGTTGTGCGCAACTACTTTGGATGAGGCAAACCCTCAGGGACTTTGGCTACAATCTGAGCAAAGTCCCACTCCTATGTGATAATGAGAGTGCTATCCGCATAGCGGAAAATCCTGTTGAGCACAGCCGCACAAAGCACATAGACATCCGGCATCACTTTTTGAGAGACCACCAGCAAAAGGGAGATATCGAAGTGTTTTATGTTAGCACCGAGAACCAGCTAGCCGATATCTTTACCAAGCCTTTAGATGAGAAGACCTTTTGCAGGCTGCGTAGTGAGCTAAATGTCTTAGATTCGCGGAACTTGGATTGAATTGTAGCATACATGTATTTATGCCTTTGATCATGTTCATTCTGCATTTTGTTGCTTATTATGGTGCTCAAGTTGTACAAACACTCCCTGGACCTCACAAGTCCGTTGCAAAGTGATGCACATGTTTAGGGGGAGATGTGTTACAACTTGACCCTTTGAGACTAACCATATGTTGAGTGTGTCTGATTTAGTTTCAAAGGAGAATTGAAAGGGAAAAGGTGGACTTGGACCATGCAAGACTTCCACTGCACTCCGATGAGGGGTAACTCATTCCAAGTTCATCTCATGACCTCTTATTGCCATTTGCTCTTAATTGACGATTTTGGTGAGGCAATGGGGTTAAAGGGCCACAATTGATCCCGTTTTGGTGCTTGATGCCAAAGGGGGAGAAAATAAAGGCCAAAGCAATAAATGGATCAGCTACCACTTGAGAGATTTTGAAAATTGTAGAATAGAGTTTTTGATTAATTTGTCAAAATTCTTAAGTTGTCTCTCTTGTCAAAAGTTGGCTTCTTGTGGGGAGGAGTATTGATTATGGGAAAAAGGGGGAGTTTTTGAAATTTTTGATCAATCTCTTTTTGAATGACTCTCTTTATGCTTAAACATGTGTGTTTAACTTAGAGATAGAGATTTGTGTTTGATTTGCAAAAACAAACCAAGTGGTGGCAAAGGATGATCCATATATGCCAAAATTGAATAACACTTAAATTTATGTTATTTGAATTGAGTTTGCACTTGTTCTAGTGGCTTTATGAAATGTTGGCATAAATCACCAAAAAGGGGGAGATTGAAAGGGAAATGTGCCCTTGGGCCATTTCTAAGTATTTTGGTGATTTAGTGCCCAACACATGTGCTTAATTGTAAAATGGGACAAAGTACAAATCATGGAGAAAAGGTATGTTTCTAATCCTTAGTACATTGGTTTTGTGTACTAATATATTTGTCTAAGTGTTAGAAACAGAAAAGGAGATGAAAAGAAAAGAGGAGAAAGTCTTGGCTGTGTGCAGCCAAGACCCAGCTCGGCCTGGAGCACCGGACTGTCCGGTGTGCACCGGACAGTGTCCGGTGCGCCAGGCTGCCTCGGCTCGAACTGGCCGCTCTCGGGAATTCGCCGACGGCGTACGGCTAAAATTCACCGGACTGTCCGGTGTGCACCGGACTGTCCGGTGAGCCAACGGTCGGCTAGGGCCAACGGTCGGCCGCGCGATCAGCGCGCGACACGTGGCCGGGCCAACGGTCGGGAAGGAACACCGGACTGTCCGGTGTGCACCGGACATGTCCGGTGCGCCAACTGAGCGCAGATCTGGAGCAGCCAGCAACGGTCAGAAGTGCTGTTTTTGGAAACAAATCGGGCACCGGACAGTGTCCGGTGTGCACCGGACTGTCCGGTGCGCCACGAGACAGAAGGCAAAGATGGCTTTCCAGATTTGTTCCCAACGGCTCCTAGCTGCCTTGGGGCTATAAAAGGGACCCCTTGGCGCATGGAGGAGGACAAAAGCATTCCTTGAGCACTCTTGATCACTCACACATCAATCTTGCGCACTTGTTTGAAATTCTAGTGATTTGAGCTCTGTTCTAGTGTGTTAGCCTCTTGAGCTCAAGTCTGGGTTTTGTGTGTGCGTATTCGCTGTGATCTTTGTGTTGTGTGTGAGTTGCTAATCCCTCCCTTACTCCGTGATTCTTTGTGAACATCTTTTGTAAGGGCGAGAGACTCCAAGTTGTGGAGATTCCTCGCAAACGGGATTGAGATAAGAACAACAAAACACCGTGGTATTCAAGTGGGTCTTTGGACCGCTTGAGAGGGGTTGATTGCAACCCTCGTCCGTTGGGACGCCACAACGTGGAAGTAGGCAAGCATTGGCTTGGCCGAACCACGGGATAAACCACCGTGTCCCTCTGTGCTTGATTCTTGTGGTATTGTGTTTTGTTGAAGACTTCACCTTAGCCACTTGGCATTAACTGTGCTAACGCTTAACAAGTTTTTGTGGCTTAAGTTTGAAGTTTTTTACAGGATCACCTATTCACCCCCCCCCCTCTAGGTGCTCTCAGGTTCCCATCGGAGTCTTTGCGGGCTTGGCGTCCTTCATCCCAAACCGCTTTAGCAGATCTTGCGTGTACTTCGTTTGGGAGATGAAGGTGCCGTCCTTGAGTTGCTTCACTTGGAACCCAAGGAAGTAGTTCAACTCGCCCATCATCGACATCTCGAATTTCTGCGTCATCACCCTGCTAAACTCTTCACAAGACTTTTGATTAGTAGAACCAAATATTATGTCATCGACATAAATTTGGCATACAAACAAATCACCATCACATGTCTTTGTAAAGAGAGTTGGATCGGCTTTCCCAACCTTGAAAGCATTAGCAAGTAAGAAATCTCTAAGGCATTCATACCATGCTCTTGGGGCTTGTTTAAGTCCATAGAGCGCCTTAGAGAGCTTACACACGTGGTCGGGGTACCGCTCATCCTCGAAGCCAGGGGGTTGCTCCACGTACACCTCCTCCTTTATTGGCCCGTTGAGGAACGCGCTCTTCACATCCATTTGGTACAATCTGAAAGAATGGTGAGCGGCATATGCTAGCAAGATACGAATGGACTCTAGCCTAGCCACAGGAGCAAAAGTCTCCTCAAAGTCCAAACCTGCGACTTGGGCATAACCTTTTGCCACAAGTCGAGCCTTGTTCCTCGTCACCACCCCGTGCTCGTCCTGTTTGTTGCGGAACACCCACTTGGTTCCCACAACATTTTGCTTGGGACGAGGCACCAGCGTCCAAACTTCGTTGCGCTTGAAGTTATTAAGTTCCTCCTGCATGGCCAACACCCAATCCGGATCTAGCAAGGCCTCCTCTACCCTGAAAGGCTCAATAGAGGAGACAAAAGAGTAATGCTCACAAAAATTAACTAATCGAGATCGAGTAGTTACTCCCTTGCTAATGTCACCCAGAATTTGGTCGACGGGATGATCCCTCTGAATCATTGCTCGAACTTGGGTTGGAGGTGCCGGTTGCGCTTCTTCCTCCATCACGTGATCATCTTGTGCTCCCCCTTGATCACACGCCTCCTTTTGATGAACCTGTTCATCATCTTGAGGTGGGGGATGCACCGTCGTTGAGGAAGAAGGTTGATCACGTTCATCCTGTTCCTGTGGCCGAACGTCTCCAATCGCCATGGTTCGTATAGCGGCCGCCGGAACATCTTCTTCATCTACATCATCACAATCAACAACTTGCTCTCTTGGAGAGCCATTAGTCTCATCAAATACAACGTCGCTAGAGACTTCAACCAAACCCGATGATTTGTTGAAGACCCTATACGCCTTTGTATTTGAATCATAACCTAATAAAAACCCTTCTACAGCTTTGGGAGCAAACTTAGAATTTCTACCCTTCTTCACTAGAATGTAGCACTTGCTCCCAAATACACGAAAGTACGATACATTGGGTTTGTTACCGGTTAGTAGCTCATACGAAGTCTTCTTGAGGAGTCGATGAAGGTAGACCCTGTTGATGGCGTGGCAAGCCGTGTTCACGGCTTCCGACCAAAAACACTCGGGGGTCTTGAACTCTCCAAGCATCGTCCTCGCCATATCGATTAGCGTCCTGTTCTTCCTCTCTACCACACCATTTTGCTGTGGTGTGTAGGGAGCGGAGAACTCGTGCTTGATCCCTTCCTCCTCAAGAAACTCCTCCACTTGAAGGTTCTTGAACTCGGACCCGTTGTCGCTCCTTATCTTCTTCACCTTGAGCTCAAACTCATTTTGAGCTCTCCTGAGGAAGCGCTTGAGGGTCCCTTGGGTTTCAGACTTATCCTGCAAAAAGAACACCCAAGTGAAGCGGGAAAAGTCATCAACAATAACTAAACCATACTTACTTCCTCCTATGCTTAGATAGGCGACGGGTCCGAAGAGGTCCATATGCAGCAGCTCCAGGGGTCTCGACGTGGTCATCACATTCTTGCTGTGATGTGCTCCTCCCACTTGTTTACCTGCCTGACAAGCTGCACAAGGTCTATCTTTTTCGAAATAAACATTTGTTAGACCTATTACGTGTTCTCCCTTTAGAAGCTTGTGGAGGTTCTTCATCCCCACATGTGCTAAGCGGCGATGCCACAGCCAGCCCATGCAAGTCTTAGCCATTAAGCATGCATCTAGACCGGCCTCTTCTTTTGCAAAATCAACTAAATAAAGCTTGCCGTCTAGTACACCCTTAAAAGCTAGTGAACCATCACATCTTCTAAAGACAGACACATCTACATTTGTAAATAAACAATTATATCCCATTTGACATAATTGACTAACAGATAGCAAATTATATCCAAGACTCTCCACTAAGAATACATTTGAAATAGAATGCTCATTAGAAATTGCAATTTTACCTAATCCTTTTACCTTGCCTTGATTCCCATCACCGAATATAATTGAATCTTGGGAATCCTTATTCTTGACGTAGGAGGTGAACATCTTCTTCTCCCCCGTCATATGGTTTGTGCATCCGCTGTCGATAATCCAGCTTGAACCCCCGGATGCATAAACCTGCAAGGCAAATTTAGGCTTGGGTCTTAGGTACCCAACTCATGTTGGGTCCTGCAAGGTTAGCACAAATGTCTTTAGGGACCCAAATGCAAGATTTATCTCCCTTGCATCTAGCCCCTAATTTCCTAGCAACTACCTTCTTACCCTTTCTACAAATAGCAAAGGGAGCATTACAAGCATAATAAATGGTAGAAGGTTCATTCACTACTTTCCTAGGAGCATGAATAACATTCTTTCTAGGTACATGAGCAATATATCTCCTAGGCATATGTACAACATTTCTCCTACACATATCTCTACCATGATTATAAGAAGAACTAGAAGCAAACATTGCATGAGAATCATAAACATGTGAATCAAAATGATTATAAGCATTTCTAGCATGTCTCCTATCATAATACATAAAAGCATGGTTCTTTTTAGCACTATTAGCCATAGGGGCCTTCCCTTTCTCCTTGACGAAGACGGGAGCCTTATGGCTTGTTAAGTTCTTGGCTTCCCTCTTGAAGCCAAGCCCATCCTTAATTGAGGGGTGTCTACCAACCGTGTAGGCATCCCTTGCAAATTTTATTTTATCAACTTCATTCTTGCTAGTCTTAAGTTGGGCATTAAGACCAGCCACTTCATCATTTAATTTGGAAATTAGAACTAGGTGTTCACTACAAGCATTAACATCAAAATCCTTACACCTAGTACAAATTTCAACATGTTCAACACAAGAATTTGATTTACTGGCTACTTCTAGTTTAGCACTTAAATCAATATTAACACTTCTTAAGGTAGAAATGGTTTCATGACAGGAAGATATTTCACTAGAAAGCATTTCATTTCTTTTCACTTCTAAAGCATATGATTTTTGTGCCTCTACAAATTTATCATGTTCATCATACAATAAATCTTCTTGCTTTTCTAAAAGCCTATCCTTTTCATTCAATGCATCAATCAATTCATTGATTTTCTCTATCTTAGATCTATCTAAGCCCTTGAACAAGCAAGAATAATCTATGTCATCATCACTAGACTCACTATCACTAGAAGAAGCATAAGTGGAGTCTTGAATACTCACCTTCTTCTCCCTTGCCATAAGGCAAGTGAGACGCTCGTTGGGGAAGAGAGCCGATTTGTTGAAGGCAGTGGCGGCGAGTCCTTCGTTGTCGGAGTCGGAGGAGGAGCAATCCGAGTCCCACTCCTTTCCTAGATGCGCCTCGCCCTTTGCCTTCTTGTATGCCTTCTTCTTCTCTCTCTTGTTCCCCTTTTCCTGGTCACTTTCATTATCGGGACAGTTAGCAATAAAATGACCAAGCTTACCGCATTTGAAGCACGAGCGCTTTCCCTTGGTCTTGGTCTTGCTTGGCTGCCCCTTGCGACCATTTAGCGCCGTCTTGAATCTTTTAATGATGAGAGCCATCTCTTCATCATTAAGGCCAGCCGCCTCAACTTGCGCCACCTTGCTAGGTAGCGACTCCTTGCTCCTCGTTGCCTTTAGAGCAATGGGTTGAGGCTCGTGGAGTGGTCCGTTCAACGCGTCGTCGACGTATCTTGCCTCCTTGATCATCATCCGCCCGCTCACGAATTTTCCAAGTACTTCCTCGGGCGTCATCATCGTGTACCTGGGATTCTCACGAATATTGTTCACGAGATGAGGATCAAGTACGGTAAAGGACCTGAGCATTAGGCGGACGACGTCGTGGTCCGTCCATCGCGTGCTCCCGTAGCTTCTTATCTTGTTGATAAGAGTCTTGAGCCGGTTGTACGTTTGCGTTGGCTCCTCGCCCCTTATCATCGCGAACCGTCCAAGCTCGCCCTCCACCAACTCCATCTTGGTGAGTAAGGTGACGTCGTTCCCCTCATGAGAAATCTTGAGGGTGTCCCAGATTTGCTTGGCGTTGTCCAAGCCGCTCACCTTATGGTATTCATCCCTGCACAAGGAAGCTAGAAGAACAGTAGTAGCTTGTGCATTTTTATGAATTTGTTCATTAATGAACATGGGACTATCCGAACTATCAAAGTGCATTCCACTCTCTACAATCTCCCATATACTAGGATGGAGAGAGAATAGGTGACTACGCATTTTGTGACTCCAAAATCCGTAGTCCTCTCCATCAAAGTGTGGGGGCTTGCCAAGTGGAATGGAGAGCAAATGAGAATGTGAACTTTGTGGAATACGAGAGTAATCAAAGGAAAAGTTCGAATTAACCGGTTTTCTCCTCTCGTAGTCGTTGTGGTCCTCATCCTTTTGGGAAGAAGTAGACTCGTCGCTGTCGTAGTAGATGATCTCCTTGATGCGCCTGGTCTTCTTCTTCTTCCCTTCCTTTCGTCTTTGACCCGAGCCGGAGTCGGTAGGCTTGTCGTCCTTCGGCTCGTTGACGAAGGTCTCCTTCTCTTTGTCGTTGATCACTATACCCTTCCCCTTAGGATCCATCTATTCGGGCGGTTAGTCCCTTTGTGAATAGAACGGCTCTGATACCAATTGAGAGCACCTAGAGGGGGGGGTGAATAGGTGATCCTGTAAAAACTTCAAACTTAAGCCACAAAAACTTGTTAAGCGTTAGCACGATTAATGCCAAGTGGCTAAGATGAAGTCTCAACAAAACACAATACCACAAGAGATCAAGCACAGAGGGACACAGTGGTTTATCCCGTGGTTCGGCCAAGCCAATGCTTGCCTACTTCCACGTTGTGGCGTCCCAACGGACGAGGGTTGCAATCAACCCCTCTCAAGCGGTCCAAAGACCCACTTGAATACCACGTTGTTTTGTTGTTCCTTTCACTATCCCGTTTGCAAGGAATCTCCACAAATTGGAGTCTCTTGCCCTTACAAGTATATGATCACAAAGAAAGCACAGAGTAAGGGAGGGAAGCAACACACACAAATCCACAACAAAAGCGCACACACACGGCCAAGACTCGAGCTCGAATGACTATCTCAGAGTTCACACTAGAACAGAGCTCGAATCACTTAGAATCACAAACGAATGCGCAAAGAACTTGTGTGGATGATCAAGAATGCTTAGGAGTTGCTTGTGTGTCTCCTCCATGCGCCTAGGGGCTCCTTTTATAGCCCCAAGGCAGCTAGGAGCCGTTGAGAGCAATTCTGGAAGGCTATCCTGGCCTTCTGTCGTCGGGGGCACCGGACAGTCCGGTGCACACCGGACACTGTCCGGTGCCCGATTTGTTTCCTTTTCTGGCGCTTCCGACCGTTGGAAGACTGCCGTGGATCTGCGAGCCGTTGGCGCACCGGACAGTCCGGTGCACACCGGACAGTCCGGTGCCGTCTTCCGACCGTTGGCTCGGCCACGTGTCCCGCGCCGATTGCGCGGCCGACCGTTGGCCCTGGCCGACCGTTGGCTCACCGGACAGTCCGGTGCACACCGGACAGTCCGGTGAATTTTAGCCGTACGCCGCCGGCCAAAATCCCGAGAGCGGCCAGTTCGAGTCGAGTTGGCCTGGCGCACCGGACACTGTCCGGTGCACACCGGACAGTCCGGTGCTCCAGACCGAGCTGGGACTTGGCTGAGTCATTTCTCCTCTTCTCTCTTCCTGTTTCTAACACTTAGACAAATATGTTAGTCCATAAAACCAATGTACTAAGGCTTAGAAACATACCTTTATCTCATGATTTGCACCTTGTTCATCCATGTACATAAATTCACAATTAAGCACATGTGTTGGCACTCAATCACCAAAATACTTAGAAATGGCTCAAGGGCACATTTCCCTTTCAATCTCCCCCTTTTTGGTGATTTATGCCAACACAACATAAAGCCACTAGAACAAGTGCAAACTCAATTCAAATAACACTTAAATTTATTTTGAATCAATTTTGGCATATATGGATCATCCTTTGCCACCACTTGGTTTGTTTTTGCAAATCAAACACAGATCTCTATCTCTAAGTTAAACACACATGTTTAAGCATAAAGAGAGTCATTCAAAGAGAGATTGATCAAGGATTTCAAAAACTCCCCCTTTTTCCCATAATCAATACTTCTCCCCACAAGAAGCCAACTTTTGACAAGAGAGACAACTTAAGAATTTTGACAAATCAAAAACTCTATTCTACTATTTTCAAAATCTCTCAAGTGGTAGCTGATCCATTTATTGCTTTGGCCTTTATTTTCTCCCCCTTTGGCATCAAGCACCAAAACGGGATCAATTGTGGCCCTAAACTTGTAAAATTCATAACTTTGTCATATGAACTCCAAATTAGGTGCTTCAAATTGCAAAATGCTCATAGTATTTTTGTCTACCTATTTAACCAATGTTTCCCTGCTGTTTTTATGTCCCAATTAATAGTTGATCATTAGGATAAGATTAAGGTTATTGGAACCCCTATTTGAGATAAATAAAAGATAGAAGACTTTAATAAAAGTGGGAGCACCTAAGTTTATGGACTTAAAATCATGTAATGATTTAACCCCACCACTAACTTAGACCTGATTAGTGGATAATGAATCATTTTGTATAGTCCTCTACCCTAGACCTAGGGAACACCAGAGTGCCTATCCTTTTCTATTATGAACTTGTGATCCCTCTGCTGCATATGTTTGGTATATGGCTTTTGTTTGTTATTTCCCAAGTGCATAGTGTGAATGATTACTTTACGTAGACAACGAGCAGTCTGTGTTTCCCGAGGAAGTTGCAGAGGAAGTTCCTGATCAACAGTTTGGTGAAGGCAAGTGTCCTCTGACCCATTATGTCCTATTCACTTATAACTTACTATCCCGCATTACTTACTTGAAACCTAAGGATTGACTAGCTTTACACTTTACTTTATCCTTGATGACCTTATGGTTAGCATTCTGCTATTGCCTTAACTTAATCAATGAACATGATGTGACTATTTATGATACTGTTACCCTGATGATGTTGATGATCTTATGATACTCTAGGGGGCTCAAGCTGTTTCCTGAGTACCTCTCCGTAAGGACCTGTTCGTTGAGAGACCACCCGGGATAACAGTGCAGCCATGAGGGTGAAATGGGATGCCCTTAGCTAATTAATTAGAGGAACTAGAGGTGTAGTTGCTTAGCCGTCGTGCCGTCAATGGGGTCCAGGCACAGTGCTTGCTCTGCCGAGGCTGAGTGCCGAGGTTCTTTCGTTTTGCTTTTTGTTAGTCACTCTCCTGCGGGGAGGGGTACTGTGTTTATCAAACTGGAGAAACCTAACGGGCAGCTATGATCTCTAGGGAATCTTTGTAAAAGCTACGTAGTGATGCCCTGCCGGACCACCTAGGTAGTGGTCAACGGGGATTAGCTCTCCCCGGGTAGAAAGGGAATCATGACTCATGGGTAAAGTGTGCGGCCTCTGCAGAGGGTAGTGAAACTGATATATCAGCCGTGCTCACGGTTAAGAGCAGCCTTGGGATCCTCTTTGATTAGAGATACAGATGGTTCGAGATACAAGGATTATGTTATGGTTTTGGTTCGAATATGATGATGTTGTTCCTCGATGAGGAAATGGTTCATGGGTTGGTTAATGCTAAAATATGGCTTCTACTAATGATAAATACCTGACCAACTAAAAGCAACTGCTTGAGCCTAACCCCACATAAAGCTAGTCCACTTCAGCCAAACGGGACATTTGCTGAGTACGTTGATGTGTACTCATCCTTGCTTTACCACAAAACACCAGGTTGTCCGCATTGTAACCACTGCTCAGGAGAAGGTGAAGCCGTGGGAGGAGACTTCCAGGAGTTCCAAGACTACGACGAATTCTAGGTGTGGGTTGGCGGCAACCCCCAGTCGGCTGCCTGTGAAGGCCTTATCTTTACTGCGTTTCGCTAGCACTTTGATTTACCTGTTAAGACGATGACTATGTGGATGTCTATGACTCTGTGATGTAATAAGTTAATACTATTTTAAGTTATGATTCGAGCAATGTGCATTGATGTTCATTTATGTAATCGCTGTGTACGTGAGTTCTGATCCTGGCACGTACATAGTTCGCACTTGGTTTGCCTTCCAAAACCGGGTGTGACATAAGTGGTATCAAAGCCGTGCTGACTGTAGGACCGCTGACCTAGAGTAGCACTGGTCGTACTAAGGACTATTGACCTTCCCCTCACCTTGACCTCTGATGTTACTTCAAAAGTCGGTCACCTCGACCAACCCTATGTTTTACTACATATATAAACTATATTATACCTTGTTAAAATTTTTATCTTGTTCTGTCTATGGTTTATTCACTTGTCATATTAGTTCTGCTCTTACTCTTATGCTTACGGTGTCTTTTGTAGATGGCTCGTCTTAGACACACTGCACGTAAGTCGGTGATTCCTTTCCTGCCGTCTCGACTTGCGGAGCGTCCTCTGCGTCGCACCGTGTCCGGTCAGTCGAGTCACCTGGAGAGACTGCACCACCGCCTGCGTGAGGAGCAGGAACGCTGGCGCCAGCACAGAGAGCAGCAGGGCTCTTCCTCCCCACAGGTGGAGTCTGTGAGGCCCCGTTCCTCTGTTGCCCAGCTGGAGGCGCCCCCTGCACCACCGCGGGACGCCTCGGCTGTTGGAGGAGCTACCGGAGGAAATCCTGGAGGAGACCCCGACGACGATGACTCAGACCACAGCACGGAGTCCTCTGAGCCGCAGGAGGCGGAAGGATGGGTCGCCCGACCCATCACCCGTGACGCCGCTCGCGGTTGTCACTTCCACGACGCACTCGACACCTTGCTGCGCCAGGCTTTCGACCGGCACACCTGGTCGATCGAGTATCGTTGTGTAGTCTACCAGCACAGCCGCGGGAGGTACCCGGACCGCTGGGAGGCTACCTGCCTAGTTCGCCGTCCGGAGGATGACCTCCGGGGTGCGGAGGCCGTTTCGGAGCACTATTCCATCTCCGAGAGGGACACTGCAGAGGCGGCTATGCAGGATGCAGCATGACGTGCACTCTCCCAGTACTGTTCTTTGTTCGGTGGGGTGGCCGACGGTCTTAACCTTCGGTACTACCCCCGTCGCCCTACTGGCAGCACAGAGAGTGTGGCTGTCTCACCTATTGGTGAGGCTAACCCTAGGTTGAGCAGCACAGTCAACCTAGTCGCAGTGCTTAACACTGAGCTGGATCACTCTCTGGACGAGCTGAGCAGGGCTCGAATGGAGATTGCGGAGTTGCGTGCTGAGCTGGCAGAGCGCCATCACCAGGAGGGTGGTTCTCCCGCTCCTGTTGGGACTCAGCACCCTTACCGCTCGCCGCCACGTGGTCACCACACTTATGGTTCCCCTGCCTATAAGACTAGGATAGATCTGGATCCTTAGATCGTTAGCGTCGAAGTTTGTAATAATTCTTAAGTCAGATGTCTCAGTCTTAGATAGTTAGTTTAGTTTGCTTATCAGTTGTTTCCAATTAGCTTAGTTTGCTTATCAGTTGCTTGCATGCTTGTTATGATGAACTTGTGCTGGATTTGAATCTTTGTAATGACTGTTGTCAACCTGTGGGTTTCTCCTGCAGTTTGGCCTAGCTATAATGTTAATAAAGTCAGTTATTTAGTTGGGAAGCCATTTACTTCTACTTTCCTTTCTATCTGAGAAGCTGTGTTGAATCATAATGAGGATCAGTGAAGCTCTTTGTTCACTCAGTGTCATGAAGAATTCTGTATTTCCTTTTCTTATGCTGAAGGGTTGTAAGATCAACGCTGATGTATGAATGTCTTCCACAGATGTCTGACAACAGGCGCCGATGCAACAGGCGTGCTCAGCAAGAGCAGCATGACCAGCAGGAGGAACAACAGAGGCAGCCTCCCCCACCACCCCCGATGTCAGTGGAGCAGATGTTCTTGATGCAGACTCAGGCAGTGCAGGCCATTGGGCAGACTCTGGCAGCCATGCAGCAGGCTCAACAGCAACCTCAACCCCAATTGCAAGTGCAGATGCCCCAGATGCCACGAGATAAGCGTGGCGAGTTCATGAGAGGGCACCCTCCTACCTTCGCCCATTCTGCTGACCCCATGGATGCAGAAGACTGGCTGCGCGCAGTGGAAAGAGAACTGCGCACCGCCCAATGTAACGACAGGGAGAAGGTTCTGTATGGTCCCCGTCAGCTAAGGGGAGCAGCCTAGTCCTGGTGGGAGTCCTACCTCGCCACACATGCTGACCCCGAAGCCATCACCTGGGAAGAATTCAGTGAGAGTTTCCGCAGGTACCATGTGCCAGAGGGACTGATGATCGTGAAGAAGGAGGAGTTTCTGGCTCTGAAGCAGGGACCCCTGTCTGTTAGTGAATACAGAGACAAGTTTCTGCAGCTATCTCGTTATGCACCTGAGGATGTCAACACTGATGCTAAAAGGCAGTACAGGTTCATGAGGGGTTTGGTGGATCCCCTGCATTACCAGCTGATGAACCACACCTTCCCCACCTTCTAGCACCTGATCGATAGGGCAGTTATGACGGAGAAGAAGCGTAAGGATATAGAGGATCGGAAGCGCAAGATGAGTGGACCCCAGTCCGGAAGCATCAGCCGCCCCCGTTTCTCAGGCAGTTCATCTCAGCAAGGCAGGCCTGGTCACCCACAGGGATATCAAAATCAGAATCAGCGTCCGCATCAGCAGCAGTTCCAGAGGCAGTACCCACAACAGCAGCAGTATCGTCAGAACAGCCAACAGGGAGGTAATCAGTATCAGAAGCAGAACAACCAGGCACCTCGCCTTCCTGCCCCAGCAGCAAACCAGA
Source organism: Zea luxurians (assembly GCA_029449295.1). NCBI lineage: Eukaryota > Viridiplantae > Streptophyta > Magnoliopsida > Poales > Poaceae > Zea > Zea luxurians. The sequence continues at coordinate 113,745,173 of JAOPSE010000007.1, forward strand.
GCAACCAAGCAGCCCCAGCACAAGGAGGAGGCAGAGGATGTTTCCACTGTGGAGAACAAGGCCACTGGGCGATGCAATGCCCGAAGAAGATGGCGCAGCAGCAGACCAACCCCAATGCTCCAACAAGGCAAGGTGTACTGCAGCCGGCAGCAGGCAATCGTAGCCAAGTGTACTACCGTGGAAAGGTGAACCACTTGGAGGCCGAAGCGATCCAGGATGCACCAGATGTGGCAGTAGGTATGTTCTCAGTCGAATCTCATCCCACGAAAGTGCTATTTGATACTGGTGCAACTCATTCATTTGTCACTGCAACCTGGGTAAAATTGCATAACATCTCAGTAGAGGCAATGATGCCACCCATGAGGATTAATTCGGTTGGTGGCAAGGTGCAAACAGATAAAATATGCTCAAATATAAGGGTGGAAATAAGGGGGATAGGATTCCCCAGTGACTTAATAGTAATAGACACCCCTGGGATAGATGTCATCCTAGGGATGAATTGGTTAATGAAGTATGAAGCGAATGTTAGCTGTGACAAGAGGACCGTAACATTGAAGTCCCCGTCAGGAGAAGAGGTAGTGGCCGAGCTAAGGATGCCTAAATCAGCGGAGGGTGTCTGTCACCAGATTTCAGTTGATAGTAAGGAGCCCAACCCGCTCGAGGCTATCAAGGTTGTGTCGGACTTTCCGGACGTATTTCCCGAGGAGCTAACGGGCATGCCACCCGAGAGAAAAGTTGAATTTGCCATAGAGCTTATCCCTGGTACCGCCCCCATTTCCAAAAGAGCCTACCGAGTGTCTGGACCAGAATTGGTGGAACTCAAGAAGCAGATAGATGAGATGTTAGAGAAGGGTTACATCAGACCAAGTACCTCGCCTTGGGCCGCTCCGGTGTTGTTTGTAGAGAAGAAAGATGGTACCAAAAGGATGTGCATAGACTACAGAGCCTTGAATGAAGTCACTGTCAAAAACAAGTACCCCCTGCCAAGGATAGAAGATTTGTTCGACCAGCTCAGAGGTGCCAGCGTATTCTCGAAGATAGATCTGAGATCAGGTTACCATCAACTCAGAATCCGACCCTCGGACATACCGAAGACGGCCTTCATCACCAAGTACGGGTTATATGAATTCACAGTTATGTCCTTTGGTTTGACAAATGCGCCAGCCTTCTTTATGTATCTGATGAACAGCGTGTTCATGGACTATTTAGACAAGTTTGTGGTAGTGTTCATCGATGATATTCTCATATACTCTCAAAGTGAGGAAGATCATGTAGAGCATTTGAAGATGGTATTGCAAAGACTTCGAGAGCATCAGTTGTATGCCAAGCTGGGCAAATGCGAGTTCTGGATTCATGAAGTCCTGTTTCTGGGTCACATCATAAATCAAGATGGGTTGGCAGTGGATCCAAAGAAAGTGGCAGATATCCTGAACTGGAAAGCACCGAAGGATGTTCGTGGGATCAAGAGCTTCATTGGAATGGCTGGATACTATAGGCGTTTCATTAAAGGCTTCTCAAAGATTGCTAGACCAATGACAGCGTTGCTAGCGAAGAAAGTTGAGTTCAAGTGGACCCAAAAGTGTCAGGAAGCATTTGATGAACTGAAAAATAGATTGACTACAGCTCCGGTGTTAGTCCTGCCTGATGTTCACAAGCCATTCTCAGTGTATTGTGATGCTTCTTACACCGGATTGGGATGTGTGCTAATGCAAGAAGGAAGAGTTGTAGCATATTCATCTCGACAGCTGAAGATCCATGAGAAAAATTATCCCACACATGACCTGGAGTTGGCAGCAGTAGTTCATGCTTTGAAGACCTGGAGACATTACCTGTATGGGCAGAAGTGCGACATCTACACAGATCATAAAAGTCTAAAATACATATTCACCCAGTCAGAGTTAAACATGAGACAGCGAAGATGGTTGGAATTGATCAAGGACTATGAGTTGGAGATACATTACCATCCAGGCAAAGTCAATGTGGTTGCAGATGCTCTGAGCAGGAAGAGTCAAGTCAATATGTTGGCCACGTACCCGATGCCGTATGAGTTAGCCAAGGAGTTCGACAGGCTGAGCCTCGGTTTCCTGAATAATATGCAAGGAGTAACAGTGGAATTAGAGCCCACTCTAGAGCGGGAGATCAAAGAAGGGCAGAAGGATGATGAAAACATCAACAAGATCCGGCAGCTGATCTTAGAAGGAAGAGGCAAAGACTTTCGAGAGGATGAAGAGGGAGTAATATGGTTCAAGGACCGATTGTGTGTCCCCGACCTCAAACCTATTCGGGAACTGATCCTCAAGGAAGCTCATGAGACAGCCTACTCCATACACCCTGGGAGCGAGAAGATGTATCAGGATTTAAAAAGGAGGTTTTGGTGGTATGGCATGAAAAGAGAGATCGCAGAATATGTCGCCATCTGTGATAGCTGTCAGAGAACCAAAGCAGAGCATCAGAGGCCTGCCAGATTGTTGCAGCCATTGCGGATTCCTCAGTGGAAGTGGGATGAGATCGGGATGGATTTTATAGTTGGCCTACCTCGTACCTGGGCCGGCTATGATTCCATCTGGGTGGTTGTGGACCGCTTAACAAAGGTGGCCCATTTCATACCTGTGAAGACCACATACACCGGAGCAACGTTAGCTGAGTTATACATGTCACGGATAGTCTGCCTTCATGGTGTGCCGAAGAAGATAGTGTCAGATCGAGGAACACAGTTCACCTCTCATTTTTGGCAGCAGCTACAAGAAGCTTTGGGCACCCATTTGAACTTCAGCTCGGCTTATCACCCGCAGACAGACGGTCAGACTGAAAGAACTAATCAGATCCTAGAAGATATGCTGAGAGCCTGTGCGTTGCAAGACAAGTCAGGATGGGACAAAAGGTTACCTTATGCAGAATTCTCCTACAACAATAGCTATCAGGCTAGCTTGAAGATGTCACCGTTTCAGGCACTCTATGGACGGAGTTGTAGGACTCCGCTGCATTGGGACCAGCCTGGAGAGAGACAGGTGTTTGGCCCCGACATTTTGCTTGAAGCCGAAGAGAATATCAAAATGGTTCGGGAGAATCTGAAGATAGCACAATCAAGGCAGCGAAGCTACGCGGACAGAAGGAGAAGAGAACTGAGTTTTGAAGTGGGAGATTACGTCTATCTGAAGGTGTCACCTATCAGGGGAGTCAGAAGGTTCGGAGTTAAAGGCAAGTTAGCACCCCGGTACGTTGGACCATATCAGATTCAAGCAAAGCGTGGAGAAGTGGCTTACCAACTCAACCTACCAGAAAGTTTGTCGGCAGTGCACAACGTGTTCCACGTGTCGCAATTGAAGAAGTGTCTGCGAGTACCAGAAGAACAGTTGCCAGTGGAGGGTTTGGAAGTCCAGGAGGATCTGACATACATAGAGAAGCCAACAAAGATTCTGGAGTTTGCAGACAGAGTCACCCGGAGGAACACCATCAGAATGTGCAAAGTTAGATGGGGTCACCACTCGGAGGAAGAAGCAACCTGGGAACGAGAAGATGATCTGAAGGCCAAATACCCTGAACTCTTTGCTGACCAACCTTGAATCTCGGGGCGAGATTCTTTTAAGGGGGATAGGTTTGTAACACCCTGAATTTGGGGGTATAAAATTTCTTTGCTCATATTCACAAATTCAGGTGTTACTTCCCTTTTCTCATCTTCCCCTAATCTCCTCTTTCTCATTTCTATAGGAAAAGAGTGGTTATTCTTATTTGTAATTATAATTTAGTAGGCTAAACTCCAAGGGAGTATGAAATGTTGCATCATGTTGAACCCTAGATTTCACTTTCGTTTGGTGCATAATCCTTAGAAATGCTAATTTGAATTTGTGGCTTATTTGGATTTGAATCAAAGAAAGTAAATAAAAAGAAAAGAGAAAACAAATGCCAGAATAAAAGAAAAAGGGAAAGAAGCCCAACCCTGCCCCGCCCCCTCGGCCTTTCGGCCCAGCCGGCCCAATCCCGCGCGCGCGCCTCTCCCCCCTTCTCTCTCTGCCCTGGCGGGCCCGCCCGTCAGCGCGGCCGCCTTCTCCGCGCCCGCGCCCGCTTTCCTCTCTCTCTCTGCTCGCGGGCCCGGGCTGTCAGCTCCGTCATCCCCGCGTAACCGCCGCCTGAGCTGCGCGTTGCCGCGGTCTCCGCGCCCACGTCGCGCGTGGAGCTCGCAACCGCCCCGCCCCCGGCCACTTGAGCCCAGAACCCCGCTCGCCCTCTCCCCCTCCCTCATTTGCGCACCTGCAGGCCCCTCTCTCACCTCCCCCACGCTGCGCGCACGCCAGAGCGCCACAGCCATTAACCGCCGCCGTCCCAAGCTCGTTTCCCCGTCGCCGTTGGAGCTCCGCCGTGCCCTCAGCCACGGTGAGCTCCGCCCCGATGTCCGCAACCCGGGACGCGCTCCAATTTCCCCTCCCCCTCCCCGAATCACTCTGCCCGCGCTCACCGCCGTTCTCTGCGCAGCCGCCGAGGTCCGCCACCGTCGACCAGAGCCGTCGCCGCGCCTTCGCCGCCACCGAGGAGTCGCCGGAGCCCGCCTTGAGGTAAGGAACCTCTCCCGCCCCCTCCCGACCTTTGTATTGCTCCCTGCTGTGCTTAATTGCTCGCCGGAGTCCCATAGCGCCGCCGCCGAGCCGCTTCGCCGTGGACCGCCCCCCTCCGGTGCCCCTGCCCCGACCTAGCCCCCACCAGAAGACTCCCCGCGCCCTCCCTAACCTCCCCGGCCGTCCAGGTCGCCCCAAAGACCCGCAGGGCCCCCGCGCCCCTCGTCTCCGGCGAGTTCTCCGCCGCGGGGACGAGCGCCGCCGCCTCTGCTAGCCGTAGGAGAGGCCAAGGCCGGCCACCCGATCCCCGCCGTCCGTCCCAGATCGCACGGCCCCGTTTCAATTAGGCCGAGCCCAACCCTAGCCGTTCGCCTGAGATCCAACGGCCCAGAGCCGTTTCCCCCGCGCCCCGCCTCCTTGCCAATTGGGCCCCGCCTGTCAGCCCGCCGCCCCGCGCTGCCCGCCTGGCCCCGCCTGTCAGCCAGCCGCCCGCGTCCGCTCTGCTCACCCGGCCCCGCCTGTCAGCCCGCCGCCCCGCGCTGCCGCCTGGCCCCGCCTGTCAGCCCGCCGCCCCGCGCTGCTCGCCTGGCCCCGCCTGTCAGCCGCTCAGGCCGCCGCGCGCTCGCGCGCCCGCCCGCGGATTTAATCTCGGGCGTCGATCCGAGATCCAACGGTCGTAGGAGCCCGATACCCCTTCGCCCGCGCAACTTCTTAAAGAGACCCCCGATTTTCTGAAATTTAACCCGCCGTCCCTGGATTCTCGCAGTTAGGTCCTCGGACCTTTTATTTAATTCAAAATAAGTATTTAGGGTATATTTTTAATCCCTAAACTTGTAAAATTCATAACTTTGTCATATGAACTCCAAATTAGGTGCTTCAAATTGCAAAATGCTCATAGTATTTTTGTCTACCTATTAAACCAATGTTTCCCTGCTGTTTTTATGTCCCAATTAATAGTTGATCATTAGGATAAGATTAAGGTTATTGGAACCCCTATTTGAGATAAATAAAAGATAGAAGACTTTAATAAAAGTGGGAGCACCTAAGTTTGTGGACTTAAAATCATGTAATGATTTAACCCCACCACTAACTTAGACCTGATTAGTGGATAATGAATCATTTTGTATAGTCCTCTACCCTAGACCTAGGGAACACCAGAGTGCCTATCCTTTTCTATTATGAACTTGTGATCCCTCTGCTGCATATGTTTGGTATATGGCTTTTGTTTGTTATTTCCCAAGTGCATAGTGTGAATGATTACTTTACGTAGACAACGAGCAGTCTGTGTTTCCCGAGGAAGTTGCAGAGGAAGTTCCTGATCAACAGTTTGGTGAAGGCAAGTGTCCTCTGACCCATTATGTCCTATTCACTTATAACTTACTATCCCGCATTACTTACTTGAAACCTAAGGATTGACTAGCTTTACACTTTACTTTATCCTTGATGACCTTATGGTTAACATTCTGCTATTGCCTTAACTTAATCAATGAACATGATGTGACTATTTATGATACTGTTACCCTGATGATGTTGATGATCTTGTGATACTCTAGGGGGCTCAGGCTGTTTCCTGAGTACCTCTCCGTAAGGACCTGTTCGTTGAGAGACCACCCGGGATAACAGTGCAGCCATGAGGGTGAAATGGGATGCCCTTAGCTAATTAATTAGAGGAACTAGAGGTGTAGTTGCTTAGCCGTTGTGCCGTCAATGGGGTCCAGGCACAGTGCTTGCTCTGCCGAGGCTGAGTGCCGAGGTTCTTTCGTTTTGCTTTTTGTTAGTCACTCTCCTGCGGGGAGGGGTACTGTGTTTATCAAACTGGAGAAACCTAACGGGCAGCTATGATCTCTAGGGAATCTTTGTAAAAGCTACGTAGTGATGCCCTGCCGGACCACCTAGGTAGTGGTCAATGGGGATTAGCTCTCCCCGGGTAGAAAGGGAATCATGACTCATGGGTAAAGTGTGTGGCCTCTGCAGAGGGTAGTGAAACTGATATATCAGTCGTGCTCACGGTTAAGAGCAGCCTTGGGATCCTCTTTGATTAGAGATACAGATGGTTCGAGATACAAGGATTATGTTATGGTTTTGGTTCGAATATGATGATGTTGTTCCTCGATGAGGAAATGGTTCATGGGTTGGTTAATGCTAAAATATGGCTTCTACTAATGATAAATACCTGACCAACTAAAAGCAACTGCTTGAGCCTAACCCCACATAAAGCTAGTCCACTTCAGCCAAACGGGACATTTGCTGAGTACGTTGATGTGTACTCATCCTTGCTTTACCACAAAACACCAGGTTGTCCGCATTGTAACCACTGCTCAGGAGAAGGTGAAGCCGTGGGAGGAGACTTCCAGGAGTTCCAAGACTACGACGAATTCTAGGTGTGGGTTGGCGGCAACCCCCAGTCGGCTGCCTGTGAAGGCCTTATCTTTACTGCGTTTCGCTAGCACTTTGATTTACCTGTTAAGACGATGACTATGTGGATGTCTATGACTCTGTGATGTAATAAGTTAATACTATTTTAAGTTATGATTCGAGCAATGTGCATTGATGTTCATTTATGTAATCGCTGTGTACGTGAGTTCTGATCCTGGCACGTACATAGTTCGCACTTGGTTTGCCTTCCAAAACCGGGTGTGACAGGGAGATCGTGACTGGCGGCGACAAGTCTGCAAGCTCGGGGAGAACTCATTTGAGGGAGTTCGACCACAAGCATAAGGAGGAGTCCGCTTCCTCCATAAAGTCACAACGAAGAGGTGACAAGGAGAAAAAGATGAAGAAAGTGGTCTACTATGAGACCGACTCTTCGTCACCCTTCACCTCCAGCTCTGAATCGTCATCCGTAACTTCTAAGCGCCATGAGCGCAAGAAGTATAATAAGATGCCCCTCCGCTATCCTCGCATTTCCAAATGCACTCCATTACTTTCCATTCCCCTAGGCAAACCACCATTTTTTAATGGTAAGGATTATTGTATGTGGAGTGATAAAATGAGGCATCATCTAACCTCACTCCACAAAAGCATATGGGATATTGTTGAGTATGGAGCGCAGGTACCGAAGGTAGGGGACAAGGACTACGATTCGGACGAGGCCGACCAAATTCGGCACTTTAACTCCCAAGCCACAACTATACTCCTCGCCTCCTTGTGTCGAGAGTAGTATAATAAAGTGCAAGGGTTAAAGATGGCCAAAGAAATTTGGGACATCCTCAAGACGGTGCACGAAGGGAACGAGGTGACCAAGATCACCAAACGGGAGACAATCGAGGTGGAGCTCGGTTGATTCATCCTCAACCAAGGAGAGGATCCACAAGCCATGTACAACCGGCTCAAGACCTTGGTGAATCAAGTGCGCAACCTCGGGAGCACCAAGTGGGATGACCATGAGATGGTCAAGGTTATTCTAAGATCCCTCGTATTCCATAATCCTATTCAAGTTCAATTAATACATGGTGATCCTAGATATTAGCTAATGTCTCCCGAGGAGGTAATTGGGACGTTTGTGAGCTTTGAGTTGGTGATCAAAGGCTCCAAACAAATCGACAACTTGGAGCAAGGCGGCACCTCCACACCCGAGGTGCAATTCAAAGCGGTAGAGGAGAAGAAAGAAGAGTCTACACCAAGTAGGCTCCCCATCGACGCCTCCAAGCTCGACAACGAGAAAATAACGCTCATCATCAAGAGTTTTCGCCAAATCCTCAAGCAAAGGAGGGAGAAGGACTATAAACACCGCTCCAAAAGGGTGTGCTACAAGTGTGGTAAGCCCAGTCATTTTATTGCAAAATGTCCTATGTCTAGTGATAATGACAGGGGCGACAACAAGAGGTGAAAGAAGGAGAAGAAGAGGTACTACAAGAAGAAGGGCGGCGATGCCCACGTTTGTCAGGAATGGGACTCCGATGAGAACTCCATCGACTCCTCCTCCAACGAGGATGCCGCCAACATCGCCGTTAACAAGGGTCTTCTCTTCCCCAACGTCGGCCACAAGTACCTCATGGCAAAAGACGGCAAGAAAAAGAAGGTACAAGCTAGAACCACCCCCAAGTATACTACATCTAGTGATGAGGGTAGTTCTAGTGATGATGAGGATAACTTGCTTAGTCTTTTTGCCAACCTTAACATGCAACAAAAGGAAAAAATTAAATGAATTAATAGGTGTTATTCATGAGAAGGATGAACTCTTGGATAGCCAAGAGGAATTCCTTATTAAATAAAATAAAAAGCATGTTAAGGTGAAAAACGCTTATGCTCAGGAGATAGAAAAATATAAAAACTTGACTAAAGAGCTTAGCATTTGCTATGGCACTATTTCTAACCTTAGAGCTTAGCATTTGCCATAACACTATTTCCAATCGTTTTCGGCGATTAATGCCAAAGGGGGAGAGAATATTAGCCCAAAGCAAAAGGACCGCACCACCACAAATTTCAAAATTTTTAAAAGAAGTTTTTCAATTAGTATCTTATGATGAAATATTTTAATTGATATACTTCAAAATTGGTATGTTTTTAATTGGTTAGTATTTTTCAAATTGGTATCTAAAATATTTAATCTTCTTTCAATTGGTAAAACCCTCTTGAACACTAAGAGGAGAATTTCATTCAGGGGGAGTTTTGTTTTAGTCAAAGGAAAAGCATTTGAAATAGGGGGAGAAAATTTCAAATCTTAAAAATGCTTCTTGAAATCTTATTCATATACCTTTGAATATTTGCAAAAGACTTTGAAAAATAATTTCCAAAAAGATTTGCAAAAATAAAGCAAGTGGTGCAAATGTGGTCCAAAATGTTAAAAGAAAGAAAGCAATCAATGCATATCTAGTGAAAGTATAAATTGGTTTAATTCTAAGCAACATTTGCACTTACCTTATGCAAACTAGTTCAATTTTGCACTTATATATTTGCTTTGGTTTGTGTTGGCATCAATCACCAAAAAGGGGGAGATTGAAAGGGAAATAAAGTCAAACTTTTCCTAAATGATTTTGGTGGTTGAAATGCCCAACACAAATTATTGGACTAACTAGTTTGCTCTAGATTATATATTTTACAGGTGCTAAAGGTTCAAAACAAACCAATAAAAAGATCCAAGTTAGGGTTCAAAAAGAAAGGAGCAAAAGAAAACGAAGAGAACCCTGGTCTGGCGCACCGGACTGTCCGGTGCACCAGGTGTCGTACAGACTAAACTCTTCACCTTCGGGTTTCTCAGGGGCCACTCCGCTATAATTCACCGGACTGTCCGGTGTGCCACCGGACTATCCGGTGTGCCAGCGGAGCAACGGCTAGCAAGCGCAACGGTCGACTCCAAAGGTCACCTGCAGCGTGAACAGTGCGCGGACAGTTCGCGCAGAGTCAGAGCAGCGCCAAAAGGCGCACCAGACAGTGAACAGTGCCTGTCCGGTGCCCCAAGATGTCAGAGCTTCAACGGTCGAAACCGTCAGAACCCTAACGGTTGGGTGATGTGGCTGGCGCACCGGACTGTCTGGTGCGCCCATCGATAGCCAGCCTCCCCAACGGCTGGTTTAGTGGTTGGGGCTATAAATACCCCCACTTGTAATCAATACAAGACATCCAAGTTTTTTAGACTTCATATTCAATACAAGAGCTAGTGCAATCAATACAAGACACAATTCAAAAGAATCAAAGCCTCTCCAAGTCCCAAATACACTCCAAACACCTAGTGACTAGAGAGAGAGTTTTGCTCGTGTTCTTTGAGCTCTTATTCTTGGATCGCTTTCTTCTTCCCTATTCTTATTCTTCAAGCACTTGTAATCAAAGCAAGAGACACTAAGTTGTGGTGGTCCTTGTGGGGTCTAAGTGACCCGTTTTGATTAAGGAGAAAGCTCATTCGGTCTAGGTGACCGTTTGAGAGAGGGAAAGGGTTGAAAGAGACCCGGTCTTTGTGACCACCTCAACGGGGACTAGGTTCTTTAGAACCGAACCTCGGTAAAACAAATCACCGTGTCATCCGCTCTATTTCTTTGGTTGATTTGTTTTCCCCTCTCTTCCAGACTTAACTTTTGTACTAGCGCTAACCCCGACTTATAGTTGTGTTTAAAGTTGTAAATTTCAGTTTCTGCCTATCCATCCCTCCTCTATGCGACTTTCAATTGGTATCAGAGCCCGGTACTTCATTTAGAGTCTAACCACTCGAAGTGATGTTGGGAGGATCCGCCAAGAGGGAGATGGAAACGGCCACAAGCCACGGGAAGGCTCCATTAAGGGAGTCCGGAGCCAAAGGAAGGGAGGAATCACCCCCCCCCCCCCCGCATCAAATTGCACCAAAGTGGCGATAAGAAGAAGAAAATGAAGAAAGTGGTCTACTATGAGACCGATTCTTCAATTGCCCTCCACCTCCGGCTCCGACATGCCATCCATCACTTCTAAGTGCCATAAGCGCAAGAAGTTTAGTAAGATCCCCCTACGCTATCCCCGCATTTCCAAACGCACTCCTTTACTTTCCGTCCCATTAGGCAAACCACCGGTTTTGACGGTGAAGATTATTGTATGTGGAGTGATAAAATGAGGCATCATCTAACCTCACTCCACGCTAGCATTTGGGACATTATTGAATTTAGAGCGTAGGTACCATTCGTGGGGGATGAAGGCTATGACTCGGACGAGGTCGCCCAAATCTGGCACTTTGACTCCCAAGCCACCACTATACTCCTCGCCTCTCTATGTCGAGAGGAGTATAACAAGGTGCAAGTGCTAAAAAGTGCCAAGGAGATTTGGGATGTGCTAAAGACCACGCATGAAGGAGATGAGGTGACCAAAATCATCAAACGGGAGACAATCGAAGGGGAGCTCGGTCGATTCATCCTCAACCAAGGAGAGGAGCCACAAGCCATATACAACCGGCTCAAAACCTTGGTGAATCAAGTCCGCAACCTTAGGAGCACCAAATGGGATGACCATGAAATGGTCAAGGTTATTCTTAGATCACTCATATTTCATAATCCTACTCAAGTTCAATTAATACGTGGTGATCCTAGATATAAGCTAATGTCTCCCGAGGAAGCGATAGGAAAGTTTGTGAGCTTTGAGTTGATGATCAAAGGCTCCAAACAAATCGTCGAGCAAGGCGGCACCTCCACACCCGAGGTGCAACCCGTCGCATTCAAAGCAACGAAGGAAAAGAAAGAAGAGTCTACATCAAGTAGGCTCCCCATCGACGCCTCCAAGCTCGACAACGAGGAAATGGCGCTCATCATCAAGAGCTTCCGCCAAATCCTCAAGCAAAGGAGGGGGAAGGATTATAAACCCCGCTCCAAGAAAGTGTGCTACATACAAGTATGGTAAGCCCGGTCATTTTATTGCTAAATGTCCATTATCTAGTGATAGTGACAGGGGAGACAACAAGAAGGGAAAGAGGAAGGAAAATAAAAAAATATTACAAGAAGAAGGGCGGCGATGCCCATGTGTGCTGGGAATGGGATTCCGATGAGAGCTCCACTGACTCCTCCTCCGACGAGGATGCCGCCAACATCACCGTCAACAAAGGGCTCCTCTTCCCCAATGTCGGCCATAAGTGCCTCATGGCAAAGGACGGCAAGAAAAAGAAGGTACAAGCTAGAACCACCCCCAAGTATACTACATCTAATGATGAGGGTAGTTCTAGTGATGATGAAGATAACTTGCTTAATCTTTTTGCTAACCTTAACATGCAATAAAAGGAAAAACCAAATAATGAATTGATAGGTGCTAATCATGAGAAGGATGAACTCTTGGATAGCCAAAGAATTCCTCATTAAGGAAAATAAAAAGCATGTTAAAGTGAAAAATGCTTATGCTCAGGAAATAGAGAAATGTGAAAATTTGACTAGTGAACTTAGCATTTGTCATGACACTATCTCCAACCTTAGAATTGAAAATACCAAATTGATTGGTAAGGTTGAGAAGTCAAATGAATATGATAATTCAATCGCCAATCTTAAAAAAGAGAATGCTAGTTTAATTGCTAAGATTGACAAATTGAATCAATCAATTTCTAGCCTTAAGATTGAGAATGAGAAACTAATTTCTAAGGCTAAGGATTTAAATGTTTGCAACGTTTCTATTTCCTGTTTTAGAGATGAAAATGCCATGCTAAAATCTAATGAAAGGGAAATAGGGTCAAACCTTTTCCTATATGATTTTGGTGGTTGAATAGCCCAACACAAATAATTGGACTAACTAGTTTGCTCTAGAATATATGTTCCACAGGTGCCAAAGGTTCACATAAAACCAATACAAAGTTAAAAGAAAGGGTTCAAAACAAAAGAGCAAAGAAAACCGAAGGCTGCCCTGGTCTGGCGCACCGGATAGTGTCCGGTGCACAGAATCACTCCGGACTGCTCAGCTTTAGGTTTCTGGAAATTGCTCTCCGCTATAATTCACCGGACTGTCCGGTGTAGCACCGGACTGTCCGGTGTACCAGCGGGGGCAATGGCTAGCGCGCCAACGGTCGACTGCAAAAGTGAACAGTGCTGACTGCGTGCGCAGAAGTCAGAGCAAGCGCCAGAAGGCGCACCGGACAGTGAACAGGACCTGTCCGGTGCACCACCGGACTGTCCGGTGGCCCAGTTGTCAGAAGCTCCAACGGTCGAACCCTAACGGTTGGGTGACGTGGCTGGCGCACCAGACAGTGTCCGGTGGCGCACCGGACTGTCCGGTGTGCCCGTCGACAGTAGAGTTCCCCAACAGCCACTTTGGTGGTTGGGGCTATAAATACCCCCAACCACCACACTTCAAGGGATAAAAAGTTTTTAGCCATTTCATTCAATACAAGAGCTCTAGACTTCACTCCAAGACACAAACAAGAGATCAAATCCTCTCCCAAGTCCAAAAATCACTCCAAACAATTAGTGACTAGTGAGAGAGAGATATTTGTGTTCATTTGAGTTCTTGCGCTTGGATCGCTTTTCTTCTTCCTTATTTCTTGTTCCAAGACATTTGTAATCAAAGCAACTGATACCTATTATGTGGTGGTCCTTATGGGGACTAAGTGTCCAGATTGATTGAGAAGAGAAGCTCACTCGGTCTAGGTGACCGTTTGAGAGAGGGAAAGGGTTGAAAGAGACCCGGTCTTTGTGACCACCTCAACGGGGAGTAGGTTTTCAAGAACCGAACCTCGGTAAAATAAATCACCGTGTAACACTCTTCATTTGCTTGTGATTTGTTTTCGCCCTCTCTTTTGGACTCGGTTTCAATTCTAAACGCTAACCCCGGCTTGTAGTGTGTGCTTAAGTTTATAATTTTCAGATTCTGCCTATTCACCCCCCCTCTAGGCGACTTTCATCTAAGATAGATGAATTAAGATCTTGCAAACCCTCTATATCCACTATTGATCATGTTTCTATTTGCATTAGATGTAGAGATATTAATGTTGATGCTATCCATGATCACATTTCTATGATTAAACAACAAAATAATCATATAGCTAAACTAGATGCTAAAATTGTCGAGCATGAACTAGAAAATGAAAATTTTAAATTTGCTCGTAGCAGGCTTTATAATGGGACACGCCCTGGCGTTATGGATGGCATTGGTTTCCAACAAGGAAGCAATGTCAAAATTAATGCCCCTAAAAGATTGTCTAATTTTGTTAAGGGCAAAGCTCCCATGACTCAGGATAACGAGGGTTATATTTTATATCCTGCTGGTTATCCTAAGCATAAGATTAGGAGAATTCATGCAAAGAAGTCTCATTCTGTTTCTCACTATGCATTTATGTATAAGAATGAGGCATCTAGCTCTAGGCATTCTACTCATGTTAAAATGCCTAAAAAGAAATCTTCTATTGCATCAAATGATCATAACATTTCATTTAAGACTTTTGATGTTGCTTATGTGCTTACTAACAAATCAGGCAAAGTGGTTGCCAAATATGTTGGGGGCAAACACAAGGGATCAAAGACTTGTGTTTGGGTAGCCAAGGTGCTTGTTTCTAATGTCAAAGGACCCCAAGACTGTTTGGGTACCTAAGAACAAGGCCTAAACTTGTTTTGTAGGTTTATGCATCTGGGGGCTCAAGTTGGATCATTGGTAGTGGATGCACCAACCACATGGCAGGGGAGAAAAGGATGTTCTCCTCCTATGAGAAAAACGAAGATCCCCAAAGAGCTATCACATTCGGGGATGAAAATCAAGGTTTGGTCAAAGGACTTGGTAAAATTGCTATATCTCCTGACCATTCTATTTCCAATGTTTTTCTTGTAGATTCTTTATATTACAATTTGCTTTCAGTTACTCAATTATGCAAAATGGGTTACAACTGTCTTTTTACGAATATAGTTGTTACTGTCTTTAGAAGAAGTGATGATTCAGTAGCGTTTAAGGGAGTATTGGAGGGTCAGCTGTACTTAGTTGATTTTAATAGAGTTGAACTCGATACTTGCTTAATTGCTAAGACTAATATGGGTTGGCTCTGGCATCGTCGACTAGCCCATGTTGGGATGAAGAATCTTCACAAGCTTCTAAAGGGAGAACACATTTTGGGAGTAACTAATGTTCATTTTGAGAAAGACAGGGTTTGTAGCGCATGTCAAGCAGGAAAGCAAGTTGGTGCCCATCATCCACACAAGAACATCATGACGACCGATAGGCCACTTGGGCTACTCCACATGGATCTATTCGGCCCGATTGCTTACATAAGCATCGGCGGGAGTAAGTATTGTCTTGTAATTGTGGATGATTATTCTCGCTTCACTTGGGTGTTCTTTTTGCAGGAAAAATCACAAACCCAAGAGACTTTAAAAGGATTCTTGAGACAGGCTCAAAATGAGTTCGGATTGAGAATCAAGAAGATAAGAAGTGACAATGGGACAGAGTTCAAGAACTCTCAAATTGAAGGCTTTCTTGAGAAGGAGGGCATCAAGCATGAGTTCTATTCTCCCTACACACCTCAGCAAAATGGTGTATTGGAGAGGAAGAATAGAACTCTATTGGACATGGCAAGGACCATGCTTGATGAGTACAAAACTCTGGACCGGTTTTGGTCTGAGGCGATTAACACCGCCTGCTACTCCAACAACCGGCTCTACCTTCACCGAATCCTCAAGAAGACATCATATGAACTCCTAACCGGTAAAAAGCCAAATGTTTAATATTTTAGAGTCTTTGGTAGCAAATGTTTTATTCTTGTTAAAAGAGGTAGAAAATCTAAATTTGCTCCTAAAGCTATAGAAGGCTTTTTACTAGGATATGATTCAAACACAAGGGCATATAGAGTCTTCAACAACTCCACTGGGTTAGTTGAAGTTTCTTGTGACATTGTGTTTGATGAGACTAATGGCTCCCAAGTGGAGCAAGTTGATCTTGATGAGCTAGATGATGAAGAGGCTCAATGCGTCACGCTAAGGAACATGTCCATTGGGGATGTGTGTCCTAAGGAATCTGAAGAGCCTCCACAAGCACAAGATTGACCATCATCTTCCATGCAAGCATCTCCACCAACTCAAGATGAGGATCAAGCTCAAAGTGATGAAAATGAAGATCAAGAGGTTGAGCCACCTCAAGAGGAGGATAATAATCAAGGGGGAGATGATCATGACAAAGACAAGGAAGATGAGCAAGAAGTTTAGGGTCAATGACCGCCACACCCAAGAGTCCACCAAGTGATTCAAAGAGATCACCCCATGAACTCCATCCTCGGCGATATTCATAAGGGGGTAACAACTCGATCTCAAGTCGCTCATTTCTGTGAACATTACTCTTTTGTTTCCTCTATTGAGCCATACAGGGTAGAGGATGCATTAAGAGACTCGGATTGGGTGTTGGCAATGCAAGAGGAACTCAACAACTTCACGAGGAATGAGGAATGACATTTAGTTCCACGTCCTAACCAAAATGTTAAGGAACCAAGTGGGTTTTCTGCAACAAGCAAGATGAGCATGGTGTGGTGACAAGGAACAAAGCCCGACTTGTGGCCAAAGGCTATTCACAAGTCGAAGGTTTGGATTTCGGTGAAACCTATGCACCCGTAGCTAGGCTTGAGTCAATTCGTATATTACTTGCCTATGCTACTTACCATGGCTTTAAGCTCTATCAAATGGACATGAAAAGGGCCTTCCTCAATGGACCTATCAAAGAAGAGGTCTATGTTGAGCAACCTCCCGGCTTTGAAGATAGTGAGTATCCTAATCATGTTTACAAACTCTCTAAGGCGCTTTATGGGCTCAAGCAAGCCCCAAGAGCATGGTATGAATGCCTAAGAGATTTCCTTATCACTAATGGCTTCAAGGTCAGAAAAGTCGATCCTACACTCTTTACTAAAACTATTGCAAATGATTTGTTTGTATGCCAAATTTATGTTGATGATATCATATTTGGGTCTACTAACGAATCTACTTGTGAAGAGTTTAGTAGGATTATGATTCAAAAATTCGAGATGCCTATTATGGGGGAGTTGAAGTACTTCCTAGGATTTCAAGTGAAGCAACTCCAAGAGGGCACCTTCATCAGCCAAACCAAGTACATTCAAGATATAATTACCAAGTTTGGAATGAAGGATGCCAAGCCCATCAAGACACCCATGGGAACTAATGGGCATCTCGACCTTGACACGGGAGGTAAATCCTAGATCAAAAGGTATACCGGTCGATGATAGGATCTCTACTCTATTTATGTGCATCTCGACCGGATATTATGCTTTCCGTATGTATGTGTGCAAGGTTCCAAGCCGATCCTAAGGAAGTTCACCTTAGGGCCGTGAAAAGAATCATGAGATATTTGGTTTATACACCTAAGTTTGGTTTTTGGTACCCCCAAGGGATCCACCTTTGATTTAATAGGATACTCAGATGCTGATTGGGCAGGTTGTAAAATTGATAGGAAGAGCACATCAGGGACTTGTCAGTTTTTGGGGAGATCTCTGGTGTCTTGGGCTTCAAAGAAACAAAACTCAGTAGCTCTTTCTACTGCCGAAACCGAGTATATTGCCACAGGTCATTGTTGTGCGCAATTACTTTGGATGAGGCAAACCCTTAGGGACTATGGCTACAAATTGAGCAAAGTCTCTCTCCTATGTGACAATGAGAGTGCAATCCGCATGGCGGATAATCCCGTTGAACATAGCCGCACTAAGCACATAGCCATTCGATATCACTTTTTGAGGGATCACCAACAAAGGGGAGATATCGAGATCGCTTATGTTAGCACCAAAGAATAATTAGCCGATATCTTTACCAAACCATTAGATGAGAAAACCTTTACCAAACTTAGGAATGAGCTAAACATTCTTGATTCTCGGAACTTTGATTGACACTTTGCACACATAGCTCATTTATATACTTTTGATCATCTCTCTTTCATGTGCTATGACTAATGTGTTTTCGAGTATATTTTAAGCTAAGTCATAGATTGAAAGGGAAATGGAGTCTTCGGCGAAGACAAGGCTTCCACTCCACTCTATCGGTAACATCTACCCTTCGCCATCACTCCACACCACTCTCATTTGGTATAATCTTCACTCTTATTACTCATAACAATGGGGAGAAAGTAAGAGGGCTCTCAAATGACTCTGTTTTTGGCGATTAATGCCAAAGGGGGGAGAATATTAGCCCAAAGCAAAAGGACCGCACCACCACCAATTTCAAAATTTTTAAAAGAAGTTTTTCAATTGGTATCTTATGATGAAATATTTTAATTGATATACTTCAAAATTGGTATGTTTTCAGTTGGTTAGTATTTTTCAAATTGGTATCTAAAATATTTAATCTTCTTTCAATTGGTAAAACCCTCTTGAACACTAAGAGAAGAATTTCATTCAGGGGGAGTTTTGTTTTAGTCAAAGGAAAAGCATTTGAAATAGGGGAGAAAATTTCAAATCTTAAAATGCTTCTTGAAATCTTATTCATATACCTTTGACTATTTGCAAAAGACTTTGAAAAATAATTTCCAAAAGGATTTGCAAAAACAAAACAAGTGGTGTAAATGTGGTCCAAAATGTTAAAAGAAAGAAAGCAATCCATACATATCTAGCATGCTTATTAAAACGACGTTTAAACTATAAAACGCTGGAGAAAACTGAAACTATAAAACGTTTTAGTTTTCTTCGTAAAACGTCGTTTAACTACGTTCAAACGCCACGTTTTGGTGTTTAAACGTTGTATAGCGTGAAACGCCACGTTTCGGGCGTTCTACGGCGGCCCGACCCAATTCACCAAACCTGGTCGCGCTCATGTTTAGGGTACCAGACCGCGCTCAAGTCCACCGCTCTCTGCCCCCAGACCGTGCTCAAGTCCACCGCTCTCTGCCCCCAGGCCGCTCCAGGCCGCCGCGGCTCCTCCCGTGCAGCCTCCTCCAGGCCGCTGCGGCTCCTCCCGTCCTTCGCCGCCGCTCCAGGCCGCGGCTCCTCCGCCGCAGCTCCAGGCCGCCGCTCGGCCGCACTAGACCGCTGCTCGGCCGCGCTCAGCCGCACCAGGCCGCTGCTCGGCTGCGCCAGGCGCCCAGGCCGCCGCTCAGCTGTGCCAGGCCGCCGCTCAGCCGCCAGCAGCTCCAGGCCGCTCCCGCTGTCTGCCGGCCACTACAGAGACAGCCCTGCCTCCAGCCCTGCTTCACTTGTGACTGGTGACTGGTGAGTACCATCTTAATTTGCTGAAGGAAGAAGGATTGAGGTGAGGTGTTGTCTGCTGTCATCTAAACATATGCATTCCATTATTGCAGAATAGATTGGAGGAGAAATGGCTGATTTTAGCACGGAAGCATCTGCAGCTGGCTCTCAAATACGAAGTGATGGATATGATCCACTGAAAGATCCAAAAAGGAAACCCAAATCTGATGATCCAGGCTGGAAGTATGCCTATTATGTAGAGCCTGGCAAGTGAGAGTTGATCCAATGCGCCCTTTGCCCGAGGAAAATTAAAGGAGGAATTCTGAGGGTGAAGAAACATCTTGTGGGCGGATACAAAGATATCCTCAAGTGTCCCAATACCACAACTGCAATTGCTAGAGAGTTAAAG
The DNA here is from genome assembly GCA_029449295.1 of Zea luxurians. Lineage (NCBI taxonomy): Eukaryota > Viridiplantae > Streptophyta > Magnoliopsida > Poales > Poaceae > Zea > Zea luxurians. The sequence continues at coordinate 113,764,656 of JAOPSE010000007.1, forward strand.
GCGGCTTTGGATGAAGGAAAAAGGGATAGACCAAAGGGACAATACTTTGATGAAGTTGAATCACATGAGAACGAAGATGATGATGTTGTGGAAGTAATTGGGTCATCGTCAAGAGGAGGCAGCAGCACTGGAACAACCGGCAAAAGAAAGGAATTATCAAGCAAGGCATCAACCGTTGGGGCAACAAAAAAGCCCATTACAAGTTTGCTCCGACGTACACCCCAAGAGCTTGTCGCGGAAAGGTATGCCAAGGGGGCAACTCAGAGAACCATCAATACTGCAATGAAGCCCAAAGAAGAAAGAGAAGTTGTTTGTATGGAGATAGCCAAGTTTTTCTATGAGTGTGGCATACCCTTCAATGCTGCCAACTCAAGACAATTTGAGGTAGCCGTAGAGGCCATTGCACAGTATGGTACGGGGTTCAAACCCCCTAGTTTCCATGAGCTACGAGAACCTTTGCTTGCAAAGGCTGTCAAAGAGATAGATGGTGAGAAGAAGAAGCATGAGGATGCATGGAGTCAATATGGCTGCACCCTCATGTCAGATGGATGGACAGACAAGAGGGGTCGACATTTGATCAACTATGAGGTGGCAGCAGCTATGAAGATAGCAAAGCAAAATATTACTTCATCATTCTCTATTTAAAGCAAGAAAGCTTGTCTAAACCGCATCATGAAAATTGTTAACAATCGTTGGGTGAAACAAATGGATACTCCATTGTATGGAGCAGCACTCTACTTGAACCCTAGGAAATTCTATAGCATGAAACAAAGTGATGATGAAGGCTATGTTGGAGAGCTAAGGGGTTGCTTCAATGATGTACTTGTTAAAATGGTGCTAGATGAGGACCTTAGAGACAAAATTGATGCTCAGGCAGTCTTTTATGAGAACCAAAGAGAAGCATTTGCAAACCCAATGGCTATTAAAAATGCTCAAACAAGGAACCCACATGAGTATTCTAAAAGTACCACTTTAATTGTTACTTTCAGCATGCATAACTTCATTTCCAGCATTTAAATCCTACAATTTTGTCATTTCATTTGATTGGTGGCTTGCATATGGTGGTCGAACCATTGAGTTATATAAGTTTGTAAGACGGATTGTTAGTCTTTGTGCTTCATCATCAGGCTATGAGCGGAATTGGAGCAAGTTTGAATTTGTAAGTTAACTAATATGAACATATTACACTATGCAATTTGTAGTTGTTACTCCTTTATTTATTGTTATTTGCAACTTGTAGATGCATACCAAGAAAAGGAACAGACTAGAGCACAAAAGACTGAATGATTTGGTGTATGTTTCATACAATAGAAAGATGGCCGCTAGGTTCCAAAAATTGCATGAAGAAGGGAAGAACTTTGATCCTTTGGTTCTTGAAGATTTTGATTGGGACAATGAGTGGGTTCATCCATTAGCTAATTCATCTACTATTGGGGATGACCCTATTTTCACATGGAGCATGTTGATCATGCCATCGGTGCATCTACACAACTTCAAGGCCGCTACTTTCCTAGGAGAGCTCATGGTACTCAAGTGCCAATTCTTGAGGATGATGAAGATGGTCTTGATGTGGGTGAAGAGAATGAAGACGATGACAATTTTGTGCTTGATGACCTTGACATGGATGATGAAGAAGAAACAAACAACAGTGGTGGCCATGGTGATGAGCAAGACAAGGATGATGTTGGTTTAGATGATTTGGATGATGGTTATTGAGTGCTTGAGTAACACATGTGTGCTTGTGGTTGTGGACATTGCATTCCACTTTATTTTGCACAATATTATTATGTGAACTTATGTTGGTTGTTTGGTATTTGACTTTATGTTATTGTCTGAAATTATTATATATTGAAATTTCTCTATGTTGTTTAAAACTACGTTTAAACTTTGTTTAAACCGTTTAAAAGTTAAAACTCTACCCATGAGCGTTTCAACGTTTTGTCATTTTAATAACCTTGATATCTAGTGAAAGTATAAATTGGTTTAATTCCAAGCAACCTTTGCACTTACCTTATGCAAACTAGTTTAACTCTACACTTATATATTTGCTTTGGTTTGTGTTGGCATCAATCGCTAAAAGGGGGAGATTGAAATGGAAATAAGGTCAAACCTTTTCCTAAATGATTTTGGTGGTTGAAATGCCCAACACAAATTATTGGACTAACTAGTTTGCTCTAGATTATATATTCTACAGGTGCTAAAAGTTCAACACAAACCAATAAAAAGATACAAGTTAGGACTCAAAAAGAAAGGAGCAAAAGAAAATGAAGAGAACCCTGGTCTGGCGCACCGGACTGTCTGGTGTGCCATCGGACAGTGTCTGCTGCCTCACCGGACAGTGTCCGGTGCACTAGGGGCTGTACATACTGAACTCTTCACCTTCAGGTTTCTCAGGGGCCACTCCACTATAATTTACCGGACTGTCCGGTGTGCCACTGGACTGTCCGGTGTGCCAGCGGAACAACGGCTAGCTAGCGCAACGGTCGACTCCAACGGTCGCCTGCAGCATGAACAGTGCGCGGATAGTTCGCGCAGAGTCAGAGCAGCGCCAAAAGGCGCACCGGACAGTGAACCGTGCCTGTCTGGTGCGGCGCCGAACTGTCCGGTGCCCCAAGATGTCAGAGCTCCAACGGTCGAAACCCTCAGAACCCTAATAGTTGGGTAACGTGGCTGGCGCATCGTCCGGTGCGCCCATCGACAGACTGCCTCCCCAACGGCTGGTTTGGTGGTTGGGGCTATAAATACCCCCCAACCACCACCACTTTAAGCATCCAAGTTTTTCAGACTTCACATTCAATACAAGAGCTAGTGCAATCAATACAAGACACAATTCAAAAGAATCAAAGCCTCTCCAAGTCCCAAATACACTCCAAACACCTAGTGACTAGAGAGAGAGTTTTTGCTCGTGTTCTTTGAGCTCTTGTTCTTAGATTGCTTTCTTCTTCCCCATTCTTGTTCTTCAAGCACTTGTATCAAAGCAAGATACACCAAGTTGTGGTGGTCCTTGTGGGGTCTAAGTGACCTGTTTTGATTAAGGAGAAAGCTCACTTGGTCTAGGTGACCGTTTGAGAGAGGGAAAGGGTTGAAAGAGACCCGGTCTTTGTGACCACCTCAACGGGGACTAGGTTCTTTAGAACCGAACCTCGGTAAAACAAATCACCGTGTCATCCGCTCTATTTCTTTGGTTGATTTGTTTTCCCCTCTCTTCCGGACTTAACTTTTATACTAACGCTAACTTCGGCTTATAGTTGTGTTTAAAGTTGTAAATTTCAGTTTCCGCCTATCCACCCCCCTCTAGGCTACTTTCAAGAGGGTCAGCTATACTTAGTTTATTTTAATAGAGCTAAACTCGATACTTGCTTAATTGCTAAGACTAGTATGGGTTGGCTTTGGCATCGCCGACTAGCCCATGTTGGGATGAAGAATCTTCATAAGCTTCTAAAGGGAGAACACATTTTGGGACTAACAAATGTTCATTTTGAGAAAGACAAGGTTTGTAGCACATGTCAAGCAGGAAAGCAAGTTGGTACCCACCATCCACATAAGAACATCATGACGACCGACAGGCCGCTTGAGCTACTCCACATGGATTTATTCGGCCCGATTGCTTACATAAGCATCGGCGGGAGTAAATATTGTCTTATAATTGTGGATGATTATTCTCGCTTCACTTGGGTATTCTTTTTGTAGGAAAAATCACAAACCCAAGAGACCTTAAAGGGATTCTTGAGACGAGCTCAAACTGAGTTCGAATTAAGGATCAAGAAAATAAGAAGCGATAACGGGACGGAGTTCAAGAACTCGCAAATAGAAGGCTTTCTTGAGGATGAGGGCATCAAGCATGAGTTCTCTTCTCCCTACACACCTCAACAATTTGGTGCAGTGGAGAGGAAAAATATAACTCTACTGGACATGGCAAGGACCATGCTAGATGAATACAAGACTTCGGACCGGTTTTGGGGGGAAGCAATCAACACGGCTTGCTACTCCATCAACCGGCTCTACCTTCACTGAATCCTCAAGAAGACATCTTATGAACTCCTCACCGGTAAAAAGCCCAATGTTTTATATTTTAGAGTCTTTGGTAGCAAATGTTTTATTCTTGTTAAAAGAGGTAGAAAATCTAAATTTGTTCCTAAGGCTTTAGAAGGTTTTTTACTTGGTTATGACTCAAACACAAGGGCATATAGAGTCTTCAACAAATCCACTAAATAAGTTGAGGTTTCTTGTGACATTGTGTTTGATGAGACTAATGGCTCCCAAGTGGAGCAAGTTGATCTTGATGAGCTAGATGATGAAGAGGCTCCGTGCGTCACGCTAAGGAACATGTCCATTTGTGATGTGTGTCCTAAGGAATCCGAAGAGCCTACACAAGCATAAGATCAACCATCATCTTCCATGCAAGCATCTCCACCAACTCAAGATGAGGATCAGGCTCAAGACAATAAAGATGAAGATCAAGAGGACGAGCCACCTCAAGAGGAGGACAATGATCAAGGGGGAGATGAAGTTGATCAAGACAAGGAAGATTGTCAAGAAATTCAGGGTCAAAGACCGCCACACCCAAGAGTCCACCAAGCGATTTAAAGAGATCACCCCATGAACACCATCCTCGGTGATATTCACAAGGGGGTAACTACTCGATCTCAAGTCACTCATTTTTGTGAACATTACTCTTTTATGTCTTCTATTAAGCCATACAAGGTGGAAGATGCATTAAGAGATTCAGATTGGGTGTTGGCAATGCAAGAGGAACTCAACAACTTCACAAGGAATGAGGTATGGCATTTAGTTCCACGTCCTAACCAAAATGTTGTAGGAACCAAATGGGTATTCCGCAACAAGCAAGATGAGCATGGTGTGGTAACAAGGAACAAAGCCCAACTTGTGGCCAAGGGATATTCACAAGTCGAAGGTTTGGATTCCGGTGAAACCTATGCACCCGTAGCTAGGCTTGAGTCAATTCGTATATTACTTGCCTATGCTACTTACCATGGCTTTTAAGCTTTATCAAATGGACGTGAAAAGTGCCTTCCTCAATGGACCAATCAAGGAAAAGGTCTATGTTGAGCAACCTCCCGGTTTTGAAGATAGTGAGTACCCTAACCATGTTTATAAACTCTCAAAGGCGCTTTATGGGCTCAAGCAAGCACCAAGAGCATGGTATGAATGCCTGCGAGATTTTCTTATCACTAATGGCTTCAAAGTCGGTAAAGCTGATGCTACACTCTTTACTAAAACGATTGCAAAAGATTTGTTTGTATGCCAAATTTATGTTGATGATATCATATTTGAGTATACTAACAAATCTACTTGTGAAGAGTTTAGTAGGATCATGATACAAAAATTCGAGATGTCTATGATGGGGGAGTTGAAGTATTTTCTAGGATTTCAAGTCAAGCAACTCTAAGAGGGCACCTTCATCAGCCAAACGAAGTACATTTAAGACATACTCAACAAGTTTGGAATGAAGGATGCCAAGCCCATCAAGACACCCATGGGAACAAATGGGCATCTCGACCTCGACACGGGAGGTAAATCCATAGATCAAAAGGTATACCGGTCGATGATAGAATCTTTACTCTATTTATGTGCATCTCGACCGGATATTATGCTTTCCGTATGCTTGTGTGCAAGGTTCCAAGCCGATCCTATGGAAGTTCACCTTAGGGTCATGAAAAGAATCATGAGATATTTAGTTTATACTCCTAAGTTTGGACTTTAGTACCCCCAAGGGATCCACTTTTGATTTAATAGGATATTTAGATGCCAATTGGGCACAGTGTAAAATTGATAGGAAGAGCACATCAAGGACTTGTCAGTTTTTAGGAAGATCCCTGGTGTCTTGGGCTTCAAAGAAACAAAACTCAGTGGCTCTTTCTACCACCAAAGCCGAGTATATTGCTGCAGGCCATTGCTGTGCGTAATTACTTTGGATGAGGCAAACCCTCAGGGACTATGGCTACAAATTGAGCAAAGTCCCTCTCCTATGTGACAATGAGAGTGCAATCCACATGGCGGATAATCCTGTTGAACACAGCCGCACAAAGCACATAGACATTCGGTATCATTTTTTGAGGGATCACCAACAAAGGGAGGATATCGAGATTGCTTATGTTAGCACCAAAAACAATTAGCCGATATCTTTACCAAACCATTAGATGAGAAAACCTTTACCAAACATTCTTGATTCTTGGAACTTTGATTGACACTTTGCACGCACAGCTCATTTATATACCTTTGATCATATCTCTTTTATGTCTACGACTAATGTGTTTTCAAGTGTATTCTATGCTAATTCGTAGATTGAAAGGGAAATGGAGTATTTGGCGAAGACAAGGTTTCCACTCCACTCTATCGGTACCATTTACCCTTCGCCATCACTCCACATCACTCTCCAAATTTGGTATAATCTTCACTCATATTTACTTGTACCAATAGGAGAGAAAATAAAGAGGGCTCCCAAAGTCTCCGTTCTTGGCGATTAGTGCCAAAGGGGGAGAGAGTATTAGCCCAAAGCAAAAGGACCGCACCACCATCAATTTCAAAAACTTTCAAGAATTATTTCAAAATTGGTAGCTAAATGTATTTGATCTTACTCAATTTGGTATTTACAAAATTGGTAAAACCCTCTTGAACTCTAAGAGGAGCATTTGATTAAGGGGGAATTTTGTTAAATCAAAGAAAAGCATTTGAAACAGGGGAGAAAATTTCAAATCTTGAAAATGCTTCTCGCAATCTTATTCATATACCTTTGACTATTTGCAAAAAGACTTTGAAAAGATTTTCCAAAAGAATTTGCAAAAACAAAACTAGTGGTGCAAATGTGGTCCAAAATGTTAAATAAAAGAAATCAACCATGCATATCTAGTGAAACTATAAATTGGTTTAATTCCAAGTAACCTATGCACTTATCTCATGCAAACTAGTTTATTTCTGCACTTATATATTTGCTTTGGTTTGTGTTGGCATCAATCACCAAAAAGGGGGAGATTGAAAGGGAAATAGGGTTTAACCTTTTCCTATAAATAATTTTGGTGCTTGAATGTCCAACGCAAATATTGGACTAACTAGTTTGCTCTAGATTATATATTCTACAGGTGCATAAAGGTTCAACACAAACCAACATAAAGATCAAGTTAGGGTTCAAAAAGAATGGAGCAAAAGAAACTGAAGAGCACCCTGGTCTGGCGCACCGGACAGTCCGGTGCACCAGGGTCGTACGAGTCTGAACTTGCCACCTTCGGGTTTCAGAAGAGCCTGTCGGTACCCTGAAACTAGGGTACCCCTTACTACTGTATGAAGACACAGTATCCATGTGGCTATCTTTAGTCGCGTGGTAAAGGAGTTGTACGTGGGACTAGACCATGACTCGCCCCAGCCTCGGGCGACAACTCTTGGCCAGCAACAGCGCCTGACCCCACCACGTGGGCGGCTCCAGGGCAGCCACGTGGCCAGAGAAAGTGATATACTCCAAGGCGTCAACAGTGAGTCCGGACCCCCATGGGAAAGTGTCGGACCCCTGGATATACAGTCCGAAACTCCAAGTTGGTCCAGGACCCCCACGTGTATGGACCGGACCCCTAGAATGGGATCCAGACCCCCCTATGGGGTCCGGACCGCCCACAGTGGGGTCCCAAGACTTTACTTAAGGCTCAGGCGGGAGTCCGGAGCTGACACGTGTCCAGACCTGCTCTGGTGCGCTCCAGACCTATCCGTATACACTCCTGCTCCCCGCTGAGGCGGAGCCCCGATGCTGCCATGTGGCATACTGCGCATGGCATTAGCCAACGGGTGGAACCCGGTGTGATGCCTCTGGGCTACGCACGCCTTCATGACAGATAAGACATGCGCCTGTCCATTCCACTGACAGGCGGCATGCTCAGTCCACGATACGTGGGCCACGCAGTTACTTACCATCACTCCCGCATTACTCGTACGATAACTGCCCACGATACGTGGGCCGCACAGTTACTCACCATCACTCCCGCATTACTCGTACGGTAACTGCCCATCAATGCAGCATGGATTGCGGACATCAAGACTCCCACTGATTACTCATGCGTTACTCTATTAGCATTAGTTGTTCACATAATGTAATTATTCCATTATGCTCCTGGGCCCGCATGTCGGGGCTCAGCATCCTTGTATGTGCCTCTCTTAAACTATAAAAGGGAAGGCACACAGCGTTACAGGGACAGACTCAATTCACTCGCAATACAGCTTACACACAGTGGAGGTAGGGTATTACGCCCCGGTGGCTTGAACCACTCTAAACCCTCGTGTCCTCGTGTGTTCATCCATCTTCCAACAGACAGGCAAACCGCTTAGTGTAGCATCCCAAAAATTCAAATCTTGAAATTTTCTCAAACTCGCTCTAAATTCAAAATGAATTTCAAATTTCATTTTAAAAGGTTTGTTTGCGAGTTGATATTAGCAAATAAAATATAGTGGTCTAGATTCTCTCCAAAATCCTCCTCAAAATATCCTACAAATATTTCTCTAGTGATCACCCTCAAATTCTTTCCAGAAATACTACCCAGATATTTCCCTAGTGACCCCCTTTAAGTTCTTTCTAGAAATACTGCCCAAATATTCCACCAATAGTTCTCTAGGTATGTTCCTCTTGAGAAATACAGTTAGAATCATTTTTCAAGTCCCTACAAATATTTTCTTCATAACTTTCCTCATGCTCATACATATACGTATGCCTCCAGTGTTATATGGTGAGCTCTACAAGCTAATTACACTCATATAAGACAAATCCATGCTAATCTCCCACTAGTCCTCTCATCCTCCCACTAATCCTCTCATCCCTCCCCCTAATCCCCCCACCATGGCTATAAATAGAGGGGCAAGGGCCTCCTCTCATCCCACCCCAAGCCATTTCATGGCAACTCTCTCCACTCCCCCCCCCACACGCCCACTCCCACTCCACCTCCCACACAAGCACACACTAGCACAAGGATCGTTCGGTCGTTCTTCGATCGTTCGTCCACCTGTTCTTAGTTTGTTCGTTCGTCCTATCGTTCGATCGTTCGTGTAATCGTTCATGGTTCGTTCATCTGATCGTTCGATCGTTCGTTCGTTCGTCCAAATAACCTTTTTCATATCGTTATGCTGCCGAAATTCCGATCGTTCGTTCGTTCAATCATTCGATCGTTCATCATTCGTTCATAGTTCTTATTCATCGTTCATCATTCGTTCATCGTCACTATTCATCGTTCGTTCATACGAACTATTCACCATCACTATTCATTGTTACTATTCACCGACAATATTCATCATCGTTACTATTTATCATTGTTACTATTCATCGATGATACCTATAATCACTTTTCTGTCGTCACTATTCATCGTTACTATTCATCGATCATCTGATCACCCCAAATTTCAACTACTCATCCGTCATGCTGTCCAGTCCACCTAAGACCAGCCAGACCCATATTCCAGTCATACGAACTCCGGTGACTATGATTTTCTTTCCAGTAGGGAACTTCCCGTCTGGTCACCCATCCCAGATTTCTCCAAGTTGAGCTCGCTTAACTTTGGGATTCCTTCAAGCCATACTTCCAAAAAGGAAGGCGAACCATGTTTGTATGGATACGTCTTCAATCCTATAAAACCTGGCCCAAGATACCACAACCCACTCGGACCAGAATACCATAGCATTCCAACTATTTGGGTCCCGCCTTACTATTGTCTGATGTGACACAGTAGGTAGGAACAGTTTCCACCAACATAAACCTCTGCCCGAGAAAAGCCCAAAAATAATTCCTCACACCCCGATTTTCCAAATATCTCTAAATATTCAAATTCTAGAATATTCATTTCCTTTTCTTTTTCGCCCTATGATTATAAAATCCAAAACTCCTCCATCCAAAATCAGATTTCAGTCATTCTTGTTTCTAAAATTCTTATCAAACTATTCCCTATCCAACCATGTCATCCCTTAAGCATGGTTCATATTCCAGAAAACTCCCAAAATACTCTTGTCCCATATTCTGCCTATAACTCTCCTGTCCATGCTAAGTCAGACGATTCTTTCGTCACTATTCTCACCAATAGTGAACTTCACTGAGCTACACCACATACACTCAGCTATAAATACACCCAGCTACCCTCTCTCACTCCACACACTCAACACCCTCAGCCAAGGCAAACACCCCACCCACTCAGTTACTCCGCTCTGCCGGCTACACGTATAGTGTCGCTTCGCCTCCAATCCACCCTCCTGGTAAGCACCTCCGCTCTACCACTAGTAGTACCTCAACACCACATGACACAGATTCTACTCAAGACTCTACCCATCCATATATCGCTATTCTGACCACTATACTAAATATTTGTTGGTATACTTGTTCGTTTGTATGTTTGCTTGTTCATGTTGCATAGTTATCGGAGCGTTCGTGCCGTCTCGTGGAGGCCAGATCTGCAAGTCTACGCCAGGCGGTGGAGCCAGAAGCTAGTTCCGCGAGCTCCCCTTCCCCCTTCGCCGAATAAGCATGGCAAGCTCACTGGATCCCTTTGCTGCATAAATTACCTATGATTTTTCAACCACAACCCTCAGCCTGTTATTTTATGCATGATATGATTTTGAGACAAGTTATTATGGCCACCCAAGCCGCTTGCCGCAATCAATCTTTGATATATTTGTTACAAATGATTTGAAAAAAGGTGTGAGTTTTCAAAAGAAAATGCTTTTCAAAATGTATATGATGAAAGGTTTTCACCCTTATCACCTTGTGAGTGGGATAATCAGGACCTCCCTGGTTTAGGGGAGGGCCTAAGGTGATGGCTCAGCTGGTTTAGGTGTGAGCAGAAGGATTGTCCCCTCATATAAGGACCGGTTTGTCATCCTTCACTACCTGTACTCATGATAAGTACAACCTATGGTGAAACTGCCCGAATTATTCCAACTTAAGTGCCTAAGTCCCGCCTTAGAGGCTAGACCACACTTAAATAGGAATAACACGTCAATCCCTCGGATCTAGTCCGACGAGGCCATTAATAGGATCAAGTACCATGTACTCACTCGATGGTGAGGCACAGAGCAAATACAATCAAGCATAAAACCATACATTAAGGGGTATCAAACTATTACATCATCAGTGGGGTTTTAGCAAAAGAAGTACTCATTGTTTAGAATGCAGCGGAAAATAAACTAACTATAAAATAAACGGAGGGATGGGGAAGCCTGTCCCATCACTCCTCGTGCTCCTCCTCAGCCGAGGTAGGGTCCCACTCGACTGTCTAGCCTGGTGGCAAGATGGACGGCCAAGTCACGCCAGCAACCATGACCTCCAGAGAACCTGTAAAATTATGCCACAAGCAAGGCTGAGTATACTAATACTCAGCTAGACTTACCCGGTGTGAGGAGTCTACTCCTCTACCTCTAGACATGCAGCTGTTTGGCTGAGGGGTTTGGTTGCCAAAAGCACTAGATGAGTCTACAAATCAAGTTTTAGCTTTTCAAGTTTTAGTGTGACTCTCTTAAGACTAAATGTATACCTATCTAATCATACATGGTATCAAACATTTAGCAATCAACAACTTTTGCCAAGTCATCACATTTCCACTTGTTACTCAATGTAGCAGCATGGATCAAGCAGTCTCATTAACTGCGAGAAGCAGACGATTCGAATCAAGTTTTTATCCTTGCAAGGTAAACCTAAACACACGACATGGCGAGGCACTCCGTCCCCACACACATCAACCGTCCCCATCAATTCCCCGTCAGCAGATCAGGGCTCACCGCCTTGGCGTACAATGCCTCACTGACCCCGACTGCCATCGTGCAGTGACCGCACTTGTACCCACCATAACCGGAATGGGAGACCACGTCTCAGGTCGCGTGAGGAGTAAAGTCTGCTGTCAGGTTCAATCAGGTACTAGGCTTACCGATTTACCATATTTCTTGGCATATGTTTAGTACGTTCAAACGCTTGACTCACGGTACCACACCTTAATCCTTATTCAATTTTTTCCGTCTTGTAGACAACGCATCCCCATGGACCGTTGTCAACAGACCATTATCATTCTGATATAAATTGGATACAAGCAATTTCCTGACCTCGTGCGAGTGCTAGAAAAATCACTCGACTTCTACCGAGATCCCTAATTAGCAAAGCAGCTAGTCGACCTAGCATACTAGTATCCATCTCAATAGGAACCCTGAGTTAATGCAACTAGGGTTTCAAACAACTCCTACACTTAAGTGCACATTCAATCCTACAATCATTAAGTGCAGTAAAATAATATATAGAACTGGTTATGCATAAAACCGGGGCTTGCCTTCCAAAGCTGGGGCAGGCAGATCCTCTAGGGCAGGCTCTGATGCTGGATCCGGGGCTACCTCCTGAGCAACTCCTTGCTCCGGCACGAGGATGTATTCTCCGTCAGCAAGGTGGCAATCTATTGAATGCAATGAGTAAGAAACATGTATTCTATGATTACACAGGATTTAGAAATCATTATGCTAAGTGAAGAAAAACTAAGTTAGTGAATAACTTAGGGTTTCCTGGTTGTAAGAGGCTCTTAGTGGTTTAGGCTTATCAATTTGGGTTTTGTCTAGAGATAAACATAGTGGATTAAGACTTGGATTGCCCCTTAAATGTTTTAGTAGGCACTCAAAAGGGTTTTGCTGGTTTGGTTAGGGTAACATTAGTCTCCACTATTAATTCCCCCTTTCATTTTCTATTTATGATTTTAGGGTGGGTTTGAAGTACAATAGTGATTTAATTTTTTCCAAAAATTCTGTAAAAATTACAGTGGGTTACTATTTGTCACTGTAGTCTATCCTATAAATTTGAGGTCCAGAATAATTAGAATGTGTCCTGGACAAAAATAACAACAGCAGAGGCAAAGGGGTCACTTTGCACTACAACTCTTATCTAGGGGTGGGTTCTGCACTAAGAGTCATTTGTGCTAGTAACTATAGGTAATAACATGCTTCTGTGCCAAAAATCACAGAGGGCCACTTAGTGTTTTTTTGTTATGATTTTCTAAAGTTTAATGCTAAAAAGACATTTACAACTAACTTGTTATTTGAAAAATGTCAAACAGCAGAACTCATAATTTTTCTATGTTTGTACTAACAAAACATTAGTTATCCCAAGGTTTGGGGTGTTTTCTCCTCAGGATTATTTTTCTAGGGTTTTTCTAAGTTTTCCTTGTTTTCTTAAAATAAAAAGGTATCTCATTCTTTTGTACTAAACAAGGGTCTAACAAAATTTTCTAGTGAACTCCAATAAATAAGAGAGCTAACAAAAATGGGGGTGCTCCCTGGTTCTTATTTTAAACTACCTTTTATATTTTCTTTAACTTTAAGCTAAAATGATTTAAATGGCAAACTCTACCTTACTTTGGTGTACAGAGGGGTTTATTATTTTTAAACAGGTCAGGAGGTGATTAAGCACTTCTCTGAATTTTCTTAACCCCAGTCCAATAGTGTAGTTATTTTTCCTATTTTCTGTAGCTTTTGACCAGATAATCAATTAAATCATAACTTTGAAGTTTTCTACAACACTTAGGGGTTTTATATTTTTCCTAAGTAGTTTACATTATTTAGGATCTGGCAAAATTGGTTTGACTCGATTTGGGTGAACAAAACTGAAGTTACGAATTTTTCAAGTTCTATTGCATTTAAATCAAGAATATTAAAAAGGTTTCCTGAAAAACCCATTTGCATCGGAGACCCTGGGTTTCTTTTAAAACAACCCCATCATTTATACCCCTGCGCCACTATTCTCTTGAGTCGTTGACAATGCACAAAACCCTCTGGCCTTTACTCCTTCTCTCCCGAGGTCCCTCCCCTAATTTAAATAGTACCCGCGGAAGTAATTAGGGCGTCGCGGCTTACCGGTGGTGAGGGAGGTCCGGCAAAGGGCGGGGTTAGCTCCGGGAGGTTCTTGTGGTCACAGCGAGGTACGGCTCGACGACGGTGGTTGCCGAAATCGGCTGGTCCACGTGCGCAGGCGGGTGAACTCATCGGCGATGAGTGCTCTGGCCTAACCATGGCGATACCGGTCAATCCAAGGGCACGGGGAGCTTCACGAGATGTCAAGCAATCGACTCGTGCAAGGAATCGCGGAATGACTCACCGTGGCGCTTGGTCTACACTTGCCGGTGGTCGGCGAAGTCCGGCGACTGTGAACTGGCTTCTCCGGCGAGGCAAAGTTCGATTCCTTGCTCGGGGAGCTTCACCGAGGCACGCAGGGTCTACTCCGAGGGTCGGACGCGGCTAGGAGAGGCTCTGCTGGCTGGCCTACGGTGGCGGATGTTCGGGTGGCCGCGGGCACGCCATGCGCGGTGCAACGCCGGTGATCTGGTGCTCCGGTGATGTCGAGCGCGCGTGGGGGAGTACGGTCGAAGTCCCTGGTGGCTTTATAGGCGCAAGCATGGGAAGCGGCGCTGGCTCGGCTTGGCGCGACGTGGGGCACGTGGGGGCGGGCGTCAGGCGTGCTCTAGCGAGCTCAGTGCACGTCGAACACGTGTAGGTTTGTTTCTGCTCTTGTTCTGTCCTCTACTGAACGGCCAAAACGTGCGAATCTTGCCCTAAGACCTTTGAGAGATCTCTTCCCTGCACCTAGGGCTACCTAGTTCATGTGAGTTCCAAGGGGAGATGTGGTCGGGTTAGAGAGATACAGGGGTGGGAAGTCGGCTCTGTCAGAGCTATCCACACCGAGACAAAACTTGTGCCAAGTCGTGTCAAACGTCTCAGGGTTGGGTTCAAACTTTTCCAGGGTGTTCTAGAGGTCTTTAGGCGCCACTTTGTCAATTGGGTCAAGTGGTTTTGAAGTTTGAATGAGGGTGAACATGTTTGATCTTTGGAGGAAGGTTGGTTTTGGACTTAGAAAAATTCTGATTTTCCCTTTATGCTCAACTCTTTGGTGAGCCTTTTTGGGGTTTTTCTGAAATCTTTTTGGGGTCACTTTCTTACTATTTTTTGTAGGGTATTAAGTGTACTACATCTTATATAATTGGCCCAAGTCATGATCATGTGGTTTTCATAGCCTTATGGTCATAGTCACTTCTAGGGCTCTAATTGTCCAAAGGGGTTTGAATTAGGGTTTGGGGCAATTCTCCCCATTATATGTGCTTGATAAGCTAAGACATGACATTTAAGATGGGTTGCACTTACTTAGGATCTTGATTCCCAAGTTTGGTGTATTTTGCTCAAATTAAACCACAGGTGATGATCAGTTCATTAGTGTAGCCTTGGGTGAACCCCCTAAGTAACACCTGAGGTGTTACACAACCACTCGAGACTGTGTGGGCAGTCACTCAATATGAACTCGTACGGTCCAACCCCAGGGTTATGAAGGCTAGGGAGCACCGGGAGGATAAGGAGGGGGAATGTTTTGTCTGGTTTGGGCATGGCAATGGCCTGACTCCTTCCGGTATAACCGTTAAGGTTAGGACGTGCGAGGAAAGAAAGAGATTCGGATTTGGATCTCATTGGCCATGAGATCGCAGAGCCAGACTAGTGGGTAAAGTGTACACCTCTGCGCAGAGTTTGAAAACCTATTCGAATAGTCTGTGTCCACAGGAATGGACGAGTCTGGTGTGGTATGGCAATTAATGTTTGTTTTCAAAAAAAGAGTGCTTTTGAGAAAAGTGGTTTTTAAAAAGGTCCGATGGTTGAGCCGTGAGCTATGGTGGACGGGAAGTCCAGTAGCTGTTTTTGAAAATGAAAACCAGTGGGAAACTGCTAAGATACCTGGATGGTTTAGTCCAGGGGATTTCGTTCTATACTGAAAAACTTCCTGCTCCTTTTGGAGAGGATGCGCTCTGCAAAATACAAAATGTTTTTCAAAACAACCCTGCATAAAATATTTATGTTTCTGCAAATATCCTGAGCTCCACATATTCCATGCATTATATCTGATTTCCTCATTCCGCGGGTGAAGGTGGCCTGCTGAGTACGTTTGTACTCACCCTTGCTTATTTGTTGTTTTTCAGAAAAGGAGATCGGGTAAGAGTTATGATTGTTCCCAACCTTGCCTGTGGCTGTTGGACCGCTGATTTGCTTCGCTGCGTATATCGGGCTGCTTCAGCCCCACTCTGATGTTATGTCCCGAGTTGTGGACCAACTCTTAAAGTTGTTCGCCACCTTTATAGGTTTGTCTTGTTTAAGCAGATCTGGAATCATCTGTTGTATAAATGTGTTTACTAGCCTCCTGGGACTAGTAATTGTATCACATTTGAGTCCCAGAGGATCTAGGGCGCTACAGGTGGTATCAGAGCTGTTAGGTTGGCTGCAGGACGTAACCCTTAGCCTGATCCAAAAGTTTTTGAGTCAAAACTATTTTCTTAAAAAAATTCTTGCTCTCATCCCTTCATTTCAAAAATGGTTTCCCCCTTTCCTTCTCTCAGAAGTCAGATGGAGGTCCGTTGCCAAACCAGCTTTTGCCATAATGAAGATGGTTTCCCCAAGTTGCTTAGAACATGCACAGTTTGCCTCAGAATCAGGAGCCAGCCAGAGTATGATGGTCGTGAATTCGTCGAGCATGGCACAGAGAAGTGTGTCGTGACTGTATACATTGGATCCAGTCCGCACCATGTGGAATGGAGTGTCACTGCTGCGGGGCACAGATTCAAAGACACCTGCCAAGTCATCGCCCGCAAGGCATTAAGGGCCCTGTGTCAGATCTATGAAGAAGAAGTGGTCAACACACCGCTCAGATTCTTTCCACCTTTTCAGAGAGACCGTGCAGTTTGGATGGCCAGGATGCGTGCATTGGAAGGGCAGCAGCTGCCTGAGGATGACCCCATAGTCGTGTACCTCACTGCATACTTGCTCACCCTTGATGCCCAGTATGATTTCTTGGCTCGGTGCCACCGTCAGATGATTGCCCGAGCAGAAGATGCAGAGAAGCGCAACCGTCAGCTCCATGTGGATCTCACCACAGCTCAAGCCCATGCAACTGCATTGGAAAGTCGTGAAGTCATTGCTGTTGAAGCCCTAAAGCAAGCCAAGGATGAGCATGTCCAGAAGTTGATGGATGCCTACTTGGTAACCCATAACCAACATAGAGCCCTGCGAATCCAAGAGTCCGCTTCATCCAACCCAGTTCAACCAAGGAGAGCTGAAGATCCCCAGATTCTTGAAGGTCACCCTGTCTCTACCAGAGGAGAGAAGAAGGCTTGGGAACTCTCGGAAGGAGCCATAGTCTTGGAAGGAATTCCAGTCTTCCCTCAGGCTATGAATAAGCAAGAGCACCCCAAATCCTCCCAAGATTCCCCGCCAGAGTTATTTGAGCTCCTCACCTTGAAGAAGATTCCAGCACCGTCTCGTGAGATCAAGGAAGAAGCTGCAAGCACCCCGCCAGCACCACCGCCCTCTGAGGAGCTACAAGAGCCAGTCCAGCTTGAAGAAGAGTTCGACCCCATCCTTCCATCTCAGTTGCCGCCAGAAGAAGTCATCAACATCAGCTCCCTCTTGACCCATCCAGGAGATATATCAGATTGAAGTTGTGCGCCAGCCTTGCCAGAAGAGAAGCTGCCTGGTTTGTAGTTAGTTCTGCCCAGTCCTCTGCATGCATTGGATAGTGAAGTTTTTTCTTCACTTTGGCTAGAACCCTGCATGTATGAAAGGTAATCGTGTAGACCCGTATTTTGAAAAACTCTAATTGTGTGGCCCCCTAAGGCATTTCAAAATGAGTTTCGCTTGATGTTTTCTTCCCTTTTGAGTGCATATGTGATGCTTTAACGTTAGTGCGCATAAGTTGCATTTAGCATAGTTCTCAATTCAGGAGCCAAGCAATAGTAGTTATGCTTAGCCCCCGAATCTGAGTAGTCCATGCTTTGGAAAAACTCTATTCGTCCCTTATTCAAAACATTTGATTTGTTTGTGCTTATCATTGCTGAGCTTGTGTGTTCTCTTTCTTTTTAAGAAAGGTTTTCTCTAAAAACATAGATCTCAAATTAGAGCTAATCCTCACCTTATGCTTCCATTCTCATCTTAACCCTTCTCAAGAGAAAAGTGCCTTACCCAAGAAGATACCGGGAAGCTTAACCTTGAAGCCTGGAATAAGCTACAGAAGAAACCAATCCAGCCGCTCAGTCAAAAGGACCGACTGTGAGAATCAAAGCACTGCCCCTGAGTCAAAGTAAACAGGAAAAGAGGACAAAAGGAGTAATTACCATACAGAGAGGCAAAGATTCTTGGAACCAGAGACCACAAACATCAGGGTCATTGACCCCACCACTCACCCATGCCCCTCACACGCGTGCCTGCCTCCATGCGCACTAGCACCACCACCCATGCCCCCTTTGCAGCACACTACCGCCGCCCACCCCCTTTGCAGCGCACCCACTGCCGCCATCGTCGTTGGCAACATGCCCCCTTCCCCCTTATCGCATCTGCTGTCGCGTGTCACCTGCTCCATCACCACCACTCCTCACCCGAGCACCCCCACTCGCCTATAAAACCCCCACCAGCTCCCTCAACTCCCATCTCGCTCAAAGCAAAGCACACTCCAGATAAATCCCCTCTACCAAATCACAAGCAACTCCATTTTCCACTCCCTCGCCCCTAAGATCACAATGCTTGGTGATTCTTGGGTTGAAGACTATTGTACATGGTTCAACATCTTCGATTTCCTCCTCTGTATGATGGTAATACTCTTTGATAGAGTCCTCCAGTGGGAAGAGCAAAGAGAAAGAAAAGGTCAGTGAAAAAGTGAAAAGTGGAAAGTGAAAGGTGAAAAGAAAGAAAAGCGAAGAGAAGATGAGAAGAAGGTTCTCCCAAAATCAACCCTGTGACAGTCATCTCTCCGCAGCCTGCTCAAGCAGCAACAGCAGAAGAAGGCCCCATAACACCCTTGTTATGAGGTACTTCAAGGAGTTCAAATCCCCAAGATTCAAGAGTTCTACCCTCATTCTTTTTAAGTGGGGTAGTGTTCCAGCAAGGTTCCTGCTATGGAGAAGAAGAAGAAGAAGAAGAAGGCCTGTAGCAAGCTTGTGGAGGACCAGATCATCAAAGCTTATAAGTTTCTAGATGAGAAGTGGTCACCCAAGTTTGTTGATGAAGCATTAGAAGACCAATCAAGGAAGGAATCCATGTGGGAGTTCGCAAGAGGAAGGTTTGCGTGTTGGCATCGTTGCTTCCTCAATAAGCTAGCTGCCAAGCGAAACCTAGAAGCCTAAAGATGATCTTTGAGTAGCCAGAATCAGCGTTTGCAATCGTCAACCAGATGCTCTTCAAAGGCCATATTTTGTTGAAGTTCCATCTCCTCGAAGAGTCTGTAAGTGAAGATATGTAGCTGAAGTAAAGCTATACCTATAACCCTTCTAAGCCGAATCTCGAGGACGAGATTCATTTTAAGTGGGGTAGATTTGTAGCATCCCAAAAATCCAAATCTTGAAATTTTCTCAAACTCGCTCTAAATTCAAAATGAATTTCAAATTTCATTTCAAAATGTTTGTTTGCGAGTTGATATCAGCAAATAAAATATAGTGGTCTAGATTCTCTCCAAAATCCTCCTCAAAATATCCTACAAATATTTCTCTAGTGATCACCCTCAAATTCTTTCCAGAAATACTACCCAGATATTTCCCTAGTGATCCCCTTTAAGTTCTTTCTAGAAATACTACCCAAATATTCCACCGATAGTTCTCCAGGTATTTTCCTCTTGAGAAATACAATCAGAATCATTTTTCAAGTCCCTACAAATATTTTCTTCATAACTTTCCTCATGCTCATACATATACGTATGCCTCCAGTGTTATATGGTGAGCTCTACAAGCTAATTACACTCATATAAGACAAATACATGCTAATCTCCCACTAGTCCTCTCATCCTCCCACTAATCCTCTCATCCCTCCCCCTAATCCCCCACCATGGCTATAAATAGAGGGGCAAGGGCCTCCTCTCATCCCACCCCAAGCCATTTCATGGCAACTCTCTCCACTCCCCCCCCCACACGCCCACTCCCACTCCACCTCTAACACAAGCACACACTAGCACAAGGATCGTTCAGTCGTTCTTCGATCGTTCGTCCACCTGTTCTTAGTTTGTTCGTTCGTTCGTCCGATCGTTCATGGTTCGTTCGTCCGTTCGTCTGATCGTTCGATCGTTCGTTCGTTCGTCCAAATAATCTTTTTCCGGTCGTTATGCTGCCAAAATTCCGATCGTTCGTTCGTTCGATCATTCGATCGTTCATCGTTCGTTCATAGTTCCTATTCATCGTTCATCGTCACTATTCATCGTTCATCGTTCGTTCATACGAACTATTCATCATCACTATTCATCATTACTATTCATCGTTACTATTTATCATTACTATTCACCGACAATATTCATTATCGTTACTATTCATCATTGTTACTATTCATCGATAATACCTATACTCACTTTTCTGTCGTCACTATTCATCGTTACTATTCATCGATCATCTGATCACCCCAAATTTCAACTACTCATCAGTCATGTTGTCCAGTCCACCTAAGACCAGCCAGACCCATATTCCAGTCATACGAACTCCGGTGACTGTGATTTTCTTTCCAGTAGGGAACTTCCCATCTGGTCACCCATCCCAGATTTCTCCAAGTTGAGCACGCTTAACTTTGGGATTCCTTCAAGCCAGACTTCCAAAAAGGAAGGTGAACCATGTTTGTATGGATACGTCTTCAATCCTATAAAACCTGGCCCAAGATACCACAGCCCACTCGGACCAGAATACCACAGTATTCCAGCTATTTGGGTCCCGCCTTACTATTATCTGATGTGACACAGTAGGTAGGAACAGTTTCCACCAACATAAACCTCTGCCCAAGAAAAGCCCAAAAATAATTCCTCACACCCCACTCGAAAATACATAATACATTTGTATTTTTGATTTTCCAAATATCTCTAAATATTCAAATTCTAGAATATTCCTTTCCTTTTCTTTTTCGCCCTATGATTATAAAATCCAAAACTCCTCCATCCAAACTCAGATTTCAGTCATTCTTGTTTCTAAAATTCTTGTCAAACTATTCCCTATCCAACCATGTCATCCCTTAAGCATGGTTCATATTCCAGAAAACTCCAAAATACTCTTGTCCCATATTCTGCCTATAACTCTCCTGTCCATGCTAAGTCAGACGATTCTTTCGTCACTATTCTCACCAATAGTGAACTTCACTTAGCTACACCACATACACTCAGCTATAAATACACCCAGCTACCCTCTCCCACTCCACACACTCAACACCCTCAGCCAAGGAAAACACCCCACCCACTCAGTTACTCCGTATAGTGTCGCTTCGCCTCCAGTCCACCCTCCTGGTAAGCACCTCTGCTCCACCACTAGTAGTACCTCAACACCACATGACACAGATTCTACTCAAGACTCTGCCCATCCATATATCGCTATTCTGACCACTATACTAAATATTTGTTGGTATACTTGTTGGTTTGTATGTTTGCTTGTTCATGTTGCATAGTTATCGGAGCGTTCGTGCCGTCTTGTGGAGGCCAGATCTGCAAGTCTACGCCAAGCGGTGGAGCTAGAAGCCAGTTCCGCGAGCTCCCCTTCCCCTTCACCGAATAAGCACGGCAAGCTCACTGGATCCCTTTGATGCATAAATTACCTATGATTTTTCAACCACAACCCTCAGTCTGTTATTTTATGCATGATATGATTTTGAGACAAGTTATTATGGCCACCCAAGCCGCTTGCCGCAATGAATCCTTGATATATTTGTTACAAATGATTTGAAAAAAAGGTGTGAGTTTTTAAAAGAAAATGCTTTTCAATGTGTATGATGAAGGGTTTTCACCCTTATCACCTTATGAGTGGGATAATCAGGGGCTCCCTGGTTTAGGGAGGGCCTAAGGTGATGGCTCAGCTGGTTTAGGTGAGAGTAGAAGGATTGTCCCCTCATATAAGGACCGGTTTGTCATCCTTCACTACCTGTACTCATGATAAGTATAACCACTCGAGACTGTGTAGGCTGTCACTCAATCTGAACTCATACGGTCCAACTCTAGGGTTATGAAGGCTAGGGAGCACCGGGAGGATAAGGAGGGGGAATGTTTTGTCCGGTTTAGGCATGGCGGTGGCCTGACTCCTTCCGGTATAACTGTTAAGGTTAGGACGTGCAAGGAAAGAAAGAGATTCGGATTTGGATCTCATTGGCCATGAGATCGTAGAGCCGGACTAGTGGGTAAAGTGTACACCTCTGCGTAGAGTTTGAAAACCTATTCGAATAGTCTGTGTCCACAGGAATGGACGAGTCTGGTGTGGTATGGCAATTAATGTTTGTTTTCAAAAAAGGGTGCTTTTGAGAAAAGTGGTTTTTAAAAAGGTCCGACGGTTGAGCTGTGAGCTATGGTGGACGGGAAGTCCAGTAGCTGTTTTTGAAAATGAAAACTAGTGGGAAACTGCTAAGATACCTAGACGGTTTAGTCCAGGGGATTTCGTTCTATACTGAAAAACTTCCTGCTCCTTTTAGAGAGGATGCGCTCTGCAAAATACAAAATGTTTTTCAAAACAACCCTGCATAAAATATTTATGTTTCTGCAAATATCCTGAGCTCCACATATTCCATGCATTATATCTGATTTCCCCATTCTGCGGGTGAAGGTGGGCTGCTGAGTACGTTTGTACTCACCCTTGCCTATTTTTGTTTTTCAGAAAAGGAGATCGGGTAAGAGTTACGATTGTTCCCAACCTTGCCTGTGGCTGTTGGACCACTGATTTGCTTCGTTGCGTATATCGGGTTGTTTCAGCTCCACTCTGATGTTATGTCCCGAGTTGTGGACCAACTCTTAAAGTTGTTCGCCACCTTTATAGGTTTGTCTCGTTTAAGCAGATCTGCAATCATCTGTTGTATAAATGTGTTTACTAGCCTCCTGGGACTAGTAATTGTATCACATTTGAGTCCCAGAGGATCTAGGGCGCTACACTTAGGCCCCTCCTCATCTCTAGGATTAGGGCGGGTGCGTTCTGCCACCTGGCCGGTGGCATTCCCCACCGACAGAGCCGCTCCGCTATAATTCACCGGACTGTCCGGTGCACCAGCAGAGCAACGACTAGGCAGCACAACGGTCGGCTCCAACGATCGCCTGCAGAGCTACAGTGCGCGGACAGTTCGCGCAGAAGTCAGAGCAGCTGTAGAAGGCGCACTGGATAGTGAACAGTGCCTGTCTGGTGCGGCACCGGACTGTCTAGTGCCACAAGAAGACAAAGCTTCAACGGTCGGAACCACCAGAACCCTAACGGTTGGGTGACATGACTGGCGCACCGGAGTGTCCGGTGCGCCCATCGACAGCAGCCTGCCCCAACGGTTGAATTGGTGGTTGGGGGCTATAAATACCCCACAATCACCTCCACTCCAACCATCCGAGCATTCACAACAGTGCATTCAATACAAGAGCAATACACTTCACTCCAAAGACACAATTCAAGTGATCGATCCGCTCAAAGTCCCAAATTCAACTCCAGCACATTAGGACTTGTGAGAGGATTCTTTGTGTTCCTTGTTGCTCTTGTTTGCTTGGCTTGGCTTTCTTTTCTTTCTCACTTCTTACTCTCAAGTGCTTTGTAAGCAAGGCAAGAGACACCAATTGTGTGGTGATCTTTGCGGGGTCTAAGTGACCCGTGAGATTAAGGAAGAAGCCTCACTCGGTCTAAGTGACCGTTTGAGAGAGGGAAAGGGTTGAAAGAGACCCGGTCTTTGTGACCAACTCAATGGGAACTAGGTTCTTTGGAACCAGACCTCGGTGAAACAAATCACCATGTCATCCGCTTTACTTCTTGGTTGATTTGTTTTCCCCCTCTCTTCCAGACTCGGTTTTTATTCTAATGCTAACCCCAGCTTGTAGTTGTAAATTTCAGTTTCTACCTATCCACCTCCCTCTAGGCGACTTTAAAAAACACAGATCATAGCATGACATTAAGGCTTGTTCTAGCTGTAAACTGATCCAAAAGAAGACTACATAGTCCAAGTCTATGTCTACCCGACACAGCGGGGGGCAGGCAACTAAACGAGATGTATATACAAAGTACTGGTAGCGATCTCTTGGCCGACACAATCTAGACAACTAGGTACATAAACAGTACACTACTACAAGTGCAGAGCCATTCCATCCACAAAAGCCAGCCGAACAATCTATCCATAGAAGCGATAAAGTTGTCCATCTGCAGAGGCGATTAAGATGTACATCCATAAAAGGTAAGCCATCATCTCTCACTTGTTCAGAAAGCAGGTTTGTCAAGGCTGCAAAAAATAGAAGAATGTGAGCATAAAGTTCCACAAATATTTTCTCTACCATGTCTTTGAAGCTAATGTTATATCAAAACAGGATATTAAACACTGGTATATATAACTCAAGGCTAAACAAACAGGGTCCTCATTCCAAACTAACAACCTTAGGCAGTTTAGTGAGCAATGGTTCTGATGCTCCTTTGTATTATATATAATACCCTAGCAATAAATAATACCCAAAGAACAACTATTTCCAATAGGATCTAGAGACATCTTCTTAGGCAAGAAAGATGCAATGTAACAGGCATTAGTATTAATCAGTGGTTTTGATTTAAATCAAGATTGGGTGATCCATATTCTTATCCAAGTCTACATCTAAATGACCGCAGCAGTCACTTTTGGCTTGCCATTCAATCTCATGAAGAGTTATAAAGCCTTTGCTAAATGTTCGCACGAGAAACCATAAGTTTAAAAAAATGACAAGGCAACCTTGAGTTGCAATATCATGAGGCCTAGCATCTTAACTCCCTTTTGAAAGGGATGCAACTTGTCACTTTAGCCCATTGCTAATTTAAATGTTGCCCATCACAACTGGACAACGTTTTTTCAGATGCGACAAGAGCACAGGTATCACATTGGAATCAGTTCTGAATACCACCAAAGGTAACAACAAGTAGGGAGGTAAAGCCAAGATGGCCAAAAAGGAGAAGCATACAGGATAAATCAGAGTATGGATGTATGAAGCACGTGCAAACATAACAAGTAAACCATAACAATTAACCAAAGCACAGGAAATAACATGGAGCACGCAGAACCTGTGACATACCTGATACATAGTAGCGTATTCGGTGGAGCGAGCACATGGGCAGAAGGGGAAGCACGTTGCAAATTCCTGAAGCAACAATTGTAAATAATAAGAACAAGTAAATACATAAACAATAAGAACACATACATGTAAAAAAGAAAACACGGATAGAACCAACAAAAGGAGGGCAAAAAAGAGACAAAGCACAATTATGCAGTAGCAAAAGCCTGCATCCAGGTGACACCGACATCAAAAGCAACTATTCCCAAACCGTAGGTAAGAAAAGGAAGTTAAACTAAGGCAGCACCAATATGTGGTAAGGGTCTTTGAGAGGAAGCAAAGGACACTAAATCAATCTCAGAATATATAACCGAAAAAGAACCAAACATAGACACAACTAGGAAAAGAAGAGCAGTAAAGAGGTGAAGGGCATATGCAAGAACACATTTTGACAAAAGGGTCCCACCAACATCATTGGGGTTGTAGCAAGGCAGGTGTTCCATAGCACAAAGAACCGTAACTATAAATAAGAGAGATAACTAAGTTCCGAGCACACTTTAGTTACAAGCACGAGATACTCAACAACGGGCCGAACGACTGTAAGCATAAATAAAGAGCTCTAGGGAGCTAAGAAGTCCCAACCACAATTAAGCCTGAATTTTTTTTCTCACCCAACTAAACTGTATGTGAGGACCAGACTGCAGAGAATCTCTGAATATGTTCTGTGCTAATGCTTATTGTGTAACCATAATTCAAACTATTTTGGTTTCACCTTCGAGAAGACCCACCATCCGAAGCCAATGTTGTTTGCAGCCTAAGAAATAATAAATTGACCACCAAAATTATATGCAAACCCTTCTACTCTTTGCAGAAACCCCTTACATGCAGTAGCTAGATGTTTGCGGTGAACGCACAGGTAGATGTATATCCTAATAAGCTAAACTTTCAGAACTTTGAATAGAGTAACCTGCAGGGGTCAACAACACACGAAAACTGACTCCCAAAAAGCCACACGTGGGAACTGAGGTAACTCTGCCTCGGAGCTGAGACTACACAAATACAAAAGAAACACAACACCATGGCACCAACACGATAGAAGCACATGATCAAAGAGCGAGCACACTAGCAAGAGGGAAAACCTGCCAACAGTATACCATGATCCCACCACCCAAAAAACACAGGCACAAGTACATATACGCAGAGAAAAAACAAACCATACGAGCTGACTGTGGTAAGTCCTTTAGCAGGAAAACACCAAATCAGGGAACAACAACATTGTTAACCCACGAAAAGTGCATCCAAAGAAATAGATCAAATGTTTTCCATACCAAATGTTGTGATGTTATCTTTGTTGAAGGTCTCCGGTCGACGTCCCCTTCAAAGTATATGAACTCGCATCCAGAGCGTCAGTTGCACTATGGGATCTAACCCATTGTGGGTCCTCTCGCTGGGAGGTCATATCCCTAAGAAAAAGAACAAGAAACAAAGAAAACAGAGGTTAGTGTATAATAGAAAACATTACCTAGGTTTAAACAAAGCAGGAACATAACACGGATTCATCTGGTCCTTTCTTGTAAAGCAAATGATTGGCTAAAATAATAGCTAACACGTGCACCAACAAATGCCTTGGCAAGTTCTAGGGTTCAGCAGCAAAGCGAGAGACTCTCACTATAGCTGGCGACTCAGAAAAATAACAAACCCAAAGAGACCTCGAGGACAGCGGTAGATGTAGGGACCTAAAAATGCGAAGAGGGGAGGGAGAGCATAGAGTGAGCCATGTAATAATAAAAAAAGTGAAAGAGGTACTATCCCTGCTGCAGCGGACTGGAGAACATCTTCGGCGCCCATGCCTCGACAGTGCAGAGGCGTGGAGACGATGTGGATCCATGTAGCAGCTATTTCGACGAGGAGGGGAACACACCACACCATGTCTTCTCCTGCAGCTGCTGCGTGTGGGTCTACGGGACCAGCATGGGCGAACTGGCGGAAGGGTACGACGGGGTATGGCAAGGGGCGCTATACACACCTGTCTCGCACCACGAGATGAGAGCAAAGCACACAGATAGACACGTACGGTGGCAAACAGATTTGGGGGAGTCGAACTACGAGCCGGGAACAGGACGATGGTAAATGGATCTATGGATAGAGAGCTCTAAACAATAAATGGACTTACATTCGAGGAACGGCGGCTGGGACGGAGGAACGACGAGGATAGAGCTGGTCACGGCGAGGACAGAGCTGGTTGCGGTGAGGATGGACCTGCATTTGAGGAACGACGGCTGTGACAGAGGAACGATGAGGACGGAGCTAGTCGCAGTGAGGATAGAGCTGGCTGCAGCGAGGATGGAGCTAGCCGCGGCTGTGACGCACCCATGACGATGAAGACGTAGGCGGAGGAGCGCAACCGCGTTGGAGCAGGCCCAGGTCGGAGATCTGAGAGACGACGACGGATGTGGAGATGAGATGCGTGCGTGGGGAGCTGTGACTAGAGGCTAGGCAACTGTCACGTGGGGCCGACCGAACGAGAGTGGAGCAAGCTGAAAGTCGCCTAGAGGGGGGTGAATAGGGTGAAACTGAAATTTATAAAGTTAATCACACACTACAAGCCGGGTTAGCGTTAGAAACAATAACGAGTCCGCGAGAGAGGGCGCAAAACAAATCGCAAGCAAATGAAGAGTGAGACACGTGGATTTGTTTTACCGAGGTTCGGTTCTCGCAAACCTACTCCCCGTTGAGGAGGCCACAAAGGCCGGGTCTTTTTCAACCCTTTCCCTCTCTCAAACGGTCCCTCGGACCGAGTGAGCTTCTCTTCTCAAATCAACCCGGGAAGGAAACTTCCCCGCAAGGACCACCACACAATTGGTGTCTCTTGCCTCGGTTACAATTGAGTGTTTGATCACAAGAACAAATGAGAAAGAAAAGCAAGCGATCCAAGCGCAAGAGCTCAAATGAACACGGCAAATCACTCTCTCTAATCACTAAGGCTTGATGTGGAGTTGGGAGAGGATTTGATCTCTTTTGTGTGCTTTGGAATGAATGCTAGAGCTCTTGTAAGGTGTTGAAGTGTAGAAACTTGGATGCCATTGAATGTGGGGTGGTTGGGGTATTTATAGCCCCAACCACCAAAAATGGCCGTTGGAAGTGTGCGGTCGCATGGCGCACCAGACAGTCCAGTGCGCCACCGGACACTGTCCGGTGCGCTAGCCCACGTCAGCAGACCATTGGGGTTCGACCGTTGAGCTCTGACTTGTGGGCCCACCAGGATGTCCGGTGGTGCACCAGACAAGCACTCTAGGCTGTCCGGTGTGCCACCCGCGCGTGCTCTGCTCCTCTGCGCGCGCTGGCGCGCATTAAATGCTCTGCAGGTGACCGTTGGCACGTGAAGTAGCCATTGCCCGCTGTCACACCGGACAGTCCGGTGTGCACCGGACATGTCCGGTGAATTATAGCGGACGAATTCCCGAGGCTGGCGAGTTCCAGAGCCGCTCTCCTCTGGGGCACCGGACACTGTCCGGTGTACACCGGACAGTCCGGTGAATTATAGCGGAGCGCCTCTGGATTTTCCCGAAGGTGAAGAGTTCAGCCTGGAGTGCCCTGGTGCACCGGACACTGTCCGGTGGCACACCGGACAGTCCGGTATGCCAGACCAGGGCTGCCTTTGGTTATCCCTTGCTCTCTTTGTTGAACCCAATTCTTGGTCTTTTTATTGGCTAAGTGTGAACCTTTTGCACCTGTAGAACTTATACACTAGAGCAAACTAGTTAGTCCAATTATTTGTGTTGGGCAATTCAACCACCAAAATCATTTAGGAAAATAGGTGTAAGCCTAATTCCCTTTCAATCTCCCCCTTTTTGGTGATTGATGCCAACACAAACCAAAGCAAGTATAGTAGTACATAATTGAACTAGTTTGCAAAATGTAAGTGCAAAGGTTACTTGAATTGAGCCAATATAAATACTTATAGAATGCGCATGGATTGTTTCTTTCTTATTTAACATTTTGGACCACGCTTGCACCACATGTTTTGTTTTTGCAAATTCTTTTGTAAATTCTTTTCAAAGTTCTTTTGCAAATAGTCAAAGGTGAAGGAATAAGATTTTGCGAAGCATTTTTCAAGATTTGAAATTTTCTCCCCCTGTTTCAAATGCTTTTCCTTTGACTTAAACAAAACTCCCCCTCAATAGATTCTCCTCTTAGTGTTCAAGAGGGTTTCAAGATGCCAATTTTTGAAATCCCCTCTTTTAAACACAATAAGATGCCAATTTGAAAATTATACCAATCAAAAATTATTTTTAAAATTAGGGTGGTGGTGCGGTCCTTTTGCTTTGGGCTAATACTTTCTCCCCCTTTGGCATGAATCGCCAAAAACGGATACTTAGAGTGAAATATAAGCCCTTAGCTAACTACTTTCTCCCCTTTAGCAAATAAAATATAAGTGAAGATTATACCAAAGCTGGAGTCCTTTTGCTTCATGCTCTCTCCCCCAAAGATGAAGTGTGACTTGGAGCAACGACAAGGGATGAGTTACGGAGTGGAAGCCTTTGTCTTTGCCGAAGACTCCAATTCCCTTTCAATATACCTATGACTTGTTTTGAAATTCACTTGAAAACACATTAGTCATAGCATATATAAAAGAGACATTATCAAAGGTATATGTATGAGCTATGTGTGCAAGACATCAAAAGAAATTCCTAGAATCAAGAATATTCAACTCATGCCTAAGTTTGGTAAAAGTTTGTTCATCTAGTGTCTTGGTAAAGATATCGGCTAATTGATCTTTAGTATTAATGTATGCAATCTCGATATCCCCCTTTTGTTGGTGATCCCTAAGAAAGTGATACCGAATGGCTATGTGTTTAGTGCGGCTATGCTCAACGGGATTATCCGCCATGCGGATTGCACTCTCATTATCACATAGAAGAGGAACTTTGGTTAATTTGTAACCATAGTCCCGCAGGGTTTGCCTCATCCAAAGCAATTGCGCGCAACAATGTCCTGCGGCAATGTACTCGGCTTCGGCGGTTGAAAGAGCGACTGAATTTTGCTTCTTTGAAGCCCAAGACACCAAGGATCTTCCCAAGAACTGGCAAGTCCCCGATGTGCTCTTTCTATTAATTTTGCACCCTGCCCAATCGGCATCCGAATAACCAATTAAATCAAATGTGGATCCCCGAGGGTACCAAAGCCCAAACTTAGGAGTATAAGCCAAATATCTCAAGATTCGTTTTACGGCCGTAAGGTGAGATTCCTTAGGGTCGGATTGGAATCTTGCACACATGCATACGGAAAGCATAATGTCCGGTCGAGATGCACATAAATAGAGTAGTGAACCTATCATCGACCGGTATACCTTTTGATCGACGGATTTACCTCCCGTGTCGAGGTCGAGATGCCCATTGGTTCCCATGGGAGTCTTGATGGGCTTGGCATCCTTCATTCCAAACTTGTTTAGAATATCTTGAGTATACTTTGATTGGCAAATGAAGGTGCCCTCTTGGAGTTGCTTTACTTGAAATCCCAAGAAATACTTCAACTCCCCCATCATCGACATCTCGAATTTTTGTGTCATGATCCTACTAAATTCCTCACATGTAGATTCGTTAGTAGACCCAAATATGATATCATCAACATAAATTTGGCATACGAACAAATCATTTGCAAGAGTCTTAGTAAATAAAGTAGGATCGGCCTTACCGACTTTGAAACCATTAGAAATAAGGAAATCTCTAAGGCATTCATACCAAGCTCTTGGGGCTTGCTTAAGCCCATAAAGCGCCTTAGAGAGCCTATAGACATGGTTAGGATACTCACTGTCTTCAAAGCCGGGAGGTTGCCCAACGTAGACCTCTTCCTTGATTGGTCCGTTGAGGAAGGCACTCTTCACGTCCATTTGGTAAAGCTTGAAGCCATGGTAAGTAGCATAGGCTAATAATATACGAATTGACTCAAGCCTAGCTACGGGTGCATAGGTTTCACCAAAATCCAAACCTTTGACTTGTGAATACCCCTTGGCCACGAGTCGAGCTTTGTTCCTTGTCACCACACCATGCTTGTCTTGCTTGTTGCGGAAGACCCATTTGGTTCCTACAACATTTTGATTAGGACGTGGAACTAAGTGCCATACCTCGTTCCTGGTGAAATTGTTGAGCTCCTCTTGCATCGCCATCACCCAATCCGAATCTTGAAGTGCTTCCTCTACCCTGTGTGGCTCAATAGAGGAAACAAACGAGTAATGCTCACAAAAATGTGCAACCCGAGATCTAGTGGTTACCCCCTTATGAATGTCGCCGAGGATGGTGTCAACGGGGTGATCTCGTTGGATTGCTTGGTGGACTCTTGGGTGTGGCGGCCTTGGAACTTCCTCATCCTCCTTGTCTTGATCAATTGCATCTCCCCCTTGATCATTGTCGTCATCTTGAGGTTGCTCATCTCTTTGATCTTCTCCTTCATCAACTTGAGCCTCGTCCTCATTTTGAGTCGGCGGAGATGCTTGCATGGAGGAGGATGGTTGATCTTGTGCACTTGGTGGCTCTGCCGATTCCTTAGGACACACATCCCCAATGGACATGTTCCTTAGCGCGATGCACGAAGCCTCTTCATTACCTATCTCATCAAGATCAAATTGCTCTACTTGAGAGTCGTTAGTCTCATCAAACACAATGTAACAAGAAACTTCAACAAGTCCTGAGGACTTGTTAAAGACTCTATATGCCCTTGTGTTTGAGTCATATCCTAGTAAAAAGCCTTCTACAGTCTTAGGAGCAAATTTAGATTTTCTACCTCTTTTAATAAGAATAAAGCATTTGCTACCAAAGACTCTAAAATATGAAATGTTGGGCTTTTTACCGGTTAGGAGTTCGTATGATGTCTTCTTGAAGATTCGGTGTAGATATAACCGGTTGATGGTGTAGCAAGCGGTGTTAACCGCCTCGGCCCAAAATTGATCCGGTGTCTTGTACTCATCAAGCATGGTTCTTGCCATGTCCAATAGAATTCGATTCTTCCTCTCCACTACACCATTTTGTTGTGGGGTGTAGGGAGAAGAAAACTCATGCTTGATGCCCTCCTCCTCAAGGAAGCCTTCAATTTGAGAGTTCTTGAACTCCGTCCCGTTGTCGCTTCTAATTTTCTTGATCCTTAAGCCGAACTCGTTTTGAGCTCGTCTCAAGAATCCCTTTAATGTCTCTTGGGTTTGAGATTTTTCCTGCAAAAAGAACACCCAAGTGAAGCGAGAATAATCATCCACAATAACTAGACAGTACTTACTCCTGCCGATGCTTATGTAAGCGATCGGGCCGAATAAATCCATGTGTAGGAGCTCCAGTGGCCTGTCAGTCGTCATGATGTTCTTATGTGGATGTTGAGCACCAACTTGCTTCCCAGCTTGGCAAGCGCTACAAATCCTATCTTTCTCAAAATGAACATTTGTTAGTCCTAAAATGTGTTCTCCCTTTAGAAGCTTATGAAGATTCTTCATTCCAACATGGGCTAGTCGGCGGTGCCAGAGCCAACCCATATTAGTCTTAGCAATTAAGCAAGTGTCGAGTTTAGCTCTATCAAAATCTACCAAGTATAGCTGACCCTCTAACATTCCCTTAAAAGCTATTGAATCATCACTTCTTCTAAAGACAGTGACACCTACATCAGTAAAGAGACAGTTGTAGCCCATTTGACATAATTGGGATACGGAAAGCAAATTGTAATCTAAGGAATCAATAAGAAAAACATTGGAAATAGAATGGTCAGGAGATATAGCTATTTTACCCAAACCTTTGACCAAACCTTGATTTCCATCCCCGAATGTGATAGCTCGTTGGGGATCTTGGTTTTTCTCGTAGGAGGAGAACATCTTCTTCTCCCCTGTCATGTGGTTTGTGCACCCGCTATCAATGATCCAACTTGTGCCCCCGGATGCATAAACCTACAAAACAAATTTAGTTCTTGACTTTAGGTACCCAAACGGTTTCGGGTCCTTTGGCATTAGAAACAAGAACTTTGGGTACCCAAACACAAGTCTTGGAGCCCTTGTGTTTGCCCCCAACAAACTTGGCAACTACTTTGCCGGATTTGTTAGTAAGCACATAAGATGCATCAAAGGTTTTAAATGAAATAGCATGATCATTTGATGCAATAGGAGTTTTCTTTTTAGGCAACTTAGCACGGGTTGGTTGCCTAGAGCTAGATGTCTCACCCTTATACATAAAAGCATGGTTAGGGCTAGAGTGAGACTTCCTAGAATGAACTCTCCTAATTTTGCTCTCAGGATAACCGGCAGGGTATAAAATGTAACCCTCGTTGTCCTGAGGCATGGGAGCCTTGCCCTTAACAAAGTTAGACAATTTCTTAGGAGGGGCATTAATTTTGACATTGTCTCCCCTTTGGAAGCCAATGCCATCCTTAATGCCAGGGTGTCTCCCATTATAGAGCATGCTTTTAGCAAATTTAAATTTTTCATTTTCTAAGTCATGCTCACTAATCTTAGCATTAAGTTGAGCTATGTGATCATTTTGTTTCTTAATTAAAGCTAGGTGATCATGGATAGCATCAACATTAATATCTCTACATCTAGTACAAATGGAAGTATGCTCAACTGTAGATGTAGAGGGTTTGCAAGATTTTAATTCTACAACCTTAGCATGCAATATATCATTCTTACTTCTAAGGTTGGAAATTGTAACATTGCAAACATCTAATTCTTTAGCCTTAGCAAGCAATTTTTCATTTTCATCTCTAAGGCTAGCAAGAGAAATGTTCAATTCATCAATCTTAGCAAGTAAATCAACATTGTCATCTCTAGGATTGGGAATTGAAACATTACAAACATGAGAATCAACCTTAGCATTTAAACTAGCATTTTCATTTCTAAGGTTGTCAATGGTCTCATGGCAAGTGCTTAGCTCACTAGATAATCTTTCACATTTTTCTACTTCCAGAGCGTAAGCATTTTTAACCTTAACATGCTTCTTATTTTCTTTAATAAGGAAGTCCTCTTGAGAATCCAAGAGATCATCCTTCTCATGAATAACACTAATCAATTCATTCAATTTTTCTTTTTGTTGCATGTTTAGGTTGGCAAAAAGAATGCGCAAGTTATCCTCCTCATTTCTATCATCATCCTCATCACTAGATGTTTCATATTTGGTGGAGGATCTTGATTTTACCTTCTTCTTTTTGCCATCCTTGGCCATGAGGCATTTGTGGCCGACGTTGGGGAAGAGGAGGCCCTTGGTGACGGCGATGTTGGCGGCATCCTCGTCGGAGGAGGAGTCGGTGGAGCTCTCGTCGGAGTCCCACTCGCGGCACACATGGGCATCGCCGCCCTTCTTCTTGTGGTACCTCTTCTTTTCCTTCCTTCTTCCCTTCTTGTCGTCGTCCCTGTCACTATCACTAGATAATGGATGGTACCTGCACACCAAACTCAACTACATCCCATATACTTTTGTGGAGTGAGGTTAGATGAAATTTCATTAAATCACTCCACCTTGCATAATCTTCACCATCAAAAGTTGGTGGTTTGCCTAATGGGACGGAAAGTAGAGGAGTATGCTTAGGAATGCGGGGATAGCGTAGGGGGATCTTACTAAACTTCTTGCGCTCATGGCGCTTAGAAGTGACGGACGGCGCATCGGAGCCAGATGTGGATGGTGACGAAGTGTCGGTCTCGTAGTAGACCACTTTCCTCATCTTCTTGTGCTTGCCGCTACTCCGATGCGACTTGTGGGAAGAGGATTTCTTCTCCTTCCCCTTCCCTTTGTTGCGGGACTCTTCCGATGAGTGGCTCATAGTGGGCTTGTCGCCGGTCTCCATCTCCCTCTTGGTGTGATCTCCCGACATCACTTTGAGCGGTTAGGCTCTAATGAAGCACCGGGCTCCGATACCAATTGAAAGTCGCCTAGAGGAGGGGGTGAATAGGGCAAAACTGAAATTTACAAAGTTAATCACACACTACAAGTCGGGTTAGCGTTAGAAACAATAACGAGTCCATGAGAGAGGGCGCAAAACAAATCGCAAGCGAATGAAGAGTGAGACATGTGGATTTGTTTTACCGAGGTTCGGTTCTCGCAAACCTACTCCCCGTTGAGGAGGCCACAAAGGCCGGGTCTTTTTCAACCCTTTCCCTCTCTCAAACGGTCCCTCGGATCGAGTGAGCTTCTCTTCTCAAATCAACCCGGGAATGAAACTTCCCCGCAAGGACCACCACACAATTGGTGTCTCTTGCCTCGGTTACAATTGAGTGTTTGATCACAAGAACAAATGAGAAAGAAAAGCAAGCGATCCAAGCGCAAGAGCTCAAATGAACACGACAAATCACTCTCTCTAATCACTAAGGCTTGATGTGGAGTTGGGAGAGGATTTGATCTCTTTTGTGTGCTTTGGAATGAATGCTAGAGCTCTTGTAAGGTGTTGAAGTGTAGAAACTTGGATGCCATTGAATGTGGGGTGGTTAGGGTATTTATAGCCCCAACCACCAAAAATGGTCGTTGGAAGTGTGCTGTCGCATGGCGCACCGGACAG
Source organism: Zea luxurians (assembly GCA_029449295.1). Taxonomy (NCBI): domain Eukaryota; kingdom Viridiplantae; phylum Streptophyta; class Magnoliopsida; order Poales; family Poaceae; genus Zea; species Zea luxurians. The sequence continues at coordinate 113,800,175 of JAOPSE010000007.1, forward strand.
TCCGGTGCGCCAGCCCACGTCAGCAGACCGTTGGGGTTCGACCGTTGAGCTCTGACTTGTGGGCCCGCCAGGATGTCCGGTGGTGCACCGGACAAGCACTGTAGGCTGTCCGGTGTGCCACCCGCGCGTCCTCTGCTCCTCTGCGCGCGCTGGCGCGCATTAAATGCTCTGCAGGTGACCGTTGGCGCGCGAAGTAGCCGTTGCCCGCTGTCACACCGGACAGTCCGGTGTGCACCGAACATGTCCGGTGAATTATAGCGGACGAATTCCTGAGGCTGGCGAGTTCCAGAGCCGCTCTCCTTTGGGGCACCGGACACTGTCCGGTGTACACCGGACAGTCCGGTGAATTATAGCGGAGCACCTCTGGTTTTTTTCCGAAGGTGAAGAGTTCAGCCTGGAGTGCCCTGGTGCACCGGACACTGTCCGGTGTGCCAGACCAGGGCTGCCTTCGGTTATCCCTTGCTCTCTTTGTTGAACCCAATTCTTAGTCTTTTTATTGGCTAAGTGTGAACCTTTTGCACCTGTAGAACTTATACACTAGAGCAAACTAGTTAGTCCAATTATTTGTGTTGGGCAATTCAACCACCAAAATCATTTAGGAAAATAGGTGTAAGCCTAATTCCCTTTCACAAGTGTTCTGCACATCCCTGATAGAGAAAATTTGGCGTGGTGCACTGGTGTGTGTACGTGTCGGCAGGCGAGAGGACCGTCACGTGGGAATGTGGAGAGAGACCGAAACACGAGCGCGTTTTAAGACTTTAGATGTGGGGTTGCAATCCAAGGCACAGTGATTGCGCATCTTCCAAATTGGACCAGGCTTCAAGAATGATGATAGAGTTAAGGCCTTCTAGCTATAGACTCCCCAATATGGATTCTACTTGTGCCAACCAGTTGTCAAAATTTGTATCGATGGACTTGGTGAGAGGGATTGCATCCATAAGAACCGAAATTACTTAGCAAAAGGGTATCCACAAAGTAGGTGGTTGATTGTCTCCTCCATCTGATTGCAAAGTGGACATTGGTCAAGATGGTGCAGGCCTCTTCAAGCTAGCCTATTATCCGTCCAAAACCTATTATGTGCCACCAACCACATGAAAAAGCGACATTTGCGTGCTGCCTAGGATTCCTAATCCTTTCATAGTGTCTAAATGAGATTGACCCTTGAAGCATCAACTCGTACACTGACTTTGTAGAATACTTTCTGGAAGAGGAGAAATGCCACAAGTGGGTATCATCAACTTCACGGTGTAGGTGGTATCCTGTCACACACAGATTTAAGGGCTAATCTAGGCGCGAATCAAATATGTGCTAGGATCAAGTCTCACACATATAATGACTCATGGTTGAAAGGGAAATGTGCCCTTGGGCCATTTCTAAAGTATTTTGGTGATTAAGTGCCCAACACAAATGTTTTAAGTGTTAATTTGTGCCAAAGACTCAAGAAGTGCAAATCAAGGTACAAGGTATGTTTCTAGACTTAGTACATTGATTTGAAGACTAATGTATTGTGTCTAAATGCTAGAAACAGGAGAAATTGTTATGGAAAAGAGTTGGCTATGTACAGCCAACTGCTGCTCGGTCTGGGTGCACTGGACTGTCCGGTGGTGCACCGGACAGTGTCCGGTGCGCCAGGACCAGTCTCGGTGAACAGTCCGCTCCCGGGACTCGACGGCGGCGTACGGCTATAAATCACTGGACTATCCGGTGGTGCACCGGACTGTCCAGTGAGTCGTCCGCTACGAAGTCATCGCTCTCGCGAAATGTTCAACGGCGTACGGCTAAAATTCACCGGACTGTCCGCGCGCCAACGGTCGGCAGGGGGCACCGGACTGTCCGGTGTGCACTGGACAGTGTCCGGTGTGCCAACTTCCGCAAAACTGCAACGGTCGGATGCGCTAGAAAAGGACGGAGATCGCGCACCGGACAGCTACAGGGACTGTCCGGTGGCACACCGGACTGTCTGGTGCGCCACCCGACAGAAGGCAAGAATTGCCTTCCAAAAATGCCTCCAACGGCTCCTAGCTGCCTTGGGGCTATAAAAGGGACCCCTAGACGCATGGAGGAGTCACCCAAGCATACTTTGATCATTCTAAATCTTCCACACTCCGTCTTAGCACACTTGATTGACTTTCTTAGTGATTTGATCTCTGTTCTAGTGGTGAACTTGTTGCGATTCATTCGAGCTCAAGTCTTGGTTGTGTGTCTGCGTATTGTTGCGGATTTGTGTGTGTTGCTTCCCTCCCTTACTCTAGTTCACTTTGATCTTTGTTGTAAGGGCGAGAGACTCCGACTTGTGGAGATTCCTCGCAAACGGGAAAAGAGATAAGCAAAGAAGAACACCGTCGTATTCAAGTGGATCATTGGATCACTTGAAAGGGGTTGAGCGCAACCCTCGTCCATTGGGACGCCACAACGTGGAGGTAGGCAAGTGTTGTACTTGCCGAACCTCGGGATAACTCGTGTGTCTCCTGTAATTGCTTTTCTGTGTGATTATTGTGATTCACAAGAGCTCGCTCTATATCCACTTGGTTTATCATTCTAACACTTAACCAAGCTTTGTGGCTATAAGTTTTAAGTTTTTATAGGATCACCTATTCACCCCCCCCCCCCCCTCTAGGTGCTCTCAATTGGTATCAGAGCCGTTCTCTTCACACAATGGACTAATCGCACGAAGAGATGGATCCTAAGGGAAAGGGGATGGTGGTCAACGACAAGACAAAGGAGTCCATCATCAACGAGCCAAAAGATGATAAGCCCTCAAACTCTGGCTCCAGTCATAAGAAAAGAGATGGGAAGAAGAAGAGGCGCATCAAGAATATTGTCTACTATGACAGCGACGAGTCTTCTTCTTCCTCAAGAGACGACGACTACGACGAGAAAAAGAAACTGGTTAACTCAAACTTTTCTTTTGATTATTCTCATATTCCGTTTAACTCCAATGCTCATTTACTTTCAATTCCACTTGGGAAACCTCCGCACTTTGATGGAGAAGACTACTCATTTTGGAGTCACAAAATGCGTAGTCACCTATTCTCTCTCCATCCAAGTATTTGGGAGATCGTTGAAAATGGAATGCTTTTTGATAGTACTGACAACCCCATTTTCATTAATGAACAAATCCATAAAAATGCACAAGCTACCACTGTTTTGCTAGCATCCTTGTGCAGGGACGAGTACCACAAGGTGAGCGGCTTGGATAACACCAAGCAAATTTGGGACACCCTCAAGATTTCTCATGAGGGGAATGACGCCACCATGATCACCAAGATGGAGTTGGTGGAAGGCGAACTGGGAAGGTTCGCGATGATCAGGGGGAGGAGCCAACCCAAACGAACAACAGGCTCAAGACCCTGGTCAACAAGATCAGGAGCTATGGAAGCACAAGATGGACGGACCACGACGTCATCCGACTTATGCTCAGGTCCTTCACTGTACTTGATCCTCATCTTGTGAACTCAATCCATGAGAATCCTAGGTACACCAAGATGACGCCTGAGGAAATACTTGGAAAGTTTGTAAGCGGGCTTATGATGTTCAAGGAAGCAAGATACGTTGATGAGGCATTGAATGGCCTAATGCCCATCTACGAGCCTCAAACCGTTGCTCTCAAAGCAACAAGTAGTAGGGAGGCGCTACCTAGCAAGGTGGCGCAAGTTGAGGCGGCCGGGCTAAACGAAGATGAAATGGCCCTCATTATCAAGCGCTTCAAGACGGTACTAAAAGGACGACAGGAGCATCCCAACAAGAGCAAAGCAAAGGGAAAGCGCTCCTGTTTTAAATGTGGTAAGACTGGTCGTTTTATAGCAAATTGTCCTGATAATGCTAATGACCAGGAACAAGAAAAAGGCGGGAAGAGGGAGAAGAAGAAGGCCTACAAGAAGGCGAAGGGCGAGGCACACCTAGGCAAAGAGTGGGATTCGGATTACTCTTCGTCCGACTCCGACGACGAAGGACTCGCCGCCTCGGCCTTCAACAAGTCGTATCTCTTCTCCAACAAGCGCCATACTTGCCTAATGGCAAAGGAGAAGAAGGTAAGCGCTCGAGAAACTCCTAAATATACTACTTCTAGCAATGAAGATTCTAGTGATGATGAAGTAGACTATTCTAGCTTATTTAAAGGTTTAGATAGAGCCAAGGTAGAAAAAAATCAATGAATTGATTGATGCTCTAAATGAAAAGAATAGACTTTTAGAAAAGCAAGAGGATCTCTTATATGAAGAGCATGATAAATTTGTAAGTGTGCAAAAGTCTCTTGCTTTAGAGATTAAAAGAAATGAAATGCTTTCTTGTGAATTATCTACTTGTCATGAAACTGTGTCTAACTTAAAGAGTATTAATGATGATTTAAATGCTAAGCTAGAAGTAGTAAATAAATCTAGTTCTTGTGTAGAGCACGTTGTGATTTGTAATAGGTGTAAGGACTTCAATGTTGATGCATGTGTTGAGCACCTTACTTCTATTACAAAACTTAATGATGAAGTAGCAAGTCTTAATGCCCAACTTAAGACTTGCAAAAATGACTTTGATAAATTAAAATTTGCTAGGGATGCCTACACCATTGGTAGACATCCCTTAATTAAGGATGGGCTTGGCTTTCGAAGGGAAGCCAAGAACTTAACAAGTCAAAGGGCTCCCATTTCCAACAAGGAGAAAGGGAAGGCCCCAATGGCTAGTAGTAGTCAAAAGAATCATGCTTTCATGTACCATGATAGAAAATATTCTAGAAATTTTCATTATAATAGGAGTTATAATGTTTTTGACTCACATGCCATGATTGCTTCGAGTTCCAATGTTAATGGTAGGTCTAGGAGAAATTTTGTGTCTCATGCTCCTTGGAAAGTCTGTAATAAACCTACCACTGTTTTTCATGCTTACAACACTACATTTGTTCTTTCATGTAAAAATGAAAAAGTGGTTGCTAAAAAGATGGGGGCCAAATGCAAGGGAGACAAGACTTGCATTTGGGTCCCTAAGGCAATTGTTACTAACCTTGTAGGACCCAACAAGAGTTGGGTACCTAAAACCCAAGCCTAATTTGCCTTGCAGGTTTATGCATCCAGGGGCTCAAGCTGGATTATCGACAGCGGATGCACAAACCACATGACGGGGGAGAAGAAGATGTTCACCTCCTACGTCAAGAACAAAGATTCCCAAGATTCGATCATCTTTGGAGACGGGAATCAAGGCAAGGTTAAAGGACTAGGAAAGATAGCTATTTCATCTGAGCATTCCATATCTAATGTGTTCTTAGTTAAATCACTCGGTTATAACTTGTTGTCTGTTAGTCAACTATGTAATATGGGTTACAATTGCTTATTTACCAATGTAGATATGTCTGTCTTTAGAAGGAGTGATGGTTCATTAGCTTTTAAGGGTGTATTAGACGGCAAACTCTATTTAGTTGATTTTTTGAAGGAGGAGGCTGATCTAGATGCATGCTTAATCGCTAAGACTAGCATGGGCTGGCTGTGGCATCGCCGTCTAGCACATGTTGGGATGAAGAACCTTCATAAACTTCTAAAGGGAGAACATGTGTTAGGTCTAACCAATGTAACTTTCGAAAAAGATAGACCTTGTGCAGCTTGTCAAGCAGGTAAGAAGGTGGGAAGTACTCATCACAGCAAGAATGTGATGACCACATCAAGACCTCTGGAGCTACTTCACATGGACCTCTTCGGACCCGTCACCTACCTCAGCATCATGGGAAGTAAGTATGGTCTTGTTATTGTTGATAATTTTTCCCGCTTCACTTGGGTATTCTTTTGGGAGGATAAATCGGAAACCCAAGGGACCCTAAAGTGCTTCCTAAGGAGAGCTCAAAACGAATTTGAGCTCAAGGTGAAAAAGATAAGAAGCGACAATGGGTCCGAGTTCAAGAACCTTCAAGTGGAAGAGTTTCTTGAGGAGGACGGAATCAAGCACGAGTTCTCTGCTCCCTACACACCACAGCAAAATGGTGTGGTAGAGAGGAAGAACAAGACGCTTATAGACATGGCAAGGACGATGCTTGGAGAATTCAAGACACCCGAGCGATTTTGGTCGGAAGTTGTGAACACAGCTTGCCACGACATAAACCGGGTCTACCTTCATTGCCTCCTCAAGAAGACGTCGTACGAACTTCTAACTGGTAACAAACCCAACGTTTCATATTTTCGTGTATTTGGGAGTAAATGTTACATTCTAGTGAAGAAAGGTAGGAATTCCAAATTTGCTCCCAAAGTTGTAGAAGGGTTTTTGTTAGGTTATGACTCAAATACAAAGGCGTATAGAGTCTTCAACAAATCATCGGGTTTGGTTGAAGTCTCTAGCGACGTTGTATTTGATGAAACTAATGGCTCTCCAAGAGAGCAAGTTGATCTTGATGATGTAGATGAAGATGATGTTCCAACGGACGCAATTCGCACCATGGCTATTGGAGATGTGCGACCACAGGAACACCAAGAGCAAGATCAACCTTCTTCCTCAACGATGGTGCATCCCCTGACTCAAGATGAAGAACAGGCTCCTCAAGAGGAGACGTGTGATCAAGGGGAGCACAAGAAGAACAAGTTGTGGAGGAAGAAGCACCACTGGCCCCTCCAACTCAAGTCCAAGCGACGATTCAAAGGAATCATCCCGTCGACCAGATTTTGGGTGATATAAGCAAGGGAGTAACTACTCGCTCTAGATTAGCTAATTTTTGTGAGCATTACTCGTTTGTCTCTTCTATTGAGCCTTTCAGGGTAGAAGAGGCCTTGCTAGATCCGGACTGGGTGTTGGCCATGCAGGAAGAGCTCAACAACTTCAAGCGAAATGAAGTTTGGACCCTGGTGCCACGTACCAAGCAAAATGTTGTGGGAACCAAGTGGGTGTTCCGTAACAAACAGGACGAGCACGGGGTGGTGACAAGGAACAAGGCTCGACTTGTGGCAAAAGGTTATGCCCAAGTCGCATGTTTGGACTTTGAGGAGACTTTTGCTCCTGTGGCTAGGCTAGAGTCTATTTGCATTTTGTTAGCCTATGCCGCTCACCATTCCTTCAGGTTGTTCCAAATGGATGTGAAGAGCGCTTTCCTCAATGGGCCAATCAAGGAGGAGGTGTACGTAGAGCAACCCCCAGGCTTTGAGGATGAACGGTACCCGACCACGTGTGTAAGCTCTCTAAGGCGCTCTATGGACTTAAGCAAGCCCCAAGAGCATGGTTTGAATGCCTTAGAGATTTTCTAATTGCTAATGCGTTCAAGGTTGGGAAAGCCGATCCAACTCTATTCACTAAGACTTGTGATGGTGACTTATTTGTGTGCCAAATTTATGTCGATGACATAATATTTGGTTCTACTAACCAAAAGTCTTGTGAAGAGTTTAGCAGGGTGATGACTTAGAAATTTGAGAAGTCGATGATGGGCGAGTTAAACTACTTCCTTGGGTTCCAAGTGAAGCAACTCAAGGACGGCACCTTCATCTCCCAAACGAAGTACACGCAAGACTTGCTCAAGCAGTTTGGGATGAAGGACGCAAAGCCCGCAAAGACTCCAATGGGAACCGACGGACATGTCGACCTCAACAAAGGAGGTAAGTCCGTTGATCAAAAGGCATACCGGTCTATGATAGGTTCCTTGCTTTACTTATGTGCTAGTAGATCGGATATTATGCTTAGTGTTTGCATGTGTGCTAGATATCAATCCGACCCAAGGGAATGTCACCTTGTGGCCGTTAAGCGGATTCTTAGATATTAAGTTGCTACGCCTTGCTTCGGGATCTGGTATCCAAAGGGGTCTACCTTTGACTTGATTGGATATTCAGACTCCGATTATGCCAGGTGCAAGGTTGATAGGAAGAGTACATCAGGGACGTGCCAATTCCTAGGAAGGTCCCTGGTGTCTTGGAGTTCAAAGAAACAAACTTCTGTTGCCCTATCCACCGCTGAGGCCAGTATGTTGCCGCAGGACAATGTTGCACGCAACTACTTTGGATGAGGCAAACCCTCCAGAACTTTGTCTACAATCTGAGCAAAGTCCCACTCCTATGTGACAATGAGAGTGCAATCCGCATGGCGGATAATCCTATTGAACACAGCCGCACTAAGCACATAGACATCCGGCATCACTTTTTAAGAGACCACCAGCAAAAGGGAGATATCGAAGTGTTTTATGTTAGCACCGAGAACGAGCTAGCCGATATCTTTAACAAGCCTTTAGATGAAAAGACCTTTTGCAGGCTGCGTAGTGAACTAAATGTCTTAGATTCGCGTAACTTGGATTGATCTATAGCATACATGTGTTTTATGCCTTTGATCATGTAATTTATGCATTTTAATCTATTTTTTTCATTTGTGGTGCTCAAGTTGTACACATGATCCCCGGACCTCACAAGTCTATTTGCAAATGATGCACTTATTTAGGGGGAGGCATGCTACAACTTGACACTTTGAGACTAACCTTGTGTTTGAGTTTACTTGTTTGAGTCTCAAAAGTGGATTGAAAGGGAAAGGTGGACTTGGACCATGAAAGACTTCCACTGCACTCCGATGAGAGGGTAATTAACTCCAAGTTCATCTCTATGCTCTTATTGCCTTTTTGCTCTTAATTGATAATTTTGGTGAGGCAATGAGTTTAAAGGGCCAAAAATGATCCCGTTTTGGTGCTTGATGCCAAAGGGGGAGAAATTAAGGCCAAAGCAAGCAAATGGATCAGCTACCACTTGAGAATTTTGAAAATAGTAGAGTTAGAACTTTTGATTTGTCAAAATACTCTTATTGTCTCTTATTGTCAAAAGTTGGTCTCTTGTGGGGAGAATGTTTGATTATGGGAAAAACAGGGAGTTTTTGGATCTTTGATCAATTTCTCTTGGAATACCTCTCTTTATGCCTCAACAAGTGTGTTTGACTTAGAGATAGGAAATTGAATGTGATTTGCAAAAACAAACCAAGTGGTGGCAAAGAATGATCCAAATATGCCAAATTTGAATAAAAACAATTCTTGTTCTCATTTGCATTGATGTTGCACTTCTATTTGTTGCTTTTTGATGTGTTGGCATAAATCACCAAAAAGGGGGAGATTGAAAGGTAAATGTGCCCTTGGGCCATTTCTAAAGTATTTTGGTGATTAAGTGCCCAACACAAATGCTTTAAGTGTTAATTTGTGCCAAAGACTCAAGAAGTGCAAATCAAGGTACAAGGTATGTTTCTAGACTTAGTACATTGATTTGAAGACTAATGTATTGTGTCTAAGTGCTAGAAACAGGAGAAATTGTTATGGAAAAGAGTTGGCTGTGTACAGCCAACTACTGCTCGGTCTGGGTGCACCGGACTGTCCGGTGGTGCACCGGACAGTGTCCGGTGCGCCAGGACCAGTCTCGGTGAACAGTCCGCTCTCGGGACTCGATGGCGGCATACGGCTATAAATCACCGGACTGTCTGGTGGTGCACCGGACTGTCCGGTGAGTCGTCCGCGGTGAAGTCGTCGCTCTCGGGAAACATTCAACGACGTACGACTAAAATTCACCGGACTGTCCGGTGGTGCACCAGACTATCCGGTGAAGCCAACGGTCGACTGCGCCAACGGTCGAACGCATAATCCGCGTGCGACACGTGGGCGCGCCAATAGTCGGCAGGGGGCACCGGACAGTGTCCGATGTGCCAACTGCCACAAAACTGCAACGGTCGGATGCGCCAGAAAAGGAAGGAGATCGCACACTGGATATCTACAGGGACTGTCCGGTGGCACACCGGACTGTCTGGTGCGCCACCCGACAGAAGGCAAGAATTGCCTTCCAAGAATACCTCCAACAGCTCCTAGCTGCCTTGGGGCTATAAAAGGGACCCCTAGGTGCATGGAGGAGTCACCCAATCATACTTTGAGCATTCTAAATCTTCCACACTCCGTCTCAGCACACTTGATTGACTTTCTTAGTGATTTGAGCTCCGTTCTAGTGGTGAACTTGTTGCGATTCATTCGAGCTCAAGTCTTGGCTGTGTGTGTGCGTATTGCTGCGGATTTGTGTGTGTTGCTTTCCTCCCTTACTCTAGTGCTTTCACTTTGATCTTTGTTGTAAGGGCGAGAGACTCCAACTTGTTGAGATTCCTCGCAAACGGGAAAAGAGATAAGCAAAGAAGAATACCATGGTATTCAAGTGGATCATTAGATCACTTGAAAGGGGTTGAGTGCAACCCTCGTCCATTGGGACGCCACAACGTGGAGGTAGGCAAGTGTTGTACTTACCGAACCATAGGATAACTCGCATGTCTCCTGTGATTGCTTTTCTGTGTGATTATTGTGATTCGCAAGAGCTCGCTCTATAGTCACTTGGTTTATCATTCTAACACTTAACCAAGCTTTGTGGCTATAAGTTTTAAGTTTTTACAGGATCACCTATTCACCCCCCCCCCCTCTAGGTGCTCTCAATGGTACAGAAACGAATGTCACATCTTTACTATATAAAAGAAATTTTGTACAAAATAACTATATAATTACATCATATGAAGACAACGATCCCCTACAACCATGGTTGACTAGGAAACGATGACCTAGACCTCTCACAAACTCATCGAGACATCCTTCATGTTCCTTATCTTGTGATACACGTCCTTAACCTAGGGATGTGAGTACAACAAGGGTGAGCTCACATAAGTTCATCACTCAACAAGTTGTGGGGAATAATGTACATGAGCTCACTTACGGTGGGGGCCCATGTGAAGTGTAAGGCTTACCAAAGAGAATGGTTAAGGCTGAGTGTTGCTTTTAACAAGTTGGTCAAACTGTTATTAGCAGTTATTAAGTATAAGTAGATACTATCCCAATAAAATAAGATATCATAATTAAAAATAAATCCCACAATGTAATGCATATGACAAATTATATTTAATTACATAAACTAATCATACGAGAGTCCTGAGTCGCTCTTGACCGTGAGCATGGTTGATATACCAGTTTTACACACTGCAGAGGTTATGCCCTTTACCCACAAGTCGTGTATCCCATCTAGCCAGGGTTTGTAAGGCCCTTAAATACTTTCGAGGTGAATGGCTAGGGATCCACTACAAGGCCTTTACAAAGTTCCACTAGCTTCAGAAAACCCGCTACGATTTTGTGAGAAGAACAATATAGGAATCTCTCATCCGAAAAGTCATCGCAGCATGATCTACCCGAGAACCTCTCTATACCAGCAACTCCTCTATCGCCCTTGCCCCTTTCGAGTAAATTAGTTTTCCACTAGCTTTCCTATTAGTCAGCCAAGGGTGTCACATTCCACCCTTGTGGTAGCACTGTTATCTCAAGTTAAGCTCCATGTTCCAATTAACACAATGATCTTATCATGAACAATAATTAAAGCAACGGTAACAATGGAACATGATCATAATTCATATATAACATTAATCCCAAAACCAGATAGCAGCATAGCCAATCTACTCAATAGTTCATTTGTTTGCAAGGTGTGGGGTAATCAAAACTAGGGTAACCTATTCGGTCCCATCAAGTTAATCTGAGCATGTCATAGTAATTAACCGAAACATTATTAGGTAAATAAGAGTGATCAAGGGCACAACTTGCCTTATACTTGTGACAACCTATTGTCCAGATGTTGACCCAAAAGCTAGGCTTCTGATTCCTCGTCACCTCACATCTACTCATAGCAATACATTCAATCAAGCAAACAATAAATATGGTAACATTACACCAAAGCATATGAACAAACAACATAAGAATATCCTACGCGTCGCTACGAGAACGTAGGTTCAAAAACCATTAAAATCGGAGTTAAAACGAAGATTTTATGGATAAAACAGTATTTTATGCGCAATATATCTAATAGATGCGATCTAACGGATATCGCATTTAAACTAAGCAGGTGTTAAATTAAAATATTTGAGTTAATATTAATCATTAACAATTATTTACAAAATGCGTATGTTAGAACTATAAATTAGATTAACTAGATTTTCTAGCTAATTAACATTAATTAAACAAGTAATTAATTAATTATTAATTAATTAAACCATGTGGCATAATTAAAATAATGTTATTACTACGTACGCAGAAATTAATATGAACCTAACACAACTTGAACAGATTAAACCAAATTATTTGGCCTAAAAGATATCATATTTTTAATAATTTAGTAGGGTTGCACAAAAATATTTGACATGACATAATCTGATTGGTTAATAAATTTGTTAAAGGTGGAAAATGTTTGTTTACAAATGCATGACCTAGTTGTTGCCAACTTATCATGATTGTACCTATGATTAAATTCATGCTGCATGACAGTCTTGCCTTGTAAAAGGGCATATGGTGGTGATTATCTATTACAGGGGAAGCGTAAAGCCTATTTTGTGGCAAAGATCTCTAGCCTACCACTAACTTACTTATAATCAAGCCCTTCAACCTCACGTTGTTGTTGGTCATCTTGGTTTTTGATGATGAACCAAAGATCCAATCGATGAACCGGAAGCGCGGTGACGAAGCTCTCACCGAGCTGGTCACGGTGATGATTTGGGTTGCCCCGGAAGATGAACGGGCGAAGAGAAATTTCTCATCGAAGTTGTCGCTAGAGTTTGGACGGGAGTCAAACTTTGACGAGCTGGTCATAGCGGCTTATTGAAAGTCGCCTAGAGGGGGGGTGAATAGGCGAAACCTGAAAATTAAAACTTTATCCCCCAACTAGATCCCTTGATTAGTGGTTAGAACAAGATATACAAATGTAGAAGTATACAAACTGAGTTCTTGCTTGAAAAGAATATTGCTAAATAATGCGGGAGTGATGAATCAAATAAGTTATGGAATAACAAAGCAAGAAGCCTTAGATGAGAAGAGCACTAGGACAAGTTCTTTCTTGCAACGTGTTGCTTCACTAAATGGGAATTTAACTTGAAGCAACACCAAATGATATTAGCAATTAAAGGTGCAAGAAAACTTAGAGCAAGGGAAAACAAACAAATCACAAGCAATAAACACAATGGACACGGGTGATTTGTTTTACCGAGGTTCGGCCCTCGAAGGCCTAGTCCCCGTTGAGGAGTCCACTTAAGGACGGGTCTTTTTCAACCCTTTCCCTCTCTCTCCCGATCACACAAGGATCGGCGAGCTCTTCTTCTTCTCAAGGATCACTCTCGATCCCGCAAGGACCACCACACACTTTGGTGTCTCTTGCTAGCTTTTACAAGCCTCCAAAACTTTGGAGGAAGTTCAATGGGAGTCAAAACTCCACGCGCAAATGAACACAAAGATGAAGCACACACTGTCTCTCGATGAATCTCACAAGGCACTAGTGCTAAACTCAAATGAGTAGCTCTCTTTTGCTTGCTCTCTGTTTTGTGGCACTTGTGTTGGTTGTAGTGGTCTAAAACTTGTGTATAGGATGGATCAATGAATATATGTGGTTGGGAGGGCTTGAGTATGTCAACTAGATGACTTAGAATGTTGCTTGGGCTTCCACACCTTGAAGTGGCCGGTTGGGGTGGTATTTATAGCCACCAACCAAAATCTAGCCGTTGGTGAAAGCTGTCTGTCGTATGGTGCACCGGACAGTCCGGTGCACACTGGACATGTCCGGTGCGACAGCCACGTCACCAGGCCGTTGGGGTTTCGACCGTTGGAGCTCTGACTTCTAGGCCCGCCGAGATGTCCGGTGGCGCACTGGACATGTACTGTAGATTGTCCGGTGCGCCATAACGCGCGTGTCTGACTTCTGCGCGCTCTGACGCGCATTAAATGCGTCCGCAGGTGACCGTTGGCTCGAAGTAGTGAAAGGGAAATGTGCCCTTGGGCCATTTCTAAGTATTTTGGTGATTTAGTGTCCAACACAAGTTACTAAGTGTAAAAAGGTGGACAAGGTACAAATCAAGAATTAAGGTATGTTTCTCAGACTTAGTACATTATTTTATGGACTAATGTATTGTGTCTAAGTGCTGGAAACAGGAAAAATCCAATTGGAAATGTCTTGGCTCGAGCAGCCAAGAATCTGCTGAGTCTGCAAGCACCGGACTGTCCGGTGGTGCACCGGACAGTGTCCGGTGCGTCAGGCTGGCTCGAGCGAAGTGGCTACTCTCGGGAATTCACCGGCGACGTACGGCTAAAATTCACCGGACTGTCCGGTGTGCACCGGACTGTCCGGTGAGCCAACGGTCAGCCGGGCCAACGGTCAGCCGCGCAATCTGCGCGGGACACGTGGCCGAGCCAACGGCTAGAAGACGGCACCGGACTGTCCGGTGTGCACCGGACATGTCCGGTGCGCCAACGGCTCTCAGGCTGCCAACGGTCGGCTTCGCTATTTAAGGAAGGAAATCGGGCACCGGACAGTGTCCGGTGTGCACCGGACTGTCCGGTGCCCCCGATGACAGAAGGCAAGAATGGCTTTCCAAACTTGTGCTCAACGGCTCCTAGCTGCCTTGGGGCTATAAAAGGGACCCCTAGGCGCATGGAGAAGGACACCAAGCATCCTTTGAGCATTATTGATCACTCACACTTCATTCTCGCGCACTTGTTTGACATTCTAGTGATTTGAGCTCCGTTCTAGTGTGCTAGTCTCTTGAGCTCAAGTCTGGGTTTTGTGTGTGCGTATTCGCTGTGATCTTTGTGTCGTGTGTGAGTTGCTAATCCCTCCCTTGCTCTGTGATTCTTCGTGAACATCTTGTGTAAGGGCGAGAGGCTCCAAGCTGTGGAGATTCCTCGCAAACGGGATTAAGAGAAGCAAAGCAACACCGTGGTATTCAAGTTGGTCTTTGGACCGCTTGAGAGGGGTTGATTGCAACCCTCGTCCGTTGGGACGCCACAACGTGGAGTAGGCAAGCGTTGGTCTTGGCCGAACCACGGGATAACCACTGTGCCATCTCTGTGATTGATATCTCTTGGTTATTGTGTTGAGATCATTCTCTAGCCACTTGGCAAACTTCTGTGCTAACAAGTAACCAAGTTTTGTGGCTTAAGTTTTTGAAGTGTTACAGGATCACCTATTCACCCCCCCTCTAGGTGCTCTCAATTGGTATCGGAGCCGTTCTCTTCAAGAAAGGGACTAACCGCCCGAAGAGATGGATCCTAAAGGCAAGGGGATGGTGATCAACGACAAGGAGAAGGAGTCCTTCGTCAACGAGCCCAATGATGACAGGCCCACTGACTCAGGCTCGGGCCACAAAAGAAAAGACGGGAGGAAGAAGAAGACTAGGCGCATCAAGGAAATTGTCTACTACGACAGCGACGAATCTTCCTCCTCCCAAAAGGACGACGACGACTACGATAGACGAAAGACGGTTAACTCAAACTTTTCTTTCGATTATTCGCGCATCCCGCATAGTTCAAATGCTCAATTGCTTTCCATTCCACTTGGCAAGCCCCCTCACTTTGATGGAGAGGATTACGGATTTTGGAGCCACAAAATGCGTACTCACCTGTTTTCTCTCCATCCAAGCATTTGGGAGATTGTAGAAAGTGGAATGAAATTTGATAGCTCGGATAGCCCTGTGTTCATTAATGAACAGATTCATAAAAATGCACAAGCTACTACTGTGTTGCTAGCCTCTTTGTGCAGGGACGAGTATCACAAGGTGAGCGGCTTGGACAATGCCAAGCAGATCTGGGACACCCTCAAGATCTCTCATGAGGGAAACGACGTCACCTTGCTCACCAAGATGGAGTTGGTGGAGGGCGAGCTTGGACGGTTCGCGATGATAAGGGGCGAGGAGCCGACACAAACATACAACCGGCTCAAGACCCTTATCAACAAAATAAGGAGCTACGGGAGCACGCGATGGACGGACCACGACGTCGTCCGCCTAATGCTAAGGTCATTTACCGTTCTTGATCCTCATTTGGTGAACAATATACGTGAAAATCCCAGGTACACCAAGATGTCGCCCGAAGAAGTTCTTGGGAAGTTTATAAGCGGGCGAATGATGATCAAGGAGGCAAGATACGTGGACGACGCGTTGAACGGTCCTAGTCATGAGCCTCAACCCATTGCTCTCAAGGCAACAAGGAGCAAGGAGGCGCTACCAAGTAAGGTGGCGCAAGTTGAGGCGGCCGGACTCAATGATGAGGAGATGGCCCTCATCATTAAGCGCTTCAAGACGGCGCTTAAAGGTCACAAGGGGCAGCCGAGCAAGACCAAAGCCAAGGGGAAGCGCTCATGCTTCAAATGTGGTAAGCTTGGTCATTTTATTGCTAACTGTCCCGACAATGATAGTGATCAGGACCAAGGGAACAAGAAGGAGAAAAAGAAGCATTACAAGAAGGCCAAGGGCGAGGCACATATCGGAAAGGAGTGGGATTCGGATTGTACCTCCTCCGACTCTGACAATGAAGGACTCGCCGCCACCGCCTTCAACAAGTCATCCCTCTTCCCCAACGAGCGTCACACTTGCCTCATGGCAAGAGAGAAGAAAGTAAGCACTCATACTAGTACTTATGCCTCTTCGAGTGAAGATGAGTCTAGTGATGATGATGAGATAGATTACTCATGCTTATTCAAGGGATTAGATAGAACCAAGGTAGACAAAATTAATGAATTAATTGATGCCTTGAATGACAAGAATATGCTTTTAGAAAAACAAGAGGATTTGTTGTATGAAGAACATGATAAATTTGTAGAAGCACAGAAATCTCTTGCTCTAGAAATTAAGAGGAATGAAATGCTCTCTAGTGAATTATCTTCTTGTCATGAAACTATTGCTAAGTTAAAAAGTTTTAATGATGATTTAAATGCTAAACTAGAAGTAGCTAGTAAATCTAATTCTTGTGTAGAAATTGTTGAAACTTGTAATAGGTGTAAAGATTTTGACATTGATGCTTGTAGTGATCATTTAGTTTCAATTTCCAAATTAAATGATGAATTAGCTAGTCTTAATGCCCAACTTAAGACTAGCAAGAATGAATTTGACAAGCTAAAATTTGCAAGGGATGCCTACACGATTGGTAGACACCCCTCAATTAAGGATGGACTTGGCTACAAGAGGGAAGCCAAGAACTTGACAAGCCATAAGGCTCCCATCTCCGCCAAGGAGAAAGGGAAGGCCCCTATGGCTAGTAGTGTGCAAAAGAACCATGCCTTTATGTACTATGATAGAAGACAACCTAGAAATGCTTATAGGAGTTGTAATGTATATAATGCCTTTGATCCTCATGCCATGGTTGCTTCTAGTTCTTCTTATGTGCATAATAGAAATGTTGGTAGGAGAAATGTTATTTATAATATGCCTAGGAGAAATGTCGTTAATGTTCCTAGGAAAGTTAATGAACCTTCTACAATATATCATGCTTTAAATGCTTCTTTTGCTATTTGTAGAAAGGATAGGAAGATAGTTGCTAGAAAATTAGGGGCAAGATGCAAGGGAGACAAAACTTGCATTTGGGTCCCTAAGGATATTTGTGCTAACCTTGCAGGACCCAACATGAGTTGGGTACCTAAGACCCAAGCCTAAATTTGCCTTGCAGGTTTATGCATCTGGGGGTTCAAGCTGGATTATTGACAGCGGATGCACAAACCATATGACGGGGGAGAAGAAGATGTTCACCTCCTACGTCAAGAATAAAGATTCCCAAGATTCAATAATATTCGGTGATGGGAATCAAGGCAAGGTAAAAGGGTTAGGTAAAATTACGATCTCAAATGAGCACTCTATCTCTAATGTGTTTTTAGTAGAGTCTCTTGGATATAATTTGCTATCTGTTAGTCAATTATGCAATATGGGATATAACTATTTGTTTACAAATGTAGATGTGTCTGTCTTTAGAAGATGTGATGGTTCACTAGCTTTTAAGGGTGTACTAGACGGCAAGCTTTACTTAGTTGATTTTGCAAAAGAAGAGGCCGATCTAGATGCATGCTTAATGGCTAAGACTTGCATGGGCTGGCTGTGGCATCGCCGCTTAGCACATGTGGGGATGAAGAACCTCCACAAGCTTCTAAAGGGAGAACACGTGATAGGTCTAACCAATGTTCATTTCGAAAAAGATAGACCTTGTGCAGCTTGTCAAGCAGGGAAACAAGTGGGAGGCTCTCATCACACCAAAAATGTGATGACAACATCAAGACCCCTGGAGCTGCTACATATGGACCTCTTCGGACCCGTCACCTATCTGAGCATAGGAGGAAGTAAGTATGGTCTAGTTATCGTTGATGACTTTTCCCGCTTCACTTGGGTGTTCTTTTTGCAGGATAAGTCTGAAACCCAAGGGACCCTCAAGCGCTTCCTAAGGAGAGCTCAAAATGAGTTTGAGCTCAAGGTGAAGAAGATAAGGAGCGACAACGGGTCCGAATTCAAGAACCTTCAAGTGGAGGAGTTTCTTGAGGAGGAAGGGATCAAGCACGAGTTCTCCGCTCCCTACACACCACAACAAAATGGTGTGGTAGAGAGGAAGAACAAGACGCTCATAGATATGGCGAGAACTATGCTTGGAGAATTCAAGACCCCCGAGTGCTTTTGGTCGGAAGCCGTGAACACGGCTTGCCACGCCATCAACAGGGTCTACCTTCACCGCCTCCTCAAGAAGACGTCGTATGAGCTGCTAACCGGTAACAAACCTAATGTATCGTATTTTTGTGTTTTTGGGAGTAAATGCTACATTCTAGTGAAGAAGGGTAGGAATTCCAAATTTGCTCCCAAAGCCGTAGAAGGATTTTTATTAGGTTATGATTCAAATACAAAGGCGTATAGGGTCTTCAACAAATCATCGGGTTTGGTTGAAGTCTCTAGCGACGTTGTATTTGATGAGACTAATGGCTCTCCAAGAGAGCAAGTTGTTGATCTTGATGATGTAGATGAAGAAGACGTTCCAACGGCCGCGATACGCACCATGGCGATTGGAGATGTACGGCCTCAGGAACATTTGGAGCAAGATCAACCGTCTTCCTCAACTATGGTGCATCCCTCAACCCAAGATGACGAACAGGTACCTCAAGTGGAGGCACATGATCAAGGGGGAGCACAGGATGTTCAAGAGGAAGGAGCACCTCAGGCACCTCCAACCCAAGTTCGAGCGACAATTCAAAGGGATCATCCCGTCGACCAGATATTGGGTGATATTAGCAAGGGAGTAACTACTCGCTCAAGATTAGTTAATTTTTGTGAGCATTACTCTTTTGTCTCTTCTATTGAGCCTTTCAGGGTAGAAGAGGCCTTGCTAGATCCGGACTGGGTGTTGGCCATGCAGGAGGAACTCAACAACTTCAAGCGCAACGAAGTTTGGACACTGGTGCCTCGTCCCAAGCAAAATGTTGTGGGAACCAAGTGGGTGTTCCGCAACAAACAGGACGAGCACGGGGTGGTGACGAGGAACAAGGCTCGACTTGTGGCAAAAGGTTATGCCCAAGTCGCAGGTTTGGACTTTGAGGAGACTTTTGCTCCTGTGGCTAGGCTAGAATCAATTCGTATCTTGCTAGCATATGCCGCTCACCATTCTTTCAGGTTGTACCAAATGGATGTGAAGAGCGCTTTCCTCAACGGGCCGATCAAAGAGGAGGTGTACGTGGAGCAGCCCCCTGGCTTCGAGGATGAACGGTACCCCGACCACGTGTGTAAGCTCTCTAAGGCGCTCTATGGACTTAAGCAAGCCCCAAGAGCATGGTATGAATGCCTTAGAGACTTTTTAATTGCTAATGCTTTCAAGGTTGGGAAAGCCGATCCAACTCTTTTTACTAAGACTTGCGATGGTGATCTTTTTGTGTGCCAAATTTATGTCGACGACATAATATTTGGTTCTACTAACCAAAAGTCTTGTGAAGAGTTTAGCAGGGTGATGACGCAGAAATTCGAGATGTCGATGATGGGCGAGTTGACCTACTTCCTTGGGTTTCAAGTGAAGCAACTCAAGGACGGCACCTTCATCTCCCAAACGAAGTACACACAAGATTTGCTAAAAAGGTTTGGGATGAAGGACGCAAAGCCCGCAAAGACGCCGATGGGAACCGACGGACACACCGACCTCAACAAAGGAGGTAAGTCCGTTGATCAAAAAGCATACCGGTCCATGATAGGTTCTTTGCTTTATTTATGTGCTAGTAGACCGGATATTATGCTTAGCGTATGCATGTGTGCTAGATTTTAATCCGATCCGAAGGAGTGTCACTTAGTAGCTGTGAAGTGAATTCTTCGATATTTAGTCGCTACGCCTTGCTTCGGGATCTGGTATCCAAAGGGGTCTAACTTTGACTTGATTGGGTACTCAGATTCCGACTATGCTGGATGTAAGGTCGATAGGAAGAGTACATCGGGGACGTGCCAATTCTTAGGAAGGTCCCTGGTGTCATGGAACTCTAAGAAACAAACCTCCGTTGCCCTATCCACCGCTGAGGCCGAGTACGTTGCCGCAGGACAGTGTTGTGCGCAACTACTTTGGATGAGGCAAACCCTCAGGGACTTTGGCTACAATCTGAGCAAAGTCCCACTCCTATGTGACAATGAGAGTGCTATCCGAATAGCGGAAAATCCTGTTGAGCACAGCCGCACAAAGCACATTGACATCCGGCATCACTTTTTGAGAGACCACCAGCAAAAGGGAGATATCGAAGTGTTTCATGTTAGCACCGAGAACCAGCTAGCCGATATCTTTACCAAGCCTCTAGATGAGAAGACCTTTTGCAGGCTGCGTAGTGAGCTCAATATCTTAGATTCGCGGAACCTGGATTGAAATGTAGCATACATGTGTTTATGCCTTTGATCATGTTCATTCTGCATTTTGTTGCTTATTGTGGTGCTCAAGTTGTACAAACACTCCCTGGACCTCACAAGTCCTGTTTGCAAGTAATGCACATATTTAGGGGGAGCTGTGCTACAACTTGACCCTTTGAGACTAACCATGTACTTGAGTTTCATTGTTTTAGTCTCCAAGGAAAATTGAAAGGGAAAAGGTGGACTTGGACCATGCAAGACTTCCACTGCACTCCGATGAAAAGAGTAACTTTTCCAAGTTCATCTTCATACTCTTATTGCCTTTGTGTTCTTATTTGAAGATTTTGGTGAGGCAATGGGGTTAAAGGACCAAAATTGATCCCGTTTTGGTGCTTGATGCCAAAGGGGGAGAAAATAAAGGCCAAAGCGATAAATGGATCAGCTACCACTTGAGAGATTTTGAAAACAGTAGAATAGAGCTTTTGGTTTGTCAAAACTTTTTGTTGTCTCTCTTGTCAAAAGTTGGCTTCTTGTGGGGAGAAGTATTGATTATGAAAAAAAGGGGGAGTTTTTGAAATCTTAAATCAATTTCTCTTAGAATGACTCTCTTTATGTCTTAACATGTGTGTTTGACTTAGAGATAGAAATTTGAGTTTGATTTGCAAAAACAAACCAAGTGGTGGCATAGAGTGATCCATATATGTCGAAATTGAGTCAAAACAGTTTTGAGTTCTTATTTGATTTGATTTTGTACTTGTTCTACTTGCTTTATGTTGTGTTGGCATAAATCACCAAAAAGGGGGAGATTGAAAGGGAAATGTGCCCTTGGGCCATTTCTAAGTATTTTGGTGATTTAGTGTCCAACACAAGTTACTAAGTGTAAAAAGGTGGACAAGGTACAAATCAAGAATTAAGGTATGTTTCTCAGACTTAGTACATTGTTTTATGGACTAATGTATTGTGTCTAAGTGCTGGAAACAGGAAAAATCCAATTGGAAATGTCTTGGCTCGAGCAGCCAAGAATCTGCTGAGTCTGCAAGCACCGGACTGTCCGGTGGTGCACCGGACAGTGTCCGGTGGTGCACCGGACAGTGTCCGGTGCGTCAGGCTGGCTCGAGCGAAGTGGCTGCTCTCGGGAATTCACCGGACTGTCCGGTGTGCACCGGACTGTCCGGTGAGCCAACGGTCAGCCGGGCCAACGGTCGGCCGCGCAATCTGCGCGGGACACGTGGCCGAGCCAACGGCTAGAAGACGGCATCGGACTGTCCGGTGTGCACCGGACATGTCCGGTGCGCCAACGGCTCTCAGGCTGCCAACGGTCGGCTTCGCTATTTAAGGAAGGAAATCGGGCACCGGACAGTGTCCGGTGTGCACCGGACTGTCCGGTGCCCCCGATGACAGAAGACAAGAATGGCTTTCCAAACTTGTGCTCAACGGCTCCTAGCTGCCTTGGGGCTATAAAAGGGACCCCTAGGCGCATGGAGAAGGACACCAAGCATCCTTTGAGCATTATTGATCACTCACACTTCATTCTCGCGCACTTGTTTGACATTCTAGTGATTTGAGCTCCGTTCTAGTGTGCTAGTCTCTTGAGCTCAAGTCTGGGTTTTGCGTGTGCGTATTCGTTGTGATCTTTGTGTCGTGTGTGAGTTGCTAATCCCTCCCTTGCTCTGTGATTCTTCGTGAACATCTTGTGTAAGGGCGAGAGGCTCCAAGCTGTGGAGATTCCTCGCAAACGGGATTAAGAGAAGCAAAGCAACACCGTGGTATTCAAGTTGGTCTTTGGACCGCTTGAGAGGGGTTGATTGCAACCCTCGTCCGTTGGGACGCCACAACGTGGAGTAGGCAAGCGTTGGTCTTGGCCGAACCACGGGATAACCACTGTGCCATCTCTGTGATTGATATCTCTTGGTTATTGTGTTGAGATCATTCTCTAGCCACTTGGCAAACTTCTGTGCTAACAAGTAACCAAGTTTTGTGGCTTAAGTTTTTGAAGTGTTACAGGATCACCTATTCACCCCCCCCTCTAGGTGCTCTCAAGTAGCCGTTGCCCCGTAGTTACACCGGACAGTCCGGTGTACACCGGACATGTCCGGTGAATTATAGCGGAGCTGCCGTTCTGAATTCCCGAGGCTGGCGAGTTCCGGAGGCCGCTCTTCCTTGGAGCACCGGACATGTCCGGTGTACACCGGACAGTCCGGTGAATTATAGCGGAGTCGCCTCTGGAATTTCCCGAAGGTGACGAGTTTGGAGTTGGAGTTCTCTGGTGCACCGGACATGTCCGGTGGCACACCGGACAGTACGGTGCGCCAGACCAGAGGTGCCTTCGGTTGTCCCTTACTCTTTTGTCGAACCCAATACTTGGTCTTTTTATTGGCTAAGTGTGAACCTTTGGTACCTGTATAACTTATACACTAGAGCAAACTAGTTAGTCCAATTATTTGTGTTGGGCAATTCAACCACCAAAATTATTTAGGAACTAGGTGTAAGCCTAATTCCCTTTCACTTATGCCTACGAGCTTAGCTGGTGGTGAGCTGCTGTGGCTTGGATGGCGGCGGTGCTGCTACGAGGCTATATAGGAGATGAGTATATGATTCATGGCTTGAGGTGTTATAGTGGCATGTATTATATCGGTTAGGAGGTGGGTGGTTATATTACAGATTTAGTCTGGTACTTATCTATTACAATCCTATCCTATCTGTTAGGAATTCTAACAAACTCGAAACCAAAACCATTACATGACAGATCTAATCTGGTACTTATATGTTACAATCCTATCCTAGGTGGGTGGTTACTTAACAGATCTAATCTGATACTTATTTGTTACAATCATATCCTATTTTTTAGGAACTCTAACTTGTCTCTTTTATTCCAATAATAGTGTTGTTAATTTGTACTAATCTCATATCCGGCACTCGGCAAAGATATTTTTTATTTTAAAATATGCTTTGACGAGTGCCCACGATCTGGCACTCGGCAAAGAATGGATTTAGGTATTTTGCCAAGTGCCCCACGGCGGGCACTCGACAAAAAATGAATTTAGGTAGTTTGCCGAGTGCCACAAGGCTGACACTCGACAAAGAAGTCTTTGCCGAGTGCCATCCTTAGACACTCGGCACAGTATATTTTTATTTTTTTTGTTTTCCTTACCAAACTTTTTGTGTTATGTTCCCACTATGTAGACCTACATGTACAATTTTGGCACAATTATAAAAGTGTTTCCTATAACTATTGGATTTAGTTCGTTTAATAGAATTTTTTTAGATAATTCAGATTTGAACTGTAAGTCACTCGAAACTTGGAAAACCGTGTATGCAAAAATGATATTCATGCTATTTAGCACAAGGTACGATCGATTTCAGGAGCGGTCCGGAAACTTCGAGCACTAAGCTCACTAAACATGGTCGTGAACTTGTCATCCAACTATTTCAAAATTGTATAAAACACAAACAAAGTCAGAAAATCATGAAACTTGTCCACATGTCATGATACCATATATAGAGGCTGTGATAAAAATATGATAATGTTTTGAGAAAGTTGTGAGGCAGTATGTATAGAAACCTAAGCGATCTACATTGAAACTCTATGATTTCATGTGTGGATCTCTAGTGTGTCATAGATTTCTCGAAACTTTCTAAAATTTTTATCACAGCCTCTATATATGATATCATGACACGTGGACAAGTTTCATGATTTTCTGACTTTGTTTGTGTTTTATACAATTTTTAAACATGTGGATGGCAAGTTCACGGCCATGTTTAGTGAGCATATTGCTCGAAGTTTCCGGTCTGCTCCTAAAATCGGTCGTAACTTGTGCTAAGTAGCATGGATATCATTTTTGCGTGCACGATTTTTCAAGTTTTGAGTGACCTGCAGTTTAAATCTAAATTTTCCAAAGAAATTCAAATAAACGAACTAAATCTACTATCTATTGAAAACTCTGTTATAATTGTCCCAAAATGGTATATGTAGGTCTACATAGTGTAGGAACATACCACAAAAAATTTGGTTGCTAAAATTAAAACAATAAAAATATGCTTTGCCGAGTGTCCAAAGAAAACACTCGGTAAAGAGGTCTTTGCCAAGTGCCGGTCCTCGGCCCTCGGCAAAGGTCGACGGCCGTCAGCTTTAGAACGGCCGCTGATGGCCCTTTGTCGAGAGCCACCTTTGCTGAGTATTTGCCACTCGGCAAACATATCTTTGCCGAGAGTTTTTCTGTGCTGAGTGTCCTACACTCAGTAAACCAGCTCGTTAGCGAAAGCAGGACTTTGCCGAGTGCGGCTCTCGCCAAAGGCTTCTTTGCCGAGTGCCCGAGAAAAAGCACTCGGTAAAGAGGCTGGCACTCGACAAAGGCCCGGATTCCGGTAGTGTCATATTAGACCTCTAATTTAAATAAATCTTAGAATATATTTTTATTTTTATTTTAAATTAATTTTTTGGGTATTACACATGAGTTGAAAGGAGTATTTTCTTAAATATCTTATTGCTGTATAAACAAATTAACCAAACATAATGTTGGTCTCTTGTTTATGATTGCCGAATCACAAAACAAGGCAACACAAATGTTATATGAAAGGACATTCGTCCTTCGAAGCATCAAATCTTTTTGGGTTTGATGATTCTCGAAAGAAGGTTACGAAGAACAAGACTTCATCATTCACAAATACAAAAATGTATATTCAAATGTGACATTATAACAATTAGTTGTATCATATCAAAAACTAAATAACATTGAACTCATTAACAATAAGATTTAAACAAGAATACATATCTATAACACGCTCATCTTCTTTTATTGTAAAAGATTTATGATCATTCAAAGCCATGCAGTGTTTTTACGCACAGACACATTGGATGTGTCGTCATGCAGTTCATGTATTTTAAGTCAAATCTCATCAACAGTTTTCAACATAAATATTTAATTGAAAATTTCGATGCTAAGATCATATTCATACAGACAATTTTTAGCTCGAGCATTAGAATGCATTTCACTTTCTTTATTTGTGGTGAGCTATTCAGGATTATGAGATGGTTTCATCCCGTCGCGAGTGACTCTCCAAATATCTATATCAACAACTTTTAAGTATCAAGTCATTTTAGTACTATAATAGAGAAAATTAATGCCGATAAAGTGAGGTATTATATGGATTTATATCCGTCACCGGTTGATCTAGCATAGGTTTGGCGGTTAAGTCAAAAGGTTTGTAATAAGACATTTACTCCTATACCAATTGAATTGAAACGAACGTGAACGCGCCGTTACGCCACCTGCTCATGATTCGTCGCCGACCGGGACAAAGGGACCAGCAAACCCGTGCAGGCCTGCGCCATTACGCTACAATTCATGCGAGTCGCTGGGCACTGTCCGCGGAAATAAACGGCCCATGATTAAGCCGAGATTGCGGGCCATTGGGGATCCATATATACTTCCTTTTATATAAGTAAACTCGATTATAATTGGGGCATGTCGTTGGTTGTTTAGTAGAGAAATGCCGAGCAAAGTTGGGACAAACAGGAGGGAGGATGTCATGTGTGGTGTGGCCTACCGCCTACCGAGACTGGCGACCCAATTCGATCTTGTGTTCCGGGGTCCGGGACTGGAGAGTAGGCAGATGTGCTGGCCACGTTCCTGGGTTCCCAATTATGACGATGATAGCTCCTCTGCAGTCAACGAAACTGTAGGTGGCATTTGTAATGGGAAATTTGTTGGCGTCTGGCCTTTTTCTGGACAGGATGATTTCCGATGCTTCCCCTTCTCAATAATCATGTTCCCGTATCCTGTTCTATACGAACTCGCAGTATCGTTTTACTGAGATCAGTCTGCAGAAAATTGACTGCACGGTGGGACTGGGACGGCATCACGGAACTAAGATTTTAACCACAGAAATTCGACTAGTGAATTTCGAAGATTCCGTGCCATCTCTATGCAATTATTCACATGGCACGGATTAGCCTAAAGATTCCAAATGGCTTCTATGAATTTCCTGATGAGAGGGGGCAAAAAAGGAAAAAGGAAAAAACGCTGCAGCCACAGCCACCGGAGTTCCAAATGGCAATGGCATTTCGCGCCGCTTTTAAAGATAGTAATATTAAAGAGACAACCAGCCCTCCGTGGTGCCCAATCGGCTTCTAGATCCTAAAAACTTTTCCGCGGTGGTACAGAACATATCCTTATAGTACGTACTACCACTTTTTTATTTTATTTTCTTAATTTTGCAACACATGTACTTTTCTATCGTTTTGCGGTAAAATGTTTCTGTCGCGCTAACACCATCGTCATATACCTAGTTAAAGATTCACATTTCTTTTTTTTTGAAAAAAGAACACATTTCTTACTTTTTGAAAAAAAGAAATTCGTCCAAACAAGTACAGTACGTACTAGTAAAATCAAGGGGGTGATTGGATTGGAGTCAAGAGATTCTGGCACTTTGCCCCCTGAAACCTGCTCGAGCACAGCTCTCCATACCAATGTGGTCCGACCAGTCCTTTCTCTCTCGCTAGCCCACTACTCCACAGTTCACACTCTCGCTTGCTTATCGATAAATTCAAAATAAAAAATGCCGCAGAGCTTTCAAAAAAAGGAGGGAGAAAGAGGTAAAATAAAAAAGACAAGGCGATAAATTACAAAACAACCCCACCGCCAGTGGGCCCCCCTGTTCCACGGTGCTTTTCCCCAGCCATCACGAGACCGCCCCCCGCTCGCGAAGCCAGCCAACGACGCCACCACCAGTCCACCACCCCACCATCAGTTACTACTGCCTGCCTGCCTGCGTCTCTCCTCCAGGCTCCAGGAATCCACCCCCCCACCTCCTCGGATTCTTTCCCCCTCTCCAGCTCCCCCGTCCTGCAGCCGCCTGCACTGTGCTGCCGCCCCGTTCGCCTCCCGGCCTCCAGCCTCCTCGGTTCCCGCGGTAAGCCGCTGCTTGCTTGCTTGCTTGCTTTGCAAAAGCGACGCGGCAAAGATCTTGGCTTGGATCTGCGCTCGCCCTGCTTTCATGCGTTTCCTTGGACTCTTTGATTCTCGGGCTGCTGCTCGGTTCTTGGTCCTGTGGATTTGGTCCGCGCGGTGGAATTATGGCGTTGTCTGTCTCTCGTGTCAACATCGCCTGTGCTCTTTCTTCCCCATCTGGAGCGAGCGGTACGGCCGTGGAATTATTTCTGGGGGTTCAGTCCGTTAGCGGTGCCAAACGTTGCTTTCCTAGCAGTAAGTGCGGTTCACCTGCTTGTACTGAAGCAGTTGGTCATGTTCGGGTGGTGCCGTACTGTGTACATGTCCTACGGTTCTCTGCAAGCTTTCCTACCTGGTAATGGAGTCGTGTGGTACATCCGTACATGATTACAATTGCAATCTGGTACCCCGCCTAGCTTGTTTCCTTCTTGAAAACCGAATGCTCCCTCTTTCTTTTCTCCTGGCTGTTTGCTAGACCGAATGAACATGCTGCATTGCCCACGACAAAAATGTAATAAATGCATTCTTTAGCAGAAGATAGGTGGAGATAGGCTGTGGACAGTTGGTGTCCAAGTTAGAATTAGATCTGATCTGTCCACTGTATTTTAGTCTGTAGTTACCACTACCAGTAGGAGGGTTCAAAGTTCAAACTATAGGGACATTTGCGCTTCTTGAAGCTCGTCTATGTACTCGTTCAGCAATGCATTGTGTTAGACTGAATTGCGGGGTGCTAGATTTTGAAACCACAACTGTAGTTTGCCCCTGCCTGTCTTAGTTTTACTGCCCATTGTTCACCCTGAACTGCATTGTCTTTTTTGGGAAGATAATGGGAGAACTCCTAGGCTACTGGATTTGCTACATGCCTACATTGGAGCTCTCAATTTTTGCTAAGGGCATGTATAGTGGTGAGACACCAAAACAGTTCTCCAAGCACAAGAGACAACTAAGAGACTCTATTATACAATAGAGTATTTATAAATGTAGTCTATTAATAAATACAGAAGTAAAGGTGTTTGTACAACATCGGATCGATAAAACAGACGACAAATTCGTACAGTGGGAAGTAAGGCGTCTGTTGCTACTTGGGTTACGAGACAGAGGCGTCTCTTCGCGGAGAGACGACTCCACGATTTTTTTTTTTTGCAAATACCCACTTTAAACACCTCAAGAGCCTCTACATTAAACACCACTGTACATGCCCTAATGCATAGCCAGCTAATACTTCGACAGAACACGCTGTTCTAGTTTGTTTTATTTTTCTTATATACAAGGCAAATGTGTTCTAAGATTGCAATAAAATCTATATGAGGATATATATTTTTAGAATGCTTCTATTTTGCAATACCTTACCGTTGGCCTATTCAAAATCCAACCAAATTCATTGCTATTATGTGTAATACAATCTTTAAACTATTTCCATGGAAAAAGATTTCAGAGAACAACTATCTTATCTATTTGTACCAATTTCATGTGATTCTTGGTAGATTCTTTGTATGCTGATATCTCATTTGATTATGTGAAGGGAGGGCCATGAAGTTAAGGACAAAACGACCTGAATGGAAGTCCCTTGTGCCTCTACAACTGAGCAGATTGAGCAGGAAATCTGCCATGCGTTTCTTTTTGTTCCCCAAGGTTCAGTCGGCTGGTCAATCGCCAGATGATACCCCAGTTTATCTTAATGTGTACGATTTGACGCCAATGAATGGTTATATATATTGGGCAGGCCTGGGCATATTTCACTCAGGAATTGAAGGTTCTTTTTCTCTGCCATATGTATCTATCTTTTTTCCAGTTAACACGTAAGCTAATGCTGCTTCATTTTTTGCTATTTCAACGTTCAGCTAATTTGTCCTCTTTCCTTGAAAAAAATGTAGGACTAGTATTAAAGTAAAACAACCATCTCATCATTCATTTTAGCCAACATTTCTATCTAGTACTGTGATCTATCTGCTATTTCATCCTATGGACTATGAATTTATTGTTTTTGTCTTTGTTGTGGTGGTGCTGTGCGTGTGTGCGTGTTAAGAAAACAACCCTTTTGCTACATTAACAATCCCATTTGCATATAAGACCCTTTTGCCAAAAGTTCTGTTCTGGCCATCAGGGCTTGTTTGGAACATGGGATTTTTTCCCCAAATCCTGTGTTTTCCATATGAAATTGAACTGATTCTTTTTAAGTTCCTGTATGATTCCTGTGAAAGTCAGGTCTTTCTTTCGAAATAGGCCCAAAGGTATGCATTGTTTCACCTTGCCTAGGTGAGCTACATATTTAGATTTTTTTGGTGTTCTCATTGATGTGTCTAGCTGAAATCATTAGATTCACTAGGTGTCATTATACCATATATGAACATGGACGATATCAGTGGGTTCTGCGCTATGCTGCCTTTGCAATAGGAAATAAAATATTGTAGAAAAAATGTATCGACTAGGCTTGGAAGATTATTGCTTTTCTTGGATGTTGTTGGGTTCATTTTATGTCAGGCTTCAGTGTACCAAACACCTTTTGCATCTGAGAAAGCTTGTTTTTGAGATCAATACCCATGAATCCATATCATGGACCTTGAAAATATGGATCTTTACAAATCCAGAATCCAATTTTATAGGGTTCTAATAGTGAATTAAGAAATTTTCTTTCGGTTCCCTGCTTGTCAAATCTCTAGTCGTCATCCTCCCTTATGCTAGACAACTTTATAGATCCAAAATCCAGTTTTAGAGGGTTTAAGTAGTAATTTAAGAAATTTTAGGTGTCCATGAAATCTCTAGTACTCCTCCCTAGTCCTGCTAGCTAGATCTAGGAAAGAAGGGAACTAGGGAAGGATATGGGAGTGTTGGCGCCAATCTGGGCAGCGCCAATCACTCGGGTGTACCGTCTGGCGGTGCCCACTGCCGCGGCGCGGACGGTCCGTGGCTCTGGGCCGGACGGTCCACGACCTGGGCGCAGGAGCGACGCCATCCCTGCGTCGCACCGGACGGTGCGCGATGGCACAGGGTCGTCTTCCTTCTCGCTGGAACATAGATCTCGCCCACTGGGGGAAGAGATCTTAGGGTGCCCTGGGTCGACAGGTCACCCGGGGCGTCCCCAGACGACGTGGAGTCGCCTAGGAATTAAGAGATCAATTCGAGAAAGAGGCCTTGGGTGGACAACTAGATCTTGCCCCCGGGAGGGGTAAGATTCTAGGGTCGGCAGGCCACCCAAGACGGATCTAGACGACGTAGAGTCGAATAGGAGTGGAGGTGGATATGCGGAAGGCTATAACTAAAACTACGCTATATTTACTCCTAGGGCAGAAATGATAAAGAAAGTAATTGATTCGATTGGAATATGTTTGGGGGTTCTCAATCGGTCGTACCCCTTTATATTTGTAAGGGAGGAGGTCTGGACCTGTTCCTAGGAGATAGCCAACAACTCCCACGTGATTAGATAGATAACCACGCACGAGATAAGGATAATCACCTGAGTTGATCTGATCGCGGGGCCGCGGACCGTCTGGACCCTAGGGCCGCACCGTCCGCCACTTTTGGTGCTCAATAGGGAGTAGGAATGGTGCACTAGTTTGGTGAATTCCATGTGGAGAACATGGAAACTGAATGGTACTCTCAGAGATGGGTAGCATTGCTCGCTGATCAGATATGGATGTGGGGAACAGAAGTAATTTATAAGTTTGTTAAATACTCAATGCCACTAGCAACTGTCCGTTAATGAGTTGCATTTGAATTATCCTTCTGGGTTGGTAGGTCCTGTCTAATCTTGCCAGACATTTTTAACAATAGTAGTATTTTTTGGACTAGCCTAGACCTTTATCCAGGTTCATTTTCACTTTGTTCTCCATTGATAAAGTTTACAATGTTTGTATGTAGTTGGTTGTCAGAAACGAATAAGACTGAACTATATGCGACGGCATGATTTTTGGAGCATATGGATTCAGCAGAATTTAAATGGTGCAATTTTCAGCTAGCTTTGGAATATTTTAAAAGGGTGATTTGTGTAATATCTTGCTGGTTGCCCCAGTTATTAAATGATTGTGGCATTGGCATTAAATTCTTTGCTCAACAATAAAAAAATGTCGCATGAGTTCTGTTGTTCCTATGCAAATATTATAGATTTTTTTTTCTCTACAATAAGATTTCACAACTGAATGCTCAGAAGATTGCCTCTCCCTTTTCCATTTACAGTTCATGGTGTTGAATATGCATTCGGAGCACATGACTTTCCCACCAGTGGGGTCTTTGAGGTAGAACCTCGCCAATGCCCTGGTTTCAGATTCAGAAAATCAATATTTCTTGGTACAACATGCTTGGATCCAATCCAAGTTAGGCAGTTCATGGAGCTGCAATCAGTAAACTACAACGGTGATACTTACCACCTTATCACGAAGAACTGTAACCACTTCTGCAAGGATATGTGCTACAAGTTGACCGGTAACAAAATTCCCAAATGGGTGAATCGGCTCGCCAGAATAGGTACCATATGCTAATGCTTGTACTAGTTCATTGATTCCACATAGTAAAGGTGGTAGTGATTTAAGTGGTACCTGTGCATAGTCAGAGTGCATTACGCGGCTTTAACGGTCATTACCACCATTTTTCACTGTATATTATTGTGTCCACTTTACTTTCTAGAAATGAAGTACTTTTCCATCACATAATATCCATAGTTTTGAAGGCGGTAAGGTGATTAATCCCTTTTTTACTTTTTAAGCGGTAAAGCGTAAGGCAAGGTGCCACCTTCAATATATTTAAAAACAGAAAAAGAATATTAATATTTGAGAAAGTGTTTAGAAAAAAATATTAATAAAGAAATCAGCCAAGCTGGCATATTAAAATTAGGTTAAGCCCACTCACGCCATCTCTCTCAGACTCTCTCCCTCTCTCCCAGCTGCACCAGGCGCCTCCCTCTCTCCCCGCTTCTCCCTCTCTCTCCCAGCTGCCGCCGCTCCGCTACCCTCCGCCGTGCCGCAGCTCCCACTCGCCTTAGGTTCCAGAGCAAGGCGAGGAGGATGCCTTACCTATCTGGCCCGCTTTACCGTCTAGGCGACGCCTTGAAAACTATGACCATATCACAGTGTAACTTGGGTGTTTGGTTGCTCCTACTAAAGTTTAGCCCGGGTCACATCAAGCGTTTGACTTATAAATAGGAGTATGAAATATAGACCCAACCAACTGGACTAGATTCGTCTCGTCTTTTAATCTTCGACTGACAAATTAGTTTTATAATCCGACTACATTTAATACCCGGAACGGAGGTTCAAACATTCGATGGGACAGGGGCTAAATTTTAGCGGGGTGTAACCAAACACCAGTAACTGTGCACTTGATGTGTGGCTGGCATTAACCTGCAAAGAGGCAAGATATTACTAGTGACTAGTTTCATCCACGAAGAGCAGTATAAAATTCTGCCATATGTTTTCAGCGGGCTGTTGACTTCGACAGCATGCCCAACTAAGGGAATCAGGGCTGCTCTGACTACACTACGTGACTGTTTGGTTCAGCTTTTTTCTGACCAGCTTTTCTAAGAATCTGGCTATAGGAGGAATCTAAGTATCATAGGGATTATGGGTGGAAGAAGATGAAGGTGTACATAGGGTTTATGATATAGAAAGCGACGAATTCCTACTATTGCAAGAACTCGGCCAATTATGTGTTTATGCTGATTTTGGATGGTTTTTACTAAATCGATTCTTGTAGAAGCGGGTTGAAAAGCTGAGTGTTTGTCAGTCCGCAGCATCTTTTGGTGGCGAGAAGCTAAAAGAAGCTGAAACAAATAGGGCCTATATAGTTTCTGCCATGCTGCGTTTGTACTTCAGTTAGTAGGACTGTTGTGTATGAACATGGAGTTGTTGTTGTAGCCTTTTTATGTGAACTTCCTGGTTCCTATTACGATGATCAAGTGCATCTTCTCCTTTGCAGGCGCCATTTGCAACTGCCTTCTCCCGGAGTCGCTTAAGATCTCTCCGGTTGGCCATGACCCAAACAGTCAATCCGAAGACTCGGAGAAGAGGCGTCTGAGGAACCCATTCAGCTGCTTCTCTTCGATCTCGAGCCACCGGCAGCTGCCGTCGTCATCTCCTTTCCCACCATCTCCTGTGAAAGGGGGCCTCCCCCGTTGCTCGTCGAGGAAAAGCAGCACGGCGTCTCCGAAAAATAGGTAGCCTGGGGCGCGCCCCTGCGTAACTTCCGAGTCGTCGTGCTAATTCCTGCGGTGTCAACATCTGGATCCGCACGGCGAGTGCTGCGGCTGTAGCTTTCTGTCAGGTACTTGTTTTTTGGTCGGTAAAAGTCAGATGCCTGATGTTGTATCATGTAAAAAACCCCTAGCGACGTGTGCTGCTGATCTGCCTCGCAAGATCTGTTGGGAGGGTGAACCGCCACTCGGTTCTACCCGCCGCCTATGTACTCTACTCAGGGATTTGTATATTAGTCCATTATTCTTTCAGCTGTTGGGAAAAAAAAAAGCAAAAGCGCCTTGTCTCGCTCCTGGAACCATCGCCCAGCTCTTTCGTGACATCTGTGGACTGTGAAAGAAATTCCTCCATCTGCAGGTTGATTTTTCTTCCTCTTTCTTTCTTTCTCTCCAGTGTTTGTACCTCACCAATCATACAGCAAGTGCATAACTTTTGTGACGGCGGGACCAGAGCCGATTGGACGGTAGCACCGAAATGGGTGCCGAAAATTCTGATGCCTGTTCCAATCCTGTAGCACAATTCCAGGAGGGGAGCGGTAGCACACCGGATAAGAATGCGCCTCTAGGGAGTAAGCAGTAGTGGTGGTGGTGGTGGTGCTCAGTTCGCCTCCGCCGTGCCATGAGTTGAGCCATCCCCACACCTGTCGCTCGTGAGCCAGAGGGACACTGCACCGGGGCGACGGCGTACGAGGGATAGACAGAGATGTGCGTGCTCCTCCGCGCGCGCGAAGCCCGGTTCCCGAAGGTCGCCGTCACGCAGCGGATGGACTGATCCATCATCGGGTTGTGACGGGAGCCGCGAAAGAGAGAGGCCGCCGCGCTTTTCATCAGGCCATCTCATCCATCTTTACCAGGCTTACTTATCTCCCAAGGAGGGAGAGAAAAGGCGTGGAGTGATGCATGGCTTTGATGCAATCATTAGCTGTGGATAACGCTCCCGGACGACGCATCAGTTGTTTGTTTAAGTGCAGTCGGTTAGGATGCCTCGATCACAGTCACAGAGTCGTAAGCGGGTTGATCTTTCGTGTATGCTCAACACAAGGACATATATGTCTCTCCTATGTGGATATTTCGCACAGGACTTTTTTGTCTCAAATTTTGCTGGACGTACGTGCTAGTCTCATGTAGCCGTTTGAGTCTGAAAGCGTTTGCGCATCTACTGTTCCAAATAGCAGCATGCGTATGTAAACAAGAACATTAGTAATAACATCTACTCTATCAGTTTAAAACTTTATAACTTTTAACCAAGTTTTTAGAGAGAGAGAGAAAATAACGCTATAAACTATAAGTTCAAATAAATGTACTGGACGAGGCTAATTTTATATTGTAAACGTTGGTGTATTTTTCTATGAACTTCATTTTTTAAATTGGAGGAAGCAGGAGAGAGGAGAATGGATCGTGGTCCCTCCAGGTATATATATATATAAGATCATCAACTTGTTGTTCTAAGAGAATTTAACTTGTCAAACAGCCCAGAACTCAAATGAAGCCCACTCAAATGGGCCGAGTACTAAGAGAACAGACACCAAATAAAGCATCTACAAGCATATTACATCGCAGAGACCACTGGTTCGATCATGATAAGCGCGCTTGCATGATAATCCACACACATTTACAAAGATTACCAGCTGCTACTAATCTACATGGCTTAACAAGTTACTACTGAATAGATCGACTTAATAATTATCGTCAGGAGACATTAACTGATCGACGTCGTCGTACTGACAGACTACTATACTAGTGACCTTGATTGCTACTACTGCTACGCGCGCCCTGCAAATCGGTCCATCCATCCATTAACACGAAAATAGTAACTAGCTGATAGGCCAGTCAATCCTTCCTTCGTCTTGTAGCTTCCCTCCTCCTCCTCCTGCATGCTCGTGGATCAGTTGAAGTGGTCGTAGTCGTAGACGACTCCGCCGAAGTAGCCGGGCGCGAGGTCCATCATGTTCATGTAGCTGTTGTAGGCGTACTCGGTCATGTAGGCGAGGTCGGCGGCCTCCTCCGGCTCCACCCCGAACTGCCCCACCTGCAGCGCCGCGGCCGGGTGGTGCGTCACCGTCGAGAACGACGACGAGCTCGGGCTGCTGCTCCCAGCGCCCGCTCCGCCGGCGCCCGCCGCCGCAGCCGCGACGAGCTTCGTCTTCTCCTCCTCCACCTCCGCCAGCCTGTCCTTCATCTTCAGCAGCTGCAACGGACGGATTACGAGACCAATTCAGCGTACCACGCCGAGGACACTCGAGGTTCGCGGTCGCGGATCAGTTACGTACGTACCTCGGTCTCGAGATGGCAGTTGTGGAGGACGACGGCGTCGTGCGCGGCGCGGAGCTTGGAGAACTCCTCCTCCATGAGCTTGCTCTTGTGGCGGGCGCGGCGGTTCTGGAACCAGACGGCCACCTGCTTGGCGTCGAGGCCCAGCTCGGCGGCCAGCTGCACCTTGCGGGGCGTCTCCAGCTTGCGCTCCTTCCTGAAGCTGAGCTCCAGGAACCGGGCCTGGTCGTCGCTCAGCCGCCGCTTCCTGGCCTGCTCGTCCGCGCCCTCGCCGCCCTCCGCCGGCCGCGGCTTCCGCCTCCGACGCTGCCGAGCCTTCTTCTGCTCACCACCTGGTAGCACATGTACATTATTGCGGTGCGCGCCATGGATTATTACTCGGTACATATTGATGGTACCAGAGAGAGAGAGAGAGAGAGATGAAGGACGACTCACCGGAGCCGGGGGTGGCGGCCTCCGCGAAGCTCTCGGGAAAGACGAAGGACGGGAACAGCAGCCTCTCTTCCTCCTCGCAGCCCATGGGTTCCGCTCCGCTAGCTAGCTAGTAGCTACACAAGCAGATCACGCAGGAAACAGCGAGAGAGAGAGAGCTGCAGCTGTTTCTATATATGTACGTAGTAGATCCACTAATGCTCACTACTTGGATCGGTCGCCGTTGATGGTTGCTATGTACAGGCAGTTTTGCTCGCTCTGCCTCTGTAGCCTGTACTAGGACTAGGAGTAGTAAGTAGCTCGGATACAGGAGTGTTAGCTGCCTGTGTCCTAGTCTGTGAGCTCGGAGTCCGGCCCCGGGATTTATAGGCCGGCCGGGGAGTGGGAGAGCGAGTTGCTGTTGCTGTACCCCTACTTGGGTTGGTTGGGACTTGGGGCTGATAATTTGGGAGGGGGGAAAATAACTGTACGCAATCAACTGATATAGTTAAAAAGACAGCCTACAAGATACAAT
The DNA here is from genome assembly GCA_029449295.1 of Zea luxurians. NCBI lineage: Eukaryota > Viridiplantae > Streptophyta > Magnoliopsida > Poales > Poaceae > Zea > Zea luxurians. The sequence continues at coordinate 113,837,100 of JAOPSE010000007.1, forward strand.
CCACAATTTTTTTATTGTATAGTTCGACGATAACAAGATTATGTGTTGTCTAAACGGCTGAATCCCATGCACGTACTTAATAAGAGACACACATATATATATAGGACAAGTGGATAAATTTTGGAGAAAGCAGGCGTGTGGTGTGTCACTCACTCGCCGGCCGGGAGGAGCTTTGCCTTTAATTTGCGTGCTTAGCTTAGCTTAGCTGCCCGTTGTTGTGCTGGTAGTTTATGGACAACGGAAAATTAACGAGAAGGGAGGGGTTGTGTACGTGATCGGTAAAGCAAGGCAGCGACAGCAGCGAGAGATTATTACATGACCTGCCAACCAGCTAGCTCCATCACCATCTCGCGATTAATCTAACAGCGCAGTGCCGCCTTTTGTCGACAGGGACGGATCCATCATCGGTGGGTTTTCGTCGCGGCAGCTGTGAGTGTGAGAGAGTGCTGGGTTTGATTTCGTGCCGCACGCCTGCCCTGCCAGCACCAGCGTCCAGCCGGGTAAATTTTTGACAAGTCCGCGATGGTCGAATAAAACACACGCGTGGGTGGAACTACTTCTCCACAAATAAACCGTCCAGCTCCTCGTTTTCAAACGCTAAAAAGCTGTAGTACTCCCTTCGTTTTTAAATAGGGGTGGCACACAGTTGACCCTTTTCGGTTCGTATTTCTATAAACAAGTAGGTTGCATCCATGCTACAATAACTAGTGAGTACATATGTATATCCAACAAATGCTCAATTTGTTAGAAGAACTTAACCATTCAGGTCCAAACATTACCACATGCGACGACGGTGATCTATCATGAGAGATTCTCGTTATCGACGAGAACGACATCACAACACATACACTAGCTTGTTTGCAACAACTTTGATTGTAGGTAGCCTTAGGGCTTGTTTGATTTCTTTAATCTAGCTAGGAACTAAAGTTTTTAGTCCAGAACTAAAGTTTATGCTGTCCACAACAGTTTACCTATCACATCTTCTATATCCCGTCTCCTATGAACTATCTGTTGGAGACATTCTTAGTCCCTACCCTATTTAGTTCAAGAGATTAAAATTGTTTCTAACTCATTAAATCACTTGTAAAAAGACCAAAATGTCATTTACCATTCTCCCACCATTAGACTATTTCGAGCATCATACCAACCCTCATCCTCATATTCAAACCTCCACTCTCCGAATATTATAGCGTACAGTGCAAAACATTATTTTGGGTGACCATATGTGAACTATTGGAAACGATCTTACTCTTCTTGCACCGCAACAAAATAAATGAGGAGTAAAAAGCAGAGTTAATATGGTTTAGTTACTTTTAATCACTCCTCAAGGGATTATGGACTAAACCAGTTTAGTCCCTATTTTAGGGGGTGTTTGAATGCACTAGAGCTAATAGCTAGTTGGCTAAAAAATCGTTAGTGGAATAGCTAGCTAACAAATAGCTAGCTAACTATTAACCAATTTACTAAAAGTAACTAATAGTTGAACTATTATCTATGGTGTTTGGATGTCTTCAACTAATTTTAGCCACTAACTATTAGCTTTAGTACATTCAAACACCCCTTTAGTCCTATTGTTTGACAATTTAGAAACTAAATAGAACTAATCTTTAGTCCCTGAACCACCCTTAGGGGGTGTTTGAATGCACTAGAACTAATAGTTAGTTAGCTAAAAATTATTAGTTGGATTAGCTAGCTAACAAATAACTAGCTAACTATTAACTACTTTACCAAAAATAGCTAATAGCTGAACTATTAGTTAGAGTGTTTGGATGTTTCAACTAATTTTAGCCACTAACTATTAGTTTTAGTGCATTCAAACACCCTCTTAGTCTTCCTCTCCCGCCCAGCTCTACGCCACCAAAACATGCTATATGCTACCTCCACCTCTAACGCCGCGACCTGAGTGAAGTTGTACTCCAATTTCATTTAAGCGATAATCTCGTGCTCATCCGTTGGATCAGAAATTGAGGTGAAAGGCCTAGGTGATGAAACCATGCATCTTCAATCAACTCATACTATAAAATCAGGACTAAAGGAGGAGGACCGAGACAAAATGTCACTTATATAAGTTTAAACAGAAATAATATCTCACAAATCTATGAGACTTAAACTCAAGACCTCATACGGTTGTCTCACACATAGCTTTTGTACCGCCCCACATATATATACAACACATGCATTTTTAGATGAAACATTTTTCTTTGAGACTAACTAGTTAGAGAGAACCTTTAGTTCTGATTAGTATTACTAGTTGTGACTAAAGGATCAATGCTCTACAACCCTTCAGTCCAAGATGGTAACATCAACTGGAACTAATATAAACCCTATTGTCTGGATTACCATCAACTGGAACTAATATAAACCCTATTGTCTGGATTGATGTTAACAATCAAGACTAAAGGTCCTCGGATGTTTGAAATACTGAGATCTAAGACTAATACTTATATTAGATCTAAGCTTAAATCAAACCAAAATTAATATATTGAATCAAAGGTCTATTTTATGTTGAGAAATCGGTGACCTGTGTCGTTTTTAGATAATGGATAAAATCCGGCTTTCACCTCTTTCGAGAGGTTAGGGCCAAAGCTTACACAACTAGCAGCACCTACGAATGCTCAAAAAGGAGGGACAAACATCCAAGCTGAAAAGGAAAGATACACTCCCAAACGACACACTTCCACACACAATAAAAAAGGTTCATTATTACAATGCAATTCTATTTGAAAACTTCCAACCATGAGAAGCGAAAATTTGCATGGCCACCACCTCTAGATGTTGCCAAGCATTCCTTATTAGCTCAGTTGCATCCTCACTTCTTTAGAGCTGCGCTTCTCTCGTGTGATGTTTGATAAGGCTTGGATGAAATTTAGGTTAGACCACAACATATGTGATATTTATATTAGACCTCATCTGATCATGTGTTATCGTATTATTAGTGGCATCGAGTGTGCTGATAAGACTAAGCCAAGTGAGTTCAACCGCCATCAACTGAATACTATGTGGCCTAAGTGGATTGTGAGGGCACCTAGAGGGGGGTGAATAAGTGATCCTGTAAAAACTTAAAACTTATAGCCACAAAACTTGGTTATGTGTTAGAAAGATAATACCAAGTGACTATAAAGCGAGCTCTTGCGAATCACAACAATCACACGAAAAGCAATCACAAGAGACACGCGAGTTATCCCGTGGTTCGACAAGTACAACACTTGTCTACCTCCACGTTGTGGCGTCCCAATGGACGACGGTTGCACTCAACCCCTTTCAAGTGATCCAATGATCAACTTGAATACCACGGTGTTCTTCTTTCTTTACTCTTTCCCGTTTGCGAGGAATCTCCACAACTTGGAGTCTCTCGCCCTTACAATGAGGATCAAAGTGAAAGCACTAGAGTAAGGGAGGGAAGCAACACACACAAATCCACAGCAATACGCACACACACAGCCAAGACTTGAGCTCGAATGAATCGCAACAAGTTTACCACTAGAACAGAGCTCAAATCACTAAGAATATCAATCGAGTGCGCAAAGACGAAGTGTGAGAGATTAAGATTGCTCAAAGTATGCTTGGTGTACTCCTCCATGCGCCTAGGGGTCCCTTTTATAGCCCCAAGGCAGCTAGGAGCCGTTGGAAGCAATCCAGGAAGGCAATTCTTGCCTTCTGTCGAGTGGCGCACCGGACAGTCCGGTGCACCACCAGACATCCACTGTTCACTGTCTGGTGCAGATTGCTTTCCTAAATTGGCGCAGCCGACCGTTGAAGATTTGGAGCCGTTGGCGCACCGGACACTGTCCGGTGCACACCGGACAGTCCGGTGCCCCCATCTGACCATTGGCTCGGCCACGCGTCACGCGCGGATTGCGCGGTCGACCGTTGGCGCAGTCGACCGTTGGCTCACCGGACAGTCCGGTACACCACCGGACAGTCCGGTGAATTTTAGCTGAACACTGTTGACTGTTTCCCAAGAGCGGCGACTTTGCCGCAGACGAGTCACCGGACAGTCCGGTGCACCACCGGACAGTCCGGTGATTTATAGTCGTACGCCACTGTCGAGACCCGAGAGTAGGCTGTTCATCGGGACTGGTCCTGGCACACCGGACACTGTCCGGTGCACCCAGACCGAGCAGCCTTTTGGCTGTACATAGCCAACTTTTCTCCAAAACGATTTCTCCTGTTTCTAGCACTTAGACATAATACATTAGTCTTCAAAACAATGTACTAAGTCTAGAAACATACCTTTAATCTTGATTTGCACTTCTTGAGTCTTTGGCACAAATATCACTCAAAGCATTTGTGTGGAGCACTTAATCACCAAAATCTTATAGAAATGGCCCAAGGGCACATTTCCCTTTCAATTCCCCCTTTTTGGTGATTTATGCCAACACAACAAAAAGCAACTAAAAGAAGTGCAACATCAATGCAAATGAGAACAAAAATTTGTTTTTGATTCAAATTTGGCATATTCGGATCATTCTTTGCCACCACTTGGTTTGTTTTTTTGCAAATCAAACTCAATTTCCTATCTCTAAGTCAAATTCACTTGTTGAGGCATAGAGAGAGGTATTCCAAGAGAAATTGATCAAAGATTCAAAAACTCCCCCTTTTTCCCATAATCAAACATTCTCCCCACAAGAGACCAACTTTTGACAATAAGAGACAATAAGAGTATTTTGACAACAAAAGCTCTAACTCTACTATTTTCAAAATTCTCAAGTGGTAGCTGATCCATTTCTTGCTTTGGCCTTAATTTCTCCCCATTTGGCATCAAGCACCAAAACGGGATCATTTTTTGGCCCTTAAACCTCATTGCCTCACCAAAATCTTCAATTAAGAGTAAAAAGACAATAAGAGCATGGAGATGAACTTGGAGTAAATTATCCTCTCATCGGAGTGCAGTGGAAGTCTTGCATGGTCCAAGTTCACCTTTTCCCTTTCAATCACCTTTGAGACTAAATTAAGAAAACTCAAGCACACGGTTAGTCTCAAAGGGTCAAGTTGTAGCATTTCTCCCCCTAAATATGTGCATCATTCACACATGGACTTGTGAGGTCCGGGGATCCCTTGCACAACTTGAGCACCAAATAAGCAATAATATGCATAAAGGAACATGATCAAAGGCATAAAACACATGTATGCTCTATATCAATCCAAGTTACGCGAATCTAAGACATTTAGCTCACTACGCAACCTGCAAAAAGGTCTTCTCATCTAAAGGCTTGGTAAAGATATCGGCTAGCTGGTTCTCGGTGCTAACATAAAACACTTCGATATCTCCCTTTTGCTAGTGGTCTCTCAAAAAGTGATGTCGGATGTCTATGTGCTTTATGCGGCCGTGTTCAACAGGATTGTCCGCCATGCGGATTGCACTCTCATTGTCAAATAGGAGTGGGACTTTGCTCAGATTGTAGCCAAAGTCCCGGAGGGTTTGCCTCATCCAAAGTAGTTGCGCGCAACACTGTCCTGTGGCAACATACTCGGCCTCAGCGGTGGATAGGGCAACGGAAGTTTGTTTCTTAGAACTCTACGACACCAGGGACCTTCCTAGGAATTGGCACGTCCCTGATGTACTCTTCCTATCGACCTTACATCTAGCATAGTCGGAGTCTGAGTATCCAATCAAGTCAAAGGTACACCCCTTTGGATACCAGATCCCGAAGCAAGGCGTAGCAACTAAATATCTAAGAATTCGCTTAACGGCCACAAGGTGACACTCCCTTGGGTCGGATTTAAATCTAGCACACATGCATACGCTGAGCATAATATCCGGTCTACTAGCACATAAATAAAGTAAAGACCCTATCATAGACCGGTATGCCTTTTGATCAACGGACTTACCTCCTTTGTTGAGGTCGACATGTCCGTCGGTTCCCATTGGAGTCTTTGAGGGCTTGGCGTCCTTCATCCCAAACCGCTTGAGCAAGTCTTGCATGTACTTCGTTTGAGAAATGAAGGTGTCGTCCTTGAGTTGCTTCACTTGGAACCCAAGGAAGTAGTTCAACTCGCCCATCATCGACATCTTGAATTTCTGAGTCATCACCCTACTAAACTCTTCATAAGACTTTTGGTTAGTAGAACCAAATATTATGTCATCGACATAAATTTGGCACACAAATAGATCAAGTCTTGGTAAAAAGAGTTGGATCGGCTTTCCCAACCTTGAAAGCATTAGCAATTAAAAAGTCTCTAAGGCATTCGTACCATGCTCTTGGGGCTTGCTTAAGTCCATAGAGCGCCTTAGAGAGCTTACACATGTGGTCGGGGTACCGTTCATCCTCAAAGTTAGGGGGTTGCTCTACGTACACCTCCTCCTTGATTGGCCCGTTGAGGAAAGTGCTCTTCACGTCCATTTGGAACAACCTGAAAGAATGGTGAGCGGCATTGGCTAACAAAATACGAATCGACCCTAGCCTAGCCACAGGAGCAAAAGTCTCCTCAAAGTCCAAACCTGCGACTTGGGCATAACCTTTTACCACAAGTCGAGCCTTGTTCCTTGTCACCACCCCGTGCTCGTTCTGTTTGTTGCGGAACACCCACTTGGTTCCCACAACGTTTTGCTTGGGACGTGGCACCAGTGTCCAAACTTCATTTCGCTTGAAGTTATTGAGCTCTTCCTGCATGGCCAACACCCAGTCCGGATCTAGCAAGGCCTCTTCTACCCTGAAAGGCTCAATAGAAGAGACAAAACAGTAATGCTCACAAAATTAGCTAATCTAGAGTGAGTGGTTACTCCCTTGCTTATGTCACCCAAAATCTGGTCGACGGGATGATTCCTTTGAATCGTCGCTCGAACTTGAGTTGGAGGGGCCCGTGGTACTTCTTCCTCCTCAACTTGGTCTTCTTGTGCTCCCCCTTGATCACACGCCTCCTCTTGAGGAACCTGTTCATCATCTTGAGTTGGGAATGCACCATTATTGAGGAAGAAGGTTGATCTTACACTTGGTGTTCCTGTGGTCGCACATCTCCAATAGCCATGGTGTGTATTGCGTCCGTTGGAACATCATCCTCATCTACATCATCAAGATCAACTTGCTCTCTTGGAGAGCCATTAGTTTCATCAAATACAACGTCGCTAGAGACTTCAACCAAACCCGATGATTTGTTGAAGACCCAATACGCCTTTGTATTTGAGTCATAACCTAGTAAAAACCCTTCTACAGCTTTAGGAGCAAATTTTGAATTCCTACCTTTCTTCACTAGAATATAACATTTACTCCCAAATACACGAAAATAAGACACGTTGGGTTTGTTACCGGTTAGGAGTTCATATGACGTCTTCTTGAGGAGACAATGAAGGTAGACCCGGTTTATGGCGTGGCAAGCTGTGTTCATAGCTTCCGACCAAAACCGCTCGGGCGTCTTGAATTCTCTAAGCATCGTCCTCGCCATGTCTATGAGCGTCCTGTTCTTCATCTCTACCACACCATTTTGCTGCGGTGTGTAGGGGGCGGCGAACTCGTGCTTGATTCCTTCCTCCTCAAGGTACTCCTCCACTTGAAGGTTCTTGAACTCGGACCCGTTGTCGCTTCTAATCTTTTTCACCTTGAGCTCAAATTCGTTTTGAGCTCGCCTCAGAAAGCACTTGAGGGTCCCTTGGGTTTCTGTTTTATCCTGCAAAAAGAATACCCAAGTGAAGCGGGAAAAATCATCAACAATAACAAGACCATACTTACTTCCCCCGATGCTGAGGTAGGCGACGGGTCCGAAGAGGTCCATGTGCAGTAGCTCCAGAGGTCTTGATGTGGTCATCACATTCTTGTTGTGATGAGGATTTCCCACCTGTTTGCCTGCTTGACAAGCTGCACAAGGTCTATCTTTTTCGAAAGTTACATTTGTTAGACCTAACACATGTTCTCCCTTTAGAAGCTTGTGAAGGTTCTTCATCCCCACATGTGCTAGACGGCGATGCCACAGTCAGCCCATGCTAGTCTTAGCGATTAAGCATGCATCTAGATCGGCCTCCTCCTTCGAAAAATCAACTAAATAGATTTTGTCGTCTAGTACACCCTTAAAAGCTAATGAACCATCACTCCTTCTAAAGACAGACACATCTACATTTGTAAATAAGCAATTGTAACCCATATTACATAATTGGCTAACGGACAACAGGTTATACCCGAGCGATTCAACTAAAAACACATTAGATATGGAATGCTCGGATGAAATAGCTATGTTTCCTAGTCCTTTAACCTTGCCTTGATTCCCGTCACCGAATATGATTGAGTCTTGGGAATCTTTGTTCTTGACGTAGGAGGTGAACATCTTCTTCTCCCCCGTCATGTGGTTTGTGCATCCGCTGTCGATAATCCAGCTTGAGCCCCCGGATGCATAAACCTGCAAGGCAAATTAGGCTTGGGTTTTAGGTACCCAACTCTTGTTGGGTCCTACAAGGTTAGTAACAATAGCCTTAGGGACCCAAATGCAAGTTTTATCTCCCTTGCATTTTGCCCCCAATTTCCTAGCAACCACTTTCTTATTTTTACATGAAAGTACAAAATCAGCGTTGCAGGCATGAAAAACAGTAGCAGATTTATTTTGCATTTTCTTAGGTACATGATGAACAACATTGTTCCTAGGCATATTTCTACTATGCACAAAGGAAGAACTTGAACCAATCATGGCATGTGAATCATAAGCATTAAAACTCCTATTATTATGAGCATTCCTAGAAAATTTTCTATCATAAATAAATGCATGATTCTTTTGACTACTAGTCATAGGAGCCTTCCCTTTTTCCTTGTTGAAAATGGGAGCCTTTTGACTTGTAAAGTTCTTGGCTTCCCTTCGAAAGCCAAGCCCATCCTTAATAGAGGGGTGTCTACCAACAGTGTAGGCATCCCTTGCAAATTTTAGTTTATCAAAGTCATTTTTGCTAGTCTTAAGTTGGGCATTAAGACTAGCCACTTCATCATTTAATCTAGTAATGGAAATTAAATGTTCACTACAAGAATCAACATTAGAATCCTTACACCTATTGCAAATCACAACATGCTCTACATAAGAACTAGATTTATTTGCTACTTCTAGCTTAGCATTTAAATCATCATTAATATTTCTTAAGCTAGCCACAGTCTCATGACAAGTAGATAATTCACAAGAAAGCATTTCATTCCTTTTAACTTCTAAAGCAAGAGACTTTTGCACACTTACAAACTTATCATGCTCTTCATATAAAAGATCCTCTTGCTTTTCTAAAAGTCTATTCTTTTCATTTAGAGCATCAATCAATTCATTGATCTTTTCTACTTTTTCTCTATCTAATCCTTTGAACAGGCTAGTGTAGTCAATTTCATCATCACTAGAAGTAGAGTACTTAGGAGTTTCTCTAGTGTTTACCTTCTTTTCCTTTGCCATTAGACAAGTATGGCGCTCGTTGGGGAAGAGCGACGACTTGTTGAAGGCTGAAGCGGCGAGTCCTTCGTTGTCGGAGTCAGACGACGAACAATCCGAGTCCCACTCTTTGCCGAGGTGCGCTTCGCCCTTCGCCTTCTTGTAGGCCTTCTTCTTTTCCCTCTTCCCACTTTTCTCTTGTTCCTGGTCATTAGTATTGTCGGGACAATTTGCTATAAAATGACCATACTTACCACACTTGAAGCAGGAGCGCTTTCCCTTCGTCTTGCTCTTATTGGGATGCTCCTTGCGACCTTTTAGCGCCGTCTTGAAGCGCTTGATAATGAGGGTCATTTCATCGTCATTTAGCTCGGGCGCCTCAACTTGTGCCACTTCGCTAGGTAGCGCCTCCCTGCTACTTGTTGCTTTGAGAGCAACGGTTTGAGGCTCGTGGATCGGCATTGGGCTATTCAACGCCTCATCAACATATCTCGCTTCCTTGATCATCATTCGCCCGCTTACAAACTTTCCGAGTATTTCCTCGGGCGTCATCTTGGTGTACCTAGGATTTTCACGAATAGAGTTTACAAGATGAGGATCAAGGACAGTGAAGGACCTTAGCATAAGCCGGACGATGTCGTGGTCCATCCATCTCGTGCTTTCATAGCTCCTTATTTTGTTGACTAGGGTCTTGAGCCTATTGTACGTTTGAGTTGGCTCCTCCCCCCTGATCATTGCGAACCTTCCCAGTTCGCCCTCCACCAACTCCATCTTGGTGATCATTGTGACGTCGTTCCCCTCATGCGAGATCTTGAGGGTGTCCCAAATCTGCTTGGCGTTATCCAAGCCGCTCATCTTATGGTATTCTTCCCTGCACAAGGATGCAAATAGAACAGTGGTAGCTTGTGCATTTTTGTGAATTTGTTCATTGATAAACATGGGATTATCCGTACTATCAAAATTCATTCCATTCTCTACTATCTCCCATATACTTGGATGAAGAGAGAACAAATGGCTACACATTTTGTGACTCCAAAATCCGTAGTCCTCTCCATCAAAGTGTGGAGGTTTACCAAGAGGAAAGGAAAGCAAATGAGCATTGGAATTTTGCGGAATTTGAGAATAATCAAAAGAAAAGTTTGAGTTGACTGTTTTATTTTTCTCGTTGTCGTCGTCGTCTCTTTGGGAAGAAGAGGACTCATCAGTGTTGTAGTAGACTATCTTCTTAATGCGTCTCTTCTTCTTCCTGTCCTTCTTCTTGTGACTTGAGCACGAGTCAGTGGGCTTGTCGCCTTTTGGCCCATTGAGGAAGGACTCCTTCTCCTTGTCATTGATCACCATCCCCTTTCCCTTAGGATCCATCCCTTCGGGCGATTAGTCCCTTTCTTGAAGAGAACGGCTCTGATACCAATTGAGGGCACCTAGAGGGGGGCGAATAGGTGATCCTGTAAAAACTTAAAACTTATAGCCACAAAACTTGGTTATGTGTTAGAAAGATAATACCAAGTAACTATAAAGCGAGCTCTTGCGAATCACAACAATCACACGAAAAGCAATCACAAGAGACACGCCAGTTATCCCGTGGTTCGACAAGTACAACACTTGTCTACCTCCACGTTGTGGCGTCCCAATGGACGAGAGTTGCACTCAACCCCTTTCAAGTGATCCAATGATCAACTTGAATACCACGGTGTTCTTCTTTCTTTACTCTTTCCCGTTTGCGAGGAATCTCCACAACTTGGAGTCTCTCGCCCTTACAATGAGGATCAAAGTGAAAGCACTAGAGTAAGGGAGGGAAGCAACACACACAAATCCACAGCAATACGCGCACACACAGCCAAGACTTGAGCTCGAATGAATCGTAACAAGTTTACCACTAGAACAGAGCTCAAATCACTAAGAATGTCAATCGAGTGCGCAAAGACGGAGTGTGAGAGATTAAGATTGCTTAAAGTATGCTTGGTGTACTTGAGAGCACCTAGAGGGGGGGGTGAATAGGTGATCCTGTAAAAACTTCAAACTTAAGCCACAAAAACTTGTTATGTGTTAGCACGATTATTGCCAAGTGGCTAAGGTGAAGTCTCAACAAAACACAATACCACAAGAGATCAAGACAGAGGTGACACGGTGGTTTATCCCGTGGTTCGGCCAAGCCAATGCTTGCCTACTTCCACGTTGTGGCGTCCCAACGGACGAGGGTTGCAATCAACCCCTCTCAAGCGGTCCAAAGACCCACTTGAATACCACGGTGTTTTGCTTTTCCTTTCACTATCCCGTTTGCAAGGAATCTCCACAAATTGGAGTCTCTTGCCCTTACAAGTATATGATCACAAAGAAAGCTCAGAGTAAGGGAGGGAAGCAACACACACGAATCCACAACAAAAGCGCACACACACGGCCAAGAATCGAGCTCACAAGACTATCTCAGAGTTCTCACTTAGAACAGAGCTCGAATCACTTAGAAACACAAAACGAATGCGCAGAGACTTAGTGTGGATGATCAAGAATGCTCAAGAGTTGCTTGTGTGTCTCCTCCATGCGCCTAGGGGCTCCTTTTATAGCCCCAAGGCAGCTAGGAGCCGTTGAGAGCAATTCTGGAAGGCTATCCTGGCCTTCTGTCGACGGGGGCACCGGACAGTCCGGTGCACACCGGACACTGTCCGGTGCCCGATTTGTTTCCTTTTCTGGCGCTTCCGACCGTTGGAAGACTGCCGTAGATCTGCGAGCCGTTGGCGCACCGAACAGTCCGGTGCACACCGGACAGTCCGGTGCCGTCTTCCGACCGTTGGCTCGGCCACGTGTCCCGCGCGGATTGCGCGGCCGACCGTTGGCCCTGGCCGACCGTTGGCTCACCAGACAGTCCGGTGCACACCGGACAGTCCGGTGAATTTTAGCCGTACGCCACCGGCCAATTTCCCGAGAGCGGCCAGTTTGAGTCGAGGCAGCCTGGCGCACCGGACACTGTCCGGTGCACACCGGACAGTCCGGTGCTCCAGACCGAGCTGAGACTTGGCTGCACACAGCCAAGTCCATTTCTCCTCTTCTCTTTTCTTCTTCTTCCTGTTTCTAACACTTAGACAAATATATTAGCACACTAAACCAATGTACTAAGGCTTAGAAACATACCTTTATCTCATGATTTGCACCTTGTTCATCCATGTACATAAATTCACAATTAAGCACATGTGTTGGCACTCAATCACCAAAATACTTAGAAATGGCCCAAGGGCACATTTCCCTTTCAATCTCCCCCTTTTTGGTGATTTATGCCAACACAACATAAAGCAACTAGAACAAGTGCAAACTCACTTCAAATAAAATAAATTTAAGTTTTATTCAATTTTGGCATATATGGATCATCCTTTGCCACCACTTGGTTTGTTTTTGCAAATCAAACTCAAATCTCTATCTCTAAGTTAAACACACATGTTTAAGCAAAAAGAGAGTCATTCCATAAGAGATTGATCAAAGATTTCAAAAACTCCCCCTTTTTCCCATAATCAACTACTTCTCCCAAAAGAAGCCAACTTTGAAAAGAGAGTCAACAAAGAGAGTTTTGACAAACAAAAAGCTCTACTCTACTATTTTCAAATTTCTCAAGTGGTAGCTGATCCATTTATTGCTTTGGCCTTTATTTTCTCCCCCTTTGGCATCAAACACCAAAACGGAATTAATTGTGGCCCCTTTAACCCCATTGCCTCACCAAAATCTTCAATTAAGATCAAATGGCAATAAGAGTTCATGAGATGGACTTGGAATAGGTTACCCCTTATCGGAGTGCAGTGGAAGTCTTTCATGGTCCAAGTTCACCTTTTCCCTTTCAATTCTCCTTTGAGACTAAATCAAACAAACTCAAGCATATGGTTAGTCTCAAAGGGTCAAGTTGCAACACATCTCCCCCTAAACATGTGCATCACTTTGCAACGGACTTGTGAGGTCCAGGGAGTGTTTGTACAACTTGAGCACCATAATAAGCAACAAAGTGCAGAATGAACATGATCAAAGGCATAAATACATGTATGCTATATTTCAATCCAAGTTCCGCGAATCTAAGACATTTAGCTCACTACGCAGCCTGCAAAAGGTCTTCTCATCTAAAGGCTTGGTAAAGATATCGGCTAGCTGGTTCTCGGTGCTAACATAAAACACTTCGATATCTCCCTTTTGCTGGTGGTCTCTCAGAAAGTGATGCCGGATGTCAATGTGCTTTGTGCGGCTGTGCTCAACAGGATTTTCCGCTATTCGGATAGCACTCTCATTATCACATAGGAGTGGGACTTTGCTCAGATTGTAGCCAAAGTCCCTGAGGGTTTGCCTCATCCAAAGTAGTTGCGCGCAACACTGACCTGCGGCAACATACTCGGCCTCAGCGGTGGATAGGGCAACGGAGGTTTGTTTCTTAGAGTTCCATGACACCAGGGACCTTCCTAAGAATTGGCACGTCCCCGATGTACTCTTCCTATCGACCTTACATCCAGCATAGTCGGAATCTGAGTACCCAATCAAGTCAAAGTTAGACCCCTTTGGATACCAGATCCCGAAGCAAGGCGTAGCGACTAAATATCTAAGAATTCGCTTCACCGCCACCAAGTGACACTCCTTAGGATCGGATTGAAATCTAGCACACATGCATACGCTAAGCATAATATCCGGTCTACTAGCACATAAATAAAGTAAAGACCCTATCATTGACCGGTATGCTTTTTGATCAACGGACTTACCTCCTTTGTTGAGGTCGGTGTGTCCGTCGGTTCCCATCGGCGTCTTTGCGGGCTTTGCGTCCTTCATCCCAAACCGCTTTAGCAGATCTTGCGTGTACTTCGTTTGGGAGATGAAGGTGCCGTCCTTGAGTTGCTTCACTTGGAACCCAAGGAAGTAGTTCAACTCGCCCATCATCGACATCTCGAATTTCTGCGTCATCACCCTGCTAAACTCTTCACAAGACTTTTGATTAGTAGAACCAAATATTATGTCATCGACATAAATTTGGCATACAAACAAATCACCATCACATGTCTTTGTAAAAAGAGTTGGATCAGCTTTCCCAACCTTGAAAGCATTAGCAAGTAAGAAATCTCTAAGGCATTCATACCATGCTCTTGGGGCTTGTTTAAGTCCATAGAGCGCCTTAGAGAGCTTACACACATGGTCGGGGTACCGCTCATCCTCGAAGCCAGGGGGTTGCTCCACGTACACCTCCTCCTTTATTGGCCCGTTGAGGAAAGCGCTCTTCACATCCATTTGGTACAACCTGAAAGAATGGTGAGCGGCATATGCTAGCAAGATACGAATGGACTCTAGCCTAGCCACAGGAGCAAAAGTCTCCTCAAAGTCCAAACCTGCGACTTGGGCATAACCTTTTGCCACAAGTCGAGCCTTGTTCCTCGTCACCACTCCGTGCTCGTCCTGTTTGTTGCGGAATACCCACTTGGTTCCCACAACATTTTGTTTGGGACGAGGCACCAGCGTCCAAACTTCATTGCGCTTGAAGTTGTTAAGTTCCTCCTGCATGGCCAACACCCAGTCCGGATCTAGCAAGGCCTCCTCTACCCTGAAAGGCTCAATAGAGGAGACAAAAGAGTAATGTTCACAAAAATTAACTAATCGAGATCGAGTAGTTACTCCCTTGCTAATGTCACCCAGAATTTGGTCGACGGGATGATCCCTTTGAATCATCGCTCGAACTTGGGTTGGAGGTGCCGGTTGCGCTTCTTCCTCCATCACATGATCATCTTGTGCTCCCCCTTGATTACACGCCTCCTTTTGATGAACCTGTTCACCGTCTTGAGTTGGGGGATGCACCGTCGTTGAGGAAGAAGGTTGATCTCGTTCATCTTGTTCCTGTGGCCGAACGTCTCCAATCGCCATGGTTCGTATAGCAGCCGTCGGAACATCTTCTTCATCTACATCATCACAATCAACAACTTGCTCTCTTGGAGAGCCATTAGTTTCATCAAATACAACGTCGCTAGAGACTTCAACCAAACCCGATGATTTGTTGAAGACTCTATACGCCTTTGTATTTGAATCATAACCTAATAAAAACCCTTCTACAGCTTTGGGAGCAAACTTAGAATTTCTACCCTTCTTCACTAGAATGTAGCACTTGCTCCCAAAAACACGAAAGTAAGATACATTGGGTTTGTTACCGGTTAGTAGCTCATACGAAGTCTTCTTGAGGAGTCGATGAAGGTAGACCCTGTTGATGGCGTGGCAAGCCGTGTTCACGGCTTCCGACCAAAAGCACTCGGGGGTCTTGAACTCTCCAAGCATCGTCCTCGCCATATCGATTAGCGTCCTGTTCTTCCTCTCTACCACACCATTTTGCTGTGGTGTGTAGGGAGCGGAGAACTCGTGCTTGATCCCTTCCTCCTCAAGAAACTCCTCCACTTGAAGGTTCTTGAACTCGGACCCGTTGTCGCTCCTTATCTTCTTCACCTTGAGCTCAAACTCATTTTGAGCTCTCCTGAGGAAGTGCTTGAGGGTCCCTTGGGTTTCAGACTTATCCTGCAAAAAGAATACCCAAGTGAAGCGGGAAAAGTCATCAACAATAACTAAACCATACTTACTTCCTCCTATACTTAGATAGGCGACGGGTCCGAAGAGGTCCATATGCAGCAACTCCAGAGGTCTTGACGTGGTCATCACATTCTTGCTGTGATGTGCTCCTCCCACTTGTTTACCTGCTTGACAAGCTGCACAAGGTCTATCTTTTTCGAAATAAACATTTGTTAGACCTATCACGTGTTCTCCCTTTAGAAGCTTGTGGAGGTTCTTCATCCCCACATGTGCTAAGCGGCGATGCCACAGCCAGCCCATGCAAGTCTTAGCCATTAAGCATGCATCTAGACCGGCCTCTTCTTTTGCAAAATCAACTAAATAAAGCTTGCCGTCTAGTACACCCTTAAAAGCTAGTGAACCATCACATCTTCTAAAGACAGACACATCTACATTTGTAAATAAACAATTATATCCCATTTGACATAATTGACTGACAGATAGCAAATTATATCCAAGACTCTCCACTAAGAATACATTTGAGATAGAATGCTCATTAGATATTGCAATTTTACCTAACCCTCTTACCTTGCCTTGATTCCCATCACCGAATATAATTGAATCTTGGGAATCCTTATTCTTGACGTAGGAGGTGAACATCTTCTTCTCCCCCGTCATATGGTTTGTGCATCCGCTGTCGATAATCCAGCTTGAACCCCCGGATGCATAAACCTGCAAGGCAAATTTAGGCTTGGGTCTTAGGTACCCAACTCATGTTGGGTCCTGCAAGGTTAGCACAAATGTCCTTAGGGACCCAAATGCAAGATTTATCTCCCTTGCATCTAGCCCCTAATTTCCTAGCAACTACCTTCTTACCCTTTCTACAAATAGCAAAAGGAGCATTACAAGCATAATAAATGATAGAAGGTTCATTCACTACTTTCCTAGGAGCATGAATAACATTCTTTCTAGGTACATGAGCAATATCTCTCCTAGGCATATGTACAACATTTCTCCTACACATATCTCTACCATGCTTATAAGAAGAACTAGAAGCAAACATGGCATGAGAATCATAAACATGTGAATCAAAATGATTATAAGCATTTATAGCATGTCTCCTATCATAATACATAAAAGCATGATTCTTTTTAGCATTACTAGCCATAAGGGCCTTCCCCTTCTCCTTGGCGAAGATGGGAGCCTTATGGCTTGTTAAGTTCTTGGCTTCCCTCTTGAAGCCAAGCCCATCCTTAATTGAGGGATGTCTTCCAATTGTGTAGGCATCCCTTGCAAATTTTATCTTTTCAACTTCACTCTTGCTAGTCTTAAGTTGAGCATTAAGACTAGCCACTTCATCTTTTAGTTTTGAAATTGAAACTAAGTGTTTGCTACAAGTGTTAACATCAAAATCCTTACACCTAGTGCAAATTGTAACATTTTCAACACAAGACTTAGATTTATTTGTTACTTCTAATTTAGCATTTAAATCATGGTTAACACTTTGTAAAGTAGCAATGGTTTCATGACAAGAAGATATTTCACTAGAAAGCACTTCATTTCTTTTCACTTCTAAAGCATATGATTTTTGTGCCTCTACAAACTTATCATGTTCATCATACAATAAATCCTCTTGCTTTTCTAAAAGCCTATCCTTTTCATTCAAAGCATCAATCAATTCATTGATTTTATCTATCTTAGATCTATCTAAGCCCTTGAACAAGCAAGAATAATCTATGTCATCATCACTAGACTCACTATCACTAGAAGAAGCATAAGTGGAGTCTTGAGTACTCACCTTCTTCTCTCTTGCCATAAGGCAAGTGAGACGCTCGTTGGGGAAGAGAGCCAATTTGTTGAAGGCAGTGGCGGCGAGTCCTTCGTTGTCGGAGTCGGAGGAGGAGCAATCCGAGTCCCACTCCTTTCCTAGATGCGCCTCGCCCTTTGCCTTCTTGTATTGCTTCTTCTTCTCTCTTTTGTTCCCCTTTTCCTGGTCACTTTCATTATCGGGACAGTTAGCAATGAAATGACCAAGCTTACCGCATTTGAAGCATGAGCGCTTCCCCTTGGCTTTGGTCTTGCTTGGTTGTCCCTTGTGACCTTTAAGCACCGTCTTGAATCTTTTGATGATGAGAGCCATCTCTTCATCATTAAGGCCAGCCGCTTCAATCTGTGCCACCTTGCTAGGTAGCGCCTCCTTGCTTCGTGTTGCCTTGAGAGCAAGGGGTTGCGGCTCGTTGATCGGACCATTCAAGGCGTCGTCCACATATCTTGCCTCCTTGATCATCATTCGCCCGCTAACGAATTTCCCAAGAACTTCTTCGGGCGACATCTTGGTGTACCTGGGATTTTCACGTATATTGTTCACCAAGTGAGGATCAAGAACGGTAAATGACCTGAGCATTAGGCGGACGACGTCGTGGTCCGTCCATCGCGTGCTCCCGTAGCTTCTTATCTTGTTGATAAGGGTCTTGAGCCGGTTGTATGTTTGCGTCGGCTCCTCGCCCCTTATCATGGCGAACCGTCCAAGCTCTCCCTCCACCAACTCCATCTTGGTGAGCAAGGTGACGTCGTTCCCCTCATGAGAAATCTTGAGGGTGTCCCAGATCTGCTTGGCATTGTCCAAGCCGCTCACCTTGTGATACTCGTCCCTGCACAAAGAGGCTAGCAACACAGTAGTAGCTTGTGCATTTTTATGAATCTGTTCATTAATAAACATAGGGCTATCCGAGCTATCAAATTTCATTCCACTTTCCACAATCTCCCAAATGCTTGGATGGAGAGAAAACAGGTGAGTACGCATTTTGTGGCTCCAAAATCCGTAATCCTCTCCATCAAAGTGAGGAGGTTTGCCAAGTGGAATGGGAAGCAAATGAGTATTTGAGCTATGCGGAATACGCGAATAATCAAAAGAAAAGTTTGAGTTAACCGTCTTTTGTTTGTAGTCGTTGTGGTCCTCGTCCTTTTGGGAAGAAGTAGACTCGTCGCTGTCGTAGTAGACAATCTCCTTGATGCGCCTGGTCTTCTTCTTCTTCCCTTCCTTCCGTCTTTGGCCCGAGCCGGAGTCGGTAGGCCTGTCATCCTTCGGCTCGTTGACGAAGGTCTCCTTCTCTTTATCGTTGATCACTATACCCTTCCCCTTAGGATCCATCTCTTCGGGCGGTTAGTCCCTTTGAGAAGAGAACGGCTTTGATACCAATTGAGAGCACCTAGAGGGGGGGGGGGGTGAATAGGTGATCCTGTAAAAACTTCAAACTTAAGCCACAAAAACTTGTTATGTGTTAGCACGATTATTGCCAAGTGGCTAAGGTGAAGTCTCAACAAAACACAATACCACAAGAGATCAAGACAGAGGTGACACGGTGGTTTATCCCGTGGTTCGGCCAAGCCAATGCTTGCCTACTTCCACGTTGTGGCGTCCCAACGGACGAGGGTTGCAATCAACCCCTCTCAAGCGGTCCAAAGACCCACTTGAATACCACGGTGTTTTGCTTTTCCTTTCACTATCCCGTTTGCAAGGAATCTCCACAAATTGGAGTCTCTTGCCCTTACAAGTATATGATCACAAAGAAAGCTCAGAGTAAGGGAGGGAAGCAACACACACGAATCCACAACAAAAGCGCACACACACGGCCAAGAATCGAGCTCACAAGACTATCTCAGAGTTCTCACTTAGAACAGAGCTCGAATCACTTAGAAACACAAAACGAATGCGCAGAGACTTAGTGTGGATGATCAAGAATGCTCAAGAGTTGCTTGTGTGTCTCCTCCATGCGCCTAGGGGCTCCTTTTATAGCCCCAAGGCAGCTAGGAGCCGTTGAGAGCAATTCTGGAAGGCTATCCTGGCCTTCTGTCGACGGGGGCACCGGACAGTCCGGTGCACACCGGACACTGTCCGGTGCCCGATTTGTTTCCTTTTCTGGCGCTTCCGACCGTTGGAAGACTGCCGTAGATCTGCGAGCCGTTGGCGCACCGGACAGTCCGGTGCACACCGGACAGTCCGGTGCCGTCTTCCGACCGTTGGCTCGGCCACGTGTCCCGCGCGGATTGCGCGGCCGACCGTTGGCCCTGGCCGACCGTTGGCTCACCGGACAGTCCGGTGCACACCGGACAGTCCGGTGAATTTTAGCCGTACGCCACCGGCCAATTTCCCGAGAGCGGCCAGTTTGAGTCGAGGCAGCCTGGCGCACCGGACACTGTCCGGTGCACACCGGACAGTCCGGTGCTCCAGACCGAGCTGAGACTTGGCTGCACACAGCCAAGTCCATATCTCCTCTTCTCTTTTCTTCTTCTTCCTGTTTCTAACACTTAGACAAATATATTAGCACACTAAACCAATGTACTAAGGCTTAGAAACATACCTTTATCTCATGATTTGCACCTTGTTCATCCATGTACATAAATTCACAATTAAGCACATGTGTTGGCACTCAATCACCAAAATACTTAGAAATGGCCCAAGGGCACATTTCCCTTTCAGTACTCCTCCATGCGCCTAGGGGTCCCTTTTATAGCCCCAAGGCAGCTAGGAGCCATTGGAAGCAATTCAGGAAGGCAATTCTTGCCTTCTGTCGAGTGGCGCACCGGACAGTCCGGTGCACCACCGGACATCCACTGTTCACTATCCGGTGCAGATTGCTTTCCTAAATTGGCGCAGCCGACCGTTGAAGATTTGGAGCCGTTGGCGCACCGGACACTGTCCGGTGCACACCGGACACTGTCCGGTGCCCCCATCTTACCATTGGCTCGGCCACGCGTCACGCGCGGATTGCGCGATCGACCGTTGGCGCAGTCGACCGTTGGCTCACCGGACAGTCCGGTGCACCACCGGACAGTCTGGTGAATTTTAGCCGAACACTGTTGACTGTTTCCCGAGAGCGGCGACTTCGCCGCAGACGACTCACCGGACAGTCCAGTGCACCACCGGACAGTCCGGTGATTTATAGCCGTACGCCGCCGTCGAGACCCGAGAGTAGGTTGTTCATCGGGACTGGTCCTGGCACACCGGACACTGTCCGGTGCACCCAGACCGAGCAGCATTTTGGCTGTACATAGCCAACTTTTCTCCAAAACGATTTCTCCTGTTTCTAGCACTTAGACATAATACATTAGTCTTCAAAACAATGTACTAAGTCTAGAAACATACCTTTAATCTTGATTTGCACTTCTTGAGTCTTTGGCACAAATATCACTTAAAGCATTTGTGTGAAGCACTTAATCACCAAAATCTTATAGAAATGGCCCAAGGGTACATTTCCCTTTCAGATTGCACTCAACATACCACATGGAAAGATATACATCATGTGGCATATTTAGACTATAGATACACAAAACAATCAAGTCATTGTATCAAACTTACCAATATACACCACAAGCACAATAGGAAAACCAAAATTTTTGTTGATCAACATAATTTTCATGGGTCTTTAAGCAATTCATGTAGATCAGCTAGTTTCCATCAATAGAGAGTTAGTCGATGGAAATCAAATAATTTTGGTCAACCGTCTAAGCAGCTAATGTAACACAAGCAGATGGAAATTAAATAATTTCTGTTGGTATCTGTCAGATGACCGATAGAAGTTACTACTAATGTCTGGCTACTTCAGTGTCATATCATTCTCCCTCACTCACGCACTCCATTCTCTTAGTTCACACCATGTGCGCACTAGATCCCACCATCGTCCTGTGCAACTATTACCGTACCCCGCTTGCTGCCTCCCTGCTCGCGTTGTTGCTCCTCACTGCTAACGTTCGATCGCGCCACCCATCTACAGAGTTTTTAGAGTCCCCCACAATCAACAACACCTAGAGATACCGATACCGAGGGGTGTAACCCATTTGTCAACCAGCTGCTCAACTACACTCTATAATCATATAAATGGATGAATATTGATACTTGTTATGTTGTTTGAAACTATTAAGACTTAAACAACTGATGATACTTTAAGGCTTATATAATATGAATAATGTATGTGATGATTATATGTGATATGGAGGATTTATATGATAGATATGTGATTTGAATGATCTATGTGATATGTGTTTAATTGTGGATGTGTATAATGTCATGTGGACGAATATATATCTGTTATGATTGAATGTGTGTGTGTGTCTATATATGTGTGTATATATATATATTGTCGATACATGTAAATAATTAAATTTGTAGTGCCTAGGATGATTTTTGTCGATGATAGCTGGCCAACAGAAATTAAGTCTAATTTAGGTCAACTTCCATGTGTAAGCTGACGGAGATTAACCTGGATATTTTCGTCGACATCCGATAAAAAATAATAATTTTCGTCGGCAGCATATGAAAAATAGTTAACTTTTGTCGCTAGTCGATGGAAATTAGCTATTTTTTGTCTGTCAATCTACAAGAGCCAGAGGCAGATGAAATAAAATCACGCTATACTGATAGGAATTAGCTAGTTTTCGTCAACTTCTGCATTTAAGCCGGCATAGATTAACCTAAAAAATTGTCGTATACTATTCGTTGACGAAAATTAATAATTTTTATCGAGAATTGACAAAAGTTAGCTAATTTTCGTCCTTTAATCTATAAGAGCTAGAGGCAGACGAAAATTAGCTTATTTGCGTTAACTTCTGGGCAACGAAAATTATAAATTATCTAGATTACTGTTGTGTAGAATAGTCGTCGCATGGTAGATGCAATTTACTCTATTATACATGTATTTCCAAAATACTTGATTGATATTGTCACTTGGCAATATAATTTTCCCTTATCTCAATACATCTTTTTTGTCTTTCAATACATCTCTATCTCTCTCTTTCTCTCTCTCTTCCTCTTTTCTGTGTACCATATTTTTAACTTATTTTTTAAAAAAATCGTGTCTAAATCTAAAACGTTATTTCAGGATAGAGCAAGTATATATGAGTGTTGTGTAAGTAGACAAATATATAAATCACAATTAAAGTACTCTCGATGACGGTGCTACGTATTTTGAAACAGGGAAGCGAGGTTGGACTTTCAAAAGAAGTAAAACAAAGTTGAGGGAGAGACGGATTTGTTTTTACATTAATTCTATTATAAACAAGCAAGCGGTTTTCAGTACTCGTGTGATGTATAATGGCCCCGTTTGTTTGAGCTTTTTTTAGCTTCTGGCCACCAAAAGCTGCTGCGGACTGCTAAACACCCCAGCTTTTCAGCCTGCTTCTATAAGAATCATTTTGGTAAAAACCGTCTAAAATCAACATGAATACAAAATCGGTTGAGTCATCGCGATAGTAGGAATTCATCGCTTTCTAGATTCTGAAACATTTGAACCACTTCATCTTCCTCCGCACGTAATCCCAACGATACTCAGATTTTTCTCACAGCCAGATTCACTCTACAGCCGGATTCTCAGAAAAGCTGTTCAGAAAAAAGCTGAAACAAGCAGACCCATTGTCAAAGAGAAGGGGGGTGGGGGGACGAAGCAGCTGGGGCGGGTTTTTTTTTAATTTTTTGTTGGCAGTCTTTCAGATGCACAAGTTACCGGCGCGGCGCGTGCAATGGCTGGGCTTGTCGGCTTCCGGGGTCCGGCGGGAGACACAATCACACACAAGGCGCCTGCTAGATAGCAGCTCTCCACGGCAAACTGACGTGAACTACTGCATGCACGCGTGCGCTGCTGTACCTTTCTTACAAAAACGCACACCTATAAGTTTTCCATTTCCAAGCTGATTATTATATAACACACGCTACTATATACTATAAGCTTACGTTCGCGCGCGCAAGGAAAAGTACACGGGAATAATTAAATAAGTACATGTGGGAATTATATATATCTGTAAAAAGAGCTCAGCTCGACCGGGCGGGCGAACGATCGATCGAGCACGTGAAGGCGTAGCGTTTTCTGGTCTGTGTGTAGATCTGTCGCGTGTAAATATTTGACCGCGACGCGTGTTCTCTCGGCCGCGCGGACGGATCGTCGGACCCAACTATCAAGTTTAGATGGATGGATGGATCATGGATGGGTGGGGTGTGTGGACGACGAGAGGAGGTTTCTTGTGGTGTCTTCTGTCTCTCTCGGCGTCGTCGTCGTCGACGACGAAGCAGCTGGTCTGTCCCTTTCGCTCTCATTGAGTTGGGTGCACGCACGGCTCGCTTACTAGAGAGAGATATCGTCTGAACAGTGCTGCTTTCCCGCGAGTACGCGATCGATGGCGGGCGAGCCGACGGATCGACGATGGGATCGGATGACGGCCGGCCACGCCTTTTGGAAACCTGGCAACGTTTGCGTGCGCTTCCATGTCGTCGACTATATATACTAGATGTGTGTGTATTGTATCAAAAGCGCATGTGATCGATGCCAAATCGGCAACCGTACGCGTGGTTTGGCGCTCAGGATATGTGTTGGAAGAAACTCACCAGCAAGTCTCTCGTACGTACGTCGTGCACTACCAACACTAGGATCGAGTAGTCAGTAGTCACTAGCTACTAGCTAGCTAGGCACTAGTACTGCTCATGTATCCGTGGTGCCCCCCCCCCCCCCGGCCGGGCCCCTGCATCATCATGCAGAAGCAGTTGAGAGTTGAGACCGAGCACGTATCGTCCGTCGTCGTCGTACGTGCACTGTTCCTTATCCATGCGCGCGTGAGTGTGCATGCATGTGGATCGATGTGGTCAAATACTATATTTATGCGGGCGGGCTACACAACACAACCACTCTCTGGTCGAGCTGAACAGGACATGGAGGACCGACCGGTCGAGAGGAGCGAGGGACCGGCCGGCTAACTGCAGGAGCCTCGGTCCCGCCGGGTCAGTCAGTCAGCTTCGACGACCTGCTGCTGAGCGACTTTAGATATATAGAGCAGCAGCTTCGCGGTCCTCAAAAGCGTCTAGATTGTTAGGTACAAGAGCATAACATGTATGCCTCCTCCTGTGCACCTAGCTTAGGCTACCTACTAGCTAGTAGTATACGGCTCATCATTTGAGGCCTCGCTCACCGTCGTCTTTTGCAACACGGCCCTCCTGCCAGAGAGAGAGAGAGACGTGTACTGTTTTTCTTGCATCACACAGCTAATGTTCGAGTCTGAGAAACTTCTCAGAGCACTTATTTATACCTATATTTAAATCTCACTCTACGAGTGCAAAACAGTGTTATAGATAAAAGAGTCGGCCTCACCGGTCCTTTCCTTTCAAGCATGCATGGCCGCCAACGAGTACCCGGATCAGTGCTGCGTCCACACGCACGTACGCGCAACTGCTCTTCCCGTGCACCCCCCCCCACCCCCCATCCGCACACCATTTTTTTGGTACCACAAGGAGTTGTTCGTCGCGCTTCCGTGGTCAATATTGCACGGTCGTTAATTAGAAAGCATGCCGGAGCTAGCAGGGCGCAGCTGAGACGAACCGCCTAGGCCGTAGACGACATTAATTTGTAGCCCCGAATAGAACATGGATAATGTTCTCTTAATTTGTTTTCTTTTCCATCTAAAAACATCCACGATGTTCCAACTTGAACCTGTGAGTGCAAAAACAAGTTTCAGAGAGTTACGTGCATACAACAGTTTTTTTTCACAACTCACAGTCTCAACATTTTTTTTTCACAACCACATCACAACAAAAACAGACCCTTTAATCTGTGTCTCACAATTAGATCAACAGACCCTTTAATCTGAGTGTAACAATTACATCAAAGCTTACGTATACATAGAAATAAATTTAAATAAAACAGTAGAAATCTAATAGCCATTTTGTTTTATCAAACACAAAATTACTACACAAGTGATAATTTGATTTAGAAATAGATATTATAGAAACCGACACAAATATGAATATCCACATTGCAAGTTTTAGTGGATACGAAAATGCCAAATAGTTCAAACATGCATTTCTATTTTTATCCTGTTTAGAATATTGCCCATCGATAAAGTTCAGTCGGCCTTTAATTTACTGCTATCCTCCTTTTGGTGAGTGACAGATTTGGACGTGCGGGCAGCAGACATTCGCGGCGTGCGTGCGTGCATGAAATGAAGTGGCCTCCAGGGTGGTGGACGACAACGACGCAGATCTAGCAGCAGCCAGCTGGGCACGCGAGGACTGTACACACATACGCGCAGCAAGCAAAGCAAGCAAGCAAGGGATAGGTACGCGTTTTGGTTATCCTTCGGTGCATCTCGATCGCTGTATGTAGATACGACCACAAACGACGTTCGGTCGGTCAAGAGCAAAAACTTCCGCGAAGCGCAATCTCCCCATCCCCATTTCGAGCAGCGGCAGGATTTGACGTCTTGACAGGTCCCTGGAGTGGTGGCCAGGAAAACCTTGTGATCGATCGGCCATGTTTTGGGAGACCAGCAGAGAGAGAAGAGAAGACCCGAGGGGGGGAATGGGCGACGAGAGAGACGACGATGCATGCATGGGAGAGAGAGAGAGAGAGAGATTGGGAGTGGGGCGGGGGCGGGGGCGGGGGCTACAAGGATGCCCTGCAGCCGCAGCCCGGTCGTGCACGGCGTGTGGGGCCGGCCGTAGAAAGACGACGATGCAAAGGCAGTGCAGGGCAGGTCGTGCGGAGGGATCGAGGACCAGTCGCCAGTCTCGTCGGCTTGGCCCGGGTATCGCTGTCCCGGCAGCAGCAGTCTCGTCGCGCGCACATGGGACGCCTCGAACGTGTCGCGTCCCCCGCGGGCAGCGTTGCGCCCGGGGCCGTGCGCTCGGCGCGCCGCCACGCGTCCCCGGGGTGCGCTCCTCCAGCCCCGTCAACAGTCGATGAGATGGAAAAGCCTGCTGCCGCGCAGCGCACCACCAGCCAACACCGGGCAGAGCTATCCTATCCGCCCGCGGCTGGCTCTGGCTGGCTGGCTTTCCAGCGAAAGCGACCGCGCGGGCGGGCGGGCGGGCGGGCCCGCCCCACCCACCCCTACGCCGCCGGGGACGGGGACGGGGAAGGGGGGAGATGAGCTCGATCGGCAGTGGGCGCCACGGCGTGAACAGGACATGCTGTCGTGCGGCCGGAGCCGAGGGGCGCGCGGGCCAGAGGGCCAGTCGCTGGTGCCGGTGCTCTCGCGCCTGACTGCCCCGACAGCGAGCGCGTGTTGCGTACTACTGTACGCTGCATCTGGACCGAGGGCGGGGGGGTGCGTGGCCTGGTGGCAGTGGGGGTGCAGCAACTCGGATGCATCGCAAAAAGCCAGGCGCCCTTGATGGATAACTGCCCCGTCGTACGGGCGACGACGACAAGTGCGCCAAATGGCCATGACCTAGAAACGAAGATAGACCCGGGCCCCGGCGCCCCCCGCACTGGCCAACGGTGTGGCGCACTCACTCACCCTGGCCTCTCTCTCTCTCTCTCTCTCTCTCTCTCTCTCCTGTCATCGCCATGCATGGCGTACGTAACGTGGCCGATAGACGGCGGACAGCTAGCTAGAGAGAGAGGCTATACACACGAGGCAGGCAGGGCAGGGGTACATTTGGGTGGGTGAACAGCACGCATGCCGTTTGCCGTAGCCGCTCGCTCTTTCTATTTCTCGGAAAGAACAAGAGCATGGACGGCTATAGGAGGAGAGATAGCCCTGCCTGCTGCCTGATGGAGCTGTTGCATGCCTTGCGTCAGAGCAGCGAGAACGGCTGCTCCGGACGGAGTATCTTCATCTCTCATCTGGTGCTCGTACATGCATGGTGTGTGGCGCTGCCGTGCCCGCGTAGTAGCTTCGCTGCTCCGGCCGGCGCCTTTACGCGTCCTGTTGTACCGATCCGGCAGCAAAAAAAACTTGCCAGCAGTCAGTTGGCGGGCTTGACTTTGGCGCGCACCCTAGCTAGATCTATAGCCACGTTGAACAGGTGCTCCGTCGTCGTCAAAAGGTTCAAGGTGCAGTCTCATCGTCTATCTATCTACAGATAGAGAGAGAAACTGAAGATGTATATAGAGAGAGAACTATAGCTAATAGCTTTGGTCTCATGCATGGATGGACAACAAGAAATGTAACTGCTACAACGCGCGTACGTACGTGGCTGCTGTATATTGTGCTCCAAGGCTCTCTTGGTCACCGTGTGTCATGGTACCGCGGGCACTACTGGCTTACCGGCCTCTCTTGGTCTCCAATGGCGAACAAATAAATTAAATCTCTAGCTTCACTGTCCCCTTCAAGTACTGATGCTGGCTAGGCCACTTAAAATAAACTAGCTAGCTAAATAAACCTGCAGGAGGTACTCCGTACAAACACACCATATATATATGTTTAATTAATAATAGCAATATAGCATTACCTTTATTTTCGAAACATAATACAACTGCTATCGCACATGTACGAAATGGAAGTGCACATTTGTTGAGCACCGTTTTGAGCTGGCGGACGGTCCAACTCTGAGACCGGACGGTCCGCGGTCCGGACAGTCCGCGTCTGTGGGTCGGACGATCCGCGCATGCGCAGAGTAGTCTATGGTTCCGAGTTTTGTGCTACGGTTGTTAGCTATATTCGCGGGATTAGCTCGGAATCAGTTGTGTAAAGGGTCCAGCTCCCCTCCTCTATAAATAGAGAGGTCTACGGCCGATTTGTAATCATCAACAATCAAATCAATACAACTTCTATTTCGCATTTTATCCTAAGAATAGTTCTAGTCTAGTTTAGGTTTAGCCTCTCGATCCCCAAGTTCTCCGCCTCTCCTCGACTCTACGTCGATTAGAGGAGTCTAGGTCGGTCTACCCGAGCCTAGACATCACCTAGGATCTCTCCTCCCCGACGGGGTCCCTCCCGGGAGCAAGATCCAGGCCGCCGCCGGCGACTTCTGTCGCCTCTGCGTACGCGCGGACCGTCCGGCCCCCAGGGCGCGGACCGTCCGGCCGTCAGGCAGAGGACTCAGCCCCTGCGCCAGGTCGCGGACCGTCCGGCCCTGCGCCGCGGACCGTCCGCGCCTGACCAGAGAGCACCGCCGCCTCGCGCCAGGTCGCGGACCGTCCGGCCCTGTGCCACGGACCGTCTGCGCCTGACCAGAGAGCACCGCTGCTGGTTCTTTTGAAGTGTTTGACGCCTCCAAAAATGCGTAAACATACTTTTTGGCGACTCCGCTGGGGACGACAAATATAGACGCATCAAATCGGCCCTTAATGGCCGGTTCAAGGGATAGCTCTGATATTTCCCCAAGCAACATCATAGAGCCGACTTGGGAAACCTTGCCGGCTGACGAACAGCTCCAGTTTGAGAAGCACAAGGAGCGTATGATCCAGGAGGCAAAAGTAAAATTCTTGGCCAACTTCAAAGTGGACAGGAACAACAAGGTCGTCCGACATCGAGCGACGGATCCGGCTTCGCTCCAACCCACACCAGATATCCCCAATGTAAGTAATACCAACAAGCTACAATCTCTTAGAAATTATGTAGAAGAGCAACGTGAACAAATGCAGAACATCATAGGGGGTATGCAAAGCGATTTTAAGAGACTAGTACGTGCATTTGATAAATCTAATATCGCAAATTTTCTTTCGCACGAGGTTGAGTTAAGGGGTAACACGCGTAATACATCGGCTACAGGTTGTCACGACCAGTCACAACCCCTTTATGGGATGCCGATGGACACATACCCTGAGCAACCGCAAATCGGCAGCATATCAGCCGATCTACACATGCCCGGACCGTCCGCACGTGAGCGCAGACCGTCCGGGCCAGCAACAGTCGGGCCTATTTTTAATGAGTTACCTAGATATGCGCCCGAGCCACCGCATGCGGCACAAAATCTAAACTACCCAGTCGGACCGTCCGCATACAACGACAAACGGTCCACATATAATCACGGATGGTCCGGGCCAATGTCCGGACAGTCCGCGCATGACCTTTTTGAGGAGGATTGTTACCTGAATCCTCACCCGTCCCAGCAACACATCCCATCGCACTATACAATGCATCAACCCATTAATTCGAGGTCTAGAGCCCAAGAAAGCTTTCCGGCCCCACCTAGAAGGCCGGAAAGGAACGATCAAACATATGAACCATATAGGGCAAGCGGCAATGCACCACGTAGCTCAAACCAATGGGGGGAAAGACAACATGCTAATATCCAGCCAACCCCACCTATGTTTGACCAGAGAGCCGGTGGTCTCGCACCGGCTGCCATTGATATAGTGAGGGAAGAAATAGCCGGGGCATTCCGAGATAAGCTCGGAGTAAGCATGGTCCCTGGGGGCAATCATATCGGAAACCTTATGACAACCGATTTGATCACCACCCATACCCACAGGGAACCAGGGTACCCAAATTCGCAAAATTTTTGGGTGATCAAGGAAAAAACACGCGCGAACATATAGGCCAGTTCCTAGCACAATTAGGAGAGTTGGCCAACATAGAAGCATTTCGTGTACATTTATTTTCATTATCTCTAACAGGAACCGCGTTTGCATGGTATGCCACTCTACCTCCTAATTCCATTTCATCATGGGGGGATCTAGAACAAAATTTTCATGATCATTTTTCTCCGATGACTATGAGTTGGATTTGGTAGATTTAGTGTCATTGCGACAAGCAAAGGATGAATTGGTTAATGATTACATCCGGAGATTCCGAGATACAAGAAACCGATGCTTCCAAATTCATTTAGCAGAAAAACAGTTAGCAGGATTAGCTTTTAATGGTCTACGATATTATTTAAAAGAAAGATTAGAAGGCATCCAATTTTTTACACTAGCATAGTTACACCAGAGAGCTTTGGCTTGTGAAAGCCGAAGCAAAGAAACTGCTAAAACAGTTCGTCACAACGTACATATAGTAGAATGCGACCAAAGTAGCTCAGATGACGAATCAGCAGAAGTGTATGCTGCTGAAATGGTTTGGCCAAAACAGGCCAAATCTTCAGCTTGTTCCTCCTTACAGCCAGCTCAAAAGAAATGGCAAGAGGAGGTTAAGTTTACGTTTAATGTTGGTAAGTGTGATAAAATATTTGATGAATTACTCAAAAATGGCAACATTAAAATAAATCACACTGTTTCATCCGCCGACGAGCTAAAACATCAGGCATACTGCAAGTGGCATAACTCATTTTCTCATGCCACTAATGATTGTAATGTATTCTGTCGACAGATTCAATCGGCCATTAACGAGGGACGATTGAAATTTCAGGAAATGCAGGTAGATACAGAGCCCTTTCCGATGAACATGATCGACTTCGAGGGCAAGAAAGTCCTGGTTCGGCCAAACACAGCCGATAAAGGCAAAGGCAAAAAGACAATCATCGGTAATGCTAAAGAGGCCAATGAGGGTCGTAAAGTTTCTTGCAGGAAAGTGGTGGCCGAGAAGACTCCCGATGGAGGGGAGACCCTGAAGGTGACCATCACAGCCTCTAGCACTGGGGGGCAAGCGCAGACAGGGAGACAGATGCAGGAACCCGTGCTGCGCATCCCGGACGGTCCGGCACATAGGCACGGACGGTCCAGGACCCCGCCAGACGGTCCGGAGAACTCCAGCGGACGGTCCGGCCATGCTCAAGACTCACAACGGCCACGTACTTTCAAACCACGACGACCAGAGATAGGTACGTGGAAAACAAATACATTCAAGGCAGCTGGTCAGTTGGTCAAAGCCGGCCCAACTTTTGATCAATTATTGTCTAAATACGTAAAAAAAAGAAGGCCGACCCCAGTGACCGGCCAGCAAAGCGACCCCGCTCACCCATTCATGAGCAGCGTCAGGTAAGGCCGATTGGACCACCTCACCAATCGGAAGAAATGAAAGGTCATACTGTGCAACTGAGACCTAACATACCTGCATGGACACCTCCACCTTATCCGCCTATGCCATATCCATATCCATATTTACCTCCACCATATGTCCCAAATCAAATGTGGGGCATGCCACCATACCCATTTGGGATGCCACAGTACCCCGCCTGGGGGGCACCCCAAACATCTGTTTTTGACAGGCTGTCGCCACCAGTACAAGATCGATTGAGCACCGCTCATTCCGGTCACCAGGCACAGACCCAACAGGATTGCTAGACTACTCGGCCTCCAAGGCCGACCAATCCGGCAGGGGGGCATGTACCTGCAGCAACCAAAAGGACAACAAAGAAGAACGTCATCAAAATAGTGAGAGCACCTAGAGGGGGGTGAATAGGTGATCCTGTGAAACTTGAAAACTTAATGCCACAAAAACTTGGTTAGGCGTTAGCACAATAATGCCAAGTGGCTAGAGAGGACTCTCAACAAAACACAATAACCACAAGAGATCAACACAGAGATGGCACAATGGTTTATCCCGTGGTTCGGCCAAGACCAACGCTTGCCTACTCCACGTTGTGGCGTCCCGACGGACGAGGGTTGCAATCAACCCCTCTCAAGCGGTCCAAAGACCCACTTGAATACCACGGTGTTTTGCTTTGCTTTTCTTTATCCCGTTCGCGAGGAATCTCCACAACTTGGAGTCTCTTGCCCTTACACTTGAAGTTCACAAAAAAGCAGAGAGTAAGGGAGGGATGAGCAACTCACACAAGACACAAAGATCACAGCAAATACACACACACAAGACCAGACTTGAGCTCAAGAGACTATCACGAGTTTCTCACTAGAACGGAGCTCAAATCACTAAGAATGTCGAACTAGTGCGCAAGAATGAAGTGTGAGTGATCAACTATGCTCAAAGAATGCTTGGATGTCTTCTCCATGCGCCAAGGGGTCCCTTTTATAGCCCCAAAGGCAGCTAGGAGCCGTTAAGAGCATTGTAGGAAGGCAATTCTTGCCTTCTGTCGACTGGCGCACCAGACAGTCCGGTGCACCACCAGACACTGTCCGGTGCAGATATCCTTCCTTATATGGCGAAGTCTGGTCTTGTGTGTGCGTATTTGCTGTGATCTTTGAGAGCCGGACACTGTCCGGTGCGGAGTTTGAGAGCCGTTGGCGCACCAGACAGTCCGGTGCACACCGGACAGTCCGGTGCCTCCTTCTAGTCGTTGGCTCGGCCACGTGTCCCACGCAGATCGCGCGGTCGACCGTTGGCCCGGCCGACCGTTGGCTCACCGGATAGTCCGGTGCACCACCGGACAGTCCGGTGAATTATAGTCGTACACTGTTAATCATCTCCCGAGAGCGACGAGTTCGCCTGTGAACGGCTCACCAGACAGTCTGGTGCACCACCGGACAGTCCGGTGATTTATAGTCGTACACCGCCGTCGAAGTCCCGAGAGCAGCATGTTCGCCAGAGCCAGCCTGGCGCACCGGACACTGTCCGGTGCACCACCGGACAGTCCGGTGCACCCAGACTGCGCAGACTTTGGCTGAACAAAGCCATCTCTTTTCCAATTCGATTTCTCCTGTTTCCAGCACTTAGACATAATACATTAGTCCATAAAACAATGTACTAAGTCTAGAAACATACCTTTTGACTTGATTTGCACTTTGTCCACCACTTTGCATAGATTAACACAAAAGCACTTGTGTTGGCACTCAATCACCAAAATACTTAGAAATGGCCCAAGGGCACATTTCCCTTTCAATCTCCCCCTTTTTGGTGATTTATGCCAACACAACATAAAGCAACTAGAACAAGTGCAATATCAATGCAAATGAAAACTCAATATAGTTTTGATTCAAATTTGTCATATATGGATAACCCTTTGCCATTTATTGCTTTGGCCTTATTTTCTCCCCCTTTGGCATCAAGCACCAAAACGGGATCAATCTTGGCCCAAGAACCCCATTGCCTCACCAAAATCTTCAAATAAGAACACAAAGGCAATAAGAGTACATGAGATGAACTTGGAATAAGTTACCCTCTCATCGGAGTGGAGTGGAAGTCTTTCATGGTCCAAGTCCACCTTTTCCCTTTCAAACCTCCTTTGAGACTAAATTAAGAAAACTCAAGCACACGGTTAGTCTCAAAGGGTCAAGTTGTAGCAAATCTCCCCCTCAATGTGTGCATCACTTGCAAATGGACTTGTGAGGTCCGGGGAGTGCTTGTACAACTTGAGCACCATAAATAAACAACAAAATGCATAGGGAACATGATCAAGGCATAAACACATGTATGCTATAAATCAATCCAAGTTCCGCGAATCTAAGACATTTAGCTCACTACGCAGCCTGCAAAAGGTCTTCTCATCTAGAGGCTTGGTAAAGATATCGTGAAAGTGCATTCATCCCTTTTGTGAGTTTTGGTGATTTGGATAACAACACATTTAAAGGTCTAACGAGTTTGCTAAGTGTTGAACAGGAAATTCAGTATGATGAACATACTTGAATAGTGTATAATGATCAGTGAACAAAGGTTCAACACGAGGTTAAATAACCAATGAGACAATGCAAATGGATATAATATGATCTCTATATTGGTTTGAATATATGGACAAGACCTGAGAAATCACTACATACATATGACCAGAATAGAGGACAAAGTGATTTAGAGGATTGGTCAAGCCAAAGAGAATAAGATATGAGGAATCGTGAATTGGCTTGACCATATTACTATCAGTCCATATATGCTTCTATGAGAATCAAACTAGAGCTTGATTAATCTTAACAGCTATATCTAGAAGACATTCAAGCAAGGTTCACAATATTGAAGAAATGATTCTCTCAATGGATGCTCAATATGATGTGACTCAAGAATGGCTTGATAGGGTGAAGATAGCAAGGAAAGGGCTTTGAGGAACTAAGCGAAGGTGAAGGCCAAGCGACGGCTTGTAGACCGAGGTACCATGGCTAAGGTGAAGAAGAGAGTACTTGCACTAAGTCGATGAACTAATCAGCTATGAAGAGTTACAACATGTTGATGCATCAGTAAGGTGACTTGAAGCCATGATTTGAACTCATATAAGGTGATATGGTACAAGTCACAGGGTTTGATTTGAGTTTGCTTCAAAAGGTGAGACAAAGATGTTTGTGATCCTTATGAAGCAATGCCATGGAGAAATCACACATGAGACACCAATGACTCAAGGAGTTTACTTCATTATATTTTATTTAACTTGAGCATAGGAATCATCGTACTATAAAGAGGGATCCAAAAAGAAGGTTGGTGTTTGCCAAAGCTCAAACCTCTATATTCAAAAGCTATTTTTGAAAAGCAAAAATCTCTTTAACATTCTATGGTTGACCATGGTTAGGTTTGAGAAACCTAGAGTGTTCTTGCTGAAAAGCAGCTGAACTTCTTCAACTGCAGCTGAGCTTTTCAGCTGAGCTGAACTTCACCTGAGTTGAGCTTCTTCAGCTGCAGCTGAGCTTTTCAGCTGAGCTGCACTTCAGCTGAGTTGAGCTTTCTCAACTTCAGCTGAACTCAACTTCAGCTGTGAACCTCTTTGACCATACACCAGCTGAACTTGCCTCCGGGCAGTTAAGCTAGGGTTTTCTCTCCTAAACTCACTGGTCAAGACCAGTTGAACTGGTCCTGAGGGGCAGTTCAGCTGGTCTCTGACCCATCTGACCTCTGTTCTGCAGTCTGCCAGTCAGACTGGCAAACTGGTCGCCAGAGCTGTCAGGGGCGGTTCAACCGCCCCCCTGGGCGGTTCAACCGGTCTGGTCAACCCTGGTCAGCCTGCAGGTCAGTCTGCCAGTCAGTCTGACAGTCAGACTGGCAGAGAGTCTGCCTGACCTGCCAGGGGCGGTTCAACCGCCCTAGGGGGCGGTTCAACCGGTCTCAGGCAAAAAAATCTGCCCAAACGGCTAGTTTTGAGCTCCACCTATATATACTCCCTCCTACCTCTCTCCCCATAGCAGTGAGCATGATTTGAACTCCATTTCCAACTTGAGAAACACCTCTCACTCTCTCTCACACATCTCTTGCCTCTCCCATTTCAAATCCTTGGAGAGAAATCTTTGAGTGAGCTTGAGAGCTGCGGTTTTGTGCTTCATCTCTAAAATCTCTCTTGCTCTTCTTCTTCATTCGAGCTTTGGTACTACATCGAGTTCTTTGTGGATTCATTACTCTTGGAGCTTCTAGCTCCTAGACGACTAGGTGTCTCTTGTGAGTCTCCAAATCTTGTGGAAGACCAAAAGAAAGTTTGTATTACCCGCTCGTTTGAGCAAAGATTATTGTGTGGGCTTGACCTTTGTGGTCGGCAAAGGGAGGATTAGGGTTGAAAGAGACCCGGCTCTTTGTGGGCGCCTCAACGAGGAAGTAGGGCACCTTTTGTGGTGTGACCGAACCTCGGGATAAATCTTGTGTCTCTTGTGTTCTTGCTCATTGTGTTTGTTTGTGTTCTTCGTTCTCTCACCATCCCGCGAAAGAATTGTTTATATCTTTTTGGTGTGTGGATTTTGAGAAGTGCCCTTCTCAGATCTACTACTTTGAACCCTGTGGATCATTTAGAACATCTCATTTCCAAAGTTAACTGGGTGAATTTCAAGATCAATTCAGTTTTACCCAGTTTGCTTCTAGTTTTTGTTGAAAAAGTTTTAACTTGCCTATTCACCCCCCCTCTAGGCAACTTTCAATTGGTATCAGAGCCTAATCCTCGTTCTAACGCTTAACCGCGCGAGGAAAAGATCATGTCAGGGGGACTAAGAAACGAAAGTGCTTCTAAGCTTGAAAAAGTTGAGGTTGCCTCGACTTTATCTTTTGGTGCAGATGTTGATCCTAGGGCAATAGATCTTGCCATGAGAATCGCCGAAATGTTGTTCCTCAAAATGAAGGAAGATGAGGTGAAGAACAAGATTGAAGAAGAAAATGATCGATGGAGACCAAACGACGAATTCACCTCTTCACAAGGTTCGTCTTTCAAATCCACTTCTCATATGTGCTTTATCGCTAATGGGAGTGACAGTGAAAGCGAAAGTGAGGATGAGGAGGAGCAAGAAAGTGATAGTGAAGATGAGGATGATCTTCAACAATTCTTCGCTCAGCTAAGCAAGAAAAATCGGATGAGCTTGCACAAACTCATGGAAAGAGCGGAAGAACAAAAAGAAATGCTTCATAAGCAAGAAGACTTCCTCATCAGAAAAATCGAAGACTTAGAGAAGGTGACCAAAGAGCATGAGAAGCTAAAGTGCTCTCATGATGATTTGGTCCAAAGGTATGAACACATTTCAATTGAGCAAACTAAAGTTGTTAACCATTCATCATATATTGCTCAATTGGAAAATAAAAATACTATGCTCAAGAACATAATAGAAAAGCTAAATATTGAAAATCTAGCTTTGCAAGAAAAACATGATATGCTTGTGTGCTCTCATAATAAATTTATGGATTCACATATCATGTTAGAAATGGCTCATGAGGTTGTGTTAACTAATTTGAAATCATACCAACCTCACATATGCACATGTACTCAAATAGAAACTATATTATCATGTACTAACAAATGTTGCTCTCAAGAAAGCCAATCTTCCATTGAGCTAGAATTTTCAGGAACAAGTAATGTTTCCCATGGAAAAGAAAACAATGAGCTCAAGGAAGAAAATGAGAGGCTAAGAAGGAGCTTAACTCTTTTGAAGGGAAAGTGTCATGCTCAACCTTCTCAAGATAACCGTGATAATATGGTGAAAAAGCTTGAGAAGGGGACAACCGTAGCATGCACAAAACCCCTTCAAAAGAATACCAAGCTTTCCAAGAAAGTCATGAGCAAACATCAAGATAAGAAATCCAAAGCTCATGACAAGTGCCTCAACCACGTCTCCACATGCTCCACATAAGGTAACAAACAAGTCACTCTTCCAGATAAGAGAAGATGCACTAGAAAGTGTTATCAATGTCATGAGAAGGGACATGAGATTAAGTCATGTCCCTACATAAAAGATAGTGGCTTAACTTTAGAAAGAAAGAGGCTCACAAACCATGTAGCAAACAAGAAGCAAGGCAAGGAGTCTTGCAAAATTAAAAATCAGATTTGCTACACTTGCCGAAGAAAGGGACACCTATGCAAGGATTGTCCCATGAGTAAGTATCCTAAGCCTACCATGTCAATTCATTCATATTCGCTTAGGAGACCCAAAAATGACATTTGTGCTAGAAAGGTAATTAGTTCACCTAAAACTAGCACAAAGGCCATTTGGGTGCCTAAGTACTTGTTAGCTAACCTTGGTGGACCCATCCAAAGATGGGTACCAAAATGTACTTGATAAGTTTTGCAGGTACCCACAGATGATATGAAGCTTTGGGGTGCTTGAGCGGTTTAATTCAATTCTTATCTCAAGCTATCAATCTTACATTGTCTATCCTTTAAGATTGACCCAAAGATGAATTGAGTTGTTATATCACTAACTTCATATACATCTCTAGCAAGAACTTGTGTTGTAGGGAATAAGGATTAACCTTTGTGGGAATCAAGCAAAAGGCCTACAACCAAGTGATATCCAAAGGATGGTAACAATTAATTCTTAAGTGCACATTGCTTTTAATTGGTCTATTCCTTTGTGTCTTTTGTAGCCACATAGGAAAAATGAAGCACTTGAGAATGAACTTAAAAGATTTTACCTTGCTTTCGAAAGGATCTAATTATATGGTAGATTGCAAGTTCATATTTTTATATTATGACAATCTACATGCTTTAAATTGGTTGTATGTATCTTGTGGCATATTTCAAATTGATTATCGTATTATTGCCATGACCTAGACATAAAGAGGATTATCCCATGTTCTTAAATGAATAGAGTGCTAAGTAAGAAATTCAAATTCTTAAAGCACTTACCAAAAGGAAAATTCTCTATATGACTAGAGTTGTGAGACTAATGTTTTTTATCTAAGTGATTTATGTAGTTTCACAACATGAGAATGTGTTTCCCAAATGGAGTGTGACATTCAACGTTCAAAGAAGATCTAACCAATACTAT
Source organism: Zea luxurians (assembly GCA_029449295.1). Taxonomy (NCBI): domain Eukaryota; kingdom Viridiplantae; phylum Streptophyta; class Magnoliopsida; order Poales; family Poaceae; genus Zea; species Zea luxurians. Next base: position 113,875,613 of record JAOPSE010000007.1, read on the forward strand.
GTGATGTATTCATTCTCATTTAAATTGGTTTTGAGTTTTCTACATTAATCACTCACCATGCTATGAATTAAACTTGCCATGTAAACTTAATCAAATAATCATGTTTTTTCACCTTGTTTAATTTTGGTGTTATGCATGATGCTTGTAAGGGCAATTTAGTTCATATCATGAAGTTTCCTTATTTTAGTAACCTTCTTGTCATTTATATACTAGAGGTTTCTAAATAGGAAACTATTGTTTGTGTTTCTAATGCAATCTCTTTTAAGCCATTTCATGGAAATTCACAAGTAGAGATTGTGCTCTTTCATTTGGTAAAATCACAAGCATTAAAGGTGAATCTTCAAACAAAGAAAGATTAGGAATGCTCAAGGCAAAGGTATGGAACTAGTTGTTTCATTTGGTATGTGACCAATAATAGTTCCTTTCAAGTGGCATTCTTTCAATTGGTAATAATCTATTTTATGGAAAGAAATGCCAATATGAAGGTTAAATTCCTTTTGGCTTAAATTTGTAAATTGGTGCATATTATTAATTCACTCATCCATGTGCATTAATTTAAAAGGAATTAATTTATGCCTTTATGCCTCATAAATGATGATTTGTTTGCCATTCATATATAGATATCATCATTCATTAAATACTTCCTTGTACTACTAATACCTCTTTTCAAAGTGTTTTATCGACTAGTTTTAAAAAGAAAAGAGATAACAAAGAAGGAAGTCTCCACAAATGATGAAAAGAAGAATACTAAGGTGACACCACCACCGATAGTAAGATCTTTAAAATTGGTACAACAAATGGTACGCTCTACTTGGTGGTAAGTATTCTTAAGGATAAGTCAGTTCATTGCAAATTTTTCATGCCTTGACCATGATATGTAATGTACTCCTAATGAGACTCTTAACTGAATTGAAAGTGCATGTGGCAAGTCATTCAAATACTTGATGCACATATCTAGTGGGAGAACATTATATATCTTGTGTTGTAGAGAATAAGTTTCCCTTGAGTAAGCTAAACTAAGACAATCCAAAATGGTAAATTTGTATCTCATTCATATGGATTGTAATCTTTGTCTTCGAAATAGCTACTCTTGATGCAATTTATAATTCTCTTATCGTTAAATCTAAAAGTGCATAAGAATCCTTTTTGTTGATATTCATCACATACATATGCACTAACATGGATATGATTTTTAAACTGTAAAAGGTACAATTAGTGATCCATACTCTCTAAATTTTGGAAACCCATATTTTGATATCTTAGAAATCTACTTCAATCAGTATCCATATGCCTCACATTGAATTGGATCACTAAGTTGTAAATTCCATGCATAACTTGTCTTTATGATATGAATGCTTGTGCGACTAACCTTGATAAGCTAGGTGCACCCAAAGTCAAGGTAGGTTCATCATCAAGAAGGCAACAAAACAATGTATTAATAAAAGGAGAAAAGGCTCCTATTCTTAACTCTAGTTTTTATCTATGTGATTAAATATTGACTTGAAACCATGTAAGATGGTTGTCAAGTATATGTGGGTGCCTACACAAAGAGAAAGGCCACAATAAGGATTGTGTGGGTACTCAAGTCTCTTCCTACTAATCTCAAAGGACCCAATTCAAGTTGGGTACCAAGATATGAAGCTTAAACTTGTTTTGCAGGATCACACCTTCAATGGATCAAGTTGGGTGCTCGATAATGAATGTATAAATCATATTTGGAGATAGTAGCAAGGGTGGTAACAACTGAATCTCAAGTGCATATTATTTTCAAATCTTATTTTTTTGTGACTTGTGTAGCCACTAAGGAAAAAGAAGCACTTGAGGATATACATCAGTTGTTGATTATGAAATAAAGGTCAAATTGGAAGATGAATGAATATTATCATATGGTGAACAATCCAAAATTATGTGACGTATTCTCTATCTAGTTAATTTGGATTTGATTCTTCTTTATTAGACACTCACCATAATATGGATTAAGTCAGCCCTTTAGACTTCATTGAACAACCATGCATATTATCCATATCATTCAAAATATATTGTGCATGAGGGCTCAAGGGAAATTTAGTCCATATTATGAGTTTTCTCTATTTTAGCAACTCGCTTGCCTTCCACATATAAAGGGTTGCTAAATAAGAAACTAGTGCTTGTGCTACTAATATCATCTCTTGTGTTGAGTTTATCTATAGAAAATCTATGTTAAGAGATGATGCTTGTTTTAAATTGGATAAATCACAAGCTTAAAGGATACTATTCATCTAAAGTAAGAAGAAGTTGATCAGAGGCAAAGGTATGAAAACTTCCTCTCCTTCAATTGTTTTAGTATTCTATCCTTAGTGGGATGTACCATAGTATAGGTTAAATTCCTTGCAATATAAAATGTTCAATAGTGCATATAACTTTGACATCAACTATATGTGTGCACTAATTTAAAGGAATTTAGTCTATTCTTTTGGGTTTCAATAATGATGATTCATTTGCCATCCACATATAAGGATCATCATTTATGAAACCCTCCCTTGTGTTTCTAATGCTCTCTTTTCTAAGTGTCTCAATAAGGTCCTTCCAAGTGCTTTCAAGATGGATTCAAAATCTACGGATATAAGAGTCTTGGTTGTTTCAATCATTGAGTTTCAATGGGTCTCATATCAAGTATGATTGAACCAAGCCAAGATGAATGAAGTTCAAGATCGCCTGGTTGGATGAAATCATAAAGAGAAAAGAAATCACAGTGATTCAAGAAGGGAGTTACACTTTTTGTCAACCTAATAATGAAGATGTAGTGACATATTTATATGATATCCTTCATTATGAGGTTTGAGGTTCATATTGGCATGCGTTACCCTTCAGAATTTCAATTGATATACTTTTAGTTCTTAAACTTTCAATTGGTTTAATTTTCATCATCTATATAAAGCATGTTATGTTAAGCCAAGATATAGTACAAACATCTCCTTTAACCTCACATTGTTAATGTGCATAAGTGTACTTTGTGTACTCTTGCATGCACAAATTGAGGGAGAGTTTAGCCTATATCTTGTGAGACTAATGATTTCTTTCAAGTTCATGTTGTGTAGTCTCACACCTTGGAGAACATCAAATGAGGATGAATGGTTCCATAGAAATGAAAATGAGTTTCTCTTGAACCTATCAAGAAAATGAGTTTCTCTTGATTGTTTGAAGAGGATGAGTTTCTCTTTGAAATGTCAAGCCTATCAAAAGCTAAGATGGAAATTCATGATTATAATGGAGACCATGTGGCGTAGAGCAAAGGTGTGTCACTCCATGAACTATTGTATTACATTTGTGTATCTAGGCTCTTACATGCTAGTGTGTGCATGTATATGCAATATCTTAAGTCACATCATAAGGTTGCACTTATGGTGACAATTAAAGAATTTCTAGATATTTGATTAATACCTCTTGTGGTGATATCATAAGTTAGTCTTAAGTCATCTTAGTGAGGTATGAGTCAAACATGCTAACTTCTCAAGAATCTTGGCTTAAAATATTGCATATCATGTCTATTAGTATACCTTTTGATTATAAGTAATTCCTTCAATTGGTACAATTTCACATTTTCATGCTTTATTTGTACCAAGGTTCAAATTGTAGAACTTAATCCCCTGGCCTCACAAGTCCAAGTGCATAAGCTAAACAAGTATTCATCACTTGTATGCACACATTTAGGGGGAGAATGGTCTATAATTTGAATCTTTGAGAATAACTTCATTTCCAAGTCTCTTATGTGTGTAGTCTCAAATTAGAAAGGAATCTTCGGGCAAAGACAATCACTTCCACTGCAAATTTTGATGGGTATCAAAGATTCTTTGCTCCAATAAATGTATCTTCTATACATTTCATAAGAGAATGAGTTTCTCTTGTATATTCTACTCCAACGTCATCTAAAATTGGTAAATATGTATCACATCCTTTTGGATTGCAAATGTCTGAAGTAGCATAGCTTATAAATTCTCTTATCTAGAACTTAATTGATTAAATAGTGCACATGTTCCTTATGTTGCATAATTATGTTCAATTGATACTCCTTTTATTCCAATGGTACTTTAAGTTGCAAATAAGTACTCTCAACAGGTATCAATTGAATTCATATATATGTGTGCACTAAAACTTGAGGAGAACTTAGTGTAATATGCTATTAGTGATCTATTTATCTATCAAATTGTATCAATTGGTGTTTTTCAATTGATATTTTTCATACATGATCACTAGTTGCATAATCCATACTTGTGCAATTTTCATGTTGCCTCTTGTTATAATAAGAAAATGCTAGGTGACATCTAGACTCCAGGCATCAAGATTTATCTTTCAATTAGTATGACTATATTCATTTGATATCTTGGACCTATGTCACAACTATGCCAACAAGAGCTTGCAAATGAATCCTAAATCCAACACAAGTTTGGGACTCCCCTTGAAAAGGTAAAATGCAAAGGTACATCACTTCATGTCACTTATCCATTACCTTTGTGTCATCTAAGGATCCCTTTCATGATAGTGTGTTCTCATCTCGCTTAATCATAATTTCTACCCTTTATATTCTTTGTATCCTTTTTGGAGATTTATGACAAAGGGGGAGAAATTTGCATTAAAGCTTATCTTTATTTTTAAAAAGGGGAGAAATAATTAACAAAAAGGGGAAGTCATAAGAAAAATATAAGATGAAGAAAGTTTATAAGTGCATTCCATGTCATGAGCATCACGTTTATTTTATGACACACTGCACCCTATGAATAGTATGATATAAGTTGTCTATACTTTGACCTAAATATGTGCTTTTGGCATTTGAGTACAAAAGTGTTATTTTCTGAAATGCACATATTTAGGGGGAGGAAACTATATCATAGGATTTAAAATCTTATTTATCAAATCTTATGTAAGCTTTAAATGTGTTGTCATCAATCACCAAAAAGGGGGAGATTGAAAGTGCATTAATCCCTTTTGTGAGTTTTGGTGATTTGGATAACAACACATTTAAAGGTCTAACGAGTTTGCTAAGTGTTGAACAGGAAATTCAGTATGATGAACATACTTGAATAGTGTATAATGATCAGTGAACAAAGATTCAACACGAGGTTAAATAACCAATGAGACAATGCAAATGGATATAATATGATCTCTATATTGGTTTGAATATATGGACAAGACCTGAGAAATCACTACATACATATGACCAGAATAGAGGACAAAGTGATTTAGAGGATTGGTCAAGCCAAAGAGAATAAGATATGAGGAATCGTGAATTGGCTTGACCATATTACTATCAGTCCATATATGCTTCTATGAGAATCAAACTAGAGCTTGATTAATCTTAACAGCTATATCTAGAAGACATTCAAGCAAGGTTCACAATATTGAAGAAATGATTCTCTCAATGGATGCTCAATATGATGTGACTCAAGAATGGCTTGATAGGGTGAAGATAACAAGGAAAGGGCTTCGAGGAACTAAGCGAAGGTGAAGGCCAAGCGACGGCTTGTAGACCGAGGTACCATGGCTAAGGTGAAGAAGAGAGTACTTGCACTAAGTCGATGAACTAATCAGCTATGAAGAGTTACAACATGTTGATGCATCAGTAAGGTGACTTGAAGCCATGATTTGAACTCATATAAGGTGATATGGTACAAGTCACAGGGTTTGATTTGAGTTTGCTTCAAAAGGTGAGACAAAGATGTTTGTGATCCTTATGAAGCAATGCCATGGAGAAATCACACATGAGACACCAATGACTCAAGGAGTTTACTTCATTATATTTTATTTAACTTGAGTATAGGAATCGTCGTACTATAAAGAGGGATCCAAAAAGAAGGTTGGTGTTTGCCAAAGCTCAAACCTCTCTATTCAAAAGCTATTTTTGAAAAGCAAAAATCTCTTTAACATTCTATGGTTGACCATGGTTAGGTTTGAGAAACCTAGAGTGTTCTTGCTGAAAAGCAGCTGAACTTCTTCAACTGCAGCTGAGCTTTTCAGCTGAGCTGAACTTCAGCTGAGTTGAGCTTCTTCAGCTGCAGCTCAGCTTTTCAGCTGAGCTGCACTTCAGCTGAGTTGAGCTTTCTCAACTTCAGCTGAACTCAACTTCAGCTGTGAACCTCTTTGACCATACACCAGCTGAACTTGCCTCCGGGCAGTTGAGCTGGGGTTTTCTCTCCTAAACTCACTGGTCAAGACCAGTTGAACTGGTCCTAAGGGGCAGTTCAGCTGGTCTCTGACCCCTCTGACCTCTGTTCTGCAGTCTGCCAGTCAGACTGGCAAACTGGTCGCCAGAGCTGTCAGGGGCAGTTCAACCGCCCCCCCTGGGCGGTTCAACCGGTCTGGTCAACCCTGGTCAGCCTGCAGGTCAGTCTGCCAGTCAGTCTGACAGTCAGACTGGCAGAGAGTCTGCCTGACCTGCCAGGGGCGGTTCAACCGCCCTAGGGGGCGGTTCAACCGGTCTCAGGCAAAAAAATCTGCCCAAACGGCTAGTTTTGAGCTCCACCTATATATACTCCCTCCTACCTCTCTCCCCATAGCAGTGAGCATGATTTGAACTCCATTTCCAACTTGAGAAACACCTCTCACTCTCTCTCACACATCTCTTGCCTCTCCCATTTCAAATCCTTGGAGAGAAATCTTTGAGTGAGCTTGAGAGCTGCGGTTTTGTGCTTCATCTCTAAAATCTCTCTTGCTCTTCTTCTTCATTCGAGCTTTGGTACTACATCGAGTTCTTTGTGGATTCATTACTCTTGGAGCTTCTAGCTCCTAGACGACTAGGTGTCTCTTGTGAGTCTCCAAATCTTGTGGAAGACCAAAAGAAAGTTTGTATTACCCGCTCGTTTGAGCAAAGATTATTGTGTGGGCTTGACCTTTGTGGTCGGCAAAGGGAGGATTAGGGTTGAAAGAGACCCGGCTCTTTGTGGGCGCCTCAACGAGGAAGTAGGGCACCTTTTGTGGTGTGACCGAACCTCGGGATAAATCTTGTGTCTCTTGTGTTCTTGCTCATTGTGTTTGTTTGTGTTCTTCGTTCTCTCACCATCCCGCGAAAGAATTGTTTATATCTTTTTGGTGTGTGGATTTTGAGAAGTGCCCTTCTCAGATCTACTACTTTGAACCCTGTGGATCATTTAGAACATCTCATTTCCAAAGTTAACTGGGTGAATTTCAAGATCAATTCAGTTTTACCCAGGTTGCTTCTAGTTTTTGTTGAAAAAGTTTTAACTTGCCTATTCACCCCCCTCTAGGCAACTTTCATATCGGCTAGCTGGTTCTCGGTGCTAACATAAAACACTTCGATATCTCTTTTTTGCTGGTGGTCTCTCAAAAAGTGATTCCGGATGTCAATGTGCTTTGTGCGGCTGTGCTCAACAGGATTTTCCGCTATGCGGATAGCACTCTCATTGTCACATAGGAGTGGGACTTTGCTCAGATTGTAGCCAAAGTCCCGGAGGGTTTGCCTCATCCAGAGTAGTTGCACGCAACACTGTCCTGCGGCAACATACTCGACCTCAGTGGTGGATAGGGCAACGGAAGTTTGTTTCTTAGAGTTCCATGACACCAGGGACCTTCCTAAGAATTGGCACGTCCCCGATGTACTCTTCCTATCGACCTTACATCCAGCATAGTTGGAATCTGAATATCCAATCAAGTCAAAGTTAGACCCCTTTGGATACCAGATCCCGAAGCAAGGTGTAGCGACTAAATATCTAAGGATTCGCTTCACGGCCACAAGGTGACACTCCCTTGGATCAGATTGAAATCTAGCACACATGCATACGCTAAGCATAATATCCGGTCTACTAGCACATAAATAAAGCAAAGAACCTATCATAGACCGGTATGCTTTTTGATCAACGGACTTACCTCCTTTGTTGAGGTTGGTGTGTTCGTCAGTTCCCATTGGCGTCTTTGTGGGCTTGGCGTCCTTCATCCCAAACCGCTTTAGCAAGTCTTGCGTGTACTTCGTTTGGGAGATGAAGGTGTCATCCTTGAGTTGCTTCACCTGGAACCCAAGGAAGTAGTTCAACTCGCCCATCATCGATATCTCGAACTTCTGAGTCATCACCCTACTAAACTCTTCACAAGACTTTTGGTTAGTAGAACCAAATATTATGTCATCGACATAAATTTGGCACACAAAAAGATCACCATCACAAGTCTTAGTGAAAAGAGTTGGATCGGCTTTCCCAACCTTGAAAGTATTAGCAATTAAAAAGTCTCTAAGGCATTCATACCATGCTCTTGGGGCTTGCTTAAGTCCATAGAGCGCCTTAGAGAGCTTACACACGTGGTCGGGGTACCGTTCATCCTCGAAGCCAAGGGGTTGCTCCACGTACACCTCCTCCTTGATTGGCCCATTGAGGAATGCGCTCTTCACATCCATTTGGAACAACCTGAAAGAATGGTGAGTGGCATAGGCTAGCAAAATACGAATAGATTCTAGCCTAGCCACAGGAGCAAAAGTCTCCTCAAAGTCCAAACCTGCGACTTGGGCATAACCTTTTGCCACAAGTCGAGCCTTGTTCCTTGTCACCACCCCGTGCTCGTCCTATTTGTTGCGAAACACCCACTTGGTTCCCACAACATTTTGCTTGGGACGAGGCACCAGTGTCCAAACTTCATTACGCTTGAAGTTGTTTAGCTCCTCCTGCATGGCCAACACCCAGTCCGGATCTAGCAAGGCCTCTTCTACCCTGAAAGGCTCAATAGAAGAGACAAAAGAGTAATGCTCACAAAAATTTACAAATTTAGAACGAGTAGTTACTCCCTTGCTAATGTCACCCAAAATTTGGTCGACGGGATGATTCCTTTGAATCGTCGCTCGAACTTGGGTTGGAGGTGCCGGTTGTGCTTCTTCCTCCCTCACATGATCATCTTGTGCTCCCCCTTGATCACACACCTCCTCCTGATGAACCTGTTCATCGTCTTGAGTTGGGGGATGCACCATCGTTGAGGAAGAAGGTTGATCTTGCTCCAATTGTTCCTGTGGTCGCACATCGCCGATCGCCATGGTGCGTATTGCGGCCGTCAGAACGTCTCCTTCATCTACATCATCAAGATCAACAACTTGCTCTCTTGGAGAGCCATTAGTCTCATCAAATACAACGTCGCTAGAGACTTCAACCAAACCCGATGATTTGTTGAAGATCCTATATGCCTTCGTATTTGAGTCATAACCTAATAAAAACCCTTCTACAGCTTTGGGAGCAAATTTAGAAGTTCTACCTTTCTTCACAAGAATATAACACTTGCTCCCAAATACACGAAAGTAAGATACATTGGGTTTGTTACCGGTTAGAAGCTCATACGAAGTCTTCTTGAGGAGGCGGTGGAGGTAGACCCGGTTGATGGCGTGGCAAGCCGTGTTCACGGCTTCCGACCAAAAGCGCTCGGGGGTCTTGAACTCTCCAAGCATCGTCCTCGCCATATCGATGAGCGTCCTATTCTTCCTCTCTACCACACCATTTTGCTGTGGTGTGTAGGGAGCGGAGAATTCGTGCTTGATCCCTTCCTCCTCAAGGTACTCCTCCACTTGAAGATTCTTGAACTCGGACCCGTTGTCGCTCCTTATCTTCTTCACCTTGAGCTCAAACTCATTTTGAGCTCTCTTGAGGAAGCGCTTGAGGGTCCCTTGGGTTTCAGATTTATCCTGCAAAAAGAATACCCAAGTGAAGCGGGAAAAATCATCAACAATTACTAAACCATACTTACTTCCTCCTATGCTTAGATAGGCAACGGGTCCGAAGAGGTCCATATGAAGCAGCTCTAGGGGTCTCGACATAGTCATCACATTCTTGATGTGATGAGCACTTCCCACTTGTTTACCTGCTTGACAAGCTGCACAAGGTCTTTCTTTTTCGAAATGCACGTTAGTTAGACCTATCACGTGTTCTCCCTTTAGAAGCTTGTGAAGGTTCTTCATCCCCACATGTGCTAAACGGCGATGCCACAGCCAGCCCATGCAAGTCTTAGCAATTAAGCGTGCATCTAGACCGGCCTCCTCTTTTGCAAAATCAACTAAATAAAGTTTGTCGTCTAGTACACCCTTAAAAGCTAGTGAACCATCACACCTTCTAAAGACAGACACATCTACATTTGTGAATAAACAATTATATCCCATTTTACAAAGTTGACTAACGGATAACAGATTATATCCAAGCGACTCAACTAAAAACACATTAGAAATAGAGTGCTCGGATGAAATAGCAATTTTACCTAACCCTTTCACCTTGCCTTGGTTCCCATCACCGAATATTATTGAATCTTGGGGATCCTTGTTCTTGACGTAGGAAGAGAACATCCTCTTCTCTCCCGTCATGTGGTTTGTGCATCCGCTGTCGATAATCCAGCTTGAGCCCCCGGATGCATAAACCTGCAAGGCAAATTTAGGCTTGGGTCTTAGGTACCCAACTCTAGTTGGGTCCTACAAGGTTAGTCACAATAGTCTTAGGGACCCAAATGCAAGTTTTGTCTCCCTTACATTTGGCCCCTAACTTCCTAGCAATTACCTTCTTATCCTTTCTACAAATAGCAAGTGAAGCATTGCAAGCATGATATATTGTCGAAGGTCCATTAATTTTCCTAGGAACATTAACAACATTTCTCCTAGGCATATGATGAACAACATTTCTCCTAGACATATCTCTACCATGCATATAGGAAGAACTAGGAGCAAACATGGCATGAGAATCAAAAGCATCATAACTTCTATAGAGATTCCTAGAATGTCTCCTATCATGATACATAAAAGCATGGTTCTTTTTAGCACTACTAGCCATAGGGGCCTTCCCTTTCTCCTTGGCGGAGATGGGAGCCTTATGGCTTGTTAAGTTCTTGGCTTCCCTCTTGAAGCCAAGTCCATCCTTAATTGAGGGGTGTCTACCAATCGTGTAGGCATCCCTTGCAAATTTTAACTTATCAAATACACTCTTGCTAGTCTTAAGTTGGGCATTAAGACTAGCTAGTTCATCATTTAACTTTGCAATAGACACTAGGTGTTCACTACAAGCATCAACATTAAAATCTTTACACCTAGTGCAAATCACAACATGTTCTACACAAGAGTTAGATCTATGTGCTACTTCTAGTTTAGCATTTAAATCATTGTTAACATCTTTTAAACTAGAAATTGTCTCATGGCAAGTAGATAGTTCACAAGAAAGCATTTCATTCCTTTTGATTTCTAAAGCAAGGGATTTTTGAGTCTCTACAAACTTATCATGTTCTTCATATAAAAGATCCTCTTGCTTCTCTAATAATCTGTTCTTATCATTCAAGGCATCAATTAATTCGTTAATCTTATCAACCTTGGTTCTATCTAGACCCTTGAATAAACAAGAATAATTTATTTCATCATCATCACTAGACTCATCCTCACTTGAAGAAGCATAAGTAGTGTTGTCTCGAGTACATACCTTCTTCTCCTTCGCCATGAGGCATGTGTGACGCTCGTTGGGGAAGAGGGATGACTTGTTGAAGGCGGTGGCGGCGAGCCCTTCATTGTCGGAGTCGGATGACGAACAATCCGAGTCCCACTCCTTGCCAAGGTGTGCCTTGCCCTTAGCCTTCTTGTATGCCTTTTTCTTCTCCCTCTTTGTCGGCGTTCCGAGACCGGGGGGTCCTCGAGCCGACGAGTGAGAGTGCCGCGTGCCCCAGCCCAGATGGGTCGAGCGCGTGGAGCGAGCGCGAAGGGGGGAACAGAGAGAGAGAGGTCGGTGGCCGGAGCCGGGTCGTGAGGGAGTCGGAGAATTCCCGCGGCCTTCGTGTTCGTCCCGCGCCCAGGTCGGGTGCGCTTGCAGTAGGGGGTTACAAGCGTCCGCGCGAGGTGAGGGGAGTGAGCGGCCCCAAGAGAGCGCCTGCCCCTGCCCTTCGTCCCCGCGAGGCCAACCTTCTCTAAGAAGGCCCTGGTCCTTCCTTTTATAGTCGTAAGGAGAGGATCCAGGTGTACAAGATGGGGGTGTAGCAAGGTGCTACGTGTCTAGCGAGAGAGAGCTAGCGCCCTATGTACATGCCAAGGTGGCAGCCGGAGAGATCTTGGCACCCTGTTGGTGTGGCGTCGTGGCTGTTGGAGGAGTAATGGAGCCGGACGGGGAGACAGCTGTCGGAGTGGCTGGGCCCTTGCTGACGTCCTCCTGCTTTCGTAAGGGAGCTGAGAGTCGCCGTCGTCATGGTCTAGCGGGGCGCCATCATTTGCCTATCTGGCGTGACTGGCCAGATGGGACGCCGGTCTTGTTCTCTGCGACCCAAGTCGGCTCAGGGCAGGGCGATGATGGCGCTTCCTGTTGACGTGGCGGTCTCGTGTCCTAGATCGGGCGTCGTGGAGGCTCCTCCGAAGCCGAGGTCGAGTCCGTCCTGCAAGACAGAGGCAGAGTCCGAGCCCTGGGTTCGGGCGAGGCGGAGATCGTTAGGCAGAGGCCGAGGCGGAGTCCGAGCCCTGGGTCGGGCGAGGCGGAGTTCGTCGTCTTCCGGGGCCTTAGCCCGAGTCCGAGCCCTTGGGCGGAGCGGAGTTCGCCGTCTTCCGGGGCCTTAGCCCGAGTCCGAGCCCTTGGGCGGAGCGGAGTTCGCCGTCTTCTGGGGCCTTAGCCCGAGTCCGAGCCCTTGGGCGGAGCGGAGTTCGCCGTCTTCCGGGGCCTTAGCCCGAGTCCGAGCCCTTGGGCGGAGCCTCCTGTGGCACTTCTGGCGAAGTCTGGTCGCCCGTCGGTCTTACCTTTTGCGTTAAACGCCCCGGTGACTCGGTCGGTTGGCGCGGTGATTTAGTCAGGGTTTCTTCTTATCGAAGGCGGGGCCTAGGGCGAGCCGGAGATGCGTCTGCCGTGAAAGAGGAGGCCTCAGGCGAGACGGAGTCATCTTAGGGTCGGTTGCCCTCGCCCGAGGCTAGGCTCGGGCGTGGCGTGGTCAAGTCACTCGTATGGACTGATCCCTGACTTAATCAAACCCATCAGGCCTCTGCAGCTTTATGCTGATGGGGGTTACCAGCTGAGAATTAGGCGTCTTGAGGGTACCCCTAATTATGGTCCCCGACAGTAGCCCCCGAGCCTCGAAGGGAGTGTTAACACTCGCTTGGAGGCTTGCGTCGCACTTTTTTGCAAGGGGACCAGCCTTTCTCGGTGGTACTTTGTTCCGGTGGGTGCGCGCGAGCACACCCGCCGGGTGTAGCCCCCGAGGCCTCGGAGGAGTGGTTTCACTCCTTCGAGGTCTTAATGCCTTGCGTAATGCCTCGGCTGGACTAGCGGTTCCCTCATGCGAGCAGGGCGTAACCCAGGTGCACTGTCGGGGCCCAAGTTCTCGGGCTGGTATGTTGACGCTGTCAACGGTTTGGCCGGAGCCGGGTTTGCGAGAGCAGCCCCCGAGCCTTCGCACGGAGCGAGAGGACGATCAGGGATAGACTCGACTTTTTATATACGCCCCTACGTCGCCTTTCCGCAAGGAGGAGGGGGGGAGTGCGCCATGTTACCCTCGATGGGCACCGAACATGGTGTCTCCGGTGAGCTGCAATCGGGTAATCCGAGTGGACGTCCGTGCCCCGTTCGTTGGGGGTCGGCTAGGGGCCCGGAGGCACGCCCAAAAGTTCCTGCGGGTGATCTGCCGGACCCGGTCCCCTAGCGACGGGGTCCGAGGGCTCGTTGCCTCCCTCCGATGGGATTCCGTTACAGAGTCGTTCCCGCTGGTCTCGGAAATGTCCTAGGGTACCTCGGGAGCGCAGCCCGAGCCTTGGTTATGTATCGAACGTACCCCTGGTCATCCCTCGCTCGGCGTCTGAGGCGGCTGTGAACCCTTCGACAGGCCAGCCTTCGAACCCCTGATCAGTAGGGGGCACGGAGCCCGAGTAGCCTGAGGCGGTCATGGAACCTTTCGGGAGGCCGACCTTCGAACCCCTGACCAGTAGTGGGTGTCGGGCCCACGCGATCTGAGGCGGCTGTTGAACCCCTCGGGGGGCCAGCCTTCGAACCCCTGATCAGTAGGGAGGCTCGGAGCCTAGTTCCTTCACGGGGAAGGATCCCTTTGGGGTTATCCCCCTTCTCGGTCCCTGTTGCAAGAGATAGAGAAAGAAGGAAAAGGGAAAAAGGATTCGAAATTGAACGTCGTGGCGTACCTTTTTCCGGCGTGGTCGTTTTGGCGAAGGTGAAGCGTCGCCAGCTGCCCCTGCCAGAAACGTCACCTGTTCCGCCGCGGAGTTAATGTGCCGGGGTAAACGGTCGGCGAGGCTGCCGTTGCGTGCGCGAGCCGTTCGAGGAACGGCTGTTTTGCTTCGCGTTTTTTGAACCCCGCGTCCGGTTCGGGCGGTACGTTGGAACCGTCTCGACCTTGGCCTTTATGTGCCCCTGAGAGGGTCCAGTGACGGTTCTCGACTCCACTTCTCGCCTTCTTCTCAGGTTTTTCGCAGCCTGAGAGATCTAGCCAGGAAAAGGAAACCGCCCTCCCCTGTCCTTCACGCCGCCACCCCTTCTGCCTTGGCGATGGCTGACCGGGTGACCATCCTCTCGCCGCGCGACCCGTGGCCCTTCTCCACGGTGACGGCGGGCGACCTGGAGGGCCTCGTTGACGAGGGTTTGCTCCGCCCCCTCACCGATAAGGAGCGGCCGGAATGGATTCCTCCCGCGGGCGGAGTCGTTCCATCCCCTCCGCCGGGGTATGTTGTGAGCTTCATCTCCTTCCATGAGCGGGGATTTGGAGTGCCGTCGAGCCGCTTCATGCGGGCCATCCTATTCCACTACGGGGTGGAACTGCACAACCTCACCCCCAACTCCATCGCGCAAGCCGCTATCTTTGTAGCGGTGTGCGAGGGGTATCTGGGGATCGCCCCCCATTGGGATTTGTGGACTCACCTCTTCTCTGCCGAGCTTTTTGCTTCGTCGACGGGGGAGAGGAAGGTCCGTGCGGCAGTGCGGGCCGGCGACTGCACCCTTTTGCTGAGGCAGTCGCGGTCGTTGCAGTATATCCCTGCCGTCCTTTCATCCTCAAACAAGGGTTGGCATCGCCGGTGGTTTTACCTCCGGAATGACGGGGGGTTGCTCCCGCCGTTCTCTCAGCGGGTCGTCACCGCCGCCCCCGACGCCTGGCGCCACGGGACTCCACACGAGAGGCAGAAGAAACTCGAACCTCTTCTCCAGGCCCTGAAGGCGTTGCGGGAGGAAGGGCTCACCGCCGCGGGAGTGGTTGCCGCCATCCACCGCCGGAGGGTGCTCCCCCTGGCGGAGCGGCGGTTGTCGCTTTGGGAGATGACCCAGGAGGCCGACTGGGAGGGGTCACGGATGTCCCCTGATCCTCTTCCCCACGACGCCCTCTACCGGCGGGTGTCGGTCGCGATGGGGAAGCCGGACCCCCACGCCCTCTCCCAGCCTCGAATGCGCCCCGACCAGGGGTGCGTCACTCTGGTGAGTATTCGTCCCTCCCTTCTTCACATGCCGGGTTGCTCCTGATTCTCACTATCGGCTTTCTTTCTCCCCCTTTTTAGGAGGTGGGGCGGCACAAACCCTCCCTGCCGCCGGTCCCGGAGGACGCGGTGGGTCGGGCGGCGAGGCGGGTCGCCGCGGAGGAGGAGAAGAAGAAAAAGGATGCGGAGAAGGCTCGGGCCCGCAGGCGGAGGCGGGCTCGGGACGCCCTGGAGAAACGCCGCCGTCAGCAGGAGAGGGAAGGGCTTCCCAGGGAGCTGTCGCCGGAGACGTCCGATGATGACGACGACGCCGACGACGAAGAGGAGGAGGACGACATGGCCGCCCGTCTCGGCTTCAGCCCCGGCTTGGGATGTGGCCGGGGGTCGTCGAGCCAGCCCCCGAGCGGGCCTACATCGTCGGTCCCTGGAGCCGAGGTGCCGGATCCCCAACCTAAGGAGCGGGGGCAACCCGAGAGGGTTCTTGACTC
Organism: Zea luxurians; assembly: GCA_029449295.1. Classification (NCBI taxonomy): domain Eukaryota; kingdom Viridiplantae; phylum Streptophyta; class Magnoliopsida; order Poales; family Poaceae; genus Zea; species Zea luxurians. The sequence continues at coordinate 113,891,468 of JAOPSE010000007.1, forward strand.
CTCGGCTGGGGGAGCTGACGCCACTCCAGGGAGCCGGGCCGAGGGGTCCGTTCTTCGGGAACCGTCGCCCGTGCCGGCAGCATGGGGGAGCGGTCCTCAGGTTGCCATGGCGGCGCCTGGGCAGTCCGCCTCTCGGGCCTCAGAGGCGTCTGAGGCGAGGGCGGCGCCGGGGCTGTTGGTGAAGCGGACCTCGGCGGTGGTTCCAGGAAGCGGGAGCCAAGAGACCTCCCCCCAGACACCGTGGATCATGATCCGGAGCGGGTAGGTACCTTGGAATCCCTCCGTCCCGGCGCTTAATTCATGTGTCTGGGCCGTGATTTTCCCTTTCTTGTTTTCTTCAGCAAACGGAGCCATGGCCCTACCGACCTGGCGCCTCGGAAGGCCCTCAAGACGGCGCTGGTCCAGGCAGCTGGCGCCACCTCAGGTCCTGCCGCTCAGCCGACCCTTTCGCAGGGTGCCCCGCCGCACGGGGCTCAGGCGTCGCATGTTCTGGGGGAGCAGGTCCCCGAGGCGGGCTCCTCTGCCGAGGTGGCCATCGCGATCGGGGAGGCGGCCGGCGCCGATGCGGTCCCGAGCTCGCCAGCCATGTTGGCCATGCCAGCGTCTGCCGCTACCGCAGCTGGCACCGTCCTGGTCGGAGAGCGTACGGTCGCCGCCGACGTCGGGACGGCCGCGGCGTCGGCGCCCGGAGCCTCGGAAGAGGTGGGTGCGGACGCGCAGTGCTCCCAGGCGGGCGGCAGCCTTGTCGCTGTGGGGCGGAGCCCCGAGGCCCGGGGCCAGTTGCTCCGATTCCGGACCCGTGAGGCTTCGGGCCCTATCTTCGTTCTTGACGACGAAGAGGAGGACCAGTCCTGGGACGAGCTCCGCAAGCGTGCGGAGGCATCGGTGGGGTTGCTCCGATCGTCGCTGGAGGTTCTCTGCGGGGACGTCCCCAAGATCCTTCAGGTAATGGCTTCAGGCATACCTTCTTGCTTCTGCGAGTGAGGCGTTCGTCGTGATATTTTGTTTTCCTTTCTAGGACCTGACGGACCGGAGCGCTGCCAAGTCGTCGTTCATTCGCCGCGAGGCCGTCGTCTGGGGCTCGCTGCGGTCCCTGAGGACTTCGCTCGCCGGGGCTACCGCGCGCCTCTCTCAGCAAGACGCTAAGATAGCGGACCTCCAGCTGCTCTGCGCTGACCTGAAGGCCGAGGCGGCGGCAGCGCGCACGGAGGTGCTACAACGGCGGTCAGAGCTCGCCCAGGTTGCCGAGGAGCGGGACCAAACTCGGGGCCAGGCTGCCGAGGCCGAGAGCCGGGCCAAGGTCCTTGCGGCCGATCTGGCCGCAGCCCAAGTCGCAGCCTCGGAGCAGCACGTCCGAGCCAGAGGTATGGCTCGACCGTCCTCGGTTTTCAATCTTGTCCGTTTCTTCCGCTTGGGTTTGAAGTCTTTCTTCTGGTTGTTCGCAGAGCTCGAGTCTGCCCTCGACGAGTCTGCCAAGGCGCTTGCCGAGGCGCTCGACGGGGCTGCTGAGCAAAGGGAGGCCGATCTCGCGGCTATGTCCGAGGCCGTCTCGGAGGTCTATCGGAAACTCGGTCCCGGCGACGTCCCTTCAGGGAGCTCTCCCCAAAGCCGTCTTCAAGCCCTAGGTGATTACGCGCGCGGTAAAGTCCGCGGGGCGCTGCACCACGGCGTCAGGCGGGCCTTTGCCGTGCTTGCTTCCCACTACGTCGTGGACTTGGAGCGGGTCAGCGAGGGGTACTGCCTGCCTGACGAAGACGAGGCGGCCCTGGCGGAGGTTCAGCGGCTCGACGCGGTCGCTGCGGGTCCGAGCGCGGCGCTGGCGACCGTCTTCGAGGCGGAGATTCTTCCTCCTGCGCCGCCGCCGGAAGCGGAGGTGGACCTTACCGACGGCGGGGGCGGAGTTGAGGGCGCGGCTCCTGCCCGAGGCGACGCCTGATTTTAGTTGGGACAATTTCTGTTGGATGTGTGATTTGCCGCGGCCACTGAGGCCTGAACATTTTACTTCTTCTTCCGTGAAGTCATGCTTCTTTTTGTTTTGATTTTCGCGCCTGGCCCGTAGTGTCGACAACAGGGTGATTTCCCGAGCTGGGTCCTTTTTCGTGGCAAGCAACGAGTGAGGTGTCCCTAGCCCGGAGGCATAGGTGTTCCCTGGCTCAGTCGGTTTCGCCATTTACTCGTACCCAAGTTCGCTCCTCGGGACCCTGCTTCTGACGCATCCGGGAGAACGCAAAAAAAAACCCTTCTTGACCGAAAAAGAGTTTTTCTGGCGCGGAACGGTACGTCCAAACTCGATGAGAGGGGTTCCCCCTTTCTAGCCCCCGAGGGAGGGTCGGGCTCTGCCGGGGCGAGGTCGACCCTTCCTTGATGACCGATTCTTATGTGTGAGTGGGAAAAGGGCGCAGCCCCCGGGCATCGTTCGCGCAGAGGCCGTTTGGCGAGTCAAGCTCCTGCCCAGATATCCTGCGAGTGCTCGGTGACATCCCTCGGCATGGCGGGCATGCCCGAGGGACCCCGCGCAAAAATGTCGACGTCTGCGCGAGGGAAGTCGACGAGCACTGCTTCCTATTTGGGGCTGAGTCCAGAACTGATCCGGACATGCTTGGAGGCGTCGCCATTGGCGTCGAGAGGGACGTCCTTGACCGTCTCCGCTGGCTCGAAGTTGCCGGCATGTCGCTTCGCGTCCGGCACCTCTCGGGAGAGGCTTTCCAGGTCGGCAATGAGGGCCTCGGACTCGGCGAGGGCCTCGGCGTACTCCACGCACTCCACATCGCATTCAAATGCGTGTTCGTACGTGGGGCCGACGGTGATGACCCCGTTGGGGCCTGGCATCTTGAGCTTCAGGTAAGTGTAGTTGGGGATGGCCATGAACTTCGCGTAGCATGGCCTTCCCAACACTGCGTGGTAGGTTCCTCGGAACCCGACCACCTCGAACGTCAAAGTCTCCCTTCGGAAGTTGGAGGGTGTTCCGAAGCAGACAGGGAGGTCGAGCTGTCCGAGGGGCTGGACGCGCTTCCCGGGAATGATCCCGTGGAAGGGCACAGCGCCTGCTCGGACGGACGACAAGTCGACGCTCAGGAGCCTGAGGGTCTCGGCGTAGATGATGTGGAGGCAGCTGCCTCCATCCATCAGGACCTTGGTGAGCCTGACGTCGCCGATGACGGGGTCGACGACGAGCGGGTACTTCCCCGGGCTCGGCACGTGGTCGGGGTGGTCGTCCCGGTCGAAGGTGATGGGCTTGTCGGACCAGTCTAGGTAGACTGGCGCCGCCACCTTCACCGAGCAGACCTCCCGACGCTCTTGCTTATGATGCCGAGCCGAGGCGTTTGCCGCATGCCCTCCGTAGATCATGAAGCAATCGCGGACCTCCGGGAACTCTCCTGCTTGGCGATCCTCCCTTTTGTCGTCGTCGTGAGCCCTGCCACCCTCTGCGGGCGGCCTGGCCCTGTGGTAGTGGCGCCGAAGCATAACGCACTCTTCGAGGGTGTGCTTGACGGGCCCCTGATGGTAGGGGCACGTCTCCTTGAGTGCCTTGTCGAAAAGGTTAGCACCTCCGGGGGGCTTCCGAGGGTTCTTGCGCTCGGCGGCGGCGACAAGGTCTGCATCGGGAACGTCGCGTTTCGCTTGCGACTTCCTCCTGCCTTTCTTCTTGGCGCCGCGCGGAGTAGACGCCTCGGGAGCATCTTCTGACGGGCGGCCCTGGGGCTGCTTGTCCTTTCGGAAGATGGCCTCAACCGCCTCCTGGCCGGAGGCGAACTTGGTGGCGATGTCCATCAGCTCGCTCGCCCTGGTGGGGGTCTTGCGACCCAACTTACTCACCAGGTCGCGGCAGGTGGTGCCGGCGAGGAACGCGCCGATGACATCGGAGTCGGTGATGTTGGGCAGCTCGGTGCGCTGCTTTGAGAACCGCCGGATGTAGTCTCGGAGAGACTCTCCCGGCAGTTGCCGACAGCTCCGGAGGTCCCAGGAATTCCCGGGGCGCACGTACGTGCCCTGGAAGTTCCCGGCGAAAGCCTGGACCAAATCTTCCCAGTTGGAAATCTGCCCCGGAGGCAGGTGCTCCAACCAGGCACGAGCGGTGTCGGAGAGAAACAGGGGGAGGTTTCGGATGATGAGGTTGTCATCGTCCGTCCCACCCAGTTGACAGGCCAGGCGGTAGTCCGCAAGCCACAATTCCGGTCTCGTCTCCCCCGAGTACTTCGTGATAGTAGTCGGGGGTCGGAATCGGGGCGGAAACGGCGCCCGCCGAATGGCTCGGCTAAAGACCTGCGGACCGGGTGGTTCGGGCGAGGGACTCCGATCCTCCCCGCTGTCGTAGCGTCCCCCACGCCTGGGGTGGTAGCCTCGGCGCACCCTTTCGTCGAGGCGTGCCCGACGGTCACGATGAGGGTGCTCGTCGCCGAGGTGGCCCGGGGCCGCAGGCGCGGTGTTGCGCGTGCGCCCGGTGGAGACCGAGGCTTCCCGCGTGAGTCGGGAAGTCGCGGCACGAGGTTCCGAGGGGTATCCCTGCCTTCGGGAGGCAGAGCTCTCGGCCCGCCGGGCCGCAGCGCCTTCCAGGAGATGCTTAAGTTCTCCCTGGATTCGCCGACCCTCGGTGGTTGATGACTCCGGCATCGCGCGGAGGAGCATCGCTGCAGCGGCCAGGTCCTGACCGGTTCCGCCGGATGCGGGAGGCGGTCTGTCCCTGGCATCGTTGGCGATGCGGTGCTGGAGACCTTGGGGCAGGTGACGTATTCCTCCGGCCGGGGGCTGGCTCGCCCATACCTGCCCGATGTTCTGGCGGATTGCCTCGAGCGCTCCTGCTCCCTCATCGAGCCCGGCCTGCGCCCCGCGGACTTGCTCGAGCTGTGGGTCGTGACCCTCCGCCGGAACGGGGACCACAGCTAGCTCCCGCGGGATGTCGGCGCGAGGCGCTGGCCTAGGGGGATCACCATCCTCCGGCATGCCGAGACAGCCGCCTCCGGAGGGATCCCCTAACCCGATGTGGAAACATTCGCGACTCGGGCCACAGTCCTTGTCGCCAAGGCTGCGGCTGTCGTCGGAACAGTCGGAGAGGCAGTAGTCACATGCGGTCATGAAGTCCCGCATGGCACTAGGGTTGCCAGATCCGGAGAAATCCCAGCAGATGCTGGGGTCGTCATCTTCCTCGGACCCAGAGGGTCCGTAGGTTGAGACACCCGTCAATCGGTCCCAAGGCGACCGCACACGAAACCCCAGAGAGGTTGCACTCGCCTCAATGTGAGCGTCCGCCAAAGCGAGGTCGCCAGGCGGGCTGAGGCCGAGTCGAAATGACGAAAGATGGGTAGCAGTCGGTACCTTTTTGTCGACGAGGGGCGATGAAGTCAAGTCGGGGGCTGACCGTGCCGTCGTCTTGGGTACGAGGGCGACGTCCTGCAGGCCTTCCGTGAGCGTGCTGGCGTCGTCCACTTGCTCGGAGTCGACGTGTTGCGGGGGGATGGCGCTCGCGTTTGCCTTGAACGCGAGGGCGACGCTTGGCGTGTCCTCCGTCGAGGCGCCGGGGATGTCGATTTGCTCGACAGCCGTCGGAGCGCGATCTCCCGCTCGGCCCCGGTTGCCCCGCCTCCTCCTCCTCCGGTGGCGAGGGAGAGGATGGGGCGAGCTCGAAAGTTGTCCTTCCCCCACGCGGGAGAGGCGTCGTCGATTCCGCCGCCGGCGGGCGGGCTGTCCGCCACCATTGTCGCTGTCGCGCGGCGGTGGAAGGAGTATCATGTCGTAGTTGCCGTTGAGAGACATGAACTCGAGGTTCCCGAAACGGAGCACCGTCCCGGGTTGAAGAGGTCGTTGGAGACTGCCCATCTGGAGCTTGACGGGAAATCGAACGTCAACACGCAGCTGGCCCCTACCTGGCGCGCCAACTGTCGGCGTTCCGAGACCGGGGGGTCCTCGAGCCGACGAGTGAGAGTGCCGCGTGCCCCAGCCCAGATGGGTCGAGCGTGTGGAGCGAGCGCGAAGGGGGGAACAGAGAGAGAGAGGTCGGTGGCCGGAGCCGGGTCGTGAGGGAGTCGGAGAATTCCCGCGGCCTTCGTGTTCGTCCCGCGCCCAGGTCGGGTGCGCTTGCAGTAGGGGGTTACAAGCGTCCGCGCGAGGTGAGGGGAGTGAGCGGCCCCAAGAGAGCGCCTGCCCCTGCCCTTCGTCCCCGCGAGGCCAACCTTCTCTAAGAAGGCCCTGGTCCTTCCTTTTATAGTCGTAAGGAGAGGATCCAGGTGTACAAGATGGGGGTGTAGCAAGGTGCTACGTGTCTAGCGAGAGAGAGCTAGCGCCCTATGTACATGCCAAGGTGGCAGCCGGAGAGATCTTGGCACCCTGTTGGTGTGGCGTCGTGGCTGTTGGAGGAGTAACGGAGCCGGACGGGGAGACAGCTGTCGGAGTGGCTGGGCCCTTGCTGACGTCCTCCTGCTTTCGTAAGGGAGCTGAGAGTCGCCGTCGTCATGGTCTAGCGGGGCGCCATCATTTGCCTATCTGGCGTGGCTGGCCAGATGGGACGCCGGTCTTGTTCTCTGCGACCCAAGTCGGCTCAGGGCAGGGCGATGATGGCGCTTCCTGTTGACGTGGCGGTCTCGTGTCCTAGATCGGGCGTCGTGGAGGCTCCTCCGAAGCCGAGGTCGAGTCCGTCCTGCAAGACAGAGGCAGAGTCCGAGCCCTGGGTTCGGGCGAGGCGGAGATCGTTAGGCAGAGGCCGAGGCGGAGTCCGAGCCCTGGGTCGGGCGAGGCGGAGTTCGTCGTCTTCCGGGGCCTTAGCCCGAGTCCGAGCCCTTGGGCGGAGCGGAGTTCGCCGTCTTCCGGGGCCTTAGCCCGAGTCCGAGCCCTTGGGCGGAGCGGAGTTCACCGTCTTCCGGGGCCTTAGCCCGAGTCCGAGCCCTTGGGCGGAGCGGAGTTCGCCGTCTTCCGGGGCCTTAGCCCGAGTCCGAGCCCTTGGGCGGAGCGGAGTTCGCCGTCTTCCGGGGCCTTAGCCCGAGTCCGAGCCCTTGGGCGGAGCCTCCTGTGGCACTTCTGGCGAAGTCTGGTCGCCCGTCGGTCTTACCTTTTGCGTTAAACGCCCCGGTGACTCGGTCGGTTGGCGCGGTGATTTAGTCAGAGTTTCTTCTTATCGAAGGCGGGGCCTAGGGCGAGCCGGAGATGCGTCTGCCGTGAAAGAGGAGGCCTCAGGCGAGACGGAGTCATCTTAGGGTCGGCTGCCCTCGCCCGAGGCTAGGCTCGGGCGTGGCGTGGTCAAGTCACTCGTATGGACTGATCCCTGACTTAATCAAACCCATCAGGCCTCTGCAGCTTTATGCTGATGGGGGTTACCAGCTGAGAATTAGGCGTCTTGAGGGTACCCCTAATTATGGTCCCCGACACTCTTGTTCCCTTGTTCCTGGTCATTATCATTATCGGGACAGTTAGCGATAAAATGACCAACCTTACCACATTTGAAGCATGAGCGCTTCCCCTTTGTCTTGGTCTTGCTTGGCTGCCCCTTGCGACCCTTTAGCGCCGTCTTAAAGCGCTTGATGATGAGGGTCATCTCTTCATCATTGAGCCCGACCATCTCAACTTGCGCCACCTTGCTAGGTAGCGCCTCCTTGCTCCTCGTTGCCTTGAGAGCAACGGGTTGAGGCTCATTGATTGGACCATTCAATGCGTCGTCCACGTATCTCGCCTCCTTGATCATCATTCGCCTGCTTACGAACTTCCCAAGAACTTCTTCGGGCAACATCTTGGTGTACCTAGGATTTTCACGAATATTGTTCACCAGATGTGGATCAAGTACAGTAAAGGACCTTAGCATTAGGCGAACAACATCGTGGTCCGTCCATCGCGTGCTTCTGTAGCTCCTTATTTTGTTGACAAGGGTCTTGAGCCGGTTGTACGTTTGGGTTGGCTCCTCCCCCCTTATCATCGTGAATCTCCCGAGTTCGCCTTCCACCAACTCCATTTTGGTGAGCATGGTGACGTCGTTCCCCTCATGTGAGATCCTGAGGGTGTCCTAGATCTGCTTGGCATTGTCTAAGCCGCTCACCTTATTGTACTCTTCCCTGCACAAAGATGCTAAAAGGACAGTAGTAGCTTGTGCATTTTTATGGATTTGTTCATTTATAAACATGGGACTATCCGAGCTATCAAATTTCATTCCACTCTCTACAATCTCCCATATGCTTGGATGGAGAGAGAACAAGTGACTACGCATTTTGTGACTCCAAAATCCGTAGTCCTCCCCATCAAAGTGTGGAGGTTTGCCAAGAGGAATGGAAAGCAAATGTGTATTTGAGCTATGAGGAATACGAGAATAATCGAAAGAGAAGTTTGAATTAACCGTCTTTCTTTTGTCATAGTCGTTGTCGTCGTTGTCCTTTTGGGAAGAAGTGGACTCGTCGCTGTCGTCGTAGTAGATGATCTCCTTGATGCGTCTTGTCTTCTTCTTCCCATCCTTACGTTTGTGGCCCGAGCCCGAGTCGGTAGGCTTGTCATCCTTCGGCTCGTTGACGAAGGACTCCTTCTCCTTATCATTGATCACAATTCCCTTCCCCTTAGGATCCATCTCTTTGGGCGATTAGTCCCTGTAGCATCCCAAAAATCCTAATCTAGGTTTGAAACCCTAATCCACCTTTTACCCCTCCCTTCATCCTCTAATTCTAAAATCCTCCCCAAAATTTTCCTTCATCATATGCATACATCTTGTTTGATCACAAAAGCACCTCACTTAGATTCTATTTTCTAAACACTTAGAGTATCTACAAAATAATTTGTTCCAAAGAAAAAGATACAAATTGGGAAATAGGAATTAGAAAATAAAAAGAAAAAGAGAAAAACCTCCTCCTCCCCCTGCTGGGCCGAGTTCGGCCCAAGCCGCGGCCGCCCCCTCTCTCCCTCGTGCCACACTCCTCCTCTCCCGGCCCATCTGCGGCCCGCTTCCGCGCGCGCGGCAGCCGCCCCGCACCTCGCCCTCGCTCTCGCTGACCAAGCGGCCCCACCCGTCAGCCGCTCGCTCGCTCGCTCGCTCGCTCTCGCTGACCAAGCGGCCCCACCCGTCAGTCGCTCGCTCGCTCGCTCGCTCGCTCTCGCTGACCATGCGGCCCCGCCCGTCAGCCGCTTCGTCGTCCGTCCGCCGTCCCCTCGCCGAAGTCACCTCCGGCCATCGCCTCCGTCCTCCCCTCTGCCGTCCGGCCACACAGGAAAGTTTGGCACCGCTCCGTCCTCCTCCCCTTGACCGCGTCCTCGCCGGTACCGCCCCCCGCCGTAGCGTCCCCTCGGCGGCGCTGTGCGCCATTTATGGCGGCACTGGGAAGCTCGCCGGAGCCAGGGAGCTCCACCGCCCCCCTCGCCCCCGCACGCCTATAAAAAGCTCGCCCCGAGCCCCTTCTTTCTCGCACCAGCCCCGACCACTACCCTCCTCCCCTCACCCGAGCCCAATTCGCGAAGCGCCGTCGTCTTCCCCCTCTCCGGTGAGTTCCTCCTCCTCTCCTCTCTCTCCCTCTCCGTTAGCCCAGCAAGCAATTGAGTTAGCCTAGCAGCTTCCTCACCTCGCCGCAAACGCAATACACCACTCCCCCACCCCGATTGCTCGCCCAGAGCTCACCGGCGGCAACCCCGCCGCGAAGCTCCGCCACCTCCCCGCGGGCAGCTCCCTCCCGACCTCCTCTGACCAAATTGAGCCCATCTCTAGGTCCGCCATCCCCTCCCCATGCTTAGGCGCCTGCGCATTGCCCAAGAACCGGGCCACCGGCGGCAAGCCGCCGTCGAACCCCCCCCCCCCCCGGCGGCCGGTTCCCCCCCCCCCTCGGCCGGTTCACCCCCGTCGTCAATCACGCCCGCGCCGTTTCCCCCTGCCGCTCTCTCTGTCGCGTGGGCCCCACGTTGACACCGTCGCCCCACGCGCCCGCGCCGTCGCCCCCTCCCCGTGGGCCGCTGCTGGGCCGAAAGCGCGCCCGCGCGCCTGCCCCGCGCCGAGCTGGGCCAAATTCCCCCCCCCCCCCCGGCCCGTTTGAGGAGAAATCCCTTTCTATTTTCCTTTCTTCACCCTTTTCCATTTAATTAGTATTCTTCAATATTTTATACACCAAAAATTATCCAAATGATTTCTAAAGATCTCATACAACAATGATGTTAGAAAATGACACACTATAATTCGTAAATCCCTGTTGATGTATTGTTTTATTGCCTGTTTTCCTAGAAGAAGCAGGGATCGTTGATCCGGAACCCGTAGCCCCGGAAGAAGGGCCAGAACCCGAACTTCCGGAAGTAGATCTTCTGTGCCAGGAAAGCTTCGACGAAGGCAAGTCCATCCTTCCCTTGATGCATAAATTACCTATTCTCTCTACCACTGCCTAGGCCGGGAATTATGGGGAATATTGCATTGTGAGTGAGAGATGGCCCGCATTAACATACACTTTCTGGATACGTAAAGTGGATTGGGAGGAAAGGCTATGTGTATCTCCAAATAAAATCTCTTTTCTTTTGCGATGAAGGGTACTCACCCTCATCACCTGAGAGTGGGATGATCAGGGACTCCCTGGTTTAGGGGAGGGCCTAAGGTGTTGGCTCAGCTGGTTTAGGCGTGAGCAGAAGGATTGTCCCCTCATATAAGGACCGGTTTGTCATCTTCACTACCTGTACTCCTTTGTCGTACAACCACTCGAGACTGTGTGGGCAGTCACTCGATCCGAACTCGTGTGGTCCGACCCCAGGGTTAAGAAGGCTGGGGAGCACCGGGAGGATAAGGAGGGGGAAAGTTTTGTCCGGTTTGGGCATGGTGGTGGCCTGACTCCTTCCGGATAACCGTTAAGGTTAGGATGCACGAGTAAGGAAAGAGATCCGGCATTCGGGTCTCACGACGGTGAGATCGCAGAAACCGGGCTAGTGGGTAAAGTGTACCCCTCTGCGCAGAGTTGAAACCTATTCAAATAGTCCGTGTCCACTGGTATGGATGAGTCTGGTATGGTATGGCAATTAGAGTTTTTCTTTTGTTTTCTCTAAGTGGCTTGCCAGGGGAAAGGTGTGATCAAATGGGTGTTGAAAGGAAAATAAGGCCACGGGAGCGGGGAGCTCAGTGGTGGTTGAGTTTTGGTTTCTTTTAAAGACCATGGGAAAACCTTCAAACAACTGCCTCTCTCTAAGAAAATGATGAGTGACTACAACTCCACCAAATTGAGCATGTACATCATAGGTCTCTTTCTCTCTACGGGAGCGGGGTGGGCTTGCGGAATACCTAGTGTATTCACCCAAAGTTATTTATGTTTTTCAGCAGCCGAGGACTTCTTTTCTGCTATGCTTGATTAAGAGGGCTGTGTCTGCACCCAGTTCTGCCTGTGGCCTGGGCTAGTGTATTTTTCCTACTGCGCTTCTCTATTTGGCTCTCTCGAGCTTGTACCCCGGTATTGTAATAAATTTATCTAAAACTCTGTACTATTTGAAGTAAGAAATGTGTTTACTAGCCTCCTGGGACTAGTAATTGTTTCACATTTGAGTCCCAAAGGATCGGGACGCTTCAGGTGGTATCGGAGCCATAGGACTGGCCGTAGGTCGCAGCCCTGACCCAAAAACCTACCTTAAAAAGAAAATACCTCTTACCTCAAGAAAAGTTTTCTCTTCCCTTCCCCGGTTTTAACAAGACCCTTCTTTTCCTATTCCAGATGGAAGACTCTCTGGCCATTAAGACATCCTACTGCTCAGAAGTGGAAGGGTTCCCACGCCTCTTGCGAAGCTGTGCGCTCCGCATGGGAATCCGCAAAAAGCCGGAATACGTCTGGACGGAACATTTCGAGGGCGGGATGATAAGATGCTCTATGGCAGTCTACCTGGGGGAAAGCCACAGCTATCCAAACCAACGTTCCTTCCAAGTCACTTTTACCGGAGTTCATTTCCTAGATGCTTGCCAAAATGTCGCCCGAAAAGCCCTCCGTCAGCTATGTCAAAATTACAACAAAGTAATCATTGAAACCCCCCTTCGCTACTTTCCACCCAGCAACAAGAATACCCCCACCTGGAGGAAAAGACTTCAGGCCCTATCAGGAGGAGATCCTATTGAGAATGATCCCACCATCGTCTACATGGCTGGATACCTTCATACCCTTGATAACCAATATGACGACCTCACCCTCCACTGCACCTCTCTAACCTCCCGGGTGGAAAGCCTGGAGCAGAAAGTCAGAGAACTCTCAGAAGAAAAGGTGTCCCTTCAAGAGAGCCTCGCAATAGCCGAAGGTGAGGAAACCAATACCCGAGAGGCCTACCGCACACTGAAGATGGACTACGACAAGAAGCTGAAGAAGCTCGCCCCCGCAAAGAAAATACGCAAGAAGACCAAAAGCCAAGGATGCCAGACTGAGCAGAAGGAAGAAAACCCTCCAAGGAACCTATCCGACACCGATGAGATGTCCCTGGCTAGCCTTGATGACCTTCTCAAGGAATTTGGGGACACATTAGAGAAGGAATGCAGAAGTACCCTAGATAGCACTCGTGTGTGACGAACTTATGATAGCAGGGTGTTGTGTCATGTAATGGCTTGATGTAATGAATAAAATAACCAGTTCAAAAAAAAATGGCATGTGCATAATAGTAACTCTCTTCCCATGGCAGATGGCTTCGGATAAAACCACGCCTACCGCCTCCGGGATTGGAGCAGGTTTTCCCTTAGGAGCTGAAGGAGGAGCCGGTGGAGAAGGGGATGGGACCCACCTCCCCGCACCTCCGGAACTACCACTAGACCTGGCCCAAGTTCTAGCCAATCAAACCAGACTCATTGAAGTCCTCACTCGAAGTCTGGAGAACCAGCGCCCAGGTGGTGGGAGGCCCCAGGACAGGATGGGAGAATTCCTGAGACTCAAGCCTCCCACATTCGCGGGGTCCAGCAATCCCCTCGATGCAGATGACTGGCTTCGCACGATCAAGAGGAAGTTAGAAGCCATCGCTTGCCCTGAGAATCAGCGTGTTCAGCTGGCAGCTCATCAGCTTTCAGGAATGGCTTTAGCATGGTGGGACACTTTCAGTGAAGCCGTCAGAGATGCTACCTGGGCAGAATTCGAAACAGCTTTCCGTGAGCACCATGTACCCCAAGGGATAGTTCAACTCAAGGAGGATGAATTCCGGGAGCTAACCCAAGGTGGACGAACAGTCAGTGAGTATGTGCACAAGTTCACAGAGCTGGCCCGCTACGCGCCCGAGGATGTCAGCACCGAGGCCAGGAAAATGGCCCGTTTCCTGAGAGGGTTAAGACCCGAGCTTAAGACCATCCTCGCCAGCCAGGACTTCCACAGCTTCTCTCACCTTTCCAACAAAGCTATTCAAGTGGAAAGAGCTAAAGAGGAAGAAAAAGGGCACATCAAGAGAAAGTTCCAGGTTCTGCGAGCTCAACAGCAAGAGCGTCACCAGAGAGCTCGACCCTTTGGGCTCCCACCCAGGGGTCCAGGCTTCGATAAACAATCTGGACCCTCTCCATCGCGCTACAGTCAACAGAGTCAGAGCTCCCATCAGGCACCCTCCGTTGCAAGTAACCAGCCGCCAGTAAACGCCTGTTGGCACTGCGGAGACCCCAGGCACTTCAAAAACAACTGCCCTCAGCTGAAGGCACCCGGGCCAACCTACTCCAACTCGGTGAATGGCCCCAAGTTCCCATCAGCACCTACCTCCAAGGCGCTTCCTTCCAGCAGCCAGCAGAGCAGGGCTCAGTACCAGGGCAGGGCCCGAGTCAACCACGTCGACGCCCAGGAAGCCCAGCAGGCCCCGGGAGTAGTGCTCGGTGAGTTCCTCGTTGAATTTACTCCCGCTTCTGTGCTTTTTGATTCAGGAGCATCCCATTCATTTATAGCCGCTAAGTTTGTGGAGAAGCATGGCATACCCTCTACACCTTTAGCTATCCCTTTGGTCACCCGAACCCCGGGATCAGACCTCCTGTGCAAACTCAGGTGTTCGCAAGTCAGAATTCTTTTAAGTGGGGTAGTGTTCCTAGCAGACTTAACCATCTTGCCATCCCAAGGAATTGATGTAATCCTAGGAATGGATTGGCTAGCTAAGCACAAGGGTGTTATCAGCTGCGCAAGCAAGACTGTTCTTCTCATAGATCACCAAGGAAAGTCAGTTTCCTGTCAAGCCCAACCGCCCGCAAATGACCCAATGATATTTAGTCTGGCAGTAGAAAGCATGTCTGTAATCAAGGAGTTTGAAGATGTATTTCCAGAAGAGTTGCCCGGGATGCCACCAGAAAGAGAAGTAGAGTTCTATATAGACCTCATTCCCGGCACTGCGCCCATCGCAAAAAGACCATACCGCATGGCCCCCACTGAATTGGCAGAATTGAAACTTCAGATTTCGGAACTACAGCAAAAAGGGTACATCCGTCCCAGTTCGTCTCCCTGGGGAGCACCCGTTCTTTTCGTCACCAAAAAGGATGGGAGTATGAGAATGTGTATTGATTATCGATCCTTGAACGAAGTTACAATCAAGAATAAGTACCCTCTTCCCCGGATCGATGACCTCTTCGACCAACTGCAAGGAGCCAAATACTTCTCTAAGATAGACCTCAGGTCAGGGTATCACCAACTCAGGATTAAGGAAGCAGACGTTCAGAAAACTGCATTCGTCACCAGATACGGGCAATATGAATTCACGGTGATGCCATTTGGACTAACCAACGCACCCGCCTTTTTCATGAACCTCATGAATAAGGTATTTATGGAAGAATTGGATAAGTTTGTCGTGGTTTTTATCGACGACATCCTCATCTATTCCAAGAGTCGCAAGGACCATGAGCAGCACCTTCGAACCGTCCTCGGAAGACTCAGAGCACATCAACTTTATGCTAAGCTCAGCAAGTGTGAGTTCTGGTTAGAAAAGATAGCCTTCCTAGGGCATATCTTGACTGCCGAAGGGATAGAAGTGGACCCATCTAAGGTAGAAGCGGTTTCAAATTGGAAGCAACCATCCAACGTCAGTGAAGTTCGAAGCTTTCTGGGTATGGCAGGGTATTATCGCCGCTTTATCAAGGGATTCTCCCGCATAGCAAAGCCCTTGACGGAACTTCTCAAAAAGGACAATAAGTTCGTGTGGACTCCCGATTGTGAAGAAAGTTTCCAAGTCATCAAGGAGAAGCTTACAACTGCGCCAGTTTTGACTCTACCAGACATACACCAGGAGTTTGTCATCTTTTGTGATGCTTCCAAGCAAGGCTTAGGGTGTGTCTTAATGCAAAATGAGAAAGTCATTGCTTATGCATCCCGTTTGCTCAAGCCACACGAGCAGAACTATCCTACCCACGATCTGGAATTGGCAGCCATAGTTCACGCTCTAAAAATATGGAGGCATTATCTGATTGGGAACAAATGCCACATCTTCACTGATCACAAGAGTCTAAAGTACATCTTCACGCAACCGGACCTCAACCTCCGTCAAAGAAGGTGGCTCGAATTGATCAAAGATTACGACCTCGAAATCCACTACCACCCCGGAAAGGCCAATGTGGTAGCAGACGCCCTCAGCCGGAAACCTTTCGGGGTTAAAGGAACAAACTTCCTAGAAGATTGGAAGAAAGAATCAGCTCAGCTGAATGCATGTCTGGGAAACGACGGTGGCCTGGAAGTCAAGCCAAATCTAGAAGATCTCATATGCAAGGCCCAATGTCTCGACGCAGAAACAACCAAGCTTAAGGAAAGAACGCGCAAGGAGCAACTTCCGGACCTAAGAACAGACGAGCAAGGAGTCCTCTGGTTCAAGAACCGTCTGTGCGTGCCAATTGGAAAGGCACGGGAGACCCTGCTCGACGAAGCCCACAACTCAGCTTACTCTATCCACCCAGGGACCACCAAGATGTACCTGGACCTCAAAACCAGGTATTGGTGGAAAGGGATGAAGAAGGAAATAGCACAGTATGTGGCCCGATGTGACACCTGTCAGCGAACAAAGACCGAACATCAGAAGCCTGCAGGCCTGCTTCAACCCCTCCCAATACCCGAATGGAAGTGGGAAGAAATAGGCATGGATTTCGTAACCGGATTGCCCAGATCACAAAGAGGAAATGATTCCATATGGGTAATAATCGATCGTCTCACCAAAGTTGCCCACTTTATTCCAGTAAAGACCACTTTTGGAGGAGCAGCCCTCGCCCGATTATACCTTAAAGAGATAGTCAGGCTACATGGCATTCCACGGAAGATAGTATCAGATAGAGGAACGCAGTTCACTTCAAAGTTTTGGAAGGGCCTTCAGCAAGCAATGGGCACCAAGCTAGATTTCAGCACTGCTTATCACCCCCAGTCGGATGGTCAAACAGAGAGAGTCAACAAGGTCCTTGAAGATTTACTCAGAGCCTGCGTATTAGCCTTCGACAGAGATTGGGAGTCTAGTTTGCCGTACGCCGAATTCTCATACAACAATAGCCATCAGGCCAGCATCAAAATGTCACCATTCGAAGCACTGTATGGAAGAAAATGCCAAACTCCCCTAATGTGGTCCAATGTAGGGGAAAGGACACTAGAAGGACCCGACTTCGTTAAAGAAGCCGAAGAAAAAGTTGCCTTGATCCGCAGAAGGTTACTTGAAGCTCAGAGTCGACAAAAGAGTTACGCAGACAATAGGCGAAGGGAACTCAGATTTGAGGAAGGAGATTTTGTTTATCTCAAGGTTTCTCCAATGCGTGGTGTCAGAAGGTTCCAGATGAAGGGAAAGCTAGCACCCCGTTTCGTCGGTCCTTACCCTATCATTTCCCGAATAGGACCTGTGGCATACCGCCTTGAGCTACCAGAATCCATGTCAGATATTCACAATGTGTTCCATGTGTCTCAACTCCGCAAATGTCTAAAAGTACCAGAAACCCGTATCGAGGCAGAAACAATTCAGATTCAAAAAGATCTCCAGTACCGGGAAAAGCCAGTGAAGATTCTCGACTCAGCAGTCAGAAGAACCCGCAATTCAGAAGTGAAGCTCTGTAAGGTTCAGTGGAGCAGAGATGGAGAAGAGGAAGCCACCTGGGAGAGTGAGGACTCTCTGAGGAAGGAATACCCTTACCTTTTCTCGAGCCCCGTCTAATCTCGAGGGCGAGATTCCTTTAAGTGGGGTAGGTTTGTAGCATCCCAAAAATCCTAATCTAGGTTTGAAACCCTAATCCACCTTTTACCCCTCCCTTCATCCTCTAATTCTAAAATCCTCCCCAAAATTTTCCTTCATCATATGCATACATCTTGTTTGATCACAAAAGCACCTCACTTAGATTCTATTTTCTAAACACTTAGAGTATCTACAAAATAATTTGTTCCAAAGAAAAAGATACAAATTGGGAAATAGGAATTAAAAAATAAAAAGAAAAAGAGAAAAACCTCCTCCTCCCCCTGCTGGGCCGAGTTCGGCCCAAGCCGCGGCCGCCCCCTCTCTCCCTCGCGCCACACTCCTCCTCTCCCGGCCCATCTGCGGCCCGCTTCCGCGCGCGCGGCAGCCGCCCCGCACCTCGCCCTCGCTCTCGCTGACCAAGCGGCCCCACCCGTCAGCCGCCCGCTCGCTCGCTCTCGCTGACCAAGCGGCCCCACCCGTCAGTCGCTCGCTCGCTCGCTCGCTCGCTCTCGCTGACCAAGCGGCCCCGCCCGTCAGCCGCTTCGTCGTCCGTCCGCCGTCCCCTCGCCGAAGTCACCTCCGGCCGTCGCCTCCGTCCTCCCCTCTGCCGTCCGGCCACACAGGAAAGTTTGGCACCGCTCCGTCCTCCTCCCCTTGACCGCGTCCTCGCCGGTACCGCCCCCCGCCGTAGCGTCCCCTCGGCGGCGCTGTGCGCCATTTATGGCGGCACTGGGAAGCTCGCCGGAGCCAGGGAGCTCCACCGCCCCCCTCGCCCCCGCACGCCTATAAAAAGCTCGCCCCGAGCCCCTTCTTTCTCGCACCAGCCCCGACCACTACCCTCCTCCCCTCACCCGAGCCCAATTCGCGAAGCGCCGTCGTCTTCCCCCTCTCCGGTGAGTTCCTCCTCCTCTCCTCTCTCTCCCTCTCCGTTAGCCCAGCAAGCAATTGAGTTAGCCTAGCAGCTTCCTCACCTCGCCGCAAACGCAATACACCACTCCCCCACCCCGATTGCTCGCCCAGAGCTCACCGGCGGCAACCCCGCCGCGAAGCTCCGCCACCTCCCCGCGGGCAGCTCCCTCCCGACCTCCTCTGACCAAATTGAGCCCATCTCTAGGTCCGCCATCCCCTCCCCATGCTTAGGCGCCTGCGCATTGCCCAAGAACCGGGCCACCGGCGGCAAGCCGCCGTCGAACCCCCCCCCCCCCGGCGGCCGGTTTCCCCCCCCCCCCCCCCCTCGGCCGGTTCACCCCCGTTGTCAATCACGCCCGCGCCGTTTCCCCCTGCCGCTCTCTCTGTCGCGTGGGCCCCACGTTGACGCCGTCGCCCCGCGCGCCCGCGCCGTCGCCCCCTCCCCGTGGGCCGCTGCTGGGCCGAAAGCGCGCCCGCGCGCCTGCCCCGCGCCGAGCTGGGCCAAATCCCCCCCCCCCGGCCCGTTTGAGGAGAAATCCCTTTCTATTTTCCTTTCTTCACCCTTTTCCATTTAATTAGTATTCTTCAATATTTTATACACCAAAAATTATCCAAATGATTTCTAAAGATCTCATACAACAATGATGTTAGAAAATGACACACTATAATTCGTAAATCCCTGTTGATGTATTGTTTTATTGCCTGTTTTCCTAGAAGAAGCAGGGATCGTTGATCCGGAACCCGTAGCCCCGGAAGAAGGGCCAGAACCCAAACTTCCGAAAGTAGATCTTCTGTGCTAGGAAAGCTTCGACGAAGGCAAGTCCATCCTTCCCTTGATGCATAAATTACCTATTCTCTCTACCACTGCCTAGGCCGGGAATTATGGGGAATATTGCATTGTGAGTGAGAGATGGCCCGCATTAACATACACTTTCTGGATACGTAAAGTGGATTGGGAGGAAAGGCTATGTGTATCTCCAAATAAAATCTCTTTTCTTTTGCGATGAAGGGTACTCACCCTCATCACCTGAGAGTGGGATGATCAGGGACTCCCTGGTTTAGGGGAGGGCCTAAGGTGTTGGCTCAGCTGGTTTAGGCGTGAGCAGAAGGATTGTCCCCTCATATAAGGACCGGTTTGTCATCTTCACTACCTGTACTCCTTTGTCGTACAACCACTCGAGACTGTGTGGGCAGTCACTCGATCCGAACTCGTGTGGTCCGACCCCAGGGTTAAGAAGGCTGGGGAGCACCGGGAGGATAAGGAGGGGGAAAGTTTTGTCCGGTTTGGGCATGGTGGTGGCCTGACTCCTTCCGGATAACCGTTAAGGTTAGGATGCACGAGTAAGGAAAGAGATCCGGTATTCGGGTCTCACGACGGTGAGATCGCAGAAACCGGGCTAGTGGGTAAAGTGTACCCCTCTGCGCAGAGTTGAAACCTATTCGAATAGTCCGTGTCCACTGGTATGGATGAGTCTGGTATGGTATGGCAATTAGAGTTTTTCTTTTGTTTTCTCTAAGTGGCTTGCCAGGGGAAAGGTGTGATCAAATGGGTGTTGAAAGGAAAATAAGGCCACGGGAGCGGGGAGCTCAGTGGTGGTTGAGTTTTGGTTTCTTTTAAAGACCATGGGAAAACCTTCAAACAACTGCCTCTCTCTAAGAAAATGATGAGTGACTACAACTCCACCAAATTGAGCATGTACATCATAGGTCTCTTTCTCTCTACGGGAGCGGGGTGGGCTTGCGGAATACCTAGTGTATTCACCCAAAGTTATTTATGTTTTTCAGCAGCCGAGGACTTCTTTTCTGCTATGCTTGATTAAGAGGGCTGTGTCTGCACCCAGTTCTGCCTGTGGCCTGGGCTAGTGTATTTTTCCTACTGCGCTTCTCTATTTGGCTCTCTCGAGCTTGTACCCCGGTATTGTAATAAATTTATCTAAAACTCTGTACTATTTGAAGTAAGAAATGTGTTTACTAGCCTCCTGGGACTAGTAATTGTTTCACATTTGAGTCCCAAAGGATCGGGACGCTTCAGTCCCTTCGTGAAGAGAGCGGCTCCGATACCAATTGAGAGCACCTAGAGGGGGGGTGAATAGGTGATCCTGTGAAACTTGAAAACTTAATGCCACAAAAACTTGGTTAGGCGTTAGCACAATAATGCCAAGTGGCTAGAGAGGAGTCTCAACAAAACACAATAACCACAAGAGATCAACACAGAGATGGCACAGTGGTTTATCCTGTGGTTCGGCCAAGACCAACGCTTGCCTACTCCACGTTGTGGCGTCCTGACGGACGAGGGTTGCAATCAACCCCTCTCAAGCGGTCCAAAGACCCACTTGAGTACCACGGTGTTTTGCTTTGCTTTTCTTTATCCCGTTTGCGAGGAATCTCCACAACTTGGAGTCTCTCACCCTTACACTTGAAGTTCACAAAGAAGCACGGAGTAAGGGAGGGATGAGCAACTCACACAAGACACAAAGATCACAGCAAATACACACACACAAGACCAGACTTGAGCTCAAGAGACTATCACGAGTTTCTCACTAGAACGGAGCTCAAATCACTAAGAATGTCGAACTAGTGCGCAAGAACGAAGTGTGAGTGATCAACTTTGCTCAAAGAATGCTTGGATGTCTTCTCCATGCGCCAAGGGGTCCCTTTTATAGCCCCAAAGGCAGCTAGGAGCCGTTGAGAGCATTGTAGGAAGGCAATTCTTGCCTTCTGTCGACTGGCGCACCGGACAGTCCGGTGCACCACCGAACACTGTCCGGTGCGGATATCCTTCCTTATATGGCGAAGTCTGGTCTTGTGTGTGCGTATTTGCTGTGATCTTTGAGAGCCGGACACTGTCCGGTGCGGAGTTTGAGAGCCGTTGGCGCACCGGACAGTCCGGTGCCTCCTTCTAGCCGTTGGCTCGGCCACGTGTCCCGCGCAGATCGCGCGGTCGACCATTGGCCCGGCCGACCGTTGGCTCACCAGACAGTCCGGTGCACCACCGGACTGTCCGGTGAATTATAGCCGTACGCCGTTAATTATCTCCCGAGAGCGACGAGTTCGCCTGTGAACGGCTCACGGGACAGTCCGGTGCACCACCGGACAGTCCGATGCACCACCGGACAGTCCGGTGATTTATAGCCGTACACCTCCGTCGAAGTCCCGAGAGCAGCATGTTCGCCAGAGCCAGCCTGGCGCACCGGACACTGTCCGGTGCACCACCGGACAGTCCGGTGCACCCAGACTGCGCAGACTTTGGCTGAACAAAGCCATCTCTTTTCCAATTCGATTTCTCCTGTTTCCAGCACTTAGACACAATACATTAGTCCATAAAACAATGTACTAAGTCTAGAAACATACCTTTTGACTTGATTTGCACTTTGTCCACCACTTTGCATAGACTAACACAAAAGCACTTGTGTTGGCAGTCAATCACCAAAATACTTAGAAATGGTCCAAGGGCACATTTCCCTTTCAAATAGGTACTGCAGACGTCGTCATACAGGAAGATAATAAAGGGCCGATGATTTTTGGTGAATCGGCCAACGTAACCAAAAAAGAAGATACGGCTACCATCAAAACAGCCGATCCAAAATACTCCATGCCTCGATGGTGCCCAGCGGGATTGACACGGTCCCAAAAGCGGAAATTACAGCGCCTAAGAGCAAAGGAGAGCCAGGAAAAGGAGGCGGAAAAGATATTTAATGACACACATCCACAGTACCCGTCACCGCAAAAGAAATGGAGACCAAAGGCCGTTGAGGAAAATCAAACGGCCACAAAAATAGAAAATGAAACAACACTTGTACAGCACCCTGCAGGTATGGCAGGAAGCCTGGCTAGGAAGACTGGGCAATCTGCACCAGGCGCGGACCGTCCGCCCCCAGAGTCCGGACCGTCCGCACCACACCAGGAAACCTCCAACGACAAGCCAACATCAATGGAAGAAGACGACTTGCTGGGACAAGACTTGGTCGACTACGAGGCTTCTCCAGAACGCCCAGGTATGGATGTAAATGTTATTACATTTTCTGCCGATTGTACTATTATCAGCGACGATGAACCTGTTGTTGCCCAGTTTGAGTTTGGTCCTAAAGAAGCCGCCTTTACTAAACCAAAGGAATCGGTAAATCATTTAAAGCCGCTCTTCGTGCGCGATCACATTGATGGAATACCGATTGCTAAGATGTTGGTAGATGGAGGGGCCGCTGTAAATCTAATGTCTTATTCATTATACAGAAAATTAGGTAAACAGGATGACGAACTTGTCAAAACCAACATGACCCTCAGCGGTGTTGGGGATAGTTCAATTAAAGTCAGGGGAGTCATGTCCGTTGAATTAACCATCGGGAGTAAGACCCTTGCTGTTGCATTCTTCGTCGCTGATGTAGAAGGAAATTACAGTTTAATTCTAGGCAGAGATTGGATTCATGCCAATCAATGTATACCTTCTACATTACATCAAATGCTAATACAATGGGTAGGCGATGATGTAGAACAAGTACATGCTGATGTATCGGCCTGTATCCCTGTGGCCGATGCCCCTGTACTCTAGACTTATGAGACTGCTACATGTCTCACAGGAGTAGATTTTTCTGATTATTAGTTCATAAGTATAGATAAGAAAGGTTTCATTCCTGTAATGCTAGAGCCGATGGAGAATCGGCTAAATCTGAAATAAAGTTTAAATGATGAATACACACAAAGTTCATGAGTCTTTGATCACGGACAGTTCGGCTCTCAAAGCCGGATGGTCTGGTCTTTCACAAAACAATTCGGACTTTAAGACCAAACATCTACCGCAGCGAAAAGACAGTATTACGGATGATCCGGTCCTCGAGACTGGAAAGTCCGCCATCACACAAAGATCATCTGAATCCTCTATGGGGGACATGATAGAGGAATTCAGAGATCTTGATAAACTAGGACAGGGGTTTACATCGGCCGATCCTTTGGAGAAGATTGACATAGGAGATGGTAAAACTCCAAGGCCGACTTTTGTAAACAAGACCCTAGAGACCGATCCTAGAGATGAGAAGATCGGTCTATTAAAGGAATATTCAGATTGCTTTGCTTGGAATTACACTGAGATGCCTGGATTAAGCCGAGAGATCGTAGAGCATCGGCTGCCTATTAAATCTGGTTTCAGACCTTTCAAGCAGAGAGCTAGAACATTTCGTCCAGATCTTCTCCCACGCATTAAGGACGAAATCCACCGGCTGCTAGAAGCTGATTTTATCAGACCGTGTAGATACGCAGAGTGGGTCTCCAATATTGTGCCGGTAGAGAAGGAGTCAGGTAAGCTTAGAGTATGCATTGATTTTGGCAATTTAAATAGAGCAACTCCTAAAGACGAATATCCCATGCTCATAGCCGACACATTAATCAATAATGCATCAGGAAATAGAATTATTAGCTTCCTTGATGGTAATGCTGGATATAATCAGATTTTCATGGCCGAAGAAGACACGTCTAAAATGGCCTTTATATGTCCAGGCTTCATTGGTTTATTTGAGTGGGTTGTCATGACATTTAGTCTAAAAAATGCTGGTGCTACTTATCAGAGGGCTATGAATTTGATCTTCCATGAATTATTAGGAAACACTGTGGAAGTTTACATTGATGATATTATAGTCAAATCGGCTGAGTTTAGTTCTCATATAGCTGATTTGCGCAAAGCCTTTGATAAGATGCGTCTGTATGGTTTGAAAATGAACCCACGTAAATGTGCTTTTGGAGTGTCGGCTGGTAAGTTTTTAGGATTTGTCATACATGAACATGGTATAGAGATAGACCCTGACCGAATCAAGTCTATTCGGAATGTGGGACCTCCGACCTGTTAGGTCGAGGTACAAAAGTTTCTCGGCAAGGTGAATTATTTACGAAGGTTTATTTCTAACCTAGCCGGGAAGATTGATGCGTTCACCCCTATTCTTCGGCTTAAGAATGATGCCGAATTTGCTTGGGGGCAGAACAGCAAGAAGCATTTGATCTCATCAAAAAATATTTATCTTCGGCTCCCGTATTAAAAGCACCACGAGCAGGAGTACCATTCCGATTATACATTGCAGCTGAAGATAAAGTCATTGGGGCTGTTCTGACACAAGAAACTGAGGGGAAGGAGCATATGGTGACATATCTAAGCCGAAGGTTGGTGGATGCTGAAACAAGGTACACTTTTATTGAGAAGTTATGCTTATGTTTGTTTTATGCATGCACCAAATGTAGATGTTATTTACTGTCTAGTCATTGCACTGTTTCCGGTCAAGCCGATGTGATCAAATACTTGTTGCATAACCCAATTATGAGTGGTAGAATTGGTAAGTGGGCTTATGCACTCATAGAATATGACTTGGCCTATGAACCATTGAAATCTATGAAAGGCCAAGTCGTAGCGGATTTCATTGTAGAACATCGGATTAATGATATTCATAAACTAGACATGTTATACCTCACTATTACTCCTTGGACTTTATATTTTGATGGATCGGTTTGCAATGAAGGGCAAGGAATTGGCATCGTACTTGTTTCACCAAGTAATGTCTCCTTCGACTTCTCTAGCCGATTGAAAACTTATTGCACTACTAATCAAGCCGAACATGAGGCCCTCCTATTCGGCTTAGAACTTTTAAATGGTATGGGAGTAAAACATGTGAAGGTATTTGGTGATTCTCAGCTGGTTGTCCAACAAGTGTTAGAAGAATATCAATGTTTTGATGGTACTCTAAATAGTTACTTGAAAAATGTTGGGGTATAATTCATTCTTTTGACGAATTCAGTATTCGGCATATCTCTAGAGTTGAGAATCATAGAGCTAACAATTTGGCACAAGACGCATCAGGTTATCGGATAAAGCGAGGGAGATTTCACAACACTGAAAATCTGATGACCAGTGCAGAGCCAATTCCCCAGGTCGCGGACCGTCCACGTCGAGACGCCGGACCGTCCGGGGTTACCAGAAATGTTCTCTTAATTGATTCGGCTGATAATGAAGTCGATGCAAGTGATTGGAGGACACCTATACTTAATTATTTAAGAAATCCTAATATCAGGACAGATAAGAACATTCGGCGAACAGCTTTCAAGTATGTCTTGATGAATGATGAACTCTACCGCCGAACAGTCAACGACGTCCTGCTTAAGTGCTTGGGCCCAGATGATGCTATATTGACCATGGCCGAAGTACATGAAGGAATTTGTGGTACTCACCAATCGGCTCCAAAGATGAAATGGCTGTTGCGAAGGTCTGGTTTTTATTAGCCTAACATGATAGCTGATTGTTTCAAGTACTACAAGGGTTGCCAGGTGTGTCAAAAATTCGGCGACCTACAGTTGGTCCCTGCAGCTGAATTATATCCTATCATCAAGCCTTGGCCTTTCAGAGGATGGGGATTAGACTTTATTGGAGAAATTCATCCTTCATCATCAAAGGGGCATCGGTTCGTGTTAGTTGCCACTGACTATTTCACCAAATGGACTGAAGCCGTTGCTCTGAAGAACATGACGCACAAGGAGGTAATTGAGTTCATAACTGAGCATATTATTCATAGATTCGGCATTCCCCAGACCTTGACTACAGATTAAGGTACTTCTTTTATGTCAAAGGAGGTACGTGAATTTGCTGAATCATACAGGATTAAGCTACTTAATTCATCTCCATATTATGCTCAGGCCAATGGACAGACCGAGTCTAGTAATAAGACATTGATTAATTTGATAAAAAAAGATATCTGATAATCCTAAACATTGGTATAAGATTTTGTCTGAAGCTTTATGGGCTCATAGGATATCTAAACATAGGGCTACTAAAGTATCTCCTTTTGAGCTTGTCTATGGGCAAGAAGCAGTGTTGCCTGTAGAAATAAGTTTGAATGCTGTCAGGTACGCCAGACAAAATGATCTAACTGCTACTGATTATTATAATTCAATGATGGATAATATTGATGAGGTGACCGACAAGAGGATGATAGCTTTGGGAGCAATAGAAAAGGACAAGATCATGGTAGCCAGGGCCTACAACAAGAAGGTCAAAACAAAATTATTTCAAGTAGGGGACCTGGTGTGGAAGACCATTCTGCCACTAAGGAATAAAGACCGGAAGTTCAGGAAATGGTCGCCAAGCTGGGAGGGTCTTTATAAAGTAAAACAGGTGATGTCTGGCAACGCCTATTTGCTACAAACATTATAAGACAAGGATTTGCCTAAGGCTTTGAATAGGCGTTTCCTCAAATAGTACCATCCTAGTATGTGGCAAGATGCCTAAGAGAACCGATGTAATCACATCAAGTTAGTTACTTTTGGTTTGCTCAGCTCCACCAAAAGACAGGGGGCATATGTTGAGCACCGTTTTGAGCTGGCGGACGGTCCGGCCCTGAGGCCGGACGGTCCGCGGTCCGGACAGTCCGCGCCTATGGGCCGGACGGTCCGCGCATGCGCAGAGCAGTCTAGGGTTCCGAGTTTTGTGCTATGGTTGTTAGCTATATTTGCGGGATTAGCTCGAAATCAGTTGTGTAAAGGGTCCAGCCCCCCTCCTCTATAAATAGAGAGGTCTACGGCCGATTTGTAATCATCAACAATCGAATCAATACAACTTCTATTTCGTATTTTATCCTAGGAGTAGTTCTAGTCTAGTTTAGGTTTAGCCTCTCGATCCTCAAGTTCTCCGCCTCTCCTCGACTCTACGTCGATTAGAGGAGTCTAGGTCGGTCTACCCGAGCCTAGACATCACCTAGGATCTCTCCTCCCCGACGGGGTCCCTTCCGGGAGCAAGATTCAGGCCGCCGCCGGCGACTTCCGCCGCCTCTGCGTACGCGCGGACCGTCCGGCCCCCAGGGCGCGGACCGTCCGGCCGTCAGGCAGAGGACTCAGCTCCTGCGCCAGGTCGCGGACCGTCCGGCCCTGCGCCGCGGACCGTCCGCGCCTGACCAGAGAGCACCGCCGCTGGTTCTTTTGAAGTGTTTGACGCCTCCAAAAAGGCGTCAACAACATTATTTATGTGTCGACAAACAATAAAAAAAACTGCTGGGATGCATGGTCGAATTGATGCATGCACACAATATCGGTCCATCTGCTGCACCTGCGGGAGTGTTAGTTCCATCGATGCAAGATTGCACGCGTGCATGGGGAAAGAAGATATGCTGAAATATAACGCGACCGTGCCTTAGCTGCACGTCTTTACGCAGCAGTAATTATTGGGCATATAATAATTATTACATTATCATCGTGAGCTTAACCGGCCTTTATTTGTCATCTTTCCTTGGTGCTATAGGACGACGACACGGCAGCAGCTAGCTAGCGGCACATCAAACGCAAGAAGAAACGCACAAATAAAAGAGGGGGGGTACGTACGTAGTAGATCGGAGGCACACACTAGTAGCGCAAATCTAGACCCGGCCTCCTCGCTCGCTTTAACCCACCACACCAGGTTAAGGTACTAATCAGTGATAAACAATTGCTTACAGTATACGACTAGCTAGGTTTGGACCTGACCAGCGGAGCGTACGACTGGCCGGCCTTTCACGTGCATCCATGATCCAACCAAGCCCCCTGTTGTCACCAACCTCGCCGGCCCAGCCAATGGGGCGCCCCCGAGCCTTGGAGACCGGATAAGAACGATCATATATATTCACATCTCGTCGACGCGTTAACTGTTTGTTTGCCGATGTAATTAGGGAGCTGCACGGTAAACTGCGTGGTTAGTTCCCAACAACGACACCATGAGGCATTATCTTTTTTTTTTAATTTGTTTACAAACTCCGTCCAGACCGACAGTCGACAGAGCTTGTTAGGCTCTTACAATAATAAGGCTGTCTCCGACAGCTATCCGAGATTCCTATCTCTTATTTTAAACTTCACTCTACATATGTATCTACATCTACAATACTACAAATCCACTTTATTTTGCACCATCTGACGCGGACAACTTAAGTACCCAGCTTTTGACTTCAATTTTGCCTCCTTGGCCCTGTGCCCCTGTCCTTTTCTGGCCTGGAGTCTCTGCCCACCGTTGTATATACTCCCTCCGGTGCAGTAAAAGAAGTCATCCTGCGCGTGACCGAGCGTGCACAAAAAGAAGTCATAGCGCGCGTGGGTCTGGGATTTGGACGTTGTTGCCCCTAGTAATTGCACAAAAAAAGATGCATTTAAGAGGAATCGAACTTGAGACCTCCAGTCTAGAATGCCTTGGAGCTGCTGCAGCAACCAATCAAGCCTGATTGTTTTAGTGATGTTAATGCACCCATATCCCTATTTAATAGGGGCAAACAGGGAAAACTCTATGATAATTAATTACTCCTTGGTATGCACAATCATGTCCTAAACGACTACCTTTACTGCACTGGAGGGAGTATATACTACGCGAAATTCTAGGGTTTGAGGAAAGCTTTGGCAGTAGTGAAACAAAGGGGAGGAGGGGATGGAATAAAGAGATGCCAAGTGTAGCGGCAGCAGCAGTATGTAGAGCACATATTACCCCGGGCTGAGTGCATGAGTGATTCCCTGTCACATGCTGCCTAGCCTAGCTAGCTACGACTACGAGAGGCCGGGCCCTTTTGGCATGGCAGTGGCAGCGCACGCAGCACCACCAGTTGGCAATTGATTAGAGTAGTCTCTACTATTTTTTTTGTTAATCCAACAAACCAGCAAGAAAAAAAAGAGAGAGAGAGAGAGAGCAGCGAGTGGTGGGCGTTGATTAATTAGTACTACGATACGAGAGCTAGCTAGCGCGCCGGCGTTGGCGCGCTTTGGGCACATAAACTAGGGGAGTGCCATCCTTATCTCAGACACCTCCCGGCCCTGTTTCCCCATCTCCAACTTGTGGAATCCCAGACGCCATTTATTAATTAATCCCGCGCGCCGTGCAGAGAGCGAGGGTGTGACAACCACACCTAATCTCCTCGGGGCACGGGCTACACGCCTCCCTTTGATTAGCTAGTTTAGCGGCCCTCTGCTGGCTGGCTAGCTAGCTAGCTAATCCGATCCGTGCTGTGGTAGGCCGCGTCGTCGTCTAGCTAGCTCTAGCCTCTAGGGCCTAGGGCGCCTCTCAGCTTTGACGACGGTACCAGCAGCGTAATCAGCATGGCTCTTAGTTTAATGGCGAGGGGAGATCCTCCGACGATCCGCGGCCGCGCCCGGATTGGGCGGCAGCTCGGCGCGGTGTCGCGCGTGGGCGCCCTGGGAGGACGACGGACGAGACGACAGCGACTGCCCCGACGCCGAGCCGGCGCGCGGCCGGACGCCAGGGTTCGGACGGAGCGCGCATGCTGCACGCTAGCTGGTAGTAAACGGGAGGGAGAGAATTAAGATCAAGCACGCATCGCGCGCATGCAGGTCGCAGCGAGCAAGGAACGTACGTACGCCGCCTCGAAGTGCGCACACGGCGGATTCGCTCGTCGATCTCGCTCCCTTCTCCTTTGCGTGCGTGATCGGCTCCTCCGTCTCCATATCGAATTCTCTCAACTAATCAGGGGCTCGGACGACCTGCTAAAAAATAGAGAGGAAGAGGACGGCCGGCCGGGGAGGGTGGCATGCCAGAGCTGCTAATACCGATGCATGCTGCTCGTCGTTACGCGCGAGCGCAGCTAATTTCGCGCCTGCCTTAACTGACCGGATCGTCAGCTTTCGGACGTGTTATACTCCCAGTCCTATTAGCTTAATATGGGTCAAGGTATTCAATGGAGAAAAGAAAAGTCAAGTTGCCTCCTGCTTTGGTTTCCAACCTTAGTTAAGCGTCCACTGTTTCTTTACTCTGCTCATGTTCCTAGGAAGAGGTTTTTACAATGGTACCGGCTGGGGTCGCCTACTGTACCATCATCACCCCGTGGTCTTTGTTCCTTCTGTTTTAAAACTAGATATGACAATAGGTACCCAAAACTCATATACCCGGCATGTTTTATCCAATATAAAGGTAGGTATAAGACGACTTCTTTACCCGTGGGTACGTACGTTAATGGGCACAATTGTAGACGGGTACGAGTTTAGGTATGTATTATCCGTACCCGTGTACCTATGAGTAACTTATACCTGCCTCAGTATACACGTACCCTACTTAAATAAGCACATATAAATGCATATTAGCTAAAAATAAGATCAACTTACATGTTTCTACATTATTCATTATTTTTTTTTCTTTTATTTACTCACATTTGATGTTTTATGATTTTAGATATGCCATATATTTATTAGTTTTATGCAATTTAATATGTGTTTAGTGGATATCTAATCGGGTGTAGGTTACCCGATGGGTTTTGTAACCCATACGAATACGGGTATGGGTTTAATTTCATACCCGCGAGCGGGCATGGGTTTTTTAACCGGTATAACTTTATCTCGTGGATACGGGTAAGCACTACCCAGCGGGTACGTACCCGTTGCCATCTCTACTTAAAACCATGGAGATTGGAAGGGATTTGGAGGATTAGATCTTCTATAAAGTCATAAATCCTCTCTAATCTTTTTTAAATTCCCATGGTTGTTTAAGGATGAAACAGACAAGGTCTGAACAAAACAAAGCACTTCTAACAATAAGTTTATAATATACCGATTATATATATATATATATATAACTGTAATTTCTAATGGATTTCTTAGTCTATAAATGTAAGACGTCGCACGTTATAATTCACCATGTTATTTGAGGTAGCTACAGTAAAAGTGTCTCTAGTATGAGCTAGCACTAGCTGTCTGAGGTAACAATGGTGGGAGACAACTTCTTGCTGTGAGAGAGAAATACGTCGTGAGATGTGTCTCATACTAGGTCTGTTGTATTTTGCACTACTTAATGATTAAAAAAAATCATGAACTAGCTCTAAGCTAGACAGCTGAAGATGTACTAACAATGCATGCTTTTATCTGCCAGCTTAACAATTAATATTTTTTGGGAGCTGTATACTAGTATATATACTAGCTCTTCCTCCAGTCTCCGAGCAACACGTACGTGTATGTATACGAATGCCAGAGCTAGGGCCGCTTGCACCATGATGGCAACAAGTGTAACCCTCGCGGCTTTGTTTTTTAACGGTAGCACTAATGCCACGTTAAACCGGAATCATGGCGCGGCTTTCCTCGAAAGGCGCCAAGTTTTGTGCCACATTTTAAGGAGAAGGGCGGGGTTTAATTGGATGGTAAGCAAGCTTCAACCCCAAGGCGGCTGCTGCTGCTGCTGCACATTTGGCATGTTTCAGTCCATGGTAGTACTTCTTTTTTCTCCCATGCATGCTAGCTAGCTAAAAGCAGCGTTCACCAAGCTTAGCCTCTCTGCTCCCTAAACTAATATAATCCCAAATTGCACGGTAAAGCTAGCTTAACCACAAGCCGCAGAAGCAAAGGATCGAAATGGGTTTTGATAGGGTTCTTAGCTAGCTAGCTAGCTAGCTAGGGTAGGGGACCTCCCGGACCCGGGGGACCTTGCATCGGAACATTCAGACAAATGAAAGGCGAACATTAATCGCCACTAAACAACTCGCTAATTAACCTTTGAAGCACATATGCTCCGGCCACACACCGAAGCTCACACAGGTGGCGATCTGGCATGGCGTGGGCGGACGTCGCCGACCTGGCTCCTCCCGCGAAGCGACACGCGCGAGGTGGCTTCGGGCGACTGCGTCGCCGGAGCGAGGCGCGGACGCCGAGGCGGCCTCGAGGACGAGGAGGGCCAGCGATGGTGGGATTCCGAGCTTAAATATGACCCAAGTGTACGTTCTCAGGCTCGAGTAGAAAAATGGTTTTGCCAGTGAGGTTCTGAGGAGGAGAGCACGGCCGCCATGGCGAGTCGAAACGTGGCCATCGTGTCACGATTAGTTTATGCCCGGGCTCGTTTTAATTAACTAGTAGGCGTCCGATTAATTAACCAAACCGTATTTGATCGATCAGCCAGCCACTTGAAAGGTGCGGCAACTTTTCTTGCGGCCACCACGCTTCGTTTTTATTTGGGCCGGGGCTCACTTCTCAAGGCAAAATCTTTATCCCTGTGATTTGCTATACAAGGCAATTGTGTGACATAAGGGCTGACGCATCATAACCATGTCAACACAACACTCTCTCTGTTTTATGTATGCTTGATTATCAGAATAGTACGATATGATCATCCGTCCATGCAACTAATAGCATATACATAAATAGCAGTATTTATGCAAAGGTCAACCACGTTTATTTCTACTAAAAGTAAGATCGGATGATGCAGAAGTGTGATCTAATATCGCATTAGCAGGAAAAGGAGGAAGCAGGATTAGCAACTTGATATTCCCCGTATACTCAATCATATCCTCTCACCGTTCTAATTGTTCTTGGAATAAAAAAAAATTCATGCATGTTAGGTAATCAGATGCAAGGTTCTTTTGTTGTGAGTAAAAAGGACAGCCATCAAATGGCAACCTGCTAGAACACTGTGAGCTGCATTGTCTGTACATGCACGGCCAGATACCGTACATTCAGAAAACAACAGCGGGAGTTGCCTTTACATCTAGCCCAATCAAAGTGCACTCTGCAATACAAATATGATACATGTGAGAAAAGCACTCCACACCGCCAGAAAGCTGCACGATCTTATACAACGTATATACAGTATGAACCACTTGCTCAGTAGCATCCCAATGCACTGTCAAACTGTCCTGACAATCACAGATTAAAAAAAAACAGCTCAGGTTCACTCTAGTAGACTTGCTACACTTCCCTGATATCTGAACCCTCCGAAGCTGGCGAGACCAACCTTCTATCAGGCAATGCTGGCTCTGCCGGTCTGCCCTCGCATCGTTTTCACTTTTCACTGGCCTTGTGCTGGCTGCAAGCCTGAAATCTGAAGCAACATGACAGATGGTCGTTAACGATCCCGGCAACCTGCATGAAGGAGTAGATCGTTGTAGGGCCAACGCACTGGAACCCTCGGCGCATCAAGTCCTTGCTTATGGCTTCAGCTTTCGGCGTCTTTGTAGGCACCTGGCGAGCATAGCGGAAGCCGTTTGTGATGGGCCTGTGGTTCACAAAGCTCCAGCAGTAGTTGCTGAACGACCCGAATTCCTCAACCACCTACAGGTAAGCATCTCGAAAGTCTTAACACATGGAACACTGCATTTATAAAATGTATGGTACTACAAATAAGATGTTTGAACAAACCATGCTGAACTGCAAACTATGTATAGAAGAAGCCCATGTGTCACATCATTGTTCAGATCCTCAAAGGGTACAGGATGTGGCCCATGTTCGAAACGAGGTCTCCGTCTATTTGGATTTCTCTTTGCTTATGGACAGGAAATGGCTGTTTCACTGCTGTGCTAGTCAGGTGATCGCTAAGTTGCAAAGCAGATAAAAAGTAAGCTAAGTGTGATCTCACTAGTATTTTTTCATATTGCATTGGACAAATGCTCAAAATTTATAATGTTACCAAATTTCTGATACCGGTTTCCCCTTTGTCGTTAAATGTCAAATAGGGGAAAACATCAAAATATTAGCATTCAGCCTTATCACAAGAGCACTAAGAAGAATAGCACATTGTATCCTCGCCCATCCGAGATAAATAAACTCAGAAAAAAATTCGATGCAGATGCAAATAACTGTAATAACACGGACTCCTGCACCTTCTGTATTTGCTTGGCATTTGTTACAACTGCGCGAATCTTTTGCTCTGACAGCGGCACGATTCCATTTGATCTCAACAGGTTTATCTTATTCTCTGAGAATTCAGATACCAATACAAAGTTGAAGCCACAAAAAATCTCCCTGGTACAAAGGCTGGATCCATCAGTGAACACTCTAACACACCTGTGCTTTGAACAGAGTTTCAGTTTGGGGCAGCATACCTGAGTTCCTCCCTCTTGCTCAGAATAGAAGGCCAGGTGAGTTCGCCTAAGGCTTGTGAAAGTGTGAGCAGCTCGAAAAGCATTCGGTCATCGTGAACGGGAACTCCCCATTCTCCATCGTGGAATGCGACGTAGTGGGGCTCTGAAGAAATGGAGGTACCATACCATACCACCAAAAAGCGTGGTATTAGTTGATAACAGTGAGCCTATAATTTCACAGAACTGAAAAAAAATCAACAAAGGTAGTACTCCCACCGTTCCAAAGTATAATTCTTTCTAACTTTTTTTTCCGTCCACATTTGGATAAATGATAACGAATGTAAACATATATATCAACCACATTCGTAGATTTATTAATGAATGTATGGTTAGTCTAAAACGAATACTATTTTGGGGCGGAGGTAGTACAAAAGATGTAAATAATTACTATTTGTACAAAATGCATTTGTTTCCTAGGTTTTCGAAAAACAAATCTTAAAGTTCAAGTGTTTCTTGTTGCAGAATACCAATGTGTACAAAAAAGCAAAAGGGTATCTAGTTGAGTTAGTTAGGTAGTCTGAGTAGAGTCCTAGGTTTGACTCCTCGTTGGAGCGAATTTCAGTATGTTGTTAAAAAAATCCCCTCGTCTGAGATCCGGTCACGGTTGTTTCTCACACGGGCTATGGTGCCCAGGGGCGGACCCAGGCCCAAAATTTTTTTAGAAGAGCTCTGCCCTTTGGTCTCTGCCGGTCTGGCTTCTAGTCTCGGTGACTCATAGTTATATGTATATATATCCATTCGGCAAAGTGCAAGCTTCGCAAGCACAGGATAACACGCATGCAAGCAAGAGCAGGCTACGACCACCTATATATGTCCTGCAGATTTACATACTAGGCTAGTAGCAAGGCCTCGAGCAGCATATGTTAGGGTCCTGCTAGTCTAGAGAGATGGATAGAGGGAGAGACTAGAGATCAAACCATCGAGCTAGGATAAGCAAAAAATTCCCAAGCTAGCAAATGATTCTAAACCGAAGAGGCAAAAAAATTACAAGCCACAGGGCTTAGAAACTACTACCTCCATTTTCTTTTATTTGACCCGGCAAACGTCAAATAAAAAAGATCGAAGAGAGTACGAAACAAGATATTCCATACAACCATCTAATACCATAATCACCAAATAAAAGATAAAAAATTTGCGACCAAATAAACAAGATCACATGGCTAGAAATTAAGTTTGAGATTGAGCATTTGTGGAGAGAGCTTTCTCATCTATGAATATCATTAAAACTGAGTTGCGTAATAAGACAAGAGATGAATGACTTAACCATCGTATGATTTCCTTCAAATCGCGTTCTTAATATGATTTCTTTCAAGGTTCTGGAGCAAGAAGCACTGATGTTGATGTTGACATGATACATTTGGAAAGAGCTACATCATAACTTGTATGTCATCTTTAACATCTATGACAACATTGTTTCGTCGTACAAATTTTCTTTATATGTTACTATTAAAGTTTATTGTCGCTTCGGCCCGGGTCTTAGCCAATTTCTGAGTCCACCACCGCCGTTGTGTATGGGTGGGACATGGATTCGGAGGTTTTCTCAACCTGCGTGATAAAGTCTTCTTCTTAACATAATGCTCGAGGCTGTCATATCCCACAGGTCAGTTTTTTTATGTGTACAAAAAGAGTAGAGATGCATGTTCGGTAGCTTATGAAAACAAACCAACAAAGTTACAAAGAATAAGTCTCAAGTGCAACTCTATAAATTTGCAATGCACTAGTGGAGCGACGAAGAGAATGCAGTTTTATTTCACTTATTTTAAGCGAAACAAAAAGGAGGAACCAGAAACTGCGATCAACTAACCCGAGTTTGCAGTGATCCAGGAACACCTCCTCTTCTCCGAGTCCGGGCCAATTGGCACCAGAGGAGGCGAGCTCATGCACCCAAGTGACGGGACGAGCCTTCCATTCCTGCCCCGCTTCTCTTGAGCATCCGATCGTCCCTTCGCCTTCGAGTTGGCCGGCGTCTTGGCTCTCTCACCGACCTTCGCCCTGGCACTGGCTATCTTGGCGGAAGCAGTGGGTAGGGCCATCCGGACGCGGCTTACCTCCGGCGAGGGGGACTCTGACCTGACGCCCGGCATTCCTGTTTGCAGTTGCAGAGTCAAGATCCTCGAGCCTCTCGGTGTTCTGTTCAGTTCGGGCAGGGAGGACCGGACGAGCTGAGCGGCTTATTAACGCTGTTTGAAACGGATGCGGGAAGACGGAATCACCCCTGGCGCGACCGCGATGTTTGGAACAGGAGGCTAGGGCAGCCGTGTGACCGTGTCGGACTGGGCGTCGCCGTCGGCTGCCGGTGCAACGGCCTCAGCACCGAGGGTGGCGTCGCCACGACGCCTCGTACCGTTACGCACAAGCATTGCCATACGCCGCCCCAGGTCTGAACTATCAACACGTATAGTCAGTCTCCGTCGCGCGCGTCGTCCAATTTGCAGCCCAGGCTTCCGTTAGCTTGCTTGCGGCAGCCGGCAGAGGCGGAGAGCTTTCGTCGGGAAACATCTTCCCCTGAACATTCGGCAGGTACTTGTAAGTCGTCCTTGGAGAACCACCTTTCCAGATTGTAACGTAACAATCCAAGGAACACGATAAGACGAATGGACACATAACGGAAGAATGTGGTATCAGCAAAAGAATCGGCACTGGATACGGCCTGCATCCATTGTCTTCGAACCAGTTCTGCTCAGCCGCTCAGGGAAATGGAAACCTCTGTTCTAACTTTACAGGAACGTTCCGAATTGTTCTAGGGAAAGTAACCAGGATGCAGATGAGCCCAACGAATCTAGCTGTGTACAAATTCTTTCAATCTCTCTGACTGCCCGTTACAACTTGATCTGAGATTCCCAGAAGCACACTGAACACTGCAATGCAGGGAACTGCGTAGTGCAAGAAATAATATGAGATGTCTGCCCCACAGGTCACCCTATAAATAGGATTCGCCAAACCTCCAGCTTTTGGCCAAAAAAAGGACTTGATACCAATCAAGTGCTGGGAAGCGAGAGGTCACACAGTAGGTCAGCACTCAGCAATAGCAGACGGCAAACTCGTCTGGAGATGGGGCGTTTTCATCACCTGAAGAAAGGCCTGTCGTGATGTTACAAGTCAATAAGAGTCGACAAGAGAAGCTACATACAACAGTTTATACAGCAGTCATGAAGTGACTGGATAATAGGTGGGGGAAATAACTACTTACCGAAAAACACAAGGTACAATGCTATTGCAAAACCACTTGCCTTAGGTGGCAGTTGCATCAGAATCCACATACTTATATCCTGCTCTTGGCTATCGAACTATTTCTCCGAGAAGTACATGGTATCCTGGAAATGAAGCGGCTCATTTCCCCAAGAGGTCCATCTGGGAAACAACTCTCTGGCGAAAAGCTCGATGCATCTTGAAGGTTTAGGACCTGGAATATATTCTGAAAGTAATTCTTTTACAGGTTAAGGACCAAATAATTGAACATCTGCTATATCCAGCTAAAAAGGTCATATTGCATTTGTGTATTGCAAGGAAGTGTTAGAATAGCAACCCATACCCTAATCAGGGGTTGGGAGTGGTATTAAATAGGGAGAGTAACTGGGCCAAGGCCCATTACACAGGGGTATAATGGACATTACACAGGGAATAGCACAAACCCTAGACGGGTAGTCTAACACCCCCCCGCAGTCACAACTCTATCCTGTACAGATGTTGAGACTGGATCGGAAGTCTAAAAAGACACTCGACGGTAACCCCTTGGTGAAGATGTCGGCGAACTGAAGCGTGGTGGGGACGCTGAGAACGCGGACGTCACCGGCAGCGACACGCTCGCGGACGAAGTGCAGGTCGATCTCCACATGCTTCGTGCGCTGATGCTGCACGGGGTTGGTGGAGAGGTAGACCGCGCTGACGTTGTCGCAGTAGACGAGGGTGGCGCGCTGGAGGGGACTGTGGAGCTCGTGGAGGAGCTGGCGCAGCCAGGAGGCCTCGGCCACGCCATTGGCCACGGCACGGTACTCGGCCTCAGCGCTGGAGCGAGAGACGACGGGCTGCCTCTTGGCGGCCCAAGAGACGAGGTTGGCGCCCAGGAAGACGGCGTAGCCGGAGGTGGACCGGCGCGTGTCGGGACAGCCAGCCCAGTCAGCGTCGGTGTAGACCACGAGCTCCGACGTCGGGGATGGGCGGAGTAGGAGACCGTAGTCGAGGGAGCCGCGGAGGTAGCGTAGAATCCGCTTGAGCGCAGTGAGATGGGGCTCCCGCGGAGTGTGCATATGCAGGCACACCTGCTGGACGGCGTAAGCGATGTCGGGCCTGGAGAACGTGAGGTACTGGAGCGCGCCGGTGAGGCTCCGGTAGGACGTCGCGTCGGCGACCGGAGGCCCGTCGTCCTCAGAGAGCTTCGCCTGAGTGTCGACAGGCGTGGGGCAGGGCTTGCAGTCAGACATGCCAGCCCGCTCCAGGATGTCGATGGCGTACTGGCGCTGGTGGAGGAAGAGACCCTGGGGCCGACGTTCGGCGGTGACGCCGAGGAAGTGGTGGAGGGGCCCCAGGTCCTTCATCGCGAACTCCCGCTGAAGGGCGACGATCGTGCGCTGAAGGAGGTCGGCGGTGGATGCCGTGAGCACAATGTCGTCGACGTAGAGCAGGAGGTAGACGGTGTCGTCGCCGCGCCGGTAGATGAACAGGGACGTGTCCGACTTGGCCTCGACGAAGCCGACAGAGGCCAGGTAGGAGGCGAAGCGGCTGTACCAAGCCCGTGGCGCCTGCTTGAGGCCGTACAGGGATCGGTTCAGCCGGCAAACCAGGTCCGGACGGTCAGCGTCGACGAAGCCGGTGGGCTGGCTGCAGTAGACAGTCTCCGTCAGAGTGCCATGGAGGAAGGCATTCTTGACATCGAGCTGATGGATCGCCCAGTCGCGGGAGAGGGCGAGGGAGAGGACGGCGCGAACAGTGGCGAACTTGACGACAGGGCTGAAGGTCTCGTCGTAGTCCACTCCGGGGCGCTGGGTGAAGCCCCGAAGGACCCAACGGGCCTTGTAGCGGTCGAGGGAGCCGTCTGAGGTTAGCTTGTGGCGAAATAGCCACTTGCCGGTGACCACGTTGGTGTCTGGTGGACGTGGCACCAGGTCCCAAGTGTGGTTGGCCAAGAGGGCCGCGTACTCCTCCTCCATAGCGCGACGCCAGTGTGGGTCGGCGAGGGCAGTGCGAACGGAGGAGGGTACCGGGGAAGCGTCGGGTGGAGTGCTGGTCGTAGCGGCTGCCAGGATGAGCCGGTCGACGGGGCGGAGAACGCCAGCAGCGCGTCGAGTCACCATCGGGTGGACGTGCCCGGGGTCGCGATGGATGGCGACCGGGTGATATACGGATGACTAGGAGTGAGCCACCGGAACGTCGGGAGCGGCAGGAGGGGCCGGCTCACGGCGGTGATAGACGACGGCGGGGTCGGCGAAGCGGGCCGCGCTCGTCGATGGGCACGCGTCGGGGGGTGCCGAGGTAGTGGCGTGGCCGCGGCGATGGTAGACGAGGGCGGGGTTGGCGAATCGAGCCGGAGTCGACGGGGCCGCGCGTGGCGCAGGCGGGGTCGACGGGGCCGCGCGTGGCGCAGGCGGGGTCGACGGGGCCGCGCGTGGCGCGGAAGAGGTCGTGGGGGCCGCACGAGGAGCAGGTAACGGCGCAAGACGGGGAGCCGAAGGTGGGGGAGGAATCGGATCGGACTCGAGGAGGGAGTCAAGATCGGTGGGTGGGGTGGAGCCAGCAAGGGGAAACACATCTTCGTCAAAGACGACATGACGAGAGATGATGATGCGGTGAGAGGTGAGGTCCAGACACCGGTACCCCTTGTGGTCAGGGGAGTAGCCAAGGAATAGACAGCGGGTGGAGCGAGGAGAAAGCTTATGTGGAGCGGTAGCGGAAGTGTTAGGGTAGCAGGCACAGCCGAACACGCGAAGGTGGTCATAGGAAGGGGCTGTGCCGTAGAGGGCGAAGTGGGGGGTAGGGTGGCGTACCGCCTTCGAGGGAAGACGGTTGAGGAGGTGGGTGGCAGTATGCAGGGCCTCTGCCCAGTAGCTGGCAGGGAGAGACGCCTGGAAGAGGAGACAGCGGAGCATATTAGTGGTGGTGCGGATCATGCGTTCGGCTCGGCCGTTCTGGGCAGAAGTGTAGGGGCACGAGAGACGCAACTGGACGCCATGAGTGAGGAAGAAGGAGCGAGAGGCGTTGTTATCGAACTCGCGGCCATTGTCACACTGCAGAGCACGGACCGGGCGACGAAACTGAGTGGATACCCAGGTGAAGAAGTGTGTGAGGGTGGTGAATGTGTCCGACTTCAACCGAAGCGGGAAGGTCCAGAGAAAATGGGAAAAATCATCCAAAATCACCAGATAATATTTATAACCAGAAAGACTGAGTACAGGGGAGGTCCAAAGGTCACAATGAACCAGATCAAAAGCCCGCTCAGCCCGAGAAGAAGAAGTAGTAAATGGGAGACGAGTATGTCGGCCTAACTGACAAGCATGACAGAGACCCTCAAAATGTCCCCTACTACATGAAAGATCGAGACTACTGGTAATCTTGGTCATGACGTCGGGTCCAGGATGGCCGAGACGTCGATGCCATGTGGTGGAGGAGGTGGTGGAGACCAAGGCAGGAGGTGGAGACACGCCGGCGGTGGAGGGCTGGAGCGTGTAGAGAGGCCCCGAGCTGTCACAGCGGGCGAGAAGGGTCCTGGTGGCCAGATCCTTCACAGAAAAACCAGAGGGGTCAAACTCAATGGAACAGGAGTTGTCAGTAGTGAATCGACGAACAGAAAGAAGATTGTGGGTGATGTGGGGAGCTACGAGAACATCGTTGAGGTAAAACGGCCCAGGGAGAACCGAGGCACCTACTGAGGTGACTGGCAGAGTGGAACCGTTTCCAACGACGATCGAGGATGGGTGAGAGGGGAGTGGGGGATGAGAGCGAGAGAGCGTGCCTGCCGTGGGGGTGGTGTGGTACGAGGCACCGGAGTCGATCACCCAGTCGGAGGGGGGTGGGGTCATCGCCATGGTGCTGAAGGCAGCGGCGAGGGAGGTGCTGTCCCAACCACCAGCCGGCGGGGACCAAGGCGGCGAGGTGTGGGTCCCCGGGGGCGGGAGCGCGGGCGGAGCCTGGGGCACGACGGGAACACCATAAGGAGGTGCGCCGTAGTGGGGTGTAGTCAGGAGGGCGGGCGCCGGAGGACGGGGGGTACTCGGTGCCTGGCCTGGCCACATGGCGATGGTCCCGGTCCAGGGGTTGTAGAAGGACGGCCACGCGTGGCCGCCACCCCGGCCGGAGGGACCACCACGAGAGGAGCCGCCGCTCCCACGGCCGCCCTTGCGGGAGCGACGACCCCCGTCGGTCGTGGAAGTCGGACGAGGGGCCGCCGGGACGGCAGGTGGGGGGCGGGTGGTAGCCCCGGTCGACGGAGGACGGGTGGCCTGGCCCCCTGAAGGCGGCTGACCACTGGTGGGAGCGCTGTAGAGGGCCGAGGCAGGAGTGGGTGCCTCATTCGCCATGGTGAGCTCCTCGAGGAGAAGCTCGTTACGCACGGCGTGGAAGGTGGGGAAGGGCACGCTCCTCTTGATGAGAGCCTTCAGGTGGCCGTAGCGGGGGCTGAGGCCACGCAGGAGGTTCAGCACCAGGGTACGATCGGCAACGGGCTCGCCGAGATCGCGGAGAGAGTCAGCCAGGCCCTTCATCTGGCGGCAGTACTCTCCCACGGAGAGGTCCCCCTGAGAGAACAGGTGAAACTGGGCGTCGAGGTGGAGTGCCCGCGCGTCCCGATTCCCGAGGAACTGGTCCTCGAGAGCGAGCCACGCCTGACGAGCCGTGTCCGCCTGGTCGCGGATGATGTCCTGTAGCTCAACGGTGATGGTGCCGTGGAGCCACGAGAGGACGACACTGTCCATGAGGCACCAGGAGGGAGTCGGCGGAGCGTCGAGGTCGTCGAGGACGTGCTCGGCGAGGGCATACCGCCGCAGAGTGAGGAGGACCTGTCCTCGCCAACGGGGGTAGTGGGAGGACGCCGGGTCCAACACCACGGACACGAGGGCCCGGATGTTGTGAAGTCCGGCGGCTTGAGCGTGGAGAGCACCGATGTGGTCGACGTCGAGGCCCGTGGCGGGGATGGCCGCAGGAATCGCCGGGGGGTCCTCACGAGCGACCGGCG
Source organism: Zea luxurians (assembly GCA_029449295.1). Classification (NCBI taxonomy): domain Eukaryota; kingdom Viridiplantae; phylum Streptophyta; class Magnoliopsida; order Poales; family Poaceae; genus Zea; species Zea luxurians. The sequence goes on from JAOPSE010000007.1 coordinate 113,933,393, forward strand.
GGCGGCCGAGGAGGAGGCGCTGCGCGGTGGCCATCTGGGTGGTCAGAGCGGCGCCCAGGGCACGTTCGTGCTCCAGGGCGAGGGACGTGGCACGCTCACGCTCCCGCGAGGCAGCCACAGCGGCCTGGATCGTAGCGAGGGCGGCGACGAGTGCGGGGTTGTGCTCGGCGGGTGCCGGTATGGTGGGAAACCCCGGCGGAGAGCCACGGCGCAGGGCCATGGGAGTGGCATCACGGAGGGGCCCGAGGCCGTCGATGTACGGGACACGGCCACCAGCGTGCTCGCTGCAGGGGGCAGTGAGACTGGGCAGGGGAGGTCCGACGGCCGAGGGAGAGGCGAGGCCGGCGTGCAGGGTGGAGGCCGCGCTCAGGGGGGCGGTGGTGAGGCCCAGGCGGGCGGTTCCTGCGGCCAGGCCCGCTCCTGGCGTGGTGGCAGCCCTGCTCGCGGCTCCTGCGTCCAGGCCAGCGCCAGGCGCAGCAACGGCGGCCGGGTCCGAGCCGGGAGCGACCGCGGCGGCGTCGGTGAAGGGAAGGCGGCCGGCGGCCATGGGAGCAGCAGCGCCGTGGGAGGCGCCGAACGGCCGGCGGAGCAGGGGCGCACGGGGCGCTGCGGGCGGGGCGCGGAAGCGCGGTCGGGGAGGTCGAGCGGCGTCCAGGCGGGGCTCCTGGGCAGGGCGAGTCGGACGCCGGGCGGCCGAGTCCCTGGGAGAGAGAGCGAGGGGAGGGGAGGGGCCGGCGGCTGAGAGGGGGGAGGGGCCGGCGGCGGGAGGAGGGTGGGGGCTGGCCGGCGGCGGCTACAGGGAGGGGGAAACCCCTGGCGGCGGCAGTGGAAGCCCCCTGGCGGCTGGGACAGAGACCTAACCTAGACCTCTGATACCATGTTAGAATAGCAACCCATACCCTAATCAGGGGTTGGGAGTGGTATTAAATAGGGAGAGTAACTGGGCCAAGGCCCATTACACAGGGGTATAATGGACATTACACAGGGAATAGCACAAACCCTAGACGGGTAGTCTAACAGGAAGGATACTCTCAAGGGGAGGTTTCCTTGAGTGAGCACCAGGGACACTCATGATTACTTGGCTTCTTTCTAACAACTTGAAATTTGACCCTTTCTTAGCATTTGCATTCTACATAAACAGATCCGGAGAACATAATCAATGAATTTAAGAATACAACTGCAGAACTAACGTCACAGTCAAAATTCTGGACAAATAAGCTTGTGGAATAAACTTACAACATTTATGTAGCCAAGGAGGAGGCACTCATAGGGCCTGTGATGGAACAAGTCTAAATCACCAATTAGAGAGCCATCAGGTTTCACCTATAATTGGCCAAAAAAAAATCAGAACCAAAATGGAGAAAAATAATGATATTGCTATAAAGATAACAAATATAACAATGAAAAATACTATTGCAGCAGGTGCAAAATGAGCATCAGATGTAAACCTTAAGCCAATAAAACACGGTGGAATCTTCCACTCCCCAAGAAGGAAGCAGTTTTTTCTCAACAAATGCCCGCAGTTTCTCCCTATTTGTAATCCACAAAACAAGAAGCGCTCCGGTTGGATGGGCAAGTTGTTGCACTGGAAGATATAAGAAATTTTTGTTGGGAAGTGTAGGATACCTGTAGCATAAAGCCATAAACATTTAAATGAAAGATTTAGTACTCTATAAGGTTCCTAACTAACCAACTATAAATGTTGAAAATTACAATTAAGAAGATCATGGGCGTGATGAACATGATCATTAGCAGGTGCAGAGCCACAGTACTAGTAATGCTGTCACCTGACAGCAATGATTTGTGCAAATTCAATGTAAAATTACTATGACACAAGAGATAATGACAACACATGTCTATCACAGCTATATTAGTGACATCAATGGTTTCTAACTCTAGATCCACCCCTGGTCATTAGGCTCACCAAGTCCTCTAGGCACTCTAGCTTTTACTTGACAGAGAAAAGGTACCAAAATTACTGTTAAACACTTGTTGACTTCATATTCATATATAAAGCACATCCAAAAAACAGTTATCTTACACTTCTTTCTGCCGAACACATCCATTCTCCCATGGTGGGTCAACAACTATAAGATTATACCCTTGATTTGGACTACCTAGAGGAAAAAGAGTAACACCCAATTAATTAGGGAATCAAGTAAATCTGACAACACAATTATCACAAGCATAGAAATCTGCAAGCATATTTAGCCAGCATTGGTGCTACATTGTCACTTACAAGGAATGAGATCTCTAACTCGTTTGAAGTCAGCCTTTATGTCAACGGGTGACCCAAAGCATGAAAAGTCATTTCGAAATTAAGGACAGATCATTCAGTTATCTGAAACTATAGAAAAAGGGCATTTATGTACCATCAAGAAGCAACTTCCTCTTGGTAAAATATAACGCCTATTACGGAATTCTCCTTCAGCTTCGTCAGTCCCTTCAACACTGATTAAGCTATTAAATAGAGGAAATGATGTCTTTTGGGCATGAAAGAAACCTAAGATGTTAGAATCAATGAACACTGCTTCAGTATTGCATCATGTACCTCCAAACATGGTAAAAAAGAATAAAGCATCTGTTTCATCACTTTACCTTCCTCATTGCCCAGAACATGGGGGTTCCGGAAGCAAAGAGTGATCTCATAGAAAGGTGCCCGCCATGAGGTCCCAAGTTCAACGAAATTATTCTCAGAACCACTACCCGCATCAAGTGTGTGTTCATTGCCTTTGATTGTCTTGGAAATGTACTCCAGTAGATGTTTAGCGTTAACGAGTGATTCATGTGCGTTCAATAGTAAAGGCTTCGCTTCCTAGCAGAAGTTAACCACAACATCTTCAGGCACTAAACACTAATCACTACACTTGCAAAACAAATTCCAGAGTTCTTCTCCACAAACATTTTGTTTTCACTTGCCAGTAGTTACAATTCTAAATCCCCTGGCAAGCTGTAAAAGCGAAGCCATGATCCAAGTAATAACTCAGTTACACCAAAACAATCAATTTAAATCATACTATGTTACCATTTAGTCAGTCTAGTACTTTGCCACAGTAAAGCAGTGTAACGCATCACCTGGTGCCGGGCTTCAGCGATCCGCTCCATTGGATTGAGCTCCCTGGGCTTCGGCTTCTGATTACGCTTGCGTTTCCTCCTTTTCTCGGGCCGCTCGATCTCTGGCTCGCCTTCCTGATGCTGGGGGCCGAAGCTTCGGGAGTAGTACGCAGAAGGGACGATGCGGAAACGCTGGTAGGACGCGTTGAGGAGGCGGACCGGGTCGAGGTAAGTGGCTCCGGCGCCGGTGCAGGTGCCATCGAGGCGGTAGACGCCTGTGGCTTCAAACGACCGCAGTTCGTCGCAGACTTCCATCTGCGGCGGCAGCGGCAAGGGTTTGGGAATTGGGAGAATCTGAAGTCTGAACCGCTGGGTCCCCTTTGAGCGTCGCCCCCACCATCACCGCCTACGCGGCTACGCCCGAGTATGCGGGCCGCCTCCACTCCAGCCCCGGGCCGGGAGCGAGCGCGCGGGCGGGCTGCAGATCATGCTATCCGAAGGCTCTCTAACGATGTTTGATTGGATGTATAACAAAGACAGAAGTAGGTGATACTAGTCGGTTGCCCGTGCGTTGCGACGGCTTACAACAATACCCACGTAAACTATCCATCAAAAAAATTTCAAGATTTTTTATTGATTGTCTCCGCTTTCTGTATAATATATTTTTTGATTTGGCAACTGATGTTATTGTTTACTCCATGCAAATATGTCTTGGTACAACACGGCCAATGAAGTGAGCGATTAGAAGAGAGTTCACAACGATTGACTAAATGAACAGAGATTATAAAATGACATAATTTCATCATACAGAGACCAAATAAGAAAAAGTTTATGAGATCAAGTTTCTAAAATAAGTCCCATGAAGTTAAACTTATAAAAAAGATAGATCAAAATATGGAGTGATTGCTAAAGTCAGGCATCAATAAAACTGGATACGCTCCATATAAATTATGCTACTTTGTAGCAATTACTAACGTTTGAAACCAACAAATAACCTTTCATTTTGCTGTTAGTGTGACAAATTATTGCTGCTCCATCCAATTCAGCAACCTCAAACACCATGTAGTCCATTGCGCCAATGTGGTCTCAGAAACGACCTAATGCTTGCAAGAGCCAAGAACGTCGTGTCGTGCTTGGGCTGTAGTCTCGGCCCGTAGTGCTGGCCCGGTCCGACACGATTATTTTTTTTATTTTACAAAAAAACGTATATACATATATATAATTTATATTCAATATTAAAAATATCTTAGCGTGATGTTCTAGTGGTTAGACAATTTCACCTAGTGTCTCCTGCCCTTTTTCTATAAGGGCATGGGTTTGAACCCCACCTCCTGCACCGTTTTTTAATATTTTACGCTAATTTAATTAAATGGATCGACGGGCTAACGGGCTGGCCCGACACAGTTAGCAGGCCGGCATGAAGTGTTTGTGCTATAGTTGTGGCCCGCGTGCATCTAGCCCGTGTCGGGCGTCGTTTGGCATCTATAGACGTGCAACGGATTAATTTGAAATAGCTGTGAGGGGTTATTTGTAAAAAATGACGCATGACGACCGTTGAAACTGGTGCTTTAAGTATAGTATAGAAGAGTCAAGTAAAAGCGACACCGGACTAATTTTTTTAGTGGCGGTGTGATATAAAAAATTGAGGGACGGTGTCTACTTTGACCTTAAATTAAACATACCCTAAATTTCTCTCATATATCTCTTTTTTGTGTCACATCATCGACATTTCATCTCCTACTTTTTATCTTCCGCGGTGGTTACTTCTAAATTATACTATATACCCCATTACAACTATATAATATCATTTTCTTATATCTATTTAACACTCATCATCATTTTTTCATAGCTAACAATCAACCGTGTGCACGGAATTCGGTATCTCAACATTGTCTAGGGGACACGCCATATGCAGCGTGAAAGAGAAAGAAACCGCAGACTAAGGGGCTACGAGGGGGCAGCGCTGTCGCGGCAGGAGGAACACTGTCGCCCCTACAACGGCTACATTGTTAGTGGAGGGAGACTACGGCGATATGCGCTGCGGATAGCCTCAGTCAGTAAGGCACACGCTGACTATCTATTGAGCCCACCAGTCATATTCTCCACGAGCGATGGCATACAAAATATGTGCATCAGGTGTGTAATAAAAGCACACGTGTGCTGCGCCAGTGCCGTAATCCGAAGAAGCGAAGCAACAAAACCCTAAAATCTTCAACGCCATATCCACCACGCCATGTCCGTCCCGCACCTCATGCCCGCCTCTCCACTGCCACCCTCCTTCATAATGCAACTCTTTCCATTTTTCTACTCCTATTTCTCTTTAACTTGAAAGGGATTTATGCATACCTAAACTATGATGATGTATGCTTTATAAATGTTGGAGGAAATATGAAGGGTGAGTATTGTTTCTCATAGTGCGTTCAGTACTAAATAAGTGGATCGTTATCTCATACTACCTCCATTCTCGAATATTTGTCGTCCGTTAGTTTATTTTTAAACTAAAACGCAATAAATAAAAAGAACGGAGAGAGTATTATGTAATTTCAAATATCCTTTTTGTTTTGGTACGATGAGTGATATTATTCATGTATAACTCTTTGCTAGCCGACTAAAACTCAAAACGCTTGAGGCCCACATTCTTGACCATGATTATTTGTAATTTATGATGCAAGATCATTTGTGTCGTTGTTTCGAATCTCACTCTGACAAGTATATTTTTGTGTGCACGTTCCGGGCTACGGACGATGTGCGTGGTGGGTGTAAGATTTATACTGCTTCGGACAGAACGTCTCTACATCCAATCATCTGTGGCTTGCGCTACCGACACTCGTGCTAATCAATATTCATAGTAGGAGTTACAAGCGGACAAGAGAGGGAGGAGAGGCTCCTAAGTCTCAGTGTGGTGGAAAAAGTGGAGCTAAGGGCTACAAATTGAAGTCCTAAGTCTTGGCAGCGGGGCTCCGGTCTCTGTGTCCTCGTGATGCGTTCTCCTTTCTCCCGTCGGTCCATCGTCTTTGCCTTTGAGCATCCATCAGGGTGTCTTCTCGTATGTCCATCCTTTGGGTCATCCCTCATACGGGGACCGACTTCCTCCTTTTTTAGGCCAAAGAGGGGGTTGACCGGCAGTGGCTTCCTCAAGAAGGAATCTGAAAGGGAAATGGTCTCAACATTTCCTATATTTGATTTTGGTGTTTGACGACCATCACAAACCTTGTGGACTAACCAGTTTGCCTAGTTGATCATTCCACAGGTGTATAAGTTCATCTACAACTATTCTAAAGTCGACTGTCCGGAATACCGTAGATTATTTCGGACAGGAGAAGCATTTTGGAAAATCATCTAAGCGCGGACCGCCCGGGCCCTTGCGGCGGACCGTCCACGACACCAGGGTGAGCCTCGGACAAAACCACTGCAAAAACACAACTCTACACTGTGGACCGTCTGATGGAGAAGCAAGCACCGTCCGAGACCGAGCGCGGACCGTGAATTTTAGCGTCCTCGCGGACCGTCCGGGGTGCACGACCGGACCGTCCGGGGTGCACGACCGGACCGTCCGTGACTGCCTTTATCTGACATCTGACGATGCATTAAATGCATTATAGCCGTTGATATAGCCGTTACTGCTGACCGTTGGGATTTCAGCCGTTGATGTGCAGGGGCGGACCGTCCGGACCAGGAGCGCGGACCGTCCGCGGTTGGCAGAATTGGAGCAATGGCTAGGAAGTGGTTGGTGGCTATAAATACAACCCCAACCACCTCCATTCAATTCACCCAAGCATTCCAATCCTCTACATTCAATACAAGAGCTAGCACTCCATTCAAAGACACAATCAAAGCCTCCAATCTCTCCAAGTTCCACAATTGAGACAAGTGATCTTTAGTGATTAGTGACTTGAGAGAGAGAGTGATCCATGTGATATTTGTCGCTCTTGTTGCTTGGCTTTTGCAATCGTGCTTTCTTCTATTCCCATTCTTATTCTCAAGTGACTTGTAATCAAAGCAAGAGACACCAAGTTGTGGTGGTCCTTGTAAGGGGTCTAAGTGACCCGTTGATTAAGGAGAAAAGCTCACTCGGTCTAAGTGACCGTTTGAAAGAGGGAAAGGGTTGAAAGAGACCCAGACTTTGTGACCACCTCAACGGGGAGTAGGTTTGCAAGAACCGAACCTCGGTAAAACAAATCACCGTGTTATCCGCTTTATTTGCTTGTGATTTGTTTTCACCCTCTCTTTCGGACTTGACTTTATTTCTAACGCTAACCCCGGATTGTAGATTGTCTTTTAAGTCATAAATTTCAGATTCGCCTATTCACCCCCCTCTAGGAGACTTTCAATTGGTATCAAAGTCGGTACTTCATTAGAGTCTAACCACTCGAAGTGATGTCGGGAGCATCCGCCAAGAGGGAGATCGGGACCGGCGGCGACAAGTCCGCAAGCTCGGGGAGAACCCACTCGAGGGAGTCCGGCCACTAGCACAAGGAGGAATCCTCTTCCTCCATCAAGTCACAATGGAGAGGTGACAAGAAGAAGAAGATGAAGAAAGTGGTCTACTACGAGACCGACTCTTCATCACCCTCCACCCCCGGCTCTGAATCGGCATCCGCCACTTCTAAGCACCATGAGCGCAAGAAGTATAGTAAGATGCCCCTCCGCTATCCTCGCATTTCCAAACGCACTCCATTACTTCCCGTTCCCTTAGACAAACCACCGGTTTTTGACGGTGAAGATTATTCTACGTGGAGTGATAAAATGAGGCATCACCTAACCTCACTCCACAAAAGCATATGGGATATTGTTGAGTATGGAGCGCAGGTACCGAAGGAAGGGGACGAGGACTATGATTCGGAAGAGATCGACCAAATTCGGCACTTCAACTCCGAAGCCACTACTATACTCCTCACCTCTCTAAGTCGAGAGGAGAATAATAAGGTGCAAGGGTTGAAGAGTGCCAAAGAGATTTGGGACGTGCTCAAGACCGCGCACGAAGGAGATGAGGTGACCAAGATCACCAAGCGGGAAACAATCGAGGGGGAGCTCGGTCGATTTATGCTCAACCAAGGAGAGGAGCCGCAAGCCATGTACAACAAGCTCAAGACCTTGGTGAACCAAGTGCGCAACCTCGGGAGCACAAAGTGGGATGACCATGAAATGGTCAAGGTTATTCTAAGATCACTCATTTTTCTTAATCCTACACAAGTTCAATTAATTCGTGGTGATTCTAGATACAAGCTAATGTCTCCCAAGGAGGTCATAGCAAAGTTTGTGAGCTTTGAATTGATGATCAAAGGCTCCAAACAAATCATCGAGCGAGGCGCCACCTCCACACCCGAGGTGCAACTCGTCGCATTCAAAGCGACGGAGGAGAAGAAAGAAGAGTCTACGTCAAGTAGGCTCCCCATCGACGCCTCTAAGCTCAACAATGAGGAGATGGCGCTCATCATCAAGAGTTTTCGCCAAATCCTCAAGCAAAGGAGGAGGGAGGATTACAAGCTCCGCTCCAAGAAAGTTTGCTACAAATGTGGTAAGCCCGGTCATTTTATTGCTAAATGTCCATTATCTAGTGATAGTGACAGGGGCGACGACAAGAAGGAAAAGAGGACGGAAAAGAAGAGATACTACAAGAAGAAGGGCGGCGATGCCCATGTTTGCCGGGAGTGGGACTCCGATGAGAGCTCCACCGACTCCTCCTCCGACGAGGATGCCGCAAACATCGCCGTCAACAAGGGTCTCCTCTTCCCCAACGTCGGTCACAAGTGCCTCATGGCAAAGGATGGCAAAAATAAGAAGGTAAAATCTAGAGCCTCCACTAAATATGCAACATCTAGTGACGAGGATAATTCTAGTGATGATGAGGATGACTTGCTCACTCTTTTTGCCAACCTAAACATGCAACAAAAGAAAAACTTGAATGAATTAATTAGTGCTATTCATGAGAAGGATGAACTCTTGGATAGCCAAGAGGACTTCCTTATTAAGGAAAACAAGAAGCATGTTAAGGTTAAAAATGCTTATGCTCAGGAGGTAGAAAAATGTGAAAATTTGACTAGTGAGCTTAGCATTTGCCATGATACTATCTCCAACCTTAGAAATGAGAATGTTAAATTAATTGCTAAGGTTGAGAAGTTAAATGTTTGTGATGATTCTCTTGTCAACCTCAAAAATGATAATGCTAGTTTGATTTCTAAAATTGACAAGTTGAATGAATCACTTTCTAGCCTTAAGATTGAGAATGACAATTTAATTGCTAAGGCTAAGGATTTAAATGTTTGCAATATTTCTATTTCCAATCTTAGAAATGAGAATGCTATTTTACATGCTAAGATTGATGAATTAAATGCTTGCAAACCTTCTACATCTATTGTTAGCCATGTTTTCATTTGTACTAGATGTAGAGACATTAATGTTGATGCTATCCATGATCACCTAGCTTTAATTAAACAACAAAATGATCACATAGCTCAACTTAGTGCTAAAATTAATGAGCATGACTTAGAAAATAAAAAATTTAAATTTGCTAGAAGTATGCTCTATAGTGGGAGACGCCCTGACATTAAGGATGGCATTGGCTTCCATCAGGGAGACAATGTCAAGCTTAATGCCCCTAAGAAATTGTCTAACTTTGTTAAGGGCAAAGCTCCCATGGTTCAGGATAACGAGGGTTATATAAAGGGGCTGTTTGGTTCAGCTTTTTTCTGACCAGCTTTTCTGAAAATCTGGCTGTGAGGAGAATCTGGCTGTAGGGAGAATCTGAGTATCATTACGATTATGTGTGGAGGAAGATAAAGTTGTTCATAGGGCTCAGGATCTAGAAAGTGACGGATTCCTACTATTACAACGACTCAACCGATTATGTGTTTATGTTGATTTTAGATGGTTTTTGTCCTAACGAATTTTATAAAAGCTGACTGAAAAGCTGAGCGTTTGGCAGTCCGCAGCAGCTTTTGGCGGCCAGAAGCTGGCAGAAGCTGAAACAAACAGGCACTTTATATCCTGCTGGTTATCCCGAACATAAGATTAGGAGAATTCATTCTAGGAAGTCTCACTCTGGCTCTCATCATGCTTTTATGTATAAGAGTGAGGCATCTAATTCTAGGCAATCCACTCATGTTAAATTGCCTAAAAAGAAATCTCCTATTGCATCAAATGAAACTAATGTTTCATTTAAAACTTTTGATGCTTCATATGTTTTAACTAACAAATCAGGCAAAGTAGTTGCCAAATATGTTGGGGACAAACACAAGGGATCAAAGACTTGTGTTTGGGTACCCAAGGTGCTTGTTTCTAATGTCAAAGGACCCAAGACCGTTTGGGTACCTAAGAACAAGGCCTAAACTTGTTTTGTAGGTTTATGCATCTGGGGGCTCAAGTTGGATCTTTGATAGCGGATGCACAAACCACATGACCGAACTTTTTGCATTTTAGCCCTTTTTTAGAAAAAAAATCATGTTTAGACCCTAAAAAATTTTAATAGCAATTTTAGACCCTTTGCTCGGCGCCATAGGCTATGGCGCCGAGGTACGTGCTACGCTGGCACACCTGGACGCCGTGGCGCCGACGTGGCACCGAGCTCGGCGCCACAGATCTTGGCGCCGAGCTCGGTTGTGTTTTAACAGTTTTGTTGGAAAACTATAAGCACAAAGCTTGTCTAGCCCAGTTGGTAGAGCACAAGGCTCTTCACCTTGTGGTCCTAGGTTCAAACCCCATAGTTTGCATTTCAATATTTTTGTCTTTATTATTGATTTGTTTTTTTGTTTATGCCGTTGATGTGTCCATACAAATTTATTTCTCATCTAGATTTTTTTTATCTTTGTCATCTAGATTTTTTTGTTTATCATTGATTTTTTTGTCATGATCTAGATTTTTTTAAATAATAAAGACAAAGATAAAAAAAATACCCAGCTCGTCGATTTTTCTTCTTTTACTTAGTAAACATCGTCGGCACATGTTGTGGTTAATTAACAGCATCATCTTCTCGATCTAATTGTGCATTGTGCTGCTCCTGCTTGTTATTAGCTGGCAGTACTAGCACAGTACTTGGCTGGCTAGCTGCTGGTACCAAAACGTTATCTGTAGCGCCCGATAACATCAGAAGCGGAACCAACTTCTTCTTTGCAAATTCACTTCACCCTCCGCAACGCAACGAACCAAGCGTACACAGCTAGCGAGACAGCCATCTCCATTACCTGCGCGCGTGCTCTGCTAGCGAGACAGCTATCTAGACAAAGATAATCTAGATCAGGACAAAAAAATCAATGATAAACAAAAAAAATCTATATGACAAAGATAAAAAAATCTAGATGAGAAATAAATTTGTATGGACACATCAGCGACATAAAAAAACAAATCAATAATAAAGACAAAAATATTGAAATGCAAACTATGGGGCTTGACCCCAGGACCACAAGGTGAAGAGCCTTGTGCTCTACCAACTGGGCTAGACAAGCTTTGTGCTTATAGCTTTCCAACAAAACTGTTAAAACACAACCGAGTGGCGCCGAGCTCGGTGTCACGTCGGCGCCACGGCGTCCATGTGTGCCAGCGTAGCATGTACCTCGGCGCCATAGCCTATGGCGCCGAGCAAAGGGTCCAAAATTGCTATTAAAATTTTGCGCCGAGCAAAGGGTCCAAAATTGCTATTAAATTTTTTTAGGGTCTAAACGTGATTTTTTTTTCTAAAAAAGGGCTAAAATGCAAAAAGTTCGGACCACATGACAGGGGAGGAAAGGATGTTCTCCTCCTACGAGAAAAATGATGATCCCCAAAGAGCTATCACATTCGGGGATGGAAATCAAGGGTTGGTCAAAGGACTTGGTAAAATTGCTATATCACCTGACCATTCTATTTCCAATGTTTTTCTTGTAGATTCTTTAGACTATAACTTGCTTTCAGTCTCTCAATTATGCAAAATGGGCTACAATTGTCTTTTTACGGATATAGGTGTTACTGTCTTTAGAAGAAATGATGATTCAGTAGCATTTAAGGGAGTATTAGAGGGTCAGCTATACTTAGTTGATTTTAATAGAGCTAAACTCGATACTTGCTTAATTGCTAAGACTAATATGGGTTGGCTCTAGCATCGTCGACTAGCCCATGTTGGGATGAAGAATCTTCACAAGCTTCTAAAGGGAGAACACATTTTGGGACTAACAAATGTTCATTTTGAGAAAGACAGGGTTTGTAGCGCATGCCAAGCAGGAAAGCAAGTTGGTGTTCACCATCCACACAAAACATCATGACAACAAACAGGCCACTGGAGTTACTCCACATGGATCTATTCGACCCGATAGCTTACATAAGCATCGGCGGGAGTAAGTACTGTCTAGGTAATTATGGATGATTATTCTCGCTTCACTTGGGTATTCTTTTTGCAGGATAAATCTCAAACCCAAGAGACCTTAAAGGGATTCTTGAGACGGGCTCAAAATGAGTTCGGCTTAAGGATCAAAAAGATTAGAAGCGACAACGGGACGGAGTTCAAGAACTCTCAAATTGAAGGCTTTCTTGAGGACGAGGGCATCAAGCATGAGTTCTCTTCTCCCTACACACCACAACAAAATGGTGTAGTGGAGAGGAAGAATAGAACTCTACTTGACATGGTGAGGACCATGCTTGATGAGTACAAGACTTCGGACCGGTTTTGGGCGGAAGCAATCAACACCGCTTGCTACGCCATCAACCGTCTCTACCTTCACCGAATCCTCAAGAAGACATCATATGAACTCCTAACCGGTAAAAAGCCCAATGTTTCATATTTTAGAGTCTTTGGTAGCAAATGTTTTATTCTTGTTAAAAGAGGTAGAAAATCTAAATTTGCTCCTAAGGCTGTAGAAGGCTTTTTACTTGGTTATGACTCAAACACAAGGGCATATAGAGTCTTTAACAAGTCCACTGGACTAGTTGAAGTTTCTTGTGACATTGTGTTTGATGAGACTAATGGCTCTCAAGTAGAGCAAGTTGATCTTGATGAGCTAGATGATGAAGAGGCTCCATGCGTCGCGCTAAGGAACATGTCCATTAGGGATATGTGTCCTAAGGAATCCGAAGAGCCTTCACAAGCACAAGATCAACCATCATCTTCAACTCAAGCATCTCCACCAACTCAAGATGAGGATCAAGCTCAAGATGATGAAAATGAAGATCAAGAAAGAGCCACCTCAAGAGGAGGACAATGATCAAGAGGGAGATGCCAATGATCAAGACAAGGAAGATGATCAGGGTCCAAGACCGCCACACCCAAGAGTCCACCAAGCGATACAACGAGATCACCCCGTGAACTCCATCCTCGGTGATATTCATAAGGGGGTAACCACTCGATCTTGTGTTGCTCATTTATGTGAACATTACTCTTTTATGTCTTCTATTGAGCCATAAAGGGTGGAAGACGCATTAAGAGATTCGGACTGGGTGTTGGCAATGCAAGAGGAACTCAACAACTTCACAAGGAATGAGGTATGTCATCTTGTTCGACGTCCTAATCAAAATGTTGTAGGAACCAAGTGGGTTTTCCGCAACAAGCAAGATGAGCATTGTGTGGTGACGAGGAACAAAGCCCGACTTGTGGCCAAGGGATATTCACAAGTCGAAGGTTTGGATTTTGGTGAAACCTATGCACCCGTAGCTAGGCTTGAGTCAATTCGTATATTACTTGCCTATGCTACTTACCATGGCTTTAAGCTTTACCAAATGGACGTGAAAAGTGTCTTCCTCAATGGACCAATCAAGGAAGAGGTCTATGTTGAGCAACCTCCCGGCTTTGAAGATAGTGAGTACCCTAACCATGTATATAAACTCTCTAAGGCGCTTTATGGGCTCAAGCAAGCCCCACGAGCATGGTATGAATGCCTAAGAGATTTTCTCATCACTAATGGCTTCAAAGTCGGAAAAGTCGATCCTACTCTCTTTACTAAAACTATTGCAAATGATTTGTTTGTATGCCAAATTTATATTGATGATATCATATTTGGATCTACTAACAAATCTACTTGTGAAGAGTTTAGTAGGATCATGATTCAAAAATTCGAGATGTCTATGATGGGGGAGTTGAAGTATTTCTTAGGATTTCAAGTCAAGCAACTCCAAGAGGGCACTTTCATTAGCTAAACAAAGTACACTCAAGACATACTCACCAAATTTGGAATGAAGAATGTCAAGCCCATCAAGACACCCATGGGAACCAATGGGCATCTCGACCTTGACACGGGAGGTAAATCCGTAGATCAAAAGGTATATCGGTCGATGATAGGATCTCTACTCTATTTATGTGCATCTCGACCGGATATTATGCTTTCCGTATGCATGTGTGCAAGATTTCAAGCCGATCCTAAGGAAGTTCACCTTAGGGCCGTGGAAAGAATCTTGAGATATTTAGTTCATACACCTAAGTTTGGTCTTTGGTACCCCAAGGGATCCACCTTTGATTTAATAGGTTATTCAGATGCTAATTAGGCATGGTGTAAAATTGATAGAAAGAGCACATCAGGGACTTGTCAGTTCTTGGGAAGATCCCTGGTATCTTGGGCTTCAAAGAAACAAAATTCAGTAGCTCTTTCTACCGCCGAAGCTGAGTACATTGCCGCAGGCCATTGTTGCGTGCAATTGCTTTGGATGAGGCAAACCCTTAGGGACTATGGCTACAAATTAACCAAAGTCCCTCTTCTATGTGATAATGTGAGTGCAATCTGCATGGCGGATAATCCCGTTGAGCACAGCCGCACTAAGCACATAGCCATTCGGTATCACTTTTTGAGGGATCACCAACAAAGGGGGGATATCGAGATTGCTTATGTTAGCACCAAAGATCAATTAGCCGATATCTTTACCAAACCACTAGATGAGAAAACCTTTACCAAACTTAGGAATGAGCTAAACATTCTTGCTTCTAGGAATTTTGATTGATACTTTGCACACATAGCTCATTTATGTACCTTTGATCATATCTCTTTCATGTGCTATGACTAATGTGTTTTCAAGAAAATTCTTCCACTAAGTCATAGATTGAAATGGAAATGGAGTCTTCGGCTAAGACAAGGCTTCCACTCCACTCTATCGGTATCATTTACCCTTCGCCATCACTCCGACCACTCTCCAACTTTGGTACAATCTTCACTCATATTCATATGTACCATTGGGGAGAAAGTAACTAGGGCTCTAAAAGACTCCGTTTTTGGTGATTCATGCCAAAGGGAGAGAGAGTATTAGCCCAAAGCAAAAGGACGCACCACCACACCAATTTCAAAAAATTTCGGAAAGTTGTTTTTAATTGGTATATTTCAAATTAGTATTCCTCTAAAGAAATTCTATTTCATTTTATATCTATTCTAAGGAGGAGTTTTTGAAAATTAGCATCTAAAATATTTGATCTTCTTTCAAATGGTAAAAACTCTCTTGAACACTAAGAGGGGAATTTCATCAAAGGGGAGTTTTGTTTAGTCAAAGGAAAAACATTTTGAAACAGGGGGAGAAAATTTCAAATCTTAAAAAAGCTTCTCGAAATCTTATGCATATACCTTTGACTATTTGCAAAAAAACTTTGAAAAGAATTTCCAAAAGAATTTGCAAAAACAAAACTAGTTGTGCAAGCGTGGTCCAAAATGTTAAAATTATCATATCAAACTTATCTGCTTAGAAATGTTTTCATTTCAAAAATAACTTATGCACATCTGTCAAAATGCAAACTTGTTACATTTCTACACTTTGTATTTGCTTTGGTTTGTGTTGGCATCAATCACCAAAAAGGGGGAGATTGAAAGGGAAATGGTCTCAACATTTCCTATATTTGATTTTGGTGTTTGACGACCATCACAAACCTTGTGGACTAACCAGTTTGCCTAGTTGATCATTCCACAGGTGTATAAGTCCATATACAACTATTCTAAAGTCGACTGTCCGGAATACCATAGATTATTCCGGACAAGAGAAGCATTTTGGAAAATCACCTAAGTGCGGACCGCCTGGGCCCTTGCGGCGGACCGTCCGCGACACCAGGGTGAGCCTCGGACAGAACCACTGCAAAAACACAACTCTACACTGCGGACCGTCCGATGGAGAAGCAAGCACCATCCGAGACCGAGTGCGGACCGTCCGGCCTCAGGCGCGGACCGTCCGATAGGTGAGAACCGAAAAACCCAAAGGTGACGGGTTCAGTAAAATGAATTTTAGCGTCCTCGCGGACCGTCCGGGGTGCACGACCGGACCGTCCGCGACTGCCTTTATCTAACATCTGACGACACATTAAATGCATTATAGCCGTTGATATAGTCGTTACTGCTGACCGTTGGGATTTCAACCGTTGATGTGCAGGGGCGGACCGTTCGGACCAGGAGCGCGGACCGTCCGCGGTTGGCAGAATTGGAGCAACGGCTAGGAAGTGGTTGGTGGCTATAAATACAACCCCAACCACCTCCATTCAATTCACCCAAGCATTCCAATCCTCTACATTCAATACAAGAGCTATCACTCCTTTCAAAGACACAATCAAAGCCTCTAATCTCTCCAAGTTCCACAATTGAGACAAGTGATCTTTAGTGATTAGTGACTTGAGAGAGAGAGAGTGATCCGTGTGATATTTGTCGCTCTTGTTGCTTGGTTTTTGCAATCGTGCTTTCTTGTATTCCCATTCTTATTCTCAAGTGACTTGTAATCAAATCAAGAGACACCAAGTTGTGGTGGTCCTTGTAAGGGGTCTAAGTGACCCGTTGATTAAGGAGAAAAGCTCACTCGATCTAAGTGACCATTTGAGAGAGGGAAAGGGTTGAAAGAGACCCGGTCTTTGTGACCACCTCAACGGGGAGTAGGTTTGCAAGAACCGAACCTCAGTAAAACAAATCACCGTGTCATCCGCTTTATTTGCTTGTGATTTGTTTTCGCCCTCTCTTTCGGACTTGACTTTATTTCTAACGCTAACCCCGGATTGTAGATTGTCTTTTAAGTAATAAATTTCAGATTCGCCTATTCACCCCCCCTCTAGGCGACTTTCAGAATCACTGGCCGATGGTAAAACCGAGCGTTCTATCACGAGGTGAAGCCACGCGCACCCGTGGGCCCTGCTCGGGTCGAATTGTCTGTTGTCTCGTATTCTTTATAATGGACAGCGCCATCATTCAAGCTATGCCAAGCCCTAGCCTCCATAGCCTGGGACTCGACACGTTTTGTCTTGTTATGTCGTGCAAGCGGTCTACGCACTCAGGCCTAGTCTCGATAGGTCATGAGTGCGTCGTAGGCCAGAGGTTGCGCAAGTCATAAATGCTCCACAGTCCGAGGGGTTCATAGGTCATCGGTGTGTCGTAGCCCGAGGGGTTCATAGGCCATGAGTGGCAGGTGGACCGATGTCTGTGCCGTGGCTCGGTGCTAGGCGTAGTTAGTGCGACCGATCACTTATGGCGGGTCAGTCTCGGGCCAGACGAGGGATCCACTCCCGTGATTTCACTTCAGTTCGCTCCGCCCCCTGTTTGTTTTCGCCACACTTGACCCCCGAGCTCGGTGTCGTCGTGTTCGTCCGAGGGCGAATGCTTCCAGGGTAGATGTTTCCTTTCTCCTCCAGCTAACCGACGAGTCCCAATTAGTAGAGGCTTTTTCCTAGCGCGCTCGCTGACCGGTGGTTTCCAGAGAACGATGGACCACCAAATAGTGGATAAAGATGAATTGTTGTATCAAATTAAGGATCGGATGGTACAAGCCCAAATAACAATAAAGCAACTCTAAAATAAGTCGCGAAAAGACATATTTTTGGGAGGGGTCCTCTTAAATATTTGCCACCTTTAAGAAAAAATCTTAGTCATGTGTCATTAACATATGAATCACTGGCATGTCATTTTATCTGCCACTCATCCCTAATAGTGGTAAATAGTTCATTTTCACTATTTTTTGCGGTAGGTAACTGGATTTGGAGAGGCTGCAACAATGGATAGTCTCGTGCTCACTATAAGGCCTTGTTCGGCAATCTGAGATTCTTTCCTGGGTTGATTTTTTCCCCACATGGATTGGGTGAATCCAAGACTTTCACCCAATCCTTTGTGGGATTAAATCCTAAAACCCAATCAACCAATGTTTGTTCGTTTATGCCATATGGATTATATCCCAAAACCCAAATAACTATATTTGTTCGTTTATTCCATGTGGATTAAATTCTAAACTTAAATACCAACAAAAGCCAATAAAATCAACAACATTTAAGCATAAAACATGTCATTTCTTCAGAAATTTAAGCATAGAACATGTCATTTCTCTAGAAATTTAAGCATTCCATCCAATTCTCGATACATATTTTTTCAAAAATTTAAGCATGTAATAGACTTAGTATAAGCTAGATTTTATCCAGAAATTTAAGCATGCCATACAAGTCTTGCAACAACCTTCCTTCAATTCTATTACATACTGAGCCCAAACATGGAGAAATGCAACATATATATAGCTCATACTGGCACATGCAGACTCAGAACGCTGTGCAGAACTGTCTCCATATGACCAATATTTCTTGTCCGCAAAGTTTAAATAAGGAATCAAAAGTAGAAATCAACAGATAAAAAATTAAATTTATGCAGAAAGAAAAACAGCAGGGAACCCATATCAATTAATAAACATCGTGTCCTCAAAATATACAAGCGCATGTTGTTGTTGCTGCTACATTTTTCTTGAGTGAGCACAAATGGAGGCTGATTAACAGCAGCAACAACAAAGAACTCACCAGCTGCAGAGAACCAAGTACAACTACTCCCAACCATGGGATTCAGTTCTCTCAAGCAATAAAATGATTCTAGCCCCTCCAACCTGAGAGCACCTAGAGGGGGGTGAATAGGTGATCCTGTAAAAACTTGAAACTTATAGCCACAAAAATTGGTTAAGTGTTAGTAGGCTAAATAGCGAGCTCTTGTGAACACAAGTATCACAGAAAAGCAATCACAAAAGACACGCGAGTTATCTCGTGGTTCGGCCAAGTACAACACTTGCCTACTCCATGTTGTGGCGTCCCAATGGACGAGGGTTGCACTCAACCCCTTTCAAGTGATCCAAGGATCCACTTGAATACCATGGTGTTTCTTTCTTTTCACTATATCCCGTTCGCGAGGAATCTCCACAACTTGGAGCCTCTCGCCCTTACAAATGATGATCACAAAGAAGCACGGATGTAAGGGAGGGAAAAGCAACACACACAAGTCTCAAAAGCAACAACTCAAACACGCACACTAATCACAACTTGAGCTCTAAGTTCACACACGGAGTTCTCAACTCAAGAGGAGCTCAAATTGCTATCACAAAGAATCAAACGCGCTAGAATGAAGACTTGGTGCTTAGAGATGATCAAAGAATGCTTGGTGTACTCCTTCATGCGCCTAGGGGCCCTTTTTATAGCCCCAAGGCAGCTAGGAGCCGTTGAGAGCAATCCAGGAAGGCTATCCTTGCCTTCTGTCGACTGGTGCACCGGACAGTCCGGTGCACCACCGGACACTGTCCGTGCGGATTTCTTTCCTGTTCTGGCGCAGCCGACCGTTGAAGAATTGGAGCCGTTGGCGCACCGGACACTGTCCGGTGCACACCGGACAGTCTGGTGCCCCCATCAGACCGTTGGCTCGGCCACGCGTCACGCGCGGATTGCGCGGCCGACCGTTGGCTCACCGGACAGTCCGATGCACCACCGGACAGTCCGGTGATTTATAGCCGTACGCCGTCGTTCTGTTCCTGATAGCAGCCAGTTGATCAGCGCCAGCCTGGCACACCGGACAGTCCGGTGCACCACCGGACAGTCCGTGCACCCAGACTGAGTAAAGCCTTGGCTGCTCGAGCCAAGTCTTTTCCATTTGTCTTTTCTCTGATTCTAGCACTTAGACAAATATGTTAGTACACAAAAACCAATGTACTAAGCCTAGAATCATACCTTTGTATTGATTTGCACTTTGTCCACCATTTGGCATAGTTTAACACATAACCATTTGTGTTGGACACTTAATCACCAAAATACTTAGAAATGGCCCAAGGGCACATTTCCCTTTCAATCTCCCCCTTTTTGGTGATTTATGCCAACACAACAAAAAGCAACATATAGAAGTGCAACATCAATGCAAATGAGAACAAGAATTTGCTTTGATTCAAATTTGGCATATTTGGATCATTCTTTGCCACCACTTGGTTTGTTTTTGCAAATCAAACTCAATTTCCTATCTCTAAGTCAAATTCACTTGTTGAGGCATAGAGAGAGGTATTCCAAGAGAAATTGATCAAAGATTCAAAAACTCCCCCTTTTTCCCATAATTAAACATTCTCCCCACAAGAGACCAATTTTTGACAATAAGAGACCATAAGAGTATTTTGACAAAACAAAAGCTCTAACTCTACTATTTTCAAAATTCTCAAGTGGTAGCTGATCCATTTGCTTTAGCCTTAATTTCTCCCCCTTTGGCATCAAGCACCAAAATGGGATCATTTGTGGCCCTTAAACCCCATTGCCTCACCAAAATCTTCAAATAAGAGTAAAAGGCAATAAGAGTATGGAGATGAACTTGGAGTAAGTTACCCTCTCATCGGAGTGCAGTGGAAGTCTTTCATGGTCCAAGTCCACCTTTCCCTTTTCAATATGTCTTTGAGACTAATTTAAGAAAACTCAAGCACATGGTTAGCCTCAAAGGATCAAGTTGTAGCACATCTCCCCCTAAATATGTGCATCACTCACACATGGACTTTTGAGATCCGGGGATTGCGTTGTACAACTTGATCACTATAATTAAGCAACAAAATGCATAAAGGAACATGATCAAAGGCATAAAACACATGTATGCTATGAATCAATCCAAGTTCCGCGAATCTAAGACATTTAGCTCACTTTGCAGCCTGCAAAAGGTTGACTCATCTAGAGGCTTGGTAAAGATATCAGCTAGCTGGTTCTCGGTGCTAACATAAAACACTTCGATATCTCCCTTTTGCTGGTGGTCTCTCAAAAAGTGATGTCGGATGTCTATGTGCTTTGTGCGGCTGTGTTCAACAGGATTATCCGCCATGCAGATAGCACTCTCATTATCACATAGGAGTGGGACTTTGCTCAGATTGTAGCCAAAGTCCCGGAGGGTTTGCCTCATCCAAAGTAGTTGCACGCAACACTGTCCTGCGGCAACATACTCGGCCTCAGCGGTGGATAGGGCAACGGAAGTTTGTTTCTTAGAACTCCAAGACACCAGGGACCTTCCTAAGAATTGGCACGTCCGTGATGTACTCTTCCTATCAACCTTACATCCAGCATAATCGGAGTCTGAATATCCAATTAAGTCAAAGGTAGACCCCTTTGGATACCAGATCCCGAAGCAAGGCGTAGCGACTAAATATGTAAGAATTCGCTTCCCGGCCACTAAGTGACACTCCCTTGGATCGGATTGAAATCTAGCACACATGCATACACTAAGCATAATATCCGGTCTACTAGCACATAAGTAAAGCAAGGAAACTATCATAAACCGGTATGCTTTTTGATCAACGGACTTACCTCCTTTGTTGAGGTCGACGTGTCCGTCAGTTCCCATTGGAGTCTTTGCGGGCTTGGCGTCCTTCATCCCAAACCGCTTGATCAAGTCTTGCGTATACTTCGTTTGGGAGATGAAAGTGCCGTCCTTGAGTTGCTTCACTTGGAACCCAAGGAAGTAGTTCAACTCGCCCATCATCGACATTTCAAACTTTTGAGTCATCACCCTGCTAAACTCTTCACAAGACTTTTGGTTAGTAGAACCAAATATTATGTCATTGACATAAATTTGGCACACAAATAAGTCACCATCACAAGTCTTAGTGAATAAAGTTGGATCGGCTTTCCCAACCTTGAAAGCATTAGCAATTAAAAAGTCTCTAAGGCATTCATACCATGCTCTTGGGGCTTGCTTAAGTCCATAGAGCGCCTTAGAGAGCTTACACACGTGGTCGGGGTACCGTTCATCCTCAAAGCCAGGGGGTTGCTCTACGTACACCTCCTCCTTGATTGGCCCGTTGAGGAAAGCGCTCTTCACATCCATTTGAAACAACCTGAAAGAATGGTGAGCGGCATAGGCTAACAATATGCGAATTGACTCTAGCCTAGCCATAGGAGCAAAAGTCTCCTCAAAGTCCAAACCTACGACTTGGGCATAACCTTTTGCCACAAGTCGTGCCTTGTTCCTTGTCACCACCCCGTGCTCGTCCTGTTTGTTGCGGAACACCCACTTGGTTCCCACAACGTTTTGCTTGGGACGTGGCACCAGTGTCCAAACTTCATTTCTCTTGAAATTGTTGAGCTCCTCTTGCATGGCCAACACCCAGTTGAGAGCACCTAGAGGGGGGGGGGGTGAATAGGTGATCCTGTAAACTTCAAAAACTTAAGCCACAAAACTTTGATTAAGTGTTAGCACAGTTAATGCCAAGTGGCTAGAGCGAAGATGATAATCACAAGAAGTTCAACACAGAGATGACACGGTGATTTATCCCGTGGTTCGGCCAAGTACAAAACTTGCCTACTCCACGTTGTGGCGTCCCAACGGACGAGAGTTGCACTCAACTCCTCTCAAGTGATCCAATGATCAACTTGAATACCACAGTGTTATGCTTTTCTTCTCAATATCCCGTTTGCGAGGAATCTCCACAACTTGGAGCCTCTCGCCCTTACACTTAAGATTCACAAAGAAGTACGGAGTAAGGTGGGAATGAGCAACGCACACAAGACTCGAAAATCAGAGCAACAACACGCACACAAGTCGCAACAAGAGCTCGCAACGCAACACAAAGAGTTCACAACTCCACAAGAGCTCTATATGCTGTCACAATGAAACGAATGCGTGAGATCTATGTCTTGGTGCTTAGAAGAGTTGTAGGAATGCTTGGTGTTCTCCTCCATGCGCCTAGGGGTCCCTTTTATAGCCCCAAGGCAGCTAGGAGCCGTTGAGAACAAATCCGGAAGGCCATCCTTGCCTTCTGTCGTCGGGGGCACCGGACAGTCCGGTGCACACCGGACACTGTCCGGTGCCCGATTTGTTTCCTTAACTGGCGCTGCCGACCGTTGCAGCCCGTTGGAGATCTGCGAGCCGTTGGCGCACCGGACAGTCCGGTGCACACCGGACAGTCCGGTGCCGTCTTCCGACCGTTGGCTCGGCCACGTGTCCCGCGCGGATTGCGCGGCCGACCGTTGACCCTGGCCGACCGTTGGCTCACCGGACAGTCCGGTGCACACCGGACAGTCCGGTGAATTTTAGCCGTACGCCGTCGGCGAATTCCCGAGAGCGGCCAGTTCGAGCCGAGTCAGCCTGGCGCACCGGACACTGTCCGGTGCACACCGGACAGTCCGGTGCTCCAGACCGAGCTGAGACTTGGCTGCACACAGCCAAGTCTTTCTCTCCCCTTTTTCTCTTTTTCTTCTTTCTGTTTCTAACACTTAGACAAATATGTTAGTCCATAAAACCAATGTACTAAGGCTTAGAAACATACCTTTACTTCATGATTTGCACCTTGTTCATCCATGTACACAAATTCACAATTAAACACATGTGTTGGCACTCAATCACCAAAATACTTAGAAATGGCCCAAGGGCACATTTCCCTTTCAATCTCCCCCTTTTTGGTGATTTATGCCAACACAACATAAAGCAACTAGAACAAGTGCAAACTTACTTCAAATAAAATAAATTTAAGTTTTATTCAATTTTGGCATATATGGATCATCCTTTGCCACCACTTGGTTTGTTTTTGAAAATCAAACTCAAATCTCTATCTCTAAGTCAAACACACATGTTGAAGCATAAAGAGAGTCATTCCAAAAGAGATTGATCAAAAATTTCAAAAACTCCCCCTTTTTCCCATAAACAATACTTCTCCCCACAAGAAGCCAACTTTTGACAAGAGAGACAACATAAGAATTTTGACAAATCAAAAACTCTATTCTACTATTTTCAAAATCTCAAGTGGTAGCTGATCCATTTATTGCTTTGGTAGCTGATCCATTTATTGCTTTGGCCTTTATTTTCTCCCCCTTTGGCATCAACCACCAAAACGGGATCAATTTTGGCCCTTTAACCCCATTGCCTCACCAAAAATCTTCAATTAAGTGCAAATGGCAACAAGAGTTCATGAGATGGACTTGGAATAAGTTACCCTCTCATCGGAGTGCAGTGGAAGTCTTGCATGGTCCAAGTCCACCTTTTCCCTTTCAATTCTCCTTTGAGACTAAAACAGGCAAACTCAAGCATATGGTTAGTCTCAAAGGGTCAAGTTGTAACACGTCTCCCCCTAAACATGTGCATCATTTTGCAACGGACTTGTGAGGTCCAGGGAGTGTTTGTACAACTTGAACACCATAATAAGCAACAAAATGCAGAAAGAACATGATCAAGGGCATAAGTACATGTATGCTACAATTCAATCCAAGTTCCGCGAATCTAAGACATTTAGCTCACTACGCAGCCTGCAAAAGGTCTTCTCATCTAAAGGCTTGGTAAAGATATCGGCTAGCTGGTTCTCGGTGCTAACATAAAACACTTCGATATCTCCCTTTTGCTGGTGGTCTCTCAAAAAGTGATGCCGGATGTCAATGTGCTTTGTGCGGCTGTGCTCAACAGGATTTTTCGCTATTCGGATAGCACTCTCATTATCACATAGGAGTGGGACTTTGCTCAGATTGTAGCCAAAGTCCCGGAGGGTTTGCCTCATCCAAAGTAGTTGCGCGCAACACTGTCCTGCGGCAACATACTCGGCCTCAGCGGTGGATAGGGCAACGGAGGTTTGTTTCTTAGAGTTCCATGACACCAGGGACCTTCCTAAGAATTGGCACGTCCCCGATGTACTCTTCCTATCGACCTTACATCCAGCATAGTCGGAATCTGAGTACCCAATCAAGTCAAAGTTAGACCCCTTTGGATACCAGATCCCGAAGCAAGGCGTAGCGACTAAATATCTAAGAATTCGCTTCACCGCCACCAAGTGACACTCCTTAGGATCGGATTGAAATCTAGCACACATGCATACGCTAAGCATAATATCCGGTCTACTAGCACATAAATAAAGCAGAGAACCTATCATTGACCGGTATGCTTTTTGATCAACGGACTTACCTCCTTTGTTGAGGTCGGTGTGTCCGTCGGTTCCCATCGGCGTCTTTGCGGGCTTGGCGTCCTTCATCCCAAACCTCTTTAGCAGATCTTGCGTGTACTTCGTTTGGGAGATGAAGGTGCCGTCCTTGAGTTGCTTCACTTGGAACCCAAGGAAGTAGTTCAACTCGCCCATCATCGACATCTCGAATTTCTGCGTCATCACCCTGCTAAACTCTTCACAAGACTTTTGATTAGTAGAACCAAATATTATGTCATCGACATAAATTTGGCACACAAACAAATCACCATCACATGTCTTTGTAAAAAGAGTTGGATCGGCTTTCCCAACCTTGAAAGCATTTGCAAGTAAGAAATCTCTAAGGCATTCATACCATGCTCTTGGGGCTTGCTTAAGTCCATAGAGCGCCTTAGAGAGCTTACATACGTGGTCGGGGTACCGCTCATCCTCGAAGCCAGGGGGTTGCTCCACGTACACCTCCTCCTTTATTGGCCCGTTGAGGAAAGCGCTCTTCACATCCATTTGGTACAACCTGAAAGAATGGTGAGCGGCATATGCTAGCAAGATACGAATTGATTCTAGCCTAGCCACAGGAGCAAAAGTCTCCTCAAAGTCCAAACCTGCGACTTGGGCATAACCTTTTGCCACAAGTCGAGCCTTGTTCCTCGTCACCACCCCGTGCTCGTCCTGTTTGTTGCGGAACACCCACTTGGTTCCCACAACATTTTGCTTGGGACGAGGCACCAGCGTCCAAACTTCATTGCGCTTGAAGTTGTTAAGTTCCTCCTGCATGGCCAACACCCAATCCGGATCTAGCAAGGCCTCCTCTACCCTGAAAGGCTCAATAGAGGAGACAAAGGAGTAATGCTCACAAAAATTAACTAATCGAGATCGAGTAGTTACTCCCTTGCTAATGTCACCCAGAATTTGGTCGACGGGATGATCCCTCTGAATCATCGCTCGAACTTGGGTTGGAGGTGCCGGTTGCGCTTCTTCCTCCATCACATGATCATCTTGTGCTCCCCCTTGATCACACGCCTCCTTTTGATGAACCTATTCGTCGTCTTGAGTTGGGGGATGCACGGTCGTTGAGGAAGAAGGTTGATCTTGTTCCTGTGGCCGAACGTCTCCAATCGCCATGGTTCGTATAGCGGCCGTCGGAACATCTTCTTCATCTACATCATCACAATCAACAACTTGCTCTCTTGGAGAGCCATTAGTCTCATCAAATACAACGTCGCTAGAGACTTCAACCAAACCCGATGATTTGTTGAAGACTCTATACGCCTTTGTATTTGAATCATAACCTAATAAAAACCCTTCTACAGCTTTGGGAGCAAACTTAGAATTTCTACCCTTCTTTACTAGAATGTAGCACTTGCTCCCAAAAACACGAAAGTAGGATACATTGGGTTTGTTACCGGTTAGTAGCTCATATGACGTCTTCTTGAGGAGGCGGTGAAGGTAGACCCTGTTGATGGCGTGGCAAGCCGTGTTCACGGCTTCCGACCAAAAGCACTCGGGGGTCTTGAATTCTCCAAGCATCGTCCTCGCCATATCGATTAGCGTCCTGTTCTTCCTCTCTACCACACCATTTTGCTGTGGTGTGTAGGGAGCGGAGAACTCGTGCTTGATCCCTTCCTCCTCAAGAAACTCCTCCACTTGTAGGTTCTTGAACTCGGACCCGTTGTCGCTCCTAATCTTCTTCACCTTGAGCTCAAACTCATTTTGAGCTCTCCTGAGGAAGCGCTTGATGGTCCCTTGGGTTTCAGACTTATCCTGCAAAAAGAACACCCAAGTGAAGCGGGAAAAGTCATCAACAATAACTAAACCATACTTACTTCCTCCTATGCTTAGATAGGCGACGGGTCCGAAGAGGTCCATATGCAGCAACTCCAGAGGTCTTGACGTGGTCATCACATTCTTGCTGTGATGTGCTCCTCCTACTTGTTTACCTGCCTGACAAGCTGCACAAGGTCTATCTTTTTCGAAATAAACATTTGTTAGACCTATCACGTGTTCTCCCTTTAGAAGCTTGTGGAGGTTCTTCATCCCCACATGTGCTAAGCGGCGATGCCACAGCCAGCCCATGCAAGTCTTAGCCATTAAGCATGCATCTAGACCGGCCTCTTCTTTTGCAAAATCAACTAAGTAAAGCTTGCCGTCTAGTACACCCTTAAAAGCTAGTGAACCATCACATCTTCTAAAGACAGACACATCTACATTTGTAAATAAACAATTATATCCCATTTGACATAATTGACTAACAGATAGCAAATTATATCCAAGACTCTCCACTAGGAATACATTTGATATAGAATGCTCATTAGAAATTGCAATTTTACCTAACCCTTTTACCTTGCCTTGATTCCCATCACCGAATATAATTGAATCTTGGGAATCCTTATTCTTGACGTAGGAGGTGAACATCTTCTTCTCCCCCGTCATATGGTTTGTGCATCCGCTGTCGATAATCCAGCTTGAACCCCCGGATGCATAAACCTGCAAGGCAAATTTAGGCTTGGGTCTTAGGTACCCAACTCATGTTGGGTCCTGCAAGGTTAGCACAAATATCTTTAGGGACCCAAATGCAAGATTTATCTCCCTTGCATCTAGCCCCTAATTTCCTAGCAACTACCTTCTTACCCTTTCTACAAATAGCAAAGGGAGCATTACAAGCATAATAAATGGTAGAAGGTTCATTCACTTCTTTCCTAGGAGCATGAATAACATTCTTTCTAGGTACATGAGCAATATCTCTCCTAGGCATATGTACAACATTTCTCCTACACATATCTCTACCATGCTTATAAGAAGAACTAGAAGCAAACATGGCATGAGAATCATAAACATGTGAATCAAAATGATTATAAGCATTTCTAGCATGTCTCCTATCATAATACATAAAAGCATGATTCTTTTTAGCATTACTAGCCATAGGGGCCTTCCCCTTCTCCTTGACGAAGATGGGAGCCTTATGGCTTGTTAAGTTCTTGGCTTCCCTCTTGAAGCCAAGCCCATACTTAATTGAGGGATGTCTTCCAATTGTATAGGCATCCCTTGCAAATTTTATCTTTTCAACTTCACTCTTGCTAGTCTTAAGTTGAGCATTAAGACTAGCCACTTCATCTTTTAGTTTTGAAATTGAAACTAAGTGTTTGCTACAAGTGTTAACATCAAAATCCTTACACCTAGTGCAAATTGTAACATTTTCAACACAAGACTTAGATTTATTTGTTACTTCTAATTTAGCATTTAAATCATGGTTAACACTTTGTAAAGTAGCAATGGTTTCATGACAAGAAGATATTTCACTAGAAAGCACTTCATTTCTTTTCACTTCTAAAGCATATGATTTTTGTGCCTCTACAAACTTATCATGTTCATCATACAATAAATCCTCTTGCTTTTCTAAAAGCCTATCCTTTTCATTCAAAGCATCAATCAATTCATTGATTTTATCTATCTTAGATCTATCTAAGCCCTTGAACAAGCAAGAATAATCTATGTCATCATCATCACTAGACTCACTATCACTAGAAGAAGCATAAGTGGAGTCTTGAGTACTCACCTTCTTCTCTCTTGCCATAAGGCAAGTGAGACGCTCGTTGGGGAAGAGAGCCGATTTGTTGAAGGCAGTGGCGGCGAGTCCTTCGTTGTCGGAGTCGGAGGAGGAGCAATCCGAGTCCCACTCCTTTCCTAGATGCGCCTCGCCCTTTGC
Organism: Zea luxurians; assembly: GCA_029449295.1. NCBI lineage: Eukaryota > Viridiplantae > Streptophyta > Magnoliopsida > Poales > Poaceae > Zea > Zea luxurians. Next base: position 113,962,209 of record JAOPSE010000007.1, read on the forward strand.
CTTCTTGTATTGCTTCTTCTTCTCTCTTTTGTTCCCCTTTTCCTGGTCACTTTCATTATCGGGACAGTTAGCAATGAAATGACCAAGCTTACCGCATTTGAAGCATGAGCGCTTCCCCTTGGCTTTGGTCTTGCTTGGTTGTCCCTTGTGACCTTTAAGCACCGTCTTGAATCTTTTGATGATGAGAGCCATCTCTTCATCATTAAGGCCAGCCGCCTCAATCTGTGCCACCTTGCTAGGTAGCGCCTCCTTGCTTCGTGTTGCCTTGAGAGCAAGGGGTTGCGGCTCGTTGATCGGACCATTCAAGGCGTCGTCCACATACCTCGCCTCCTTGATCATCATTCGCCCGCTAACGAATTTCCCAAGAACTTCTTCGGGCGACATCTTGGTGTACCTGGGATTTTCACGTATATTGTTCACCAAGTGAGGATCAAGAACGGTAAATGACCTGAGCATTAGGCGGACGACGTCGTGGTCCGTCCATCGCGTGCTCCCGTAGCTTCTTATCTTGTTGATAAGGGTCTTGAGCCGGTTGTATGTTTGCGTCGGCTCCTCGCCCCTTATCATCGCGAACCGTCCAAGCTCTCCCTCCACCAACTCCATCTTGGTGAGCAAGGTGACGTCGTTCCCCTCATGAGAAATCTTGAGGGTGTCCCAGATTTGCTTGGCGTTATCCAGGCCGCTCACTTTATGGTATTCATCCCTGCACAAGGAAGCTAGAAGAACAGTAGTAGCTTGTGCATTCTTATGAATTTGTTCATTAATGAACATGGGACTATCCGAACTATCAAAATGCATTCCACTCTCTACAATCTCCCAAATACTAGGATGGAGAGAGAATAGGTGACTACGCATTTTGTGGCTCCAAAATCCGTAGTCCTCTCCATCAAAGTGTGGGGGCTTGCCGAGTGGAATGGAGAGCAAATGTGAATGTGAACTTTGCGGAATACGAGAGTAGTCAAAAGAAAAGTTCGAATTAACCGATTTCTTCCTCTCGTAGTCGCTGTGGTCGTCCTTTTGGGAGGAAGTAGACTCATCGCTGTCGTAGTAGACGATCTCCTTGATGCGCCTTGTCTTCTTCTTCCTCCCTTCCTTCCGTCTATGGCCCGAGCCGGAGTCGGTAGGCTTGTCGTCCTTCGGCTCGTTGACGAAGGTCTCCTTTTCTTTGTCGTTGATCACTATACCCTTCCCCTTAGGATCCATCTATTCGGGCGGTTAGTCCCTTTGTGAATAGAACGGCTCTGATACCAATTGAGAGCACCTAGAGGGGGGGGGGGGGGTGAATAGGTGATCCTGTAAACTTCAAAAACTTAAGCCACAAAACTTTGATTAAGTGTTAGCACAGTTAATGCCAAGTGGCTAGAGCGAAGATGATAATCACAAGAAGTTCAACACAGAGATGACACGGTGATTTATCCCGTGGTTCGGCCAAGTACAAAACTTGCCTACTCCACGTTGTGGCGTCCCAACGGACGAGAGTTGCACTCAACTCCTCTCAAGTGATCCAATGATCAACTTGAATACCACAGTGTTATGCTTTTCTTCTCAATATCCCGTTTGCGAGGAATCTCCACAACTTGGAGCCTCTCGCCCTTACACTTAAGATTCACAAAGAAGTACGGAGTAAGGTGGGAATGAGCAACGCACACAAGACTCGAAAATCAGAGCAACAACACGCACACAAGTCGCAACAAGAGCTCGCAACGCAACACAAAGAGTTCACAACTCCACAAGAGCTCTATATGCTGTCACAATGAAACGAATGCGTGAGATCTATGTCTTGGTGCTTAGAAGAGTTGTAGGAATGCTTGGTGTTCTCCTCCATGCGCCTAGGGGTCCCTTTTATAGCCCCAAGGCAGCTAGGAGCCGTTGAGAACAAATCCGGAAGGCCATCCTTGCCTTCTGTCGTCGGGGGCACCGGACAGTCCGGTGCACACCGGACACTGTCCGGTGCCCGATTTGTTTCCTTAACTGGCGCTGCCGACCGTTGCAGCCCGTTGGAGATCTGCGAGCCGTTGGCGCACCGGACAGTCCGGTGCACACCGGACAGTCCGGTGCCGTCTTCCGACCGTTGGCTCGGCCACGTGTCCCGCGCGGATTGCGCGGCCGACCGTTGACCCTGGCCGACCGTTGGCTCACCGGACAGTCCGGTGCACACCGGACAGTCCGGTGAATTTTAGCCGTACGCCGTCGGCGAATTCCCGAGAGCGGCCAGTTCGAGCCGAGTCAGCCTGGCGCACCGGACACTGTCCGGTGCACACCGGACAGTCCGGTGCTCCAGACCAAGCTGAGACTTGGCTGCACACAGCCAAGTCTTTCTCTCCCCTTTTTCTCTTTTTCTTCTTTCTGTTTCTAACACTTAGACAAATATGTTAGTCCATAAAACCAATGTACTAAGGCTTAGAAACATACCTTTACTTCATGATTTGCACCTTGTTCATCCATGTACACAAATTCACAATTAAACACATGTGTTGGCACTCAATCACCAAAATACTTAGAAATGGCCCAAGGGCACATTTCCCTTTCACCAGTCCGGATCTAGCAAGGCCTCTTCTACCCTGAAAGGCTCAATAGAAGAGACAAAAGAGTAATGCTCACAAAAATTAACTAATGTAGAGCGAGTAGTTACTCCCTTGCTAATATCACCCAATATCTGGTCGACGGGATGATTCCTTTGAATCGTCGCTCGAACTTGAGTTGGAGGGGCATGTTGTGCTTCTTCCTCCATAACATGATCATCTTGTGCTCCCCCTTGATCACATGCCTCTTCTTGATGAACCTGTTCATCGTCTTGAGTTGGGGGTTGCACCATTGTTGAAGAAGAAGGTTGATCTTGCTCCTTTTGTTCCTGTGGCCGCACATCTCCAATTGCCATGGTGCGTATTGCGGTCGTTGGAACGTCTTCTTCATCTACATCATCAAGATCAACAACTTGCTCTCTTGGAGAGCCATTAGTCTCATCAAATACAACGTCGCTAGAGACTTCAACCAAACCCGATGATTTGTTGAAGACCCTATACGCCTTTGTATTTGAGTCATAACCTAACAAAAACCCTTCTACAGCTTTGGGAGCAAACTTAGAATTTCTACCTTTCTTCACTAGAATATAACATTTGCTCCCAAAAACACGAAAGTATGACACATTGGGTTTGTTACCGGTTAGGAGTTCGTACGACGTCTTCTTGAGGAGGCGATGAAGGTAGACCCGTTTTATGACGTGGCAAGCCGTGTTCACGGCTTCAGACCAAAATCGCTCGGGAGTCTTGAACTCTCCAAGCATCGTCCTCGCCATGTCAATGAGCATCATGTTCTTCCTCTCTACCACACCATTTTGCTGTGGTGTGTAGGGAGCGGAGAACTCGTGCTTGATTCCTTCCTCCTCAAGATACTCCTCCACTTGAAGGTTCTTGAACTCGGACCTATTGTCGCTCCTTATCTTTTTCACCTTGAGCTCAAATTCATTTTGAGCTCTCCTTAGGAAGCGCTTGAGGGTCCCTTGGATTTCAGATTTATCCTACAAAAAGAATACCCAAGTGAAGCGGGAAAAATCATCAACATTTACTAAACCATACTTACTTCCCCCGATGCTAAGGTAGGCGACGGGTCCGAAGAGGTCCATATGCAGCAGCTCCAGGGGTCTTGATGTGGTCATCACGTTCTTGCTGTGATGAACATTTTCCACTTGTTTACCTGCTTGACAAGCTGCACAAGGTCTATCTTTTTCGAAAGTCACATTTGTTAGACCTAACACATGTTCTCCCTTTAGAAGTTTGTGAAGGTTCTTCATCCCCACATGTGCTAAACGGCGATGCCACAGCCAGCCCATGCTAGTCTTAGCAATTAAGCATGCATCTAGACCGGCCTCCTCTTTTGCAAAATCAACTAAATAAAGTTTGCTGTCTAGTACACCCTTAAAAGCTAATGAACCACCACTTCTTCTAAAGACAGACACATCTACATTTGTGAATAATCAATTATAACCCATATTACAAAGTTGACTAACGGACAACAAGTTATACCCGAGCGACTCAACTGAAAACACATTAGAAATGGAGTGCTCGGATGAAATAGCAATCTTTCCTAGTCCTTTAACCTTGCCTTGGTTCCCATCACCGAATATGATTGAATCTTGGGAATCCTTGTTCTTGACGTAGGAGGTGAACATCTTCTTCTCCCCCGTCATGTGGTTTGTGCATCCACTGTCGATAATCCAGCTTGAGCCCCCGGATGCATAAACCTGCAAGGCAAATTTAGGCTTAGGTCTTAGGTACCCAACTTTTGTTGGGTCCTACAAGGTTAGTAACAATGGTCTTAGGGACCCAAATGCAAGTTTTATCTCCCTTGCATTTTGCCCCTAATTTCCTAGCAATCACTTTCTTATTCTTCCTACAAATTGCAAAAGAAGCATTGCAAGCATGATAAATTATAGAAGGTTCATTATTTGCTTTCCTAGATACATGAACAACATTTTTCCTAGGCACATGATGAATAACATTTTTCCTAGGCATATCATGCTCAATAGAAGAACTAGAAGCAGGCATAGCATATGAATCATAAGAATAATTCCTATAAGCATTTCTAGAGAGTTTTCTATCACTATAAATGAAAGCATGATTCTTTTGAACACTATTAGCCATAGGGGCCTTTCCTTTCTCCTTGGCGGAGATGGGAGCCTTATGACTTGTTAAGTTCTTGGCTTCTCTCTTAAAGCCAAGCCCATCCTTAATTGAGGGGTGTCTACCAACAGTGAAGGCATCCCTTGCAAATTTTCGTTTATCAAATTCATTTTTGCTAGTCTTAAGTTGGGCATTAAGACTAGCCACTTCATCATTTAGTTTTGTAATAGAGGTAAGGTGCTCAACACATGCATCAACATTAAAGTCCTTACACCTATTGCAAATCACTGCATGTTCTACACAAGAACTAGATCTATTTGCTATTTCTAGCTTAGCATTTAAATCATTATTAACAGTTTTTAAACTAGAAATAGTCTCATGGCAAGTAGATAATTCACAAGAAAGCATTTTATTCCTTTTAACTTCTAAAGCAAGAGATTTTTGGACATCTACAAATTTATCATGCTCTTCATACAAAAGGTCCTCTTGCTTTTCTAACAATCTATTCTTGTCATTAAAGCATCAATTAATTCATTGATCTTATCAATTTTAGTTCTATCTAAACCTTTGAATAAACTAGCATAGTCTACTTCATCATCACTAGACTCATCATCACTTGAAGAAGCATATGTAATAGTACTTCTAGAATTTACCTTCTTCTCCTTTGCCATGAGGCATGTGTGATGCTCGTTGGGGAAGAGAGCCGACTTGTTGAAGGCTGAGGCGGCGAGTCCTTCGTTGTCGGAGTCGGACGAGGAGCAATCCAAATCCCACTCCTTTCCAAGGTGTGCCTCGCCCTTCGCCTTTT